>CM053790.1:837676145-840103645 GCA_028749045.1 Cupressus sempervirens
TTTCTATTTGTATGTGTCTATTTCAGCAGTGATCTTCCTAGTCACTACGTCCTTGGTTAGGTGCACATCCATTTTCAACTTCTTAACCTTTGAACCTCATGTAGCATATTTAGTTACAATGTCCTTTACAGGTGATGTAACCAGTTGTAGACTTATTTTCTTGTTGATTGTGTTGGATAACCAAGCAAGGATAGCAAGACATACAGAAATCACTTAAGGGTCTCTAGTGGGAGTCATAAACTTTGGTTGATCCACCTTAAGAGCCTCAATGAACTGTACATCACCATCAGTGCCATCTAAGAAATTCAGACCATTGGTTGAATCTTGTCCTTGAGTTGACATTTTATCTATTTAAACCTTATGTTGCTTAAGGGCTTTAGATTTAGCCTGAGACCTAGTCCTAGGAGCCATGTTTTTTATATGGATGGGTTTCCTCCTCTATTTACCTTGAGCCATCTCACTACCTGCAATAGGAGAGGAAAGTGGGATGTTAGAAGATGATGGTTCAAAAAAAGAAACCACCCCTGAAAAGGGTTCATTAACAACTTTTGTGTTCTTGTTCTTTAGCTAGTCATCTGTGTAAGTAAATATAAATCTAGCTCTTATATTTATATCCTCTTCCTCATCTTGGTTCCAATCTACTGCCAGTGACTTTGATTCATGAGATTCTTCCCAGCCTAGTTCAATCATATTAGAGCCATCCTCAATCACCCCCTCTTTTTTGAACTTCAACCCCAGGGAATTGATTTGCTGTAATGTTAACCTTGAATAATCTCTCCTCAAAACCTCCTCCTCATCTTTACAATCTTACCATGGATCTTCTAACTGTGTAGTTGTTTATGGGTGGCCTACAAGCCCAAGAATCTGAATTGCATATCCTTTACTATCAAAATTTCTTCTACTATGATAAGAACCAAAATTCAATCCAAGCAAATTGTTCCCAATAATGGAAGTGTTAATCATACTATTATAGACTAGAGAACCCAACTTAATCAAGAAGGTTATCTCCCAATCCTCTTTTGGTAAATTATCCTTAAAAATAGAGAATAGTTACCTTCAAATCTTAGCTAAAACAAAGCAATCCAATGCATATCGCAGAAGTTTTACAGGTTCCTCTTCGAATCTACCTATTCTTAAGTAAGTGAACCTGGGAAACTATATGAAATAACTTCTATATTTTTGAATCAACCTTTGGGCTTCAGAAGACAACCTAAGCATTGGTGCTTTATTCAAGGTTGTATGCACATTTTCAATTAACACATCATGAGCCTTCCCAAAGTTCTCCAGTGCTTTATCTTTTTGCAGTAGAGGGCAATATTAGTACACCATTATTTCTTCACTCTAGACTCTATGAGGAAAAGGGGTAAGGTCACAAACACAGGCAATACAATAAGTCAAGTAGGAAGCCATATAGAAATTTTGCCTAGACTCTTTGGCATGCTTAAGTTGCATCCTTAGTGAACCAATGATAATCTCTGCCTAGTCCATCCATTGTTCTCCTTTCAAAATAATTTCTATATATCTGTACATCCATTCCTCAAAGAGGAGAACATTAGAAAAACCTTTGACTTATGCAAAAACACCACAAGGTCATGAATATGAGGTTTAAGGTGATCTTTAGTGATAACTTTGCATAACCTAGAACCTCCACCATACATGGTCTCAGTCCATTTCCTAGCCAGGGTATTACAAAATGTGACTTGATATTTGGTCTGGGCTTGAACAGGGGAGAATGTGAAAAAAGTGCCCTTTGGTAGATGCAATACATAGGCAATAGTGTCTCTCAAAATTGAGATCATTGTTTCACCATCTTTTCTTACAATACATTTTCTTCTAACATCATAGTGGTTAATACACATTTGAAGCAACTCAAGAATTAAAAGGGATGGGAGAAAAGCTACAGCTTCAAGTAGTCCACTAGTTAGAACCTCCATGGACCCTCTTGATTTATCAACATACTCGAGGAAATTTTATTGCAAATTCTCTAACTTAACACACTCTAAGTTCGTATCACTTATGATAGGCTTTCTACATTCCAAACTTGAAACATTGCCAAAGAAATTTTAAAAAAACTTCATCCGTAATCAAAATAGCAAGGCTTCAAATAGATTTTCTTGGAAAACACAGAGATTGTAGAACAAAAACAAGAGCTTCTATGTTTCTCACCTATGATTTGCTGAAAAACAATGATTTTTTATTCTTTCCTTAACAGTTTCTTCTTCAAACTTTCAACTCTTTGCATGATAAACAAAAAAAGAAAGTTGACCTCATTTTAAGAAGGAAAAACACTTACGTGTGGAAGTATAGGCTCATTATAAGGCATTAATGAAAAATCACTCCTTGTTAAACATCGCACATTTGAAAACCTTATGATGTAACCACTTCATTTAATAATTCCCCTTTTCGGCTATATCAATAATGATTAGCTTTATTGCAACATCCAATCCTTTTTTCGGCTGAAGATTTTCCACTTTCTCTCATAATGATGATTTTTGCATTGGGAATAAAAATGTCCTCTAAATCATCACTCTCTGACATAACCATCAATGCTTTGTGAAATGATGGTGCATTGTACACCATAATCCAATTTCACCAAGATGCCTCTATCGTTGAATGACTTTGTACTACTTTGAATCGTGGTTCAAAGTGGTTCAAAGTGATTCAGAAGAACACTCTACTAGATGGGTGCACATTTCCTGAATGAAAACTCATTAGTGTAAAACCTTTAGTTGAACTACTTTGAACTAGAGTTCAAAGTGGTTCAAAAGAAGGGACTACAATAGGAAGCATTTTGAATTTTTACAACACTTTGAATGATGAAAAATATGTGGAGTGATGAAGGGAAGACTTCAAAAATCTAAGGAAAAAATTTTACAATATGGCGACTCAAGGACAACCAAAAGGGGCTCTGACTAGGGACTAGGTACACAAAGTATACAGAGAACTTAGAAAGCTGAAAACAAGAACTAACCTAACCTAACATGAAGAAAAACAATAGGAAAAGAAAGACAAGAAATGAAAACAAAACCAAAAAGATATGTACATGGCTAGGGACTTCACAAGACTCAGAAGTTGATTAATTTCAAGTCCTGCCTATTTTAGGTGAAAGGCAGCATTGTTCCATCTGGATAACTTAGGCAAAAGGTATTTGGGCCAATGACTTCTAAAATGGTAAACAAACCTTTCCAAAGAGACTCAAATTTTCCATGTGCACCCTTTAGTTTCCTCCTTTTGTCCTAGAGAAGCACTTCATCATTCTTAAAGAAACCACGTGGTCTAGCTCCTTTGTTAAAAATAAATTGCACTTTCATAAGGTGTTTGGTAATATGATCAATTAGTTTATCCCTTTCCTCTTCCAACTTGTTCAAATACATTACCCTCTTTTCCAGAGAATCTGTAAAGAATTGATCTTCAATCGCAGATTATAACTTGGTTGAAGACAATTCTAGAGGCAAGGACAATTGAGTGCCAATTCCATACAGCAATTTAAATGGGGCCATGCCTATAGCTTTCTTAGGAGTAATTTGGTCGGCCCATAATTCTTCATATAGTTTCTTGTGCCAATCACAGGAATTATCAGACACCAATTTTTTTATTATGGCAATCAAGTTCTTGTTACTAGACTTCACTTGTTCGTTCCCTTGTGGAAAGTAATCTGAGGAGTGGGCTAGTGATACACCATGTCCATAATAGAAGAGGGAGACTTCCTTTGATGAAAAATAAGTTTCATTGTCTAAGACTATCTTTTGGGGAACTCCAAACCTGCCAAATATATGTTCCATTAGGAAATCACACACCACCTGAGAATTGGCTTTCTTGGTTGGGATAGCTTCCACCCACTTGGTGAAGTAATCAGTAGTTGTTACTATATATCTATATGTCTAGCACATGATGGAGGATTTAAGGGTTCAATAAAATCAATACCCCGCTGGTGAAAAGGTTCACCAATGACTACTGGCCTAAGAGGTAAAGCCACTAACTGAGGACGACTAGTGAAAAGTTGACATTTCTCACAATTCTTAACAAATTTGTAAGCATCTTTGAACATGCCAGGCTAGTAGAAGTAGTTCCTGAGAATTTTGAAAGCCAATACTATAGATGAGAAGTGTCCCCCACAAACATCTAAATGATATGCCTCTAACAACTTCTCCTATTGTTCTACATCTACACACCTTAAAAAGGTTCCATCAACTACCCTTTTATAAAGGATACCGTTTGAAATCACATATTTAGCAGCCTTCAATCTAAGGTTTTGCCTTTCTTTGTAACTCATATTTGGGGGACATTCACCATACATTAAAAGATATGTGATTGGAGAACTAAGGGTCTGTAAGGTTGACTAATAAAATAATAGGTTTTTTTCCAGCATCAACAAAAGATGGATCTTTACTCTCATCTATCAATTTGCATAAACCACACCAAGGAAGTAGGCTTAATGGTTAAGTCATATTCCTGAAACTTAGTTACCCATACGACTCTTTTATTCATTCCAACTTCTTATTGAGTTAATATAATTTTAATTATTGTCTCTGGCATGTATACAACTAAATGGGAGTGCATAATGTAATACCTAAATTGCTTCAATGCTTTTACCACAGCAAATGCATGCTTCTTCATTTGAGTATAGTTTAACTCATGTTTCTTTAATGGTACACTCATGAAGGCAATTGGGGCTTCATTATCTTGATCATGCTTTTGAGTCAAATTGTCAAATAAGGAATGCTCTGAAGCATAATAGAAAATGATGAAACTTTTTCCAAAATTTAGGCTTACTAGCATAGGAGCATTTGAAATAGTTGTTTTAATGTCTTCAAAAGCCTTCTTACCTTCTTGTCATCTAAAGGGATGTTTCTCACTCATCATTTCTAACATATGCCTCACCTTTTTGGAGAATTCAGGAATGAAACTGTAAGAAATCAAATAAAATAAAAACTAATAAAACAATCCAAGAGAGCTTAATGTGAAGAATATTACCATAAACCAAATGAGTTTCCCAATGGATCAACAAGAATGGAGACAAGAGATTTTGAAAGGGGAAAGCAAAGAAAACCCCTTGTGTAATATTAAGAATGTGGCCAAGAAGCCTAAGGAAAGAGAGAGGAGGCAGAAGGATTTTGGAGCAAATTAGCTCATTACAATAACATCAAGAAGATGTAAAGAAGTAGTTGTAGAAGAATGAGAGAGGCATCTCTTTTATAGAGATGAGAAAGGAGTTGCATGTGTAACTCTCATTTCTATGAATGCCACCATTCATAATAAGTGTGTGCAAAGTGTCAATATCTTCTTAAGGAGGAATAAACTACTTTTCTTGATAAAGGAATTACAAAAAGGAGTTATCCTCACATGTGGACTAGAGGACAAGAAAATAGTATGTCCTTCACATGTGTACTAAAGGATAAAATACATAAGGGACACCTTCGTTTATCCCATTTAATAAATAAATACATACAAGGAAAGATTACTACTTCTAATACCCCCCTTTAATCTTTACTTGGGGAGATTACATCAAAGGTTATCAAGCCCAAGTTCTTAAGATGAAATTCAAATTTCTCTCTAGAAAGAGGTTTTGTCAAAATATTAGCAACTTGATCTTCACCCTTGCAATAGATGAGGGATACTTTATTTTCGTCAATGTGTTCTCTAATTAAGTGGTGGTGGAGAGAAAGATGCTTTGACTTTGCATGGTAGATAGGATTCTTTGCCAAGGCTATTGCACTTTGATTTTCACAATACAAAGGTGTAGGTTCTTGTTGAGGTAGACACAAATCTTCAAGAATTCTTCTAAGCCATAGAGCTTCTTTAGATGCATAAGTACAACTTTTATATTAAGCTTCGGTAGAACATAGAGAAACAGAGGTGTCTTTCTTACTTTTCCAAGATATAGCACTTGAACCAACAAAGAAATAATAACCACAAGTAGATTTCCCATTTTTGGGATCGCCACCTAAATCAGAATCACTAAATCCTTGTAAAGTAAAAGTAGAACTTGTATCATAAAATAAACCTAGATTAAGAGTTCCTTTGATATATCTTAATATTCTTTTAGCTACTTTAAAGTGTGTTTGTTGAGGTTTGGATATAAATCTTGAAACTAAACCAACACTATATGCAATATCGGGTCTAGTAAGGGTGAGATAATTTAAACTTCCTACAAGTTTTCTATAAGAGGTAGCATAAACAAAAGGAGTGTTTGTATCAACCATTAACTTAGTTCCTAATTCACATGGAATAGAAACATGGTTAGAATCATTCATTTGAAACCTATCCAAAAGATCTTGAGCATACTTTCTTTGAGAATGAAAAATTCCCTTAGGTGTCTTCCATATTTACATTCCTAACAAGTAATGTAAAATTTCTAAATCAATCATTTGAAACTTTTGATTGAGTTGAAAATTAATATCAGAAATTAAGGTATTAGAACTTGAAGTAAGAATCAAATCATCAACATATAGAATAATAATGATAATATCATCTTGAATATGTTTAATGTATAAGTTAGGATCATTTCTACTTCTATCAAAACTTTGAGAAATAAAAAATGAATTAATTTTGAAATACCACTCTCTTGGAGATTGCTTTAAACCATAAATAGATTTCTTTAGTTTACATACTAAATGCTCACTACCTTCTTTGATAAAACCTAGTGGTTGAGCCATATAAATTTCTTCATGTAAATCACCATTTAAAAAGGCACTTTTAACATCCATTTGATGAACAAGCCAATTCATTTTTGAAGCTAAAGAAAGCACAATTTTTATAGTAAGAATTTTAGCAACTGGTGCAAAAGTTTCATTGTAATCTAAACCTTCAATTTGGAAAAATCCCCTAGCTACTAGTCTAGCTTTAAACTTACTAATTTCATTATTTGCATTGAGTTTGGTTTTATATAACCACTTGCATGAAACTAAATTCTTACCATGAGGCAAAGAGACTAAATCCCAAGTTTTATTAGAGATTAAAGTATCATATTCCTCTTGCATAGCTTTTTGCCAATGAGGTTGAATCTTAGCTTGTTCAAAAGTTTGAGGATCATTAGAGTTCATGAGAGAATTCATCAAAATATAATTACAATAATTAATTCTCCTAGGTTTAAGTCGACCAAATCTAGTAAGATAATAATCACTTTCATTAAGTAAACCTTGAACCCATTTAGGTCTTCTCTTAGTAGTAATAGATTCATAATTGGAAGAAGAGTCATGATCTATAAATGCATCATTAGTATCAACATCATTACTAGAATTAGAAGAAATAGGAGGAATAAAAGAAGATACTTGAGGAGTAAGATTTAGATAAGGTGTACGATTTAGAGAAGGAGGTTGGTCCTCCACTACTACAATCTTACTTCCACTAAATTCATCATCTTGAACCTTGGAACAATCATGTACTTCATTTTCTGCAATACAAATATCTCTTGCAATTTGAACTTTGTTAGTAAGAGGATTATAGAACCTATAACCTTTAGTATTTTCATCATATCCAAAAAATATAAATGGAGAAGATTTAGCATCTAATTTATGCCTTTTTTTTTTGGTGTATGAACATAAGCAACAGACCCAAATATCCTTAAGTGTTGTAAATTGGGCTTTCTACATGACCAAGCTTCTTTGGGAGTTATATCCCTCAAAGCCTTAGTAGGAGTTATATTAAGAATATAAGTGGCACAAGAAATAGCTTCAGCCCAAAACTTATAATCCATATTTTTTTCATGTAACATGCATCTAGCCATTTCCATAATAGTTCTATTCTTCTTTTCTGCTACACCATTTTGTTGTGGTGTATAAGTAATAGTAAGCTTATGTTTAATACCAAATCATCTTAAGTAAGAATGAAAAGTATTATTAACATATTCAGTACCATTATAAGTTCGAAGAATCTTTATCTTAGAATCAGATTGCCTTTCTACTAACATATGAAATTTGGAAAATGTATCAAGTACTTGATCTTTATTATGTAAGAAATATATCCAAATTCTTCTAGTAAAATCATCAATGAGAGTAAGAACATACTTTGAAACTTAGATTGAGATATTTTCCATAGGTCCTAAAAGATCATTATGAATCAATTGTATCTTATGAGATGCCCTCCATGATGAACCATGGGGAAAGGGCTCCCTATGCATTTTGCCACTCATGCACCCAATGCATGTAATCTTAGGTGGAACAATATGAGGTAATCCTTCAACCATATGATATTTTAGCATCAATGATATATAATCAAAATTCAAATGACCAAGCCTTTCATGCCACACATTAAAATCAATATTTTCTTCCAAAGAGTACCTTGAAGAGGTAAACTCATAAGACTTGAATAAGTTATCATGACCCAACTTAGCATTAGCAACAACAGTATTAGTGCTAGGATGAATAATAGAACACATGTCCTTATGAAGTTAAACTTTATAGTCTTGACATAATTTAGCAACTGAAAGAATATTGGTTTTCAAGTCAAGAACATAAAGAACATCATGTAACTTTTCATTTGGAACATTAACATCACCAAATCATTCAACTTTGCAACTATGATTATCAGCTAGTTGAATTGGAGTATTTGAAGGATCAGGTTGCAAAAAATCAAACACTTCTTTATGAGATGTAACATGTTGAGAAGCACCACTATCAACAATCCATTCTAATCATTTAGAGGCATTGTAACTAATAGTAAAAGCATGACGAGATTGAATACCATGAGAATTTTTATTATTGTTATTGATAGGTTTCTTATCATTTTTCTTTTTAAAACAATTGTTTGTCAAATGACCATCTTTCCCGCAATAAGTACAATAAGGTTTCTTATTAGGACTATTATATTGATTAGGATGGTTATTATTATGATTTGTATGTTGATTATTATTGTTGTTACAAGAAGGTCTAGAATTAAATAGGTTGCTATTATTATGACGATTATTAAAGTTATGATTATTATTGAAATTATGAGTATTAAAATTTTGATTTTGATTATTATTGGGAGTATGATTAGATAGTCTACGATTTTGATTTTGATTTTTAGACACAAATGCATGTTCATTAGATCTAAGAGTACCAAATTACAATAACTTAGCTTCCTCTTGATGTAACAAATTTTGAAAAATACTATAAGTTAATTGAGTAGACAAAGTAGGAATAGCAAGTTGAGAATGAACATTAGTGATAAATTGTTGAAATTGTCTAGGAAGACATTTCTTTAAAATAATGGTAATTAATCTAATATCAGTGAGAGTAACGCCTAATCTAATTAGTTGACTTTTAATATAATCAAATTTAAGTAAAAATTCATCCATAGATTTGAAATCAATATACCTTAGGTCTTCCAAATTGTCTTGCAATTGAATCTTGTGTGATTCAGATGGTTTGTCATGTGTTTACTTCAAAATATCCCAAGCTTCATGGGCATTAGTGCAATGAGCAATTAGAACATATAAATCTGGGTTAAGAGATATACCAATGAGGCCAAGGGCTTCCTCATTTTTAGTATTCCATGCATTTTTTTCATCTTGTGTAGCCAAGGTACTGGGAACTATAGAAGGGTCAATAGCAACATCTAAAATATGCTTAAATCGAAAAATAAAGAAGAGATGTTTTTTCCAACCATCATAGTTAGAGTTATTCAACTTAATTTCTGGAATTAAAGTTGACATGATTAAAAGATTAATGTATGGAGAGGAAAAAAAACACTATCTTCTATAAGTAAATGAATTTTTAAAAAATTATTTGAAAAAAAATAAACTCCCTATTTAATATAAAATTCTTGATTTAATAATTTAAAAATAAAATTAAAACTTAAAAGAAATTATTAATAAGAATCCATCTTTTTATTCTTAAAAGAACTATAATTTATCTTAAAGACACAAAAAAAACATATGAATAGAACTAATTCAAAATTGTTAAGTTTTTATTAAAAATAATAGTAAAAGAAATTCAAAGTTAAATTGGAAGGAAATTTTTATTCCAAAAAATTTTAAACCATTTTAATTTGTCCTCTTAAAACCATGTGTAGACCTCTATATTTTTTTCAAAAGGATTTTTGAAAAGATTATTTGAAAAGTGCAGTAGTTAAGTGCAGATTTTTAAAGCAACATAGTAATATTTCTTTTTTAGGATAAAGGAATAAGATTAACTATAGGATTTTTGTAGATTAGAGAATAAATATAATGCAGAGAGTAACAAACAAAATGAATGATTGAAATGAGAATATTACAAAGTGAAATGATGAAAGAGGGATCAAATTTAGTAATGAAAAAAATGCACAGGCATGCAAACCAAGAGCAGATGTGAAAAAAGATCTATGCTAGATGTACTGATAAGAGGCTACGATAGGGGTCGAGTCTCCATAAAGAGATTGGCTGCACTTGCACCAATAAAAAAATATTAGGCACAAATATTTCTAAATTTTTTTGAGCTTTTTTGTAAAAGATTTGAACTTGGAGAATAAAAGAAGATTTGTATAGAATTGCAAACTGGAAAATAGATGTTAATGAATAAAGAACTATTAATATAAAGGAGAATAGTTAGCGGTGTTCTCTTAATAGAAGTTATAAACTATTTTAAGATTTTAAAAAAAATTGAACACATAAAATACAAAGAGCCAGAAGAGATGGAAATACAATGGTTATTTCAGCCAAAAACAATAACAACAGAAGGTGAAACTAGTCAGAAATTGCAACGATGAGAGCACAAAAATAGAATGTTTATAGAGTCAAACAGAGATACATAAAAAATGCAATAGCTTAGAGCACTGATGGGAAGGCACGTTGCTTCTTCAGAGCAACAAAAACATAATTTATTTTTATTAATTTTCAAAAGCAATAATGGGTGAGCCAATTCATTCACCAAAAATAGCTTTCAAGAGTATCATAAGCAATAATAGCCGAATATGTATGCAATATAAATGCTCACCTTCTTTTCTCAGTGATTAAAAAGTTGAATAATAGTAACCAGCAAAAAAAAACTTTATGTCAGAAATGGTAAAAAATCAAAGAAAAGAAATAATGTTATGGATTAAAAAAAACTCACAAATTGGTACAAGGCTCAAATTGAAGCTAAAAACAAGAAGGATAAAAAACTTAGGTGAGCTATTTAATGCAAATGGAAAGCCTCCATAAACTACTACTAGAGGTTGTAACAACTAATATGAAATTAAATTGAGATAAGACACTAAAGTCTAAAGTAATATGAAATCTGAAAATGCACATATATGAAACTTTAAAAATAGGAAGCTAAAACTAAATTGATTTCCTTTAAATGACCTGCACAAATATATTAGATTTAAAAAAAATTATTTGAAGCATCTATAAGATTGATATTTGTAAATGAAAAAGATTTCTTTAAAATATTTGAAGAATATATTACTGTATTTAATGAAAACTTGCAAGTAAAAGATTAAAATTAAAAAGATAATATTAGATGATAATTTTTTAAGTTTATTGAGTCTATAAAATACCATCAAGAAAAAAACAATGTTAGAGGAAAAATATGGAGCAAGATTTCTCTTGTTTCGGCATCAAGCCTCCAAAAACAAGAGAGGAAAAAATGGATTTTTTTGAAATAAAATAATCCTTTATCGGCAAGCCTTCCAAAGGGGGTTAGATCAAAGAATATATAAAGAAACCTAAAACACAAAAGATTAGAAATGAATTTTTTAAATTCTTCTCCTCCTCTCAACAAAAATCTCCAAAATGGTAATCTTCACACAAGCTGAAAACAAGGATTAGAAAGCTCTGATACCATGTAAGAAATCGAGTAAAATAAAAACTAATAAAAAAATCCAAAAGAGCTTAATGTGAAGAATATTACCATAAACCAAATGAGTTTTCCAATGGATCAACAAGAATGGAGACAAGAGATTTTGAAAGGGGAAAGCAAAGAAAACCCCTTGTGTAATATTAAGAATGTGGCAAAGAAGCCTAAGGAACGAGAGAGGAGGAAGAAGGATTGTGGAGAAAATTAGCTCATTACAATAACATCAAGAAGATGTAAAGAAGTAGTTGTAGAAGAATGAGAGATGCATCTCTTTTATAAAGATGAGAAAGGAGTTGCATGTAACTCCCATTTCTATGAATGTCACCATTCATAATAAGTGTGTACAAAGTATCAATATCCTCTTAAGGAGGAATAAACTACTTTCCTTAATAAAGGAATTACAAAAAGGAGTTATCCTCACATGTGGACTAGAGGACAAGAAAATAGCATGTCCTTCACATGTGTACTAAAGGATAAAATACATAAGGGATACCTTGGTTTATCCCATTTAATAAATAAATACAACAAAGGAAAGATTACTACTTCTAACAGAAACTTCTTAAAAAGTTGATTTGACCAAAGAAAGACTTCAAATTGCTCATGTTGGTAGGTAAAGCCAATTTTTGTATTACCTTCATTTTTTTGGATCAATCTTTATCTCATCCCTTGAGACAATATGTCGGGTAGTTTGCCTTCTTCCACAAAGAACACAAATTTTTTAGGATACAGAGATATACAATGTTGTCTACATCTATCAAGCACCTTCTCTAGGTCCCTTTATGATGTTTTCTTCTCTTAGAGTAAATGGTCAAATCATTAAGATATATCATGATTATCCTATCTCTCAAATCCTTAAAGGATGAATTCATTGCTCTTTGAAAGGTTGCTCCTGCATTAATCAAACTGAATGGCATTTGATTATAAGAAAAGGTGCCCCATGGAGTAATGAAGGCTATTTTATGTTGATCTTCTAGTGCAATGCTGATTTGGTTGTATCCTAAAAAGTCATCTAGCATTGACATAACCTTAGATCTAGCAACCATCTATAAATATGATCCATAGTGGGAAGCGCATAGTTGTCTTTGAGACTCGCTTGGTTCTAGTTCTTGAATTCTACACAAATCCTTATTTCACTACTTTTCTTTCTCATAGGAACGATGTTCGCTACCCATGTTGAATGATAAATTGGGTATATTATGTGAGCCTTTAACATTTTCTTGACCACTTTGAAAATAGCTTCAAATACTTTAGGATTATAATTTCTGAGTTTTTGCCTCTAGTTTCAAAGGTATATGATGGAAAAATTCCTCATTTCTGAAGTTCTTTAAGTCTTCATACCCCCAAGAAAAAATGTCCTGATACTGAGTAAGAAGCTTGGTTAGCCTATCTTTCTCCCTCTCAGAATAGGTCTTACCAATAGAAATCCATCTGGGATTTCCCCCAGTTCTGATATTAATTTTATCATGTTCTTCTATATTTTTATAGTAATCAACATTCCTTTTTAGGGAACTGTCATCCTTTCTTCCAAATAGATGTTCCAGAGAGATCAATCCCTTGGGAATTTGATTACCCTTGAGTTGAACAATTTCCCCATGTTTGGCTGATTCCTCTCCAATTGATTTATCCTCATTTCAGATCCTTTAAGGAAGGTATCAGCAAAATTACCAGCACGTTTAATGAACTCTCAATTGTGTATCATCAAATAAAAGCTTGCCAATGGTTAACATTGTCTAGAGCTCTAGGCCTATAAATCATATGGATGTGGTAACAACAATGATGTTGAAACAACTAAAGAATCATCTTTAATGTTTTGGGAGCGAGGTATGAATTCAATGGAAAAAGCTTCAAAGGACTTAATTTCATCCCAAACCAAGTTTCTATAATGCTTCAGTCTATCATTTTTAACAAAAAAATTCTTTTTTACTTGTTTCATAATAAGTTCGGCACTGCCCTTCACTTTTAACTACTTCACTTATTTTGCTTTGGCTTCTTGCAGACCTAGAAGCAACGCTTCATATTCCATAGTGTCATTGGTATTATGAAAGTCTAATTTAAAAGAGAAAGGAAAAATGTCCCGTGAAGATGAAATGAGAACCATGCGTATGCATGAACCTAAATTTGAATAGCTTCCATCAAATTCTAGAGGCCATTGGGCTTCTTTACAACTTACTATCTCTTCTCCTTTGCATTGTTCCTCATGCAATATAATATAGTTTCCAAACTAACATTCCTCATACAATATCTATGCTTTGGGATTTTTTGAAGGCACTACTATATACTTATTCTTTGGCTCAACCTCCGGCTTTATTTTCTTCTTTCCTACTAGAATATAGGCTTCAGACCAATCCATTTTAATTTTCCCACCCATATCCTTATAGAAAGTCCTACTGAGCAGCATTCCATAACTGGTATATCAACCACAAGAATGGTAAGCTTCAATCTTTTTTTGGGACAAGCATAAAGGATAGCTTGTACATATTTCACTTGACCAACTAGGGGTACTTGCTTCCCATCCATAGAATAGCAACATCCAAAGGTTTTTGTGAGCTCCAAACCAAGAGCCTTTGCAACAGGCTGGGGCATAATATTATTTGATGCTCCAAAATCAATGATGCAATTACTGAGTTTCTAGCCATTTAATAGCAATGATATATAAAATGGATTGGGCTTTTTCTCTTCTGTTTCCTTCTAAATAGAGTTAGCAACTGCCTCATGGTAAGAGACATCTTTTGTGCACTTTCCAGACACAAAAATAGGTTCATCTATAGCCTTTGGATTTTCAGAGCTATTATCAGAAAAATGAGCATTAGTGGTAGGGCCTCCCTTAACATAATGAAATAACTTGTCTAACTCCTTAGGATTAAGTCTCAGGTACTCAATTGGAGAAATAGATATAGAAGAGGATTTACAAAATTCCACAATATCAAATGCCAATGTATTGGCCATTGATTCCTTTCTAGACAAAATTTTTGGCTATGTAGTTTTTGTTAGATCAACATCTATATGTTCATTTCCTTTAGAAGTTGACATATTTGGACTAGCTATTGGATAAGACTTTTTATTTCTTTGACCTCTAGTCATCACTATGCAAGCGGGGTCTTGAAGTGTCATAAAAATGTTAGCCCTCTTTCTAAATCAGATTCATACTCAAGAAAATAAGTTTGTGAATCCCCACCTTCTACATTCTAATTTTTAGGCATTTTTTCTACTACAAGAGCATTTTTCACTAATTGAACACAATTGAGCCAATCAAGACAATCTCATTCATCATGGTTTGAAGTCATATGAAAAGAGCACATTGCTTCCTTAGGAGCTTCTTCAATTTGTAACCTTGTTTAAGGGGCAGTCAATAGGGAAGTTTTACCAAAATTTTGAGGTTGTTGCCACTTATGAATGTCCTAATAAGGAGTCTAATAAGGGCCATGTATTTTGTTTATCTTCCTCTTCATCATTACTACATCATTCATCGATTTCTGTAGAATAGAGTCTGTAGGGGTAGAAGATGAAATGGTTCTAGGTGTTTGTACTTCTCTTTTCCATTTACTGGCATTGATAAATGCATCTTCAAATTGAATAGTTAACCTCTGGGCAGCAGCCAAATCAGCACAGGCATCTTTAATAAGATGAATACTTATATCTGGGGGAACAACATTAATAAGGAATGATTTATGGTTTTCTGCACTAGGTCTAGATGTTGCAGGAATTCTTTGAATCAACCTATTAAATTTAGCAATGAACTCCCTCATAGGTTCATGCATCTCTTTTTTCATCTGACTAAGTTGAGAAAATAGAGAACATTTATTTTCAAGGGCCTTGAATCTACCTTCAAATGAATTTTTCATATCATCCCAGCTAGTGATGGAATGATGAGGTAGATGACTGAACCAATCAGTAGCGACATCAGTTCGTTATGTACATGATTGTGACATGTGGTATGGTTGACCCAAATGCTCAATTGAAACTAAAAATCACATTAAATATTCTCATATATATATATATATATATATATATATATATATATATATATATATATATATATATATATATATATATATATATATATATATATATATATGAATGAAAATAACTAAACAAGATTCAAGATTGATAATGTGGCATCGAGAAAATGTATGGAAAAAAATGAATGAGAAAGATTCTATAGTTCTTATGCAACATTCGGTAAAGGTGCCACATTTACATGTATCACATGTGTGTGTATACACATGAGTGTGCCTACAGACATGTTTCATGTGTGTGTGTGTGTGTGTGTGTGTGTGTGTGTGTGTGTGTGTGTGTGAGAGAGAGAGAGAGAGAGGCTAGGAGGGTTAAGGTTTATGATATAGTGTTTAGATATTAGTATAAGGTTTAGGGCTTCTAGAGAGAGACAGATTGTAATATCGCCCACCCAAACTGACTAATTTTAGCTCAAGGAATATTGTCAAACACTTGTCTTCCTGCCTTTCAATGCTAAGAAATTTAGAATGTTCACAAATGATATTACAATGGCTCTTACAATGAACTAATATGCAAGTGCAGTTCGTTTGATATTTTCAATGCATATACATGGAAACTAGATATGGAATGCATACCTACAACCAACTAACATTTTGACAAACAATTGAAATATAACAATTATGCTAATAATATATGCTATTAGATGGAAATTTCGTCAAACAAATGGTATGCAACATGTATCTCCTTTATTGAATTCATTCTCATGTACAATGTTGCTATGAGTTTGCCAAGACAAATGGCTTACAATAATGAATACAGTAATGCCAAAATTTGATTCTAAATTATTGCAGTAGAATCATATGCCTAAAATTTATAATGCTAACTACTAATAGTTGCAAGAGGAACTTGATAATAGTGATGCCCAAGAATAGAGATGAATGAAGCATACTTACTATAGTGTGGCATCGTTCTTGCATATTGTAGCAGCCAACAGTAAATGTATTCTCCAATTTAAGCACAAATGGAACTCCTGAATTGAAGCTCTCCTAAATACCAAATTTAGTAGATATTTCACCACCTCAAATGGTTGCAACACTGAAGAGTTAATGTTCTCCAATGGCTGACTAGAATTAGAAACCTTAGTTTCTTCTCCAAAGTTCTTATGAAATGCAATTCACAATAATCAGATGATTAACAATGAAGCTCTCACCTCTATTTATTCTTTTCCTTCACCTTTCTAGAAGGAAATAAAATATTATTTAATTGCATTCTCTAGAAGCTTCCCCCTTTCCAATACAATAATTAATTGTATTTCTAGAAAATGCACTCTCTAGAAGCTTCTTCCTTGCAATACAGTAATTAATTGTGCTTCTAGAAAAATAAATTAATTAAATATAAAGTCACTTTTTAATTTTAATTTATTTAATGACTTTATAAGAAATTAATTTAATCAATTTCTCCTTATTTCTCCACTTAGCCTTTGGAGAATGTAAAGGCTAAGAACTTCACTGAGATACTAAAAAGATGGGGACATTATAGTCCACCCTCCCTAAAATTGCTTATCCTCAAGCAACTTCAAGTCTGGATGCTACAAAATCTCCTCATTCTCCCATGTCGCATCCTCTACTAGAAGGTTCTTCCATTTCACCGAATACTCTCTTATAGTATGCTACCTCAAGTTTTTTTCCTTGAAATCAATGATAGCCATTGGCACTAATACCAATTTTTCCTCATCATCCAAGGGTGGAAGCACTATAGAAGGAACAATATGATGACCTAGCACCTTCTTGAGGTGTGACACATGAAAAACTTTGTGCACCTTGCTCCATTGACAAATCTAACTCACAAGCCACCTCTCCTACTTTCCCGATAGTCTTGAATGGACCATAGTATCATGGCTTAAGTTTCTTAGCACCACTCTTCCTAAGAGTGGATTGAAAATAAGGCTACAACATAAGATACACCATATCTCCAACCTCAAAAGTCTACTTAGTCCTCTTCTAGTCTGCATACTACTTCTATTGATTATGTGGCTTTGTTAAATTATCCTTGAGAGTCTTAACAATGTCTTCACTCTCCTATAACAAATCACCTACACTAGGCACTCTATTATCACTCAAAAGTAGATCCATAAAATTGGGTGCCTCATACCCATACAGGGCCATAAAGGGTGACATCTAAATAGACATGTGATAAGAGGTATTGTAGCAATACTCAGAGAGGTAAATCCACTTTACTCATGCCTTTTGTTTCCCTACTATATAATTTTTGAGATATCCCTCTACCTGTTTATTCACTATCTCTATCTAACCATTGGTTTGAGGGTGGTAGCTAGCACTCGGAGTGAGCTCTGTTGCACACAACCTGAATAGCTCCTGACAAAAGTGACTCATAAACATGTTTTCTTTGTCACTCAAAATGCTTTGAGGTAAGCCATGTATTCTAAATATCTCCTTGAAGAAAAAATTTTCCACCTATGTAGCAGTGTATGTAGTAGTGATCAGAAAGAAGTGTACAAACTTTGTAAGGCAATCCATAACCACATATATACAGTCCCTACCTTGGGCTCATGGCAGTCATGTGATGAAGTTTATAGATAAACACTCCCACTTCCTATCAATAATCGAAAGTGGCTGAAGTAAACCGGCTGGATACCTAAGTGTTCCTACTTATTCTTCTAGTAGGTGGGACACTCCCTAACATACTAAATCACTTCTTCTTTGAGCCCTTTCCAAATGAATCACTCTCTAATCTGCCAATATGTATTGTAAAAACTAGGATGTCCTACCATAGGTGAATCATGAAAAGATTTTAGAATCATCCTCCTCATTGTTCAACCTAGAACCAAAAATATTTTCCCTTTGTAAATGATGAGCTCATTCACAAGAGTGTATCTACTATCCTAAATAGTTCCATCTATAAATCTAGCTATCGATGCATCCTTTGCATACTCTGCAAGAATCAAGTGTTTCCAATCCTCCAATATATTTGTCAATAAGCTTAAATGGGGCCTATGTGATAAAGCATCAACAACTACATTGTGTCCCCTTAAAATATGTAATATCAAAGCCATAGGACTGCAACTTGCTCACCCACTTCTATTACCTATCATTGAGATCTCACTTCCCCAAAAGGTGTTTTAGGTTATTATGGTCAATTTTGATACAAAATTTTCTACCTACCAAATATTGCCTAAATTTAGCTAAAGCATGCATAATGGCTAACATTTCCTTATCATATATGCTGAAGCTTCACTCTAGCCCTCTTAATTTCCTTCTCTCATAAGCAATAGGGCACTTCTCTTGCATAAGTACCACTCCAATGCCCTCTCTAAAAGCATCACAATGTATCTCAAAAGGTTTATTGAAATCTAGTAACACTAACATTGGACAGAAAGTCATCAACTCTTTAAATTTCGTAAAACCCTCTTGTGCCTCAAGAGTCCATGAGAAAGCTCCCTTTCTCATCAAATCCATCAAGGGTGCGGCATGCCTAGAATATCCATCCATAAACCTCTTGTAGAAATGACATAATCCTAGAAAGCCCCTTAACTATGTAAGGTTCATTGGTGAAGGCCACTCCATAATAGTATGAATATTTTTAGGATCCATGTGCATGCCTTCTGCATTGATGATGTGACCAAAATACAACAACTCTATCATACCTAAATCACATTTGGACTCCTTTGCATACAAGGACTCTCTACCCAATATATCCAAAACCATGTCAAAGTGAACCAAGTGCTCCTCCCAAGATCTATTGTACACCAAGATATCGTCGAAGAAGACAAGTACAAATTTCCTCAACTGAGGATGAAAAAACCTATTCATTGTTGCTTGGAAAGTAGCAGGTGCATTAGTTAGCCCAAATGGCATAACTTCAAACTTAAAATGGCCATAATGAAATCTAAAGGTTTTCTTCTCAATGTCCTACTCTCTAACTCTAATCTGGTGGTAACTTGATCTCAAATCTATCTTTGAGAAGAAGCAAGCTCGATGAATCTCATCTATCAACTCATTGATCATGGGAATAGCATACCTATTTTTAATTGTCTTCCTATTAAGTATCTTATAATCAATGCACATCCTTAATGTCCCATCCTTCTTCTTCACCAACACCACTAAAGAAGTGAAAGGAGACTTAATTGGTCTAATGTGGCCCATAGCAAGTAACTCCTTTATGGTTTTTTCAATTTCATCCTTCAACCTCGTTAGATGCCTATAAGGTGTAATCATGATGGGCTTAGTCCCCCCCTCTAACTCAATGATGTGTTCAATACCCCTGTCTGGTGGTCTACTTAGTGGAATATCATTGAACACCTTAGAGTGTTTAACTCTAAGCTCTTGAATATCAAGACAATATTCAGTCTTATGTTGTCCCTCTTGTGATGGCATTAACATGCACTCTGCTACTCACTCTACCTAATCATGTTAAATCAATCTAGCCATCCTCTAGAAAGAGACCATTTTGAAATTAATGTCTTTGATTGCCTTAAGAATTTGTGTCTTCCCATTCACTTTAAAGCTCATGTTTATCTCTTTTAGATTAAGAGTGAACTCACCAATATCATGCAACCAACTCATCCCAAGGACTATATATATATCTCCTATAGGCACAACATAGAAATCTTCCTTAAAGGCATAATGATTAACTTCCAAAGGGAGTCTAGTGATCTTACAATTACAATTGAGGACATAGCCATCAACTACCCTCACTCTAATTGTCCACCAACCTAGAATCAATGAAATCATGAGTGGCACTGGTATCAACCAAAGTTATATCTCATTGTCCAGCAAGTATTCCTCTCATTCAAAATTATCCTTCCTACTTAATATTAGTGAGACGAGCTTCCCTAAGTTCCTCATCTCCTTCCCCATCCATGGACTCCATTTTAGACAAGTTTTTAGCCTTGTCTTCCTTTTTTTCACCATTTATTTCCTCTATATTTGATTGCTGGTTTGAATTATCTGATTTTGATTCCTCATAGTATGCCCACTTAATTCTATTAGCTTTTCCCTTTGGTCTAAGAGAAAAATCATGGTTTGCATCATAGGATCCCTTATAGTAGAGACACAATTTTCTCTTCCTCAAATCATTTAATGTTTCCCTGTCAAAAGGTACTTGAGTTTTATCTTTAGAATCATTTTTATCTTTAGTGCTCTCTAGTTTTAAATAAAATGGTTTGTTATCCTTACTAGAAGATGCTCCTTTGGACTAAAATTTTTTTGTTGGGATTGCACGTTCCATACTTCTTGCCTTTTTCATAGCTTCCTATAAAGAAATGGGATCAAATTCCTTTATCCAACCTCTCAGTGGTTCAGATAGGCCCTCAATGAAAAGAACTGTCAATCTATGCTCTGAAATGTTTGGCACCATGACTGCCAACCACTGAAATTCACCAATGAAATACTCCAAGTTGCCTATTTGTTTTAGCTATGCTAATTCCTAGAAGTAAACCTCTAGATCTTTCTTGTCAAATTTTTCAACTAACCTATCCACGAAGTCCTAGTACTTTGTTATCTAATTATGTTGAAGTGTTACCATACCATGGCACCACCAACCATGTGCTACTCCCTCTAAATGCAAAGTGGCATATTTGATAGCTTCAATCTTTGTCATTGGCCTTAGTGCCAAGAATGTGTCAAGCTTATGAATCCAAGCTTGAGTTGTCATCTTACCACTCCCATCAAATATAGGCATAGTAAAATTTTCTATAGCCCTCTTCAGCTCACTCTTTTTACCCCTAGGCCTCCTATCCTATCTGAGTGACCTGTAATGTTCTCTCCTCTTATTTACAAAGTGTTCAAAGGTTATTCTCTCCCAAATCTACAATGCCAATAATTCCCATTCATCATTTGTAGCCATAAGGATATCAAAAAATGTCTCATCCTAAACTTCCTCTGGTTGTTCCTGTACTAGTTCCTCTCTAACAAAAGTAGGATGTGTTGGCTTATCTATTGTTCTGGAAAGAGTTCAATGAGTTCTAGGTCATCCAATTGTACTCCTATTATCCCCTTGTTTCAGATTCCTTCTATTATGTGGGTTCATGCACTTAACCATGGTGGTGAGTTCCTGCAAAGCCTGAGCTATTCGCTCTTGTCCTATAGCCATTACTCTAAAAAAATTCCTTATTTCCTGATCCTCATTCTTATTGTCTCTTGGTGGGCTACATTCTTTCCTATTTTACATGGTGTTTGGATGCCTCATAAAATCTTGTTCCCTATCAAACAAAGCTTACCTGATAGTAAAAAATTTATGAGAGAAAACCCTAGGTGGCTTGTGATTGCTAAACCCTCAAGATTGTAGGATTTAGCTTTGATACCAATGTAATATCCCTTGCTCAAACTAACTGATTTTAGCTCAAGGAATATTTTCAAACACTTGTATTGTTGCCTTTCAATGCTAAGAAATTTAGAATGTTCGCAAATGATATTACAATGCCTCTTACAATGAACTAATATGCAATTGTAGTTCTTTTGATATTTTCAATGCATATACATGAAAACTAGATATGGAATGCATACCTATAGCCAACTGGCATTTTGACAAAAAATTGACATACAACTATTATATTGATCATATATGTTATTAGATGGACATTTCATGAAACAAATGTTATGCAACATGTATCTCCTTTATTGAATTCATTCTCATGTACAATGTTGCTATGAGTTTGCCAAGACAAATGGCTTACAATAATGACTATAGTAATGCCAAAATCTGATTCTAAATTATCACAGTAAAATCATATGTCTAAAAATTACAATGCTAACTACTAATAGTTTCAAGGGGAACTTGATAGTAGTGATGCCCAAGAATAGAGATGAATCAAGTATAAGTACCGTAGCGCAACATCATTCTTGCGTACTATATTAGCCAACAATAAATGTATTCTCCAATTTAAGCACAAATAGAACTTCTGAATTGAAGCTCTCCTGAGTATCAAATTTAGTAGATATTTCACCATCTCAAATGGTTGCAACACTGAAGAGTTGGCGTTCTCCAATGGCTGACTAAAATTAGAAACCTTATTTTCTTCTCCCAAGTTCTTATCAAATACAATTCACAATAATCAGATGATTAACAATGAAGCTCTCACCTTTGTTTATTCTTTTCCTTCACCCTTCTAGAAAGAAATAAAATATTATTTAATTGCATTCTCTAGAAGCTTCCCCCTTTCCAATACAATAATTAATTGTATTTCTAGAAAATTCACTCTCTAGAAGCTTCTCCCTTACATTACAATAATTAATTGTGCTTCTAGAAAATTAAATTAATTAAATATAAAGTGACCTTTTGATTTTAATTTATTTAATGACTTTATAAAAAGTTTATTAAATCAATTTCTCCTTATTTCTCCACTTAACCTTCGAAGAATGTAAAGGCTAAGAACTCCACTGAGATGCTAAAAAGATGGGGACATTACAAAGATTGAGGGGTTAAGGTTTATGATATAGTGTTTAGAGATTAGTATAGGGTTAATGGTTTAGGTATTCTAGTGTAGGGAATGGTAGAGTGAGAGAGGGAGAGAGGAAAATGAGGTTTATGGTTGTGTGTGTGTGTGTGTGTGTGTGTGTGTGTGTGTGTGTGTGTGAGAGAGAGAGAGAGAGAGAGAGAAAGAGGGAGGGAGAGTGGGGGCGGGGGGCGAGGGGGGTGTGCCAGGGTGGAAGAGGGAAAGAGACTTGAAGGTTTAGTGTTTAGGGTTAAGCTCATAGGTCTTTGAGAGAGGTTGAAGTTAAAGGATAATATCTTATTATATCTTTCAGAGACTAGTATAGGGTTTAGGAATGGGTTTGACCTTGAAGACTTAAGGTATTGACAACCAAGAAGGTAGTAGTGAGACGATGAGAGAGAGGAGAAGATAGATGAAATTAATAAAGAAAGTTAAAGGGATTGATAAAGATAGAGACAAATGGACATAAAAAAGGGAAGACGGAGATGAAGAAGTAAAGAGTTTAAATGATAAAGTAAGATGGAGATAAATATGTAGAGATGATAAAATAGAGCAATTTTGAATTATTTATTTTCAGCATATCAAAGTTAGGGATTTTTAAAAAGGGAGAGACAAAGAAGAAGAGAGTGAGTGAGAGAAAAATAGGAAGAGGAGAGAAGATGGTGAGATGAAGAGATGGAATGATACGATAATGAGGTGATAGATAGATTGATAGATAAATCAAAGAAAAATAGAGAAAAATGAATATAGATACAAAGATAGTGATATGAATGTAGATAGAGAAATTGTGAGTCAAATAAAGACATATAAATATAAAATAGAGATCTCTATTAATATGTCTCAATATAATCATTTGATATATATATCACTATCAACATAATCCTTACACCCGTCAAAAGTAAAAGTGTTAATAAATAGAACTCCCAATTCTCCTATTCAATCCTGTTGTAACTTTAGTCGTCGCAGGGTACTTGTGTTGTTATGGTCAAATTCTCCATTTATTGGGCTTGCTGTTTTTCGTTTTGCAATGTTATAAACATATTTGATGTGGACTATTGTCTCCATCGAGGGAAAAAATGGTCGGGATGTTTTTAAAGTAAAAGTTTGTAATAATTAAAAATACTGAGAATATGCGATTGAATATGCCTTATGCTCTTCGTTGGTGACGAAATCATTACATTCTGACTTCGTTCTCTCAGACGTTCGGTAGATCTTTCAAACTTTTGGCATCGTGTAATCAGTAATCATTCTTTATGATACAGCTCATCCACGGAATCCTAGGAGGATTATTTCAGTCGACATGTACTATTTTCATTTTATTTCATTACTTTCTCTCTCCAATTAACGTGTATTGAGCACCACTCTCAAAGAAATAGGAAGAGCTACCAACAGCCGAGATTGATTTACAATCGACAGTTGAGATTAAAACAACTTAACAACCTTAATCAAGTCGGTTTCTAGTTGTTTTCAAAAGTGGTCAATTAATTAACAAATATTTGTTTCTAACCTAACCAATTAGTTAGCAAAACAATTACTTGCTAAATAATAGCAAATGGACAAATAGTTGTCTAAAGCTAACAAAGCTAACATGGAGAAGCTTTAAATTCATGTGAATGAAAGTGAATGCACCCATTTCATGTCGAATAATTCACTTGTCTACTAGCAATCTCATTTTAGTGGGCAATGAGTATGATGGAGGAGTTGTAAAAGGTCGATTAGGAAAAAAATTGTTATTCTTTATGAATAAATTTGTATAATATGATAACATGAATAGATAGGTCATTTAGAAAATGATTTCGCTTACAAAACAATGGTCTCAATGTAACTATGAACCATAATAGATTGGAATTCGAAAATGATAAGGGAAAACTTCTTAAATCGGAAGATAAGTAGGAACCTTGGATCCATTATCAATAGGAGAGGGAGGGGGAGAGGGAATGAGAGAGGGGAGGGGCAACAAGATGGAGAAGGAGATAGATATGCAAGTGAAGAGATATAAATTTACTAGATTAAGGGGAGGAAGAGAGAGAGAGAGAGAGAGAGAGAGAGAGAGAGAGTTTTTACTCTATCATAATTGGATTATTAGTATATATATCAAAAATACATCTATCTAAAAAATTATATGGATAAACTATGCTAATATATAGGAATCATGTTTAGAACCCTCTAGAAGCTCTAGATCGCATATTAATCTTTTTAACATGGCTAGTTATGACAACTTGACGATTGCATGTCACCACATCCTTTGATACTACATGGTCTAGGAGGGGATTAGACCTTGTGTTTTATTACAAGATGCTATCATAACACAAGCCAACCCCCAGCCCAAGAATTGTCAAAGCATTTTAATGGTAAAAGAAAATGAGTTTTTAAATTAATTTTGACTATAATTGACATGTCAGAGTATCAATATTAATTATTATCTTCAAAAAAGAAAAGGAAGATAGACCCTTGTCAAAATACATAGACTATACCCAATCGAAAAACAAGACTCACTCTTAGAATCCAAGTTTTTCTATTTTGATCAGCAACATGTACATAGCGTAAACAACCGGAAACTCTAAAATGAGTATTATTTGGAATTTTAGCATACCATGCTTCATAAGGAGTCATTGCTGAAAGTTCTCTAGTGGGACTCCAATTGAGAATACATATGTAGTTGTAGCAATTGCAACAACCTTAAATATTTTTTAACCCTTTGTTTTATAATATACTCATTGTCATCTTCTATTAATATCAATATAACATACTCCTTGTCATTTCAACAATAGTGTGATCTTTACTTTTAGCCACAACATTCTATTATTATATGTATGCAATGATGAGTTCTCTTTTGATGTCATGCAACTAAAAAAAACTCTTAAATTCTTTAGAATAAAACTCAACTTCACAATCAATCATTAAATGTTTAACTTGACAACCTTTCTCATTTTCCACAAGGGCATTAAACCTTTTAAGTGTATCAAAAGCCTCATCCTTTGACTTCAAAAAATAAACCTAATAATAGTGTGAGTAATCATAAAGTATGATGACTTACCCAAACTCTTAGTTTGCGTAGGACCACAAATATCAAAATGATTCCTCTTGGCTTCATTCCTAGTTGTTTTATCAAGAGTTGCAAGTGCATTCCAATCAGCAAGCTCTACATATCTGATTTCAATAATTTTCCAAAAAAATAATTTTTTCAATGTCTTCATTTTAATGCACTAATATTTAGAATTGATTTCATTAGATTTTGGGATTGAAATAATATCAGTGTTTACTGTGGTATGCTCTAAATAATATATTATCTTCTAAAATCAAATTAAGAATTAAAACAACAATCTCAAGCAATGATTATAGGATTAAAATAACATAACAAATTAAACACAACTAAAAAAAAACAAAGAGAAATTATACATTGTTTTGCAAAATTTCTTAGATGTTTAACCCTTTTTATTATTCTCTAAAAGTTTAGATAAAACAGAGCAACTACAGAGCAGCTCTCAGCATACTAACTTTGAAGACCAAATATAGAGATATAGAAAGAGTTCGTTCTCTGTAAAGTAAAGTAACACTATAAAGAGTTCGTTCTCTGTAAAGTAAAGTAACACTATAAGCTTAATATAGAAATAAACGAAAGCAAAATATACAAATACATTTCCATCACAACTTGCTAAGAGAGAAAAAATGTTTATTTTAACACATTACTCATTACAAATTAATAAAATATAATCGACCATATAAACTTCAGAGAGCTATCTAGTTGACTCAGAGACATTCGAGAATAACCTAGCTGACTTACAAACTGCTGAGATGAGTCCTTTTGCCATCCAAAAGTAACACCACCCCATTTATTTGATTCATAACCTAGCTACAACTGAAGGCAAACAAAGACCCTAGTCCTCATACAACAACATTCCCATAGAACCATGCATGACAAAATATTATCCTAGACCGATGAAAATATGTGCCACTGGTTGGCAGTACATAGAGAAATTGGCTACACTACGACTTTGGGGGCCTTGCTCTACTCCTCTTCCTCGTCATTTTCGCCAGAGATTTCTTCGAGGGACCTCCCATTGGTCTCGAGCACAAGAAACGTGAAGATGAAACCCAGAGCATTGGTAAAGGCGAGTATCGTGAGAGCACTCTTGAGGTGCTTGTTACTTTGAACAAGGTCGGCCGAGACAATGAACGTAGTGCTGTTGGGCCCGAAATTGGCGAAGAAAAAGGTGAGCACGTACAAAGTAAGGAACCCAATTCTGTCATGTCTCCAGTCATCGTATTTGATGGCGAGCACGAACATGAAGAAGAAACTGATGAGCTGAATGACAAAGCGGTCGAAATGGTCGATCAGGAATCATGTGAACCAGTACCCCGGGATTATCGACATCATAGCAATCCTCACCTGCAACAACCCTTCAACATTATATACTAACGAAAAAATTAACACTTTAATGTGGCTATCCTTAAACATCACATACTAAGGAAAAAGTTAAGCTTGGAAAAAATATGTGAACTTTGACTATTTAACACTTTTAGTATTAGAATGAAGTTTAGTGTGTGACGTTTGAGCCTTCCTCTTTAATAGATGATTCTTAAACATCATATACTAAATTAGAAAGATTAAAAAAACTTTGATTTATGAGAATAAATTAGTATCAAGTTTTAATGTGTAATGTTTAAGCCATCTCCTCTTCCCTTAAAAGAATTATGCCTTAATGTGTGATGTTTAAGCCATCCCCTTTTATGAATAGGAATAGGAATAGAAATAGGAATAGGAAATTAAAAATATATTTTCTATTTTTCATTTAGTGTGTGAATTGGAATAAGGGTCTATTAGTGTGTGATTTTAAGGCGTCTACTTTTAGTTCAAAGATTAAGCCTTAGTGTGTGATGTTTACACCATCCACTTTTACCCCAAGAATTAAAGCTTAGTGTATGATGTTTAAGCCACTGGCTTTCATTCTAAGAATATTGTGATGTTTAAGCTATCTGCCTTTATTCTAAGAAAATGATGTCGAAACCATTACTCACCTAGGCCCATGCAATCGTCTATACTTCCTGTATTGCTCCCATTTTGCTCGAACTAGGAATCCACCCAACGGCCTTGAATAAGTCCTTCTGGAATAGGTTTTGGCTGTAGAAGGCGATGTCGAGAAGAAACCAGGTGGTAGTCGTGCCGAGCAAATGTAGCCCATGGCGGCTGAGGAAGTTTAAAGAAAACAATCCGTATTCTGGCTCATTTGACTGTGTTCTGTTTTGGCTTTCCTCGATGTTGACTTTAAGAACTCTAGACATTTCCACCACCACCTTTTTTGCATTCTTTGCCACCAAGGCCGTGTAGCGCGCCGTTTCGGGCATTTTCTTTCACCAGTAGAACATCAGCGCCACCGAAATTGCGCCGAACATGAGGATAATCCTCCACACGTAGTCTACCTAATTGACTGTTGTGCCATGCGAAGTGTTATTTTCAAACTTCCGAAAGGCGGCGGAGACGACAAGAGAGACTAGACTATGAAAAATTTAACTATTGCAGTCACTGATTATTAATCTCCTATCATAAACAATTATTAAACTACTGAAAATAATTTCTCAGCTAGTATCGAAAATTAACACAACTGCAACTTCACTTATAAAATACGGAAAGAAATGCGCAACACAATGAACACAATATTTTCGGACAAATTGTCCCTAGAAAAACCCCTAAGGGAAAACCAGTTCTACAGATGAGGAATTATATTAAAACTTCAGCAAATCAAAAGATACAAAATTCCTTGCCTCTCACTGGCAGAATTTCGACAACCTCCTAATTTCTCTCGCTAATATTTCCCTCTGTTATTCTCGCGCTAATATTGTGCCCTTGCTAACACTGCAAGACTGTTTTCTAACACTGCAAATGTTTCTCCAAACTTCATGTTCTCCAAATGCCCCCTAGACCTCCTTTTATACTACTCCTGTTGGTAAACCAACGGCCGAGATTGATTTACAATCCACGGTTGAGATTAAGACAACTCGATGGCCAACAATAGAATTGGTTACAAGGTGTCCAAAAGGGAATCACTAAAATTAGTAAATAATTATCCTTGCAACAACCATTTACTAATTCTCGGCAAGTGGACAAACAGCTGTCCAAATTACCCATAACAAATGTTGCTATACATAGATAAGGATGAACAGCTGTCCAAGCTACCCATAAATACTACTGCTATTTCCAGGTCAGAAATAACAGTTGTCCAACTAACAATAATTAATACTCCCTCTTAGCGAGGAAGTTGTTCTGCATGACACCCATCTTATCTCTGAAGAAGATAAATTTGGCCTTTCCCAAAGCCTTCGTCAGAATGTCTACTACCTGCTCATCTATAGATATGTATTGTAGTCGAACAATACCTCGTTGTACACAATCTCTGATGAAGTGATATCTGATATCTATATGTTTAGACCTATCATGAAACACTAGATTCTCAAACAACTTGATGCAACTCTGATTGTCACAATGTATCAAACTAGTCTCAACCTTCTGACCAAACAAGGCTACTAACAACTTCCGAAGCCATATAGCTTCACATATCGCCATGCTAGCTGCTATGTATTCTACTTCTACTAAACTTGGAGCCACAAACTTTTGCTTCCTGCTAAACCAAGATACAACTACTGATCCGAAGCTGAAACAACACCCTGAAGTGCTCCTTTTGTCCATTGTACTTCCTGCCCAATCTGCGTCAGTATAGCCTATCAACCTGATACCTTCACCTCGAAAATATCTGATCCCATACTTGACTATACCTCGCAAGTAATGTAGCACATGCTTAGCCGCTATCCAATGCATTCTCTTTGGTTCAACCATGAACTGACTAAGAGATTTTACTGCAAATGCTATATCTGGCCTAGTATTGACCAAATACATAAGCGAGCCAATCAACTGTTTATATAAAGTGGGATCTACATCTTTCTCTTTAGATGTATCTACCTTCCTCCAATTCGTGATGATGGGTGTAGACATGGCTTTGCAATCCTCCATCCCAAATTTCTTCAAGATTTCAATGCAATATTTCCCTTGACCATAGAAAATCTCCCCATCTATCTGCCATACTTTCATGCCTAGAAAGTAGTGCATAAGTCCTAAATCCTTCATCTCGAACTCTTCTGCAAGGTTCCTCTTGCAATCCACTATGAGCCCTAGTGAACCTGTATGAAATAGGTTGTCCACATAAAAAACAAGAATGAGAATCTCACCCCCAACCATCAAGTCATAGACGTTAGCATCTACTTCACTCTTCATAAAGCCCATTTTTTGCAAGTATGTATCAATGCGCTCATACCACGCTCTAAGAGCCTGCTTGAGTCCATACAATGCTTTCTTCAATCTACACACATGGGTCTCTTTGCTATGTGCTACAAAGCCTTCTAGTTGTTCTATGTATACCTCCTCCTTCAACTCACCATTAAGGAATGTTGTCTTGACATCCATTTGATGGATTTTCCATCCCATCTGTGCTGCAAGTGAGATTACAGCTCGTATAGAAGTATACCTGGCAACTAGAGCAAATGTCTCCTCATAGTCTATTCCCTCCTTCTGAGAGAACCCCTTTGCCACGAACCTCGCCTTATATTTCTCGATGCTACCATCTGCAGCATGTTTTATCTTATAGATCCAGCATGATCCAACTACAGCCCTATCTGTTGGTCTAGGTACTACCTCCAACACATCATTCTGCATTATTGAAGAATATTCCTCAACCATAGCATCTCGCCATACCTAATGTTCTGAAGCTACCTGATAGCTAGAAGGCTCACTATCTACCAACTGACTAACTAATGCCACATATTCATTGAACTTGGCTGGTTGTCTTCGTTGTCTAGTACTCTTCCTAGAAGCTCCCACAAACTCTTGAGTATCCCTTTGTGTATCTAGAACCACATGGTTCCCGCTACCAACTATAGAGGATGAAATGTCAACCTCTAAGTATTCTAGATGCATTTCCTATTGCACCCGTTGCTCCATACTCTGTGAATCTTCACTAATTGAGTCTACTCTCATACTGGTAACTATACTTGAGCTTTGTTGCTCTTGACTTGGTTTTGGAGCTTCTGTTGGCTGCTCACTCTGATCATCTGCTGGCAAATCTCTGGATCTCCTAAATGCCTTGTCCTCCATGGACTTGACATCCTGTCTGACAATAATTCTTTTAGTCCCCAAAATGAAAATCCTATATGCCAAGTTGAGGTCTCACTATACCCAACAAAGTACCCCCTCTCTGCAGTCTGATCTAACTTTGTACGTGTATCTCCAGGAATATGGCAATATGCCAAAGACCTAAATATCTTGAAGTGACTAACATCTGGCTTCTTCCCTGTGAAAGCCTCCTCTGGTGTCATCGTCCCTAGCACCTTGTGTGGAACTCTATTCTGAATGTAGACTGTTGTATTACACGCCTCTGCCCATAAGTAACGGGGCATGTCCTGGTCATGTAGCATAGCTCTTGCTGCCTCTAATATAGAACAGTTCTTCCTCTCAGCAACTCCATTCTGCTATGGATTGTAAGGAACAGTTCATTCTCTCTTGATTCCTTCTCTGGTACAGAACTCTTGGAAGACATTTCCTTTGTACTCGCCTCCATTGTCTGACCGAAGAACCTTTATCTTCTTTCCTGTCGAGTTCTCCACAAGAGCCTTGAACTCTTGGAATCAACTGAAAACCTCATCCTTAGTCTTCAAGAAGTATATCTAGGTCTTTCTAGAGAAATCATCAATAAAAGTAACATAGTACTCATATCCTCTGAGAGATTTCGTCGACATGGGTCCATAAACATCTGAATGTACTAGATCAAGAACACCCTTAGATCTGGTGTCACTCTTTGGAAAAGATGCTTTCGCAAACTTTCCCAACACACATCCCTTACATACATCGTCATGCTCTGTGCTCACCTCTAAAACACCTGTCACGGTCTCACGAAGCAATCTAAGTGCTCCATGATGAATATGGCCCATCCTCTTATGCCATAGCTCTCCAAGATCTCTAGGGTTACTGTTGCTCATAAGTGCCTTAGGAGTATCAAACTGCAATCTATAAAGGCGACCACTCCTAACTCCAATAGTTATGGGTGATTTCTAGTCCTTATGCTTAATCAACACATTTGTCCCTCTAAAGAGTACATTATACCCCCTATCCTGAAGAACAGATATAGAAATCAAACTCATACCTAAGCCTGGCACATATAACACATCATGAAGTGGAATTATCTTTCCATTCTCCCTCTGAAACTGAATAGTCCCTTTCCCAACAGGGTTGAGTTTGGACAAGTTTCCCATAGAAATCTAGATGTTGGTGTCCTCCTCCTTGTAACTGGAGAAGTACTCTCTAACTCCTGTCATATGAAATGACGCCCCACTATCTATATTCCGAACACACTGTGAAGTTGAGCTAACCATACAAGCTATGAGTGCAAACTCATCTTCCTTTCTACTGGAGAGTTATTCTGCACTTGTTGAAGCTGCCATCTACTTCTTACCCTTCTTCCTCTCTAGGCAATCACTGACATAGTGGCCAAACTCGTGACATCCAAAGCACTTGACCTTAGAAAGGTCCTTCTTCTTCTTCTCACTTTGTGAATTTGATCCTTTGCTAGATCCCTTCTTTACTTTCCCTTTACCCGCTAGGGCAACGTTCTCCTGTTCCACCTCATTTTTCTGACTCTTGTTGGCCCCATTGACAAGACTTAGTCTAAACTCCTTCTGAGTGAAATCAGTCCATAGTCTATCCCAACTTGGTAAAGTATCTCGTCCACTGATAACTTGAACAAAGACACTCCATTGTTTAGTAAACCCATTTAGGGCTATTCTCACTAGCTCGTCATCACTAGGGCTATCTCCAATAGCTGCTAACTCGTCCTTGACAAGTCTGAGCCTAGTGAGGTAACTTGTGATGTCTTCTCCCTGATTCATCCGAGTACTTTTTAGCTTCTCTTTGAGAATCAACTTCTTGTTGGTGGTAGCATTCTGGTATAGATTCAGAATGGTGTCCCACATTTTCTTCGTTGTATCTAGCTCCGAGATATGTGGAACAATATGATCCTTAACACCATCAAGGATTATCCTCCTTGCCTTGGCATCATCCTTCCTATATGTTGCAAGCTGTGTTGCATCCGTTGGTACAGGTACAACACTGGTAGCATAATCCTTGATACGATTCTTTTCCAACAATAAAGAAATTATGGCCTTCCAGACACCAAAATTTGAGGCACCATCCAATCTATCTTGATCTCTCAAACCAGTTGAAGCCATCTCAAGGGTTTAAAGCAATAATAAATCTAAAGAGATCAAAATTTCTTTCCTAGGGCAAAACTCTTCTACCCTTAACAATGCTCTGATACCATGTAAAAAATTTAACTATTGCAGTCACTGATTATTAATCTCCTATCATAAACGATTATTAAACTGCAGAAAATAAATTCCTAGCTAATATCGAAAAATAACACAACTGCAACTTCACTTATAAAATACGGAAAGAAATGCGCAACACAATGAACACAATATTTTCGGATAAATTGTCCCTGGAAAAACCCCTAAAGGAAAACCAATTCTACAGATGAGGAATTATATTAAAACTTCAGCAAATCAAGAGATACAAAATTCCTTGCTTCTCACTGGTAGAATTTCGACAACCTCCTAATTTCTCCCGCTGATATTCCCCACTATTATTCCCGCGCTAACACTGCGCCCTTGCTAACACTGCAAGACTATTTTCTAACACTGCAAACGTTTCTCCAAACTTCATGTTCTCCAAATGCCCCCTAGACCTCCTTTTATACTACTCCTGTTGGTAAACCAACGGCCGATATTGATTTATAATCGACGGTTGAGATTAAGACAACTCGACGGCCAACAATAGAATTGGTTGCAAAGTGTCCAAAAAAGAATCACTAAAATTAGTAAATAATTATTCTTGCAACAACCATTTACTAATTCTCAGCAAGTGGACAAACAGCTGTCCAAACAACCCATAACTAATGCTGCTATACATAGATAAGGATGAACAACTGTCCAAGCTACCCATAAATACTACTGCTATTTCCAGGTCAGAAATAACAGCTGTCCAACTAACAATAATTAACATAGACCACCAATGAGGATGCCAAAGCCTTGCATGGCAAAGACTACGGTGAGGAAGCCTCCCCTCGTCTTCTTATTCGCGTACTCCGACATGATTGTCGCCGACCGACAACGGATAATCTCCGCCTATGCCGAACCCTAACGAAAACCTGAAGAAGCAAAGGGTCGCCATCACTCCTTCCGTGGATTTGCCGAAGGAGAGGCCTTGTGTGATGGAGCAAACAATCATGAGCATCAGCGTTATTCCGTACACTTTCTTCCACCCCATCTTGTCCCCCAAGAATCCGAAGAACAACTGCCCCGCCAGTGTTCCGCACAGGGCCACCCCTGTGACTCCAGATGACATATTCCTCGGCAACCCGGGAGGATCTTGATGGGGATAATATATTCGTCCGAGAAGTTTTGTGATGGTTGTTATGCAGAAGAGATCATAGGCGTCGGTGAAGAAGCCCATTCCGGCGATCACAATGGCCGTGAAATGGTACCATTGCATTTTGGCAACGTCCAATGCATCCAGCACGTCCAGTTGCTTCCTTGCCATGCTCGCAAATCCACTCACCTATAGCCAAGGAAAAATACAAAGCATGTTAGACTGGCCATTGCCGTTGTATCAAAAGATCGACATGTTAAATTCAATATAATCACTAAACTTATAGAAAATAAACTAGAGTACTGTTGAAGCATGTCACAATTACTATAGGAAGATGATGATTTTTCCAACAATCTCTTCTCAGTATCACTCTATAGAATTCAAAACAAAGATACCACTTGTTAGACCCATGGTTGCTGTTGTACTAAAAGATCAATCTGTTAATACCTGATACAACCTAAACTCGCAAAAGACTATCACAAATTCTACAAGAAAATGGTAATAATTAGTACAAAGCATGTGATTGCCGTCAGATCAAAAGATCGATCTAATAAGTAATACAACCACTAGACTTATAGAAAACACATGAGAGTGTTAAACCATGTCACGACTACTCCTAAAAAGATATGTTGACTATTTGTCCAACAATCACCACTCAACGTCTCCTTAGAGGATTCAAAACTGTGCTACCACGTGTTAAAGTGGTGGCTGGACCTTGGGAGAGGATTCAAAACTGTGATACCACGTGTTAAAGTGGTGGCTGGGCCTTGGGAGTAAAAGATCAATATGTTGATACCTAATATTACCACTAACTTTCCAAAAATGTCAGGAACTCCCCAAAAAGAGAAAACAAACGTTGACAATCAGTCCAATAAAATGAACATAAGATGAGAGAAACTAGACCTCCCACCCTGACCGATTGGGCGAGACCGTTCTTTCTGTTACTAGAGATAAACGTACCTCTCAAAAGTTGCAGAACTAATCTTAGGCTCTAGAAGCATTTGCTTGATGAAATCGATCTATATAAAGGCTTTTTATTCTATCTGAATATACTCTTGATTGATAACAATAGCCTGTCATCTTCATTGGTTGTCTTGGTTTTACAGCCCGAAGAGAACTTGCTTTCATACATATTACATGGTAAAAAAATAAAGTCATCCTTAAGAAACAATGTATAGAGATATTAGAATCTGGGAATATCGTAAAATTTGTATTATATTTGCCTCGACGATGTACAACTACGAACATCCTTGCAATTTTTAACTTCGATTTTTGGACTATATCAGAATTCTCACATTTCGTAGCAGGTCATATTTCATCATCTGTTATACTTCGAAACTTTCGTTTCACAAAACACGACAAACTTATCTGGTTGGGCGGAGTTTTATTGTCGAGGACAGCAATTTGACTTGAATTTTAAAATTCCTAACATATCTTCCGAAAATTAGGATGGCCAGGACTGGAATTTGAAGGCCAGTGCTCCCCCATTTGATAAACTTTTAATTTAGGTTTTATAGTTAGAAATTTTTGTATACATTTGGAGATTATATTTTACCCATATAAAAATTGATGCTATTTAAGGACATTAGTACATAAATGTTATAGTAAACTCCTCTTAAATTTCATTATATTAAATCTATTTTTAAGGTGATAGAATTTAGATAAATAAATTCCTCTTAAATTTTATTACATGAAATCTATTTTTAAGGTGATAGAATTTAGATAAAATATTTAATTGAGATACAAAATAAGTAAAGAATTTGAGAGTTAGGATTAGAATAAGTAATGACAGCTTTTTGTATTAAAGTAGGATTAAATTATTATAAATTATAATCTTTTTAATATACATGTTAAGATGAAAATAATTTTTTTCTTAACTAAATAATTTATTATTCTAAATAAAAAATTTGAATGATCTTAATTGTCTTAGATGAAAATTTAAGACAAAAAGGTTGTTCATTTCAGTGGAGAGAACCAAAAAAGACATGCATTTTATTGATAAAGAATTGGCACGATTTTTTTTTTAATGAATAGTCCTTTTCTATTAAAAAAATAATATACTAAGATTACAATTCAAAAAAAAGGGGTAGGGGATACAAGATCACTATGCCAGAGACACATGGCTAAAGTTGGGATTAGAAACTATTCATGAAAAAAAACATATAACAGCAACCCCTCAGGCAGCTAAAGCAATGCTAGCTAAGCGGGGTGGCTCATCTCAATTATGAAATCTCCAGTCATCCTTGGGATTGGCAGGTAGGCTGGGAACAGTCTAGCCATTAGCAACATCATCAGGGGTATTTTCAACATCCTTCATATCAGGCTGCAGAGGAGAGATGGTCAATTCCAGGCGAAAAGGCCACTTTCCAAAAACCACCCATTGAGGGCTAGGAAGAGGAGCCAAGGACTAGCCAGTGCCACCACAGAGTAGGGAAACAAAGCGATTCCTCCACCCACTATCGCTATCGCTAGGAGAGTACTGGCGGGAAGCCTAGGAACATAACACGTGCAAATGGCAACCTAAAGAAGTGTGCCTCTGGCGGTAGCCTCTGGGTGTCATGGTATCAACTGAGGCATCTAGAGGTACCTTGGAAATAGTACAAGGGGCATTGTCCCAATGATTATAAAGCTCTTGAAGGTGGACTACCTCTAGGGCTACCTTGTTTGCTTGTTCTTGAATATTCATCATTACATTATTACAAATGCATGCCTTAGTGTACATAGCAATATTTATATCAAGAAAATTGTGAGTGAAAAGAAAAACATTTCTATCTCTCCATAGAGTGAACAAAATCTCCATCCTGAAGGTATGCCAAATATGGGTAAATTTTTTAGGGATCCTAGGGGAATCCCCCAGAATAATCTTGCAAGATTTTTATTAGCATTATTGGTCTGCTAAATCTTGTTATTCTCATTAGTATTGCAAAGTATCATGTCTTCCTTCCATTAACTTGTTGGTCCACAAAAATTATTCTATTTCATTCCCTAGGTAAGGTTGTACACAACTTCTACTTCTCTTTGAAAGGCCAACAATTTCTATCATGATTTGTTCTTCTTCCTACATCAAGTTGATAGGTGCATTGCAACAATAAGACCATTTTGTGCCATTAAGATAGGTACCTATATAATTAGGTAACTTTTAATTTAGGTTTTATAATTAGAGTTTCTTGTATATATTTTGAAATTTATATTACCTATATAAAAAATGATACAATAATATAATATGTAAGTGTTGGATGCAATTGTTTAATTGTGTGTTGTCTTTGATGTTACATAAATGTCATATCAGTTAACAGTCAATACATGCCAAGCTCATTCGGATAGTGAAGACGGTTTTCCATGTCTACTTAGTGTTTCTATGTAGATGACAGTGTCAACTAAGTTCACTCAGGCATCAAAGGAATTCATGTAAAGAAAGAGTGTTAACTGAGGTCACGCAGTTAATAAAGAAAATTTGGATGGAGTTAGTGTTAACCAAGTTCACTCGGTTACCAAAGGATTTTCACAATTTTGTAGTGTTAATCAAGCTTCTATTGGTTAACATAATAAATCGCTTCAGAGTTAGTTTCTACCAAGCAAGGTTGGTTAACAAAGGATTTTCTTATTTTGGCATGTGAAGGTTAATTATTTTATTTATTGATTCTAGCCAACTATGGTGATGAATATTAGTTATTCTAATTTATATTTGAGCTGACTTGACAATCTGGAAGGTATAAGTATAAGATCATGTTGTGATTTCAAAGTGTGCAAGGTGTATTGAATGAATTGCAAGGGATTGAAAGAGGAAGTGAATTTGAAGGATAAGTAGAATATCCTCATGGTGCAGAAAAGTCATATTCAATTAGGAAGGATTAAATACAAGCCAGAATAGAGATCTATACTTAGCAATTCAATTGCATCTCAAACAAGTCATTTCATTTTTACTCTCTAACCATTGTAGCAGTGATCCAAAATCTCTTAACAGAGTTGGTTTAACATTCATTTGTAAATCCTCTAACAAGGTGGCAAATCCATCGAATTGTTTTAAGACCTCTAACAAAGCCACTCCTAATAGGGTGATTAAATCTTTTAACAGGTTCACACCTAACAGTGTGTTTTGTAACCTTTAACAAGGTTGGCTCCTAATAGGGCTCACTTCAAAAGAGTGAAAAAAAATAACTATTTACATTGATGATTTTTCTCGAATTGGGTTTCCATGCTAAATCCTCGTGTCATATGTGTTCTTGTTATTTTTTTCATGCTTGTAATAAAGATTAAGTAATCACTGTAAATATCTTGAGATCTTCAAAGATAACACATTCTTCATTTACCGAGTTATAGCAATTTGTATGTGTTTACCATGCATCAGCAATTTTGTATTGACATCTAAGGTATCTGAGATTTATTTTAGTAGTAACTGATTCATCCCTCTCCTCTCAATTACTCCTCTTATATTTCCAACCATTGGTATCAGAGCTTTTGGTGCTTGTAGAGAAGGTTTCAAGGACCTAAGCTAAAGATCAGGATGTCTTACAAAAGAGAAATTCTAAAGTTGAACAGAGACAACTTTGTAGCATGGCAATGACTTATGAGACTTCATCTAGCTACCATCAATGATTTAGGTCACAAATATCTTCATGAAGAATACAAAACTCCTATTGGAACATTACCCATTGAAGATATTGCTAGAAAAAAGAATCATAACATCATGATGGTTGATATTGCATCTGTTCTTAATTATGGTAAATTTGATGAGATAAACTTAGATTGTAAAAATGCTTATGAGATATAGACCAAGTTGAAGGATATCTATAGAGGGGATGACAATGTAAGAAGAAACGTTGATGGTAAAAATCTCCACACAATCTAATCCAGAAACTTATTTACATAATGTAAGAAGAGCCAAAGAAGAAAGCCTTAGAGGACAATTTGATCAAATGAGAATGAGAGAAGATGAAAATGTTACAAAATATGTGGAAAGAATCAAAGCTAGTGTAAGTGCAATTAGAGCATCTGGAGGAGACATCAAAGAAGAAACTATTGTAAGTAAAATACTCATAACTCCTCTTCCCATCTATGCAATCAAAGTATCTACTATTCAAGAAAAGAGATGTGATCCAAATAACAAGATAGGCTTCGATGCCCTAGTAGGAAGATTGATAGCTTTTAAACTAGATAACTTTGACAACTATGTTCCTACTTCTAAAAATATCGAGTCTACATTTGAAGCTAAACTCTCACTCAATGAAATAGGCAAGAAAATAAAAGACAATCAATCAGGAAGTGAGGAAGAAACTAAAGAAAGTTTTGAATGTGATCTTGAAATTCTTGAAGCCCTACTTGCAAAGAAATATTCCAAGAGTAGAGGAAAGTGCAAAGGTTAAATCCCTCTAATTTACTTTTCTTATGAAGAAATTGATTATATTGTTGCTAGGTGTCCAAACAAAGAAAGAAAGGATGAGAAGAAAAGCCACAAGTACAAAGGTAAGAAGGAATTCAAAAGTCACAAATCTTACAAAGACAAAGGTAAGAAAATTTTCTTTATGGCTAAAGATTCTGATGACAGTGAACATGAAATAGTGTATATTTTTATAAAAGATGAATTTGATGATGAAGGAGATAAGATGGCACTTATCTCTCACATTAGCAAAAGTGATACATGAATCATAGACAGTGGATGTTCACACCACATGACTAGAGATAAAATAAAGTTTGAATATATTGAACACTATAATGGAGGTAGTGTAAGGTTTGGTAACAATGAACCTTGTTGCATAAAAGGAAAAGGTCATATCTTATTAGCCAATGAACTTGTTTGTGATAATGCCTATTGGGTTGAAGGACTAAAACATAATCTACTAAGTGTGCCATAGCCGAAAAAAATTGGATTCAAGGTAGAATTCATGAATGGAAAGGAAAGATTGTTGGATGACAAAGAAAATTTGATTGGATCAGGCAAGCAAACAAAAGGTTACCTATTGTATCTTGATCTTGGTGATTGCTCATGTTTTATTGCTCAAGTAGAAGAAATTTGGCTATGGAATAGAAGATTATTTCATGTAAACTTTGATAATATGGTCAAGATAGACAAACCCAGAAGAGTAAGAGGTATCCCTTGTTTGAAGAAACCTGATGTTGGACTGTGCAAAAATTGTCAAATTGGTAAAATGGGAAAGACTAGTTTTAAGAGAAAAAAATATTAGTCAAAAGGAAGTCTTGGAAATTGTGCATATTAACTTATGTGGACCCATTGGAATAGAAAGTTATAGTGGAGAAAAATTCTTCATTCTTTTTGTTGATGACTATTCTAGAATGATGACTATGATGTATCTTAAAGAAAAATTAGAAGCCTTTGAGAAATTCAAATATTATCTGGCAAGAGTAGAAAAAGAAACTAGAAAGAAATTGAAGTGTTTAAGATTAGACAAAGGAGGTGAATCCATCTCCAATGAATTCAATAATTTCTATATTAAAAAAGGAATCAAGAGACAAGTATTAGCCCCTGGCACACCTGAGTAGAATGGAATAGCTGAACGAAGGAATAGATCCATTATGGATTGTGTAAGGACACTAATGATTGAGAAAAATGTTGCTATCAAATACTGGAAGGAAGCTATCAATACTACAGTTCATACTTTGAACCAAGTCCAGTTGAAGAAGGACTAAAATAAAACTCCCTATGAACTATGGTATGGCTACAAACTCAATGTAAGTTACTTGAAAGTATTTGGCAGCAAATGTTATATCTTGAAAGAATCTAGAAAATAAAAATTTGATGTAAAAGATGATAAACATATATTTCTAGGATACTCTTACAGAAGTAAAGCATACAAATGTTTGAATTTTTTCACTCACAAGATCATAGGAAGTGCACATGTAAGAATTGATGAGTTTGCAAAAAAGAGTGAAGAAGAAAGCAAAAAGGAGCCAGAGGATTAAAAAAGATTTGTTTACTATGAACCTGATACATTGCCAAACATATTTGACAGAAAGGAGACTTCATCTCCTAAGCTCCCAAATCTCCAACAATTATCGATTTGCAAGTAGTGCAAACTAAGTCATAGGAACTTGAGTCGCATTTTAAGGCTATCAAGCTAGTGTATGCTAAGTCTGAAGAACTCAAACCATAGATAGAAGGACCTGAGCCTGAAGTTGAAGTTGAAAATGAAGACAGTGGAATTCATTCAAAATCCAAAGAACTTGTATTGGCCAAATATGTCGAAAGACATCATGCACCTGATTAGATCATTGGAGACAAATCAGATGGAACAATGACATGAAGTAAATTAAAAGGTACATGTTTACTTGCTAAATTTGAACCTAGAAGTATTAAGGATGCTCTAGAAAATGAAAGTTGGATCGAGACCATGAATGAAGAGATAGAATAGATAGAAAATAACAAAACTTGGACTCCTATTCCTAGGCCTAAGGATAAAAATGTGATTTGCACAAAATGGGTATTCAAAAGTAAATTGAATGAAGATGGGCAAGTCTCTAGAAACAAAGCAAGATTGGTATGTAGAGGCTACTCTCAAGAAGAAGATATTGACTATGGTGAAACCTTTTACCTTTTTGCAAGATTAGAAGGTGCTAGGACTCTACTTGCATATGCAGCTCATAGAGGATGCAAAGTATATCAAATGGATGTTAAATCTACATTCTTGAATAGAATTCTTGATGAGGAAGTATACATTGAATAGCTAGAATATTTTGTTGATCCTAACAAAAGAGACAAGGTCTACAAATTACACAAAGCACCATATGGTCTCAAACAAGCCCCTAGAGTCTGATATGAAAAATTACGCAACTATTTGATACAGATTGGTTTTCAAAGAACAAATGATAATAGTAGTTTGTATATCAAGGAAGGACTAGATAAGAAGATTGTGTTGGTAGAAATATTTGTTGATGATACTCTATTTACAAGAAATGATGACTTATACAAAGTATTCTCAAAAGAAATGAATAAAGAATTTGAAATGTCCATATTTGGTGAAATAAAAAAAATTGTTGGATTGCAAATACAATAGAAGAAAAATGGTATCTATATCACTCAATCTACGTGTATCAAGGAGATATTAAAGAAGTTTGGAATGGAGGATTCAAGACTAGTTAGAACCCCCATGTGTAATAGACATAAGCTTACCAAAAATGATGACTCCAAAGAAGTAGATCAAACTTTATATAGATATAGTATGTAGTACATACAAGGCTTGACATTGACTTAGCAGTTGGGATAGTGGAAAAATTCTTAGCAAAACCTAGAGAAAATCACATGATGGCAATCAAAGAATCATGAGATATCTAAAAGGTACTAAAGATTATGGCTTATGGTAAAAACTTGGAGGAAATATGGACTTAAAGGTGTTTACTAGTGCTGATTGGGTAGGAAGTCTTGATGACAGAAAAAGCACTAGTGGTGGAGCATTGTTTCTTAGTAAAATATTGGTATCTTGGACAAGCAAGAAGCAAAACTGCACATTTCAATCCATAATAGAAGTAGAGTATGTGGCAACAACAGTAAACTGTTCTAACATTGTTCAGTTTAAAAAATTGTTGGAAGGTATAAAGGTTGAAATCAAAGAGCTAGTAGTCATGTATTGTGATAACACTAGTGCAATTAACATATCAAAGAATCCAGTGATGCATTCCAAAACAAAAAACATTGCTATAAAATATCACTTTGTAAGAGAATTATTACAAGATAAAGAAATCAGATTGGAATATGTAAATACAAAAAGAATATATTACATACATATTCACCAAGCCATTACCTAAGGATGCACTCTTGTATCTAAGAGGTAAGCTAGGGGCCATTCCCCTATCTGAAGCTCACTAAATAAAGTTTAGTGATGCATCAACAAGAACTAAGTTGAAAATCAATCAATTGATGCAGCATTGTCAAGAGCATACTGCAGATGAATTAGTACTCAAGTTATTTGATACAAATTTGAATTGTTGTCTCTAGCATGTGTTGTCAAAGAGGGAGAATTTTACTATCATATCCCTTAGAATTTTTTTCATTTAAAGAGGGAGAAGTCAAAAGTTCTATCATAGAGGGAGTATTCTGCAAGAGGGAGCAAATGTATAAAAGAACATCAAAAGAGATTGAACTTGGTAGAAGATTATTCCAAATTGAAGTTTAGTGATAGAGGGAGTCTTGTTCTCAAAATTTCATTGTGCTATGACATGTTGTGTTGCCATCAATGCTAAAGAGGGAGATTGTTGGATACAATTGATTAATTGTGTGTTGTCTTTGATGTTACAGAAATGTCATATCAATTAATAGTCAGTACATGCAAAGCTCACTCAGATAGTGAAGACAATTTTACATGTCTACTGAGTGCTTCTATGTAGAAGATAGTGTCTATCGAGTTCACTCAGGCGTCGAAGGAATTCATGCAAAGAAAGAGTGTTAACGGAGCTCACTCGATTAATAAAGGAAAGTTGTATGGAGTTAGTGTTAATCAAGTTCTCTCAATTACCAAAGAATTTTTGCAAGTTTGTAGTGTTAACTGAGCTTCTATTGGTTAACACAGGAAACTGCTTCAGAGTTAGTTTCTACCAAGCAGGATCAATTAACAAAGGATTTTCTTATTTTGGCATGCGAAGCTTAATTGTTTTATTTATTGATTCCAGCCAACTATGGTGGTGAATATTAGTTATTCTAATTTGTATTTGAGCTGACTTGACAATCTGGAAGGTATAAGTCAAAGGTCAAGTTGTGATTTCAAAGTGTTCAAGTTGTATTGAATGAATTGCAAGGGATGAAAAGAGGAAGCAAATTTGAAGGTTAAGAAGAATATTCTTACGGTGTAGAAAAGCCATATTTGATCATGAAGGATTAACTACAAGCCAGAATAGAGTTATGTAATTAGCAATTCAGTTGCATCTCAAATAGGTCATTTCATTATTACTCTCTAACCATTGTAGCAGTGATCCAAAATCTTTTAACAAAGTTGGTTTAACAACCATTTGTAAATCCCCTAACAAGGTGGCAATTCCATTGAATTGTTTCAGGACCTCTAACAAGGCCACTCTTAACAAGGTGATTAAATCCTTTAATAGGGTCAGATCTAACAGTGTGTTTTGTAATTTTTAACAGGGTTGGATCCTAATAGGTCTCACTTTAGAAGAGTGAAAAATAGTAACTAGTTGCATTGGTAGTTTTTCCCAAATTGGGTTTCCACATTAAATCCTAGTGTCATATGTGTTCTTGTTATTTCTTTCATGCTTTCAACTAAGATTAAGTAATCACTAACAATATCTTAAGATCTGCGAAGTTAGTACATTATGCATTTACTGAGTTATGAAAATTTGTATGTGTATATCGTGCATCAACAATTTTGTATTGACATCTAAGGCATCTGGGATTTATTTTAGTAATAACTGATTCACCCCTCCCCTCTCAGTTACTCCTCTTATATTTCCAACAGTAAGTATGATATTATGTAAATGTTGTAGTAAACTCTTGTTAAATATTACTATGTTAAATCCATTTTTTTAGGTGATAGAATTTAGGTAAAATATTTAAATACAATATCAAAATAAAGAATTTAAGAATCAAAGAGTAAATAATGACAACTTTTTGCATTCAAGTAGGATTACATAAGTGTAAAATACTTTTTTTTTTTTAAATACACATGTTACATAATCTAAAATTCTTGTGTACTCCATTTTATTAAATTAATCTTTTATGTTTTGCATCTAATTTATCATGCATAACGAACTTATGTTTGAAATGAAGCACTATCAAGAGACATTGTAAAATTGAAGCTTTTTCTTTTATTATGGATCAAACAAGTTTTGAGTGGTCATGAAACTCTACATACAAAGTGATGCCATCAACCAAATATCATAAAAACAACAACATACCAAATGTTATAATAATATAATTAGAAATTGAACCAACAAGGAAAATACAAGTAGAGACTCAACACCTAGATAAAAAAATTCAAGGCAACATAAGGCTTATTTTACAATTTGGAAATGTTCCAAGTGGTTTTCTTTTGGATCTTAGAGATCCTCGATAAGGTGCACAACCTAGCTCTTCAAAATTCCCCATTTTCCAACATAATGGCCTTTTTCATCTTGTGTTTGTGATTTTTCCTTGATGTCCAAACCAACAAGTACAAACAAATCAAGCTAGATACTTTCAAACTTATTCACTGATGGATTTTATTTTTTCATTTTTTTTTTTTGGTTACTTTGTGGATGAAAGTACCAAGGATACATATATTATCATTACATGTTATTTTAAATTTTCTCATCAAGGAAATATTTTTTCCCTCAAAGGCTATACTCATATAGTTTAAATATCCCTTATTGGTATCTTTAGTAAGGCAACTAGAAATTTACCCTCCTTTTACTTTGATGATGCAACTAATAAATGACTTTTTTATATAAAGAGTTAACCCCTTATATTTATGGGGTCCCAAAGAATCAAAAAGAGGTTATTCTTTTGAGACCCATTATTCACACCATTAGTCACCTACTTATTTGCTAGCATCTCACCTTGCCAAATTAATCTCACTGCCAATAGGTAAATCTAACTCCTTTGTGAAATATTCCTACCACTTTTTGCATTTCATCAAGGATATTAAGTTGGTGAGAAATCTTTGATGTGGTCTTCCTCTTCAATAAGGACGCCATTCCTGATTCTATTCAAATTGTCAAACACAAAGTTAGTGTCGATATTGTCAATGTGGTGGAATTGTCTAAAATAAATTTTATTTTCCTTTCAAAATGTTATCTATGAAGAAGTTTTTTAGCGTGGCTATGAGGTCACCCCTTTCTCCAATCATTGTTGAGCTTTATATGGACCATTTTGAAGAAGTGGCTCTGCACTCTTTTGTCCTCAAGCCAAGTTGGTGTAATTGATATGTCGATTCAATACCAATGTTTGTTGGTCTTATAGAATGGAAATTATTGAAGAGATTCATTACCATATTAATAATGTGGCCCCAAGAATATCCTTTACTAGAGTGCTTGAGTCTGATAACTAGCTCTCATTCTTTGACTTTCTTCTCATTAGGAAACCTAGTGGCTCTATTGGTTATCATGTGTTTCAAAAGGCTACCACATCAATCTATATCTACAACCCACCTTCCACCATCATCCCAACCAAAAATTTAGCATTCTTACAACCCCTACCTTAAGAGCCCATAGGATTTTTTAAGATGATAATTTAAATCAAGAGCTTACCCATTTGCGCAAGGTCTTCAAGATAAATGGGTATACTCATAACAAAATTTCTAAGGCTCTCAACCAAGCCAAGTCTTTCCACCTTTCTTCATTGGTTTTGTTCCTTCCCCCCAATATCTTTCTACTTATCTTTTGTGGGTAGAATCTCAAAAAACTTGTGAAAATCCTCACCAAAAAGGGTCTTTTTATTGTCTTCAAATCCGTTACTAAGTTTAAAAATAATGTCCCCCCTCTAAAGACCCCATGTACTCCTTTTGATACAATCTAAATAAAATATCCTCCCTTGAGATCAAATAAAGAATTAAAACAACAATATCAGATGATAGTTATGCGATTAAAACAACCTATCTATCTATCTATATAGATAGATAGATAGATAGATAGATAGATAGATAGATAGATAGATAGATAGATAGCTTTAAAAAAGAGATAATTCATAATTTTGCAAACTTGATTTGATGTTTAACTTTTTTATTTTATTTTGTAAAATCTTAGATGAAACATAGCAACTCCATAGCAGCTCTCAAAACACTAACTTTTAAGACAAAATATAGAGATATATAAGAAGTTTGTTTTCTCTAGAAGTAAAGCAACATTCTAAGATTTAAATAGAAATAAATCCATCATAACTTACTAAGGTAGAAGAAATGTTTATTTTATTACTCATTAGAAATTAATAAAATATGATTGATCATAAAAATTTCACTCAGAGGCAACCAAGAACAATCTAGTTGACTTACAAATGGCTGAGAGGAGTTATTTTACCATCAAAAGTAACACCACCCCATTTTTTCGATTCATTACCTAGCTACAACTAAAGGCAAACAAAGACCCTAGTCCCATACAACAACACTCTCATGGAAACATGCATCACACTATTATCCTCGACGAAAGAAAACATGTGCCAATAGAGAATTTGGCTACACTTTGGGGCCCTTGCTCTCCTCTTTCTCGTCATTTTTGCCAGAGATTTCTTCGAGGGACCTGCCATTGGTCTCGAGCACAAGAAACGTGAAGATGAAACAGAGAGCATTTGTAAAGGCGAGTATGAAGAGAGCATCTTGAGGTGCTTGTTATCCAGAGCAAGGTACCCAGCACCAAAAGTGCCAATGATGGCCCCTTCCTTTCCAATTGCCGCCGATATGTCGTGGCAGGTTGACCGAAATCTCACCGGGAAAAGCTCAGTCGGGACAATGAACATAGTGCTTTTGGGCCCGAAATTGGCGAAGAAAAAGGTGAGCATGTACAAAGCAAGGAACCCAACTCTGTCATGTAACTAGTAGTCGTATTTGATGACAAGCACGAATATGAAGAACGACATGAAGAAGAAACCGATGAGCTAAATGAGAAAATGGTCGATACTGTCGATCACGAAGATAATGAACCACTACCCCAGGATTATCGATATCATAGCAATCCTCTGTTAATTATTTTTAGTTGGACAGCTGTTATTTCTGACCCAAAAATAGCAGTAGTATTTATGGGTAGCTTGGATAGCTATTCGTCCTTATCTATGAATAGCAGTTGTATTTATGGGTGGTTTGGATAGTTGTTTGTCCACTTGCCTAGAATTAGTAAATGGTTATTATTTAGTAATTTTAGAGATTCCCTTTTGGACACCTTGCAACCAATTCTATTATTGGCTGTCGAGTTGTCTTAATCTCAATCATTGGTTTGATTTAATCTCGGTTGTTGGTTTACCAATAGGAGTAGTATAAAAAGGGGTCATTGGGTCATTTGGACAAGAAGTTTTGGAGAAATGTTTGCAGTGTTAGCAAACAGTCTTGCAGTGTTAGCAAGGGCGCAGTGTTAGCGTGGGGATAGTAGTGAGAAATATCAGCGGGAGAAATTAGGAGGTTGTCAGAATTTTGCCAGTGAGAGGCAAAGAATTTTTGTATCTCTTGATTTGTTGAAGTTTAATATAATTCCTCATCTGTAGAACTGGTTTTCCCTTAGAGATTTTTCCAGGGAAAATTTGTCCGAAAATATTGTGTTCATTGTGTTGTGCATTTCTTTCCATATTTTATAAGTGAAGTTGTAGTTGTGTTATTTTTTGATATTAGCTGAGAATTTGTTTTCAGCAGTTTAATAATCATTTATGATAGGAGATTAATAATCAGTGACTGCAATAGTTGATTTTTCACATGGTATCAGAGCATTGTTAAGGATAGAAGAGTTTTGCCCTAGAAAAAAATAATTTTGATCTTTTGAGATTTATTATTGCTTTAAACCCTTGAGATGGCTTCAACTGGTTTGAGAGATCAGGATAGATTGGATGGTGCCTCAAATTTTGGTGTTTGGAAGGCCAAAATTTCTTTATTGTTGGAAGAGAATGGTATCAAGGATTATGCTACCAGTAGTGTACCTATACCAACGGATGCAACACAGCTTGCAGCATATAGGAAGGACGATGCCAAAGCGAGGAGGATTATCCTTGATGGTGTCAAGGATCATATTGTTCCACATATCTCGGAGCTAGATACAGCGAAGAAGATGTGGGACGCCATTCTAAATCTATACCAAAATGCTACCACCAACAGGAAGTTGATTCTCAGAGAGAAGCTAAAGAATACCCAGATGAATCAGGGAGAAGACGTCACAAGTTACCTCACTAGGCTCAGACTTGTCAAGGACGAGTTAGCAGCTGTTGGAGATAGCCCTAGTGATGACGAGCTAGTGAGAATAGCCCTAAATGGGTTTACCAAACAACGGAGTGTCTTTGTTCAAGTTTTCAGTGGACGAGATACCTTACCGAGTTGGGATCGACTATGGACTGATTTCACTCAGGAGGAGTTTAGACTAAGTCTTGTCAATGGGGCCAACAAAAGTCAAAAAAATGAGGTGGAACAAGAGAACGTTGCCCTAGTGGGTAAAGGGAAAGCAAAGAAGGGATCTAGCAAAGGATCAAATTCACAAAGTGAAAAGAAGAAGAAGGACCTTTCTAAGGTCAAGTGCTTTGGATGTCACGAGTTTGGTGATTGCCCAGAAAGGAAGAAGGGTAAGAAGCAGGTGGTAGCTTCAGCAAGTGCAGAAGAACTCTCCAGTAGAATGGAAGATGAGTTTTCACTCATAGCTTGTATGGTTAGCTCAACCTCACAGTGTGTTTGGCATATAGATAGTGGGGCATCATTTCATATGACAGGAGTTAGAGAATACTTCTCTAGTTACAAGGAGGAGGACACCAACATCCAAATTTCTATGGGAAACTTGTCCAAACTCAACCCTGTTGGGAAAGGGACTGTTCAATTTCAGAGAGAGAATGGAAAGATAATTCCTCTTCATGATGTGTTATATGTGCCAGGCTTAGGTATTAATTTGATTTCTGTATCTATTCTTCAGGATAGGGGGTATAATGTACTCTTTAGAGGGACACATGTGTTGATTAAGCACAAGGATTGGAAATCACCCATAACTATTGGAGTTAGGAGTGGTCACCTTTATAGATTGCAGTTTGATACTCCTAAGGCACTTATGAGCAATAGTAATCCTAGAGATCTTGGAGAGCTATGGCATAGGAGGATGGGCCATATTCATCATGGAGCACTTAGATTGCTTCGTGAGACCGTGACAAGTGTTCCAGAGGTGAGTACAGAGCATGACGATGTATGTAAGAGATGTGTGTTGGGGAAGTTTGCTAAAGCATCTTTTCCAAGGAGTGACACCAGATCTAAGGGTGTTCTTGATCTAGTACATTCAGATGTTTGTGGACCAATGTCGACGAAATCTCTCAGAGGATATGAGTACTATGTTACTTTTATTGATGATTTCTCTAGAAAGACCTGGATATACTTCTTGAAGACTAAGAATGAGGTTTTCAGTCGATTCCAAGAGTTCAAGGCTCTTGTGGAGAACTCGACAGGAAAGAAGATAAAGGTTCTTCGGTCAGACAATGGAGGCGAGTACAAAGGAAATGTCTTCCAGGAGTTCTGCACCAGAGAAGGAATCAAGAGAGAATGGATTGTTCCTTACAATCCACAGCAGAATGGAGTTGTTGAGAGGAAGAACCGTTCTATATCGGAGGCAGCAAGAGCTATGCTACATGACAAGGACATGCCCCGTTACTTATGGGCAGAGGCGTGTAATACAGCAGTCTACATTCAGAATAGAGTTCTACACAAGGTGCTAGGGAAGATGACACCAGAGGAGGCTTTCACAGGGAAGAAGCCAGATGTTAGTCACTTCAGGATATTCGAGAGTTTGGCATATTGTCATATTCCTGGAGATACATGTACAAAGTTAGATCAGACTGCAGAGAGGGGGTACTTTGTTGGGTATAGTGAGACCTCAAAGGCATACATGATTTTCATTTTGGGGACTAAAAGAATTATTGTCAAACGGAATGTCAAGTTCATGGAGGACAAGGCATTCAGGAGATCCAAAGATTTGCCAGCAGATGATCAGAGTGAGCAGCCAATAGAAGCTCCAAGACCAAGTCAAGGGCAGCAAATCTCAAGTACAGTTACCAGTACGAGTGTAGACTCAGTTAGTGAAGATTCACAGAGTATGGAGCAACAGGTGCAACAGGAAATGCATCTAGAAGACTTAGAGGTTGACATTTCATCCTCTACAGTTGGTAGCAGGAACCATCTCGTTCCAGATACACAAAGGGATACTCAAGATTTTATGGGAGCTCCTTGGAAGAGTACTAGACAGCGAAGACAACTAGCCAAGTTCAATGACTATGTGGCATTAGTTAGTCAGTTGGTAGATAGTGAGCCTTCTAGCTATCAGGAAGCTACAGAACATCAGGTATGGCGAGATGCTATGGTTGAGGAATATTCTTCAATAATGCAGAATGATGTGTGGGAGGTAGTACCTAGACTAATAGATAGGGCTGTAGTTGGATCACGCTGGATCTATAAGATAAAGCATGGTGCAGATGGTAGCATCGAGAAATACAAGGCTAGGTTCGTGGCAAAGGGGTTCTCTCAAAAGGAGGGAATAGACTATGATGAGACATTTGCTCCAGTTGTCAGGTATACTTCTATACAAGCTGTAATCTCACTTGCAGCACAGATGGGATGGCAAATTCATCAAATGGATGTCAAGATAGCATTCCTCAATGGTGAGTTGAAGGAGGAGGTATACATAGAACAATCAGAAGGCTTTGTAGCACACAGCAAAGAGACCCACGTGTGCAAATTGAAGAAAGCATTGTATGGACTCAAGCAGGCTCCTAGAGCGTGGTATGAGTGCATTGATACATACTTGCAGAAAATGGGCTTTGTGAAGAGTGAAGCAGATGCTAACCTCTACTACGTGATGGTTGGGGGTGAGATTCTCATTCTTGTTCTTTATGTGGACGATCTATTTCTTATAGGTTCACTAGGGCTCATAGTGGATTGCAAGAGGAACCCTGCAGAAGAGTTCGAGATGAAGGATTTAGGACTTATGCACTACTTTCTAGGCATGGAAGTGTGGCAGACAGATGGGGAGATTTTCCTCGGTCAAGGGAAATATTGCATTGAAATTTTGAAGAAATTTGGGATGGAGGATTGGAAAGCCATGTCTACACCCATGATCACGAATTGGAGGAAGGTAGATACATCTAAGGAGAAAGATGTAGATCCCACTTTATATTGACAGTTGATTGGTTCGCTTATGTATTTGGTTAACACTAGGCCAAATATAGCATTTGCAGTAAACTCTCTTAATCAATTCATGGTTGAACCAAAGAGAATGCATTGGATAGCGGCTAAGCATGTGCTACGTTACTTATGTAGTACAGTCGAGTATGGGATCAGATATGTTCAAGGTGAAGGTATCAAGTTGATAGGCTATACTGATGCAGATTGGGCAGGAAGTACAATAGACAAAAGGAACACTTCAGGGTGTTGTTTCATCTTGGGATCAGGAGTTGTATCTTGGTTCAGCAGGAAGCAAAAGTCTATGGCTGTAAGTTCAGCAGAGGAAGAATACATAGCAGCTAGCATGGTGACATGTGAAGCTATATGGCTTTGAAAGTTGTTAGTAGCCTTGTTTGGTCAGAAGGTTGAGACTACTGTGATACATTGTGACAATCAAAGTTGCATCAAGTTGTCTGAGAATCCAATGTTTCATGATAAGTCTAAACATATAGATATCAGATATCACTTCATCAGAGATTGTTTACAAAGGGGAGTTGTTCGACTACAATACATACCTACAAATGAGCAGGTAGTAGACATTCTGACGAAGGCTTTGAGAAAGGCCAAATTTATCTTCTTCAGAGATAAGATGGGTGTCATGCAGAACAGCTTCCTTGCTAAGAGGGAGTGTTAATTATTGTTAGTTGGACAGCTGTTATTTCTGACCCGAAAATAGCAGTAGTATTTATGGGTAGCTTAGACAGCTATTCGTCCTTATCTATGAATAGCAGTTGTATTTATGGGTGGTTTGGACAGCTATTTGTCCACTTGTCAAGAATTAGTAAATGGTTATTATTTACTAATTTTAGAGATTCCCTTTTGGACACCTTGCAACCAATTCTATTATTGGCTGTCGATTTGTCTTAATCTCAGCCGTTGGTTTGATTTAATCTCGGTCGTTGGTTTACCAACAGGAGTAGTATAAAAAGGGGTCATTGGGTCATTTGGACAAGAAGTTTTGGAGAAACATTTGCAGTGTTAGCAAATAGTCTTGCAGTGTTAGCAAGGGCACAGTGTTAGCGTGGGGATAGCAGTGAGGAATATCAGCGGGAGAAATTAGGAGGTTGTCAGAATTCTACCAGTGAGAGGCAAGAAATTTTTGTATCTCTTGATTTGCTGAAGTTTAATATAATTCCTCATCTGTAGAACTGGTTTTCCCTTAGGGGTTTTCCCAGGGACAATTTGTCCGAAAATGATGTGTTCATTGTGTTGCGCATTTCTTTCCGTATTTTATAAGTGAAGTTGCAGTTGTGTTATTTTTCGATATTAGCTGAAAATTTGTTTTCAGCAATTTAATAATCGTTTATGATAGGAGATTAATAATCAGTGACTACAATAGTTGATTTTTCACATCCTCACCTGCCACAACCCTTAAACATCATATTACTAAGTGAAAAATTAACACTTTAATGGATCATTAGAAAGATTAAGAAAACCTTGACTATTGAGAATAAGTTAGTCTATGAATCAAGTTCTAATGTGTAATGTCTAAGTTGTCCCTTTTTTCTTAATGATTATGTCTTAATGTGTGATGTTTAAGCTGTCCTTTTTTATTTTAAGGATTAAGCATTAGTGTGTGATGTCTAAACATCTGCTGTCTGCATTACTGTATAATATTTAAGCTATTTGTTTTTATTCTAAGACTCAAGCGTTGGTGTATGATGGTTAAGCCATTTCTCACCTGTGCCCATGCAATCGTCTGTACTTCTTGTATTGCTCCCATTTCGCTAGAACTAGGAATCCACTTGACGGCTTTGAACAAGTCCTTCTGAAACAGGTTTTGGCTGTAGAAGGCGATGTCGAGAAGAAACCAAGTAGTAGTCGTGCCAAGCAGATGCAGCCCATGGCGACGGAGGAACTTGATAGTAAACAATCTGTATTCTGGCTCATTCGACTGTGTTCTGCTTTGGCTTTCCTCAATGTTGACTTTTAAAACTCTTGGCATTTTCGCCGCCGCCTTGTTTGTGTTTTTCGCGACCAGGGCAATGTAGCGTGTCGTCTTGGGCATTTTTATTCGCCAGTAGAACGTTAGCGCCACCGGAATGGCGTTGAACATGAGGATAATTCTCCACACGTAGTCTGCCGCATCGACTGTTGTGTTGTGCGAAACACATTTCTCATACTCTCGAAACGAGAGAGACTAGACCGCCAGTGAGGATGCCGAAGCCTTGCATGGCAAAGACTACGATGAGGAAGCCTCCCCTCATCTTCTTGTTCACATACTCTGACATGATTGTCGCCGACAATGGATAATCTCCGCCTATGTCAAACCCTAACTAGAACCTAAAGAAGTAGAGGGTCACCATCACTCCTCCCGTGGATTTTCCGAAGGAGAGCCTTGTGCGATGGAGCAAACAATCATGAGCATCATCGTCATCCTGTACGCTTTCTTCCGCCCCAACTTGTCACCCAAGAACCCGAAGAACAGTTGCCCCGCCAATGTTCCGCACAGGGCCATCCCCGTGACTCCAGATGCCATGCCCTGCGGCAACACCCAGGGAGGTTTCGCATCGGCATAATATATTCGTCCAAGAAGTTTGGTGATGGTTGTTATGCAGAAGAGACCGTAGGTGTCGGTGAAGAAGCCCATTCCGGCGATCATTATGGCTGTGAAATGGTACCATTGCATTTTGGCAATGTCCAATGTATCCAGCACGTCCAGTTGCTTCCTCGCCATGATTGCAAATCCACTCACCTACAATCAACAAAAAATACAAGCATGTTAGATTGGCCATTATCTTTATACCAAAAAATCGATCTATTAACATCCAATATTTAGGTGTCCTCGATAAAAGAGGTCTGAAGTTCCACTCTCACCTATAGTATGTGGCCTGGCCCATTTTGTAGGGAAAAAAAAAAAATCCAATACAATCACTGGATTTATAGAAAATGCAGGAGAATACTAAAACATGTCACAATTTCTAAAGTCAAATGTTGATGATTTGTCCAACAATCTCCTTAGAGAATTGAAAACAATGATACTACTTGTTAGAGACGTGGTTACTATTGTACTAAAAGATTGATTTGTTAATACGTGATACAATCACTAGACTTGTAAAAAATAGCACCAATTTTAAAAGAAAATGCTAAGAATTAGTACAAAGCATGTCATTGCCCTCACATCGAAAGATCAATCTGCTATGTCTAATACAACGACTAGACTTATAAAAAACACGAGTGTTAAATCATGTCACAACTTCTAAAGAGAGATGTTGACAATTTGTCCAACAATCCTCACTCAGGGTCTCCTTAGAGGATTCAAAACTGTGATACCACTTGCTAAAGTGACATTGCACTAAAAGATCAAAATGTTAATACCTGATATGACAATTAACTTATAGAAAAATGCCAAAAAAACATTAACAATTAGTCCAATAAAACTTGTTGGGTGGGTAGAGGCACACAAGAATAAAATATGAAACTTAATGTGTTACGACACAATAAAAATCAATTGTATTTTATTACTTTTTGATTCACAAAATGGATACACAACACTCCCTTTTATAGGAAAGTTTACAATCTCTAGAAATTTATGACATTTGCCGACAAGACAATTATCTATAGAATTTTGGAAACTACTACAGCCAACACAACCTATACCTAAACCTAATCCTAGACTTCTAGAAATATTTAATGATGGATTGGAGTAGAAATTAATATTTCTAACACTCCCCCCTAATTTTTACTATCAACTATTACAAAACTTCTTTAATATTTACAACTCTCAGAGCCTCTTTCAAAATTTCAAATTGTACTTGTGGTAAGGCCTTGGTGAAGATATTTGCAAATTGCTCCTCTGATCTACAATGTTGTAGATTAATTTCTCTGCTATTAACTAGCTCTCTAATGAAGAGATATCTTGTGTCAATGTGCTTTTTCCTCTTGTGAAACACATGGTTCTTTGAGAGTGCAATAGTAGACTTGTTGTCATTTTAGATTGTAGTAGGTCCATCTTGAGCTTACATTAAGTCTTTCAAAATCCTTCGCATCCATATTGATTGACATGCTGCTATTGTTCATGCTACATACTCTGCTTCAGGTGATGACAAAGTTACTACAAGTTGCTTCTTTGATGTCTAGGCTACAACACCTGTCCTAGGATGAAATGCATACCTAGATGTGCTCCTTCTATCCTCAGTATTCCCTGCAAAATCACTATCTATATATCCAACTAACTAAAAATCATCTAAAGTAGAATACAAAATGCCATGATTCATAGTTCCTACAATATATCTCAAAATCCCTTGTCTTGCCTACCAATGTGAGTTCTTTGGTGAATCCATGAATCTAGAGATTAGACTAACTTCATACATAATATCTGGTCTAGTAGTAGTGAGATACATCAAACTACCAACCAATCTTTTGAATATAGTTGAATCAAAACCTTTCTTAGTATCTTCCCTATTTAATTTGGTGCCTGCTACCATAAGTGTAGAAATTGGACTGCAATTTATCAATCTAAATCTTTTCAAAATATATTTTGTATATTTACTTTGGCAAATAAAAATTCCTTTATCATTTTGAGTAACTTCAATGCCAAGAAAATATTTCATCTATCTAGATCTGTCATTTCAAATTCGCTTTTCATTGCTGATTTAAACATGTCAATAGATAAATTACCTATGAAGATCAAATCATCAACATATAAACAAACAATCAGAATCTGACCTTGTTCATTGATCTTGGTATATAATTTAGGTTCATTGGTGCTTCTCTTGAATCCATTCTCCATCATGTATGAATCTATTCTGTTGTACCAGTGTAACGCCCCGCTTAGGGATCCAAAGAATTAACCTAAATTTTTGTTAAGTTTGGTAACATTTTTTTTTCTTTTTAAAGTAAATACATGAAAGTAATATCATTTACAACTAATCCAATTACAACTAATACATAAGTACGAAAGCAATAGCAATGTCCATCTAAAAGTAAACATAACATACATAATAGGTTACATTCTTTAAGGATCCCTTAACATTGAATTACATCTAAATCAACTAACATTATTGAATCCATCTAATACAACAACCACATGAAATGATAATGATAAGTCCAATGTTTATACATTACATTTCTAAATTCTCAATCATCCACTGTACATGTCACAGGGTATGAAAAGATTTAAAGAATATACATATGTAAAATAAGGTTCATCATCCTATTCTATTCCATGATGGAACAAAGTAAAGATAATCACATGTCATACATGATACATCATCATAGAAGATATAGACATCCATCATAAAAGATCAAACATAATAAACTAAGTGCACGGTTCCTCCCAACCATAAATAGCATCATTAGACCATCGTAGGTCCTAGCCATCCCTCCGTGCATAACATTCCAAACTATCGAAGAGATCATCGGTATTAACATAATAGGAATGTCACACCTAAACATACTACATCATATGCAGTAAGTAATCTAACATGCAAATAAAAGCATAAGATAACATCATTTAACATATGCTAATCATCAATGAAAGGATACATATCCACCATCATAAAGGACGCATCAGCCACGATGTCTCATACGGATCTCAAATGATAAGAGTGGAAAAAAAAACTACCACCCGACCACGTAGAACTTAAGTGGTCCACTCCCACCGTGCTGAGGAGATAATCTCAAGTCCCAAACAGGTTATCAAAACCACATAACATAAATACTCTCTAAGTCCAGGAATCCTAAAAGTATACTAACTCAAAAGTTCCAACACATAAATCAACATCTAATTCCCAGAGGCACACAAAGACATGTACGAAACCTACTATGCAAGCGAGAAAGTGTCATTGCATATATCATCTAGAAGTAACCCTAGCAGTTAGCTATAGTCCACGGGTCCCTACTGATCCTCATGCGGCCACTAGTATCCTCTCATACTAACAAGGCATACTATGGAATGTAAGGTTGCAACCAAGCGTTCTCTCTACTCCCATCCTAGTCTGTACAAGCACTCGAGGCATGGGCGAGAACAAAACAATTATCTTTTTAGGTTCATTTAGTTAGTATTAGGTGTGAATGTTTTCACTTATTAAAACAACTTACAATGAGTTACCCTGGCAGCCTCTTAGGGCCTTGGCCCCCATTGCAAGCCACTGCCTGACACTACAATCAGATTACCTAACCTAAGCTCATGGAATCATAAATCACCCTAGTCCTATACAAGTGACTGGAAAGAAATATCAAAAGATAAGAACATCCAATATCCATAATAAAAGCATCAAATCTCCATGAGCAACTAAAAAGCATCCATAGAAAATCATGACCTCAACAGTTCTCTATTGGCAACTGAAGCATCACTGATAATCAAAAGTATCCATTGGTTCTCAATAACCAAAATATATCTCAAATCATATTGATCGAAGACTCCAAAATGGTTGAGTCAAAACATGTCACAACATGACATCATAAATCAATATTTCAGTCCCATCATGGCGACTAGAAACTATCCCAAGGATAACTGATCGATGACTCAAAAATGGTTAATTCAAGTGTCCCATACATAAGAATCTCAACTATAACAATCAGTAATTACAAACATTACACAGAGCATTCCATCACATAACCATGGTTGGGTTTATAAAGATCAGAATTAAGACATCATCATGACATCACAATCATAACCCCCGAGCCTCTGGTAGACGTCCTATAACTAGTTAACACTAGTCAACCCAAAACCCAAAACAAATAGCATAGAGAAAACACAATGCATACACATGTTTTGGTTTGTTTAAAAATTACATAGCTAAATAGAGTATGGAGGTCTCAGTTTTCGTTTTCAAGTTTAGATATGGAATGGAGGAACATTTGTACGTTTTTCTAACCCATGTATTGTTTTATAGATTAAAGTTTTTCTCTCTAACTCTTAGAATTCATTATCCAATTATTCTATTGACATATTGTTTAATACTGTATGAAAATGATCCCCCATCAAAACCAATAAGACACCTTGTAGTTTTTAACATGAATAAATGCTAATTCCCTTTAATATCTTTCTTTCATAATTCAAATCAATATTTAAATTACATCTACAAAATAATTAATTATTAAAGAAAATAACTATTAGTACCATTCTTTTAAAAATATAATAATTATTAATTATTAATATCATATACATACATTTACATATATACATATACATATATATATATACACACATATATATATATAATTAATACTGAATGATAACATATTGTAAAATGTTATAAAAAGTCAAACTGTGAAAAGAACTCAATTTCACACTCATGTGAATGCAATTTCAAATCGCATAACACACATATATATGTGTGAGTACCGCAGTCAGCACGCAGTACCCTGCGGTCATAGGGCCTGCAACTATAGCGAGTACTTCGTACCCTCTATTGTCCCAGTACCTACGACAGTAGGTACTCGCGAGGATAGCAAGTACAGGGGAGCGAGTTTCATCCCCCCCCCCCCAAAGTTTTAAAAAATATTTTTTTTCTTAATAATGTTTTTATTAAATGTTCGGCCTAGAGTATAATTTTGACATTCATTTTTAAATAAGGAATTTCATTAAACATTATTCCACTGTGAAGGGCTTTCAATCTTAATAATTTTTCCCTATAACACATTTATTCTCTAAATTTACCCATTAATCCTCTAATAGATTTGACTATAAATTTTAACCCTAGTTCCATAATTTCATTGGATCTACGCATGAGGGGTTTTCTCATATACGAAATTTAAATATCCATGACAAGAATAAAACAATTGGAATATTCACGCATAGAATCCTCAGAAAGTATTCAGAAGACACGAAGAAGACAGGAAGTGCGAGATGCGAAAATAACATAAGCAAAATCACAAGAGTCTACTTGGATTTTGATGCTAATTCACTTCTCCTCAGAAACTGTAGAGCAAGCTCCTTCCTTCTCCCACATTCCCGAGTCCTCCAATGCTCCAAAAACGCTCTCCCTAAGCCTCTAGGAGTGCCCAAATATAAAGGACTCTCAAGAAGCACCTAGAATGTCTCTAGAAACAACTAGAAGGTGTAGACAACTAAGCACGAGCTTTTTCCAACCTTCTAGATGAGTCATAAGGTTGTAGACACCATGTGCTTAGTTGGTGCACTAACCCTCGTGTTGTTGACATATGAGAAATAAAAAGGTGTGTTTACTCTTAGGCAAGCTTATAACTCTTATTTAATTTTTTTATAACTTTCATTTTAATTTTTATAACTTTTATTATTATTATTTATTTATTACTTTATTATTATTTTATAATTATTATTAATTTTATTTTCTAATTTTTTTTTATTTAATTATTTTTCTCAATTAATTCTCATTTAATTAATTATAGTCAAAATATCAAAGATCATGATATTCTATTAATTTTCTCTTAATAATTAATTTATTAATTAAATTTATTTATTAAGACTTAATTAATAAAAAATTCACCATAGACCTCCAAGATAAAATATGAAAACCCATCATAGAACAATTCACACAAAATCAGTCTAAAGGGTTAAAAATCATGAATTATGTCATTCGACACATTCGGTGGGTAAAATATCTAGATACTTTTCCTCTCTCTCTAGGACAATGGTTTTAAGGGTTTGGGATTTGGGCTTGAGAATTTATCTCCCTTCTCTTATCATTGAGATAGTGTAATAGGGTACACTCATCTTGACAATTCAGAGAAGTCGATACCTGGTACCTGTAACCTGCATAAAAACCATGCATGTACATACAATATATATAATGGTAAGCTAAAAAAGGCAATGACAGGAAGTGGTACATCATGTAGATCCCGACTAGCAGGTGACTATGACTCCCTTCCTTAACCACATCAAAAACACCATACAATAAGAGCAAACACGCACACCATACACATGCAACTATGGGGTAAGTATCCATAATAAAACACATGAGATAATAAACCATCTAACTAATCATCATCAATAACTGAAAGCAATGTAATTATCATCATACATACATGAAATGTAAAGTTTAAATGATCTCATCATATATCAACTGAATCCATAACATAATGTCTGGTAGTCTCAAAACAATAACACTAATCCATCAACATAAAACTAGTCTAACATAGTCTAATATTAATAGCATCAATCTATCCATAAAAATGTGAACGAGGGCAGGCACTACATCCACCCCCCCTTGGGTTAGGCTTACTCCTGGAAGCCTACAAACAAGTAGGGATATAACTCTTGTAATCTAGTTGCATCCTCCCATGTAGCTGAAGAATCATCAGTAGGGTCCCATTGGACCTTTACCTGCTCGATGGTTTGACCCCTGAGGGTCAACTCCCGCTGCTCTAGAATACGGATTGGCTCCAAAGCTAGCTGCCCCTCCTCTACCTGCATTCCAATCAAGAACATGTACAACATCAGGGATATATTGCCTAAGTACTGAAACATGGAAAACATCATGAATGTGAGCTAGGCTAGGTGGTAGAGCAAGGTGGTAAGCAACTAAGCCAATCCTCTCAAGAATCTCGAATGATCCCACAAAGTGAGGTGCTAGCTTAGAACCCTTTCCATATTGGATCGGACTCTTTCGTGGACACACTCTCAAGAAAACCTTATCTCCCATAGCAAACTGCTTATCTATCATATCTGCATCAGCATACATTTTCTGTCTATCATGTGCCATAGTCAAGTGCTCATGGATACGCACTACCTGTTGCTCCATAACACGAAGCATCTCAGGACCCAACAGGATGCGATCTTCAAGGCTGTCCCAACTCAAGGGTGTACGACAAAGATGTCCATATAATGCCTAAAATGGTGCCATGCCAATAGAACTATGATACCCGTTGTTGTAAGCAAACTCCACTAGGTAGAGATAGTCCTCCCAATGTGTCTGCCTATCCATCACATACATCCATTGTAGACACCTAAAAACCTTTAGAAAATAAAGTATTTTTATTTTCTGAAAAATTCCTGATGACATCATCATTAATTAATTAATTAATTATTTAATTTATTTATTTATTTTTATGCCATTAAATCCCTTTATCTTAATTAAAAATATTTAATTAAGGAATCCCTCCCAAAAATGTTTAAATCTTATTTAAACATTATTTCCTTATTTATTAATTATTTAATTAATAAATTGACCAAAAAACCCAAAATAAATTAAAAAAATATTTTTTGCCCAAAACTTGGCCAATTTCCTTAAGACCACTAACCTCTTACAAAATCTTCTAATCCTTCTTTAATTTTGATTAAAGGCTAATCCCATCATTTCCTACCCCTAATCCCAACTCAAAATATTTAATTAAGATTAAATATTAATCCTCATATTTATTAAAAAAGTTTTAATAAATATCTCCTCAACCCAAACCCTTGAAATAAATAAAACTTTATTTATTTCTTAAAAATCTAATTTATCCTCATCCTAAGAAGTTCTAGACTCTTCTAGAAAGTCTTCATCCTCATCCTAGGAAATTCTAAACTATTCTAGAAAGTCTTTATCCTCATTCAAAGTCTAGACTCTTCTAGAAGATGTCTTTAAAACTAATCCCAATCCCCTCCTAACCTTGTCACATTCCCTAAACATGAGTTAAAACTTCCTAACCCAAGCCAAAGTTAACAAATATCTCCTCCTTCACCCACCCTCATTAAATGCCATCCACTTGCCTATCCCTAAGCTAATCCTAAACCATCCTAATCCATCCTCTAATCATTTGCACAAGCCTAAGCAAGCTTAAAACCCTCCTAATCAAGCCCAAGTTGAAATTGCTCTCATCTCCCTCAAAATATCCCAACCATAAAACTTTATGAAGCCCACTAGGCCATAAATGACTCTTCCAAGCCCTTTTATTGCTCTTACAAGTCATTATGAGGGTCTTTATGAAGATTTTATCCCTTGAGCCTCCTTTGTTGACTCATCCTTCCCCTTTCCTCCATCCTCTCACCATGTGACATGTTTCACTCCTTGATTGGTTGTAAGGAAGCACAATCCATGTGCTCTCCTCTCATGCAATCTGAGCCTTCCATAAGCTTTTTTCCATCCTTGCATCCTAGCCCTTTGCCTATTTAAGGAATCCTCTCCCAAGCCATTTTAACACAATCCATGAAGTAAAGTCATAATTCCATTTTAAGAAGCCATTTTACATCAAAACCATACAATCACACCCAAATTCCAACTCCATTTGAAGCCCTTTTTGAAGCATAAAGCTTGAGCATACATCCTATCTATTTAGATAAAGCTACTCAATAAGAGAGGTTCTCATTGAGAGAGCCCATTAATGGCTCATATTCTCAATTAAGAGCTCATCTTAGTCTATCTTGAAGTTTATGAATTTTGTTTAGTTTGTAGAAGCTTTATTTAAATTTGGTTTCTATTAGCATACTAACATTGCTCATATACATCTGTAACATATCTTCCAAAACTTGATTCACCCTCTCTATCTAACCATCTGTCTCTGGATGATATGCCAACCTGAAATTTAATTGCACTCCAAGCTCATGCTGCAGGGATGTCCAAAATGCAGATGTGAATACAAGATCCCTGTCAGAAATGATCTTTCTAGGAATGCCATGTAATCTCACAATGTCATGCATGAAGACATTAGCTACAGAAGTTGCTGTGTAGGAAGACCTGATTGGTGAAAAATGTGCCACCTTAGTCAACCAATCAATGGTGACCATGATAGCATCATGATGATGAACAGTCATAGGTAATCCTACAATGAAGTCCATGGAGATGATATCCCTTTCAAGAAGGAATGAGATTTGGTTGCAAAAGTCTTATCAGTTGCTGGTGTTCTGCTTTGACTCTTTGACACTCAAGACACCTAGCCACATAATTAGCAATGTCTCGCTTCATCCTAGACCAAAAGAACAAACGTCTCAAATCAGCATGCATCTTCTTGACACCTGGATGTGCTGAGTAAGGTGTACGATGGGCTTATGCTAGGATTAGGGTGTGAAGCTCATCTAGTAATGGCACATAAATCCTCCCCAAATGTCTCAAAAGACCATCTAACTCTAGAACGTAGCTTGCAAAATTACCCTCCAAAGGTCTTCCTAAATCTAATTCTCTGCACACCTCCTGATACCAAGAATCTATAAGAAGTGTCTGAAGAATCTAACTCCTCAAATCCACACTAAGAGTCATAGATGATACCACATGTCTTTTGCGACTCAAAGCATCTGCCACCACATTCTCCTTTCCCTAAATGTACTTTACCTCAAAATCATACTTGCATAGAAATTTCATCCATCGCCTCTAGCGAGCATTCAAATTAGGCTGAGTGAAAATGTACTGAAGACTGCGATGATCGATATGTAGCTCGAATCTATGCCCCAATAAGAAATGTCTCCACCTTGTCAAAGCATGAATTACTGCTACTAACTCAAGATCATGCATAGGATAATTTAGCTCATGATCCTTGAGCTTGCGTGATCCATACACAATCACCCATCCATTCTGCATCAAAACTACTCTAATCCCTTCAAGAGAAGCATCTGTACACACCATGAAATCACCTTCTGGATCAAGTATGGGTAAAATTGGTGCACTAGTCAAAAGCTCCTTGAGCTTCTGAAATGCCTCCTCACATTTCTCTGACCACACAAACTTCTTTCCTTTCCTCTGAAGAGAAGTGATAGGATGTGCTATCCTAGAGAAGTTTTGGACAAATCTACGATAATAACCAGCTAGACCCATGAAACTATGAATCTCTGACACATTAGTCAGTGTAGGCCAATCTACTATCACCTGAATCTTTGTAGGGTCTACTGAAATACCATCACCTGAAATGACATGCCCTAAATACTGAATCTCCGATTTGAAGAATTCACACTTAGCTACATTGGCATAAAGTTGATTGTCTCTTAAACACTGTAAAACCAATCACAAGTGTTCCTCATGCTCCTTCTGAGACTTAGAATATATCAATATGTCATCAAGAAACACAAGTACAAACGTATCAAGCTATGATCAGAAGACACCATTCATCAAACTCATGAAAACTGATGGAGCATTAATCAACCCAAAAGGTACCACTATGAACTCATAATGCCCATAGTGAGTTCAAAGAATAGTCTTATGAATATTGGCTTCCTTAATGCGAAGCTGGTGGTATCCTGACTTAAGGCCAATCTTGGAGAATACTGTAGATCCCTTGATCTGATCAAATAAGTCATCAATCCTAGGTAGAGGATACATGTTCTTAATAGTCACCTTATTCAACTGTCTATAATCAATACAAAGGCGCAAAGAACCATCTTTCTTCTTCACAAAGAGCACTAGAGCTCCCCATGGTAAAACACTAGGTCGAATGCTTCCTTTGGCCAAAAGTTCCTCTAGCTAAAGATGTAACTCTCCCAATTCCTATGTAGTTATACAATAAGGAGCTTTAGAGATAGGCTCCGCTCTAAGAACTAGATCAATACTAAAGTCGATGTCCCTCTTTAGAGGCATGCCTAGAATCTCACTTGGAAAAACATCTACGTACTCCTGTAAAATCGGGTGATCTAAAGTCTTCCTCACGGAATCTTCCTCATCAAGATCATTTACCATAACAACAAATATCTGACATCCCTTACAGAAAATCCACTTCATTTGCATCACAAAAATCATCCGCAGAGATATAGGCCTTGGTATCCCAACTATCTTCACATCATTCCCTTGGTCATCTTGGCACATTATAATCTTCTTCCTTCAATCTATACTGGCTCTATGAGATCCAAGCCAGTCCATACCCAAAACCACATCATAGGAACCAAGGGGTATAACTTGAAGGTCAACTGCAATATCAAATCCTCCTAAACTAAGCCCACACTTATGAACTATAGAATCTGTGGAGACCTTAATACCTGAGGCTAGTTCCACTTGCCAACCATGATCTTGCTTCACCGCATCCAGGTTACACTTAGAAACTATAGATGGTGAAATAAATGAATCTGTAGCTCCTGAATCAAACAATACTAAAAGAGATATACCTCGAATAGCACCTGTGGTCTCAACCACTATCCCCTAATGATCTGCCTGACGGTGATCTACTACTGCAAACACTCTATGAGTTGTACCTGCATCACCAACTATAGGCTCTGAAGCTGTAGGCCTAGGTCCAAAAAATTGAGGTGCTTGTTGTGGACATTGAGCTACATAATGTCCAATTTGTCCACATGAAAAACATTAGACTGTATTTCTGCCAAATCCTTTACCCATAGGTGGTGCATTTGATTACTGATGGTTGTTCCTGCTAACAAAAGACTAACTGCTCTGAGCTAGCTGATTAGGTTGATTTTGTTTATTGCACTGAGTATTGCGGTTGTTCCTAGAGTTAGAACCTCTGCCACCACCTTGAGCCTGAGAATTCGATCCCTTTTGCTGCTGCATCTGCTGAGACTACTGCTGATACTATTTCCCCTTAGAAAAAGAAGGCTTCTTGTTACCACCTGAATTGTAGTTGCCTTTAGATCCTAACACTGTTGGCACTCCTACAAAACCTCCTTGACCAAGGTTGACACTTTTCTCAACAAGGATAGCTTGACTTACCGCATCCTTGAGGGTTTTTGGCTCAAATACCTTGACACCCCCAATTATATGGTTATTCAAACCCCTAATAAAGTGTTGTGTCAACTGAGCTAAATTTTCACTGAATCCTGAAAAAGACATGAGCTCATAAAACTTACACTCATACTCGATCATTGACATAGTATATTTCCTGAGATTATGAAACTCATCTGCCCTTTTTTGCTTCCATTCCTCTGGTAGGAATCGTTTGCGAAAACTCTCTAAGAATAGTTTCGAAGTGACACTGTTCATATCAATACCCAGCTTCTTCTCTTCAATTGTCCATCGAGTGGCCCCAAAATTCTCCAAATTAGTAATTGCAAATCTTTCCTTAACATTGTTGTCGAAATCCTGCATGGAGAAAATCCTGTCGAGGGCAATAAGCCACTATTCGGCCACATAACCAGAACCTTGCCCATTGAAAGGCTTGATCTTGGATCTCAAAAGATCCTTCATCTGAGTGGACATAATGGACCTCTAACAATCCTTTTGAGGACTCCTAGACTTGGGTCTATGCTCTTGTTCTATCTAATGTTCTTTGGGCCGATCTTGAACAAGAGGTAGACGGTCAAGAATAGTTTGCATCATCTATCTCACATCAACCTCTTTAGACTCAGCTTGGTCCTCTCTATGACTCTCTTCCTACTGCTTACTAGCACGCTCTCCTCTGCTCTCTTCATGAGCAGATCCCCCATGGGCAGACTCATGGTTATTGATAGCTCTACCACGACCACAACCTCTACCACAGCCTCTACCATGGCCTCCAATAGAAGACCTAGTCCCAGATACCATCCTACAATAGTACAAAGTACTATTACAATCAAAAGACACATATTTGCAATAGACTAAGTTCAATCCTATGATTAGGTTTAAGCAAAATTTTCATTTTGAAAACTAAGTGTTGAAGTATGAAAAATATACAAGTATCAGTTCAAGTTTTGTTTTAGTTCACCTAGTTTTCAAGTTGAAGAGATACACTTAATAGTTCAAAGTTCTAGTTGTTTCAAAATACCCAGAGCTCCCAATGTAGAAACTTAGGCTCTGATAACTAGGCTCTTGGAGCTTGATTCAATCCATAGAGCACCTTCTTCAACTTATAAACTTTTTCTTCATGTCCTCTTATTTCATATCCTATTGGTTGCTGCACATAGACTTCTTCATCGAAATATCCATTCAAAAATACTAATTTGACGTCTATTTGGTGAACCATCCATTTGTTTTGAGCTACAATAGCTAATACTATTTTGATAGTATCAAGTCTTGCTACAAGTGCAAATGTTTCATTATAATCAACCCCATATTCTTGTGAAAATCCCTTAGCAACTAACCTTGCCTTATATTTGTCTACATCTCCATTAGCTTTAAACTTAGTCTTACAAACCCATTTTACAACAATGAAATCTTTATTCTTAGGAAAATCAACTAATTCCAATATATCATTTCTCTCAATTGATTCTATTTCATCATTCATTGCATTAGTCCAATGTTCTTCCTTAATTACATCTTCAAAATATATAGGATCTTGAGTAAATAAAGAAAAATTTGATTGCAAATCTAATTTACTTCCTTGATCATAAATCTCACTCAACCTTCAAGTTTTCTTTCTTGATCTTAGTTGTGCAAGTATAGGGTTTTAATTATTACTTACTTGTCAATTTGAATATTCTCCATGCTCAACTTCATTTTCTAAGTGATCTCCTAGTGGACTTCATGGTGCAGTTCCTTCTTGGTCACTTGGTTGATCCTTTTGATCTTAATGATCTTTTTTATCCTTCCCATCATATGGTATTGTTGTAGCACATGTAACATTTATATCTATATTTCCATCCTAAGATTCATCCTCTTTAAATACAACATCCCTACTCACAATGACTTTTCTGGTGATAGGATTAAGCAACCTATATGCCTTAGATTGGTTATCATAGCCAACAAAAATGCATTTCTCACTCTTACCATCTAACTTACTTCTAGTTTCTTTAGTAACATGAGCATATGCAATACAACCAAATACTTTGAGATAAGAAACACTATGAATCTTACCACTCCATGCTTGATGTGGAACCATGTCCCTCACAATCTTTATTGGACTCCTATTTAAAATATAAACAACACAAGAAATTGCCTTAGGACAATACTCATTAGGAAGATTCTTACCTTTCAACGTGCTCATTGCCATCTCCATTATTGTCTTGTTCTTTCTCTCTACAACACCATTTTGTTGTGGTGTGTAACTAGTAGTAAATTGCTTTTTGATTCCATGATCTGTACAATAATATAAAAAAACTCATTTGACTTATACTCTCCTCCTCTATCAAATCTCAATACCTTGATAGGTAAACCACTTTATTTCTCAATAAAATCCCTAAATTCTTTAAATTTGCCAACAATTTCAGATTTTTTTTTCAGAAAGTAAACCCATGCCTTTCTACTAAAGTCATCAATAAATGTTAAGAAATAAATGCTCCCTCCCCCCTAATGGTGGCATTTTCATTGGACCACATATATCTAGATGCATAATTTCTAAAGGTACCCTTGCTCTATGTGACATCCCTTTTGGAAAACTCTCTCTATGCTATTTGGCCAAAATACAACTTTGACATGGACTTAATGATGCTTCAATTGGGGGTGAGCCTCTTACCATATCCTTTCTTTACAATAAAGATAATCCTTTGAGATTAAGATGACCATACCTCAAGTTCCATATCCATGTTTGGTCTTGATTTGCTGCCTTGAAACTTTCTGCAACTTTATCAATCATATTGATCTTCATTTGAAGCGGAAACATTCTATTATTTGTCATTTTTACCCTTGCAATCACCAAGTTACTAGAAGGCATATCAAATAGAGTGCACAATTTTTTTCTCAAAAATAACTCTATAAACATTTTTGACTAAGCTTCCCCACACTTATAAGATTATGTTTCAAACCAAGCAAAAAGTATACATTAGAAATAGATTTCTTACCATGTTTTGTTATAACATATGTTGTGCCCTTTTCATTCACTTCCACTATCTCATTATTTCCCAACTTCACTTCTGATTTAATTGATCCATCCAAACTTTCAAAAAACTCTTTATTGATTGTCATATGATTTCTACAACCACTATCTAAAAAAAAAAAATCATTTGTGCTCTCTTGAGCTACATTGTAAGTAATAAACAATGTCTCAGAATTACTCTCAAAAAAATTTACATTTTACATACTCATAGCAGCTTGTTTCTTCCGACACTCATTTGCAAAATGTCCAAACTTCTTGCAGTAATAACATTGAATATTTTATTTATCATACCTTTGTGATGTCTGGTTGTTATAGCTTCCCCTTGAATAGGAGTATTGATTTCTTCTTCCTCCTGAATCTGGACTCCTTTCTTCTTTTTGAAAATTAATTCTGCCTCTTCATCTTCCTCTAAATCTAGCATTTTCTCTTCCTCTGCCTCTGCAAAATGTCATTTGTGTTTTGAATGCATTCTCTAGTGAATTACCATTACACTTGTTTGTAATGAACCCAAATTGGGGGTCCATCATTTATCTACGACTTTCCTTTTATATAAATTCTTTTGCCCTATTTTTCTCTAGAAGGTTTTGATAATTTCTATCTGATTCCGTATGATACCCTTTCAAAGTTACTATTCCACATATATAAATTTTAATAGTAAAAGACACATCTTTTCATAATAATAATTATATTATATTAATAATATATTTATATTAATAAGCTTTAGTTAATATATTATATTAATAATTATATTGTAATATATATTAATTTAATAATATATCAACTATACATTATTATAATTCATTATTAATATAGTATTGTTACATTGAAATATATCTTAGTAATCATAATATCATTATATTATATTATTATTATTTCATTGATTATATTATAATACGTTATACATAATATGACATTATTATATGATTATAATATAATATTAAATTTATAAGTCTAATATGATTATAAAGTATTATAGGATTACAATAGTATCACTTATAAATAATAATACTTTTACTAATATAGTATTGCTATATTAAAGCGTGTCTTTATCATTATGTATTATTTCATTATATTCACATATATAATATAAATAATTAAGTAAAATAGATCATAAATATTTATAGTTTATCAATATTATTTTTTAGGAATAGTATATGAATTATTATTATATTGTATCCCATAATTATAGGATTCTCTTTAGGAGGGGTCATGAAAAGTCCTCCCCTCTTGAATTTTCTTGTCCTCAAGCAATAAATATTTTCATACTTGTTTACCTTATATAATGAAATTGACTACTAGATCCTATTCAAATTTTTACTTGTAATATTACTTCATTTATTCTATAAAAGAGTCACATATGTAGTATGCATCTAAATGCAAAGTATACACATGAATGTATGAAGACACAAAGCAAACACGAAGCATGCATGAAGTAGACACATGTAAACACAAAGCATACACGATGAAAACAGATGATGAATGAAGGCACGAAGTAGACATGATGTAGACAGATGAAGACACGGAGCAAACACATCATACATAACCTTGATTAGATCCTAAAATTAACAATGTGCAATGACTATACTTCTTCATTAGGCTTATGAACCTTGCAACCACAAAATAAGCATCAGTACATGCATATAAATATATATAAACTTCAAAGAAATTTGAATAATAATAAGTTAATCCAAGCCAATTCCATACTAAGCCCAAGAGTGGACTTTGGCCCCCTTGGCCCCGATGGTAGGTGTTAGGCATCCACATGAGATGGTCTACTTAGTGGATTACTTGTTTGGCTAGAAATGTTCTTGTGAAAATGAGTCATTACTATCTTTCCCTTAACTAGCACTACAATAGGGTGTTTTCTCCTAATTGTAGACTCCATAGGAAAGTGGTAGGGTTCCCTTTTCTTATTTACATAATCTTTTGGAAGGAATCTTTCTCCCTCTTATTTAGAACATCATAAGATGGTAGATTTATGATGCAAAGGGTGCGTGAAACAAGCTCCAAGCATATCCAACAAGTGCTTGAAACTACTCCACCTCTCCCTCCACCAACTCCCTACCTTGGGATATCATAATGTAGATGAGAAGATAAGTATTAAATTTAATTTACTTAGTTCATTTGAAATATTTTTTCTTATAGTACACAAAAAAATTTCTCTCTCCTTGTTACAATCATCTTGATGGTAGAATGACGGTGTAGAGGGTGCGTGAAACAAGCTCCAAGCATATCCGACACGTGCTCGAAATTACTCTGCCTTTCCCGCCACCAACTCCCTATCTAAGATTACGTAATTTGGATGAGAGATAGACTCTCTATACTATAACTAAAATGTATTCTAATTACTATGTTTTTCTTAAATCAACATATTTATATTTCATTTTTTTTTCATTTTTCATATATTTTGATTTCATTTCTTTCTAACTAGAATCATTGATTGATTATTCAATATTCTTCACAATAACAAATGTGTCAATAATAAGAAAGACAATATCAATTATTTCATAGAAATATATGCACAAAATATATATCTTACCTCATTACCCTTATGTGACGAAGTGGTGATGAAGTAATCTTCATATCCACTTAAGGTCTTCCTCTATTTTAATCCTTTCCCTCAACCCCCAGGGATAGCAGTTTTGCAAGCTTGCTAAATCTTCAAAGATTCTTCCCTAAGAGTCTTTAGTGAAATTTGATTCTTATTGCATTATGAAAATAAAATATATTTTTTTATATTTCATCATTTCCATATAAATAAAACAATCTTAAAATGGAAATATACTTACCTCTTTGCAAATAATACTAATTTGATAAATTTTTTATCTGAGATTTCATCATAGTTGATTTTAAAACTGTCTAGAGGTAGATTACTTTTCAGTTTTGAAAGCTAGATTTAGTTGACGATATTTTTCTATATAAGATCTCATTCATTCGGAGGCATGCATTTTCTAGAGTCATCAAATAAAAGCTTTGTAAGTTGGATTTGTTCTCGAGTCTCTCATTTCACACAAGTGTAGTGTTTAGAATTTCTGATTGCTAGCCTACATCAGTTCATCCACCAAAATTGTACTATTTGAATGAAATATCAAATTAAGGCCATGTAATAATGCAAGCCATTGCCTTATTTTATACTTCAAATATTCATATTTTGATACTTGGTTCTTGCACCATAAGGACATGACAATATGGCAAGTTTATTGACATTAAGAGTTAAGTATTAATGTAGATGATCTCTGTTTGATAAATACAGTGTATCTTGTGTATTTCATTTTTTACTTCTCTCATTAGCATTGATTGTCTTGTTGATTAGAGGATTTCTTAAAATTACCATTTGCTCTTGAGTTACAGCACGATGCTATTGCAAGTTTTTCAATTTGATATATAATATAAGTCCTTATTTTTGGTCTTGTGTACGTTACAAATCTTTGTATCAAGGCAATTTACTTCATAATTTTGAACTGATCAATTGAAATTGAGCATTAATATTATCCACTTATTTATTTGGATGATTAATCATTGGCATTTAAGTTTCACATAGTCCATGTTGATTCTATAATATTTCCTTTGAATCAACTCTATGTATTTTTACATCTAACAAATTATCAATTCTCAATTTATGAATGGTCATTTGCAAATACAAATATGTTGCATTCTCATATCTCAGATTTTGTAACCTTTATGTTCTTTTCCAGTGATATCCTCCTACCACGCCCTAAATTTTCTATTGTTGCCCTTGGAATCTCAGACCTTTATCTCAAAAAAAAAGTGCATAAGTGTGTTAAAATCTTGCAAATAAAAATAAGATACCCAGTATCAGAAGTGAGCAGGGTTTTTACTTGCAAAAACTCTTACGTTCAATAATTTAGCCACTACCCACCTTTTCAGAGAGTTGACCTTTTTTCATACATATCTATCTGCTCATTTATATGTGAATCTTCAATAATTTTTTCACTTAGAACTGAGTGATTGTTTGAGCAGTATCATGTATTCTTATTATTCATTAAGTGCAGATGCAAATAGCATCATATTTTTCGATCTCTCTATGGCATTAGCCGGTGATGAATATACTTTTATTGTCTTGTATGGGAAATAACACCATGATTGTGTGTAGAGACTTCACCATTATAGTTATTTTTTTCTACCATTTTTGATGATTTATTTGTTCATGGTTAGCTACAGGGTGGCAGGATCATATATGAAGGTGATAAAGATAAAAGGTTCATATCCAAGAAGGTGATGAATATGAAGTTAATCCATAAATAAGCTTTGTCGTGATCTACAATCGGTGATTGATACAAATCCCTAAACTTCACATTGCTCCTCCTTCTTTGTCAATGAGCATCATTCCACCTATCATGTTAAACATCAACCAAGCACCTAGTGTATTGGATGCTTTGTATCATTTTCCTCTATACGACATTAAATGGTTAATATGTTGGAAGATCCTTGTAAAGGTCACATAGCTCATAAGATTATTTTTATTATGATAATATTGTCTTGATTTTAACACATATTATATATGCTATCTCAGATTTAAATACCTTTAATATATTAAGATTCCAATGAAGATTCTACATTTTTTCCCTTTTAATCTCACGGGTTGGTAGGAAATCCTGCTTTGATACCAAGTGTCACTAGGCAAAGCCCCCAAGATATGGCCTCGCAAATCCACTCCCAATGACATCACTGATACCTCATGTCACATCCTAGTCAAGGTATCCATGACAACATTCTCCTTATAGTTATTTGAATCCCACTCACACTGGTATCATGGGTATCACTCTACTAGATTGGTAATTCACAGTGTTATCATGGGTATCATTCTACTAAATTGGTAATTCATAGTGTTATCATGTGTATCATTCTATTAAATTGGTATGAACCCAAATTCGGGGTCCATCATTTATCTACGACTTCCCTTTTATATAAATTCTTTTGCCCTATTTTTCTCTGGAAGGTTTTGATAATTTCTATCTGATTTCGTATGATACCCTTTCAAAGTTACTATTCCACATATATACATTTTAATAGTAAAAGACACATCTTTTCATAATAATAATTATATTATATTAATAATTATATTGTAATAGGTATTAATTTAATAATATATCAACTATACATTATTATAATTCATTATTAATATAGTATTGTTACATTGAAATATATCTTAGTAATCATAATATCATTATATTATATTATTATTATTTTATTGATTATATTATAATATAGTATACATAATATGACATTATTATATGATTATAATATAATATTGAATTTATAAGTCTAATATGATTATAAAGTATTATAGGATTACAATAGTATCACTTATAAATAATAATACTTTTGCTAATATAGTATTGCTATATTAAAGCCTATCTTTATCATTATGTATTATTTCATTATATTCATATAAATAATATAAATAATTAAATAAAATAGATCATAAATATTTATAGTTTATCAATATTATTTCTTTAGGAATAGTATATGAATTATTATTATATTTTATCCCATAATTATAGGATTCTCTTTAGGAGGGGTCATGACATTGTTCAACTTGTCTTCATAATTATACAAGGATTCAAACACCTCATCTATAGACAATTTTGTTAAATCTTTAGATTCTTCAATTGCAACCAAAACATTATCAAATTTAGGAGGCAAACTTCTTAAAATATTTTCTACAACTTTCTGGTCAGAAAGCTCATCACTATTCATCCTTACTTGATTAATCACATTCATAACATGATTTGAAAATTGCTCTACAGAGTTAGAATCCTTTATTTGTAAATTCTCAAATGATCTTCTAAGTGCTTTCAATTTAACAATCTTTACTTTACTTGTACTTTGATATGCAGTCTCAAGAATGTCCCAAGCTTTCTTGGCTGTAATAGTTGGCTTAATTTTTCCAAGAACTAAGTTATCTAGAGCTTGTTCAATAATCTGCAAAGCTTTTTTACTCTTTTGAGTATTTTCATCAAGCTATTTCTTTTGATTAGCATTTTAAAAAGACTCATCTATAGGTTTAGCATAACCAATTAAGATTATATCAAATAACTCATAGGAATCAAATATAAGCTTCATTCTAAAAGCCCAATCATCACAATTCTTTCCAAAAAACATTGGAATTGAAGCCTGAAAACTCCCTGAAGCCATGCCTGATAGAAACTTATAAACAAAATTCATAGATATAAAAAACCCTAAATAAGGCAATAAAAAAAACTTACAGATCTCCCAATAATTTTATATCCCCTTTCTCTATTGCAATCCTCCTTATGCACAATCCTTCAAACTCCTCTTCTAAACTAGGCTCTGGTACCACTCTGTTGGGTGGGCAAAGACACACAAGAATAAAATATGAAACTTAATTTGTTGTGGCACAATAAAAATTAATTTTATTTTATTACTCTTTGATTCAAAAAATGGATACACAACGCTCCTTTTTATAGGAAAGTTTACAATCTCTAGTAATTTCTGACATTTGCTGACAAGACAATTATTTATAAAATTTTGGAAACTACTACAGCTGACACAACCTATACCTAAACCTAAACCTAGACTTCTAAAAACATTTAATGATGGATTCGAGTAGAAATTAATATTTCTAACAAAACTAACATAAGATTATAGAAGCTAGACCTCCCACCCACCCTGACCAATTGAGAGAGACTGTTCTATCTATTATTACAGATAAATGTACCTCTCAAAAGTTGTTGAACTAATCTTAGGCTCTAGAAGTGTTTTCTAGACAATATTGATCCATTCATTGACTCCATATAAAGACTTTTTATTCTATCCAAATATACTCTTGATTGATAACAATAGCCTATCATCTTCATTTGTTATCTTCATTTTACAGCCCAAATTGAATGCACTAAGAAGACATACTTTTGTATATACTTTATACTCTTCATTGGAGATGTTCCCTTTCAGACTATTGCTTTGTGTTCTCATACATTACGTTGATGAGTCCACTTTCACATTGTTTTCCCAAGAGACGAATTCAATTATTAATTTTGAACAAAGATCTAATTTTTTATAGATGTTTTCGACAGCCTAGGAAGGGTTGTTTCTTTCTTTTCTTATTCTTATTTAACATTATTCTTTATATTTCTCTTCGATTTCCTTGTAGAGGTATGCAAAGAAGACATGCTTTCATATATACTTTATACTCTTTGTTGGAGATGTTGCCTTTTGGATTATTGCTTCATGTTCTTAGACGTTACGTTGATGAGTCCACTTTCACATTATTTTCTCAGGAGACAAATTCAATTATGAATTTTGAACAAAGATCTATTTTTGTATGGATGTTTATGATAGTATGGGAAGGGTTTTTTCTTTCTTTTCTCATTCTAATTTAATATTATTCTCTATTTTTCTCTACGATTTCCATGTAGAGGTATGCAAAGAAACTATTATAGTTACTTGCAAAAGCACCTCCTCTAATTAATTAGGCCTGATTGTTTAAAAGGAAAATCTAGTGGGCCTATTTTAAGGTGAAATGCACACAACTATCTATAATTTTGAAATATTCAATGGTATTTTTTAGCTCATTTGGGGATTGTTGGATCATTCACATTTCGAAGAATACAACTACCCAAACTAGCAGGTTAATCGACACACTCAAACCATTGACTAACAGTGGTTAGGAATGGGCCTAGCCACTCTTAACCAATACCATGAGACATATACATAAGAGTGGTTGTGTCCACTCCTACCCACTATTAGTCAATGGTTTGAGTGTGCCGATTAAGCCTGGCCTTGCTAATCACAAATGTTATTGCTTTTATAAAACAAGGGTTGCATGCAATACTGGTTCCTACCTTTCTGGTGAGATTTCTCTAGAAGTGTATGTTAGAGGTGTATCTTAGTCAAATAGTATGAATGGTTGAAAGAAACATTAATAATTGATAGAAACGTAGACTTGCTAGACTAGAGCATTTTCTTATGCTTATGATGTAACTAGTTCACTAACTGGATCTACTAGATAGAGCTCTACATCCACTACTGTTAGATCTACTGGTTGCAACACTTGTCAATGCCAGTGCAACTTAAGAGAAAAATGTGTATTTTTCAATGCATCAAACCCAAACAAAGTTTGATATTGATCCATTAACAAAAAAATATGAAGACATTCAATGATCTAGGCATTTCATCATCTGAAGAATGCATTAAAATACGCCAAATCTATAGATACAAGAGCTATTCAAGTAGTGATCGAATTTCACTTACCTGACTTAGAATCAATATGTTAGAAGGGTTGAAATCCCTACTCCAATTAGTACTTAGACTGCAATTTTTTGAGATAATCAAGTATCTAATAAGTCACAGATTTTGTTGTATGCTCCTAACTAAAAGTACTTAGACTGCAATTTTTTGAGATAATCAAGTATCTAATAAGTCATAGATTTTGTTGTGTAAATTCTCCACTACAGAGAACACTAAGTTCATTCACCTAAGATTCAAGAGCAACAAGCTCAATGCTAAGTCGTTGTACAGGAAGATATCGATTTAAAATTCAAAAAATTGCACAAAGAGGTCACTTATACAACAAAAAAAGTGATGAAAGATTTCATCTATACAAATGAAATAAGGATGATACATTCACTATAGATGTTCATAATAACCCAAGAAAGGAATCTCGATCAAGGAAAACTTAGGGATCGAGTTAAAATGAGTCAAGTATATGAATAAAGTGTATCCAAATTGAAGCCCATGCATTATACACCATAGTTAAATGAAAAATATGCTCAAATTCATTGGATCGCATGTTTGGAAAATGTTACAAGATAAGCATTTTCCATAGGAGCTCAAATTTCTCTAGGAATTTATGTACTTACTAGTTATAGTAGTCTCAACAACATGAAATAGCTCAGGTATAAATTGAGAATTAATAATGGTAGTATCATTTGTCAAAGTTTGGATACATAGAAACTTGTCTGCAACATTGCATAATTGATGTTATCAATATAAGGACTAGACTATTTTATAAAGATTAGTGTGAATCATGGTTTATTGCATGAAAATGTTTGGTAAGAATATTTTAGATTGTTGGCAAGAGCTAGCTCATATCCCTGCCTCTAGTGGGGTCGAAAGAAGGATTATGACATCAAGGGAGCAACAATATTACAAAAAATTCATCTATCATCTCTTATCTAAGTGCCTTAATAAGATTCGTCTCGTATCTCTCATCTATGTGCCATGACATTGTATGGTGCAAACATCCATTCAAACCATAGGACAATTGATGGAATCATTAAAATCTGGATGTTCAAAAGAAAATGGCATAGAATAGCAAGTGTTTATGGAAAACTTTAAATACAAAATAGAAATTGGCATGTGATTTCAATGTCCCAGAAGCCAAATGACAAAGGAGATACCTAGCTTTTTTTTGTAACAACAATAGTGTTCTTGTGGCCTTTGAAAATGCAACATAAAATTAAAGGAGCATAACACCACTGCAAACATGGGAAGATATGTGGCATAGAAAAGAAATATGGAGAATATCAAAAATATAGTATTTAGGCTTTAAAAGATGTTATGGAGGACAATAAAGTAGGCTAAAAATAATTAGCATTGCCTCTAAATCATAAACAGAGATGCTAGTGGCCAAGAACTGAAATCGTAATGCATCTTGTGCTTTGTTGGTTTACTGGATTGGTTGTTTGTAGTAATAAATCAAAATTTCAATGCCCTCATGTAAGAATTACATTTGTCCACTTCTATGTATAGATTTTCCACCACTTGCCCCAAGTGCCAGAGTTTCCATGATTCCATAAATGAGTTTTGTCCCAAATTTCATATGAATTAAATAAAAAAGATCAGGAGGAAAATAAGAAATAACCAATGAGAAAAATGAGAAATTGAAGTAGAAATTTTAGATTAATCGGTAATAATTGCTCCATTTAGTGTATAAACAATATTTTGATGTTTGAATGGAAATAGAAACATAGATGAATTTTGAATAAAGCCTTAAAAACATAAAAGCTAGCAAAACATAGAATGTTAGAGGCAAAATCCACATATAGGAAGTTGTGTAGAGAATGCATCAACCCACTACTTGCCACTATATGGAGGACTAATTTTTGGCAGAATTTTATGGAAAAAAAAAAAAAAAGACTACTAGAAAAGTGTATTCAAACCTGTTAGTAAAAAAAAAAATTCTTCAAAAATCATGAAATAAATTGACTCTTAAATGCCCAGAAAGAAGAACAAAGAGAACTAACAGTTGGATGAATTATCATTGATCGATATCTCTCCTCTAAATTGAGAGGTACAACTCCCTTGTTGAAAGATTTGCAATGAATTAAACATCTAGATATACCTTGAACATGAAGGCACTAAGACATGATAGCACTCATCTATAACCATGGACTGAGTGTGATTCTTACATTTAGAAACCAAAGCAAGAGAATGAATAGATAACCATAAGATCATTTGTTTGACACTTCACACTACAAAAGAAACAATGAAAGTCAAACATATTATTCTACAAAATGTGAATATGTGAACCATAAAATTACATATTACACATGTTTGGTACAAAAGGAAAGATTTTTTTTAGAAATGTGAAGAAGAGAGCCTCATGATCACTCTTAATCAACAAAAGTAAATATGCAGCCTACAAAGCCTACAAAACAAATTCATTCCTATTTCTAAATATAACAAAACAACAACAAGATTTCTCTATGTCCCACCTTTACAATCAAGAATGTAGAAAGTGTATAATAAACTCTTCTCTATTCCCCTCTTACAATCAACATTTACAAAATGTCCTCTTCTTGTATCCTTAAGACTTCAAGAAAAAGAAGAACCCCTAAAGATGAATGTTTTTGTAGTAAATAAACTACGAGCCTAACATTTAGTTATCAAAATTGGATCTTGGAAAGGTCCATATATTTGATATCTACTCCAACTTTTATATGTTTTCCATATGAGATTTTCCCATTACTATCTAGTAATATTGTTTATCAAAACTACTTTATGACATTGATGTCTTGGATGGGTGGATTGTGTGATTCACCTTAAATACAAGGTTACTTATACTGACACATTACTTTTGTGAAACCTATCTTGACCCAATCCACAACTATGACAAAATAGGTGCATTTCATGGCTCAAGTCTCCCATATGCCTGAGATTTTCATATATCGAGTTTTAGGAGACACTTGTATCTAACCTCATCCACTCCTTATTATGAAACCAACAATAATTTGGGGCGGTTACTTTCTATTAGTAATTTTCCATCCCTTCCAAACTTGAGATTGAGCATTGTGTGTGGATGAGCATTCCATCTACTCATTGAATTTTGAATTATGGCAGGCATCTCCTATTTTTCTTGATAGCGGGTTGATGACTATGTTGTTTTGAGACCAAAGGTTTTTTGACACATAGTTTGGATTGATCACATATTATTGCAATCCAACTACCTTATTGCCATCTATAGCTTATTGATCTCTTTCATTATTCACGGCATCCCCCAATGTATGTTTTCACTACCAAATTCTTAGATAGAGCTTTTGCATAGAGGACATATTGTCAAATGGTTTGCACCATTCCAAGGAATTACTACCTTCATCATTTTCATAAGATCCATGTGAAGTTCTGGCCAATTGACAAAGTGATCACATTATCATCCATTGCATTAGCAGACCCAATATTGGCACTAATTTTATATTGTTTCTGCACCAAAAGAGAATGTGCCACACAAGTCCTTCATGATTCTATACTCTGCCTTGATTAAGAGTCCCTCCCAGTCTATGGCCTAAATTTGTTATTAAAGCTACTATGCGGTCTTGTCACAACCCATTTTTTCATATTCTATTTGTATTTTGTGTTATTGCATAGAGATCTTTGGTAAAATTAGAAATTATGAATAATGAGAAAGTTTGCTTCTTCAAAAAAAATTAACAAAATTTATTTAGGAAATTGTGGGGATTTATGGCATGTTTGAGAAAGGTATGTTTTGGAAAAAAAAATGTTATAAGAAGATAAAGAAATCATTGAAAACATACACAAAAGAATTGAAGATTGTGAGATTAGAGAGCATTGATCTATCATAGATTCATGTTGACTATCTACCTTGCCTCAAAACTCCATTTATGGTATGTGGAATTTCATTTTTCTTTTCTTTTCTATAAATCCATTACTAGCAACTATAAATAGTGGAAACCTTTTGGCATAAGATTGTTTTAGCTCGCTGTACAAACTCATCTTACATTCTCATTTGTTTGTTTCCTTTTATATTATGTAGTGAATTTTATGGCATATATTCGAAGAAAAAAAACTTCTACAGCGATGTAAGAATTGTGTGAAGTATGTGAAATTGACATATTCTTATAAATAAAAAGGAACTTATGGTGAAGATAGTTTCATAAAATCAAAAAGTAAACATGAACTGATTTATTTTAATTAAATGAAGCAAATGTCATTTGTTCTAATCGAATGAATAAATTGGTGATATTTATATAAATGGATAAGAGATAATATAGTACTTTGAAAATTAATGTGACTTCTATTTTGAAAGTTCACTTTGTAGAATGGTGATCTAATTATAATTATAATTATAAATTTATTTATTTCTAGATAAATGTTAATTCATTTTATGGTTAGTAAAATTAGTTATTTTTAATTTGTGGGTGATCTGCTAGTTTTATTTTAACGCCAATTGAAGGTTGAGAAATAACTACTTGCAAAATATGCATAACTTATTAAATTGTATTCATCCTTGTTATTTATAATGAGTATTCTTATATAGATTTATCTCTTGAGCCAAGATGTTTTTTAGGTATTTTTAGTAGTATTAATATTTTATTTAATTTCTAAACTATTTTCTCAATCTATTTTGAGATATAGATTTTATGGAATGGGTAGACAAAAGTTGAGATTCAAAATGACTTGTACCTTAAAAGTATGAAATCATACATAGTATTAACTAATGTAGTTAAGGCTTTCTTTGGTTAAGAAGTTATAAGATACATCCCATAAGAAAATGGCTAAGTGCTCTAAATTTATTAGATGGTTATTGTAATGAGCTTGTTAAGTTTTCTAATTGGGGAAGTGGGTAGCTCAAAGTTAGTATAAATTGATCTTTGAAAATGCTTAGGGACTAAAAACCAATTATTTCTAATAAGATCTAACTGATACTTTTGGGAAGTGAATATCTAGGGTGGGCATGAAATGGGGAAAAATTCTGACAACATTTTGGTATATGATTTGAATATAAGTTTGCATCTTCTTTTATAAACTAATAATGTGTTTTTATTTATTTATTTAGATTCTTGTGAATAAGTTGTTACCAAAGTAGTAGTATATTGTATGATGGTTAAGGGCTCTACTTTACTTGAAAATGTGATTGGAAAGAAATAATATTATGAAACCTTTCTTTACTTTATTCATTATCCTTGTTGGGATATGGTTGTGAATGATGTCCCTATTAAAAATAGTGAAGATATCTTTATTATGGTTACTTGTGGTAGTGTAGTCAATATTTTCCTTGTGAATATATGTTAAGATTATCTATTTTAGGTTTTTCATTTGTATGAAATATAATCAAATGGATATATAGGGTGGATGTGTCCCCAATGATGCTATATTTGAGAATTTGGACTTGGATGCATTAAGTAGCACAATTCCATGACCACTTAGTTTTACTTGTTTAGGCTTCCTCGTTGTTGGACTGAGTATCTTTCATGTGAGGATAGATTCTAGGGAAGCTTAATAGCTTCGTGGTAGGGTGGTAAAGCACTCTTACAATTTTCTCACCTTATATGTTCTTGAGTAGATTTTGTAGCTTTTGTTTGCTAGTCTACCATGTTCAAAACAACCTTGGTAATCCAATAACTAACTAATATTTTTTTTCTAGATATACTAGATTAGTTAAATGTTGAATTTGTTGAACAATGTTATTCATAAAATTAGAACATGTTAGTTTGTATTCTTTTTTCATTCTTCTATGTGTGTGTGTGTGTGTGTGTGTGCGTGTGTGTGTGCGTGTGTGTGTGTGTGTGTGTGTGTGTGTGTGTGTACACACACACACACACACACACACACACACACACATATATATACATATATATATATATATACACATATATACATATATATACATATATATATATACACACACATATATATATATACATATATATATATACATACATACATATATATATATATATATATATATATATATATACATACATACATACATATATATATATATATATACATACACACACACACACACACACACACACACACACATATATATATATTCTTTTAAATTTAAATGTAAATATTATCATTGACTAGTTAATGGGTATATTAACTTTGACTATTGTAGACTTTTCTTCTTTTTGTAAAGATTGATGATATGGCACCTATTTTGTAGGGGCAGTTCTTACAAGTCCTACTTCTTGTGATTCACTACTATCATCATCAGATGAATTGGACTATCATCAATTCTCAACTTCCTAATACTTTTACCATAGGTATGGGTGAACTTCTACATATCCAAACATTGGAAGCCTTTCACCATTGCATTCACACATCTTTCATGATAAGTTTGAGCTCAACTTTAAGTTTTAGAAATAGATCCCTTCTGATTTAAATTGACAACATGCGATTGTGATTGATTATTAATTCAACCCAAGCCAACTATCTCATCTGGCACCATCTTCATAGTTGTAGTTTGATTACAGTTTGAACCCATCCTTTCTTAATGGATATGAAGATGATTCTTGGATAAGCTTGAGATTGATCATATACATTTATGACATGGCACTCTTGGGAATCAACTACTTTTTCCCCCCTCAATGCATGGGAGTTCATTTGGTGGTGGAATTAAAACTAAATGTCAATCCTTCTATAGACTTGTCGGCTGACAAGATAGGGCACAACTAGTTTTATATTTTATTCTAGATGATGATAATCAATTTGACCTGAGCCATATATATATTGATCTTCATCATCTTTTTTGAGGCCACCCCAAGATCTTAAGAGATGAAGAAATTAACCTCCAATTTCTACTTGTTGTAGATGAGTGTTGAATGGTTTATATCCTTTATTTCTAGCCACGATTTCTTAGAGGCATTATATAGCATTCTATGAAAGGCATGATACCATTTCCATAGAACTCCCTACAAGTTCTAATAATGAGCATGTTACCTACTAGTTTGGTGAGTAAAATACATCTAATCCCTTTGAATATGAACTATATCTCTGATCTCGGCTAAGTCTTGGATTTATAAACTTCTAAATTCTATTGAACCTAGATTTGGAACTTTGCACCTTAAAATTCATAGCTATGCAACTTCAATTTTTTGAGAGACTTGCAATTCTAAACCTAGATTCTAAACCTGAATGTGTTTCATCATTATGAACTATTGAACTTTTGAATTTTCATCCTTGAATTGTAGGTGTTGATCCTTCAAACTATGGGCCTTCAAGCTTGAACTCCTAAACCAATGAATCTTCATTTTGAACCTTGAACTTTGAACTTTGAACTTTGAACTTTGAGATTCAAGTTCAAGTTGAACATGGGCATAGAAGACCACTTCTTCATAGATTAAACCTTACAAAGGAATTGATAGTAACAAAACCCACAAGAAACTGAAGGATTTCTCCATGGAGCCAATTTTCAAAATTTAAAAACCTAAGTGTTGAAAGCATGCTTACAACTAGCTCTAACTAGGGATGTGGATCATGTTAAGATTAAACCATAGATAGAAATAAAAATTACATGTAAATATAACCAATATTAGAATATAATAGATCACACAGAAAATAACACAAGATACCAAGATTCAATGTGGCTCACCCAATCCCTGGGCTACGTCCACCAAACAACAAGTTTGATATTATTATGATCTAGTGAATCTTACAACCTAATTACAATCTATAATCCCTTACATCTCAATATAGCCACAAGAACCAATTTTTACATCACAACTATATAATAATCCCTAACCCTAAGCTCTTTTATACAATTATTTTTACTACTTTAGGATTATAATTAATAATTACATGTCAGCCCAAAATCTTGATAAAATAGGGCACAAAAAAGAATTTATGAAGTATGAATAGTACTTCCTGATTAGTCACCACAATCTAATAATCTCCCACTTGGGGAGTGATCAGGCTCCACACTGAACAAAAATCTCCCACTTGGAGATTGGACCTGGAGTGATGTCGCTACTCCATGAGGCTCCCACTAGATCAAACCACTGTAGACTCTATTGTTCTTTTATTCATGTTCAGTCTACAAGACCAACCGAAGCTAAAGAGGAGTTTAGCTTCTCCCTTGTTACTATCTTTGTAAACATATATGCTAGATTGTCATATGTATGTATCTTGTCCAGTTGTAATTGTCCATCCCCCAAAATTGACTAAATGAAATGGTACCATAATTGTATGTTTTTGGTCTTTGAATATAGAGCTGAATTCTTTGCAAGATGAATGACACTCTGACTATCTGTAAACAAATAATTATCCCTCTAAGGGTGTCCCAATTCTTCCAAGAGCTGAAGCCATATCATCTCCATACACCTTTATAGTAGCAACATACTTTGTCTCTATAGTTGATAAAGCATTAACCTTCTATAACCTACAAACCCAACTCACAACTACCCCACCAACAGTAAAGACATAACTTGTAGTACTCCACCTAGTATTGATATCCCCTGCTAGATCTAAGTACTAACGACTCCCACTACATGTACAATATCGAGCCTTGTACATACCATAGCATACATCAAGCTTCTTACAAATAAAGCATAGGGTACCTTGGACATCTTATCCTCCTATGCTTGCATCTTGGGACACATCTCCTTAGTCAACTTTAAATGACTAGGTAAAAGGTGTGTTGACAGTTTTAGCATTCTCCATAGAGAAACGTTGCAACACATTCTCAACATAATCAGCCTGAGATAGCATCAATTTTTTGTTCTTCCTATCTCTAAAAATCTTCATACCAGGGATTTTTTTGGCTACCCCCAAATCCTTCATAGAAAATGCATGTGCTAACTAGTGTTTCAACCCCTTAATATGATCCATGTTAGACCCATCTACAAGCATATAATCAACATATAAACATAAAATAATGTAGCTATCATCATCCAACCTCTTAAAATAAACACAATGATCTAAATGACACCTATTATATCCATTCTTGTGCATAAAACTATCAAATTTTAGATACCATTGCCGAGGTGCTTGCTTCAAGCCATATAAACTTTTCTTCAATTTTCACACTAAGTTCTCCTTACCAATGACCTCAAATCCCTATTGCTGAGCCATATATCTCTTCACCCAAATCACCATGAAGGAAGGTTGTTTTAACATCAAGATGCTCTAAATAAAAAACTTTAGTAGCCACAATACATAAAACAATGTGAATAAAATTCATCTTAACAATAGGAGAAAATATCTCATCAAAATCAATGCCATTTTTCTATGAAAATTCTTTTACTACTAACCTGGCCTTAAATCTTTTCTTACCTCCATCCTCTTCTTTTAACCTATAAACCCATTTATTTTGTAAAGCCCTTTTACCTACGAGCACCTTGCATAAATCCCATGGTTTATTTTTTAGCAAAGAGTCCATTTCATCTTTCATTGCAGACTCCCACTGAATCTTAGTATCCACCTACACAGCTTCATCATAACATTCAAGTTCGCTAGCATCAGTAAGTAAAATTGAATACAAAGAGGGAGAAAATCTTTGTGGACACCTAGTTTGCCTTGTTGACCATCTAACATTCACTGGTGTGTGTGGTATTTGTTGTTACGATTGTTACACATCATGAGGAATGGTTGGAACATCATCTTTTGGAGTATCATCTAGCACTACATAATCATCTTCTTTATTCTCATGTTGGTACAACAAATCTGTGTACAACACTTTCTCATTGAATATGAAATCTTTGCTTCTTACAATTTTATGATTTTCAAAATCTCAAAGCCTATAGCCAAATTCATTAATTCCATATCCAAAAAATACACATTTCTTTGACTTAGCTTCTAGCTTGGTTCTATTTTCAAAATCTATGTGAGTGAATGCTTCACAACCAAAGGTTTTGAGAAAAGAATAACTCACATTCTTACCAATCCATGCTTTCTGTAGAATACCACAACCCAAGGAAATAGAGGGAACTCTATTAATCAAATATAGAATAGTATTGATAGCCTTTTTCCAGATGTATAAGGGCAACCCAGCATGCAACCTCATGCTCCTTGCACACTCCAATATAGTCATGTTCATGCATCAAGCCACTCCATTTTCCTATGGAGTCCTTGGAATAGTTTTTTGTCTATGAATACCATTAGTAGAGAAATAATCTTCAAATTCATGACTACAATACTCTCCACCATTTTTAGATCAAAGAAATTTTAATTTCTTACCAGTCTCATTTTCAACCAAGCATTTCCATTTCTTAAAAGTTTGAAATACATCAGATTTTTATCTAAGGAAATAAATCTAGACTTTTATAGTTGCATCATCAATAAATGTAACATAATAATGAAATCCACCAATGGAATATACCTAACCCGATGCCCATACATCGATATGCACTAGCTCTAATTTCTCCTTTTTGTTTTCCTTCCCAATCTGCACAAAACTCACTCTCTTTTGTTTTCCATACATACAATTTTCACAGAAATCTATATTAACACATTTCAAACCTGGTAAAACTTTCTTTGAATGAATTACTTTCATACCTTTCTCACTCGTGTGTCCAACTCTATTGTGTCACAACATTGTATCAGAATCTACAACAACTATTTGGTCTCCCTGCTCAACTGCAACAATTGTTCCTGAGCATGCATTTTTCTCTAAAACAATTAAAGTAGAAGGAACAATATGACCTATACAAAGATATAAGGTGCCTACTTTCACACCTTTTGCTACTACAAGGGAACCTTTTGAAACCTTCCAATTTTTATCATTAAAAGTAAGTACACAACCCTCATCACCGAGTTGCACTGTTGAAATTAAATTCCTACTCAGCCTTGGAACATGTCTTACCTCATATAGTAGCCAATGATTCCCATTTTGCAACTTAATCTTTATTTTTCCCTTTCCAACAATCTGACTAGGTTCATTATCCCCCAAATAAATAAGTCCAAAATTTCCTTAGACATAATCAATGAAATACCTCTATGAGGTGTAGCATGAAATCAAGCACCAGAATCTAAAACCCATGAATTATCAACACTTTCTAAAGATAGAAGCAAAACATCCTCTTCAAAAAAATTATTTACCACATTTGCCTCTTTGTCTCCATCTAGTTTATCTCCTTCATTTTTCTTTTGATTCCAACAATCTTTCTTTTTATATCCTAGTTTCTCACATTACTAGTATCCATTTGGTCCTCTCAATTGAGACCTCCTCCCCTTTAACTTTCCTCTTGATTTCCCATGATTTCTAGAATTACTTCCTCTCTAAGTCATTCTCCCTCTACTTTGTGCATTCAAAGCACTTCTTGATGTAGATTGGCTTGAGGTTTTCCTACAAGTTTTTGCACTCAAAATAACATTGATCACATCATAATATTTTAGGTTACTAGATCCAAGAACAAAATTACTCATAACCACTACCAAGCCATTCCATCTTTCAGGCAAAGAACACAAAATCAAGAGAGCCCTAATTTCTTCATCAAAATCGATACCCATAGAAGATAACTGACTAGTAATAGCATTAAACTCATTTAAATGATCTGTAACAGGTCCACCTTCTATTATTTTCATATTAAATAAACACTTCATGAGAAATACCTTGTTTGAAGCAAAGGGTTTTTCATACAGTTCCACTACGGTTTGCATCAACTCTTCTGTTGTTTTCATTTTTGTAATATTAAATGTCATCGATGGTGCTAGGCATAATCAAATTCTTCCAAGTGCCTTTCTATCTAAAAGATCCCAATCATCATTTGACATAGATCCTTGATTCTCAATTTTGTCTTCTAATGGTTTCCATAAATCCTTTTGATAAAGATAGTCTTCCATTTGCATCTTCCATAATTGAATGTTTTTTCGATTAAACCTATCAACCCTCAACTTACCCTCATCTTCCATTGCTCCCACTCAACCATGAGACTCTCACTAAACCATGAGACCTTCTTGTAGAGGATAACTGAAAAAACAACCTCACTCTAATACTATTTGTTAGGATTAGACCAGGGATAGAAATAAGAATTACATGCAAATATAGCCAATATCAAAAATAATAGATCACACAGAAATGAACACAAGACATGAATATTTAACATGGTTCAGCAATCCCTAGGCTACATCCACTAAACAACAAGTATGATATTATTATGATCCAATGATTACAAACTAATTACAATCTATAATCCCTTATAGCTCAATACCACTGTAGGAATCAATTTTTGCATCACAACTATATAACAATTCCTAACCCTAAGCTCTTTTATACAAGTATTTTTACTACTTTAGGGTTATAATTAATAATTACATGTCAACCCAAAATCCTAATAAAATAGGGCCAATTTTTTTTTGGGGATGATGCCCTAAGCCTCAAAGAATTTATGAAGTATGTATAGAACTTTCCTGATCAATCACCACAATCTAACAGGTTGCCAGAGACATTAAGAATCCAAAAGCCTCTAGTAGGAGGCTTATGCTTAGCTATTGGGAAAATAGAGTCAGCGTACAATAGAAACCAAAAGGAATACTTGCATAGAGGGGAAGAGTTCGGAAAAAACTAACCAGCTAAACTAAACACCTCCAAAAGCTTAGAGAGAAGAAAGCTATTTATAACTATATACATGTGAGAAGAACTCACCATAAGAATCAAGATTGAGAAGAACTTACATGAAGCCATTTACCAGTTGTGAGAAGAGAGACCCTCTCCAAAACAATGGGCTAATTTGGTTGATTGAATGCCAAAAATTATCAAGCTAATATATGTGTCTGAACAATTATATCTCATTATAAATCACTTCTTCTACTTGAGTTTTTGGCATGAAATTTTCAAGACCTTCTCCAGTTGGGGGCTTAAAAAAATTGGCTCACACATTGCCAATGAGAAGATCATGCTATCCACTAGATCAACACTGGAAAAATCCTAATCATGAGAAGGATTTTATATGTTTGAATTGTTTTTTAAATAGGGATATGCTTTATCCAACACATGATCATTATTGATTGGGGTACCTTCATTATCTTTTGCTACAACTACCTCAGAAAACATACTATCTAGGTTAGGTACATCAATCAAATAAAAATTTAAATGTTTACCTTTAAAATCTTCACTCCTAATTGCTAATAAAAAGCCTTCATTAATCTCTTCTTTGTTAAAAAATTATCACCACCTAGGGAAGCCAACAATGATCGAAGTCCCTCAACCTCCTTGTCATCACAAAGAGCTATATACAACCCATCTTTTTCTTCTATTATCAAACTTGTAGAATCCAAAGGACTCTCATTTTTTGATTGTAGAAGTGGAAGTTCCAACCTTGTTGATGCTTGATCTCCATGAGGTTGCATTGTCTTTGAGCATGATTTTACTATGTCCTCATCATCACACTCAACATGTAGATGATATATTTTGGTCACAACATTGGGGTCATTTTCAACCACAGGAGGTATTAGCAAATCCTTTGCACTAAAAACTATCATATTTTTTTAAAGAATGAGTCCTCTTCAAGTAGGTTTTTCCTTCAATTAATGTTGTTGATCATAGGTGTATATTTCAGCCTGTGAGGGTTTAGCACATTTCATCCCACTGATAATCATGTTAAGTCATCCAAGCTAACAACCTCCCTTTGTGCATCTTGCAACCTTTGTACTTTTAGACATAGAAGTAAGAATCTAGCTTTAGTTTTCATGGCAACAATGAAGACACACAACTCATTATTCTCACTCGATTGGCTAGTTATAGGAATCTTATCGACACTTCTATTGAATCTATCAATGGAATCCCTCATGGCTTCTCCTTCTTCCATCTTGATTTGAAACAAATTTAATAACAACTTAGTGACATCAACTGTGGGCATAAAACTTTGAAGAAAATTTACCAAAAGATCATTCTAACAAGTGATACAACCATCTACAGATTAGATCATTAGAGTGAACTACCATATCCACAATCACAATTGGTTTCTCTCTTGTTAAGTCACTAGTTTGAACATCCATATCTTTTGCTGCAGTTGTTTGATCTTCTTTCCTTTCCTTTGTTTGAAATGGTGCATTAGTTATCTGTACTTTGTCCTGGTCTATATCATCCTCTTCTGGTAACAAATGATCTATTTGAACATATTTTGCCATCCACTTAATAAAAAAGTGTATCTTCTAGCTAGTTGAAATTCAATAATTCTTGTTTTTTCTTCAAGAAATTTCCCCCTATTTTCTCTATCTCATCTAAATCTTTCTCGAAAGAATTAAGGAATATCTACACTTGCACAACTTCCTCAGTCATCTTGGTAAACCATATATGGTCTTTTTCATTGATGACTTTATTGAATTTGATGCTTATAATTTCATCTAACTCCTTGCCCCATTTTTTTGTATCTTTTATTTACCTACACCCTTGAGTGCATGAGGTAAGAGTTCAAAGTTCTTACCTAGATATTTGAATAAACAATTGCTAACTCTCTTCTGGAACATTTTCCTCTTACTATCAAAATCAGAGAGGTCATTAGTCACATGGAATGTTCTCTCTATTTGCTCACAAGAAATAGTAATAACTAAATAAAATAAGATAGTAATATCATTATCCCTACTGATCCATTTTTCTACAATAGGTCTCAAGGATGCTTCATTTTTGGTCAATTCATTCTAAATCTACACTGATTTTGACAATTACAAATAAAATGCAAGCCATCCCACCATATCCACTAGATATATAATTGTATCTCTTAACTAATTTCTATATTGAGCACCCAACTCCACATGCATTGACCATAACTTGGTCTTCTCCTCTTCAAACTCCTCAGTTATACATTTGGGGTTCTTGTGAGGTATTTAGAATTTCTATAATAGGATTGTGTTGAAAGGTGAAAGTGAAGGATGAGGAGGATAAGTAATCCTTGGCTGACTAGATTCTCCTGCCTTCCTTTTCCCCAACTATTTCTCCATTTGAGTAATCTAGGCCTCCAATTGGTGTATCTTGTTCCCTCTTTCTTCATATGCCTCCAACACCTTTTCAAATTTAGCATTCAACTCTAGAAACTTATTTTTTTCTTTACCCACAACCACAACTCCAAAATTTACCACCTCTTTATTCATTTGAGAAACCTTTTCATTATCTACCTTATCCACTCTATAAATCATCAGACTGCTATGTGCTCAAAATTTGAGACCTCTTGAATCCTGGTTTTGTCTCTCTTTTTGGGATGGACCACATCACCAAGGCCTGATGATCATCATTATACTTTAACCCCTTATGGGCCTGCAAGACTTCTTCCTTAGTCTTAAATTGGGTGTCTTTTTCTTTTCTAACTATGTTGAAAATTATTGCATTGGCAATGTCCCATTCTAGTAGTATCAAAACTCTTGAATCCTTCAGCACCTGCCTACCCACTTTAGGGGTTATCTATGCAAAGTCTTCTATGAGGTTAGCTTTGACTCATTCCTCAATTTCAGAGTCCTGCTTATCAGGTTGCTTTGTTTTAATCATTTTGCATTTGGCCTCAAAATTGCCAATGTTTCGCCTCCACAAAAACTAATTGAATGCCCTTGATTTAACAAAAATTTCATCATCTAAAAACTTCTTATATGCCTCTTCCACCATAGGATCAATTTATTTTCCACTAAAATCTCCCACAGTGAGGTCTAAAGTAGACATATGAGGTTCCTTTAAGACTCCTTCCTCTATATACAATGTAGTGATTAAAATGTCATTCTTCCCTCCCATTTATTTCAGATGTTCCCTTAAGGACATTTTATCTTCCATGTGAAGAGGGGTTTGTGTGAGGGAATAATCTTTAGCCCCAAAATGGGAACCCTATTCTAATTTTTGCCTTTTGGTAGTGCGTGTAGCATGTAGGCTCTTAGAAAGCTATCTCTTATAAAGAGGTATGGGGTGTACACTCTTTTCCACCACACACCCAAGTCTTCTTTGCAATGTGTATTGTCCTAGGTTTATAATGACTTTGCTACCTAGTTTTCTTTCTTATTCCATAGCTTGATCTAGGAAAGCTTGGACTAATATGGCTTTCTTTTCATTTAGTATTTGCATAAATCCAGCAAAATTTCTCATAAGCATATGTATCTTAGCACACCAATATTTCTTATCAACAAGGGGGCTATATTTTGGCTCAAAAGAGTTAATAAACCCAAGGACCCTACTATATACTTTCCATTTTTTCTTTTTTGACTTCTTGTTCTTGCAAAACAAATTCATTCCTAATTATATCCTCTAGAAAGTATACAAAATGCTCATGAGATCTAGCTTTGGTCCTTTCTTTGAACATATCATAAAATCTCTTAGGATCTATAAAATGGGAATGAGACTGTGCCATCTAATATTTATCCAAAATTTCCCAAAGTGCTTCCATCCCCCCTTAGTGATTAGATTATTATGAACAATAGTGAAACTTGGGAAAATTGTACCTCTTGACCATCCTATGAGATCCACCTCTTCAAATCCTCCTATCTACCATAGGATTTCTACAATTCCAACTTTCAATGGCACCTAGTAAGGTAGAACATGGGGCTTTCCTAGAAATCCATATATTCTGCAATAATTGAGTCTACATATAGGATAATGTCTCCCCAATTATGGCTCACCTTCAATCCTTTAGAAAAATCCTTAGGTTTAATTAATTCTAGTAGGGGTTGAGGTATTCTAGGAACATTTCTAGCTAGTATAACTCTTAACTTAGCAGCAAAATATTTATCAAATCTAACAAAACTGGCATCAGTAACCTCCCAAGTCATGTATGCACTCCACAATTGCACAAGGAGCTTCTCTCCATCCCTCTTAGTCTCCAACTTCATTTCTTTAGAAAAAGAACATTGGCCCTTATATAGACACACATACATGAGCATGGAGTACCAGCAGAAAGGCTTCTCTACTTAGCCTTACTTATACATATCAACCCATTATGAATCTCCTCTACTAAATAGGTGGCAACATCAAAGATTGAGATCATACCATATTGTAATGTCTAAGCCATGATGAAGAAAATAGATCTTGGGATGTGATCTTGTTCATCCATTCCAAATAACTCATAGAGAGAGAAATATAGTGCTTGTGCTCTTGGATTAAAATATTTTTTCAACAATGGCTCTAGAGTATTTGGTGTAACCAAGGGTAATTTTACTATCTTGAAAAATGTTCTTGCAACAATCCCTTCCTAAAATACACCTTTTGAGCCTCATATCTAGTTTGTAGGTCTTCATAATCAATTGGCTCATATAATGCATGATTAGGGTTTAAATGAAAAACTTCCCTAATTAGTTTGGGTGTAACCTTGAAAAAAAAAATCCCAGCATGATTCTTGACTAATCTAGATATAGGATCATATATTTTTACAATAAAATTCAAGATATCATCATCGAAAAATACCCCAGGAATCACTAATTTGTCAATATCAAATTGCTAGACATTTCTCAAAGGGGTATCCAAATTTCTTTTTGAGGTCCATTTCTTGAGAAAATCTAAACCCCTAGTAGATGTCTCTAAATCCATTAACCAGTTATCTTGATCATACAAACCCTCACCAATTCACAAACTAGGGTTTTTTGGAATCAATTCCCTCCCTTTCACTATTTCATTTTTGGATTGAGGTAATTGCTCTTAAAAAATCATCATGCACATTTCTTTGCCAATAATTTTCCTTCTCAGAAAAATCTCATCATAGTGGCATCCTTTAAAAATCTATATAAGAACAGTCCTAGAAAACAAAGCCTTAAGTGATTAAAGGATATCTGTACTCACCTGCAAAATGTCTACAATTATAGAATCCAACACTTCATTACTTGGGAAAGAAATGATTTGCTAGATTCTTGTTCTTCTCTAAAGATTTTATTGTTTGATATTTGATTATTGATTGAAATTCATGTTTTATGCAACATTCCCTCTACATGAACTAGTGTTAATCAACATTAAACTCTACAAAAGTAATATTATCAAACATGTTGTAGCTTTGAAATCTAGGCATAGATCTATTATCATCAGATGGTTCTATTTTAAATTTTAACATCTGCACCATCATTTTGGAATATGCCACATGTCACTCTATCACTTTCTTTCTTTAGTTAAAAGGTTTGCAACTGCTTTATGCAAGAAAGTGACAATTGTTGATATGATGTTTGATCAACAATTCAAAAATCTGCCTATGATTTCAAGCCAAGTGTGGCCCCCCATGGACAAGTGGTGAAAAGTTGCATCCTCACTTTGGCTAACCATCAAGAAGTCTTATTCTATGACAAAGCAATGACCCTTGATTTATTTAAATTAACAGTGATGAAATATGTTGTCTGTAGTTCCCTTTTCCTCATTACTAGGCCTCATTGAGACACGTGTCATTTTGTTGCTTTCTCGCTTTAGTTAAATACTATGCAACTCTATTATGCGAGAAAGAAAAATTCATTGATCTAATATTTGATCAATAGTTTATTTGAAAATATACCATCTCATTTCACATGGTATAATTTATGATGAGTCACAATGTACCAGGTGGACAAATTTACTGACAACATTCCATGGGCCTTTTTCATGGCATGGGTAGGCATTACCAATGTCCATGTGTCATTATGTCGCTTTCTCGTCTTAGTTAAAATGTTTGCAACTTTTTAATATAGGAATGTGATAGTCATAGATCTACACATGACCAATGGTATCCATGAGATCATAAACCTATTATCCAACTCAATAGTTTCAACCAATCAGAACCTTTCAGCACATTGACTCATTTTGAATTAGGTCCCACTGTGCTCCACGTGTTGAAAGTTCGTATTGTCACTTTGGTTAAATTTTGTGCAACTGCATAAAGTGAAAATGTGATAACCTTTGATCTTGATCTTATCAATGACTCATAAAATATAATCCCTTTTATAGTTCAAAAAATATAGAGGGACCCTTTGGGACATTTGTTACTTAGTTGCTTCCTTGCTTTATTTAAATAACACACATCTTCCTTCTGTGAGAAAGCAATGATCACTAATCTTCCAAGATCCAATGATTGTAAACATGATTGACTTTTGGTTAAGATATCAGAGAGAAAACACAAGGAAACTAATAAAAAACCAACCAAGGTTAGGAAAAGATTTAAGCGCTTGGGTAAAAATATTTTCAAAGGAATAAAACAAAAGAGTGTGTGAAAAATATATATTAAAAGACATTTTTCAAAGTATCTAGGACTTTACTAGGGTTTGCCACATATATTTCAAGATTTTGAAAAAGTGTAAACTAGATTTTGGACCTAGGGCACAAAAGAAACAATGATAACACAAAATTTAGGGGTTTTATCTAGGGAAAACATGACTTAAAACACAAAACCCCTAAATTTTGTGGTCAACTGGATTTTTGCTATAATTTTGCAAAAAAATTTAGAAGGTGAAAAATTAGGCCAACCTTGCAAAGTTGACAACTATTAAGTACAAAGTTGCAATTTTGCAACTTTTCTTGCATTTTGTGCAACTTCTACATATTTTTCCCAAATTCCCTCAAATCTTCATCCAATGACTTCAAATCACAACCTTGGGTAATTCTTGATCAAAACTGGTATTTCAAGTCCCTAGCCAACTCTTTGACCAAGTGTTGAACAATGTTGACCTTCCTGGTTAACTAGGCCTACAAGGAAAAGCAACCTACTTGGATAATCCCCTAATGTTTCAACCTTATTCTAGTGTCTAAGATTAGGATAGAAAAGTCAAATTGAGTGGCTGAGATCAAAAAACTGAGTGGAAATAGTAATATGGATGATAAACAACTTGAAAAATGTGTACTCCTTTGTGAGAAACAACACATCATGCTTATATACAATATATGAATAGCAATAGGAATTGTTAATGCAACTCTTCATGAAGCTATTGAATTTGTTTATGGGTTTGGTTGTAAGCTACTAAGTGTCCCCATTTAGGTTACATCATGTACATTTTAATCATTATTGTGAGTCATCATCTAGAAAAAAACATGATAAACAACTTGAAAAATGTGTACTCCTTTGCAGGAAACAACACATCATGCTTATATGGAATATATGAATAGTAATAGGAATTGTTAATGTACCTCTTCGTGACACTATTGAATTTGTTTATGGGTTTGGTTGTAAGCTATTGAGTGTCCCCATTTAGGTTACATCTTACATTTTAATAATTATTGTGAGTCATCAAATTAGGCAGGTAAAGATAACTCCCACTCATCTCACCATGCTATGAGTTTTTACCATACATAAATCACAAGGGATGACACTAAAAAGTGACACTGGTAAAATAGAGAGAGAGGGAATGACATTTACAACTATTGTTATAGTCAATTCTCTTGATAGTCTTCATATGTAGATTTCTTTTACCTTTGTTGTGTATGATAAACTGCATCATAAGCAATATATATGACTAAACAAAAAATTGAAGAATCTTTCTTGAGTCAAAATAGACTAGGAACTAGAGATATCTATTTTACACACACAAAACAATAATAAACACATATATACACATATGTATATCTATATGTACATATATATACATACATATATGTATTTAGACATAAATAAATTTATATGTATATACATGTGTGGATATGTATGTATATATGCATATATGTATATGTATATATATTTACGTGTATACATATATACATATATATACACATATATGTGTGTGTGTTTGTGTGCATGCGTGCACACACACACACACACACACGTGTGTGTGTGTGTGTGTGTGTGTGTGTGTGTGTGTGTGTGTGTGTGTGTGTGTGTGTGTGTGTAAGTGTGAAACTCTTTATTTGAAGAACCAAACTCGAGTGAAATGAATCTTTCCCAAGTTGCATCATGACCCTCACAAAGGTGTAGCTATATTTGTGTGTGTGTGCTTGTGTGTGCATGAAACTATTTATTTGAAGAACCAAACTCAAGTGAAATGAATCTTCCCCAAGCTGTGTCATGGCCCTCACAAAGGTGTAGCTCCAACATATTCTTGAACTCTCAATATCAAGTTCTTTAATCGTAATATTGAATAATAATTAACAAAAATCCTCTAAATTGTCTTGAATCTTATATGAGTGATAATTCTTGATCATAGCCTCATGAGCTCTTGGGAATCCATTCAAAACTAAACTCTTCCTCAAATCCATCAACAACAACAAAGAAGGTAGAAAAGAAATCATAAAACAAAAATGTTAAAAACACTTATTATGAACATCACCATCTCAAAGTGAGAAGATGACTTGAGATGATAGAATTTAATTCATTCTCTAAGACTACCTCTATACATCTAAAATTGTCCTTGTATAATTAAATATTTATTTTATTTTATTAATTATAATATAATATTAAACTTTATACTAATCAGATAAATATTTATTACTTGTCTAATTAATTTAATAGCCTCTACATCTTTTTTTAAAATAGATAATAGATTTGAAGGCAAAATGAAAAATCTCAATCAAAAGAATTTATACCTTTACATACACACCTACCTATATGTCATTCTTCGAATAATAAATGTTGTATGCTTGTACAATTTTTTAACATACAATAAAGTTGATTATCATCTATATGAAATTTGTAAGAAGGAATCACCTCTATATGTACCAATTCTCAATCAGAAACTATAATTCTTACTCATAATTCTTTGTAAATAAAAGACAAAAAAAGATTTAAAAAATTATTTGGAAAATAGACATAGACAAATTCCTACATTCACATTCATATTCGTAGGAGCATCACTAATGAAGAAGTAATTCATGGTGAAGACAAAAACATGATTATTATTATTAATTCTTTATCTAAGTATCGTAAGATTTTGCATAAAAAGTCTACACGGTACTATTTTCTTATTCAATTCCCCTTTCTTTATTTTCTATTTGTTTTATAAAAGCAACGAACATTTGTGATTAACTTGTGTAGATGTATTTTTCGAAACATGAAAGATCCAACAATAGCCAAATGAGTTAAAAAGTACCATTGAATATTTCAAAATTATAGATAATTGTTTATATTTCACCTTGAAATAGGCGCATAATTAGATTTTCCTTTTAAACAATCCGACCTCATTAGAGGAGGTGCTTTCGCAGGTAACTAAAATAGTTTCTACACGGCAATCGCAAGAAAAAGAGAGAATAATGTTAAAACAGTATGAGAACAGAAAGAAACAGCCCTTCCTAGGCTGTCCGAAACATCCATAAAAGAAAAATACATCTCTGTTCGGAATTCATAATTCAATTTGTCTCCTGAGAAAACAATGCGAAAGTGGACTCATCAACGTAATGTCTGAGAACACGAAGCAATAGTCCGAAAGGAAACGTCTCCAACGAAGAGTATAAAGTATATATGAAAGCATGTTCTCTTAGTGTGTTCAATTCGGGCTGTAAAACCAAGACAACCGATGAAGATCACAGGCTATTGTTATCAATCAAGAGTATATTCGGATAGAATAAAATGTCTTTATATGAACTCAATGAATCGATTGATTTCGTCAAGCAAATGTTTCTGGAGCTTAAGATTTGTTCTGCAACTTTTGGGAGGTACGTTTATCTCTAATAATAGATAGAGCAGTCTCAACCAGTCGGTCAGGGTGGGAGGTCCAGTTTCTCTCATTTTATGTTACTTTTATTGGACTGATTGTTAAAGGTTTTCTTGGGAGTTCGTGACTTTTTCTCTGTAAGTTAGTGGTCATATCAGGTATCAACATATTGATCTTTTAGTACAATTCCAATCGCCACTTCAACAAGTGGTATCACAGTTTTGAATCCTCTGCTGAGTGGGGCTTGTTGGACAAATTGCTAACATCTCTTTTTAGGAGTTATGACATGATTTAACATTCTCATGTGTTTTCTATTAATCTAGTGGTTGTATTAGACTTAGCAGATCGATCTTTTGATGTACAACATATTTTGTAAGAATTGTTACTATTTTCTTCTAAAATGCATTCTAATTTTTATTAGTCTAATCGTAGCTAGTATCAGGTATTAACAGATTGATCTTTTAGTACAACAGTAACCACAGCTATAACAAGAAGTATCATTGTTTTGAATTGTCAAAAGAGATTATTGGATAAATCATCAACACCCACCTTTAGAAATTGCGACATAGTTTAGTAGTTTAATGTATTTTCTATAAATCAAGTGATTGTATTAGATGTTAATAGGTCGATCTTTTCGTACAGCCGCAATAACCAATGTAACATGGTTTGTATTTTTGGTTGGGTGTAGGTGAGTAGATTTGCAAGCATGGCGAGGAAGCAGCTGGACGTGCTGGATGCATTGGACATTGCCAAAACGCAATGGTACCATTTCACGGCCATTGTGATCGCCGGAATGGGCTTCTTCACTGATGCCTATGATCTCTTTTGCATAACAACCGTCACCAAACTTCTGGGACGAATATATTATCCCGATGCCCACGACAAGCAACCCGGGGTGTTACCGCAGGGCATGGCGTCTGGAGTCACGGGGGTGGCCCTGTGCGGAACACTGGCGGGGCAGCTGTTCTTCGGGTTCTTGGGTGACAAGTTGGGGCGGAAGAAAGTGTACGGAATGACTCTGATTCTCATGATTGTTTGCTCCATCGCGCAAGGCCTCTCCTTCAGCAATTCCAAGGGAGGAGTGATGGCGACACTGTGTTTCTTCAGGTTCTGGTTAGGGTTCGGCATAGGCGGAGATTATCCGTTGTCGGCGACAATCATGTCGGAGTACGCGAACAAGAAGACGAGGGGAGGCTTCCTCGCCGCAGTCTTTGCCATGCAAGGCTTCGGCATCCTCACCGGCGGTCTAGTCTCTCTCGTCGTCTCCACCGCCTTTCGAAAGTATGAGAAACGCACTTCGCACAATGCAACAGACCCTACGGCAGACTACGTGTGGAGAATTATCCTCATGTTCGGCGCCATTCCGGCGGCGCTGACGTTCTACTGGCGAATGAAAATGCCCGAGACGGCGCGCTACACGGCCCTGGTCGCGAAGAACTCAAAAAAGGCGGCGGTGGATATGTCCAGAGTTCTTAAAGTCAACATCGAGGAAAGCCAAAACAGAAAACAGTCGAACGAGCCTGAATACCGATTGTTTTCTGTCAAGTTCCTCAGCCGCCATGGGCTGCATTTGCTCGGCACGACTACCACCTGGTTTCTTCTCGACATCGCCTTCTACAGCCAAAACCTGTTTCAGAAGGACTTATTCAAGGCCGTCGGGTGGATTCCTGGTTCTAAAGAAATGGGAGCAATACAAGAAGTACAGACGATTGCATGGGCACAGGTGAGAAATGGCTTAAGCATCAGACACTAAAGCTTGATTCTTAGAATAAAAACAGACAGCTTAAACATCACACAGTAATGCAGACAACAGATGCTTAGATATCACACACTGAGGCTTAATTTTTAGGATAAAAACAGACGGCTTAAACATCACACACTAAAGCTTAATCTTTAGGAAAAAAATGTACAGCGTAAACAACACACACTAATGGGTCCGTTTGGTTACAGGCATAAGAATTGAGAAGAGGAATGCATATTGAGAATATGAATGGTTATTGCAATAACAGCTATTTTTTGGAATGAGCATAAGTTCATTTTAGGAGCAAAATCAGAATATGTATTCTTGTTCCTTGTTCCAATTGACGCACCAAACAAAAAATAGAAAATATATTTTGAATTTTGTATTCATATTCCTATTCAAAAAAGGGGGTGGCTTAAACATGACACACAAGGCATAGTCCTTTTAAGGGAAGAGCAGACCACTTAAACATTACACATTAAGACTTGATTCCCACACTAATTTATTCTCATAAATCAAAGGTTTATTAATCTTTCTAATTTGCTATATGATATTTAAGAATGATCCATTTAAGTGTTAATTTTTTCCTTAGTATATGATGTTTAAGGGTTGTCGCAGGTGAGGATTGCTATGATATCGATAATCCCGGGGTACTGGTTCACTGTATCCCTGATCGACCATATCGGCCGTTTCCTCATTCAGCTCATCGGTTTTTTCTTCATGTCGTTCTTCATGTTCCTGCTCGTCATCAAATACGACTACTGGTTACATAACAAATATGGGTTCCTTGCTTTGTACGCGCTCACCTTTTTCTTCGCCAATTTCGGGCCCAACAGCACTACGTTCATTGTCCCGGCCGAGCTTTTTCCGGCGAGATTCCGGTCGACCTGCCACGGCATATCGGCGGCGAGTGGAAAGGCAGGGGCCATCATTGGCGCTTTCGGTGCTGGGTACCTTGCTCTGGATAACAAGCACCTCAAGAGTGCTCTCCTCATACTCGCTTTTACCAATGCTCTGGGTTTCATCTTCACGTTTCTTGTGCCCGAGACCAATGGCAGGTCCCTCGAAGAAATCTCTGGCGAAAATGACGAGGAAGAGGAGGAGAGCAAGGGCCCCAAGGTCGTAGTGTAGCCAAATTCTCTATTGGCACATGTTTTCATTCGTCTAGGATAATATTGTGATGCATGGTTCTATGCGAACGTTTTTGTATGGGGACTGGGTTCTTTGTTTGCCTTTAGTTGTAGTTCTTTTGGACGGTAAAATGACTCCCCTCAGCTGTTTGTAAGTCGACTAGATTGTTCTTGGCTGCCTCTACGTTAACTAGATAGCTCTCTCAAGTTTTTATGGTCGATCATATTTTATTAATCTGTGATGCGTCAAAATAAACTTTTCTTCTACCTTAGTAAGTTATGATGGATTTATTTATATTTAAGATTATAGTGTTGCTTTACTTCTAGAGAAAACAAACTCTTTACATATCTCTATATTTTGTCTTAAAAGTTAGTGTGTTGAGAGCTGCTATGTATCTAAAATTTTAGAGAATAATTAAAAAAGGTTAAACATCAAATCAAGTTTGCAGAATTGTGAATAATCTTTTTTTTTAAGTTATGTTTAATTTTTTTTTGGTTGTTTTAATTGCATAACTATCATCTGATATTGTTTTTTTAGTTTTTTATTTGATTTCAGGGGAGGATATTTTATTTAGATTGTCGCAGAGCAAATAGTGATACTTTGCCAATCTCAAAGCCTAATGAAATTGATTCTAAATATTGATGAATTAAAATGAAGACATTATGAAAAGAAAATATTTTGGGAAAATAATTGAAATGAGATATGAAGAGCTTGCAGATTGGAATGCACTTGCACCTCTCGATAAAACTACTGGTAAGGAACTTGAAAGGAATCATTTTGATATTTGTGGTCCTATGAAAACTAAGAGTTTGGGTAAGTCATCATACTTTATTCCTTTTATTTATGATTTCTCACACTATTATTATCTTTAATTTTTCAATTCAAAGGATTCAAGGCTTTTGATACATTTGAAAGGTTTAATGCCCTTGTGGAAAATGGGAAAGGTTGTAAAGTTAAATGTTTAATGGTTGATTGTGGAGTTGAGTTTTACTCCAAAGAATTTAATAGTTTTGGTGATTTTCATGACATCAAAAGAGAACTCACCATTGCATACATACCTTAATAGAATTTTGCAACTAAAAGTAAAGATCACACTATTGTTAAAATGACAAGGAGTATGTTTTATTGATTTTAATAGAAGATGACAAGGAGTATGTTATACAAAAAAGGGTTAGAAAATATTTTTAAGGTTGTTGCAATTGTTGGACAACTATGTATTTATTCTCAATTGGAGTCCCACCAGAGCACTTCTTATGCTAAAAAGCCAAATAATACTCATTTTAGAGTTTGTGGTTGTTTAACCTATGTACATGTTGCTAATCAAAATAGAAAAACTTGGACCCTAAGAGTGAGTCTTGAATTTTGATTGGGTATAGTGCATGTATTTTGACAAGGGTCTATCTTCTTTTTGTGATTTTTATTTTGAAGATAACAATTAATATTAATATTTTGACATATCAATTACAATCAAATTTAATTTAAAAACTTGTTTTCTTTTAATATTAAAATGCTTTGACAATTCTTGGGCTGGGAGTTGGCTTGTGTTATGATAGCTTATTGTTATAAAACACAAGGTCTAGTCCCCTCCTAAGACTGTGTGGTATCAAAGGATGTGGTGGCATGGCCATCATCATGTTGTCATCACTAGCCATGTTAAAAAGATTACTATGTAATCTAGAACTTTTAGATGCTCCTAAACACGATTCATACATATTGGCATACTTTATCGAAAAAAAAAATTAGATGTATTTTTTTTATATATACACATAATCTAATTCTGATAGAGTAATACTAAAAAAATACTTTCTCTCTCTATTTCTCCCTCCCCCTAATTTAGTTTGTTTATATCTCTTTACTCACATATCTATCTCCTTCTTTGTCTTGTTTCCCCTTTTCCTCCCCTTCCCCCCCCCCCCTCTCTCATTCCCTCTCCCCCTCCCTCTCCTATTTATAATGGATCCAAGGTTCCTACTTATCTTCCAAATTAAGAAGTTTTCCCTTATCATTTTTGAATTCCAATCTATGGTTCATAGTTACATTGAGACCATTGTTTTATAAGCAAAATCATTCCATCTCTTCATCTCACCATCCTTTCTCCTCTTCCTATTTCTCTCTTACTTACTCTCTTCCTCTTTGTCTCTGCCCTTTTAAAATTTCCTAACTTTGATATGTTGAAAATAAATAATTCAAAATTTCTATTTTACCATCTTTACATATTTATCTCCATCTTAATTTATCATTTAAATTCTTTACTTCTTCACCTCCATCTTCCATTCTTTGATCTCAATTTGTCCCTATCTTTATCAATCCCTTTAACTCTCTTTATTAATTTTCATCTGTCTTCCCTTCTCTCTCATCCTCTCACTTTTACCTTCTCAATCATCAATACCCTAAGTCTTAAACCTCAAACCCATTCCTAAACCCTATACATGTCTCTAAAAGATATATTAAGATATTATAATTTAACTTCCACCTCTCTTAAAGACCTATGACCTCAACCCTAAACACTAAACTATAGGAGTTGGTGTGCAAGATATATGCAAAACCCAACTCACAGGAGCCACAACAATCACTTGCAAGAAAAAAAGCTATTACATGGAAGAATGAAGCAAAGAAGAGAAGAGTGTCTCTCAAGATGAAAAAGTATTCAAAAGAGGGAAAAAATGAATATTGAGTGTTCTCCAAATATTCACACAATCAAAATGTTATTCAAGTGTTACAAATGCAAGATATGAACATCCTTATAAAGGATTTTAAGCTCTTAACCAAGGGTCAAGGTTGAAGAGTCAAACTTTTCATACATCCACAAAGGATGATAAGATGATAGGGTTATGACACATCCACCCACAAGGAGATAGGAAGATAGGGTCATGACTTACCCACCCACAATGAGGATAGGATGACAAGGAAGACTTGTCATCCACCCCTTGGAATAACATTTAATAAGAATAAAATGTTATTATGCAAAATAAAGAAAAATCTTAAGAAGATAATAGTAAACTTAACATCTTTACTATTCAAGAGTAAAGGTTAACAAACCTTAACTCAAACACCCCCCCCCCCCCCTTAAGATGAGTGATAATGTAGCATAAAAAACTACAAAGTAGACTTGGATCCCAACAACAAAGGCCTGATTAGGTACCCAATCACAACCAAATCTCTATAAAGTGGAGAAATAGAGAAAAACTCTACTCCAAAAAGAGATAGCTAAAAAAAGCTAGTGAAGGACTGCAAAAGCCTCCAACTAGAGGATTGCTCTAGAAAATAGGAACAAAGAGCGATCATGAAGAAATATCATTGAAGCATGAAGAAGTCACAAACTCTATCAAAAAGAAATTGTTGATGTGAAGATCCTCTATGGTAATAAAACCTAACCAGGTTGAGAAGACTGTGATCTGTATGAGTGCTTTTTGATGACACTACTCGAAGCAGGAGGCACGACAAGGCAAACAATTGAACTCGAAGATACAGATGGCATAAAACACCAAAGCTTGAAGAGTTGATCAATAGGACATGGAAGGAAACATCCAAAATAGGAATGAAAAAAAAGTGTCCATATGGTAAGTGTGCCATATCACCAGAGTCCATAGGTACCTAGCCACTGCAACTGCTTAGTACATAGGAACAAGTAATAAATACATGGTTCACTCCATAAAACTAAGGAAGCATTAGAAACCAATAGTAAAATCCCCCTGAATGCTAACAAGAGTGAGGTGATAGGCAATAGAGAAAGTGGGCCAATATGTCCTACAAAAAAGAACAAAAAACATCGAGAGTGAGGAAGAGGTACAAACACCTATAAAGGCATGTGCCATCAACACATCATGAGGTTAATGTCATGGAAGGGGCACTTACTTGACAAAGGAATATGACACTAAAAGGAAAACAACTATTCCCCCCATGGCACTTTATAAAGTAGTGTAAGTACAATATGTCACAATGATGAGCAAGATCCCGAATGCTAGTAATGACACTTTATCATAGTGTAATTGCATAAAAATGCTTACAAATGATATCAACAATGATCAAAAAGGGTAAAGAGCTGATACAATAGATAGTACAACCCAAAAGAAGAAATCCTTGTGCCACAAAAATGATCCCAAGACTTGAAACACCCAAGATATCTATCATAATGCAATGAAGAAAAAACAATAATAAAAAGATCTTGGAGTAGAATTTGAAAGAAAAAATAACATTTTTGGAAAGAGAACTAAACACATTTTCCAAAAATATAACGTTTTCAAAAAATAGAGCTGGGATGCTCAAGATATGCCCTCTAGATTGAAAAATACAACATTTAGCTTTGACTACCAAAACAGGAAACCAACCTGCATCAAAACCCAAAAATTCCTACACCAACAATATGACCTCAGAACCAAATTTTTGGCAATATTTTGTTTTTCAAAAATAGAGTTTGTATGCGCAAGATATGGCCAAAAAACCAACCGCTACTCTTAAAGGGCCAAAAGGGCTGCTGCGGTGGTAGTGGTGTTGCGGTCAAGCGACGGTGGGGCCATGAATGTTGGCTAGTGGCACTTGTGGGCCAACTACAAGCTACCATGTGGCAGCTTGGGGTAGGTTCAATTTATTTTTATTTTTTTTCTTTTGCTAGCCTTGTGAGGCATGTCTAGGCATCCAAATGCCAACGGTGTCTAAATGGGATAAATTTATATGGAAATAGGGTTATTGCACTTTGAATCCAATGGTGAGGTCTGTTTGGGCTCAAAGTGCATCAAAAAGTTGACCCTCCCTAGATCTACAAAAATACATAAAACAGAGCAAAGAAATGCCTCCAACAACAACTTTGTTCAAACTAGACAAACGTTATATGAAAATGGGGGGTCTTTGGGCCTTTTGAATCCAACTGTGAGGTCTGTTTGGACACAAAATGCACCAAAAGAATACACCAATTCATAACCCAAAAAAAGGGTATCTAAAACCCTTCAAACCGAAAGCTTCAAAGAAAAACTTCAAACCTAAACAAGAAGATGCAGGGTTTCTCTGATACTGTGTAGAAGGTTGTGTGCAAGTTATATGCAAAAGCCCAACTTCACAGAAGCCACAGGATTTCTCTGATACCATGTAGGATTTGGTGTGCAAGATATATGCAAAACTCAACTCACAAGAGCCATAATGATCACCTATAAGCAAAAAACCTATTACATGGAAGAATGAAGCAAAGAAGAGAAGAATGTCTATCAAGATGAAAAAGCATTCAAGAGAGGAACAAAATGAATATTGAGTGTTCTCCAAATGTTCACACAATCAAAATTTCATTCAAGTGTTACAAAATTCTAGGTATCGACATCCTTATAAATGATTTCAACCTCTTAACCAAGGGTCAAGGTTGAAGAGCCAACCTTGTCATCCAGTAGGGTATGATAAGGGAAACCTTGTCATCCACCCCTTGGAATAACATTTAATAAGAATTAAATGTTATTATGCAAAATAAAGAAACATCTTAAGAGGATAATAGTAAAGTTAACATCTTTACTATTCAAGAGTAAAGGTTAACAAACTTTAACTCTAACATAGACCACACCCCCACCCCCCCAACCAATTGTAAAGCCACTTTCCCTCTCCCATCCTTGCACTTTATCCCTCTCTAGGATTAAATCCCTAAGCCCTCAACCCTAAACCCCACAACCACACCCCCCCGCCCCCCCCCCCACTTTAAACCTCATTTTCCTCTCTTACTCTACCATTCCCTACACTAGAATGCCCCTCCCCTGCCCCCCCCACCTCTCCCCCCCACACACACACATACATGATACATGTAAATGTGGTATACACTTTCTCATTGCCACATTATCATCTTAAATCTTATTTGGTTGTTTTTACATTTTTTAAAAATTTTTGAGAATATTTAATGTCATTTGTAGTTTCAATGGAGCATTTGGGTCAACCATACCACATGTCACAATCACTTGCATAATAAAATATTTTTAATTAATAAATTGTTTGCATACCTCCATTATTGTGGCAAGATAACACTCAAATTAATAAATTAATAATTTTCATATTTTTGGATATATTGATATATTTTATTATTCTAGTCAATGATATTTAAGGCTATGAACTACAAGTGATAACTTTTATTGCATATTATAATTTTTAAAAAGGTTTTAATGTACTTGAAAGAAGATAGATGTAAATTACTTGAATTTTTTAATTTAATAAAAGTAATCAATCAAATTTTAAAAATAAAATAAAATAATTGAAACAGAGTTATGCATCTACAAATTTCTTTTGAATATTAATCACTACTTGGTTACTCTATAGAGCTCAACTCTAGCAAGGGCTATTCTAATGAAAAGGGAAAAAAAATGTTGTAAACAAAATAATAAAAGACAAGACAAGTAGGAAAGATGATTTTGTTATTGCAGAGAGGGGTAGAACATGGTAAAATTCACTATAAAATTAAGTTGCATTATATATGATCTTAAAAAAATTCTAAACATGAACCAAATCCAAATGACAATTGCAATAAAAATGCAATTTCAATTTAAAAGTAGGTTACATTGTATAAAATATAACCCAAAGCTAAATGAGAAGTCACATAAATGCACAAGTTTAATCATAAGAACAAGTCACATTTTATACAAATTAAAAAGCTTGCTAAGGATAAGTAAACATTAAATGCTAATTAATATTATATACCAAATTTCACCTTAAAATTTGACTTATATATTTTATATTACAACCAGTCCTCAAAATAAAGCTAATAGAGACCATGCTAGAAGTGGCATGAGTGTGTCAATTTCCTTATAAAGATAAAATAAATAGAATCTAAAAATACTCTTGAAAGATAAACCAAAATTGAAAAAAAATATATATATATAAGTAATCCCATTATATATAATTCAAAGAAATTGGTGAAGATGATTGGTGTAGGAGCACCTAGGTAGGCTAAGTGTGAAACCTAGGTATTTCCTTATTTTTGGATTGTAGTGATTCCAGCCACATCACTAGTCTAATAATAGCTCCTATGTGGTCCTTAGGTGTGTTTAGGAGAGTTGGAAAGATCCAAAGTGACCAAGTTGCTAGAAGTTGTCGAATATTGTCAACTAGGTGACTTAGGTCTTGTAAAGGCTAAAATGGTCTAGAAAGATTCTAATGGCTTTGAATAGTCTATTTGAAGTCATTTTATTCATATTATATGTCTACTTGGTCTTTGTGCCAATTTTGGAGGTCTAAGTCCATGTAGAATAAAAGTTGCTAAAATGTTGTCATGTTGTCATGACAACATTTTCTTGCAAAAAACCAACTTTTTGCATTTTTTTGAGTTTGCAATGTCCTAAATATTTAGAACAGATATATAACTATGGAGGAGCCTTTAAAAATTTGAGGACAACCATTTTCATGGGTTGGTCAAGGTGGTTTTGCATTTGCACAGATTGTGCAAGTGTTTTATTGTTGATTTTATGCATTTGAAGGCATTTTTAATAGAGAACGGTTAAATGGCCTATTTTTTGTGTTGGAAAAGTTCTAAAATATTGTTTTTAATTTTTTGTAGATATTCATTTGCATTAGTTTAGAAAATCTTTTTGTTCTTACCGGGTTGTTGGTCTAAACAGGGTTGCACTTAGAAAATGGGATCTTAGTATATTCACATTTTCCTAAGCACCCATCATATGACCATTTACTTGAATGTAGTTTAAGTAAGATTCATTTGTAGTGATTCTCTACAACCATGCTGCTCCCCAAAGTAATTCATCCTACATAAATTTAATGAATATATTGTTGGGATTTACAAGTGGGAAGTATACTTCTGAGGGGGGGAGGGGTGAATCAGAAGTTTTAAACTTTAACCAATAAAAATTCCAACTTTGAACTATTGCATGCATAAACATATAGAAATAAAATGTAAAGAAAATACATCCACATAAACAGTTGACACTAGATATTATTACTAGAAACCCTCCAATGAGAAGGTAAAATTGGGGTGTGGATGACACCCACAACTCTTTACTATTACATCAATAAAGTTCACCTGTTAAGGTTACATATTTTGATCATCCTCATGATCTGCCCTATGAAAAGCCTACCCTATCAAAGGCTTACAAGGATTTTTAGATCCTACCCTATTAAAGGATTTTAATAGCCTGTTAAAAGTGTGCCTGGCTAAATGACTTTAGAACACTCACTTAGAATGTCACCGTGTTAAAGGCTTTATATAGTGGTTGTTAAACCAACCTAAGTCCATAGGATTTCATTTTGTTGTAACAATTGTTAGAGAGTACAATAAAATGTTTGATTTGATACACTTATAGTTTGATATTGCTAATTTATATCCTTATTCTATCCAATTTGATCCTCACTAATCTGGTATAAAAAATGATATAACCTTGATTTTTTGTTCTACTAACTAATTTTGCAACTCTGTCCTTCTAAGTCACCTTCAACTTTATCAATTTACCTATTTTAATTCCTTCAAATCTTTTCTAGCATTATCTCCTCATATGCATTCTCTCACACACTCTTTATAAATTATGGGGCTTCATCTCCTTAAAATGATTTCATGACTTAGGGTTAGGTATGAATCTATGATTGAGATTCATCCAACTTTCCCACCCAAATACTTCTATTTTTCTCATTGGTTGCATGTTGATTGCATAGGGAATCAAATAGATTTGATCTTATCTAAATTAATCCTTCAAGATTGATCCATATGTCAGCTCAATAATAGTTTACATCTTAGTTTATCAAGGCAAAAACTCTTATGATGGTTTTGTATTACTCGGCATTTGTCGATTACTGATGCTCGATACATACTAAATTTTTTCTTGCTCGACACTTGAACTTGTTCAACATCTATTGTTCACTCGACACTTGAAACTTGCTCAACATTGTATTTTTGCTCAAAATTTGAATGGCTCGGCATTAACTTAGAAAATAGTTTAAGTGTGTTGAAACTCAATTGTCAAAACCAATCTGAGATCAACAATCTCCCCCTTTGACATGAGTGGAAAAAACACTTAACTAAATATGATGAATCCAATCTCTTCGAGTATAATATATATTCTATTCTGCATATATAAAAAACTTCAAAACTATTCAAAATTTTGTGAATAACTATATAGCTCAAAAATTTTGTATCTCCCCCTGAGTTGATGTACCATTTTCTTGTAACCAAAATCTCTCTGAGTAGAGAGATTTTGGTGCAGGAGCACCTAGGAGGGCAAGTAAGTCAATGAAGAAACCAAGGACTAAGGAGGAGATCCTAACAACAAAAACAATAAATTGGAGTATCTTGAAGCCTATTATGGCCTTTTGTAATGAAGAATACAATGTAATGGATAAATGTCCTAAAGGTCCTAATAGAGACCTCATGTCCAAAATGCAATGTAAATAGGGTTAATAATGCCTTAGGAGTCTAGAAAGGCTTGTTAATAAATTCAATCAAGTCATAGGGTCAATTGAATCACATTAGTATTAATTAGGGGTCAATTAGAGTCCTTTTATTAAAGGTTTCAAATTTTAAAAAAAGCCATAATGGCTGGTTAAGGGTTTTGGGGCTTTTAGGATCATTTTTACTATTTTATTAGTTGTAATGCTCTCAACTGAATAGAAGAAGTTAACAGAGGTTATAATAAGAGTATATAAAGCCTGGTGAAGCCTATGATCTTGACAAGAAGAGGAACACTGTACGGAAAATATAGTTTGTTCTTGTCATTTACACTATTTCATTGAATGCTTTCATTGACCTTTCATTGACTACAGCATTTAACATTTGTGGGATGAAGTAGTACTTTCATATAGTCATTTTATAATTGATTGAAGTGATCTTGGAGTATCAAATCTCTCTATTTTATCATTCCTTCTAATATGTTGTAATAGTCTAAGGAATTTATTGTTTTGAGAGGTCCTAATGAAGATTTGATCCATTCTTAGGGAATTTTCCTACTAATTCATATAGAATGGATCCCTTATAACATATTTCTAATGTTACTAATAGATTTTAGTGCAAGAAGAAGCAATTGGAGGGTGATCACCAAGAATTAACAGTGAAGAAGAGAGGAAAATGATGTTGCAAGTACAATAGTAGAACATCTACCTTAATGAGGGTATTATTTTATGTTTGAATGAGTTAGTTTATGTCCTAAATATGATTTTTAACATTTGAATGAGTCTTGGAAGTGATTGGAAGTGAGAGAACTGGAAAACCCTTGTTTTGCATCATTAAGTGAGAGGGTTTTGATGAAAATGGTATGTAGAAGAGTCATCTTGGAAAAAGGACTATGAAATCCTTAGTTTGACATCAAAACACAATACTATGGGAATTTTGGGAGCCAGGGAATAAGTTTAGAAGACACTTTCTTTGTAAAAGTGGCCTAATTAGGCCTAAATTTGAGACAAACTACCCTATTTCATACAATCATTCCAAAAGAGTGATATCTTTTTTTTGAGTATGTTACAAAACTTTGAAAAGGGTATCTAAAATAAATATTTATTTGTCTTGTGATTTGTAAATTTTGTGAGAACAAGTCAAGAAAACAGAGTTTGAAGACATAATGGAGAGAGCAAATTAGTCAAGGGGGTAAACTTGAGTTTGTGCATGAACTCGGGGTTTGGGTTTGTAAAACCTATTGAAACATGTCATCTTAAGTCTATTAAATAACTTTGTAGTGGTGGAATAGATAGTTGAAAGGTACATTCAAAAGTTGTGCATTTGAGGGCCATTGAGTGTCTTTAAGAACTTAGTGAATCTTGTGTAATTATTCAACGTTGTGAATTTATTATTGAAGTTTTGTTGTTACCTCCTTGGCTCTACATCAAGTGGTATTAGAGCATCAAAAAGATCTAGTGAAGGTTGGTAAGGGTAGTTATGGCACCCAAGAATCATATGGCAAGGGAGATAGAAGAATTGAGGGCAGCACTTGAGCAAAAGGAAAGGGAGAAGAGAGAATTAGAAGCAACAAGGGATAGAGAAGAAATGAAAATGAGAAGAGAAATACTTCAATTATTAGAAAGGATAGAAGCATTGGAAAAAGAGAGAAGAGAACCTAGGAGAGAAGAGGTTCCTAAAGAACACCATGAGGAAGAAGAAGCACACCATAAGAGACATGCACATGAGGAGGATCCTAATGAAAGAAGGTTTGCAAGACTGATTAAGGAAATAAAAGGTACTGGTGGAAAAGGTATAATTGATTTACCTATGTATCAAGGTAAAATGGAAAGTGAAGAGGTGCTTGGGTGGATAGAAGCACTAGAATACTACTTTGAGTTGGAAGACATAGATGAAGATAAGAAGGTGAAAGTAGCAAAAGCCAGGTTGAGGGGAACAACCCTTACATGGTACCAGCTTTTAGAATGGGAGGATAGAAAGAGGATTGGACAAGATTTCAAGTTGGGTCAGAATGAAGACTATGGTTAAGCAGCAATTCTTACCATCAAATTTGGTAATCCAATTGAAGATGAAGGTGAACAATTTGAAGCAATGGGAGATGGATGTTATGTCATATACAGATCAATTCCACACTTTGAGCATTAGAGGAGGAGTGGAAGATGAAGATGAGAAGGTGGCTAGATACATGAGTGGGTTAAGGTATAATATTCAGGATGAGATAGGGTTGAATGTGCCAAGAACCCTTGGAGAATGTTTTCAACTTGCCGTTAGGGCAAAAGAAAAGTTAAAGAGGAAGAATGAAAGGCATAGTAACAACAATAGAGGATGTGTAACCATGAGAAGTAGAGGTGGAAAAACAAGTTTTGATTCACAAAGCAATAATGACAAGGATAAAGGCAAGGACACTATCTCATATTAGAGAGGAAGATATGGAGGTGGAAGATTTAGAGGAGGAAGAGGAAGTAATGTTTTCATAGGTAGATGTTTCCATTGCAATGAAGTTGGGCATTACTCATTTAGGTGTCCTAAGTGGAATGAATTAGATCAAAGTAGAGATAAAAGAGTGCATCTAGTACAAGAAGAATAAGAAGAACCAAAGATTCTACTCTTGGAGGAAGGGGAATGTCTTCTCCTAAGGAAAAGTGAACCATTACCACATGCAACTATATTCAGATCCAAATGTCTAGTACAAGGCAAGGTATGTGATTTCATCATTGATTCAGGAGCACATAATAATTTGGTTTCAACTGATATGGTCACTAAATTGGGATTATTAGTAGTAGATCATCCTAACTCTTACAAGGCCACTTCGGTTAATCAAGTGATGAATGTAGAGGTTAGTCAGAGAGCTCTTGTTAGTTTTTCAATTGGTCCATATCAGGAGTAGGTAATATGTGATATTATTCCTATAACATGTGGACATATCATTCTTGGTCGACCATGGCAACATATTAGAAGATCTATCCATGATGGGTATCTAAATAGGTATAGTGTGCATAAGGATGGGAAGCAGTATGAATTGAGACCTCTAATTTCTAATGCTACAAATAAGGATATTGTAATGTGTTTTGGAGACAATTTACCAGTGAATTTTTAGGGTATAAATCTATATGATACAAGGTGGAATGAAGAAGGCAAAGGTAAGAATGGACTGATGGTGATAGAGAAACAGTGCAATTTGCAAAGATTAGCATTAGATGACTTTTAGTATGTTCAAGTGGGTAGTATCCAATGTCCTATAAAGGAGAAGAAGTGTAGTGATCAGGTGTTAAATTTGCAGATGCATGAAGGGAAGAGTGGTGTAATGTTGCAGTTGATACAAGGTGCTAGACAAGGGCCCAAGGATTTTTTTTTTGTAATAATGTTTCTAATAAGTTGGCTATAGGATATAGGAGGAAAAAGATGACACTTGGAGACTTCCTACAAGGAGGTAGCAGATGTGTTTCATCTCTGTTTGATAAGTAGCATATTAGGAGCAAAGTACACAACTCTTGGGACAAGAGATTTCTTATTGGTTGTGAGTATGGTGCAAGAGTACCTAGGAGGGCAAGTGAGTCAATGAAGAAACTAGGGACTAAGGAGGAGGTCCTGACAACAAAAACAATAAATTGGAGTATCTTGAAGCCTATTATGGCCTTTTGTAATGAAGAATACAATGTAATGGATAAATGTCCTAAAGGTCCTAATAGAGACCTTAGGTCCAAAATGCAATGTAAATAGGGTTAATAATGCCTTAGGAGTCTAGAAAGGCTTGTCAATAAATTCAATCAAGTCATAGGGTCAATTGATGGGCATAAGTATTAATTAGGGGTCGGTTAGAGTCCTTTTATTAAAAGTTTCAAATTTGAAAAATAGCCATAACAGCCAGTTAAGGGTTTTGGGGCTTTTAGGATCATTTTTATTGTTTTATTAGTTGTAATGCTCTCAAATGAATAGAAGAAGTTAAGGGAGGTTAGAATAAGAATCTATAAATCCTGGTGAAGCCTATGATCTTGACAAGAAGAGGAGCACTATATGGAAAGTACAGATTTGAAGTGAATAAAATACAGTTTGTTCCTGTCATTTACATTATTTAATTGAATTCTTTCATTGACCTTTCATTGACTACAGCATTTAACATTTTTGGAATGAAGTAGGACTTTCATACAGTCATTTTATAATTGATTGAAATGATCTTGGAATATCAAATCTCTCTGTTTTATCATTCCTTCTAACAGTGTTGTAACAGTCTAAGGAATTCATTGTTTTGAGAGGTCCTAATGTAGATTTGATCCATTCTTAGGGAATTTTCCTAATGATTCCTATAGAATAGATCCCTTGTAACATATTTCTAATGCTATTAATAGATTTGAGTGCAGGAAGAAGCAATTGGAGGGTGTTCAACGAGAATTAACAATGAAGAAGAGAGGAAAATGCTACTACAAGTACAGCAGTAGAACATCTACCTTAATGAGGGTATGATTTTATGTTTGAAAGAGTTAGGGCATGTCCTAAATATGATTTTTAACCTTTGAATGGGTCTTGGAAGTGATTGGAAGTGAAATAACTAGGAAACCCTTGTTTTGCATCATTAAATGAGAGGGTTTGATCAAAAAGGTACTTAGAAGAGTCATATTGGAAAAAGGACTATGAAATCCTTAGTTTGACATCAAAACACAATACTTTGGAAATTTTGGGAGACTGGGAATAAGTTTAGAAGACACTTGCTTTGTACAAGTGGCCTAATTAGGCCTAAATTTGAAACAAATTGCCCTATTTTGTACAATCATTCCAAAAGAGTGATATCTTGTTTTTGAGTATGTTACACAACTCTGAAAAGGGTATCTGAAATAAATATTTATTTGTCTTGTGTTTTGTAAATTTTGTGAGTTAAGTCAAGAAAGTAGAGTTTGAAGACCTAATGGAGAGAGCAGCCTAGTCAAGGGGGTAAACTTGAGTTTGTGCATGAACTCAGGGTTTGGGTTTGTAAAACCTATTGAAAAATGTCATCTTAAATCTATTAAAGCACTTTATGGTGCTAGAATAGATAGTTGAAAGTTATATTCAAAAGTTGTGCATTTGAGGGCCATTGAGTGTCTTTGAGAACTTAGTGAATCTTGTGTAATTATTCAACATTGTGAATTCATTACTGAAGTTTTGTTGTTAACTCCTTGGCTCTGCATCAGATTTTTCTATGTTGATACTCATTTTCTTTATTCTAAAATTTTTATACTCTTTATCTAATGTGTCTTGTTATGCCCTATTTCCTAATGTTTTCTCTCTCCCTTTCTATTCTCTATTTATAACTCCACCTTTCATTTTGGATCCCCCCTTCACATGTCTCCCCTTGTAGATTAAGCATCCTTCTAGCCTTATTTACCTCTTCCTTTTTATAATTTCTCCACCTTTTTGAAGCTTATGTCAAAGGTTATATACACTGACTGAATATTTGGCTAAGAAGGTTTTGTTCACTTCCATTACAATTATCAGAGCTGCATCCTAATTTTGTATTGCAACTTCTAGGGATTTGATTTGTATTGTTATCTCTACTGGAAGGTGAACTAAGCCATCTAATGTTGAAATATTAGTATCTTTCTTCAATACATTTTTTGCATAGGCTAGTTCCTTTTGTAGAATCTCAATGTGAGGGGTTAAGGAGCCTTGTATTTGAACTAATTTGGCTCTAGTGTTAGCCTCTTTTGTTGTCAATACAACTAGTTCCTTTTGTGTGTGAAGTGTTGTGTTAAAATGCTTCTCTCTTTAAGTTGGATATTTAGGTAGTTGCATGCCTTATACTTTTAAATTTCTTTCCAAGATCATTATTCTCTAGCTAGTTTCCTATGTGAAGATTGATGGATCACATAATTTTGTGTACAATGAGAATATATTTTCAAGTACTATCTTCACATTTTCAATTTTCTTGGCCAGCTCTACCTGTGATAGTGCTATTTCACTAGATATTCTGTTATTCACCTTTCCTTGGAAATTTTTCTCAAACCATTCCATGAGTTTGACATTTGTCTCTAGGTCTTCATTAGTCACCTGCTCAACTATTTCTGATAGTTGTTCCAATATTGGCTTTGTTTCATTAGGTTCTTGTAAGCTAAATGCATCTAGAAAGATGTTTTTTTATTTCAATTAGTGCTTTCCTTTGTTTATACTCATTTCTAAGTATCTCCTGCTTCTTCTTCCTTTCTAGTACCTCTTGCACTTCATTGATCTAATCAATGTTCATGGTTTCATAGTCATACTTTGGAATGATTATTTATTCATCTAATGTAGGGTCTCAATAGTGAAGTACTCTTGCAACCTTTCTAGAGCTCAAGCCTAGTGCTGAAATTTGAAGTGATATTGCTTTAGTCCTTGGCTTTTGAGGTATTCTTGTAGGAGTCCCAATTGCTTCCTGCTCCTTTTCTTTTGGGGTCTCCTTATCCTCCTCTGATTTGTCTTTATCAATAATAATTATTTGTGGTGGTGCACCTTGGACTTGTGTAGTAAGAACAAAAGTATCCATCTATCCTATTTGGTCCTTTGTTGACTCCTTGATAGTTGTAGTGACTTTATCTATGGAATCAACCTTAACTAATGTATCTTGTGAAGCTTGATCTTTAGTTTTTCCACTCATAGCTATAGGGATAACATAAGATGTTTCTTGTGTTGCCATCTTATACCTAGTCAAGTCAGCTACTATTTTTTGTAACTCATCTACACTGACAATACTGGATTACTACATATTTGAGCTTGTAGAGTTGATTGGTCAAGGATCTTTTTAAGATCCTCTATAGTCAATGGATTGATGTTCTAACCAGATCTTTTAGGAACATCCTTCACTTTTATTGTTTCTACAGGTATAGAGGTGTCATGTGGAGGACTTGAAGGTGGCAATTGTGTGTCTTGCACATCTATTCTATTTTTTGTTCTTCAGCAATTTCCATATTATCTTCCTTTTGTGTTCCCTCCTTGACTGTATCATCTGCCTTTTCCTTCTCACCTTCACCTTCCTTATCATTTTCATCTTCTTCTCCATTATTTCTTCCCTCAAAGGTATCTTCCTCTCCTTCTTTGACAGTTGTTAGGTCGTAGATTAATTTCCACATTTGAGTGGGCTTCTTAACAACATCTTCAACCTTATTTTGAAGAATGCTGAAGGCTCTATATTTGGGTGCAAATTTTCTCCCATGCTTCTTATTGGCCTTGGTTATTTTCCCTTTTTTTAGCTCAAGCATTACTCAAGCCAACGTAGACTCTCTTATTTTCTTTTCCATATTAAGGCAATAATGCCATTTATTTTTAATAATAGAATATAAATACTTGGGCATTGAATTGTGAAGTTCAAGTGGAGTGTTCTTGAACTTGGCCATCATGGTATAGACTAATTCTTCAACCATGTTTTGTTCTTCTCTACTCAATTATTCAAATCAATTCTCTTTAAGCTAGTTGAGTCTGCATTATCTTTAATATTATCACATATATTTTCTAAATTAGACTTGGTGGTGTGACTTACCACTCTAAATTGGCTATTGTCATCTAATTTAGTCCTTTCTTCATTAGATTCAAGTAGTGCAACATATTTTCTTCTCAATTTCTTCTTTGTAGGTCCTTGTTGCTCGGTAACCTTCTTCTTCTCTTGCTCCTTAGCCTCTTTAGTTGTGGCTCTTGTACTTGCCCTTGTAGTAGGCTTAGTTAGGCTTGTCTTGGCAATATTTTTTCCCTTGGGCTGTACTATAGGTTGTTTCTTAGCTTTTCTCTTTTTGGGCTCTGGTTTGGTTGGTGCTTCCTCAGCTTGCTCTTCCTCCTTAGCACCTTCTTCCTCTTCAACATCTTCTCCCATGCCTTGTGTCAAGGCAAGTGGCTCTTGGCCCTATTCTTCTTCTTTTTAATCTTCATCATCTTCTTCTTCTCCTTCTACTATCCCTTCACCAAATTTAGCCTTGTGTTTCTTGACCAATTTGTCCTTTTTCTTTAGAGTTGAGAAAATTTTTAACTCAATTTCCACCTTAGACTTTACAACATCAAAAGTGCCAAAAGTTTTTTTCACTTTTATCAATCTCTTCTACGAGCAATGCTCTGATTGTTGCTAATGCCTCATCAATGTTAATTTCATATCCTAGTGGCCTTAGCCATCTCACTCTAGGTATTGCTGCTTGGATATAAGTGTAATCAATTTCAACTAAGAAATAAATTTCATTAATGTGTTATTCTACTAGGGAGACTGGAATCCTTAGTCTTTGCTTCATGGACTTCTTAAAGTCCTCAAAAGAGCTTGTCATTAAGGTTTCAAAATTAGCTCCCATTTGCTCTATGTACTCATTCACTTGTACTACTATAGACCTATTGGTCTTCCAACTTATCTTACCAAAAGAGGGAAATTCATTTTGAACATAGAAAAATATACATATCAAAATTAATCCAAACTTACATTGAGCACTCTTGGATCTCCTTATTGCTCCCAAATTCTCCATTATTTATTACAGTTGCAGTTCTGCCAAATCATATGTACGATCCTTCTTTACAATTTTATATCCATATCAATTGCAATGCATGGTACACTGTTTAGTTGGCTTGATTGGTAGAATTTATGGAATAAGACCCTAATTGCAAATTCTACAAGTGGATCTTTGATTGTGTCAATGGTCATGCCTCTTTTATTCCACTTTGCCCTAGTGTTCTTTTCAATGGATTATTTTGAATCACTCCTTAGGGTCTTTGTCCATTCTAGGTCTAGGTATCCTATTACCCTATGTATGATTCTCTTTAACAACTTAATAGGTTCACCCTCCAACCATAGGAATCCATCGTGAATCCTACTCAAAACTATTCTTATCCACTCCATCTTGAAAACTATAGGGAAATCTAGGGCACAGGTTAAGCCCTTCCTTTCAACAATCTGAAATTCTTAATTTAATACCCCATTCTCACATAGTTTGTCATAGGCTTGCCAAATCTCTATATCACCAATTTCTCTAACCGTACAACTATAACACTTTGTAACATCTTGCACCATTACGACTTTAAGTGGAATTATGGATAGTGCACCAACAAGGTCATTCTTGTACATGACTTCAAGTATTGGCCTAAGATCTAGTTGTTTGAATTCATTACTAACTAACTGAACCTCAAATGGTTCCTTGTCCTTGGGATTCCTAGAGCTAGATGTTATTTCTAAAAATTAGGGTTTCAAGATGCAAAAATTGTGCAACTACATAGCTTGGCACTTGAGAAATACCTTAGATCAATGAAATGGTGCTGAATCTTTGTTGCAATCTTCGCAAAAGCTTCAATCTCTACTTGGAAATCACTTCTGTGCTCTTCTCACTCTTGCTCTATGTTTGCAATGATGAAAAATGATTGTAAAATCAATCTTATACCCTTCATTACATAGCATTTAATGCTTATTACATATACAGTTGTCCACTCAGTTCCTTATGTAATTTTAGTTTCACTTGGCTTCCATTGATTTTCCAACACTCAGCATCCACTAGAGTTTCCCTTACTCAACTTCAATATGAATTTTCTTTTACTCAACAACCACTACTAACTTAGTTTTAACTGACTTTGGCAAACAACTTAGCATCTAAAGGCAACTTTCCTAACTCGGTAGCACTATGAAAACTTTGAAGATTTAACCTTGCATCTTTATTCATGCTAATCTATCTTTTATAGTACTAACTCATTTTAGGATCTAATTTATGGTAAAGCATTTAAATATTAGTCCCACATACCTTCTTTTTCTTAGTTTAACGAAGTTTGACCACTTGACCCTTTAGGTGAAGTGATCCCTCCATTTGATGTGTTGAATCCATTTTTATTCTTCCATGTCTTATTCATTTCTCCTCTAATGTGCTCAACATCTACTTTTCCTTTTCCCTTGTTTGACTTTAAGTTAGGTTCCTTTGTCCTTATTGGGAAATGCTTGCTGATATGACTAGTCTTCAAGCAACTAAAGCATGTACTTTGGCTTAACCATCTACTATAGCTTCCACTAAAATGTGTTCTTATGCAATTCTTAGGGATGTGTCCATACTCTTGATAGTAGTGATAGCTATGTCTTGTGTTGTAGTCCCAATTTTAGGAATTTTCATGGCTTCTTCCCTTGATTTTTGATGACATGGTCTTGGATCTGCATTCAAAGGCTTTATGTCCATAGTTCTAACAATTGTAATAACATCCTTCAAATCTTGGTGCATGCATGGTTCTAGTCTGCATGCATATGCTTGTTGACATTGTTTGTTGCACTTCTAACAATATGTCATATTCTTTGACTCGGCATTCTGACTACCATTCTTATTCCTGCAAACATTAGCTAAAGTTCCTTTCTTACCACAAAAATGACAAGTTGGTTTGAAGTTCTTACCTTTTTAATTTCTTTTTTTAGTAGTCTTGGATGACTCTCCTTCTTTAGTGCTTTTGTAGCTCAAACTTGATGTGTCTTTACAATATCTAGGGGATTTCACTAGTTTCTCAAAGTACTTGATGGCTTCATTTGACTTGTTGAAGCTTTCTGCAAACTCTTTGTCTCTCTCTTTAAGTCATTCTATAGTTGTTCATTTTGCAACTTCAACGTAGTTATCTCAATGTCCTTGACATTCAACTCATGATGGGCATTCATCATTTGGCTTAGGGTATCCAACTAAATGTTTGAGATCTTAGATGACTCTACTAATTTTTTTTCCAATCTATTTGACAAGATTCTTTTGTCTTCTTCAATCATGGTCTTATTCTCTATGGCTTTCTTCTTTTGTTCAGTCACTTTACATAGTAGTATTACTTGTGATGCTTGCTCCAACTTGAGATTTGTTATCTCTTCAGCTTGTGCTCTATTCTTGTCTATAAGATCTAAAATTGCTACATCAAACTCACATGAGTTACCATCTACAAATAAATTTTTAATGTCAATATCCTTGTACTGGGTGTCATTCTCAGCTATGGCAATCTCTTTCCTTCTCTTTAGCAAACTACTCAAAGCATTTATGGCTTCATCTAGTTGTTGTAGTAAGAGGTGTATCTCAATCTCCTAATTTTCAATGGTCTTTCCCAACTTGTAGAATTCCATCTCAAGATATTTTCTCCAAGATGTAAGGCTTCTCCTAATGAGAACTTAGCTCTAATACCAATTATTGGGATTTACAAGTGGGAAGTATACTTCTGAGAGGGGATGGAGGTACATCAGAAGTGCTAAACTTTAACCAATAAAACTTTTAACTTTGAAATATTTCATACATAAACATATAGAAATAACATGTAAAGAAAATGCATCCATATAAACACTTGACACCATATATGATTACCTAGAAACCCTCCAATGAGAAGGTAAAATTGGGCTGGGGATGACACCCACAACTCTTCACTACTACAACAATAAAGTTCACCTGTTAAGGTTACATATTTTGAACATTCTCATAATTTTCCCTGTGAAAGGTCTGCCCTATTAAAGGCTTACAAGGATTTTTAGATCATACCCTATTAAAGGATTTTAACACCCTGTCAAAAGTGTGCCTGGCTAAAGGACTTTAGAACACTCACTTGAAATGGCACCCTATTAAATGCTTTATGCAATGGCTATTAAACCAACCTAAGTCCATAGGATTTAATTCTATTGTAACAATTGTTAGAGAGTACAATAGAATGTTTGATCTGATACACTTACATTCTAATATTGCTAATTTCAGATCCTTGTCCTGTCTAATCTAATCCTCACTAATTTGGTATGAAAAATGTTGTAACCTTGATTCTTTGTTCTACTAACTAATTCATCAACTCTATCCTTCTTCTAAGTCACCTTCAACTTTATCAATTTACCCCTTTTACTTCCTTCAAATCTTTTCTAGCATTATCTCCTCGCATGCATTCTGTCACACACTCCGTAAATTATGGGGCTTCATCTCCTTAAAAAGATTTCATGACTTAGGGTTAGGTATGAATATATGATTGAGATTCATCCAAATTTTCCACTCAAATCCTTCCATTTTCCTCATTGGTTGCATGTTGATTGCATAGGGAATCAAATAGATTTGATCTTATGTTTAATCCTTCAAGATTTATCCATATGTCAGCTCAAAAATGGTTTACATCTTAGTTTGTGAAGGCACCAACTCTTATGCTGATTTTGATTTAGTTTGTAAAGGCACAATTTTAGAAGCAACATCAAAGCCCAAATTCTTAGCATCCACTTTGTACACATTGTGAGGGGTGTCCATGTCCTCTGGTATCTCCCAACATTTGTGATCCAAGTTTGGGTCCCCAACGTAAAGCCCATTATAAGTAAGTAATAACATTATCACTAAAATCTAAGTAAAACAAATACTGAATAATTAAACCTTAATACTAGAATACCTATACATAAATAGTCTATGGGTGAGCAGTGACTTTGAGAAAGTAATTAGTCGCTTAATGAATTAAATTCCTCGCATGTGGGAGATTGTCGATCATTCATCCTCCAAAATCTAAAACACTCCATGACATCATTGTGGTGGTGAATGTCATTGGCAGCCCAAATTTCACATTGTCTCTTGTGTCGTAATATTCTCCTATCAAATCCACCTATCACAACAACAATGGCAATAAACTATATAAAAACATCAAAACTACTTTATTTTTAATAGAATAGAGCACCTCGAGCTAAAGAGACAAGGTATTGGACATAGTATTAGACAAAAATCACTTAAAAGGCTTACCCACTTCATTATTATTGAACAAAAACTATCAAAACTTAGTATACTCAAGATTTCAAAAAATTTGAATGTATCTTTTTAGTAGACCCACCAAAAAGGCTAGAATCTCCTCATCATCTCATTCTTTGACCAGCAAGAAGTTTCCTATAATGTTTGCCTTCAAAGAAAAGAAGAGATTTAGTGAGAGCATCTTTGTGTTTATGAGACAAAGAAGTGCCTCACCAGTTTCCTATAATGTTTGCCTTCAAAGAAAAGAAGATATTTAGTGAGAGCATCTCTGTGTTTATGAGACAAAGAAGTGCCTCACCTGGCATATACATAGTGCATATTATTGTAATAGTTGGCTTATGCTTTGATAGAAAAAACCAAGAACATTATGACCACAATGTAACCCCCACTTTCCATTGCAATCCCCATTTCTTTCTAACACAATGGATTGGTGGTGGAATTCCTAAGTCACAATGTGGTGATTTATAGAAAAATCAGTGAAGATATAAGTTAGCATAAAGAAAAAAGCCTCTAGTTCACTTTCACCCCAGTCCACTATAGAATGCCACTTGCCTCCAAGTTGAAAGTCTTATTTTTTTCCAAATCTATAGGTTCAGTTTAATCTTCACTTGGTTTCGAGAATCCTTTCACATTATCTACTTAACAAGGCCAACCACATGAAGGTGGACATTCATTTGGCCTCCCACCCATCCCCCCTATAATCACTCTAAATTCTAATGCAAGTTGCCCCCCTTAATATCATAAACTCATAACAAGAACAAAGAAACAACAACAAATGCAAGAACAAACTATGGACTTATTATTTGCACCACAAATGAAAAATTAAAAAGTTCATAAGTACAATATGCTAACCCACATGGGTGCCTTTAGTACAATAATTTGCAAGACAAGATGTGAACTATCACCCAGATCTGCTCTAGGCAATGTTCAGGCCATTCTTGAATAGGCAATTTGATGCCATCCAGGAAGGTTCTAGACATTGAAACTTAACACCTAGGGCCGATAGACCCTAACAATACATACAGAGTCAGCCAAATACATCTTTGACAATTATTTTAGATATTTTGGGTAGCCCAACTTTGAAAGGCCATAACTCACAAATTGTTTCTTTGATTGGCTATTATAACCACTTTTCAAAAATGCTAGCTCTTGATCTACATGCTCGAAATAGTGTTAGTGCCCTTTTGTTGAGTTTTTAGACCTCAACTAGGCACTATAAGACCTCCAATGGTGAGCTTGAAGATTTTTCTACAAATTTTTCCACCAAAAATCCACAATAACTTCGCTGATAGTTATGCTTGAGCAATGAAATTTTTATGGTAGGCTTGCGACTCTAAAATGAACCTTCCTATAGAAAATGAGAACATTTCGAGATCATATGAAAAGTTTACTAAAAATAGCAAGTTCCCATAAATAGTAACCACCCTATCTACTAGTCTTTATTAAAATAGAAAAGACTGAAAATAAAATATTTTTGGGTGATGCAAGATTGCACTTACACCTAGGATGCTCTTGCATTAGACACCCAGGGTAATTTTGAGTAGTGACCCATCACATCTTGAATGTTTAGAGGAAAACCAATACAGTTAACCTCCTTCTTTACTAGTCATGATGAATCCTCAACTGGTCTCCCTTTCCATTTAACCAAATATTCCTCATAAGTTTTGTTCCTAGTACTTTTTCTAACATGACTGTCTAGTATCTCCTCAATCTCCTTTATAGCCAAACTAGCTGTTGGAATACTCCATTGCACTTCTACAACTTCATCTCCATCACCTCCTTCATAATACTTTGTAAAATTTGAAATATTAAATACTAGTAAAATATTCAATTCAGTAGGCAACTCCACTTCATATGCATTTTTAGAATCATGCCTTTTCAATATCTTGCACGATCCAAACTTCTTCATCTTCAGCTTATTATATGTAACCACTAGAAAATGCTCCTTTCTTAAATGACCCATGAATTCATCTCAAATCTAAAATTCCTTATATCTCCTTTTTATATCTACCTTAGCCTTATACTATCTATTCATCTTTATGATGTGCTTCTTGACCTCCTCATGGAAATTCTTCAAATTTTTAGAAAAATCTTCTACATTAGCACTACTTATCTCTCCTTTATCCAACTGCCTCAATTTAGAAGCATTTCTGGGACTACTCCCATATACAATCTAGAATGGTGATTTACTAGTATTACTATTGAGAGAATTATTATATGTAAATTCTCCCTGTGGTAAGATCATATCCCATCCTTATGGTTTATCTCCAACCAAGCATCTCAACTAGTTACTCAAACTGTGATTCATAGCTTCTGTCTATCCATCAGTCTGTGGATGATGTGAAGAATTGAACTTCAAATCTATCTTCAACTTCTTCCACAATGTATGCTAGAAATGCTTGACAAATTTGGTATCTCTATCTAAAACTATACTCTTTCGTAGACCATGTAATCTAACCAATTTTTTGGAAAAACAACTCTGCTACATGAGCAACATCACTAGTCATGTTGCAAGGAATAAAATGTTCCATCTTTGAGAACTTGTCAACCATCACAAAAATGGAATCATGCCTACATTATTTCATTGGTAATCCAAGAAAAAAATTCATGCTGACATACTCCCATGGATTCTCTGGTATAGGTAATGTCTGATACAACCCTATATTTTGCTTCACTCCTTTCACCATTTGACATACTCGAAAACTTTGTTCAAAATTTGTAAAATCTTACTATAATTGTGGTTAGTAATAATTTTCAGCAACTAAGGCTATAGTTTTATCTCTACCAAAATGTCTAGCCAATCCTCTAGTATGCTTCTCCTTGATGAGATTCTCTCTTATTGAACTTCTAGGAATGCACAACTGGCTTCCTTTAAATAATATATTATCCTGGATCATGAAATCCAACCACTTTGTCCTATCAAGTGTAATAGATCCTATTGGGTAAAACTGAGATTCAACTTGATGGTATATGATCAAATCAACAATATACTAAGAATGTCAATCTGAGATTCGTAAACTCGCGGCTATTTTCTTAAGGGGTGAAAATAATAAATCAAGAAGTTTATGAATGCAAATTACTACTTGCTAATAAATTGAACTATACAAATTACCACACATCTAATATTACTTTTGCAAATGGATTATAATCTAAAGTTTGGATTCCTATTAACACACCTCTAAATAATTAAATACAATGTCTTTATGAATGCTATTGCAAAGTTTTGTCTGAATAAAAGTTGGTTTGATTAAGAGTTGTAATCTACTTAGATTATGATAGGAGATTTAATGGTGGCAAGAGGCTATTTATGACAAACTGGTTCTAAATACATAGTGTAGCAAGAAGTATGATAAGTGGTGATAGAGAGTATTATGAATAGTAGGAAGTATGATAAGTGGTGATAGAGAGTATTATGAATAGCAATAGGAAATTATGAGTATTATGAGTATTATGGTTCAATAATTGGATGGATGTGGTAGTAAGAATGTAGCCGATAGTATTATGAGTATTATGGTTCAAGTGTAGCAGGAAGTATGATAAGTGGTGATAGAGAGTATTATGAATAGTGATAGGAAGTTATGAGTATTATGAGTATTATGGTTCAATAACTTGATGGATGTGGTAGGAAGAATGTAGCTAATAGTATTATGAGTATTATGGTTCAATAACTGGATGAATGCAGTAGGAAAAATACAATGGACAGTATTTTGTAATAGATTTATGCAACAATAGAATAATGATATATAGAAAAAAATTACTTCATAAGAATGTTGCAACCAATTACTTCATCAGATAATTGGATCCTCAATTAACAACAACAAGCATTATATAGATTTAATTAGCAAACATATATGTGATAAACTTCTTATAAATGTACACAGTTAATTCAATCTGTAAAGAACACATGAAATCAATCAATGTTGAAATATGCACAAACCCAACATAATCTCAACAAGTTTCCTGAGAGGGGGCCCTCCTCTGGTTTGCAAGGTGAGAGATGTTCTAAAACCAACTGCTATAGAAACTCCACACTTTTAATATCACAAACTTCAGAGATAATATAAACAAAGTGTTTTCATATATCACATCTATATTGTTTTTCAATTAACATTTGCTTATATAGGCTTAAAATGTTTAACCATATTAATAACTAAACTAGAATGGTTGATGGCCTACTCCCTAAATATAGATAATGATTTGTTTTGGCTATTGGCCACACATAAAAAATTACAAAACAACTTGGCCAAGATAACATACAGCCAAAAATTGATCTATTTAGACATTCAAAACTACTTACCTGAAATAACATAGCAAAATTATAGCTTCTAAACTACTCCTCCTACTAAATGGTTGGCTCCATACTCTCATATCCTTAGTTCCTATAGTAGAATGAGTCAAGATGTATCAATATTTTTTTCTTTAACCATCCACTCTTCAAGAAATATTTCAAACCTTAAGACTTTATTAAATACATTTTATTCTTTAGTGATTAATGGCATGATAGGGGTTAGGATAGGCTTAAGACAAGGAAAAAATGTATAAAGAATGTACAAAAATAGAGCACATTTGTACACCATCATTCCCCCCAACTTAAAGACATTGCATGTCCTCATGCAAATGAGGTGATTGACTGGATCCAATAGGCTTGACATTCAGTGTCTTTGTGTTCTCTCTAACTCTAGTCATATTAGTGGCTCCCTTTTCTTGAGAAACAAGTGCTTGCAATTGCAACTATAGCTACTAATTGGATTGTTGGAATTGAGTAACAATCTGCCATAATTGTGTATTAGAGAAAAGTGGCATACCCTATTCTATGTTAGGAACTCCATGAAGTCCACGCATTTATGTAGTAATTGGATTGAAATTATCCTGAACTATAAGAGCGATAGGGGGTGTATTACTACTAACATTAACCATTGCAAGGGTAGATTCATGAGGAGGATGCTCACTTTGTGTTTCTTGGTAAAGAACCATATCAGTATTAGTGGTTGGATGTTCCTTCATTACATCCTTATATTGTTGAGTATTTCCCTCATGAGACAATTTTTTGATGAACATTTTCCTATAATTTTTCAATCTTAGGATTCTCTTGCCGATTTTCTATAACACCTTTTTCTTCATTAATCTAAATATTCATGTTACATGGTGGAGTCTCTTCCCCAATCTCTTTGCTAATTCCTTCACCCAATTGAGTAATATTCTCATGATCTTCCATTTATTCCTCATCTCTTGTTTAGGTATCTCTTCTTCTTCTAAAATTAGATGCTCAATAAAGTCTTCTTTTTGTTGTTTTTGGTTTTTATTACTATGTTGCTAGCTTCTCAACCTCTTTAAAAGCTGGGCATTATTTATCTATAGTTCTTTTGTACCCAAAATTTCCATGTCACATACAAACCCTATTGTTTCAACTAATCCTTACAACCTATCAGGGGTATGTTGCTTCTGTCGAGTAACCATAAATGTGGGCTAGGTTTTTGGGTTTCACTTCCCATTTTCCTTTTGGTTTTTAAGGCTTTTTCTTTCAGTAGACTTAGAGCTTTCAAATGCTACTTCTTAGAAGGGCTAGCTTCAAGGGTTTTATTAGTGGTAGGAAGTTAAGGGTCTTCTATATGGGTTTGGTTAAAAAATGGATCCCATTCTAGGATGGGTTGAGCCAAATGAAGATTATGGTCAATAATGAGCTTAATTAGCCCATGGTGAGCCAAGGAATCAACATGACCTCAATTATACTGGTCATAGGATTGTTTTAGGGAGAAGAATAGGTAATATGGAAGATTAACAAGAACACCATATTGTAAATGTAATATGAGGTAGAAATGGTGGGAAAATACATACTTGTAGCATCCTTCACAAGTGATATAATGAATTACAAATTTTGCAACAGCATCCCATGGCTTTGGGAGAGATTTTTGCACTACTCCTTGCCCTTTGACATTCTTAATTGATTCACCTCACTAAAGAAACTACTTCTTATGAGGCTTTAAATCTATAACCCTTGATAATTGATTAGGGAAGAAATGGTCACGAATTTGGGGTAGACCAGTGACCTTTGCAATAGTCTACAAGTTCATAGGAAACTGTAGTCCCCAGACCATAGCATGGGTTCCCTAAAATCTCATAGCAAACTCTGTGCCTATTGTTGCATCAAATCCACACAAACGTTCAAAGAAATTTGACCATCCAGCATGAGAAAAAAAATTCAAGGCTTCCTCATCAACATTTAACTTATCCAAGGACTCTGGTTCAAAGTGAAGATGTTTTCCCCCCATGATGACAAGTGACAAAGGTTGAACAAGTTTAACACAGTAGGAAACAAGAAAAAAACAATGGTAAGGCAAGCTTAATTAATTTTTAGGACAAAAAGGAGTCATGTAAGAAGTGACCTAGCTTAGAACTCACAAACATGCAATAATAAAAAGGAGCATGTAATTAATATCATGAAAATAATGATCCAAAAGGACTTATGAGAATGTGTGGAAATGATGACCTAGCACAGAACCCACCTGACTAAAGTGGTTGATCCATCCCGGTCATGCCAAGTAATCATTAAAGAAATAAAATACATGAAATAAAGCATAAGGCAAGAGAATACTTCCTAACATGGTGATAGTGAGAAAGGAAGATCTAAAGATGTCATCAAATCCAAGAAGATCACCCATCAAGAAAAGAAAAGTGTCGCCACCCACAAGGAAAGAGACAATAGGAACATGAGGAGTAAATAATATCCCCTGTAAAAAGATTTGCAAAGAAACACTCATCAAAGTGTAGAGACACATGGTAGTGTAGTCCATTGGAATACATGGAGCGATAAGAGGCCCATGAGTAAGGGACACCAAGAGAAGGGTAATAAGAACAAAGAGACCTCTTGTCAAAGCTAGTAGGGTGTATTGTTGGAGGTTTGTTTTCTATGCTTTCTATCTTTCTTGTTTCATTCTTTTTCTTCTTCTTCTTGTTTTAATTTTTTTAATTTGATTTTATTACAACACTAGACCACCAAAAAATTGGTTTTCAATCAAGTGTCTCTTGGAAGCACTAGCGAACCAGTTTTCACTACCACAGAGTCTAACAACTACAAGTCACTAGATTACCCAAGTTTCAACAAGTAGTTGGCCAATAATGCTAGAGACTGGTTTTCATTGTTGGTTCTTTTTTTTTAAATATATAATTATATAGATATATTCTAGCAATGTTGAAGGAGACCAAAGAGAACCATGGTGAGTTCCATAACAAGTTCCAGAAAGAAAGCTTCCTTCGAGAGAGGCTTCTTATATAGCTTCAATCAATGACCATTAACAAGGAGCTTGAGACGTTCAATGTCCACAGTGTGGAGCTGAACTACACCATTTTCATATACATGCTCAATTTCATAAGGTATGAGCCATCTTGTATGAAATTTACCTTTAAAATCCTAGAATCAGGAGTTGTACAGAAGTGCCCAATCACTAGGCTGGAAAGAATGCTGAAGAATGTGTTTGTCATTTTATGGTGCTCATTGATTTTGAAAAAGTTCAGTATGAAGAAGCACTTCTTGACATAACTCATTAGGGAGTTGAGTTGTGTTAAGCATTCCTTTTGAGCATCAGAGAGACTCAATCTGATTTAAAGGGCACTTCGAAGAGTCTTAATCTCAAAGTAAATAGGAAGTACAACCTTCTTACCATAAACCAATTCATAAGGGGTCATACTAGTGGTGGTATTCCACATAATACAATAGGCCCACGCAACTTTAGGAAGTTTTGAGGCCCAATCACACTTATGGAGTGTAACAATTTTAGTAAGAATATTCTCTAGTTCTCGATTACTTACATCAACTTGTTTATTGGCTTGAGGATGATAAGGTGACAATTTTCTATGGAAAATTTCATATTCTTCAATTAATGTAGTAATGAGGTCTAAAGTGAACTGAGGTCCTTGATCAGTGTAATCTCACATGGAACACCAAAGCAAGTGAAGATAGCAGAATATAGGAATTCAACAACTTTGGTATTTCAAACATATTTAAGCGCAACCACCTCAATGTATTTTGTGACATAATATGTATAAAAAAGAATATATTCCTTATTTTTGGAAGGTGGGTTGATAGGTCCAATGAAATCAAGACCCCATTTTTCAAAAGGTTATACAAAGAGTTGAGGATGAAGTGGCATTTCATCAAATCGTGTAGGATGACCCATGTGTTGGCACTAGTCACAATGTTGAACATAATGCTTGCAATCCTTATGGAGCATAGGCTAGTAATAACCTACAGTTAGAATATTGTGAGTAATCCATTGAGCAACAAAGTGTCCACCACAAGGTTCACTGTGATATGCACAGAGAATATCAAAGATGTCTTCCTTAGGAATACATTGGCACATGATGTTATCAATGCTGGTACAAAATAGAAGACCATTGATCGAAGTATATTGTTCGTTGTGGCCCACCAACTTATAATGCTCATGAGAGGAGAAGTGTGGTGGAAATTTGCATGTAAAAAAATAGTTGGTAATGTCAGCATACCATGGACTTTTGGCAAAAATTGCAGAGGTGTTCATCAAGGAATGAGTCATCAATAGGTACAACTTCATTTTTAGACTATGGTAATCGAGACACGAAATCTACAACCACATTTTCTCGACTAGGCTTATCAAGTACAGTTACATCAAATTCTTGTAATAAAAGCAACCACCTAATAACCCTATTAGTTACTATAGGTTTATTCATCAAAAATCAAATTGTTGAATGATCAGTATGAACAAACACCTTATAACCAATAATTTAGTGCTGAAATTTATCAATAGCATAAACAACAGCTAAAAATTATTTTTTAGTTACTATCTAGTTTACCTCAGCACTAGTGAAGTTCTTGCTCATGTAGTAGATTGAATGGAAGAGGTTTTCTTCCTTTTGTCCAAGTATTTCTCCCATTAAAAATTCAAAAGCATCAGTGTGAATATGGAATGGTAATTCCCAATTAGGGCCTCTAAGAATAGGAGTAGTTACTAGCTTGGTCTTAATGGTTTCAAAGGCTTCTTGACATTCAGGGATCCAAGTGAAAACAACATCTTTAGCTAACTAAGAAAATAAAGGAGAAGTAATCTTATTGAAGTTTTGAATAAATCTCCTGTAATATCCAGCATGACCAAGGAAACTTCAAACATCTTTTTGTGTCGAAGGTGTGGGGAGGTCTTGAATTATTTGGATCTTTTTGGGATAAACTTCTATACAAATTCTCTCTGTCATCAACATATGACATTTCTCATGGCTTAGAGACAAATTAGTGTCAATACATCGCTTAAGTACTTTCTCTAAGTTATTTTTAGGTTCATCAAAGGTATTTCCATGAATAGTAAAATCATCCATATAAACTTCTACACAATCATTAACTAGATCAATAAAGATGCGTAACACTGCACATTGGAATATCGTAGAGGCATTACATAACCCAAAAGGAAGAACTTTTTATGCAAAGGTTCCCCATGGACAAGTAAAGGTAGTTTTGTCCTAATCTTCTAGGGAAATGTGGATCTAATTGTACCTACTAAATCCATCCAAGAAGGAGAAGAATCACTTTCCTACAAGAGTATCCAAGACTTGATCAATAAAGGGTAATGGAAAATGATCCTTCTTAGTAGCCTTATTTAAAGCTTGATAATCAACACAAATACACCACTTACCATTTTTCTTTGGAAAAAAAACCAAAGGAGATACCCACCTACTATCCAAAATTGGATAAGTGAAACCAACATTCAAGAGTTTTTGGAGTTCTTTAACAATATCACACAAGGTAGGATTGAGTCTGCATTGCAGTTGTCAAACTAGGTGACTTCCTTCTTCAATGTAAATGTGATGGGTACAAGTATCAAGATGAATACCTCACATGTCTTGATACTCTCATGCAAATGCATATTTATGTTCTTTAAGCATACCTATGAGATCTTTAACTAGAGCTGGTGTTAACTATGAATTAATATCGAGGGTACGCCCTAGTAAGATCTTCATAGGCTTTGATGATGTAGGATCACTAAGGAGGGGTCTCGATGATGTTTTTGGTTTTTCTAAGGACAATAATGGATTATACAAACATTGATGTGCTAGAAGTTGATGTAATGTGAGGAAGTGTTGAATAGATTGAGGATTGCCAACTATAGGGAAAATTCCCAAAAGGATAGTCAATAGTTGCATGAGAGGGGAAAACCATAGTTTCTAGGATATCATTTGACTCATACCTATTTTGAAGAAATTTTTCTAAGATGGCCTCATCAGTTGGGTCTTCAAAATACTATACTTGCCAAATAGTAAGGACTAGAACATAATCGTCTAAATCACTGCTGACCCATGTTGGGTCCTCGATGTCCAATAATGGTTGAGCAAGAGGCTATAAGGTTAACTCTTTTTTTTGCTCACCATTAGAAATGATCATGTTACCTAACCAACAATTAACGTGAGCATTGGATACTACTAACCAAACTCTTCCAAGAATGAGAGGATATCCCCCCAACTTAGTATTGGGCTTAAGAATAATAAAATTAGTTGGATATTCTGAACTATCAATGGAAAGAATGGCATCTTCTATAACCCCTTCTAGTATGAATAAGGATTGATCTACCCTTTGAAACACTATAGGAGTAGGTCTAAGTCCCTCTAAGGATTATTTTATTTTATTTTCATTTGTCATTAGATTTATAGCAACACCTAAATTTACAAGTGTATTAGGAATGACAATTGTATCGATACTTACCTAGATGACAAGACTGCCAGGATCTGCATATTTTGGAATGTTGACATTTCCCAACATTAATTCTGCTAGTTGTCCAATAACTTCAACAATTTTTGGATCCTTCTTTCTCTATCATCAGGTACATAAATCTTGTATCATCTTATTGTATACTAGCACATCCTTAAGAGCCTGCAAAAGAGGAATTTCAATGTTAATATTGCATAATTCATTTCAAATATCAAACTTAAAATGTGTTTGTTATTTAAGCTCTAGCTTATGGATGAATTGATTAGGAAAGCGAGGGTTTTTTTCTTGGGAAAGGGAGGTTCTTTTTCTAACTCTTCATCAAGTTCATTAGGGACCTCTATAATAGTAGGTCCTTTAAGAGCCTTCCCAGATCTAAAGTGTACACCATCCAACTCAATCGTGTTAATAGGGTAGGTAGGAAAAGTAACCATCTTGCTATGATAGAGTGGTTGAGGAGGCTTATTATTAGGATTTGGATTTGGTTGAGTTGTCATGGATGCGGGCTTAGGCAGTTGTGGTGGATTTGAAGGTGTATTTGAAGAAGATGGAGGTATGGTAGGAAGAAATTGTTGAGGTTGTTGATAGGGCTTATTAGTAGTGGTGGAGGAAAGGATTGTTGTGGAGGATAGGGTTGTGAAGATAGATATGATGATTGTGGAGGTGGATATGAAGGTTGTGGTCTCCATGTTTGATGCCATGGTTGTGTACTAGGTTGAAAACTTTGAGGTCATTGATGATAAGGTTGGGGTTGTCGATAACCTCCATACCATGGACCTTGGTTAGAGAATTGTTGAGATGGTCTAGGAAAATATTCATTTGAGAACCCTCTAGGTAAAAACTGGCATCGTGGAGCCATATAGTAAACTAGCTCTTTAATATATTCCATTGCAATCATTCCTTCAAGAAAAGTTTGTAGCATTGAATTATTACTAACTTCCTCAAGTGATGCTACATGATTTTGATTATAAGGGAAATCTTTTGGTCCATGCTTATTATGACAAGTTGGACAATATACTTCCAAGGCCTTTTCAACTTCCTCATGTTTCCTGCAAGAATACAATGTGTCAATTTGTTTGCCCATATGATTTAATAAGTTAGTTTTAAGATCTTCAAATAAAATACCATTTTCATGCTGAGAGATACCTAATGTATTACCCATAGTGGAAAACTTACTTGAGTTCTTGTGAATAGATCAATGAGACCGTGAATAGTTCCTGCATATATCACAAATATCTTCAAAGGACATTTTAGAAATATCACCTTTTCCAATACAATTTAAGGCATCCATGGTTTCATCTTGAATCCCTCTTAAGAAAAGCATCTTAATAGTTTTTGAATTTAAATCAGGACGTCTTGAACATTGTAAGCTAAAGGAAAAACATTCCAAAAAATCTTCGACCAACTCTTCTTCTCATTGAGTCATGTGAAAGATTTCATCCCATACTTCCATGGTCTTATAGTACTCCTAATATTTTCTTAGAAAAGTATCTTTTATTTTGTTCCATTTTCTAATGTCCCTAAGACTCATAAACCATCATAATGCAACATCTTTCAAGGTAGCTAGAAAGAGCTTTAGTTTTTGTGCATCGCTTTGATAATCATAGCTATTATAAAGGACATCAAATTCAAATAGGAACATATTAGGATCCTTAGAGGTTGACCCTCTAAATATGGGAAGTTCTTAGTGAGGGATTTTTTTCATAGGGGAATCATCCTTAGGAGGCTGAATAGGAAACTCAAAGGTCGTATTGTGTTGAACAATTGCATTCCTATTGTTTCTAGCATTATTTCCTTCTACATTGTTAGCCATGACTTCTTCTAGAACTTTGGTTGCTCAAGGTGTAAAATATGTTTAGAAGGTTTTTTTGGAGGCTTACTACACCTAATTTTGTATGACTTCATGAATTGTTCAAAAATATCAACAGGTGTAGTAGGAGAGGTAGATTAAGAAGATGGCTAGATTTTAACTTTGTTGCTTGGTTTGATTTCAATAGATGATGGATTTTTCTCTTTTGTGGTTTTTGAATTTTTGAACTACCTACCGATTCCTTCTTAACAAATCTACCTTGACTATCTCTAAGCCTATTCATGAACCTAAATGATTTACTACAGTGAAAACCAAAGGTACTCTCCTAAGCAAGGTCGACAGTTGCTCAAGACTTCTCAAGGGCTCACTATTCCTATCTTGACCTATTATAGTTTCAAGCCTTTAATATCTCTCCCTAGCAATGGTACCACAAATGTTGGGTAAAACTAAGGTTCAACTTGATGGTATATGATTAAATCAACAATACCCTAAGAATGCCAATCCAAGATTCATAAACTCGTGAGATATATAATGACTATTTTCTCAATGGGTGAAAATAATAAATCAAGATATTTATGAATGCAAATTACTACTTGCTAATAAATTGAACTGTCCAAATTACCACACATCTAAGATTACTTCTACAAATGGATTATAATCTAAAGTTTGGATTCCTATTAACACACATCTAAACAATTAAATACAATGTTTTATGAATGCTATTGCAAAGTTTTGTTTGATTAAACATTGGTTTGATTAAGAGTTGTAATCTACTTAGATTTCAATAGGAGATTTAGTGGTGGTGGGAGGTTGTTTACAACAAATTGGTTCTAAATATAAAGTGCAGCAGAAAGTATGATAAGTGGTGATAGATAGTATTATGAACAGCAACAAAAAGTTATGAGTATTATGAGTATTATGGTTCAATAACTTGATGGATGCAGTAGGAAGAATGCAACAGATCTAGTATTATGATTATTATGGTTCAATAATTGGATGGATGCGATACAAAGAATACATCAAAAAGTATTCTATAATATATTTATGCAGAAACAAAATAATGATATATAGCAGAAAATTACTTCATAAAAATTTCATAACCAATTACTTCATTAGACAATTGAATCCTCAATGAATGACAACAAGCATTGTATAGATTTAATTAACAAACATATATGCAATAAACTTCTTATAAATGCACACATTCAATTCAATCTATAAAGAACACATGAAATCAATCAATGCTAAAATATTCACAAAACAAACTAAAGTAATCTCACCAAGTTTCTTGAGAGGGGGCCCTCCTCTAGTTCGCAAGGTGAGAGATGTTCTAAAACCAACTACTATAGAAACTCCACGATTTTAATTTCATAGACTTTAGAGATAATATAAATATAGTGTTTTCATATATCATGTCTATATTGTTTTTTGATTAACATTTTCTTATATAGGCTTAAAAATTTTAACCATATTAATAACTAAACTAGAATGGCCAATGGCCTACTCCCTAAATATAGATAATGATTTGTTTTGGCTACTAGCCACACATAACAGATTACAAAACAACTTGGCCAAGATAACATATGGCCAAAAAATGATCTATTTAGACATTCAGAACTACATATCTAAAATAACATAGCAAAATTAAAGCTTCCAAACTGCTCCTCAAACTAAATGACTGGCTCCATACTCTCACATCCTTAGTTCCTATAGTAGAATGAGTCAAGATGAATCAATATTTTCTTCATTAGCCATCCACTCTTCAAGAAATATTTCAAACCTTAAGAATTTTTTAAATGCATTGTATTCTTTAGTTATTAATGGCATGATAGGTGTTAGGATAGGCTTTAGACAAGCCAAAAATGTATAAAGAATGTACAAAAATAGAGCACATTTGCACACCATCATATCTTGTACAAGCCTTCCATGCTTCACCAAAATTAGGATCATTTGGATACAGTGCACTAATTTCCTTGAACCCAACCATGTTCATCACCATTTTTGTTAGCAAAAGTTGTCTTCTACTAAGAGCATCTACAACTTTATTAGACTTTCCACTCCTATTTTTCAAAACAAATGTATAACTCTAAAAAAAATCAACCCTCTTTAAATGCCTTTGGTTCAATTTTTCTTGATTGTTCAAATATTTCCAAGCTTGATGATCAGTATACAAAACAAACTCCTTAGGAAGAAGATAGTGTCTCCACTTCTTCAATGCTTGAACTATAGCATAAAATTCCTGATCATAAATAGAATATTTTCTTTTTACATCATTCAACTTCTCACTAAAATAAGCAATAGGTCTACCTTCTTGACTCAAAATAGCTCCTATTGCCATACCACTAGCATCACAATCTACTTGAAGCACCTTGTTAAAATTAGGAAGTGCTAAAATAGGCTGCTCAATAACTATTTATTTCAACAAATTAAAACTCTTATTTTCTCTTGTAGTCTACTTAAACTCTTTTCTATCCCCTCTCATTATTTATGTCAAGGGCCCACAAATATTACTAAAACTTCTTATGAACTTTCTATAAAATGTAGCTAGTCCATGAAAAGATCTTACCTCTGTCACACTCCTTGAAGTTTCCATTCAAGAATAGCCTTCAGTTTCTCTGGGTCTATTTTTAGACCTTCTCCTAAGACTACAAATCCCAGGTACACCAACTCCTTTACAAAACTGCACTTCTTCAGGTTTATCAACATTTTTTCTTCCCTAAACTTATCAAACACCTTGCAAATATGAATCAAATGCTCTTCCAATGTCTTACTAAAGATTAATATATCATCTAGGTAAACAGTGAAAAACTTACCTAGTAACTCCTTTAGTACCTCATTCATGAGCCTAATGAAAGTGCTCAATGCATTGGTTAGCCCAAAAGGCATGACTAACCACTCATATAATACTTTCATTTTCTTGAAAGTAGTCTTCCACTCATCACCTTCTCTGATACAAATTTGATGGTACCCACTCTTCATATGTATCTTTGTGATATAATTAGCTCTACTCAAATAGTCCATAATATCATCCATCCTCGACAAAGAAAATCTATACTTGATGGTTATCTTGTTGATAGCACAAGAATCTATGCATATTCTCCATTCTCCATTCTTCTTTCATGCTAACACTCCTAGTACAACAAATGGACTTAGGCTCTCTTGAATTAACCCCTTTTGCAACAACTCATGAACTTTCCTGTTCAACTCTTTACTTTTCGCTAGTGTCATTCTCTGTGTTGCCTTGTTTGGAAAACTGGCTTCTAGAACCAAATCCATCTGATGATTGATTTTCCTTACTTGGGCAATCCATCAGGTACATTATCTGATATAATATCAAAAAACTCTTTGAACATATCTGCAACTCTGTAGGTACCTCTTCTACTTCTTTACTATCTTTAGGAATTATAGCAAAACACGTATGCTCATGCTTCATACCTTTAAGAAACTCTTTTCTATCAACAAAAATATTTTGGTAGCACTACAAACCTTTTCTTTTTTATCCTTCAATGGATTCAACTTATGTTTCACTCCATCCTTAGTTAGAGTGTAGGTGTTTGCTTGTCCATCATGTGTAGCATGCCTATCAAACTACCATGGCCTACCCAACAACATATGACATATGTCCATAGGTATAATATTGTATAGTACCTCATCCTGGTAGCTTCCAATCTTGAACTTTACTAAGAACTACTCATTGACCATCACCTTGTGGTCATCTTGCACCCAAGTAATACAGTATGGATGTGGGTGTTTTTGCCTCTTCATCTTCAACTTGCTGAACATTGTTTCTAACACCACATTTTTAGTACTTCCACCATCAATGCTCACATCACAACACTTATCTTCACATCTAAACCTTGTGTGAAACAAGCTCCTTCTTTGCTCAAGTTCATTCTTATGACTTGGTAGGGCTCTTTAGTTGACTAAGACTTCTCTTTCAAAATCTTCAAAATGTGAGGATATGGCATCTTCATCAACATGTGCAACTGTGGCCTGGCCTTCTATTCTTTGATATGTCCTTCCTTGGCACTGGGTACATTCAAATGCTCTATGCCCTTCTTCTTCACAAGAAAAACATTTCCCACAGAAGCCTCCTCTTCCAGATCCTTTTCCTCTACCTCTTCCTCTCTAATCTCTATTTTTCTAATCATGTAAATGATTAGAATTATTTCCCCTTTGGTTCTGACTACTACTTCTAGCCTCATCCTTGTTCTTTTGATCATTATTACAACCACCATAAGATCATCCACCAGATCTTCCACCATGACCTCTTCCATTGTTCTTTTTGTCAAACTTATTTCTTAATTTCTCCTTGACTCTGAGGGAAAATTGGTATGCCTCCTCAATATTGCACATTTGAACTAGACTTAGCTCATCTTAAATGTTGGGCCTTAACTCATTAATATAACATGTGACTTTCTCCTTATCAGCTTTTTGTATGGCTAGTTCTAATGAGAACTTGGTAGAACTCTTCGGTATACTCTTAAACATATTTTCTCACTTGCTTCAACCCTTGCATCTTCTTTAGTAGATCAAGCTCATAATCGATGTGAATGAATTATCACTTCAGATTATCTTTCATTCAATACCATCTAGTGATTTTGTCCTTTTCCTTTCTATTTTTCTCCAATTGAACCTCCTGCCACTAGATCTTTGCATGTCCCTTTAGTTTTTCCTTCACAAACTTAACCCTATCAGGATCATCAATATCCTCATACTCAAAATACTCCTCCAATTCATTGATCTAGTGGATCAACTCCTGTAGGTTAAGATTTTCCAAAAAAGTGGGAACCTCAAACATAGATCTTTTTCCAATCTTGGAGATGGCCCTAAAAAGCCTCTCTTCCTCTAGATTTAGAACTAGTTCTACTTCAACATTTTCTTCTACTTCATCATCATCCTCACTTTCATCTCTTATACGAAGATTTATTTCTCTTCGTATTTGTTCTTCCAATGCTTGTATTTTCCTTTAGAGGGCATGAAAATCCTTAAGTGTAACACCTACAGCTCTTTCGCCATGCTCTCTTCATGGAGGAATTTTCATGCTTCCACTGAAATCTTAGTATAAACTACCTCATAATCGGTGATCTATCTACATGCTTAGCCCAAACCACAGTCCTAGTGTTAACTACCTCACAGTTGGTGATGTGTACATACACTCAAGAAATCTAGCTCTGATGCCACTTAATGTAGGGTGTGGGAATCCCCTTAATACCATAAATTCATAACAAAAACAAAGAATTAATAGCAAATGTGAGAACAAAATATGGACTTCTTATTTGTGCCACAAATGTGAAATTACAAAATTCATAAATATGGACTTCTTATTTGTGCTGCAAATGTGAAATTACAAAATTCATAAGTACAATATGCTAACCCACATGGACACCTTTAGTATAATAATTTGCAAGACAAGCTATGAACTATCACTCATAGCTGCTCTAGACAATGTTTGGGCCTTTCTTAAATAGGAAATTTTATGTCACCTGAGATGGTTCTAGACATTGAAACTTAATACCTAGGGCCAAAAAACCCTAACAATACATACAAAGTTAGCCAAATACATCTTTGACAATTTTTTTAGGTATTTTGGGCAGCCCAACTTTGAAAGGCCATAATTCACGAACTGTTGTCCCGATTGGCTATTATAACCACTTTTTGGAAATGCTAGCTCCTGATCTACAAGCTTCAAATAGCACTAGCTCACTTCCATCGAGGTTTTTGATCTCATCTAGGCACTCTAAGGCCTCCAATGGTGAGCCTAAAGATTTTTCTGCAAAATTTTCCATCGAAAATCTGCAATAACTTCTCTAATACTTATGCTTGAGCAATGAGATTTTTATGGTAGGCTTGTAACTCTAAGATGAACCTTCCTATAGAAAATGAGAACATTCTAAGCTCATATGAAAAAATTACTAAAAATAGCAAGTTCCTATAAATAGTAACCACCCTGTCTACTAGTCCTTATTAAAATAGAAAAGACTGAAAATAAAATATGTTTGGGTGATGCAAGATTGCCCTTACACCCAGGATGCTCTTGTATCAAATTCCCCATTAAGAACTAAGTAAATATTTCATTCATTCATTTTAGAAGTATATCATTGAATTTTTATAATCAAATAATATTCATTAACATGACATACAATTAATTAATACATGTAAACATTCATTAATAATTTGTGAACACATCAATCATTATATTCACATAACATTGATTAAAATGACATATAATTTATTAATACATATAAACAGTCATCAATAATTTGTGAACATGTAAATAATTATAATTACATAACAATATTCAATAACATGACTTAAAATTCATTAATAAGTAAGTAAGACACATTGACATGACATACAATTAATTAATATGTATAAACATTCATCAATAATTTGTGAACACAGTAATCATTATATTCACATAACATTAATTAACACAACGTATAATTCATTAGTACCTATAAACATTCATCAAAAATTTGTGAACACATCAATCATTATAATCACATAACAATACTCAATAACATGACATAAAATTCATTAAAAGGTGACATTCATAAAAAATCATCAACACATCCATCATCAAACAAGGTTTTTAACATTCATTTCTTCTTTGTTTTTTCTTTGTTGAAGATAAAGGCTAATAGGCACATTGTGACTATCTTTGGCATTTTCATGTGGCTCTTATGGTTCTGATCTTATGACATGAGGCTTCCTCTTCTTTTTTTGATGACAAGGCTGATGTGCCCCTACAATAAGAAATAAATGGGCTTAATTCTAAACATTTTTTTTAATGTTATAAGTATTTCATTAATCTAAAGAACATTAATCTTATGAATGGTTCATAAGGCACAACACTTGGTGAAGGTTTTGCAAATGGGGTTGCAAGCTTTCATTTTAACAATGGAGGAAACTTCGTAGTTAAGTGCACTCAGGTTGGAGAAGTACTGGTATGGGTGACCTCCTGAGAAGTCCCGATGCTTCACCCCTATGAGCATCACCTAGATCCAATGAGTGCTAAGTGTTCCATTTATTCTCATTAGAGATAGATTCATGTTGAATCACTACTCATGAAACATGAATCAATGATTTTGACTCAAAAATCACACAATTAAATACTAATAGCAATATCACAATAATAGGAATTTTTATTTACCTAATAGTGCCACATTACCTACTTTCACGTTTTGTTCAACCCCAGCCTCAACATGCTCAACACTAACATCATGCATACTAAAACAATATCATATAAAGGTTACACCAATTGCAATTTAAGATGTTAAATTTTATTAATAATTACATGTTTAATTTTTAATAGAAATTTAATTTGTACATTTATCATTATGATGTGTAGGATTCATCCCTTCATCTTCATGAATAAGATCTATGCCAAGAGTAGTAGGCTGAAATGAAATATCATGCACACATTGTTATCATTGTTCAAAATTATCATCAAATAGATTATTTCTCATGAAGTTCTCAATTACTCTCATTATTCATTACACCTGTTTACTTATGTGTGAACTAGTGCACTATAATCTTCTACATTTGTTTGGCCACTAGAATTTGTGCGGTGGTGGACAATCACTTCTTTATAGCGTTTCTTGAAGCCAATTTGTTTGTCCTCTTATGTGGGCACTAGAATATCATTAATATTGAATGTATTGTTTATTTCCAAATATATTTAAAAAATTGGTACAAAATTTTATTTACTGCTACTTACAAGGCATGAGTGAATTTTCATATATCCACCATAGCCAAGATGGTGTTGACCAACCTCATCTTTCCTAGCTTGTGTCACCTTTGATGTGTCCTGCAACTTGTATATGTAAAATTTGAAAATGTTAGATTATATAAATCTAAAAAAAAGACAATGAAAGTTGAAAACAAAGAAATTTTACTTGTTGATTCAATTGGATTCAAATGCATACTCTTTTCAACTATTATGAGGTGAATTTAAACAATGATCATATAGTTAGATAGTTACCAATTGACTAATAGTTGGATGGTTACTAACTAGCAAAAATAATCTACAACACAACTATTTGAGAGGTTGATGATATGTAATATCATTATTTTATGAAATTGTATCATTTAATGTCAGTCAAATGTTGACTACATGAGTGTGTACAATTGTGCTTAAAGTATGCTACAAATGTGTATGTCTTTATTGAAATTTGAATGTGTAGATTCATTTTCTCTTGGTAACAGATCGAGTAATAATATGATATTCAAGCATAGAATAGGATTTTTTTTCTAATGTTTATTTCTGTTATTCTTGAGTATCTAATGGAATGACTAATTAATGAGTGGGTGTAATGTTGGTAGTAGTACAAAGCTGATCATGGATGAATCTAATCACTTTACCAGAGATGAAAGTGGTTTGAGTGGATCAAATTCACCCTGTAGTGTTTTTCATTCTCTGATATCTTGTATTCCTCTATAAAATCAATGTAATTCAAGTATAATGAGCTACAAATTGAGTTCAAGTCAGCCAAATTATTATTTGGTGGCCAACAAGAAAATGGTTGGAATATTTCTTTCTATGTGGTTGAGAAGTGATCAGAGACAGGATGTTAGAGATTTAAAGTTTCTTGTGTTGGTCATGGGCTAATGGGATACCTTGAAAAGAAGGAAAGAAGAGAAAAATATCTAGTTCAACTATTATTTGTATATAATTTTTTTTTTTTACTTTCTTTTTTATCATGTGTCATATTGTTGCCATTCTTTATTTTAGTCCATATGTCCATTGTTTATACAATTGTTCATAAAATGTTGGCCATTTAATCTTATTTACCAGATATAAGATTCTCTTCCTAATTTTATCCTCATATAAGTCATTCAATTCTACATGCAAGGCCCAAAGTTTATTCTTTTCTTCTTCAAATTCCTCAACAATATAAAATTATAGCCCTTGCGGGGTATTTGGTAATTCTACTAAGGGAGTTGACTTGAATGGCTCAATTAGGGGGTGAGCATATGTAATTTGAGGCCAACTAGCTTCTCTCACTTTTCTCTTTCCTAGTTGCCTATCCATTTGGGCTACCTAAGCCTCCAATTGATGTATCTTATCTCCCCTTTCCTCATATTCTTTCAACATTTCTTCAAATTTGGGATTGAGCTCTAGGAAATTTTTTTAATCCTTTCCAGCAACCACAACCCCAAAATCCATCATTTCCCTAGTCATTTTGGATACTTTTTCACTATCTAACTCCTTTTCCTTGTACATCATAAGGCTACCTATATGCTCAACACTTGAAACTTCATGTATTTTGGTCTTATCCCTTTTTCAATGGGCCATATCACCGATGCCTAGTGATCATTACTACATTTCAATCTTTTGTGTACTTGCAGGAGCTCTTCTTTAGTTTTAAAATTATTGATTCCTTTATTAATTGTCTTACCCCTTTAGGGGTTATTTGTGCAAATTCCTCCATGAAGTTAGCTTTAACTTCCTCTTTAATATTAGAGTCCATTTTACTAGGTTGCTCTGCTTTTATTATCTTACACTTATTCTCAAAATTAGCAATGTTCTTCTCCATAAGAATTGGGAAAAAGCTCTAGATTTCACAAAACTTTCATTATCAATAAGTATTTCGGCAACTTATGCTATCACAGGATCTATTTTCTTAACTTTATAATCTCTAACAATGAGATCAAGTGATGGCATAGGAAGTTCCTCAGGTACTCCTTTAATATTTGTAGTTGTGACCACAATATTGTTAGAGTAAATAATTAATATTTAATTATTTATTCTATTGCTTAAGTTTACTTAGGTCATGCATTTATTTAATATTTCATATTTAATGCATGTTGTGACAACACGGGAGTTTGTTCCCTTCTAGTTGTCACACTTATCTTCTACCACCTTCCAGCTTGTTCTACAAGCTTCCATGAGCTCTTTATATTCAGGCTCTCTCTCATTGTAAAACATATATCGATCATCATATCATTTCTTATTGTAAATACATTTCTTCTTGTGTTTGCATTATGATGGCTCTCATGTCCGTTTAGGGTTTTGCCCATGCTCCATGCTCCTCCCCTTCTATGGCTTCTCTTTGACAGGTTCGCATGCAGGTGATCTTGGCGTCTTCAGAGTTGGCTTTCCTCAACTCCAACATGGTATCAGAGCCTTCCTGCTGCAGCTTCGTTGAAGAAATTTTGAAGCCGTGATTTGAAGTCACAAACCCTAGTTTGTTTGTGCATTTTTTCTTCAAATCAGGGGATCAGCAATTTTTTGGAGCACTTTGGGACCAAACGGACATCACCATTGGATCCGGAAGGCCATTTGCAGTCAGGATTCATATAAAATTTGTCATTTTTGGAGACAGGGCATTTTTGGCGATTTTTTGAGGCCTCCAGGAGTCTGCCGTACGGATCGTACGGACGCAGAGCATAAAAAAAATTTTTAAAAGGGAGGCCACCCGCAGCGGCCGCAGCAGGCAGTGCCGCCCGCGCTCCGCCGCGGCCCGGCCTCCTCCCGGCCGTCGCCCTCCGCCGGTGGCTCCTCCCTCTTCGCCGCTCTGCGGCCACCTCCACCAGCGGCGCAACCTGCCTCCGCCGCCCTGTGGCTGCCTCCGCCTGCCAGCTGTGCAGCACAGTCAGCGACACGTGGCGTCTTCTGCTGCATTCTGTGACTGACACGTGGCAGGCGTGCCACGTGGCACATTGCCACGTGGCCCCTGCCACGTCATCATCCGTACTGCCACGTGGTAATGCCACGTGGCACTTCTTTTTTGCGGTGACGGCCTCCAAGCCGTCAAATTTAATCGGCTGACTTGCTGACGTCAGCACTGCATCAGCCCTTGCATGCACCTCTCCCGATTGCTTTTGGACCTACCTTTGGTTTTTTGGCCATAACTCTTGCATACGGAGGTATTTTTCCGATCCAAAAGAAGTGCCAGAAAGCTGGTTCCGTGACGGAGATTTTGGTGTAGGTATTTTTTGGTTTTGATGCTTTTTTATTGCCTTTTTTTCCTATTGAAGTCTGAAGTCCTATTTTTGACTCCGGCATGCATATCTTTTGCATCCCATGCCTATTTTTTGAAAACTTTATATTTCTGGAAAGCTGGTTCTGTGTTCTTTTCAGAAAAGTAGTCTTTTTTCTTCTTTTTTGGCCTCTACTCTTTCTATCATAGTTTTGGCATTTTTGCTCTATGGTGGATATTTTGAGTGTTTTAGGCCCGAGGATTGTTTTCCTGGCATGGTTTGCTTTCTTTTCGGCTGTACTTTCTCTTGGTTCAGCTCTTTTTCATTTTTGATCATTGTAGCTATCTTTTTGAAGCACTTTTCTCTTTCACACTGAGATAAACTGTCACTTTTGCATTCTAGGAGTCATGAACGTTGTTTTGAGTCAGGTGTACTTGCACTATTTTCATAAAGCACCATGGGGGGGATTATTTGTTTGCTGTTTTAGGCATTCTCCCTTTGTCAAATGAGTGTCCCTTCCACGACATTAGCCCATGCAGAGTCAGTTAGACCGTGTCTTTATCGGTGTCTGTACCTCTTTCCCTCTCTCCTCGTTCTTGGTTCGTTTGCAGGAGATTTTGGCTCACCTTCTCAGTTGCCTATCATCACACCTTGTCTGCATTAAGGGGGGGTTAAGCTGTGTTCTAATGCATCCGTGGTTCGATGGTTCGATAGTGTGAACTATGTATTTAGTGGTTGATCCTATATACAAGGCGATTGCAGTGGCTGGCTACCTATGCATTTCGGTGAGATGGATCATCTACCATATAGACATGCTCGGCTCATGCCTTCTTCTTCCATGGAGGTTTCTTCAGATCAGCAGTTTGGCAGATTTACGACTTCTTCATGCTTCAGTGATGCTGCTTCTTCATGATCATTCCTTGTTCCTGTTTTAAGGGACAATTTTCCCTAGTTGGAGACTTCTTCAGCTCTTCATTGGGTTCTTACCTCTTTTTAGGGGAGGGTTTTTCCCATGTGGTTTTCTCTCTTTCCTTGCTTACAGAGGTTTCATCTTCTTGCATTGTACTTGGGTACCTAAAATGGCCTCGTTGCCGGGACCCATTATGCATTTCATCTTTGCTTTGTGAGCTTAAGGCATTTCCCTAAGTTGCACTTAAGGGGGGGTGTTAGAGTAAATAATTAATATTTAATTATTTATTCTATTGCTTAAGTTTACTTAGGTCATGCATTTATTTAATATTTCATATTTAATGCATGTTGTGACAACACGGGAGTTTGTTCCCTTCTAGTTGTCACACTTATCTTCTACCACCTTCCAGCTTGTTCTACAAGCTTCCATGAGCTCTTTATATTCGGGCTCTCTCTCATTGTAAAACATATATCGATCATCATATCATTTCTTATTGTAAATACATTTCTTCTTGTGTTTGCATTATGATGGCTCTCATGTCCGTTTAGGGTTTTGCCCATGCTCCATGCTCCTCCCCTTCTATGGCTTCTCTTTGACAGGTTCGCATGCAGGTGATCTTGGCATCTTCAGAGTTGGCTTTCCTCAACTCCAACAAATATCCCTTTCCCCTCTAATTTATCTTAGTTGTTCCCTTAAAGATGATGAAAAGTATAGTCTGGATGGGTGAGTATTCTTCAACATTAGAAGATGATCCTAGCTCCAACTTTCTTTCTTGGAAGCATGTGTGTTACTTGGGCTTTTAGACCTTGGTCTTTTCTATGGAGGAACATGTTGTACATTCTTGGACACTACATACTCAACCCTTTTCTACAATGTATACTACCTTGGCTTCAAAATCATTCTACTTGCCAACCTCCTTTCCACCTCAATGGCCTTGTCTGGGTATGCTTGTGTCATGATTTCTTTCTTCTCATTCAATGTTTGCATAGTCCCAATAAAATGTTAGATTGTGGTGACTAATCATGAAAGCACTATACATACTTCATAAACTCTTGGGGTCGACATGTAATTATTAATTATAACCCTAAAGCGGTAAAAATACATGTATAAAAGAGCTTAGGGTTAGGGATTGTTTCATAGTTGTGAGTTGAAATTGGTTCTTGTCATGATATTGAGCTGTAAGGGATTACATTTTGTAATCAAGTTATAATCACTAGATCATAATAATATCAGACTTGCTATTAGGTGGATGTAGCCCAAGGACTGGGTGAACAACATTAAACTTGGTGTCTTGTTTTATTTTCTATGTGATCTATTATTTTTTCTATAATTTTTATTCCTATCTGTGGTTTAATCCTAACAAGTGGTGTCAAATCAAGGTTTTTTGTTTAGTTACCCTCTATAAGAAAGTCTCATGGCTAAGTGGGAACAATGGCAGATGAGGGTAAGCTGAGGGTTGATAGGTTTAATGGGCAAAACTTTCAATGATGGAATATGCAAATGGAAGACTATCTTTATCAGAAGGATTTATGGAAGCCATTGGAAGGAAAAGCCAAGAATCAGGGATCTATGTCAAATTATGAATGGGATCTTTAAGATAGAAAGGCACTTGGAAGCATTTGATTATGCTTGGCACCATCAGTCGCATTTAATACTACAAAAGTGAAGACAATAGAAGAATTGATGCAAACCCTAGTGAATCTATATGAAAAGCCATCCACTTCAAACAAGGTATTTTTCATGAAGCATTTATTTAATATGAAAATGGCACGAGGTGGATTTGTTATAGATCATTTAAATGAGTTTAATACTATTACTAGTCAGTTATCTTTTGTGGGTATCAATTTTGAGGAGGAAATTAGGGCTCTCTTGATTTTTTATTATTTACCTAAAACCTAGAATGGCTTGGTAATGGCTGTAAGAAATTTTGTTCCTAGATCTAGTACATTAAAATATGATAATGTGATCGGTGTTGTTTTAAGTGAGGAATTTCATAGGAAAACCTTAGTTAGATCTACATCAAGAAGTGCTTTGAATGCACAAAGTAGAGGTAGGACAACTGAGAGAGGAAGTAATTCTGGAAATTATGGAAAATCAAGAGGAAAGTCAAAGGGGAGGAGGTCTTAATTGAGAGAAATGAATGATTGCTGGTATTGTGGAAAACTAGGGCATAAAAAGAAAGGTTGTTGGAATCAAAAGAAAAATGAAGGAGATAAATCAGATGGAGACAAGGAGGCAAATGTGTAAGTAACAAATTTGAAGAGGATGCTTTGCTTCTATCGTCAGAAAGTGTTGATGATTTATGGGTTTTAGATTCTGGTGCTTCATTTCATGCTACACTTCATAAAGGTTATTTCATTGATTATGACCAATGGGATTTTGGACTTGTTTATTTGGGGGATAATGAACCTTGTTAGATTGTTGGAAAGTGAAAAGTTAAGCTTAAGTTGAAGAATGGGAATCATTCGCTACTACATGAGGTAAGACATGTTCCAAGGCTTAGTAGGAATTTAATTTTAGCAGGGCAACTCAGTGATGAGGGTTGCATAGTTACTTTTAATGATAAAAATTGGAAGGTTTCAAAAGGTTCCCTTGTAGTAGCAAAAGGTGTGAAAGTAGGAATCTTATATCTTTGTATAGGTCATATTGTTCCATCTACTTTAATTGTTTCAGAGAAAAATGAATGTTCAGGAAAAGTCGTTGCAGTTGAGTAGGGAGAACAAATAGCTACTATAAATTTTGATACAACATTGTGGCATAATAGACTTGGACATATGAGTGGGAAAGGTATGAAAGTACTTCATTCAAAGAAAGTTTTACTAGGTCTAAAATGTGTTAATATGGATTTTTGTGAAAGTTGTGTGTATGGAAAACAAAAGAGAGTGAGTTTTGTAAACATTGGGAAGGAAAACAAAAAGGAGAAATTAGAGCTTGTGCATATCAATGTATGGGGACTGGCTCAGGTATCTTTCCTTGGAGGCTTTCATTATTATGTTACATTTATTGATGATGCAACTAGAAAGGTATGGATTTATTTCCTTAGACAGAAATCTAATGTATTCCAAACTTTTAAGAAATGGAAATGCTTGGTTGAAAATGAGACTGGTAAGAAATTAAAATGTCTTAGATCTAATAATGGTGGTGAGTATTGCAGTCATGAATTTGAAGATTATTGCTCCACTAATGGTATTTGTAGATAGAAAACTATTCCAATGACTCCACAGGAAAATGGAGTGGTTGAATGCATGAAAAGGACTATAATGGAGCGTGCAAGGAGCATTAGGTTGCATGTTGCATTACCCTTATACAAGTTGGTAGAGGCTATCAAGACTATTGTATATTGGATTAATAGAGGCCCCTCTACTCCCTTGGGTTGTGGTATTCTAGAGGAAGCATGGATTGGTAAGAAGGTGAGTTATTCTTTTCTCAAGACCTTTGTTTGTGAAGCTTTTTCTCATATAGATTCTGAAAATAGAACCAAGCTAGAAGCTAAGTCAAAGAAATGTGTATTTTTTGGATATGGAATTAAAAAATTTGGTTATATGCTTTGGTATTTTGAAAATCATAATATTGTAAGAAGTAGGGATGTCATATTTAATGAGAAAGTGTTGTACAAAGATCTACTATAGCAACATGAGAAGGAAGAAGATGATTATGTAGTGTTGGATGATCCTCCAAATGCTAATGTTCCAACCATTCCTCATGATGTGCAACAACCACAACAACAAATACCACACACACTGGTGAATGTTAGATAGTCAACAAGGCAAATTAGACCTCCAAAAAGAATTTCTCCCTTTTTGTATTCTATTTTATTAATAGATGCTAGTGAACTTAAATGTTATGATGAAACTATATAGGTGTATACTAAGATTCAGTGGGAGTCTGCAATGAAAGAAGAAATGGACACTTTTCTAAAAAATAAGACTTGAGATTTATGCAAATTTCCTGTAGGTAAAAAGGCTTTATAGAATAAGTGGGTTTTCAAGTTAAAAGAAGAGGATGGAGGCAAGAAAATATTTAAAGCCAAGTTAGTTGTGAAAGGATTTTCATAGCAAAAAGGCATTTATTTTGATGAGATATTTTCTCTTGTTGTTAAGATGACTTCTATTTGTACTATTTTAAGTCATGTGGCTACTAAAGATTTGCATTTAGAGAAGCTTGATGTTAAAACAACCTTCCTTCATGGTGATTTGGATGAAGAGATATATGTGGCTCAGCCACAATATTTTGAGGTCAAAGGTAAAGAGAACTTACTGTGCAAATTGAAGAAAAGTTTAGATGGCTTGAAATAGGCACCTTGGCAATGGTACCTAAAATTTGACATTTTTATGCATGAGCATGGATATCGCAAGTGTCATTTAGATCATTGTGTTTATTTTAAGATGTTGAATGATGATACCTACATTATTTTATGTTTACATGTTGATGATATGCTTGTAGCTGGGTCTAACATGGATCATATTAAGGGCTAAAATGCTAGTTAGCTCATGCATTTTCTATGAAGGATTTAGAGGCAGCAAAACAAATCCTTGGTATGAAGATTTAAAGAGATAGGAAGAATAGAACATTGACACTATCTTAGGTTGATTATGTAGAGAAGGTGTTGCAATGTTTCTCTATGGAGAATGCTAAAGCTATTAGCACACCTTTACCTGATCATTTGAAGTTGACTAAGGAGATGTGTCCCAAGAAATAAGAAGGAGAGGATAAGATGTCCAAGTTACCCTATGCTTTAGCTATAGGAAGCTTGATGTAAGCTATGGTATGTACTAGGCTAGATATTCCACATGTAGTGGGAGTTGTTAGCAGGTATATGAGTCATCCAGGAATTAAGCATTGGAATGCAATCAAATGGATTCTCAAATATTTGAGAGGAACATCCAATAAGTTTTTAAACTTTAGGGGCTCTACTATTAATTTATAGGGCTATGTTGACTTAGATTTGGCAGGGGATATTGATACCAGGCAAAGTACTACAGGTTATGTCTTTACTATTGGTGGGCCAACTGTGAGCTGGGTTTCTAGGTTACAAAAGGTTAATGTTTTATCCACTATAGAGGAAGAGCATGTAGCTACTATAGAGGCAGCCAAGGAGATGATATGGCTTTAGTTCTTCTTGGAAGAATTACAACACCCTTAGAAGGATAATTATTTGTTTAAAAATAGTCAAAGTGTCATTCACCTTGCAAAGAATTCAGCTCTGCATTCAAATACCAAACACATACAGTTGCGGTACCATTTCATTCGGTCCATTTTGGAGGATGGATAGTTAAAGTTGGAGAAGATACATACAAATGATAATCCAACAGATATGTTGACAAAGGTGGTAACAAGGGAGAAGCTAAACTCCTCTTCAACTTCAGTTGGTCTTCTAAACTAACCATGAATAAAAGAATAGCAAATTCCAAGGTGGTTTGATCTAGTGGGAGCCTCATGAAGTAGCGGCATAGCTATAGAATTAGTCTCCAAGTGGGAGATTGTTGTTTTGTTTGGAGCCTAATCAATCCCCGAGTGAGAGATTGTTAGATTGTGGTGATTGATCAAGAAAGTACTACACATACTTCATAAATTCTTTGGGGCTCAAGGCATCACATTTTAAAAAAAAATTGGCCCTATTTTATTGGGATTTTGGGCTGACATGTAATTATTAATTATAACCCTAAAGTGGTAAAAATACTTGTATAAAAGAGCTTAGGGTTAGGGATTATTTCATAGTTGTGATGTGAAATTGGTTCTTGTGGCGGTATTGAGTTGTAAGGGATTATGAATTTTAATCAAGTTATAATCAATAGATTGTAATAATATCGGACTTGTTGTTTGGTGGACGTAGCCCAAGGACTAGGTGAACCACATTAAATCTTTGTGTCTTGTGTTCTTTTCCATATGATCTATTATTTTTTCTGTAATTGTTATTTCTATTCATGGTTTAATCCTAACACAAAATTGTCCATCAACAAATCTACTTTCATACCCCAATATTTTCTATCTACTAGGGGATCATAATCTAGCTCAAAAGCATTTATAAAGTCTAAGACTTTACTATAAACTATCCATTTTTCCTTCCTAATTTCTTTTTCTTACAATGAGAACCTATTTTTTATTATGTCCTTAGGAAAGTATACAATTTGCTTATGAATTTTAGCCTTGCTCCTTTCTATGTGGAGGTCATAAAATCCCTTTGAGTCTACAAACTAGGCATGAGACTAAGCCTTTTGATATCTATCTAAGAATTTCCCTAAGTCCCTCCATTCCTTCTTAACAAAAGCAAAATTGTGAACAATAGTAAGTTGGGCCAAAAGTGTACCTTTGGACTTACCCAACAAATCTCTTTCCTCAACCTATCCAATTTGCCACAATAATTCAGCAATCCCTATTTTTAAAGGCACTTGGTATAGTAACACATGTGGTTTTACCAAAAAACAATAAACTTTGAAAATGATTGACATTGCATATGGGATGATATCTCCCCAATTATGGCTCACCAGTAGCCCTTTAGCATGGTCTAATTAGTTCTAATAGAGGCTATGGTATCCTAGAGCTATCCCCTATTAACAATATTCTAAGCCTAGAAGAAAAATATCTATCAAACTTAACAAAACTAGCATTAATCACCTCCCATTTCATATTCATGCTCCATAATTGAATAGGGATTTTCTCTCCCTCTCTTTCCAGTTCCAGTTTGTTCTCCTTAGTGAAAAAGGTAACTCCAGGTTATATAAACATACATACATCAGCATGGAGTACTAGCAAAAGGGCTTATCAACCTTAGCCTTTGTAATTCCTATTAAGCCATTATGAATCTCCTCTTTTAAGTGAGTAGCAAAATAAAAAATTGAACTCATTCCATATTGAAAAGTTTGAGCAATAATGAAAAAAATAGAGCCTGGGATGTGATCTTGCTCATCTGTGCCAAAGATCTTGCAAAGAGAAAAAATATAAGGCCTATACCCTAGGGTTGAAGTATTGTTTCATGGAGGCATGGGGATATTTTGTGTAACCAAGGGAAATGATCCAATTTTTATAAAATGCTCTTGTAGTGGTCCTCCCCTTAGATTTATTCTTTGTGCATTATACCTAGCTTGGAGGTCTTCTATGTCTATTTTTTCATGAACAACATGGTCAAGGTTTAGCTTAAAAACTTCTTTGATTAGTTTAGGTGAAACCCTAAAGAGATTATCACAACATGGTTCTTCACAATTCTGGTAATTAGGTCATACTTTTTTGCCACTACTACCAGTAAATCATCATCAAAGAAAATTCCAAGAACAATCAATTTACCTATATCAAATTCCCATACATTGTTTATTGGAGTATCTAATTTTCTTTCTATAAACCACTTTTGAAAAAGCTCTAATCCTCCAACTAACACTTTTGCAACACTTAACCAATTTTCTTTATCATAGAAACCCTGATTGACTAGTAACTTAGAGCTTTTTAGAATAAGCTCTTTTCCCCTAGCTAATTCATTCATAGATTTTAGCATTTATTCCAAGAAATCATCATGAATCACCCTCTTCAGATAATCTAGTTTTCTCAAAAAATCCTTAGTGGAGTAATTTTTGAAACTTACCCTAATGCATTACAAATTCTCAATTTTATAGAATCTTAGACAACTTACCCATTTTTCTTGCCTTTTCTTCTCTAGAAATCACTCAACAATATGTCAAAACCCTTGGAAAATCTTTCCCTTAGCTCTAGAAATATTTATGCTGCAAGAATTCTACAATCATATGGCTCAATAATATAGAATTGAAAATTTTATTACAACCTTAAACTCACACAAAACAACATTGATCAAAGTTAAAATGCTTCAATAGTCACTTCTTGTGTCACATCGTGAAGTTTAAAATTCCACCACTGATCATCAAGAATTGGATGGCTTAGATTGAAATCAAAATGACTATATTAACCTTTTTTGGAAATGTCCACATGTCGATAGGGCCCTTCCCTACTTTAGTTAAACTTCATTCACTTTTATGAAGTAGGTATGCACTGATAATTGATCTTTAGAAGATTGATGATCATGAAAATCCTTCTATCTTTATAATCCTGACTTCAAAATGACATGCCCACTGGTACAATCACTTTCCAACTCAACAAACCCATAGATTACTCCACCAATCATCATGTACCATGTCAACATGATTTCCATTTTGGCGTAACTAAGTGACCTTTTGAATGACTAACCCCACTTTTGCACATGGCAAGTAGGTACTTCCCCACTTTGGTTAAACTTCAGTCACTTTTATGTTGTAGGGATGTGCCTTTTGCTGATCTTCCAAAGATCATCAGTGCATAGATGTCATACCTTTTATGACCTAGTTAGCAAGAGAAACAAATGGAATGGGTTGCTTTTTCTAGCATGTCTAACATTTACCAACTATTTTCAATGCCTTTTTAAAACTAAGATAGATAACATCATTGAGTACACATGTCACTAGGGTGCTTTCCCACTTTAGTTAAACTTTTCACATCTTTTCATTATGGTAATATGCCTACCATAGATCATCCAAAGATCAACAATGTCATGATTATAATAAAATAAGGTGACCCCACTACTTAGCTTGACCATTGAAATTGCTTGAAATCCACACCATGCTTTGACAACCCCTTGAGAATTCTGAAACCATTCTAAACTCTCAAGCTCTTGCAGTGCATTTAAAGGGTAATGTCACAAAGTGCTACATGGAAAGTAGGCACTTCCCTGCATCTTCTAAAGGTTGAGCAAATTCATATTGTATGCAAGCACTCACCATAGATCTTTCAAAGATCAACAATTATCAAATACAAACCTTGTAATGGTCAAGATACTCTAAAATGTTAAGGAATTAACAAAGGTAGAACCATAATTAAAATAACAATTTTATGGAAAGATAATTAAATTTTGGGAAATTAAATTTAAAATAAATATGGGGAAAGCTAAAGGTAAAACCTTAGGGTAATAAGCTTCACGCATAATATTTTATAAAACACTACTTTTCAAAATTATGAAAAACTAGGGCACATAACAACATTTCATGAATTTTTTATAATAATTTCATCTAAGGTTTTGACACATTTGAAATTTTAAACATAGGACTAGCAATTTTTTTACTATAAAGTATAACAAAATAGAAGGAGAAAGGACAAAATCACCAAATGGGATTAGATGATAGCTAAAATGAAGTGACCATTCATCCCCATGGATTATGAGCTAGATCTATTGAAGAAAATGCAAGGGTTGAAGTAAGCAGGAAAATCTGTTCAAGAGTATACTGAAGAGTTCTATCAAGTTCTCATTAGAACCAACCATGTACAAGCTGATAAGGAGATAGTGACTTGTTATCTTAATGGGTTAAGGTCAAGTATTTTGGACAAGATAATTATGGTTAGAATGACTAATATTGAAGAGGCATAGCAGCTTTCCCTAAGAGTTGAGGAGAAACTAAGCAAGAAGTTTGGCAACAAGAATAGTGGAAGAGGTCATGGTGGAAGATCTTGAAGATGACCTTATGGTAGCCAAAATGATGATCAAAAGAATAAGGATGAGGCTAGTAGTAGCAGCTAGAACCAGAGGCGAAACAATTCTAGTCATTTCTATGATCAAAAAAATAGAGATCCGAGGGCAAGAAGCTAAGGATAAGGATCTAGAAGAGGAGGCTTTCGTGGAAAATGTTTTCACTGCAAAGAAGAAGGGCATAGAGCATTTGAATGTTCCTAGTGCCAAGGAATGATACATCAAAGAATCAAAGGCTAGACCATAGTTGCACATATTGACAAAGATGCTAGATCATCACAATCTAAAGCTGTTAAAAGAGGAGAAGCCCTCGTTAACAAAAGAATCCTACTTGTTGTGATTTCACAACACACACCCCATTTTTCTTAGCAATGCATACCCACTAGTTTAATTTTTAACTTTTTAAGGTTTGATTATATCCCTAGTTTGGGTTCTAAATATTTTTTAGGGTTTTGCCTCAATTTTTACCTAATTTGGGTCTCTGTCTCAATAACTAGTTGCCAGAAACTATGGTTTTGATAAGACAAAATCAAATTTGTTATATAATAATAATGGTTGCACTAGTGTACCTATCACACCCCTAAATGGTGCAGGAGCACCTAGGCAAGCTAAGTTTGAAACCTAGGTATTTCCTTGTTTTTGGCTTGTAGTGATGCTAGCCACATCAGTAGTGCAATAACGTATAGGACTAGACTAGTCCTTAGGTAAGGTTGGTTAAGCTAGAAGGATCAAAAATGGGTCTATAGGCCTAAAGTTGCTCACTAGGTGATCTAGGTCCAAAATGTGAGAAAGTGACTAAAATAGGCTTTTAAAGGGTTGAATAGGTTTGTGGATTTCATATATGTCATTTAATATGTCTATGTGGTCCTTGGAGCAAGTTAGAGGATCTAATCCCCTCTAGAGAAAAAGTTGCTCAAAAGTTGTCAATGTTGTCATGACAACATTGCAACTTTTTCTTGCAATTTTGACAACTTTTCCATATTGGTTGGTTGGAAGGCCATAACCATAAAAATTGATTGAGTGCATGTGATTTAATTTTCAAATGGAAGGATTTTTATAGGTTGGACAAGTTGGTTTGATGAATTTTGCATTTGTACGGACTTTGCACATGGTTTTGTTGTTGATTTTATGCATTTGAAGCATTTTTCAATAGAAGTGGATTGTATGGCCTAATATTTGTGTGGGAAAAGTTCTAAAATGTTGTTTTAAATCTTTGTGTACAATTTTTTTGATCATTTCAATCATTTTTTTGTGGTTTAAAAAATCATATTTGTTTTAGACAGTTTGTTGTCCTGAACAAGGCTGCATTAGAAAAATGGGATCTTAGGGCCACTTCTCACCATTGGAAACCTCTAGTATTTTTGGATTTGGAAATAAGGTCCATGTACATTATGTACCAAGAAGGTGTGCCCTTGAAAATAGCAGCAAGCACTTTTAAAGTGATGCCCTAGGCAAGCCAAATGCAACTTGGCTAGGGATCATAGTCTGAAAAACAAGCTATGGAGAGAATTGAGAGTTCAAATGCCTCAATCTGGCCACACAACGATTAAGGAGAAGGTATAACTTTGCTCCAATCTAAAGGAGAGGTCTTGGAAAGGTTTCTAAGGTAGTTTTCTATCACAATAGTGATAAAGCCTTTGAAATCCTCATTTTTAGCCAAATTTTGTACTTTGGTTTTACGGATAGTTTGGGGGTTGGAAAATTACAAAATCTTGAGGTACTTCAAAAAGGGTATCCATAAATATAATTTTTTTTCAGGGTTGTTAAGAATTTTTCCAAGAAATTGTGTTGCTGGCTATTTAGGAGGGCTAATTCCTTGTAGCCTTTTTGGAGCATTTTGGTGTTTGAAGCCTTGTGGGTTGAATGTGCCCAACAAATCAGAATTATTTGGGATCTTGGATGTTAGAAGGAGTCTAAAGAAACCATAGATGACTAGTTAGTACCCTTGGAGGTCTAGGTGGACTTGAGGGTTGATGGTGGACTGGAGAAGGCTAGTGAGCAATGATGTTACTTTGTTGGTGTGCCTCCAACTGAAAGAATAGGATCTCTTGAGCAAGATTCTAGGAAGCATAGGGTGTGTAGAAGCCCTAGTGGGTCAGGTGAATGACCTAAGGAAGCCTTGAGAAAGCTTGGGGTTTGGAAGCAAGGTTGGGGTGTTACATCACTAAAGGTGCACTAGTATGCTAGTCACTTGAAGGAATGCACATTCCTCTTTGAAATATGCACTTGTGCACTTGTGCAGGTGCACACCTCCAAGAGGTGTGCCCAATCTTGGGCCTATAAAGCATGGGACCTTCCCCTTTTCTCACTTCCCATTTCTCCACCAGGTCTTCAGCAAGCACAAATCCACACCTCATGAGGTGCACTTGATCCCCTCTTCATCACCTATACACACTAACAAAACACATTAATTAACAAAAAAGAGGTATGCACCATGTGCATCCTCAAGGTGTGCAAGGTTCACACCTTTTTTCAAAACCTTAACATGAACAAAACTTTAAAACCTAAACTAAAACCTTAACACAAACAAAAATTTAAAACCTAAACTAAGTTAACTTTCACCTAGTGAAAGGTGCGCATGTGTACACCTATCCAAGGTGCACACATGTGCATCTTTTAGAGATAATGTTCTCCTTTTGCATATGATAAAGGGTGTGCACATAACGCACCCCACAAGGTGCACTATGTGTGCACCCCTTTCCTTCACACTTAGCATAAGTTTGGTACTATAAGGGTGCACACCTAGTGTAACCCATACGGTGTGCTAGGTGCACACCCTTATTTTACAAGGTTATTATGTAGGAAGGTGCACCTAGCACACCTTTGAGGTGCACAAGATATGCCATTTTTTTTGTCTTCTAGAGGTTTTTTGTCTGTGTTAGGTGTTTTTGTAATAGTTTTTTATGATTTTATGTTCTGAGTCAATTTTTTTAGTGAGTAGGGTTTATGTAATTTTATTTTTCTTCACCTCCTAACTAATGTATGTTGGTTTTGGGAAAATTAAATGGCTTCATTCTCATCTTTGCTAATTGTAAATATGGCTCCAAAATTAGTGGTCTTCAATTTTCAAGTTGTTCCAACAAAACCATGTTTCTAGGATGAATATTCAAAAATCTGAGATACTGAGTTAAGTCATATTGACTAGAATGCATTCCTAGTTTTATACAACAAACCAACTGATAGGTCTCCAATGGTATCTACACTTATTAGATTAGGGCTTGTAAACATAGCATCACACCTGGTATCAATACAATCTTCCATGTTGATCATGACATTAGCAAAGAATTATGTTTCAGAGGAAAGGGTTGTGAAAAGTATAACTGGAGAGATAGTCCTAGATCCGAGACCTAATAATATAAAGAAGGTTTTCTATCTTGCAAGAGCATATTAGCATATCAATTTAACATATCATCAAGTAGAAAGGTGGTATAGAGATCATAGAGACGAAGCATTAGAAATCATCCAATTTTTATACCTCATTGATAAGTCTCCTCTTGGATGAAAAGTAGGCAAAGTAGATATGACAAGGGGCTATATGAAGGATGATATCAAATATTCTATCACTCTTAAGTAGATTTATGGGGTTACTAGCATTAGGACACATGAACATATGGATGGTACACTTCATTGAGACCATCAGAACAGTGAAGATGACAATTGATTGAGTTTTAATTCTTAATGAGAATTTAGATGAGCAACTTGTGTTAGTCAAGAACAACCAAAAGTTCTATATGACATCTTATTTGGTATATCTATTAGCCACAAGAGCAATAAATTATCTAAGATTGTTAAAATGGGGCAACTTGCAAGATGCAAATGCATGGCCTTATGTGGTATACCCATAGTTGGTAAGGAAAAAGCTTCCACATCACAACAAGGAATATAGAATAGTGAATAATGCCTTTATTTTCACAACCATCTAGTTCATTGAAGGAGATTATGTGAAATGATGTTAGATGAGGCAATAGAAAAAATTGCAAAAATCAACACCTATTACATCCAATTTAAGAAATTCACCTATTTGAGGGTAGTAGGAATGACTGCCAATCCAAAGAAGCTCCCTAGATATTTGTGTGATAGACTCAAATTGCTAGATATTGTAAGACAACTCTTGTCCGCATATGAGAGAGTAAAGAAGAAACATAAGAAGACTTGGGTATGGCCCATCACTATAGGTCCATTTAGTGTTGTTTGCAACTTTTGAGTCTAAGTGGGATCAGTATCTCCTAGAGGAATATAACTCTCCTCATCCCTATTTTGATAACATTGGAAGATTTTAGTACTTGGTAGGGAAACGATTCCAACATGAAGATTCCATAGATGATCATTGGATGAATGTAATAGATGACCACAAAATTTGAATAAGGGATTATTGTAGGATGACTCTCTATTTGGCAGGTAGTGCCTTGAAAATAAAGGTCCCTTTATAGATAGTGCAGCAAGACACTGAAGAGGTCCTAGATCCCTTGTATAACAAAGATAAGATATTTGATCAACCTATTATGAATGCAAAAATATATAAATAACAAAATATGGATATTAGTCATAGGGCGAGGCATGTCATCCAATTAACCAAGGATTGGATCAAAAGACCATTCAAGCTAGATCCAATTCCACAAACCATGGATTTCCAAGCTACATCCCCCCTAGTGAAAGGTAGAGGAGAAAAGGTGATAGTGACCACATTCACATATTAGTCTCTAGTAAGGCTAGAAATAGTGCATCAACTTGATAGAGAAGTTGGATACTTTAGGGTGAAAATGGACAAAGGCAAAAGGAAAATAACTTTCCCCTCTCAAGCTGAGCCTAGAGAATAGGCAACTCAAGCACTAGAACACCAAGGGGTAGAGAATGTATAAGGGGTAGAAAATGTAGAAGTTATCTAGACTTAGAATATTCCTTTAGTGCCACCACTAGAACAAGGGCAAGGAATTGAAGTAGAAGCAAATGAAGTATCTCAACCCACACAAGAGGAAGAAGCATCTCTATCAATTTCCAAGAAAAGAAAGATGAAAAATTTAGTTAAAAGGAAACAAAAGGTGATAAGAAAGGTTATTCCTTTTCCATCAATCCTAGAAGTTATTCTAGAATAAGAAGAAGAGAATGATGAAGATAAAGAAGATAACCTTCCCTTGAGTCAAAGGACTGATCTCCCTAGGGCTATAGAGATAGAATGGAGAAAAAGTTCCACTATAACACCACCATCCATTCCTACATAGCCTATTCAAGCTAAAACTTTAGAGGCTTAATTACAACAATGGATTAATGAGCAAGAGGATGAAGGGGCTGATGTCTTTTACATTAGATTTTGATTTCATACCAATAGGCGCTAAGCTGGTAGGTGACAAGATAAGGGATACTTTGACAAATAAACCTAAATAAGAGGATTAGAGTCAATTTCCAACTCAGTCATGAGGACCTTCAAGTGCTCCACCTTCACCAAGTCAAGCTTTATCTTGTTTGGATAAAGGTTCAACTACTCGTCTCCCTCTGAGTAATGAAGAATAGGTGCATGCTAAACAGCAGCCACAAAAAATGCCTATCAATGAAGTGTGAAAGGAAGGGAAAATATATGAGGAACCCTAATAGACTTCCAAAGATATAGAGGTGAGGATTGTGGGCCCAAAAGACATAGAGATGCTCGATGTGGATCTCTCACAAAAGGAGAAGACTCTAAAGAGGAGTTATAAGGGGAAAAGCATAGTGGTACAAGCTCCATCTTAATCTAAAAATAAATCTTTGATAGAAGATGCTCCAAAATGGTTGAGAAAAGAGGTGATGGCTAGGTATAGAAGGTAGATGTATAATACTAAGGAAGAGGGAATGGGAGAATTAATTGAAGCTCTCAAGAAACTTGAGCCACCTATAGGTTATGCATAAACACTAGCCTTTGTTATGAGTGATCAAAATTGGGACTTGTTTTCCCTTGTTGGTATCCCTCCTCCACATATAGATATTAAGGATTTTACCCCAAAATATTATCAAATAAAGGAGGTCTTGCTTGGAAAACCCACTGCAAATACTGCCAAATTGATGTTTGCTATAGGAATTAAGGAAATGTTTAGGCACTTAGAATAGGATGAGATTGAATTTTTAAACCTTTGGAAGAAAAATGAAATCCTAAAGGGATATCTAAATGAAGTCATTGGTCTATTGGATCCAAAAAATCCCAAGGAGACTCTAAATGTGAAACTTGATAAAATGGATAAGGAGACTACACAATTTGATCCATTTTGAAGGCTTGTCAGCAATGATGGGAAATTTTTGAAGAGAAAGGTGTGTAGATCATACAAATAAATCTTAAACTACTACACCACATGTAGAATAATGCAGATAAGCTGGTTGCTATCTTGAACCAAGAATTTGGGTTAATTGATGAAGTACATACCTGAGGTAAAGACCTACAAGAGTTACAGTCAATAAAGGATTAGAGGTATCAGATGTTAATGTATGTATATATTAGAGATGAGTTAGATAAGATAGATTATTAGATAGAGAAGATTTTAGATGGTAATAAAGTAATGGAAACATTACATTAAGATTTTCATAAGCTCAAGGAGCAAACCCAAGAGAAAATTTTGGAGGTACAGAGACATTATAGCGATACTTGTTTGGACATTTTTGAAGATGATTCAAGAGATAAACTAATGACTATAGAGGTAGCTATTGAATAGTTTTGGAAGAATCTTGAAAAAAAATCCACTGATGAGGATATCAGATAGGCATTTAAGACTAAAGAGGCATTGCTAGATTTGGATGTGAAATTGGGAGATTTGGAGAGACTTGCATAGAGGTTGGCAACTATAGGCAAAAAGTAAAGGAAAAATATGAAACTTTAGATTTTCTAGATGCAACCTAGGTCATGGAGATTAGAGATAAATTCAAGAGCAAATACCGAGACATAGCTTTATTGTTAAGGGGAATAAAACCCAGAAGCTCGATTTTAGTATTGAGACTATTGGGACTAAAAATTGCATGGTCAATTTTGAGTACCATTGAGAATTTGAGCCCTATAAATGCTTTTAAATGCTTTTGTACATGGCTCTACCTTAGCAGCCTGTAAGGTGTTTCATTTTTCTAATGCACTACATTCAATATATCTAAGTGTTCTATGAAGTTAGATTGTCATTCTGAGTCATTTCGTGAAGTCTTGTTTTGAGCTAGTGTCAATTCTGCATTTTTACCCTAAGTGTCAAACAATGATAGGAGCCCATGTTTGCAACTGAATATCTTGCACCTAGAAATGTTTCATGATCTACCACTTTGGGAGTCTCTTATAGTTTCCATAACAAAAAGGCTATGTTTCAGATTTCGAGTCATTTCGAGTCCATTTGCCTAGGTTTTGAATCCCTCAAAGTTGGTCAGTTATCAATGTCATGCTGATATGAAATGTTCAGAATTCTTAGAAGCCTTGTTTGACATGTTATAACTTTTGACTAGTTGTCTAAAATGATTAAATTTCTATTGCATTGCATTTTAGAGGTTAGAGACATATTATGTTTCAAGTTTGAGCTTATGACGAATCCATTTGATCAGTTTTCAAACGCAATTCCAAATGCAATTTGTAACTTTTACTGGTGTCAGCATTTGTAGATTTGTCGGAACCCTTGTTCATGATGTCATAACTCCTAATCCGTGATTGGTAAGACTGAATGGATTGTACCACTGTGTTTTCCTTTAAAAATAATTTAAGTGTGCTAGTTTTTAAGTCTTGATGAAACCATTTGCACACTTTTCTAGGTCAATTCCATTTGCAAAAAATGCTTTCTGCCATTGTTTCAATTTGCAAAATTCTAAGCAGCCCACTTTGACCACTCGCCATTTGTGTCCTATTATTTTTCATAAGCCCAAATCATAGGCTTAAAATTTCCTCATGACAGAGAACTAATGCCCCAGTTTTCATCTTCCCAAGTGTCAATTTACCCAATTTTTGAAGCTGATTCCGAACCCAGTTTAGTGTTTTCTAACATGTTTATGTGCAGGTGATTCTGAGAGGGCAACTTTGACAGTCAATATCTTTTGACTGATAATTCATCATGAGATGAAATTTGATAGGGTGCAAGTATGCAAAACAAAGAATCAATGTGCTCGATTTTAGAGCCTGATCAGGTGTTTGGGTCAATTTTTAAGGCTAGTCAAAGGACCCTCTAGCACAAAGTCGATGAGTTGCAGATTAATGGTAAAATGATCTTTAATTGATGGTTCGATGTTTGAAATTGTTTCTAATCAGTATGAGATGGTTAATGGATCAATTTTCCAGTTCAGTCATTCGAAAACAATTTTTTTTTTAGCCAAACCCACTTTGGGGCCTGACTAATTGAATTAGACTGATTAGATATGGGAAAGGAAGATATTTTTAAAAGATGTAATCATTCTTTCAATGTTGATGTTTCTGTCTGTGAACATAGTTGTGAAGAGTTTTCAAGCAACAATCAAAGCCATAGTCTTAATATGAAGATACATCAAAGACTACTTCGGCGATGTGGATTCAATCTTCCTTTCTTATTCTATGTATAGGAGGTCATTCATCAAAAATGTTCGAATGGCATTTGTTAATCTGTAAAGTTTTGGAACTATGCTTCCAACTTTTGGTTATAGAAAACAAGCAACTCAATGGGAAGTTTTTTATAGGTTGCTTTTTGACTCTCCAAAGTACTTCAGTAGCCAAGTTTAAGTTAATCATGCAATACATGATGTAGTTGCATTGGTCCAATCTAGTCGCCATAGCTTTTGTAATTATGGACTCCTCCACCAAATTCATTTGGAAACCTTCCACCAGAGTTCGGCTACAGCATTGAAAATGTTTGAAGAGGTTTACAGGCAGTTCAAAAACATACTTGGTCTGATGGAAGGAACAGTAAAACTAGACTATGCTTTTTATGTTAAAATATCAACAGAGCACCTTGCATAAAGGAGAACTTGTTGATTGAAGACTCAGCTATATGAAGAGCATTTCCAAGCCATAAAGGAAGTTCCACGCATAAAAAAGGGAACCTGTAGCAGATCAAACCCGAAGCACAAGAATCTACAACCAGCATCAAAGGAAATGCCAAATCAAACAAGACCACGAATTAAGAAAAGAGGCCACCTACAGTTTAAGAGGATCAAGTCACCCAGTGAAGGCTCATAGTAGTAGGGACATGGGACACCTATGTTTGAAGAATCCACCATTAATGCCAATCAAAGAAAAGACCTCACGAATGCTTTCAAAGAGCCAACGTGTAAAGGGGCAATCGACTTTAGAATAGAGGAAACCTGTGACTAAAAAGGATGAAGTTGCTAGTAAATGAAAGAACCATACACCATAGAACAACCTTTGGTAGATTGGGAGCATATCACATAGGTCAAAATGCAAGGAGCCCACGTAGCATGAAACATCCAGTAGGCAACAAAAGAAAATACGATAGTTGGGAATGAGCCAGTTGTGCATTGTATGAAATGGGGAGTTTATCCTTGGAAAATCCTTGTGCTGAGCCTCCTCCATCTGTGATCTCAAATACATCCAGCCATCAGAGTGGACTGTGTTCATAAGATTATAAAAAATGTGGTACCCAGTTGCAAGAACGAGAGCATTTGGAAGTCTTGAAAGAGCTTTTGAAACTGTCCATACATGTAGTAGAGAGCCCGCATTAGAATCCATGCTAGCAAGAGAAACACGTGTAGGAGCACTCATACGAAAGACCAGACCAAGAGAGTGGAGCGATTAAAAATACACTAGAAGCCTTTATCCCACATTCGCTAGGAGAGGATATTTTCAACTCTTTAAATACATTAAGACAAATACCCTAAGATGTCTTAAAAGATATCAAATTTTACAAGCCAAGGATGATGTGGCATGCATGTGGAGGGGCCCACCTAACAAACTGGATCTGACATAACCAAATTTTGAACAAAAATTGAAGCATGTGCATTTTTGCAAAAGAAAGATGCTCAGAAGATAAGTAATGTAGGTATGCAAGATCGTGCCACATGGCATTGAGTCTCGGGAGTGCTAATGTGGTGATGATGAACAAGGGGCTTTGAGTGATGATGTGGCATCTAATGAATAGTGGTTGGCCAATCAGAGGCTACCACGTGGCAGAAAAGCTTGGTCAAACCAGTTGGCCCTGAAGTGCAAGGATAATGGGAAAAAATAAAATATGTAAAATGTCAATTTTTTATCATTTTTCAAAATAAGGATGCACGTCACTAAATTTTAAATTCAAAAAGGGTTTTTAGACTAAATTTTTAACTTTAGAGTAATTTAAATTTTTCAAAATTTAAATTTCAAAGAGTGTAGACTTGAACCTTGTAGCAGGGGGGGAGTGTTTTTCAAACTGATATTCTGGGCATTTTTGAGAAGTTAATATAGCAATATTATATATCACTGGAATCGAGAGAAGATAAACTTTCTGATTTTGATGTTAGTTTTTGCATAGGAAGTAGTATGTTCAAGATACAAGAGGTTTTTTCCTATTTTCCTAATTTGCAATTGTATTCAAGTGACAAAGTTCAAAACTATTTTTAGCAAGGTAATGACCTGAATATGCATAAAAGACAGTGAAAATGCAGTTGGGTTCGAATTGGGTTACTTTCAAATTAGTTAAATTTTAATTCCTTCAGCATTTCATGAGGCATATCAAATATTTTGGTTGCAGAAAGGGTTTTCATCATTTCATCTAAGATATTTTCAAATCAGTTACAAGTAATGATGAAAACAAAATCAGATCAAAATGGTAGAAAGATGAAAGAGGTTTTTAGTTGTAGGAGATTGAATTTCAAGTGCGCACATGTCAATTGCATAATAGATCCAAGAATTCACTTCTTGCTATATCTTTCTTTCTTTCATTCATTTTAAGGGTTGGAATTTTGGAAAGTTTTCTCTGGAATGAAGGCATTTAGTAGAACTAGCCTGGAATTGATGAATTCTGAGTGGAAGATCTGGGATGTGTTGGTTCCAGACCATGAAACTTTTTCTTTGGTTGTGATAGCCCCTTCCATCCCATCAGCTTCTCATTCCCACCATTTTCTCTCTTGTATGGAAACATTTGTTCATTGAATAGTCTAGTTTATTACATTTTTTATGAGTTAAGTTCATGCATTTTTATGTATTATTTCAAGGAAATCAATACAAGGAATAGCAAGTGTTTAGTTTCAGTTTAAATCTTGTCTCCTTTCTCAGTTGAGCTGTGATGTTTTATTGTCTTTGAACAAAGATCCTAGATCATAAGTGTAGTCCCTTAAGGTTGTATGTTGCTTCATTATTGCTTGTAATTCATGGAATTATGTAAATGCTTCAGAGATTGAACAGGGTTGTAGGTTTATTGAGGAGGATATCAGGTAAGAATGAGATTTAGATCGAACATTGATGTATATTTACAAGGTGAATGGATAGATCATATATCTAAATATATGAATAAGTATCAGGTATCCAAAATGTATGAGGTTGATTCATGAATTACCCAATGGATCAGGCATTGATCAGCTACAGGATCATTAGTTTTTTGTCAATACTTGGTTTTCATCAACTTTCTCCACCTACATAAAATCAAAATCAAATTCAAATCATCTTTACATTTTATGTTGAAGAGCTAGAACAGTTTAACCCTCATTCAGCTTTTGAGATTTATAGATTTGCATTTAGCTACTGTAGATCTATGTCATTACATGAGTTATTAGGAGAAATAAGGGTTCTGTCTACTTAATAGATTCAAGGATATGTTTTACACTAGTACGGTATCAATTAAATCTAAGGTCCACCTGCCTAGGTCTTGCAGAGCCTAAAGTAGAAGAAGGGTCTAGCCTTATAGTTGGTCCGGTGTCTGAAATGGCATATTGATAATGGGAGTTAGCTACCCCTAGATATGTCGTATTCTCATTGGGATGACTGAAAACCCTCCAACGTTTTCAAACACCAACAAAATGGTGACTCTGCTAGGGAGTTGCATATAGAAAGAACCAAAATCTCTGGCATGAAACAAATTGGATATAGAAAATATATAGCAAGAGATGTTTCTTATTTCCTTGCTAAAGTTTCATGCACCCCAGTAAGTTTTATCCATTTGCAGCAGTAATTTCAAGGTTGAATACTGATTGTCTTACTGAGTTTTATTTGTAGTCAATTCAACTAGTTATGGTTTTCGTAGTATTTACTGTTGCAAATTCAGAGTTTGAATTGTGATCAAAAGTTTTTCTCTCTTCTAAGTGTTTTGAAGTTTTCCAAATTCTACAAAGTGACAATTTAGTTCATATTTGTCATGTTATAAATCATGTGTTAAATTTTTCTAACAATTGTGAGTGACGACTCTCTCTAAAAGGATCTCTGAACCAATGTAGATCAGTTACATAAAATTACTTTCAAGATTTTTCAATTGAATCAGACATATCTAAAAGTTGTGTCAAATTTTAAACAGAAAAAGAGAGTATATGAATTTCTGACCAATAAGTTTTAGAGTGTTATTGATTTTCTGTCATAAGAATTTTTAATGATAAATGTGAATTACTATTGTGATTTCATTTTTCTCCTCAAGGAGATGGTAACTCTATAAGGATATGATCAGTGGTGTGAGGAATTGAGATCAACACTAGGCCAACCAGCAGATCAATGTTTTCAGCAGCAACACTTGAGGTATTTTATATTTTCATGTGATTCCTGTTTCATGAAAGTGAGTTATAAATATGTGTTCTCCATCAAGTGGTACTTCCAGCACTAAGAGGAGGAGAATAGTTTGAAGGTTTCATGCACTTCATTGATTAAGTTTCAGCTTGTTGTGTTTAAGTTGTGAAGTGTATTTGAAGAGGTTTATTTGGTAGAAGATTGTCTAGATCTACTGTAAATTACAAATCAGAATTTGTGTGAATGAGGTTCTAATTTTTAAAGGATGTCAAGATTCATTTCACCTAAGATGCAACCGGTTAGTGAAGTTCCTAGATCCATTTCTACCAAGTGGTATATGCCATTAAGTTTTAATGGTATTCATGGTTTCCTAAATGTCATTCCTAATGATGTTAGGAAATGTTTGCCTAGGTTTAGTGGGAATCATCTTGTTTTAGCTAGTCATCGTGTTGAATTGTTCATTGATTTGATGGGTGACTATGAGATTTCTCATGAGGACGTTCACATGAAGCTATTTTTTTAGAATTTGGAAGATGATGCTAGAGACTGGTTTTCTTTTCTACCAGCATGCTCTATTTCATCTTGGGGTGAGTTGCATTCTGCCTTCATGGAGCAATTTGGAGAACGGGTAAGCATATCTGATTCTTATGACAAGTTCTTGAAGATTCATATTTAGAGTGATGAACTTGTCCCTCAATTTAACATCAGATTTGCAAGAGTTTCGAATGAAATCCCTGAGAGTTATAGACCTAATGATCAACTGTGTTTAGCTATATATTTTGATGCATTTGACAAGAAAATGAATTATCTACTAAGGGATAAAGAACCACAGACGTTATATCAGGATTTTTTGACCGCTAGGGATATTGAGAATAATATGAAGTATGGATTGATTAGAGGTCATTTTGCTATGAATGATTTCCAGTATAATGGTCATGAAATAAAATTTGAACATGGTGTTGATGCATCAGTTTCAAATAAGCATATCAACACTCCTACTGTAGGTTCTAATCAGATTGAGAATTTAAATTAGAATATGTGTATAATGAAGGTTAGTTCGGTTGCAAATAGAAACACACATGTTCATGATCCTACAGTAGTGAATAGTATTTTAGACTCTAATAAGGTTCAGCATTGTGTTGATTTTATGAATTGAAGTTTAGTTACAGCAGTAAGTTCTTCTTATAATAATTATATGTATGATGATGTAACTAATGTTTCAAATTTTGAGGATGTTGCACCTAACTCTAAGTCTTATGTAAGTGAGAAGGCTAGAAGTTATCTCTTTGATCACAAACTTGATGTTTCTAATCTAATATGTTATGGAGAGATAATACAAGATGGAGAATATGAATCACACTTATCTCAGTCACAGTCAGAAGAACAAAGTTCACATGTTTGTATTGTTTTAGCAATAGATGATAAGATGGATTCACTTGACCAATCAAATATACAGGAAATGAATTCTCTTATTGAGAGATTGCATTATGTTGAGAATGTTATAAAGGTTGAAGTTGAAAGATATGCATCTCAATATAAGTACAAAGAAGCTAAAAGTTATCTTCCAAGTGATGATAATGAAGTTGTTGATCCATTGTATTGTGAAGAAGCATCGTGTGAAGATAATGATGATAGTGGTTGCTCAAGTCAAGAAGAGGAAAATGCTAGTATGTGTTCATCTTCATGTGAATCAACTGCAAATTGGGAAGAAGAAAGCAATGACGGTGTTGGTGTTTGAAAATATTACCCATTTCCAATTACCCTAATGAGAACAAAACATATCTAGGGGCAGCTAACTCCCACTTTCAACATGCTCATTCAAACACTAGGCCAACTATAAGGCATGACCCTTCTTCTTCTTCAGGCTTTGCAAAACCTGGGCAGGTAGACCTATAGATTCTTTATATGGTACCAGTTGTCAAAGCATACACTGAATCTATTATGAAGCAGATAAAACCCTTATTTCTCTTGATAACTCATGAAATAACATCAATCTACAATAGCTAAATGCAAATCTAGGGTATTCATAAGCTAAGTGAGGGCATTCTATTATAGCTCTTCAACATGAAAGGGGAAAAGTGTTTGATTATTGATGTTGATGTTCAACAAATCCTTAAACATGCAACAAAACCTAATGATCCTATCTCTGATCAGTGCCTAATCCACTAGGCAAATCCATGAGTTCAAAACATACATCTGTGACATCAGGACATATTCTATATACCCAGACATAAGATCTATCTAATCACCTTGTGATTTAGACATCAATGTTCATTTAGATCTCATTCTCACAAAATATCCTTCTCAACATAATCAGTAACCCTGTCAAACACATTAAGCATTTACTTGGCACTTTGTTCCAACAACAAAATATATCAGACATACAACCTGAAGGGGAAGCAAATTGATCTCAGCTCTTCGTTCCAAGACCACATAAGACTACAGATTACTGAGACAGGAGACGAGAACCAGAATGAAACCAAAGAAATGATACTCATATGTATTCATTTTCTTTGAAAATATACATTCAGATGCATGAAATTAAAACATGAAACAACCTAATGTATCAGAACTATCTGTATTATCTGCACTACTGCTGTTCACATGAGAGAAATTGCTAAAGAATGGAGGTGGAATCACAAATCTGGATCCAAAGGAATGGTCTCACAGAATGACTGCAAATTCTCTACCAACAGTGGTCTCCCAGTAACAAAAAATTGGAACCTCTTCAATGGAAGAAAGAAAGAAAGATATAGAAGAGAAAGAATTCTTGGATTTGTTCTGAAGATGACAAGTGTCCACTTGAAATTCAATCCTGTGCAACTGAGTAACCTCTTTCTTCTTTCATCGCATCTGATCTGATTTTGTTTCATCATTATCTACAACTGATTGGAAAATATCTCTGTTCAAATGATGAAAGCTTTTTGAATCACCAAAATATCTTATTGCCCCATGAAAAAGCCAGTGAAAATGAGTTTTTACTGAGTAAATCTAAACAAATTTGACCCTAACTACATTTCCATTGCCTTCTACTGAATTTTAGGTCATTATCTTGACAAAAAATCAAAACTAAACTTCCTGGTCTGAATATGGTTGCAATTCAGGTACCTAATAGAAAACCTCGTGTAGCTCAAATTGACTGATACTTGTGCAAAAACTAACTCTAGAATCGAAAAGTTCAAACTTTCACGATTCCGATGGTATATGATAAGGCATACTTTGCCTTCCAGAAACGCCTAGAATCTCGATTTGAAAAACACTCCTCTGGTAGAGACATCAGGTCTGCACATCTTTGAATTTAAAAATCCAAAAATTTTAAAATAATCTAATGTCTTAACATTAGAATTAAAGCCCTATTTGATTTTAAAAATTGTCATGCATACCCATTGAGAAAATACTTTAAAATTCACTTTAAGCCCATTTTACTTTTTTGTCTTTATGCCTCCATTCAGTCAACTCCAGGTTTGACCAATGCCACGTGGTGCACTTTGATTAGTCTGGGCCTATACAATGGATGCCACATGTCCTTTTCTCACTAACTCACTATGCTAAACCTCGTGCATCTTCTGCTTGGTGAGTTAATGAGAACTGTCAGATCTGCCACGTGGTGCAATCTGGTGCGCTCCTGACATTTGCTCACCACATCATAACCTAGTCACTCTATCACTGCCACTTGTCACCATCCGATTTGCTATTGTCTCCAGGTGGGACCCACCTTTGTCTGCCGTGTTTTCATGGCTTTCCGATGACCTCGCTACTTCGCTAGCCAAAGTTTCCAAGATTTTTCGGCTGGCGAAGTAGCGAGGCACTAGATTCTTGGACTTTTCGATTGCCTCAAACTGTGCTAATGTCATCTCCTTTACCTACATCTTCATTCAAAATTTATTTCTTTTATCCACCAAGTCAGATGAACGGACCCTACAACCTGAGCGTGCGGCTCCAAAAGCTCGTACCTTTTAGACAACAAGTCTATCAAGTCTAATGCTATTTAAACATCATAAAATTTGATACTCAAACAATGTGGGATATAACATTTTTACACATTTCTCCAGCTTCAAACCACATTCTAGCGGCATTCATCTTTTAAAAACGACTCCTCTGCTCTTTCTTGTTGATGTGAGTGATGGAGTGGAGCTTTATTCTGCTCTTCTTGTTTGGCGATGCCATCTTCTTTATATGTGTGTTGACGATTCTTTTAATGTTTGAGGCTTTTTTATCTTGCAGGCATGGGCTGCTTAGAACTCTGAGCCTCTTTTTATGGCTGGTGCGGCCTTTTTAAAAAAAAAAAAACCATGGCATGGACTCCCCTTTATTTAGTGTCTTCTCATTAAATTAGCTTCTACCTCATGCTGGGCGGCTCCATACACGTGGTCTCTTTTTGAAAACTGCATCTTCTTTTGCTGGCATGAGGTTTTACCTTTGTTGATGGCATTTTTTTTTCTCTTGTAGGCATGAGTTGCTTAGTTCATGGGCCTCTTTGCCCCTGCTATTGATTCCTACATTTGCGCAAATTTCTAACAACTCTGCCCCTTGCTCAAAACGTTGGTTCCTTCTGAGCCTCCTGCAGCTTCCTCTGATCTCCATGTTATCTGATTCATTAAGTTCAGAAAAGGATGAAGCCGAATTGAAATGGGATACCTAACCTTATGACCTGCAATGCTTAATTCCCATTATCACGTGAAGGAGGATGAGGATTAGCAAATAAATGCCTCTTGTTCTTGGAAGCCATGGAAACTTCTTGTTTTCTTTGAAGGAGGTGAATGGCATCTCCACGAGTGAAAATCACAGCATCATTTTGATTTTCGGGCTTCCCCTCTCCAAGCTTTGGATCTCCAGGCAACCTTGATTGAATAAATTTCCTGCTCTTTTCCATCAACGTTAGCTTTGACAGGTTTCGAAAAGAACTCCTTGTGTGTCTTCTCATATTTAAGACTTTCAACAATATCAATATACGCTACTCTAAAGGCCTTGTTTCTTTGCATTAACAAAACAATATCAGCAACTTCTTATGCATGTTTTTGTTTTTGTTGTCCATAGATTTGACAAGTTACAAGATATGTAAATTTTATATCTGCTTAGGCCCGTGATTTATGAGATAGTTCATATCCTTGTGCATTTGTTATGTCCACACCAAAATGTTCATCCTTAATGTCATTAATGGATTTTTCGTGTAGCTTTGTAGCATAAGAGCCTTTATGTAGTTCGTCATTTCTCTAACAGTTTGACGGAATCAGTCGAACCCCAAATTGGGTCTGGCTAAAAAAAAATTCATTTCCAGACAACTGAATCTTATAATTGGCCCACTGACTACCTGATATTGATTGGAAACAAATTCGACCACTTATGCATCACAGAGATATCCATTAAACTCATTTTATCATTTTCTACCAACTTGCCAATTTTGCGCCAGGAGGTCCATTGACTAGCCTTAAAAATTGACCACAACACCTGATCGGGCTCTAAAAGTTGGCACATTGATTCTCTACTCCGCGTAATTTTACCTCGTCAAATCTCATCTCATGAAGAATTCTAGGTCAAAAGATATTGACCATCAAAGTTGCCTTCTCGAATTTATCTGCAAGCAAACACGTCAGAAAGCAATAAACTGGGTTTGGATTCGGCTCAGAAAACTGGACAAATGAACACTTGGGAAGATGAAAATTGGGTCATTGATTCTCTATCATGAGGAAAATATGAATCTACAATTTGGGATCATGACGAATCACAGGACGCAAATGGCGGACGTTCAAAGTAGGCTACTCAAAATTTTGCAACTAAGAACAATGACTGAAGGTGATTTTAACGAATAGAATTGGCCTGGAAAAGTGTGCAAACAGATTCATCATGAATTGCAAACTGGCACACTTGGATTATTTTCAAAGGACAACATAGGGGAACAAAACATTCGATCTTACCTTTCACGGATCAAGAGATATGACATCCCGAATAGGGGTTACAATCAATTTGCAATTACTGACACCAGTTAAAACTTATAAATTGCATTTGGAATCACGCTTGAAAAATAACCAAATGGATTCGTCATAAGCTGAAACTTGGAACATAACAAGTCTCTGACATCTACAATACAACGCAAAAGGAATTTTCTCATTTGGATCAACTGGTCAAAAGTTATTGCACGTCAAACAGGGCTTCCCAGAATTTTGAATATTTTGCAAATGTGTGAAAACAGTAACTGACCAACTTTGAGGGATTCAAAACCTAGTCAAACGAACTCGAAATAACTCAAAATCTGAAACATAGGTTCTTAGGTGTGGATACTAGAAACTTTCAAAGTGGCAAGTCATGACACATTTTTGGGTGCGAGATATTCAGATGCAAACATTGCCTCTTGTCGTTATTTGACACTAGGGCAGAATTGCAAATTTGACAAATGCTTGAAACATGACTTCGCAGAATGGTTCAAAATGAGACTTTAACTTCATGGAACATTTAGACGCACTAAATGAAAGGTGCTAGAAGCATAAAACACCTCATAGGGTTCAAAAGTACAGCTGGGTACATAGGCTTTACAAAGCATTTATGGGCCTCAAATTTCTCAATGGTGCTCAAAATGTGGGCTACAATTTTGAGCACCAACAGACTGAAGTTATTATTCTTATGTTAGTAAAAGTATGAGTTCCTTTTCTAAATCTGAAAGTGAAGTTTGATTTCATAGTCATACAGGTTAGCTAGATGTTGAAAGTTGTGAAGAGTTGTCTACACAATACGAGGATAAAGAAATTGTTTATAAGGATGGATTAGCTAATTGTGTAGATGAGTGTCTTGAGGATGCGTACAGTGATGATCACTATATGAGTGATCCTAAGATTAATGCATTAGCACCTATTGATAAGATAAATAATGATAGGTTTGCAAGACATTTGAATCATCTTAAAGGAGACAATGAAAGCAATTTTGATTCATATTTTGCATGTTCATTGATGGAGTTAATGATGTGTCTTCGAATGATGATTCTGATTCTTCTTTTTCACATGCTGAAAGTGTTCTTGATAGTGGTGTAAGAAGTAGTTTTAAAATGCACACTAACATTTTGTATGATGAAGATCCTGATGATGGTCAGCTTATGTTTTGTCAAGATGTTCAACAAGGATCACTACATGGATTTATTAACCCACTGTTTGAGAAGAATTGCGAGCTTTCAGATTTAGTTGAGTTGGATATAAGTGATGATGAATTATCATACCACTATAAGAAATTAGTTTACTCTTCTTCCAGATGTGATAGTGAATTTTATAATCAGCATTTCAATTGCGATTACGAGAATAAGGTGTTTGATGAGAGTGTTATTGAAAATCAACGTGCACCTTGTAAAATTTTTTATGATGAACTTTCTGATGTGAAGATTAATCTGTTTGCTGATTGTGAAGAACCATTTGAAGACTATTGATTAGTTTTAGATTATGATATTGATGACATGTGTGAATACCAGTCAAATTGTTCGTTTGAGCATCCTCCAGTTATGCAAAAGGATATACAATTTGAAGGTGTGAGTGATCCTTTTCTGCATGTTGAATATGATGCATTCATCTTTGAGATTGATAGCATGCATGATTTATTTAATAAAGAAGAGTTTCAGTTTCAGTCTAATATTTTTGAGCATGCTAATCAGTATTTTCATAATGAGCAAACAATTGAGAATGAAGCAAGTTTTTATATGCATTATGGAAGTAAGAATGGAGATTCAGTTTTACTAAGTGTTGAGTTTTAGGATGCTTATCTAATTGGTGAAACTAATAGGAGAAGTATTTTTAGTTTACCTCATGCATGTTTGGATGAGAATTAGGTATACGACAGAGGTAAACAATTTTGTTGAATTTCAGTGGCTCGGGGCCATCGTGTGTAAATAGTAGAGGTAGTTATTTTTGCTTTCAATAAAGTTGTTCGAGAGGAGTTTTTTTAAAGTTTAGGTGTGTGGTCTACTTCTACCAGAGATCTAAATCTTTTCCATGCCCACAATGGACATGCATTGCCAGCCAAAGCTACTATTGGGATTAAAAATTGCATGGTCAATTTTGAGTACCATTGAGAATTTGAGCCCTATAAATGCTTTTAAATGCTTTTGTACTTGGTTGTACCTTTGAGGCCCCTAAGGTGTTTAATGTTTCTAACACCCTACATTCAATGCATCTAAGTGTTCTATGAAGTTATATTTTCATTCTAAGTCATTCCGTCAAGTCTTGTTTTGAGCTAGTGTCAATTCTACACTTTTACCCTAAGTGTCAAATAATGACAGGAGCCCATGTTTGCAACTAAATATCTTGCACCCAAAAATGTTTCATGATCTACCACTTTGGGAGTATCTAGTGTCCATACCAGAGAGCCTATGTTTCATATTTTGAGTCATTTTGAGTTGGTTTGCTTAAGTTTTGAATCCCTCAAAGTTGGTCAGTTATCAATGTCATGCTGATATGAAATGTTCAAAATTCTTGGAAGCCCTGTTTTACGTGTTATAACTTTTGATCAGTTGTCTGAAATGATGAAATTCCTCTTCATTGCATTTTATAGGTCAGAGACATGTTATGTTTTAAGTTTGAACTTATGATGAATCCGTTTGATCAATTTTCCAACGCAATTCCAAATGCAATTTGTAACTTTTACTGGTGTCAGCATTTGTAGATTTGTCGGAACCCTTGTTCGTCATGTCATAACTCCTAATCCGTGATTGGTAAGACTGAATGGATTGTACCACTGTGTTTTCCTCTAAAAATAATTTAAGTGTGCTAGTTTTTAAGTCTTGATGAAATCATTTGCACACTTTTCTAGGTCAATTCCATTTGCAAAAAATGCTTTCTGCCATTGTTTCAATTTGCAAAATTCTAAGCAGCCCACTTTGACCACTCGCCATTTGTGTCCTATTATTTTTCATAAGCCCAAATCATAGGCTTAAAATTTTCTCATGATAGAGAACTAATGCCCTAGTTTTCATCTTCCCAAGTGTCAATTTACCCAATTTTTGAAGCTGATTCCAAACCCAGTTTAGTGTTTTCTGACATGTTTATGTGCAAGTGATTCTAAGAGGGAAAATTTGAAAGTCAATATCTTTTGACTGAGAATTCATCATGAGACGAGATTTGATAGGGTGCAAGTATGCAAAACAAAGAATCAATATGCTTGATTGTAGAGCCTAATTAGGTGTTTGGGTCAGTTTTTAAGGCTAGTCAAAGGACCCTCTAGCACAAAGTCGATGAGTTGTAGATTAATGGTAAAATGATCTTTAATTGATGGTTCGGTGTTTGAAATTGTTTCTAATCAGTAGGAGATGGTTAATGGATCAATTTTCTAGTTCAGTCATTCGAAAACAAAATTATTTTTTAGCCAGACCCACTTTGGCGCCTGACTAATTGCATCACACTGATTAGATATGGGAAAAGAAGATGTTTTTAAAAGATGTAATCATTCTTTCAATGTTGATGTTTCTGTCTATGAACATAATTGTGAAGAGTTTTCAAGCAACAATCAAAGCCATAGTCTTAATATGAAGATACATCAAAGACTACTTTGGCAATGTGGATTCAATCTTCCTTTCTTATTCTATGTATAGGAGGTCATTCATAAAAAATGTTCGAATGGCATTTGTTAATCTGTAAAGTTTTGGAACTATGCTTCCAACTTTTGGTTATAGAAAACAAGCAACTCAATGGGAAGTTTTTTATAGGTTTCTTTTTTACTCTCCAAAGTACTTCAGTAGCCAAGTTTAAGTTAATCATGCAATACATGATGTAGTTGCATTAGTACAATCTAGTCGCCATAGCTTTTGAAATTATGGACTCCTCCACCAAATTCATTTGGAAACCTTCCACCAGAGTTTGGCTACAGCATTGAAAATGGTTGAAGAGGTTTACAGGGAGTTCAAAAACATACTTGGTCTGATGGAAGGAACAATAAAACTAGAATATGCTTTTTGTGTTAAAATATTGATAGAGCACCTTGCATAAAGGAGAACTTGCTAATTGAAGACTCAGCTATATGAAGAGCATTGCCAAACCATAAAAGGCAGTTCCACGCATGAAAAAGGGAACCTATAGCAGGTCAAACCCGCAGCACAAGAATCTACAGCTAGCATCAAAGGAAATGCCAAATCAAGCAAGAGCACGAATTAAGAAAAGAGGCCACCTGCAGTTTAAGAGGATCAAGTCACCCAGTGAAGGCTCACAGTAGCAAGGACATGGGACACCTATGTCTAAAGAATCCACCATTGATGCCAATCAAAGAAAAGACCTCAAGCATGCTTTCAAAGAGCCAACATGTAAAGGGGCAATCGACTTTAGAATAGAGGAAACCTGTGACTAAAAAGGATGAAGCTGCTAGTAAATGAAAGAACCATACACCATAGAACAACCTGTGGTAGATTGAAAGCATATCACATAGGTCAAAATGTAGGGAGCCCATGTAGCATGAAACATCCAGTAGGCAGCAAAATAAAATACGACAGCTGGGAATGAGCCAGTTGTGTGTTGTATGAAATGGGGAGTTTATCCTTGGAAAATCCTTGTGCTGAGCCTCCTCCATCTGCGATCTCAAATACATCTAGCCATCAGAGTGGACTGTGTTCATAAGATTATAAAAAATGTGGTACCCAGTTGCAAGAATCAGAGCATTTGGAAGTCTTGAAAGAGCTTTTGAAACTGCCCATACATGAAGTAGAGAGCCTGCGTTAGAACCCATGCTAGCAAGAGAAACACGTGTAGGAGCACTCATACGAAAGACCAGACCAAGAGAGTGGAGCGATTAAAAATACACTAGAAGCCTTTATCCCACATTCACTGGGAGAGGATATTTTCAACTCTTTAAATACATTAAGACAAATGCCCTAAGATTTCTTAAAAGATATCAGCTTTTACAAGCCAAGGAGGATGTGGCATGCACGTGGAGGGGCTCACCTGACAAACTAGATCTGACATAACCAAATTTTGAACAAAAATTGAAGCATGTGCATTTTTGCAAAAGAAAGATGCTCAGAAGATAAGTAATGCAAGTATGCGAGATCGTGCCACATGGCATTGAGTCTCGAGAGTGCTAATGTGGTGATGATGAACAAGGGGCTTTGAGTGATGATGTGGCATCTAATGAACATTGGTTGGCCAATCAGAGGCTACCACGTGGCAAAAAAGCTTGGTCAAACCAGTTGGCCCCGAAGTGCAAGGATAAAGGGAAAAAATATTCTATGTTTGAACTTGTTTCTAACCAATATGAGATGGTTAATGGATTAATTTTCCAGTTCAATCATTCGAAAACAAATTTTTTTTTAGCCAGACCCACTTTGGGGCTCGACTAATTGCATCAGATTGATTAGATATGGGAAATGAAGATGTTTTTAAAAGATTTAATCATTCTTTCAATGTTGATGTTTCTGTCTGTGAACATAATTGTGAAGAGTTTTCAAGCAAGAATCAAAGTCATAGTCTTAAGATGCTTGAAATATTTGTCATTACTGTATCCATCAATCAATGATCTTCCTTCAATTTTCAGAACAACAAATAATATGAAGATACATCAAAGACTACTTCAGAGATGTGGATTCAATCTACCTTTCTTATTCTACATATAGGAAGGCATTCATAAAAAATGTTCAAATGGCATTTGTTAGAGTCTGGAAGGTTTTGGAACTATGCTTCCAACTTTTGGTTATAGAAAAAAAGCAACTCAATAGGAAGTTTTTTATAGGTTGCTTTTTGACTCTCCAAAGTACTTCAGTAGCCAAGTTCAAGTTAATCATGCAATACATGATGTAGTTGCATTGGTACAATCTAGTCGCCATAGCTTTTGAAATTATGGACTCCTCCACCAAATTCATTTGGAAACCTTCCACCAGAGTTCGACTATAGCATTGAAAATGGTTTAAGAGGTTTGTAGGCAATTCAAAAACATACTTGGTCTGATGGAAGGAATAGTAAAACCAGACTATGCTTTTTGTGTTAAAATATCAACAAAGCACCCTACATAAAGGAGAACCTATTGATTGAAGACTCAGCTATATGAAGAGCATTGCCAAGCCATAAAAGGCAGTTCCACGTATGAAAAAGGTAGCCTGTAGTAGGTCAAACCCGTAGCACAAGAATCTACAGTCGGCATCAAAGGAAATGCCAAATCAAGCAAGACCATGAATTAAGAAAAGAGGCCATCCACAGTTTAAGAGGATCAAGCCACCCAGTGAAGGCTTATAGTAGTAGGGACATGAGCACCTATGTTTGAAGAATCCACCATTCATGCCAATCAAAGAAAAGACCTCACGCATGCTTTCAAAGAGCCAACGTATAAAGGGGCAATCAACTTTAGAATAGAGGAAACCTGGTTCTAAGAAGGATGAAGATGCCAGTAAATGAAAGAACCAAATGCCATAGAAGAACACATGGTAGATTGAAAGCATATCACGCAGGCCAAAATGCAGGGAGCCCACATAGCATGAAATGTCTAGTAGGCAACAAAAGAAAATACAACAGTTGGGAATGAGCTAGTTGTGTGTTGTATGAAATGGGGAGTTTATCCTTCAAAAATCCTTGTGTTTGGCCTCCTCCATCTGCAATCTTAGATACATCTGACCATCATAGTGGACGGTGTTCATAAGATTATAAAAAATATGGCACCTAGTTGCAAGAACGAGAGCATTTGGAAGTCTTGAAAGAGCTTTTGAAACTACCCATACATGAAGCAAAGAGCCCACGTTAGAATCCATGCTAGTAGGAGAAACACATGTAGGGGCACTCATGTGAAAGACCAGACCAAGAGAGTGGAGTGATTAAAAATACACTGGAAGCCTTTATCCCACATTCGCTCAGAGAGGATATTTTCAACTCTTTAAATACATAAAGACACATACCCTAAGATGTCTTAAAAGATATCAACTTTTACAAGCCAAGGAGGATGTGGAGTGCACATGGGGGGGCCCACCCGACCAATTGGATTTGACATAACCAAATTTTGAATGAAAATTGAAACATGCTGATGTGGCGAGATTTGCCAGGATGCTGCCACATGTCAAGATCAAGGGTTGGCGTAATTCTGCAAGATGAAGGTGCCCGGGAGATAAGCAATGTAGGTAAGCAGAATTCAAACATGTGGCAAGTGGGTCATGTGCATGGTGAGGTGGCATTTCAGAGCAAGCTCAAGAAGGAATCACCCAAATGCTAACACATGGCACATTGAATGGACTATGCATTTCCACAAAAGAAAGATGCCCCAAAGATAAGTAATGTGGGTATGCAGGATCATGCCACGTGGCATTGAGTCCCAGGTGTGCTGATGTGGCGATGATGAAGCAGGGGCTTTGAATGATGACATGGCATCTAATAAATAGTGGTTGGCTAACCAGAGGCCACCACATGGCAGAAAAGCTTGGTCAAACTAGTTGCGACCGAAGTGCAAGGATAAAAGGAAAAAATAAAATATTTAAAATGTCAAGTTTTTATCATTTTTCAAAATAAGGATGCACGTCATTGAATTTTAAATTTAGAAAGGGGTTTTAACCTAAAGTTTTAACTTTAGAGTAATTTAAATTTTTCCAAATTTAAATTTCAAAGAGTGCAGACTTGAACCTTGTAGCAAGGGGGGACTATTTTTCAAATTGATATTCTGGGTGTTTCTAAGAAGCAAATATAGTGATATTATATATCGCCGGAATCGAGAGAAGATGAAATTTTTGATTCTAAGGCTAGTTTTCGCAAAAGAAGTAATTTGTTCAAGATACAAGAGGTTTTTTTTCCCAGGTTCCTAATTTGTAACTATATTCAGGTGACAAAGTTCAAAACTATTTTTAGCAAGGTAATGACCTGAATATGCATAAAAGATAGTGAAAATGGAGTTGGGTTCAAATTGGGTTACTTTCAAATCAGTTAAATTTTAATTCCTTCAACATTTCATGAGGCATATTAGATATTTTGGTTGCAGAAAGGGTTTTCATCATTTCATCTAAAATATTTTCAAATCAGTTACAAGTAATGATGAAAACAAAATCAAATCAAAATGGTAGAAAGATGAAAGAGGTTTGCAATTGCAAGAGATTGAATTTCAAGTGGACACATGTTAGCTACATAACAGATTAAGGAATTCAATTCTTGTTATATCTTTCTCTCTTTCATTCATTGTAAGGGTTGGAATTTTGGAAAGTTTTATTTGGAATGAAAGCATTTAGTAGAACTAGCCTGGAATTGATGAATTTTTAGTGGAAGATCTGGGATGTGCTAGTTCCAGACCATGAAGCTTTTTCTTTGGCTATGATACCCCCTTCCCATCCCATCAGCTTCTCATTCCCGCCATTTTCTCTCTTGTATGACAGCATTTGTTCATTGAATAGTCTAGTTTATTAGGTTTTTATGAGTTAAGTTCATGCATTTTTATGTATTATTTCAAGAAAATCAATACAAGGAACAACAAGTGTTTAGTTTCAGTTTAAATCTTGTCTCCTTTCTCAGTTGAGCTATGATGTTTTATGGTCTTTGAACAAAGATCCTAGATCATAAGTGCAGTCCCTTAAGGTTGTATGTTGCTTCATTGTTTCTTGTAATTCAAGAAATTATGTAAATGCTTCAGAGATTCAACAGGGTTGCAAATTGATTCAGGAGGATATCAAGTAAGAATGAGATTTAGATCGAACATTGATGTCTATTTACAAGGTGAATGGATAGATCATAAATATAAATATATGAATAAGTATTAGATATCCAAAATGCATGAGGGAGATTCATGAATTTATCAATGGATCGGGCACTAATTAGCTACAAGATCATTAGTTTGTTGTCCATACTTGGTTTTCATCCACTTTCCCCATCCACATAAAATCAAAATCAAATTCAAATCATCTTTACATTTTATGTTGAAGAGCTAGAACAGTTTAACCCTCACTCAGCTTATGAGATTTATAGATTTGCATTTAGCTACTGTAGATCTGTTAGAAGTTGTAATCTTTCCTTGGTGTATTTATAAACCAAGGTTAGAACTCCGTTCTTTATTGTTGTAATATATTAGGATATAAGCCAAGGTATCCTAATATATTTCTTTTTTGTCCTTTTTCCACTACATCTTATTTTGTCATCTAGTGGAATATGTGAGGATAAATATGTATTGTAATTTCTAATTTTAGATTATTCCTCCTTAAGAGGAATCTCACACTTGGCCTCACACACATATGAATGGTGGCATTCATAGACATGGGAGTTACATTCTAACTCCTCTCTCTCATCTCTATTTAAGAGATGACCCTCTTCTCTCATTCTGAAACAATGAGGTTTCTTCCTCTTCTTAATTATTGTATGAGCATTGCTCTCTATCTCTCTCTCTCCTCCTTCTTAGGCTTTTGATGCCTCATTCATAATATCACAAGGGGTTTTCTTTGCTTTCCCCTTTCCAAATATCTTGTCTCATGGTGTTGGAGCTTGAAGGTAATATCCTTTCATGCATTTACTCACTTAGATTCTTTCCTGGTATTGTTTATTTACAGATTTCTTTTTCCATTTCTAACATGGTATCAGAGCAGTTTAATCTTTGTTTTGAGAGTTTGCATGAAGGTACGATTCGAAGGAGACTCTTGAGAGAGATTTCACTAATTTCTTCTTTAATCTTTTTAAGATGGAAGAAATTGAATTTTTTTTTCTGGGATTTGGCTGGTTTACCGCCAAACCCGTTTAACTTTTGTTTGCTCTAATTTGTGCAAGTTACTTTTTATTTTCTATTAGTTTTCATCTAACCCCCTTTGGAAGGCTTGCCGCCAGAGGGTTTTCCTATCTAAATATCAAAATTTTTTTAACATTGTTATGTTTTGTTTTGCATTGTTATGTTTTGTTTTTAACATTACAGAAATTTGCAAATTGTGCAAATTGTGACTGAGAAATGAGAGGAATGATTCCTTGCATTGCAAGTTAATGGGTGATCAATGATGAAATTCTGTACTTCTCACAGAATGAGCCGTGCATGCAGCAATATGTTGGCCCCGGCATTGCAAATTCTGAGGGTTTCGTTGCTTTCACGTTTCTCTCGCACCCTGGTTTTTTCCCCTTATGCTGCCATTCTTTCTGTGTATTTACGTTTTCTTGGCACCCTCGTACAGCTTTGCCAGCTAGGGTTTCTAGGGTTTCTTGTCCGCAATATCTTTCATGCAGTCCACCACCTCCTACGCCGATGAATGTGTCAATTTTGCCATCGCTGTCGCAGGTCAGATCCGAGAGAATCGCCTGCACTGTGGGCTTGTCGGTGAGTTCTGAATCGGCATGACTGGAAACATCTGCCCGATTGCCCAATAATCCAGAATTGAAGTGAAGATTGAAAGATTCACATGGCAGACGGCGGTTCTGGTGGGTTCGTTCAGAGCATCATAGACTGCGTCCACCATTGCCAACTATTGAAGCTCGAGGCATCCTTCCTTGAACATTTCCACCGCCTTGATCTTCATCCTTTCGGCGCATATGAGGCTTCTTGGGTAATCCCCAATTCGGGCCAGAGATTCCAGCGATTTGTAGTCTGCCGCCAATTCGTCAGGAAGATCTTCAAGATCGAACTCAATCCCCGATGATGATGATTTCTTCTGGTCGATCGACACCACATCGAAGATTATATATCCTTCATTTCTAGAATTTTCAAGGAGAACAATATCTGCATGCCTAGGGTCAATCTGTGCTATGCGCTCCAATGTTGTAAACATGGTCCCAACAAATTTTGTATATGCTTGATCAACTAATTCCCTAGATTGCCCTTGGATATATTCTTCCATACGACCCGCAAGTGTTGCAAATCTTGGTATATATGAAAGAACACCAACTTGCTTATCATTACTCCGCCTCATGGACATAGTAGGGTGACTATTCTATAATTTGAGCCGCACTGCTGCAATTTCAGAGGATTGGAAATCCCGACCTCTGGTCTCAACAGCTAACATATTAATTGACAAATGTCATCTAGAATTTGTCGGTGAATGACATGATAACCCATGTTTTCTGTCTATCAGATGTCGGGTTAACCCAACACGTAAGAACTGTTAGTGGTATTTGAAGCATTTAGTACGGGATTTTGAAAATTTGAAGTTTCTAGACTTAAGCACCCAGTTTTGAAATTCAAGTTGGTTGGGGTGCTCAGTTTAGCACTCCATTTTAAATATCAAATGTTGAATCTTCTAAGTTAGTTGAGGAGGGAGTTTTGGAAAAAAAAATTGAAGAGAGGAGGAAGGAAATGCTTGTTGGTGACTCCATGTTGAAGAGAGGAAGTGAAGCACCATGAGAGCAAGCCACGAGGCTGAAGAATAGAGAGAGGCCAGTATTAAGGTAAGTACCCTCAAATCCCTTCAAAGGATGTATGTCAAAAGATTTGAATTTAATAAGTTTGAAACTTGCTTGTAAGTTTGTTTCCGTTTTCGTTTTATTCCTCTGTGCTTGCTAAGCTATGATTAATCTTGTCTGTCACAAATCCTTGCATGGGCTGTCAAAACTTTTTTTAGCATGCAAGCCAAACTTTTTTTTAGCATGCAAGATTCTTTTTCTTTTTTTTAGCTCTTGACAGAGGCATCATTTACTTTTATTATTGCCTCTTGTCAACCTATTTTTGGCAGGTAATCATTCATTGTCAAGCTTTTATTCAAACTTTTTTTAGAAAAGTTTTTTTAACTTTTTTTAGTATATTCTTATCTGTCAGATCTGAACTCTATCATTATTTACTAACTTTTTTGCAGGGTTAGTTGTAACAAATTTTACATAAAAAAAAGAAGGTAAATATTGTGACTTTCCAAATATTAATTATGGAAAGGTGATTATTTTCTATTTTCGTATATTTATTTGAGTATATATGGGGGCCCACATATATGCCCAGATAAATATATAATTTATGATTATAATGATTCAGAAATTAATATATACCTTTGCAAAATGAATTGAGTACTCATGTTTACCCTTAATGGAGTTTTATACCTGACAACTATATTTAGTTGATCTTCCTTAAATCATTTTACTTAATTGCATTATGAGTAATCTTACACTATTGCCTTCATTATTTAATGATCTATCTGCACATGGTTGCAGTTTTATGCTTTTATGGCATCGTTCTATGCCCATGTTGGCACTTTATGGTTTTATACCATTGATATACATGATTTATATGATATTTTTTGAGTTGCATAGGGAGCCAATTTTTTCAAGGATAACTATGTAGGTCCCCTCAGTATAGCTGATACATAGTTTCTTTATCTGGCCCATGGAGTATTCCTCCATCCTATATTGGTATGCACTCATTTTATATGGAGTTTCCCTCCATTTGATCCTATCTGTTCCATTTTGATAGGATAATATTTTTATGGAGTTTCCCTCCATGTTGTTCCTCAATAAAGAGGATGTTATTATTGGAGTTTTCTCTCCAAATTCGGATGATTTGATCCAATTTGAAGGCAATATGTTATTAAATCCTCATAATCCATCTTAACAAAAATCATGATAATTCTACTTTGATCAGCATGTCTCTCCTTTATGTTATTTTCATATATTAATGTGATAATGATCTGCATACTTTATTGCCTAGATCGTGGGTCATGTAGGTGATGGAGTCATGACCCATTCACCTGTAGTGGGATGACTCATTAGTGGACTGTCTATATCCAGATGATTGATGCAATGTTGATGCACATATCATTAGTTGGCCTTGTTTGTGGTCATTTGTGCATTAGTATAATATTCTTTTCATGAGAGCATTGATCAAGCTTTTTACTCAATTTGTCCTTGTTGACAATATTTTGAGCATATACTTTATCTTGATATCAGGTTATCTCCATTGTTTTGTGGTAACATGTTTTACTCATTGTTTCTCTATGAGACTTTTATTATCCTTATTCAAAAGGATTTCGAATTTGCATATATGATGGAATTCTACTTGTGGATATTTGTCTTGTTGTTCTTTGTTTTTCAGGTGATCCATCAAGGAACCTTCTTAGTTTTCCAAATATGAAGAGGTGTCTATGCTACCACATGATCACATTCAAAGGACTCATGTACTTCTCTTGGATCTACAAATGTTCCATATGGCTTGAAGACGATCAAATTACTTCATATTGAAGATTAAGTTGCAGATTTTTGTAAATTATGGGTTTAATACCCTTTGATCTAATTACCCCAAGTAAAGATTAAAGGGGGGTGTTAGAAGTTGTAATCTTTCCTTGGTGTATTTATAAACCAAGGTTAGAACTCCTTTCTTTATTGTTGTAATATATTAGGATATAAGCCAAGGTATCCTAATATATTTCTTTTTTGTCCTTTTTCCACTACATCTTATTTTGTCATCTAGTGGAATATGTGAGGATAAATATGTATTGTAATTTCTAATTTTAGATTATTCCTCCTTAAGAGGAATCTCACACTTGGCCTCACACACATATGAATGGTGGCATTCATAGACATGGGAGTTACATTCTAACTCCTCTCTCTCATCTCTATTTAAGAGATGACCCTCTTCTCTCATTCTGAAACAATGAGGTTTCTTCCTCTTCTTAATTATTGTATGAGCATTGCTCTCTATCTCTCTCTCTCCTCCTTCTTAGGCTTTTGATGCCTCATTCATAATATCACAAAGGGTTTTCTTTGCTTTCCCCTTTCCAAATATCTTGTCTCATGGTGTTGGAGCTTGAAGCTTTCTCTCTCCTATTTTATGGTAATATCCTTTCATGCATTTACTCACTTAGATTCTTTCCTGGTATTGTTTATTTACAGATTTCTTTTTCCATTTCTAACAAGATCTATGTCATACATGAGTTATTAGGAGAAATAAGGGTTTTATTTGCTTAATAGATTCAGAGATATTTTTTGCACTAGTACAGTATCAATTGAATCTAAGGTCCACCCACCTAGGTCTTACGAAGCTTGAAGTAGAAGAAGGGTCTAGCCTTATAGTTGGCTCGGTGTCTGAAATGGCATGTTGAAAATGGGAGTTAGTTCCCCCTAGATATGTCATATTCTCATTGGGATAATTGAAAACCCTCCAACATTTTCAAACACCAACAGAGACTTGGTAAAAGTTTGTATTTTTTGGACCTAGCTTCCAAGTTGCACAAGTTTTCAAGGTGTGCTAGGTGTGCTTCTACTAAGGTGCATTAGAATTTTTTGAAGAAGCCAAAGGTGTATTGACAGTTAACTGCGAGTTCCAAATTTAGAACTTTTCATGCATGAAAAATATACTTTGGCAGTATTTTAACTCATACAAACATCAATTGAAGGTTGAACTTCTATTTTTGGCACCTCCAAAGACTCCCACATCATCTAATGGCTTTCTTCTTCTTATTTTCTCATGCTTTCTTTGTTTTAAGACATGTAAAGGCTCATGCATCTATTAAATGATATAAATAGGGATGGAGTTCTACTTAGCACTAGTTAGATAGTTAGTTTGTAAATAAATAGATTTGTTTTATTAGTTTAGAAGCATACGCATGCATAAAGAAACTTCTCACTCTCAACATAAATTGAGAAGATGATTTCTTATAAATTTAGGAATACAATATGTATTCTAGGTAGTTATTTTGATGCAATAATATGTATTATTAGTGCTCTCATTTGGAGTGTAGTTATTCTTGCCTGAGTGTGTTATATTTTGTGAATGTATGTTCATGGAATGTAATGGAGCCAATAGTTTTATTATGTTATTTTCATTGAACGATCTTTTAATTCTGGTGTTTGCTAGGTGTTTACAAATTCCACTGATGTACTTAGTTTGAGAAGAGATCACTCTATTGTTCCTACATGGTTTTTTCTCTCACATGAGCATACTTTCTGTGTCCTTGTGATCTAATGTGTAAGAATTTGCCTATGGGAAAAATCCACCCTAGAACTGAGAACTCAAACACAAGCACAACTATAGATCAAAAAAGAGAGAGTATGATCAAAATGGCAATATATTCATTCAATATGTAATGTGAAAGTACATTAGGAGTGCCTGTATATAAAGGCCTCTAAGGTACATCTAGAATGCCTCATAAATAGCATCATGATAAGTCATACAACTAAACACATGTCTACGAAATATGGGTTATCCTCCATTAAGCATGAAAGTATGTGCGATGATGAGAGGATAAGCCTACAAGGATGTGACTTGCAAATCAGTGTTGTAAACATCATGTGCTAAAATAGAGTTGTGTAGCCTGTGTTGTCAACATGACAACTCAAAAAGGTGTGCAAACTCCTAAGTGTCTCACAAAATAAAATAATAAAGTAATGAAAAATAATAAAATAATGCATTAACCTAATTAAACTTAAGTGAATGTAAATAGTAAATACATATTTGCACCAACACCCCTCCTTAAGTGCAACTTAGGGAAATGCCCTTAAGCTTACAAAAACTAGGATGATGTGCATAATGACTCCTAGCTACTAGGCCATGTTAGGTACCCATGTACATAATGATATGCAAATCTCTCGTAAAGAGGAGAAAGAGGGAAAACCTCATGGAAAAAACCCTCCCCCAAAGAGAGAGATAGATAGGGATGCATGGATGGATGGAGTAATCAAGATCCCCCCCATGTACATAATGATATGCAAATCTCTCATAAAGCAGAGAAAGAGGGAAAACCTCATGGAAAAAACCCTCCCCCAAAGAGAGAGATAGATAGGGATGCATGGATGGATGGAGTAATCAAGATGACCCCGCCCCCCCCCCCTGCCTCCCCATGTACATAATGATAAGAAAATCTCTCATAAAGCAGAGAAAGAGGGAAAACCTCATGGAAAAAACCCTCCCCTAAAGAGAGAGATAGATAGGGATGCATGGATGGATGGAGTAATCAAGACCCCCCACCCCCCCCCCATTACAACATACATCCAATATATACATAAGTGAAGAATGAGAAGAACTAGAACCTCATAAGAGGAAAAAGTTTCCCCCATAAAAAAGAAGAGGAAGAGAGACAAGGTACTCCCCCCCTCCCCCTAAATGAAGAGTTCTAACAAGTGAAAATTTCTCCAAGGAAGAAGCTAGTCCAAGGATATTGAATTACATTCCTCCCCTTTGTAAGAAACAAAGGAAAAGGTACTATCTTGAAGATGAATGGTGGCCCTGAAACCTACTCAAGTATCCTTGTGTTGATGTTGATGTTTGCCCCTTCCAACTATGCTAAAATGAATGAATGCAGATCTGGCAAGGATGTCTATTGAACTTGTTCCAATGAACCATATGTCTCTTCTACTAACAAAGAGGCCTCCAAAAACTACTATTCATAAGGATCCACAATCACTCCAACCTGTAAAGATTGATCATGTAGAGAATGGACTTGAGGGTCAGAGTGAGCCCTCGCAACAACTGTAGAAGGATCACCTTCATCAAAGAGAAGATATGAGTCCTTAAGGCTATCTCCCAAATCAACTGAAGTTGGAGCTAGAAGACAAGATGTACCATGCTATGTTGGACCTTTCACTATGGCAATGTAAGCATGTGGACTATACTGATGATGTGACCTCTCACTGCAATTGTTAATAGAACCCCACGTGTCTAAATCTATTGAATCACTATCACTTGTGTCAATATCAATTTCCATTGTGTATGAAGTACGAAGAGGATTAGAGGATAAGCTAGGTGAACTTTCCTCAAAGTGTACATCCTTCTCCACAAAAATCTCATGTGTTGCTAGATCCATAAGTCTATAAGCTTTAGCATTGTCTTCATAACCGATGAAAGTAAAAGGCCTAGGTGTTGGTGCCTTGCAAATCCTGGAAGATAGGTTTTCCCATGTTGGACAACCAAAGACTTTGAAGTGACTCATAAGTAGTTTTCTACTACACCATGCCTCAAAATGAGTCTTCCTATCTAAGGCATTATGAGAAGACCTGTTAAGTATGTGAGTAGCACTACTAATGGCTTCAACTTCAAGTGTAGGATTAAGAGACTTGGCTTTTATCATGCAACTTGCCATGGTTTTGAGAGTCTTAATCCTAATAGTTGTAACATCTGTCTTGTGTGGACTGAATGCTGGTGGATTCTAAAGATCAATTCCCTCAAATCTACAAAATCCCTTAAGTCTTCTATTGACATATTTATTCTCATTGTCCACCTGAAGTACCTTGATGGCTTTCCTTGAATTGTGTTCAATATGAGTCTTAAAGGCTTGAGGCTTATCAACCACTTTATTCTTGTGATGAAGGAAGTCGACCCAAGTGAATCCTTAAAAGTAATCAACAAATGTGAGGATGTAATGGCCTTGGCTGATTGAAGTCACTACAAAGGGTCCTGCTAAAACTATGTGAACTAACTAGAGAACAAATAGAGCTCATGAAGACTTCCCTTTATCAAACTTCTCCTTGAGATTCATATCCACTAAACATTATGAACATTCTCCCTTAGAAATTTTTATGTTAGGTAGACCTTTGACCATATGTTTTGAGCAAAGTTGCTAAAGAGAGCAAAAATCAAGGTGACCAAACCACTCATGCCATAATGTGATTTGTGAAGTAGAGTGAGTCAACAAGGCTTGAGAAGGAGAATTAGGCACAAAATGGGAGAAGGAATAAAGCCTCTTGTCATCATTGAATTTCCCCACTGCAACGAATGAATCATCTTTTAAACTTTGCACCATCACTAAATCTGGAAGAAACTCAAATTTATGACCATGTCCAAGGTGAGTGATTTGGTAAATTGATAGGAGATTGGAGCTAAGGTTTGAAATTTAGAGAACATCTTTAAATTTCCCATTTTCCATTTCCACGTGTCCTTTCCCTTCAACTTCCATTTTAGTATCATCTCTCACAAAGATGTGTGTTACCTTTGATTGCTTCAATGAAGACAAGTCTCCCTTTGAAGAACCCATATGGTACGAGGCACCTGAGTCAAGTATCCATTCCAAAGAATAACTTGTGTTTTCCATAAGTTCTTGTCCTTTACCCTTTGAAGAGGTTGGAGTTGAATCCTTGGAAGTACCTAGCACTTGAATATTGTTCTTCTTGAGTAGATTTTCTAACTCATCAATTTTTTCAGTTTTGCAATGATGCTCATCATGATTTAGCTTTTTGCAGTATGCACAAAATAGTTTGTCCTTCTTTTCATTATTTCCTTTCTTGTTGGAAGAAGAACTACCTTGTTGTGTCTCAAATTTTTATTTCTACTTCCACTACTTCTTCTTTTTGTTGTTTTTCCCTCCTTGACTTGATTGTTTCTCATCACTAATCACCAAGGCTTTGGTCTTTGATGGCTTGAGAAGTCCTAAATCCATCAAGTGAGATTGTTCAACAATCATTTTTTTTGCAAATGCATCAAATGAAGGCTTCTGGTAAGTAGATCCCATGGTCAACCTATGAATATTAAAACTCAAAACAAAGGAAGCATATTCTAAAGGTAGCCTCTTTAGGATGTGATGAATCAACTTCTCATCCTTCATGGGATTACCATAATCTTTAAGAAGTGCCCTATACGCATTGGCTTTGATGATGTAATCCTGAATTGTGTCAAAGTTCTTTGGATCCAAGAGAAGTAGATCATCCTCAATCCAAAATCCCTTTTCTTCATCCACCTTACCATATAATGCTACAAGTTTATCCCAAGTTAGTTTTGATTCTATAGAACTGGCAATGTGAAACAAGAGATCTCTATGAACACAATTCCTGATAACTCCTAAAGCTTGTCAGTCTTGAGCTTGCCAATTAATGAGTTCTTTAGCATCAGTAGGTCTGGTAATTGTACCATCAACATAAAGACTATATCCTTTTTCCATTAATCTACTCCATGCAATATCTTTCTATGTAGAATAGTTGCATGAAGTTAGAGGAGGACATTTAAAACCCATGATGCAAAAAATAAAAAGAGCACAAAAGAGAGACACAAGAACACATCACACCCCCCCCCCTTTTCACTCAATCAAAAGATCCCCCCAAAAAGGATTCTTTTGGCACTTTATAAGTAGTGCATGTACAATGGGCCACTTGTCAAAGTAAACAAAGTGGACCTTCTAATTTTGCTTTTACAACTACCTTATGAGGCCCAAATCTATCACTAAGCACTGTAGCTTAGATTTACAACAATTCTGAAAAGTAGTCAAAGCTTTACAATGTAGAAAAGCCCTAATTTTGAAAGTGAGATTTTTGTCCACACAACCCTAGAATTTGACTTAAGATCTAGAAAGTAGACCAAAACAATGCATTTCAAAAAAAAAAAAACCTAAAAAAGTGACCAGATGTGCTAGTACAGAGCATTTGAAGTTGCAAAATGCAAGATTATGCAAGTACAATCACCAAACAATGCAATTTTTGAACAATCCTTGCACCAAAACTAGAAAATAACACCACCGGTAAAAATTCAAGAAATTGTACCCAATTTGAAAAAAATTGCACCTAAATCAGAGTCTGGATATCCAAGTTATGGGCTCACAAAATCAGGCTGCCAAATTGAAAAGCAATCTAGAGAGGGGTCTGGCAAAAAAATTGGGTGATTAAATTTGACAGTCAAATAGCCATCAAAGTAGCTATAAAATGCCTAATTTTGATGGTCAGATGATTCTTAATTTTAGCACAATGAAATGCTAATGCGGGAAAAAAAATTGGGCCCCCTACTGACATGTCAAGCTAATGTGTTGTATGTACGGTATGGAATGTTGATGTGGTAGTAGTAGTATGACATACGGAAGAGCAGACTATACTATGACATAGCTAAATGGTCTACATCAACTGTACACATGATGGTACAATCATTGTTTGCGTGGTAGACTGGGGGCAGCTTATTTGTCCTAACTGGGTGCATTTTGCCGATGGCAGAATTAGAGAATGCCACATGTTAGAATAAGTGTGGTCCACATGGACAAGTGTAGAGTACTACATGGCACTAAAATCTATGTGCAGGCTTCTCATGGGTGGTTTGCAGGTTCCAATTGCCTAAATATACTCTTGCTCGTTGAAATGTCTTCATGTCACCAGGATTGGACACTCGTGCTAGAAATTAGATATCGATGTGTTGCCTCACTTTTCATCCTGTAACTATTATGAAAAAGTGGAAATTTAACTTGTATTTTTTTTAGTCTGGTCGAGTTGGTCCTTTCTTCCTCAAGTGATAAGTATCTCCATCGTGTTTTCATCTTTTCCCTTCTCCCGCATTGTATGGTTGGGTGGGTTTTATTTATCATCATGAGTCTTTTGGGTAGTTTAGGACCTTGCTTGATGGAGATTCTTGAATTATGGTACTTCAGATGAACTTACTTGCAGCTCATTTTGTTTTGAACATAAAGAAAGTTGGATGGGAAGAAAATCTAGTTTCATCTTCTCCTTGGCGGGTTTTCACAACCAAAAGGTGAAACTCCACTAAGATTTACAAATGCGGTTTGTGAGCTTAAATAAAGAGAGGTGAATTATGTTATGGATAGAAAATTCAAGCTTTACCATAATTTTACCATGGGAATCATGCAAAATTCGCTAAGATGATCATAATAAGATCTGGCAAAAAACTTTGAAACAACTTCTCCTTAGCAAACTTTGAACCAAGAAGTTAATTTTTCAGAAAGGCATTTGCGAAAAGGTAAAATAAGTCATTTGGCCCCATTTTTCACTTGTGAAGCCATTTTTATGTTTTTTGAAGGCTTAAAGTAAAGTGGTTAGGACAAAGAAGGTAAAACAAGGGAAAAAGCAAAAAAGTGGAAATTGCCTTCTCCTCTACGGGCTTTCTACCCTCGACAGCAATTTTTTGCATGTAATGGAAATTCATTCTTGCAAGCATAGTAATTGTGTGAATTGATCATGGGATGTTTTGGGAAAGATAATTGAAGCAAATCAGTTGAGTTTGTGAAGGTATTTTAACAGAATCCAGTCAAGCAGATTTCTTCCCAAGGAGTACTCAATATTTATTTCTTCGGAACTGGGTAAAAATGGGAAAGTAAGTCTGTAATCAAAGAAAGTTACCATTGGGCCAACAGGATTAGTGAAAAGATAGGGAAAAATCTATTAGAACCCTCACATTTACTAATTCAATGGATGTATCCTTAAATTCGCTCGTGTGGCGCAGATCATGAAAATCAATGGACAAATTAAGGGTTCTTATATAAAGATAAGTGTAACAGATTTTCAAATTACTACTTTCTCTTTTGAACTATTATGCTAAATAGTGCTTCCAAAAAATTTCAAAGTTACAAGGTTCACTCCTTGCACTATTTTCAATTATTAGATTTCAGTTTACCTTTATATCAGACGAAATGGAAACAAGATTTGCTAGTTTTGATGGGCTGGGTGGAGTTAAGTCAACATGGAAAAATATTATAGACACTTCACTCCATTTCATTGACATGAAAGACTTCCAAAGGAGACTAAGGACAGAGCCAATTCACCCCATAACAGAGACACTTCAAGAAAGTGGATTAGTAGAGGTAGTCAGATTTCCAATAGCAGTATAAGCTCCAGATTGATTATTGAATGCATCAATCATTACAATCCAAATACAAAACAAATCTTGCTACCAGATCAACAGTGCTAATTTCAATTGGTAGGCAAGTGGTAGTGAATTGCCTATGGATTCTAGAAGGAGAGGAGTTCTTCAAATTAACAATTAGAGGAGCTATGTCTAAATTCTCTCTGAAGAAGATGGTGTGGCGAAAGGAGATCATGAGTTCTTGGTTCCAAAAGCCAAGGGGAGCTAAGAGTAAGGTCCCTAAAACCCTTTTGAGCACTAATCTCAAGCCTGAGATTGTGGACATTTTGGTCCTCTTGCATCAACTTAAAGGTGAGGTAGAAGCACTTAATTTTTTAGAACAATACTTCTTTTTGGTGCAACTTATTTTCTCAGATACACAGTATGTTGACTAGGCATATGAGGTAAGTGAACATCTATCTAGGGCTCTTAGTGTGGCTAAGTTCTACAATTCATTTTATATGTCTTCTTTCTTGATATATATGTTGGCTTCCCTACAATTGTGGCCAAGACTCCTCAGAATAGAGAATTTTCCTGATGATGTGAAAAGCTATGAATTTTATCTATGCCTACAGTTGTAGAATAGTTATGCAAAGTATATCTGAGTAAATGATGCATTCACAATGAGAATATGCAATGAACTCCAAGGATGTCTAGAGCGGAGATTTAGTCCAAAAGCAATGGAATTCATCAGTCAATTTGGCAGTTATTTCATTCAATTCTCATCTTTTTCTTATTTGGATCTTGCAGTGTTTGATGGATTTCCTCTAAAGCTGCCTAGATACCTGAATGACATGATTTTACTCATTGAGATTATGAGGCAAGCGATTCAGGTGAATGTGTTGAGGACCAATGTGAGGAAGAAGGGGTATGAATTCCCCATGAAAGTTGGGGCCTATAGTTATGAGTCTTGATTAGATGCTAAGAACATGCTCAAGGCATTTGAGAACAAATATAGACTTGCAAAATATGAAGTGGTAAGGCCCATGTTTGATCCTAATGAATATGCCAAAGATGTGCTTCAAATTGGAAACATAATCAAGCATGTAACTACCATAGAAGATTATTGGGTGGATTGTAAAGATGAGTTAGAGAGTCGAGATTAATCTTTTGCTAGATTGATAGTGGATCAAATAAAGACATGTGGCATTAACTTAGATGTGGAAGGGCTAGAATATGATGGGAAAAATATGTATAGTGATACATATTTGACTAAACTAAGGAATACTCCTATCAGTTATGAACCCTATGTGGATAGAGGAAGATTTTGATGTTATGATGGCTTGGATCATCAAGAGGACTGGGAAATGGGTTGAGTGGATAGAAAAATAAGGCTAGAGTAAGAGTAAGACTACTCAAGCTTCTCTAGCCGCTGCTACTCCTACTTCATCTTAGAGTGCGACACCTAGTGTTACAACTATACCTGCTCAAGGACCTACCCAATCTACAAGAGGAGGTGACCAACCCCTAGAGAAAAACATTTCAATAGCTCTTACTTGCCAGGGTGGTCCTCTACCAAATATTGTAGCCGAAACTAGCACCGAAGAAAAGAAGACTGAAGAGCCAAAAGATGTTGTTACTACTCCAGTCTCACCTCCCCATGTTACTCCAACTCCATCTCCTCACATTACTCCAACTTCATCTCCTCATCATAGCCCTATTCCATCTACAAGGGCTCCTCTTTTGAAGCCAACTAGTTCCCCCATTCAGATAGTAGAGATCAAGGATGGAAAGAGTAGTAGCAGCGAGTCCACTGAATTTGATGAAGCTACGAAGAAGACTCAAGAGGAAGAGAAAGCCCATAGTTCATCTAGGCTTCTTTTTCAAGATCCAAAGAATCCTTTTTCTACAACTATAGTTGTAGTGACCCCAGTGAAGAAGAAAGTGTTCAGTATAGAGTCACTTGGGGCTACTTCTAAAGTGATTAGTATAGAGTCCTGGCTAGAAGACACCTTAGAAAGGAAGAGAAAGTGAAAAGAGGAGAGTATCCCTGCAAAAGATACTATGTCTCAAGTAGTTTTCTCTGGGTCTACAATAGTGAAAGCCAAGAAGTAGAAGACTCTATCAATACTTGGGCAAGATTTAAAAATAGGACACTTAACAATGGAGATAGCAAAGCTAAACAAAGCAAGGAGAATTGAAGACATGACGCCTGATGATTTCACTCTACATTCAATTGATCTTGGAGAGGCTAGACATGATACAAAGGTGGGCCTATGGAGATCAAGTAATGATGTGATAGAAGAACAACTGGAGAGCCTCAAATTGTCAAAAATCAAGATGAAGGCCAAGATTGAGGAATTGAAAAGATTTATCAAGCAATTAGTTGTTACATTGGCAACCATTACTGGTGTGCTTGCTACTGAGAACCCTATAGTAGAAGAAGTGCAAGCTTTCATCTCATAGCTTTAGAAAGATAGGCATTTTGGCCAAATCAGAAAAGAATGGATTGAGAAACTCAATGTAGATGGAATTGCTCTTATTTATCAAATTTGAAATGTTATCCTTCAATTGGAAACTGAGAGGGATAATATCATATCTAATCACAATACTTTGGCCGTGGAGAAGGTAAGATGTGATGAATGCATTTCCCTCCTAAAAATGATCATCCAAATGAAGGCAAAAGAGGTGGTTGAATTAAAGATTTTGAAGAAAGGGACTGAGCCTTTATTCGAATGGCTTCAAAGCATGCAATTTAAGCTAGAGATGATTCAAGAAGCTGAAGAGGGACTCAAAGAAACAAGGGAAAAAGTGAGGAAAACCCAAGACAGAGCATTCAAACTCATGAGAGGATTACACACTGACTCACAAACCAGTGCGCAAGGGAAAGCTCTTATTTGGGTAGAAGTAATGAAGAACAACTTCTCCACATACATGAGTAATCTATTTGGAATGACTTCAAGTAGTCAAAACAAAGTGATAGAGTTGCAGACGCTTGGTGGATGTGTACACATGGCTGCTGAAGAATTGACAAGTCACCTAAATACAGTAAAGGAGCTGGCTCGAGAGCATTCAAAGTGGCTCTTAAGATTCACTAATGTACATGTGCCTAATCATGAAGAAAGGATTCCAATTATAGTTGCTGGTAAAGCATATAGAGCGAAAACTGAAAAAGGAAAGAAGTCTAAGTGATTCAATTGACGTTCCCTTATTTTTTTCATTGTCTGTTGTAAGCTTTGCAAATTTTGTAAATTTTGTAATACAACAAACTGGTATCTTTCCATTTGTCATCCTCAGAAAATGAACTGATTAAAATTCCTATTATAACGGTCATCTCTCAAACTCTATATGTATGAAGTTGAATGATTAATGGAGGGTCGGCAAAATTTTTGGTGTGAAATGGTTCTTGTTTTACAGACAATTGAGAGTATTTTATATTGATTATTTTCTATTCCATTTGGCTTTAAGTTTGTATCTTTCTCTTATGGTTTGGATTGGAGTGAGGAAGAAACAAAGTTTTGCTTCCCCTATTTGTTATTTAATGAATGAATGTAATAAGTATTGGCATTGTTCATTCTAAGAGGAATTTTAAACATTATCAATTTAGCAAATGAGTATAGATTTCGGTTCTTGTAGTTTAGCTCATGGGAAGTTTTGTGGATTCATAAGTTGTGTGGATGCATAAAACCAAATAGATTATTAAAAAAATCTGTTCGCCTGAGTTAGATCTTGTTTAAGTCTAGCTTGGTTATACCTCTATTGTTCTCAGGTTAAGAACACAACCCCAATTAGATGATAGGAATAAACATAATTCGCTAAAAATCTATCATAGGGAGCTGTACATATTAATTTAGAGAAAAGCCCATTTATCTACAGAGGGCTTTTCAACTGTTGTAACTAGGTGTTGTTCAAAAAATTCATGAATTTAAGGGTCAAATCCAAAGAACAAATCTATTTACCAACAGATTTTCGGTGACTCTGTTGGGGAATATGAATAGTCGCTTGACTAAAAAGCCTATGTCATGAGGAAAAATGGTACTACCTCATGAAAATATTATTCTAGTTCTCCAACCCAACCTTTGTTTTCAAGATGACCAAGAGGACATAATTTCATCCCTCAACACATTCGTTCGGAGACACAGAAGGAACACTGAACATTATTGAAATGCTAGCTAGGTATTAGAGGAAGAAGAAAGAAGAGCTAAAACCTTGGAAAGAGTTGTTCAAAGGAGAAATATCTTGAGAGCAGAAAGATAATTAAGAAAATAAGCTCAGAGATAAATTAGACCCAACATCATGGAACAATTTAGGTTCCTCAGAAGTACCAAGGAATAGGGTGGGCAAGATCCTACCTTTGATAAACTTGCAGAGCTCAAATTTCCTATTTTAGACATCCCAAAGCAAAAAGGTGAAGGTAAAAGTTGGATTAAACCCATTTTCCCTATTAGAAATCAGGATGCCAGCACTTCAAATTCCACTTGTCAAGTGTTAGCACTTCACAGAGTTACTACATCTCTAGTTGTTAATTTTCCACCATATACTGCTAGAACAATCATGGCTGCTCCATGGGCCATGACAACAAGATTATTAGCACTAAATGCTTACCATCCACTCTTAGCTGGTTCAAGGAAGAATTTTTTGAAATTCTCAGGTGATGGGAAAGTCACTGCAGATGAACACATTAAAGATTTATTTGTGGCTACTCATATCTTAGGAGTGGGACATGAAGATGTTGCTATAAGATTGTTCATAGAAACCCTCATAAATAGTGCAACAAATTGGTTTTATCATCTAGCTGATGGCTCAATAACTAGTTGGGATACAATGAGAACTAAATTCGAGACAAGATTCAAAACTACAGAAGATGAACATGTCTTGCTAACACAGTTGACCTCAATTAAGAAGCAACCAACTATGAACATGAGGGATTTCGTTGCCAAAATCAATAAAATTAATAGCAGAATTCCTACTACTAATAGACCTACACCTGGTAATCTGAAAACTTTCTTTATTAGTGCTATGCCCCCAGATATCAATTATGATCTGAGAAGAGCACGTCCTACTGATCTGGCTAACACACAAAAGAAAGCAATTGAATGTGAGGATTATTTAATTTCCATGAGAAAATGGAAATGAGAACTTCAAACTAAAGGGAGTTCTAGTACTACCACATCATCAGAAGAGATGATTGAAAAGTTGTCTAATGAACTAGTAGCAATGAAGAAGCAGTTACTCGGATTCAATAGCTCTTGTTAGCAGAATTACAAAAATTCACTTGGAAGAAGCAATGAAAGTAGATTTCTATAGCTTACAAGTTCACAACCTAGGTTGCAAATTGAAGCACCATCAAAAAAAGGAAATATGTGTGTCTTTCATTTGACCACAAATCATGACAGTGAGAATTGTCCAGAGACTACCTATATGATGCAGTTGTTATCTACTAATGAATTAAACACTGTGGCTCCTTGTTCAGAGCCTAATTCTTATTCAAATGGTGACTCTAGAAATTTATTTTTAGAATACGAATCAGATTCTGAATCAAAAAGTGAGTGTTATGCAACTATTGATGGAACTTCATACATAGTGCTTACCCGTGGACAAAGGTTAAAGAATCAAACCTCTAGTCACACTCACAAGAATGACTTCAGTCCTTCAATGAGCAATGTACATACTGATCAAGGAGCATCTACTTCACAAACTGGTAAGGACAAGACATCCTTTGATTTCATTCAATTCTGTGAAGAATCAAAACTTCAAATTTCCACCATCGATTATTTAAAGCCACATCCTTTTGAAGTAAAAAGACTGGTAGACCGATGTAAAGGAAACACATCAAATGCTAATTGTAATGTAATGGTTGAAAAAGAAGATGAAACCTTAACATTTGGTTTGTTTAATCAAGAAGATTCCATAGTTTTAGCAACCTCTTGTGGGCAAAAGCATGAACCTTTTTATATCTCATTGTACATCAATGGATGTAAACTCAGTAATTGTATAATAGATTCAGGTGCACCAGATAATGTTATGTCTTATTCTGTAGCTAAAACTTTGGGTCTCAATCTTACTAAAGTGCATGGAAGATGCTATTCAATGGATGTCAAACAAGTTCCCTTACTCAGACAGATTAAAGATGCTTAGGTAGCTTTAGCTTCACATCTAGAAAAAAGCTCCTATTGACTATCCTAGTAGTTGATATCCCAGCAAGCTATGGACTTCTATTAAGTAGAAGTTTTTGTCATGACTTAGGAGGAGAAATAAAGCTAGACTGGTCCCAAGTAGTAATACCTATTGGGAATAAGAAAGTCAAATTAGAACCTGAAGAAAATGAAAAGTTCATAGTGTTGAAATCAGACGATCCTAAAGCTTAGATCCTATATCAAGAATTAGAATTTGGCAATTATATGTTGTTTACTAAAGAAAACCCATAATCATGAACCACAATATGTATGTTTTGTTACAGGAATTTTTGAGACCACACTGAGTTGTTCCATCTCATGAGAGTACCAATGTATGTTCTATAGGTATGTGACTTCAATTTTCAATCATTAGAAGGGACATTATTTTCTTCATGATTATGATTGTTAGTTTTATATTACTATTGTCATGTTTTTGTAATCTATATTTTTAAAAGACAATACATTGTATATATATATATATATATATATATATATATATATATATATATATATATATATATATATATATATATATATATATATATATATGATTATTTTTTAGGTGTTGATGATTTCCATATGCCTACTTCTACAAGGTCAGCCAGGACTTCGAGGTTGTCAACTGCAAGATTGACAACAAGGAGTTTGTAAACTGTAGACACCTAAATTTGATTACACTGCTTTGGTAATCTAATTTAGCCATCTCTAAAGGCATCATTAATTAAATTCTTATTTAATTAATCCTTTGCCATCCCTAATTGATTAATTTAATTAATCATCTATAGTCCTAATTGATAAATCAAATAATCTATTATTTATCAATTAAATCCCTTTCTCCTATCTAATTCCAAAAATCCCCATTTATTAAATTAATCTATTTGATAAATGAAATCCTCAAATTCAAAAAACCCTAACCTATCTCTAATCCTCCATTTAGCCTAATCCACCCCATCCACCCATACTAACCAAGATTAGCCACTAACTCACCCACCCTCATTAATGCCATCCACTTGCACATCTCTAACATTCCTAATCTAATCCTAAACCCAAGCCTAATCCACCCCCTAATGTTGTCACATTCCTTAAACAAGTTTAAGACTTTCCTAATCCAAATTAAAGTCTCCCCTCAAAAATTCCAACCACCAAGTCATGAGTGCTCTTACAAACCATAAAAGACTCTTACAAGCCCACTCATGACTCTTACATCCCTCTTCCACACTCTTTCCTCTTCCACACTCATTCCTCTTACATCTCTCCTACATACTCAACCCCACTCATCATGCCTTTAACCAACCCTTTACCCTACCCTTTCACACTCATCCTCCTTGTGACAAGTGTCACCTTCCCATTGGTGCTAAACAAGCACAATCCATGTGCTCTCCTTTGAGTGCATCCTAGCCCTCCTTAAGCCTTCATCCATCCTTGCATCTAAGCCCTCCATCCCTCTACCCCTTAGCCTATAAATTGAATCCCATCCCAAGCCATTTCATCAACAATCTTTGAGCTAAAGTTACCATGCCCTTTTGAGAGCCAAAAGTCATACCCATACCCTTATAATGCCAAATTGAGAGCTCACAAAGCTACCAATTTGCTATTATCCATCTCCACCATTGAAGCAAATTTGAGCATTTGAGCATACATCCACATCAAAGGACACATCTACAAAATCAAGGAAGCATGGAGTGTTTCCTTTTTTTGAGTTTGCATTCTTTAATTATTTTCTTTGTCTAATCTTATATGTGAATATAGTTTTAGTTTGTGAATGTTTCTCTTATTGTTAATGTTCTTTGCATACTAATTCTTGTTCTACATTTTGGCACGCCCGATGGGACCCCACTATGGGTCATTTAATCATCCATTTTCATCTATATGTCATTTTTTCTAACCATCTAATGTTTGTTTTTGTTTGAGTGTGTTGTAGGGTGTTTTGCTTGTTTTTGCACGTTAAAGAACGCACTTAGGAAGAAGAAATACCATCTAAAAATCCAAAAATAGCAAAAAAATTTAAAAATTTTGAAAAAATTCGCGTTTTTCAACTTTTTTCGCGTAGTGTCGTCTCTGCAGCTTTGGCGTCTGCGCCTGCAAACTGTCGTCTTCACCGGCTACTTTGTCGTCTATGCAACCAAATCGACGTCTTTGCATTTTGGCGTCTCTGCCTAGTTTTCTGTTGTCGGCGCTGCCACTAGACTGTTGTCTATGCATCCTCAACCATCGTCTTCGCAGATCCGCATCTCTGCCAGCTACACTGTCGTCTCCGCAACCTGTTCTGTCGTCTCTACCGCCGCCAACCCAAATCGTCGTCTGCGAAAATTAGCGTCTGCGCAAATCGATGTCTCCGCTTGTCACATATTTTCTGCACCACAAAATCTGACCTGTCGTCTCCGCTCTGTTGTCTCCGAATACTAGCATCTTTTCATTTTAGCGTCTACGTATTTTGGCGTCTCCGTTTGATAGATTGTCATCTCTGCCTACTTATGTTGCATTTCTGTTTTAAAATCTTTATTTCTGCACTTTGTAGCCCAAAAAAAAAAAAAGAGTATAAATCAAAATTTGACTTTTAGTGGTTTCGTAGGATTTAGACCATTTTAAGCATTTCTACGCATAAGAAAAACAACAAAAAAAGTTAAAATTTTTCTTTCCATAGTTAAACTTTCCTTTTTTGAAGATTTTGGTGACTAATCAATTTCTTTTTTGTCTTATTGCAGGTTGGAGCAACTTTTTGGGTGACTAATCATGTTTTTTTGGTTTTTCATGGAATGAACCTGAATGGTTAAACACGTTTTCTATTGAATGAATGTTGCTTAAAACACACTCTTGAATACCATGGATTAAAATCAACTTTCTTTGGAATGCATGCTTAAAACAAAAAATCCAATCTTGAATGCCAAGGATCAATTAACCATTGCAATATCAAACACTTCATTTGGAGCTTCTAAAATTGAACAAAACAAATCTCTTTTTCACATGCAATCTAGGTAAAGTTTGATTTTTGGACATTTAAGAAACTTTGTTAAGTTAAAATAAAAATTTGCAAAAATCAATTTGAGTAGTTCCTTGGACTCACCTCTTTTCTAATCACCCATCAAATATTAACCATTGGTTGCAATCTCAGCGCCATTTATGGGGATGGGTCTACTTGAAAAAGGTGTTAAATGTTCCACAATCTAACTCACTCACTTGATCTTTGAACATTTGCTTTAACTTTATCAAAATTCTTAAATGGCCAAAACTCTAGATTAAATCGATCACACTTCAAGTTTGGGCACTAAAATTGAACAACAACTGACATGGAGAGCCTTCGGGCACGCGCTTGAAATCGAATCTCACACACTTTTTCTTTGGGCTTAAAACAAACTCACACTCAATCTTGAATGCCTTAAAGAAAATTAATCAATACTTGACGTGGAGGGCCTCCGGGCGTGCAAGTTTTCTTTTGTTGACCCTAACTCTTCTTATTGTTTGCATTCTTCTATCAATTTACTTTTGTTAATGCTTCAAGTTGGAATTGAACATTGTCTCTTAAACATGAGTGCTTGCAAAGTCTAGATTAGCACACATAAGAGTCAGTTGGTAAAAGAACAAGCGTGTTTTTTTTAGCCCAAGGTCATCCAAGTCTTCTCTCCCCTTGTCGTCTTTCGAGGCCATCTTGGGTGCATAAGATTAGGATCCAAAACCTTGTTTCTTTTTAGGAGGCCTGCTTGGGGATTTCATCACCCCTTGGACGACCTCAACTCCAGCATTCCGACGAAGTATAAGAATCGGGAGGTGAATCGAAAGACACCTCTCTTGGGATCAAGATTTTGTCATTCGGGCTAAGCCTCAAGGAACTTTATACCCTTGAGAAGTGAAAGAGGAGAAGTGGATTACCGCTCCTCTCAGCTGTGTGACATCCTTTTGGTCTCATCTACGGATTTGGGCCTCACGTACCTTGCGTATATCGAGGACTCCTTAGCTAAACCAACTATCAGCCTTGCAGAAAACCATCTAGGATGTTAATGTGTTTGGAGTGACTGATGGAAACATTTGTAGAACATACACACTCCTTGGCGCAAGTATCACATTCTGAGAACCACAAACTTCTATCTGGGTGTTCCTATCTATTGCTTGATTTTATTTTACTTTTTGAATGAATGTTTGCCAAACTTGGTCAATCCTAGCTTAGGGCACACTTAGCGTAGTCACTGCCTATTTTAGAAGTTGAACAAGTTGAAGCAAAACAACCAGAATCACCCAAAGCCAAGCAAATTCAGGAATTTATGTCGAAACAACCCAAACCCAAACAGAAGTTTCACAAAGTCAAACTCAAGCCATCTCTGGCATACCAAGAACTTTCAGCCAAGAGAAAAGAAATAACACCAAGCCCACGAATTGCCAAACTCCACAAAGCAGAGGACAAAGCTACCGACGAAGCACTTCAAGAGGCCTGGTTAGAGTGCACCATCAAATTTAGCCAACATCCAGGAGTTAATCCTACTTATGCCTTACCAACTAGGCATGATTTCTATGATTAGACACCCTTGTTTCTCCACATCTTCTTGGATAAGCTTCACTTTAGAGTCATCTTTGTAGAAAAGCCAGCCATCTTAGGTTATCCCCGTAAGCATTATTAGCTCATCCATCTCATTTAGAATCAAACCATCTAGCCAGCAATCGAAAATTTGCACATCTAAGCTTTCAAAATTGTTGTCACCTTGCTAAAAGTTTGCCATTCCTAAAATCTTCCAAATCCACCAATCTCACCAAGGTTATCCCTTTTGACAGAGCTTTGTCTAGGGTAATCTAGCTTTGTCACTTGCTATCACTCATCACCTTGAGCTAAAGGTTGGGATCCACAAGTGGTCAATCTCATGTTCTTCCCAAAGGATCATCAGTCTATCCTTAAGTTGACACAATCACCACCAAGCTTGCACATAAGAAAGCAGACCTTTTGTGCTCTGACAACATATCTTTGAAGTTAGAATCCCCAACCCAATCCTCCTTAGGTTTTTTCATATAGGTTTGCCTCAACTTAGGAAATAATTTGCATAGAGAAGCCTTCCCCCTTTTTGCATCCATTAGCATTATTGCATCTCATCCCTAGGAGCATTTTTCATGCCACCCGTCACTCGCTTAGCCAAGAAGAAAGAAACAATGGAGCCCTATCATTTGGATCGAATAGCCTCACCCCCCTTGAGCACTCAGCCATCCTTCAGCCCAGAGAAAGCTATGCCATCACCTACTGACATTGAAGCTTTCATGAACCAACCAGGGAATGCAGTATTGGTAAACGCCATTATAGACAAGAACAAAGAGACAATCATGGCTAATTTTCGAAGGGAAAATGTAGGAACCTTTGACTTTGGAAGACCCCCTCCATTATCAAATCCATCTCACCCATTGTTTGGGCAGCTTCCACCACCCATAGGCTCTTATGATCCAAATTATCCTCAATATATGCCAAAAGAAGAGCCTTCAGCCAATCCATATGACCCAACAGACCCAAACATACCATCATCCACCCAAGTTGAAATCTCCATGCTGCAAGCCAACCCAGCCACCACCACTCCATCCTTGGTTCATACCTCTCTGCTCCAAACCCCGTTTACCCAAAACACCTCACCATTCACCCCCTTCACTATTGCTGTTGCTCCCCAACCCAACCTTCCAAATCCACCCATCTCCCAAATCAGTGCTAGCATCTTTGGCCAACCTCAACAATATACAACAGGGATGCCACCCATGGGGCCAAGTAATCAACCTTTCATCGCCCCTAGCTTGTTCACCACAGCCCAAAGCACAATCCCATCATTTCCATCAGGTCTTGGGAGCTCAACACCATCAGCCACAAATCCACAAGCTACTACCCTCACTCCACAAAGCTATCAAATCCCACAAGCTACTACCAATTTTTTGCCAAGCTCCCAAGTGACCCCAGCCCCTGCCACCACTCTACCAAGCTTCCAAATCCAGCCACAAAGCTATCAAACCCCATCACTTCCATTCCCAAGATTTCAATTCCCACCACCAACTAATCCATTACCTCCAATTAACAACTACTTTTCAATGCCACTTCTAGGAGGTAATCCACCCCCCTAGCCAACCACCAATTATTTGCAGATACCATCCCAAATGGGAGCACAACCCACATATATTGGTCAAACCCCACAAGCCCCTCGATCCTTTCCTTAAGCCTCACAACCATCTTATACCTTACCTCCACAAAGCAATCCATTTATCCCATAGCCAGCTTATGTTCCTCAATCCCAACCTCAAATCCCATATCAACAGCAAGCCTCGCAGCACATGCAACAATATGCGCCACCTCCCCCTCAACAACTCGTCATCCACCATGCAGCTGCCCAAACAATGTACAATCCCTATCAGCAAATCCATCATAGCCATCCATATTCAGTGGCCCCATCCAGCACATACCTACCTCAAGGCACTCCTACATTGGGGGCACCCTAGCCATCACCTATCAATTCAGAATGGGAGCAAATGAAGACAGCTCTAAAAGCCATCCAAGAGGGGAATGATCCAAAGACATTCAAGTTTGAGAATGTGTGTCCTTACCCATTTGACAGAGCCATTACCATGACACCATTTCCCAAACACTTTGAGGTACCCAAATTTGACAAATTCAGAGCAAAAGGAGACCCTGTCACATATATCAAAGAATTTTACATGCATTGCCAGGACGTGGCATACAATGATGTCTTCCTCTTGCGCCTTTTTCCTAAAAGCTTGGCTGGACCAGCTCTTGAATGGTTTTATAGAATCGCCTATGGCACAATTAAAAACTTTGCTGAATTATCTGAGGCATTTGTAGCCCAATATGCCCATCTTGTTGAAACGGAGCTATCAATAGTTGATCTTGTCCACACCAAACAAAAAGGTGGAGAAAGCCTTGCCGAATACCTACAAAGATGGCAAACCCTTACCACCCACATATCCTGCACCTTGCCAGAATGCCATGTGGTGAAAATGTTTATTGATAATGCACATCCCAGCTTGGCTCACCACATGACCATGAACTGTTTGCAGACCTATAAGGATATCAAAGAGAAAGGAATGATCCTTGAGCAAGGACTCATTAAAGATGGTGTGGTCAAGATTTACAAAGAGGCCAACCAAAATCAATCACATTCCAATGACAAGTCTAGGTATTGGAACAAAAACAAGCATGTTACAACAAATGGGGTTACTGACACCAGACATGTGAATATTGTTGGTCCTTCTCAAAACCAGTCTAACCCACCATATCAAACAAACAACCAACAAGCTATCAATTACCAACAACAGAATAACCAAAGCTATCAAAATAATACAAGACCCAACTTTCAAGGGTCTAACAATCAAGCTAGTGCCATCAATGTGGCTGCAGGGCAAAAGCCCAGATTCCAACCTGCACCTAGAAACTATACACCCCTTGGTGACCCATTGGATGTTATTTTTGAGAAACTGGCCAAGGAAAACCTCATCAAATTTCCTCCTACCCAGCAAATTGATCCAAGCCAATCCAAAGCTGCATGGTATAAGGACAATGAGTATTGCAAGTTCCATAGGGTAAATGGTCACACCACCCTCAGATGCATGAAACTGAAAGATTATGTGCGGGAACTCATTGATCGAAAAGAAATCACTGTTGGTGCCCAAACCTCTCCCAATGCGGGCTTACAGATTTATCAAAATGCTTTTCCTCCACACAACAACCAAAATCCTGGAAAAGCACCTATCCAAAACAACATCAACAACCGCCAGCCAAACCAACAGCATGGGAAGAAAAATGACCACACTTCATCCTATATAGACTATGGTAGCCTTATAGGTTGTATATCTAAGAAAGAGCCTTCTGTCAATGTTATCAATATCTGAGGACCAGACAATGAGTGTGCAGTCACCACTCGAAGAGCACGATTTAACATCGCAGGCCCACTAGTTTCATCAGCACCATTAGCTCCATCAAAAAGCTGGTACAATATCTTGGAACACCTTGGGAACATGCCAGCCCAAATCTCCATTTTAGACCTTCTCCGCACTAGTCCTGTATACAAAGACATCCTTGACAGTGCTCTCATAGAATCCCATGTCCCTTTTGATATCAATGCTACTAATTTTCGTAATCTTGTTGGACACCTTTCATCCTCATGTGCCCTATCTTTCAAACCCACTGACATACCCACAGTTGAGCTAGATCACACCCTTCCGCTTCGCATAGCCATCATGGTATCCAATTTTTCTGTGAAAAGAGTAATGATAGATAATGGATCAGCCTTGAACATTTGCACCCTAAAATTCATAAAACAAGCTGGGTATACTGAGGCAGATATGATCAGTGAGGTTATCACCATCAAAGCTTATGACAACTTGGAAAGAACCACAGAAGGGAATATTTTGCTACCAATCAAGGTTGGGCCAGTCATCCAAGAGACAGTTTGCCATGTTGTTGATCTAAACCTACCATTTAACATCCTCTTCGGTCGCCCATGGATTCATGCTATGAAGGTCGTTCCATCCACCTACCATCAGTGCATCAAATTTTCACATCAGGGCACTGAGGTAACCATCCATGCCGATCCAGAACCCTTTGCTTACTGCAATGCGGTTGAAGCTTCATATACAAACCATTGCCCTAGAATAGACATCGGCACAGCCATCGCCAGCTCATCCCACACTTGTAATGACACAGAAACCATCCTCGCCTCCACCCTATCTACTGTAAAGATCAACAACAAAGGCTGTGGAGAATATAGTATGTCAGATGCATTTGTTGTCGGAGCAATCCCACTTGATCCACGTACCCATGGATGGCCAACATATCACAAAGCTAAGGAGATTCCACCTCCTCGATACAAACAGTTTGGCCCAACCACCTTTGTGTCCTCAAAAACCCCTCTTCATGAAGAGCTCACTCCAACTATCAACAATTGGTTACATAAGGATGCATCTCTAAGAAATCAAGCACGCCTTGATCACTTCAGCCAGAAGTATCCCCAAGAACATAAGCTCATCACTGAAAAATGGAACTATCAAGGAGGTGGACTAGGACCAGAAGAAAGGGGCATGCAATGTCCCATCGAAGCACATAAGTGGGAAACGAAGTCAGGTCTTGGCTTTGGCATACCCACAACTGGGGGCACCAACGAGAATGGTCACACTTTTTCGAACATCCATCGTGACCTTGTCAAAATCAAAGACATTCCTGAGGAAGTAGAAAAGAGAGCCTACGACGATATCCCAGACCAAATCTTCCTAGGAGACTTTGTTCTCCGAGAACTATCCATCCATCTCATTGACCTACCACTTGCTCATCCACAACTCATAGATTGGGACCAACCAAGTGTCATACATATTGATGAGTTTGCATCAGAGGAGGTGCTTCTAAGCTTCATGGGAGCTGAAACTCCTCATAAGAAGACAAAGCCAGATTCTGCCTACATCTACAAGCTAGATCCCAAGGGGTATTTTGGAGAAAATCCCCAACCTAGTTTTGATACACCCAAAACTAGAACTAAGGTAAATCTAGGACTAGCTAAGGCAGCGAAGAGAACCCCTCAGCAAGAAAATCCAGAGCCACAAATAGAACATGAGGATTTAGTATTGCCTCCTCAAGATAATCGACCGGAGGTGTCTTCTATTCTAATAGAGGATACTAGAGAAGTCAACATTGGTTCTTCAGAGATCCCTAGACTTGTTCACATTGCTGCATCCCTATCACAAGACCAAACTGACCTCCTCTTTGAGGTTTTATGAGAGAACATTGGCCGATTTGCATGGTCATATCAGGACATGCCAGGACTTGATCCAAAGCTTGTAGTTCATCATCTTGCAGTTGATCCAAAGATCAAACCTGTCAAACAAAAGCTTAGAAAAATGCACCCCAAGGTGGCATTACTAGTCAAAGATGAATTAGAAAGAATGTTAGCTGCTAAGGTTATCCGACCTATCGATTACTCAGAGTGGATCTCCAACATGGTCCCTGTCACTAAGCCTTCTGGTGACATCAGAATCTGCACTGATTTTAGAGATCTAAACAAAGCTTGTCCAAAGGATGATTTTCCCTTTCCCAACATAGATATGATTGTAGATCTTACAGCTGGACATGAAATTTTGTCCCTTATGGATGGATTTTTTGGGTATAATCAAATCAAGATTGCAAAAGAGGATCAACATAAGACAACATTCACTACCCCTTGGGGAACCTTTTGCTACACCATGATGCCTTTTGGCCTAAAGAATGTTGGGGCTACCTATCAAAGAGCTATGACATCCATTTTCCATGATCTTATCCATAGCATTTTGGAAGATTATGTGGACGATATCCTAGTCAAATCTCACACCTTCATGGATCATCTTGCTGACCTGGAGAAAATCTTTGATAGGTTGGCCCAATATCATCTCATGCTAAATCCCAAGAAGTGTGTCTTTGGGGTCACATCTAGCAAGCTTCTAGGCTTCATAGTTTCTAAACGAGGTATAGAGATCGACCCCAAAAAGGTCAAGGCTATCTTAGACATGACTCCTCCCCAGACACTGCGACAGCTTCGCTCTCTTCAGGGAAAACTTCAATCTGTCTGGCGCTTCATCTCCCAACTTGTAGATAAGTGTACACCATTTTCACACTTGCTAAAGAAGAATGAGAACTTCAAGTGGGATCTTTTATGTCAGCACAACTTTGATCAGCTCAAGCAGTATCTCACCAATCCCCCTATCTTGGTTCCACCAGTTCCTGGTCGTCCCTTGATCTTGTATATATCAGCAACACCTATTGCTCTAGGGGCACTTCTAGCACAACATGATGATTATAGCAGAGAGAGAGCCATCTACTATATCAGTAGAACCCTAGTTGGTTATGAACTCAATTACACTCCTATGGAAAAAGCTTGTTTGGCAGTTGTTTTCTCAACTCAAAAGCTTCGCCACTACATGCTAAGTCATACCATCCAACTAGTCTCTAAGATTGATCCTCTCAAGTATATGCTCTCTAGAACAGCACTCACAGGTCGGCTAGCAAAGTGGGTTATGGTACTAAGTGAATTTGACATCCAGTATGTGGATAGAAAGGCAATCAAAGGGCAAGCTATAGCAGATCACCTAGCTGATGCACCTTTAGTAGATGCATATCCTTTGCTCACAGAATTCCCAGATGAGTATATCTGCCTAATTGAAGAACAGCCCCCATGGAAGCTTTATTTTGATGGCTCATACACATCTCATGGATCAAGGGCAGGAATATTATTAGTTACACCTCAAGGAGATTACATTCTGAAAGCCTTCAAGCTACAATTCCCTAGCACCAACAATATAGCAGAATATGAAGCTCTTGTAGCAGGATTAAAGATAGTTGCAGAATGGAATATCACTGAGTTAGAAATCTTTGGTGATTCCCAGCTCATCATCAAACAAGTCTTAAATGAATATCAAACCAAAGATGAAAAGCTATTACCCTACAAGGAGCTGGTTGATCAGCTGACCCAGCATTTTACAAAGCTTCAGTTTACACAAGTGCCACGAATGTAGAACAAAGCAGCAGACGCCATGGCCACTATCGGCTCACTCTTGGAAATTCCCCAAGAAGCTACGCAGTATGAATTTTTAATTGAGCGGCTCCTCACACCCGCTTATGCAAATGAGGATTCAAACTGTGTTTGTATCTTGGTTGGTCCCCAATCCCCTTGGTACCATGAAATTCACGCTTACCTTAACGATGGTATCATATCCCCTCACCTCACACGCACCCAATGCTAGAACCTTATTCAAAAATCATCCCGCTATGTTATCATAGCCAATACCCTATATCGCCGAGGTTATCATGATACCCTCTCTCGATGCTTAGATGAAAATGAGGCCACGATGGCATTAAAAGAAGTACATTCTGGACTTTGCGGTGCCCACATGAGTACTATTTTCCTAGCACGACAAATCCTTAGAGCAGGCTACTATTGGCCTACCATTGAAGAAGACTCCTGTGACTTTTTCAGAAAGTGTCTCCCATGTCAGCAGCATGCAAATCTTGTGCACGCTCCAGCACAGGATCTACAGCCTATTGCACCACCTTGGCCTTTCACTTGTTGGGGCCTTGATCTAGTTGGAACTATCACACCTCTCTCATCTGATGGACATAAATGGATAATAACAGCTACAGACTATTTCACTAAGTGGGTGGAAGCAGTCCCCCTAGTCTCAGCTATAGGAGTTCAAGTCTCCAAGTTCATCTTGTACCACATTGTTTGTCGCTTCAACATCCCATCCACCATCTTCACTGACCACGGAGGTTACTTTGAAAATCTCAACATGGAAGAATTATGCACTTCCCTCTGCATCCATCACCACTTTTCTAGCCCATATTTCCCACAAGGTAACGGCCAGGCAGAGGCAACTAATAAAACCCTCCTCAAAATCCTAAACAAAGTTGTCAATGATTCCGACCGTGATTGGCACCTTCAAATAAATCCGGCTCTATGGGCCTATCGAACTTCCTCCCGTACATCCACAGGCACAACTCCATACTCCCTAGTTTATGGTGTCGAAGCGGTATTACCTATAGAAGTTGAACTTCTCTCACTATGCATATCTTTGCGAGGGCAAATCTCAGGTGAAGAATATAGAGTAGCTCGGCTCACCCAGCTAGATCTCTTAGATGACAAGAGACAACAAGCCTATGACCATCTCACAGTCTACCAAACTCGTCTCAAAAGGAATTTCAACAACAAAGTGCTCCCATGACACTTTTAGCCAAGTGACATGGTCCTCAAAGAAAATATGAAAGTCCAAGCAGATCGAGAAAAGAAAGGCAAGTTTGAACCTACATGGCTTGGTCCCTATGTGGTTACTGCCTCCTTTGGCTCTAGAGCCTATCAATTATCTACACCAGAAGGAGAACTCTTGAATGATCCCACTAACATCATCCATCTCAAGAAGTTCTATGCTTGAAGATCTTTGGTATACCCAGCTTTTGAAAAATACAAAAAAATAGTAAAGAGAAATAAGCATCCAATGGTGAAAACTTGGCAATTCAAGCGCCTTGGATAGGTACCTTGGTGAAAACCTAGTAATTCAAGCGCCTTGTGTACTAAAGACTAATCCATTATCTATCACTATCCTATCCCTCATCCATTCACCCACCATCCCATAAAACACCTGCTTGTTCCCTTGGTGTTCCAATCAAATATCCAAAATCTGATGGATCTTGTAAATACCTCCTGTACAGCTTGTAAATCTTGTACCAAAGCTTGTATTATACCTTGTATATCCGAAATCTTGTCCAAAGCTTGTACCATATTCTAGCTTGTAAATAATCTTGTATCCTAGCTTGTAGCCTATAACATGCACACAAAGAATCCCATTTTCCTTAAGCTTTTCACAAACCATCTACCTATCCACCTGTCAACTATTATAGACATCCCATCCTTCACAAACATTTCCATCTCACAAAAAACAAAACATGAACAAACTTGTACATTTGTAACATATCTTGGTCCGTCAACTTGTGCATCCTCTTTAGCTTAGTACCATTGTATCTATCCAGCTTTTGTGTCAGTTCCTCCTTGATCAACATCTTGCACACATTGCACAACCCTTGGTTAGCTATTCCAATGCATCTTTTAGCTAGATCTCTTGTCACCAAAGTGTTATCCTTCTTAGTTCAGCTTGCCAGACACATCACTCATCCAAATCCACCAGCTCAGGTGCTCTTTGATAGATCCTTGCAGGATATAGCTTTCCTCATGTCTGATCTTGGTCCGTTAGTACCTCGTCCTACCCATCTCGTTGGCAAACGGTTCTCTTTTGGATTTTCGCTTTCTCTTGATTTGGGATCTTCCCTTTTGGGTCTTGAAGTATCTTTTCCAATAAATCTCCTTGTTCCCTGATCAAGGTTGCCACGATCTTCCATATCATGGTATGCTGCGAATGGGGCAATCAGAGCGTAAGGTCTTGATCAGGTCTTTTTCTTGTTTTTCTTTTCTGCTTGTGGGTTACCCAGTGTCAGTTATGCACTGCTTCCTCTGGGATTCATGTGTGATGCTGGGGCAATCCTTGCATGTTTGTTTCGAGTCAGTTTGTCAGTCCTCTGGACAGTTGGTGAAAAGGCCTTGATGTTCTTGGTAACCTTGGCAATTAACCAACAGTCCTATAGCAAATCTAGTGTTCAACTACATGGTGGTATTTCTCTTTGAAGTATCTCCCCGCTCAAAAAGCTTCAATGGATTCCCTTCATCTCCATTATCCCCCATCCATATCCTACATCTCTCGCTCCTACCCCAGCTTATGCATCAATATCTCTTTGAATCACTCCTCACGCTTAGCTTTAGGGATCCACAATCCTGGTCTTAGGGATCCACCAATCAAATCAATCCACCAAGCCTCATCTTTCGAGATCCACAATCCTAGTCCTAGGGATCTCTGAAACCCATCTTCCGCCAATCTGACTCTTTGAAATCCTTTTGCATTAGCTTTATCATTCTATCATCCATCTCCCTACCACAGATCCCTTTTATAGCGCTTCGCTCCTCCATCCCCCCCCCCCCCCAATCCTGGAAAGTCTTAAGACTGCTTTACTATTGTGCCTCTGATTTCTCTTTATCATTCTCCCGTAGTGAGAGTTTGAGCTAATTCAGCCCCTTCTCTTCGCCAACCTGCATCTCAACTCATCTCAATTTCTTGTACATTTCAAGAAGTCGTCGAGCCTCCTTTCTCTCCCCGCCACCTTCTTGAGGGGGCATCATCTAAGTCTAGTCTCTCCTCTTCTTATCTGAGACTGGGGCAACTTTGTTGCTAAAACATCTTCTCCGTGTCGTCTTCATTCGAACTTCTTTGAAATAGTGTTGTCTCAACACTATGTCAAAGAGGGGTAAAATGTAGACACCTAAATTTGATTACACTGCTTTGGTAATCTAATTTAGCCATCTCTAAAGGCATCATTAATTAAATTCTTATTTAATTAATCCTTTGCCATCCCTAGTTGATTAATTTAATTAATCATCTATAGTCCTAATTGATAAATCAAATAATCTATTATTTATCAATTAAATCCTTTTCTCCTATCTAATTCCAAAAATCTCCATTTATTAAATAAATCTATTTGATAAATGAAATCCTCAAATTCAAAAAACCCTAACCTATCTCTAATCCTCCATTTAGCCTAATCCACCCCATCCACCCATACTAACCAAGCTTAGCCACTAAATCACCCACCCTCATTAATGTCATCCACTTGCACATCTCTAACATTCCTAATCTAATCCTAAACCCAAGCCTAATCCACCCCCTAATGTTGTCACATTCCTTAAACAAGTTTAAGACTTTCCTAATCCAAATCAAAGTCTCCCCTCAAAAATTCCAACCACCAAGTCATGAGTGCTCTTACAAACCATAAAAGACTCTTACAATCCCACTCATGACTCTTACATCCCTCTTCCACACTCTTTCCTCTTACATCTCTCTTACATACTCAACCCCACTCATCATGCCTTTAACCAACCCTTTACCCTACCCTCTCACACTCATCCTCCTTGTGACAAGTGTCACCTTCCCATTGGTTCTAAACAAGCACAATCCATGTGCTCTCCTTTGAGTGCATCCTAGCCCTCCTTAAGCCTTCATCCATCCTTGCATCTAAGCCCTCCATCCCTCTACCCCTTAGCCTATAAATTGAATCCCATCCCAAGCCATTTCATCAACAATCTTTGAGCTAAAGTTACCATGCCCTTTTGATAGCCAAAAGCCATACCCATACCCTTATAATGCCAAATTGAGAGCTCACAAAGCTACCAAATTTCTATTATCCATCTCCACCATTGAAGCAACTTTGAGCATTTGAGCATACATCCACATCAAAGGACACATCTACAAAATCAAGGAAGCATGGAGTGTCTCCTTTTTTTGGGTTTGCATTCCTTAATTGTTTCCTTTGTCTAATCTTATATGTGAATATAGTTTTATTTTGTGAATGTTTCTCTTATTGTTAATGTTCTTTATATACTAATTCTTGTTCTACATAAACAACCGCACCTACTGCAACTAGAGCTGGTAAATCCTTATTTTGCTACATTTTGTTATGTGTCAAACATGATTTGATTTGTACTGTCTTGTTCATTTGTTATAAAGGGTGCTCCCCTTAATATCATAAACACATAAGATAAACAAAGAAATAACAACAATTGTGAGAACAAAATAGGGGCTTCTTATTGTCACTGTAAATGCAAAATTATAGAATTCACAATTACAATATGCTAGCCCCCAAGTACACCTTCATTAGTAATTTGTAAGACAATGTTGCGAACTATCACCCAAAGTTGTTCTAGACAATGTTTGTGCCTTTCTTAAATAGGCAATCTTATAACACACAAGAAGGTTCTAGGTATGTGCAGGATCATGGTCAACCAAACTATACCGTTAAGTGGTAATATAAAATCAAAAAATTAGGGTTATGTCAACTTGATGTGCAAGTTTCAACTTGTTATGGACTTTCTATAAAAAAATTCAGAAAAAAGGATCTCTAGGAAATCAAATTTAGTTTCTAAACTACTAGGCCTTATTTGAAAACAACTAAAAATTGATTGGTCAAAATTTTTAATTTTAATGTAATAGTACAAAATGCTCAAGACAAAAATAAATAGATGTATGTCTAACCACCTTAATCAAAATCAAATGATAATATTTTTTAATAAGATTCTAGATATAAGAAGTAGACTCATGCCTAGATGTGATGCATATTTTTGGGTATTTTTATTCTAAATAGATAATTCATTATGAATTTTCTACTATAGTATTTTTAGACTTAAAAAACTCTTGTGTCTGGCCATCTTAACTAATTCAAAAATCTATAAAATTTAATTATTCTTTTTTTTCCTTATATTATAAGAAGCATTGAAAGTGATGCATCTTTTGGATTTGAAAAATATTGTACCATTTGAAAGTTATAGTTGTGTTTGAATTAGTGTGTCAATCATCACTTTATACATAACTCCATTAGAAAATAAGTAATAATTACTTACTGAACTTGTAATTTGATAGACATTACATTATTGGAAAGCTAAGAATATTCAAAAGAAACCTTTTTTGTCTCATCAAATTTGGGTCGAAAAAAAGTCGTCAAACACATCTTTAAAGAAAAAACACACAAGAACAGTCCAAAAACACATTTTTTGGGATGTTTTAAAAGTTAACCACATAGAATTGGTATTCAAAGATATACTAGGCCTTATAAAGTTATTAATTTTTTGGTTTAGTATTAGGACGGGTGGGAAAAAAGTTGGAATAGATTTTGAAATGCTTTGAGGTATTTTAGAACTACATATTTTTCAAATTGCCACTTTTTGGCACACCGTGATCCTACACATACCTTTCTAGACATTCAAACTTAATACCTAGGGCTGATAGACCCTAAGAATACACATAAAGTCAACCAAATACATCTTTGATGTTTATTTTAGAAATTTTGAGTAGCCCAATTTCAAAAGGCCATAACTGTCGAATCATTGCTTCAATTGGCTATTATAATCACTTTTCAAAAATTTGAACTCCTGATCTACATACTCAGATTTGCACAAGTGCCCATCTATTGAGTTCTCCAAAATTTTCTATCAAAAATACATAATAACTTCTCTGATACTAAAGACAGAGCAATGAGATTTTTATGGTAGGCTTATAAGTCTAAAATGAACCTTTTTGTAGAAAATCAAAACATTTCGAGCTTATATGACAAACTTACTAAAAATAGAAAACTCCCAGAATTAGTAACCCCCTATCTACTAGTCATGATTAAAATTGGAAAGACTAAAAATAAAAATATTTTTGGGTGATGCAAGATTGCCCTCAGACCTAAGATGTTCTTGCATCATACACCCAGGGTAATTTTTGAGAAGTGGCTTCGTCACATCTCAAGTGTGCAAAGGAAAACCAAGATGATTAACCTTCTCCTTTTCTCATCATGATGAATCTTCTATTGGCCTCCCTTTTGATTTGAATAGTTATTCTTCATAAGTTTTTTTCCTTGTAGTTTTTCCAACATGAATTTCCAATATCTCCTTAATCTCCTTTGTAGACAAACCAGCTGTTGGAATACTCCACTATGCTTTTGCAACTTCATCTCAATTAGCTCCCTCATAATACTCCATCAAATCTAAAATGTTAAATACTAGTGAAATATTCAATTCAGCAAGTAACTCCACTTCATAGGCATTTTTAGAATCATACATTTTCACTATCATGCACAAGGCAAACATCTTCATCTTTAGCTTATTATATGTACCCACTAAAAAATGCTCTTTTCTTAATTGAACCATGACTTCATCCCCAATCTAAAATTTCTCATACCTTTTTTTCACATGTGCCTTAGCTTTATACTATGTATTCATCTTTATAATGTGCTTCCTCACCTCCACATGGATATTCTTCAAATGTCTAGCAAAATCTTCTTCTTCGGCACTACTTATCTATCCTTTGTCCAATTACCTCAATTCGAAAGAATTTTTGGGACTACTCCCATATACAATCTGGAATGGTGATTTACCAGTACTCCTATTAATAGTATTATTATATGAAAATTCTATTTTTAGTAAAATCAAATCCCATCCTTTTGGCTTGTCTCCAACCAAACATCTTAGCAAATTTGCCAAACTCCTATTCACCACTTCTATTTGTCTATCAGTCTATGGATGATGCAATGAATTGAACTTCAAATCTATCTTCAACTTCATCCACAATGTACACTAGAAGTACCCAACAACTTAGATATCTCAATCTAAAACTATAATCTTTGACAGACCATGTAGTCTCAGCACTTCTTTATAAAACAACTATGCCACATGAACAACATCACTAGTCTTCTTGCAAGGAATGAAATGTGCCATCCTTGAAATCTTTTCAATCACCAAAAAATAGAATCATGCCCTCATTGATTCCTTGGTAATCCAAGAACAAAATCCATGCTAGCATCCTCTCATGGCTTCTCTAGTACAAGAAATGGCTGATACAACCTTGTATTATGCTTCACTCCTTTCACCATCTGACATACTCTGCAACTCTGTACAAATTTCTTCACATCTTTCTCCAACTATTGCTAGTAATAATTCTCAACAACCAAAACAATGGTCTTGTCTCTCCCAAAGTGTCCATCCAATCCTCCACTATGCTTCTTCTTGATGACATTCTCTCTCATTGAACTTCTTGGAATGCACAACTAGCTTCCCTTGAATAACATACTATCTTGGATCATGAAATCCAACCACTTTGTCATGTCAAGTGTAACAAGTTTTGTACAAGCCTTCCATGTTTTACCAAAATTAGGATCACATGAATACAAATCTTGAGTTCCTTGAACCCAACCAACTCAATCTACATTTACATCAACACAAGCTATCTTCAGCTAAGAGCATCTACAACTCTATTAGACTTCTCACTCCTCTATTTTAAAACAAATGTATAACTCTACAAAAACCCAACCCACTTCAAATGCCTTTAATTTAATTTTCCTTGACTATTCATTTATTGCAAAGCTTGATGATCAATATACAAAGTAAATTCCTTATGAAGAAGATAGTGTCTCCACTTCTCCAATGTTTGAACTATAGAATAAAATTCTTAGTTGTAAACAAAATATTTTCTTTCTGCATCATTCAACTTCTCACTAAAATAAGCAACAGGTCTAGCTTCTTTGGTCAAAAAAACTCCTATTATAGTACCACTAGAATTACAATCTACTTGAAACACCTTGTTAAAATTAGGAAGTGCTAAAACAAGTTTCTCTGTAACTTTTTGTTTCAATAGATTAAAACTCTTATCTGCTCCTATAGTCCACTTAAATCCTTTCCTACCCCCTTCTCATTGTTTTAGTCAAGGGTCCACAAATACTGTTAAAACCTCTTATGAAATTTCTATAAAAACTAACCAGTCCATGAAAAGAGCTTACCTTTTTAGCACTCTTTAGAGTACACCATTAGAGAATAGCCTTCACTTTCTCTAGGTCCATTTTCATACCTTCTCCTCAAACTATAAATCCTAGGTAGACCAACTCCATCTTTACAAAATTGCACTTCTTCAGGTTTGTTAGTAGCTTTTTTTCCCCCAACTTATCAAACACCTATCGAATATGAATCAAATTCTCCTCTAATGTCTTACCAAAGATCAAAATATCATATAGGTAAATAAAGATAAAATTGCCCAGAAACTCCTTCAACACCTCATTCATGAGCCTCATGAAAGTGCTTAGTGCATTAGTTAGCCCAAAAGGCATGACTAACCACTTGTACAGTCCCTCTCTTATCTTGAAAGTAGTTTTATATTCATCTCTTTCTTTGATGCAAATTTGATGGTACACACTCTTCATATCTACCTTTGTGAAATACTCAGCCCCACTCAAACAATCCATAATATCATCCATCCTGATAGCTCCTTTTTGAGAATGGCAAATTTTTGCATTCTATGGTGGAATTTTCAAAATTTGTTTTGTTAGGGTTGGGATCATTTTTCAATTTTTAGTAAACCCTAGTGATTTTTATAATCATCATCTTTCCCTAACCCTAGGCCATATGTATGAGCGGGTTTCATATTTTAAAATACCTTGTTCTTTGATCTTTTTCGATCTTACAACAAAGGGATTGGCATAATATCGCAGGCATGTGTTGTGGTCTTCCGTGATCTCACAATAGTCCTTGTATTGTGTCATTGTAGGAAAGTTTCCTTTCTTTCTTGACCTCGCGACGACCTTTATATCATAAGATCATGTCACATTGTGTTTTTCCTATGAAAGGGTCTTTTTCAATCTTACGATCAGTGTTTTCTCGTGGCATCAGAAGCGAAAGACAAAGGGGGTCACGAACCTATGATAAAGCTTTTTTCGTGAGGTCGTCAAGCAAATGGATGGGCCCCGGCAATTTTATGATGCGTGTGGCATGATCGGGGAATGAAATTAAAAGAGTTAAGACATTATGACAAAGGCCTTGTCATATGATCGTATGATGGATAAAGGTATGTTACGATGGCATGACACCCTTTGTCATAGGATCATGAAATTCATGAAGGCAAGCGTGTCACTTGTTGACATGATAGATGTCAGTTTCCTATTGAAATCAAGCCAGTATACATGTGCCAGGTGTGTTTAGAGTTAGCATTTGTGGGACGAAGGTAGTGAGATGACCAATGGATAACAATCTCTGATCTTACGATAAGTTCTTTCATTGTAAGATCTCAGAACTCTGAGGTAGGGTTTCCCGATGTTGTGACTAGGTTTTTCATAGCATCGCATGGATAAATTTATGGAGCCACTATATAACGATGTAATGTTTTCAACTTAACCATAATATTGTAGAAGAAAACATGAAGGGTTGCGATGCTACGAGGTGGTAAGCTCAACTATGATTGTGTGATCGTAGGGCTTATGAGGATGACTTACAATGCCTCGAAACTATTTGTCGTGGGATCATAGAACACAATGAGTAAGTGGTTGATGCTACAATAAAAGGGTTATCGTAGGATCGTGAAAGATTTTGTCACTCTTGCTGATTGCTTAATATAAAGTTTTTAAAGGATATCGTGGAATCGAAGAGCCATTAATATGATGTTGTGATATTACGAAAGGTCTTTTTAGTTACCTTGTTTTAATATCATAGAATCTAATCTCTTTAGTAAACATAATGATGAGAAAAGAGGTTTGAGCTTCTTAGCCAATCAATTTTGAATGGAGTATGAAAAGTGCATAGTTGGAAACAAATTTGGCACCTCCTGAGGCTGATAGAATGGATTACGATCATTCTCAAGCATGTTGAAATCAATGTAATTTAAATGTCCATTTAAGCCTATCAACTTATAAGTTTTTTCCATTCTTATTATCACTGTTAATCATCTACAAAATCATATTCTAAGTTCATCTTGTGTTGTCTATGTGAGCTGCATCATTGTTTTAGAGGTTTATAAGGGATAGCTTTCTATAGTTATAGAGTTTCCAGTTGCAGATTTAAAATGTTAGACCAGGAAGTGGAAGAAATTTCAGCTAAGGAAATGGCAGTATCAGAGGCATTAACCTCAAAGGGAGGTAAAACCAGACAGAAGAAACCCAATCAATTTCCTAAGGAGTGGGTAAAATTTTTCCCTGGATCCACAAATGCCAACTTTACTAATGATCATGCTTTCTTTGATCCATATGCCAAATGCAGAGATGCTAGGTGCCCTGGTACCAATGGTGCTGAGCTTTTCAATTTTTTCTACTGCAACTGGGAGAAGAAGGTTCCTATTTGCAATCCCTAGAAGAAGAACCTTGCTAAGATAATTTTCCTAGACGTGTTTGTGGATGTGGATTTAATGAGAGCTTTGTTGAGATGTTATAGTCTTGCCACCAAATCTTTCCATAAGAGAGATGGGACTGTTCTATGCACCTTGGATAGAGAATCTTTCATTGAGGCTTTTGGTTTAAGTGGGGCATAGGGTCAACCTCTGGATTTGAAGGACCTATAGAGAAGGTTTGAGGCAAACCTGACTACTTTCACTAGAAATTCATTGCTACAACACATTCCTGGAGAATTGAAAAGGGTAGGTGATTTCCCAAAAAAGATAGACAAGAAGATGCCCATGGACAAGTTCAAAAATTATTTTGTCAAGACCATATATGGTGTCCATAAGGTTATTAGAAAGGATGGGTTTGATGAAGTCAGGGGAGCTGAATATATAATTGCTAGAGATGTACAAGATGCTTTCCATGCCTATGAATATGACTATGTTAGTCATATATTAGAAATCATGAAGGAAAATATTACCAAGGCAAAATCTAAAGAAATGAGGGAATTCACTTTCCCATATTACTCTCTGCTAATGCATTTGATCCTCTATAAGAATGTGGGATACATCATCTCTGACTTTATTGATCAAACCTCTAATCTAGATGGACCCTTACCAGTTGTGGACATGGGTATGGGATAGCTCTTACCACTTTTCTAACTTTGTGTCATTTTTCAATAATTTTAGTGATGTTATAATGAAGATGTTAGACCTGGGGTACTTTAGGGCCCCTAAAATTTTGAAATATATCTTAAGACCATCCCTGTTGCCTGATGGGAAGAAACTAGACCATAATTGGGGGGATATCTTTTTGTTTCCTACTTTTTCTTTGATGAGAGTGTATGGTTGTCCTCAGCCACCCCACATTTTACCAATGTTCATCCCTCCTAGATTGGGGATAATTAAATTTATTTGGTAGTTGTTCATGGTTAATAGGGAATACCTAGGCCCTAAGGTACATAGGGGAACCTTTTTATGTAGATGCTTTAAAATTAGTGATTTCACCATTGGTAAGGAAGCCCTAGAACCTATCCATGCCTTTTTGCATCATTTCAACTTATGCACTGGCCCTTATAGAATGTATGACCCTAAGGGATGGATGAGGGCCACTTTAAAAGAAATGAGAAACTATGAGCTACCCAATTCCAAAGAATTTCCCCATGAAGACATCATTCCAAATATAGTAGTAGAGGGGGAGGCAGCAGATAAACTTGCAAAGTTGGATGATGTACTGAGGGTAGAGAGGGAATTGAAAAGAATTGACCCCCAATTCCCAAGTTTCTATATGGATATCCCTTACCCTCATAGAATCAGGAAGATGGTCATAGATCATGCTGAAATAATGACTAAGATGCCAGAGGGTCCAATGGGAGAGGAAGAAAGGGTGTGCCTAGATAGCCCTGAACCTGATGTGGCCCTTGAGGTAGAAGAAGAGGATGCACCACAAGCATCTTGGATGGCAAAGGGGCATAACAGATAGAATATTATGCATATCCCACCTCAGGTCAGGCAAAGAACATTGCAAATTTTGCCAAGGAACAGTCAGTATTTTGCTAACATGAGGCAAAATTATCTCCGGACTAGGGCTGATGTAGGAGAAGGTAGTCTGACAAACATAGAGTTAGCAGCAGCAAGATTGGATGATAGGATCATCCAAGCTCAACAATTCTTGGAGGCTGATGAATTCATCAAATCCAATGAATTCAAGAGTTTCTTATATAAGATAAAATAGAGTGAACTTTTCCTCCAAATGAAACATGATGAATTAGATGAACAGAGGATGGTGAAAGTGAGGTAATGACCTTGGAAGAGGCTAGGGATCTTATTCAGAGGAGTGGCATGTTGCTAGTACATGGTTAGGACTTGGACCAAGCATTTATGCTTGATCAAATCAAAAGACAAGAGAGTGCCATCTCTTCTAAGGCAATTGGTACTAGTGGTTTGAAGAGGGGAACTGGTTTTAACATTGATACCAAGTCCTTGGTAGTTTGGAACATGGCCCTTGCTTCTAATAAACCAAAATTGATGGATGTGCAAAGCATAGAGCAAGGCAACATGATAATTTGGACTCTACAAGGTAGCTCTGGCAAAGAAATCTCCAAGGCACTAAAACTTTTCTCATTCATGAATGAGGCCAAGGTGGAGGAGATAAAGGAAAAATTATCCCAGGCTATACATGAGTACATTTATGTTAGGAAGCTCTATGAAAATGAGCTCAGAATTAGTCATATATATAGAGAAAAAATTGATGAACTAGAAGCTAGGGTTAGGGCACTCAAGGATGAAATTACATCCCTCAAAGAATAGTTAGTACAAATAGAACAAAGAATGGCTCTAGTTCAGGGAGAAGAGGGACAAGGGACTTCAGTGCCAGCCAAGGATACTACTGAAGCTTTGGTACAGACTGAGGACACAGAAGAGGAGAAATCCTCACAGCCTAGGAGGATGAGCACTGACACTCAATCAGTTCAACAAGGAGGAGATGTAAGGATTGGTATCCTTAGATCTATGATGAGCCACAGGGTTGATACTCTAAAGAACATATCTCAATAGGCTCATAGCTCTTTTGTTTCTTTGCAGAGTGCTAAGCAAGTTTGCAATGAAGCACTTTCATGGTTAACTCCAACTTTCAACCTCTAAGGACTTTACATGTAATTTCTAGATAGATTGATAATGTTGATGGCTAAGAAGCCAGACTTACCAGATAAAATTTTCATAGTTAAGGAAAGCCTAGAAATGGTAAAAGAATTGAGTGGCTTCTTTTCTAGTAAGTTACAGGTTATACAAGGCAAGTTGAATACATTATCAGATGGAATAGAACCTTGTATACCATCAATTATGGCTACTTCTAATGTAGTAAGAGACTCACAGGAGTGGTCAACTTCTTTTGATGACATTTTGACCTGGGAGTCTACATTAGCAATTTTTGAAGATACTTCAGATTCCTCTTTCCACGTTTTAGTTGATTCTCTCTTCAAGACAGAGATAAATTTAAATAAATTCATTGCTGAGTCTAAGAAAATTATGGATGCTAGGTGGACCAAGGCCACTCAGGATTTACAAGGGGTAAAGGACACTGATTGGCCCAACAAAAGAGAAATTTATGTTTGGGAAGCAGTGGGTGAAATAAAGGCCCTACCGAGTGGAAGTAGCTAAGATATTTTATGTGTTTATAGCAAAGGTACAGAGGAAAGAAAAGATCAAATGCTTCAATATTAATGTTTTTCTACTTCCTCAACTACTTTCTTTTTAATTGATTACTGTGGAAGATTGATCTTATATATTTATTGTGCTCACCTTCCTACAAGTTGTAATGTTCCATTCAAATTTTGACATGTGTCCTCCTCTCATCTGTAGCTTGTTGCAATCCCATTTAAGGATTCCCAAGATGAGAATTAGAGGTCGGTTGTTTGTAGAATTTTTGATATGCAATATTATTATTTTGCAGTCTGTCCAGAGTGTGTTGTGGTTACTTGAATGATTCCCAAAATAGTGCATATTTGAATGCAAAAGGAATACATTCTAAAAATGGTTGTCTCTCTATGTGTTATAGTTTGAGTTTTATCAATAATATTGAAATGAAATAGGAGGATTTACCCTTAATTGTCATTATCCTTGAAGTTTTGTCTCTTTTTCATATATCCATAGCCTTGAGACTGAGTAGATAAATTATATTTTTAGTTAAATGCAGTTTAAATGATGGTATATCTCTTACTGATTGCTATTGATTTATAGAATCAGGTAATTGCTTTATATAATTGATAAGTTTAAGGGTTTATGAGAAGGATAAGAATCAGAATGAAACTAAGAGTTTGATGTTAACTTTCTTAATCACAAGTTGATTAAAAGGGTTTAAATTACTAATTATTCACTATATAGCCCAATGGATAAGACACTGACCCATCCAAAGGTTTGAAGGCATATTGGAATATTCATATAACTGCAGGACATTTATATAACAATCAATATCATTTTACCCTTTTTCTTTATGTTGAAGAAATAATAGTGTCGGTCATGGCTTGTTTGTTGATTAATTTCTTTGGTTGTAATTAGCTACTACAATCAGGAAACTTGTCAGTCAATCATAGAAGATAATTGGCCATTTCTGCTATAGGGTATAGTCTTGCAGAGAAGAAAATCAAGTTATTGAGATGTATCTCTTAGGTTTGCCCGCCTTGGCTCAATAGAGCCTAAAGTGAAGTGAGTCCTGTTGACTCTATTAATTGGTCTAGAACTAAGATTTAGCCTTGCTGAACATAGGATTTACCTCATCCTTAGGCTTGTCCCTGGTCTTTATTTCTTGGTATCAGGTTTAAGTCTACCTGATATGTTCTTTACAAGAAAGAACTCCAACACATCCTTGGAAATGGAAATATATACTTGATTATAATCTTGTTGATATTGTGAGAATTTGTACACATCCTCCATTCTTAATTCATCTTTGGTGATATTGCTATTCGTACAACATAGGGACTCAAACTCTCTTGAATCAACCCCTTATGCAACAACTCATGAACTTGTTTGTTCAACTCTTCACTTTTTGTTAGTGTAATTATATGCCCTATTGTGTTTGGAAAATTGGCTCCTAGAATCAAATCCATCTAGTGAGTGGTCTTTTTTATTGGGGGCAATCTATTAGGTACATTATCTGACATAGTGTCAAAATACTCCCCCAACTTATCTACAACTTCTACAAGTACCTCCTCTACTTCTTATTTACCATCTTTTGGAATTACAACAAAAATCATATGCTCATGCTTAAATACCTTTGATAAAACCATTTCCATCAATGAAACATATTCTAGTAGCACTACATACCTTTTCTGCTTTCTCCTTCAATGACTCCAATTTATGTTTCACTCCATCCTTGGTTAGAGTGTAAGTATTTGCTCACCCATCATGTACAACATGCTTGTCAAACTACCATGACCTACCCAAAAACAAATGACATATGTCCATAGGTATGATATCACACAATACCTCATCTTGGTAGCTTTCGATCTTGAACTTCACTTAGTATTTCTCAATGACCATGAACTTGTGGTCATCTTCCACCCAAGCAATACAGTATAGACATGGGTGTTTATGTCTCTTCAACTTCAACTTTGTGACTATTATTTCTAACACCAAATTATTAGTACTTCCACCATCAACAATCACATCACAAAACTTATGTTCACATTTGCACCTTGTGCAAAACAAACTCCTTCTTTGATCTTGTTTATTCTCCCCACTTAGCAGTGTTGAGCTGTCATTTTCCATGATGCTTAATGTAAGGAATCCTTTCAAACTCCTCTCTTGAAAATCTGATTTTGGAACAGCTCCAAAGTTTTAGGTGATCTTACAACCTACTAGAATCAACTCAGTAAAAGATAAATGTGAGTGTTCACAAGGAGGCCTTTGTTGGTTATGATCAATTTCAGTAAGATGACTGGTATGCTTGCTATCTCAAAAATAATAACTACACAAAAAAAGAAATGTATTTTTGTATAGTTTTTTTAATGAATGCAGTCTATCAATGCAACTATATGAATTCCTAAATTAACCTATGTTTGTAAAAGAAAATAACGAGGACAGGGTAACAAGAAGTTTAAGTAAATGACTTGAAAAGTAAATTCTTAATAAAAATAAGCTACAAAAACAACACGTCTATGATTTAAGCCTTTGAAAAGATCAGTAGGCAACCAATGAAAATAAGAGCAATTCATCCTCAATTCCACTATTGCAATCATTGATGGGAATTTAGTAACCATAAGATGTTTCACTTTTCATCAGATCACAAGGCCACAGAAAGTGTGCTCGTACAGGACAAAAAACTATGCAAGAATAATAGAGTGATCTCTTCTTGAACCAAGTATGTTAATGGAATTTGTAAACATGTAGCAAACACCAAAATTAGAAGATCTCTCAATCAAAATAACATAATAAAACTATTGGCTCCTTTACATTCCATGAACATACATTCACAAAATATAACACACTCAGGCAAGAATGACTATACTCCAAATGAGATCACTAATACCACATATTATTGCATCAAAATAATTGCCTAGAATATATATTACATTCCTAAATTTATAAGAAATCATCTCCTCAATTTGTGTTGAGAGTGAGAGATCTCTTTATATAAACATATGCTTCTAAACTAATAAAACAAATCTATTTATGTACAAACTGACTCCCTAACTGGTGCTAAGTAGAACTTCATCCTTATTTACATCATTTAATGGATGCATGAGCCTTTACAAGTCTTAAAACAAATAAAGCATGAGAAAATAAGAAGAATAAAATCCATTAGATGATGTGGGAGTCTCTAGAGGTGCCAAAAATAGAAGCTCAACCTTCATTGGATGTTTGCAGGAGTTAAAATGTTGTTAGAATACATTTCTGGTGCATGAAAAGCTCTAAATTTAGAACTGGCAGTTAACTGTCGGTGCACCTTTGACTTCTTCAAAAAAAATTGAGGCACCTTGGGAGAAGCACACCTAGTGCACCTAGTGCACCTCAAAAGCTTGCGCACCTTGGAAGCTAGGTCCAAAAATTGCAAAATTTTACCAATTCTCAGTATTGAAATTCGAGCTTCTAGGTTTTGTTCCCCTTCATGCCAAAGCTATGTCTAGGTATTTGCTCTTGAATTTATCTATAATCTCCATGACTTGGGTTACATCTATAAAATCTAAAGGTTTATATTTTTCCTTTACTTTTTTCCTATAGTTGCCCACCTCTATGTGAGTCTCTGCAAAATCTCTCAATTTCACATTCAAATCTAGCAATGCCTCTTCGATCTTAAATGCTTGTATGATATCCTCATCAGTGGAAGTTTCTTCTAAAGTCTTCTAAAACTATTCAACAATTGCTTTTGCAGTCATTAGTTTATCTCTCAAATCATCTTTAAAAAATGTCTAAACAAGCATCACTATAATATCTCTCTGCTTCCAAAATTTTCTCTTGGGTTTGATCCTTGAGCTTATGAATATTTGCATGTTATGTTTTCATCACTTTATTGCCATCAATATTCTCTATCCAATCATTTATCTTATCTAACTCATCTATAGTATATAAATCTATTAACATCTGATACCTCTGACCCTTTATTGACAGTAACACTTGTAGGTCTTTACCCTAGGTATATACTTCATCCATTAACCCAAAATCTAGGTTCAAGATAGCAACTAGCTTATCTACATTATTCTACATGTGGTGAAGTAGTTTAAAATTTCTTTGTATGATCTGCACACCTTTCTCTCCAAAAATTTCCCACCATTGCTGACAAGCCTTCAAAAATGGATCTAATTGTGTAGTCTCCTTATCCATTTTATCAAGTTCACATTTAGAGTCTCCTCAAGATTTTTTGGATCCAATAGACCAACAACTTCATTCAGATATCCCCTTAGGATTTCATTCTACTTCTAAAGGTTTAACAATTCAATCTCATCCTATTCTAAGTGCCTAAACACTTCCTTAATTCCCATAGTAACCATCAATTTGGCAGTATCTATAGTGGATTTTCTAAGCAAGACCTCATTTATTTGATAATATTTTGGGGTCAAATAATTAATATCTATATGTGGAGGAGGGATACCAACAAGCGAAAACAAGTCTTGATTTTTATCACTCATAACAAAGGCCAGTGTTCATGCATCACCTACAGGTGGCTCAGGTTTCTTGAGAGCTTCAATTAATTCTCCCATTCCCTCTTCCTTAGTATTATATAGCTGCCTTTTGTACCTAACCATCACCTCTTTTCTCAACCATCTTGGAGCATCTCCCATTAGAGATTTATCTTTAGATGAAGATGGAGCTTGTACCACTATGCTTTTTCTCTTATCACTCCTCTTTGAAGTCTTCTTATTTTGTGAGAGATCCACATCGGGCATCTCTATGTCTGTTGAGTCCACATTCATCACCTTTGTATCTTTGGAAGTCTATTGGGGTTCCTCATATATTTTCCCTTCCTCTAACACTTTGTTGATAGGTATTTTTTGTGGCTCCTATGCAGCTTGCACCTGTTCTTCATTACTCAGAGGGAGAGGAGTAGTTGAATCTTTATCCAAGCAAGATAAAGCTTGACTTGGTGATGGTGGAGCATTTGAAGGTCCTTGTGACTGAGGTGGCAATTGACTCTAATCCTCTTGTGGAGGTTGATTTGTCTAAGTATCCCTTATCTTGTCATATACAAGCTCGATGCCTAAGGCATGAAATCAAAATATGACATCTGAAAGACATTAGCCCCTTCATCCTCTTGCTCATTAATCCATTGTTGTAATTCATCATCTAAAGTTGTAGCTTGAATAGGCTATGTAAGAATGGATGGTGGTGTTACAGTGGAACTTCTTCTCCATTCTATCTTTGTAGCCCTCGTAAGATGAATCCTTTGACTCAAGGGAAGGTTATCTTCTTTGTCTTCATCATCCTCTTCTTCCTCTTCTAGAATAACTTCTAGGACTGATGGAAAAGGAATAATCTTTCTTATCACCTTTTATCTCCTTTTAACTAGAGTTTTCATCTTTCTTCTCTTGGGAGCTGATGAAGATGCTTTTTCCTCTTGTGTAGGTTGAGACACTTCATGTGCTTCTACTTTAGTTCCTTTCCCTTGTTCTGGCGATGGCACTAGAGGATAATTCTCAATCTGGATAACTTCTACATTTTCTACCCCTTGGTGTTCTAGTGCTTGAGTTACCTCTTCTCTAGGCTCGACTTGCTAGGGGGAAGTTCTTTTCCTTTTTCCTTTACCCTTTTGCACCCTAAATTATCCAACTTCTCTATCAAGTTGATGCACTATTTCTAGCCTTATTATAGACTAAGATGTGAATATGGGCATTATCACCTTTTCTCCTCTACCTTTCACTAGGGGGAATGTAGCTTGGAAAACCATGGTTTGTGGAATTTCTAGCTTGAATGATCTTTTGATCCAATTCTTGATTAATTGGATGACATGCCTCACCCTATGATTAATACCTATGTTTTCCTCTTTATCAATTTTTTCATTCATAATAGGTTGATAAGATATCTTATCTTTTTTATACAAGGGATCTAGGACCTCTTTAGTATCTTGCTACACTATTTTTAAAGGGGCCTTTATTTTCAAGGCACTGCCTACCAAATAGAGAGTCATCCTACAATAATCCCATATTCAGATTTTGTAGTCATCTACTACATTCATCCAATAATCCTCTATGGAATCTTCATGTTGGAATTGTTTCCCTACCAAGTATTGAACTCTTCCAATGTTATCAAAATAGGGATGAGGAGAGTTATATTCCTCCAAGGGATACTGATCCCACTCAGTCTCAATAGTTGCAATATCCTATTTTTGGACAACACTAAATGGACCTATAGTGATGGGCCATACCCAGGTCTATGTTGCTTCCTTACTCTCTCATATGTAGATAAGAGTTGTCTTGCAATCTCCAAAAAATATGAGTCTATCACATGAATACCTAGGGAGCTTCTTTGGATTGGCAGTCATTCCTGCTACCCTCAAATAGGTGAATGTCTTAAATTGGATGTAATAGGTGTTGATTTATGTAATCTTTTTTTCTCCCTCGTCTAACATCCTTTTCGCATAATCTCCTTCAATGAATTGGATGGTTGCAAAAATGAAGGCATCATTCACTATTCTATGTGGAAGCTTTTTCCTTATCAACTAGGGGTATACCACATAAGGACATGAGTTTGCATCTTGCAAGTTGCCCCTTTTTAATAATCCCAAACAATTTGTTAATCTTACAACTAATAGGTACACCAAATAAGATGTCATATAGAACTTTTGGTTTTTCTTAAATGACACCAGTTGCTCATCTAAATTCTCATTAAGAATTAAGACCCAATCAATTGGCATCTTCATTGTTCTGATGATCTCAATGAAGTGTAACATCCATATGTTTAGGTTTCTTGATGCTAGTAGCCTCATAACTCTACTTAGGAGCACTATACAATATCTGATAACATCCTTCATATAGCCCCTTGTCATATCTACTTTGCCTATTTTTCATCCAAGAGGAGTCTTATCAATGAGGTATGAAGATTGGATGAATTCTGATGCTTCCTCTCCATGCTCTCTATACCACCTTTCTGCTTGATGATATGTTAACTTAATATACTGATATGCTTTTGGAAGATGAAATACCTTCTCTATATTATTACGTCTTAGATCTAGGACTATCTGTCCAGTTATACTTTTCACAACCCTTTCCTTTGAAATATAGTTCTCCACTGATGTCATGATCAACTTGGAAGACTGTATTGATACTAGGTGTGACGTTGCATTTACTAGCCCTAATCTAATAAGTGCAAATACCATTGGAGACCTCTTGATTGGTTTGTTGCATAAAACTAGGAATGCATTCTAGTCGATATGACCTAGCTTAGTATCTCAAATTTTTGAATATTCATCTTGTAAATATGATTTTGTTGGAACACCTTGAAAATTGAAGACCATTGGTTTTGGAGCCATCTTTACAGTGAGGAAAGATGAGGATGAAGCCATTTAATCTACCTAAAACCAACATTTATTAGTCTAGAGGTGAAGAAAAATCAACTTAAATAAACCCTAGTTACTAAAAAAATGACTCAGAACATAAAATCCTAAAAAACTATGACAAAAACACCTAACACCTACAAAAAACCTCTAGAAGACAAAAAAAGGGCACACCTTGTGCACCTCAAAGGTGTGCTAGGTGTGCCTTCCTACACAATAACCTTTGACAATAAGGGTGCCCACTTAGCACACCTTATGGGGTACGCTAGGTGTGCACCCTTATAGTACCAAACTTATGCTAAGTGTGAAGGAAAGGGGTGCGCACATAGTGAACCTTGTGAGGTGTGCTATGTGTGCACCCTTTATCATATGCAAAAGGAGAACATTGTCTTTGAAAGGTGTGCATGTGCACACCTTGGATAGGTGTGCACATGTGCACCTTTGACTAGGTGAAAGCTGACTTAGCTTAGGTTTTAAAGTTTTGTTTGTGTTAAGGTTTTAGTTTAGGTTTTAAAGTTTTGTTTGTGTTAAGGTTTTGTAAAAAGCTGCGCACATTGCGCACCTTGAGGATGCCCATGGTGCACACCTTTTTTTTTTTAATTAACGTATTTTGTTTGTGTGTAGGTGACGGAGAGGGGATCAAGTGCACCTCACTAGGTGCGGATGTGCACTTTCCAAAGACCTAGAGGAGAAATGAGAAGTGAGAAGAGGGGGTAGGTCCTAGGCTTTATAGGCCCAAGATTGGGTGCACCTCTTGGAGGTGTGCACCTGTGTAGGTGCATAAGTGCACATTTCCAAGAGGATTGTGCTTTGCTTCAGGTGAATAGTGCACTAGCGTACCTTTAGGGGTGTGCTAGATGCACTAGTGCACCCTTTATTATTATAAAACAAAATTGATTTTCTCCTATTAGAAACATAGTTTTTAGCAATTGGGTTTTGAGATAGGGACCTGGATTAGGTAAAACATGAGGCAAAACCCTAAAAAAGACTCAGACCCTAGATTAGGGATCTTAAAAAAATTAAAAATTAAAAATTAAACTAGTGGGTACACATTTCTATGCAAAATGGGGCATGTGTTGTGAAACCACAACAAGAAAGACTATTTTGTTAACAAGGACTTCTCCTCTTTTAACAACTTTAGATTGTGATGATCTGGCATCTTTGTCAATATGTATAGCTATGGCCTAGCCTTCAATTCTTTGATCTATCCTTCCTTGGCACTAGGAACATTCAAATTCTCTATGCCCTTCTTCTCTACAGTGAAAAGATTTTCCATGGAAGCCTCCTCTTCTAGATCCTTGTCCTTCACCTCTTCCTCTTGGATCTCTATTTTTCTAATCATAGAAACAACTAGAATTGTTTCCCCTCTAGTTCTAGCTGCTGCTACTAGGCTCATCCTTGTCCTTTTGATCATAATTTTGGCTGCCATAAGATCATCTATCAGATCTTCCATCATGATCTCTTCTACTATTCTTGTTGCCAAACTTCTTGCTCAGTTTCTCCTCAACTCTTAGGGCAAATTGGTATGCCTCTTCCATACTAGTCATTTCAACTAGAATTATCTTGTCCAAAATTCTTGGCCTTAACCCATTAAGATAATGAGCCACTGTCTCCTTATTAGCTTTTGCATGGCTGGTTCTAATTAGAACTCGATAGAACTCTTCCATATACTCTTGAACAGATTTTCCTTCTTACTTCAACTCTTGCATTTTCTTCAACAAATCTAGCTCATAATCCATGGGGATGAATGGTCAATTCATTTTAGCTATCATCTAATCCCATCTGGTGATATTCTCCTTTCTCAGTCTATTTCGTTACACTTTATAGTGAAAAAACATTAGTCCCATGTTTAAAATGTGAGATGTGTTAAAACCCTAGATGAAATTATTAAAAAAAAATCATGAAACCGTTGTTATGTGCCCTAGTTTTTCAAAAATTTAGAAAGTGGTGTTTTATAAAACATTATGTGGGAAGCTTATCACCCTAAGGTTTTACCTTTACCTTTTCCTATATTTATTTTAAATTTATTTTCCTAGAATTTAATTATCTTTTTCCATAAAACCCTTATTTTAACTATGGTTCTACCTTTGTTAATTCCTTAACATTTTCCTAAAGTATCTTAACCATTGTAGGGTTTGTATTTGATAATCGTTGAACTTTGAAAGATCTACAATGAGTGCTTGCCCACAATATGAATTTTCTCAACCTTTAGCAAATGCAAGGAAGTGATTGCTTGCCAAGTAGCACTTTGTGACATTACCCTTTAAATGCATCACAAAAGCTTGAGATGTCAAAATGGCTTCAGAATTGTTAGGGAGCTGTCAGAGCACATTGAGGATTTCAAGTAATTTTATTGGTTGAGCTGAGTAGTGGGGTCACCTTTTTGTATTATAATCATGAAACTATTGATCTTTAGAACATCTAGAATAGGCGTATTACCGCAATGAAAAGATGTGAAAAGTTTAACTAAAGTGGGGAAGCACCCTAATGGCATGTGTATTTGGTGATGTCATCTGTCTCAGTTTTAAAAAGGTGTCAAAAATAGTTGGCAAATGTTAGACATGCTAGAAAAAGCAAAACATTCCATTGGTTTCTCTTTTTGACTAGGTCATAAAAGGTATGAGATATATGCACCATTGATCTTGGGAAGATCAATGAAAGGAGCATCCCTGCAACATAAAAGTGATTGAAGTTTAACCAAAGCGGGGAAGCACCTACTTGCCATGTGGACAAGTGGGGTCGGTCATTCAAAGGGTCACTTAGTTATGCCAAAATGGAAATCATATTGACATGGTACATGATGATTGGTGGAGCAGTCTATGTGTTCACTAAGTTGGAAAGTGATTGTACCAATGGGCCCATAACTTTGAAGCAGAAATTATAAAGATAGATGGATTTTCATGATCATCAATCTTCCAAAGATCGATGATCAGTGCATGCCTCCTTCATAAAATGAGTGAAGTTTAACTAAAATAGGGAAGGGCCTTGTTGAGAGTTAAAATTTCCAAAAAAAGGTTAATGCAGTCATTTTGATTTCAAACTAAGCCATTTGATTCTTAATGATCAGTATTGGAATTTTAAACCTCACCGCATGACACAGAAAGTGACTATTGAAGCATTAACTTTGATCAATGTTGTTCCATGTGAGTTTAAGGCTATAATAAAATTTCCAATTCTCTATTATTAAGCCATAAGATTGTAGAATTCTCATAGAAAAATATTTCAAGAGCTAAGGGAAAGATTTTACAAGGGTTTCAACATATTACTGAGCAATTTCTAGAGAAGAAAAGGCAAGAAAAATGGGTAAGTCATTCGAGCTTCTAGAAAATTGAGAATTTGTAATGCATTAGGAAAATTTTCAAAAATGCCTCCACTAAAGGATTTTTTGAGAAAAGTAGATTATTTGAAGAGGGTGGTTCATGATGATTTCCTAGAACAAATACCACAATCTATGAATGAATTAGCTAGGGGAAAAGAGCTTATTCCAAAAAACCCTAGGTTATTGGTTAGTGAGGGTTTCTATGATAAAGAAAATAGGTTAAGTGATGTAAAAGTGTCTGTTGGAGGATTACAGATTTTTTAGAAATGGTTTGAAGAAAGAAAATTAGATACTCTAGTAAGCAATATATGGAACTTCAATATAGGTAAATTGATTGTTCCAGGAGTTTTCTTTGATGATGATATACTGGCAGTAATGGCAAAAATGTATGACCCAATTACCAGAATTGTGAAGAACCATGTGGTGATAATCTCTTTAGAGTTTCACCTGAACTAATTAGAGAAGTTTTTGAGTTGAACCCTAACCATGTCATTCATAAAAAAATAGACATAGAGGACCTCCAAGCTAGGTATGATGCACAGAGAATATATCTAAGGGGAAGACCACTATAGGAGCATTTTATAAAAATTGGATCATTGCCCTTGGTTACACAAAATATCCCTAAGCCTCCATTGAAAAAATACTTCAACACTAGGACATAGGCCTTATATTTTTCTCTTTGCAAGATCTTTGTCACAGATGAGCAAGATCACATCCTAGGCTCTATTTTTTTTCATTATTGCTCAAACTTTTCAATATGGAATGAGTTTGATTTTTTATTTTGCTACTCATTTAGCAAAGGAGATTCATAATGGCTTAATAGGAATTTCAAAGGCTAAGGTTGATAAGCCCTTTTTCTAGTACTCCATGTTGATGTATATATGCTTATATAAGGGAGTTACCTTTTTCTCTACGGAGATGAAACTGGAATTGGAAAGAGAGGAGAGAAACTCCTTATTTAATTATGGAGTATGGATATGACATGGGAGGTGATTGATGCTAGTTTTATTAGCTTTGATAGATATTTTGCTTCTAGGCTCAGAACATTGTTAATAGGGGATAGCCCTAGGATACCATAGCCTCTATTAGAATTGATTAGACCTAGAGACCATGCTAAAGGGTTGTTGGTGAGCCATAATTGGGGAGATATCATCCTATATGCAATGTCTATTATTTTCAAAGTTTATGGTTTTTTGGGAAAACCACATGTGTTACCATACCAAGTGCCTTTAAAAATAGGGATTGCTGAATTATTGTGGCAAATTGGATCAGTTGAGGAAAGAGATTTGTTGGGTAAATCTAAAGGTACATTTTTGTCCCAGCTTACCATTGTTCACAATTTTGTTTTTGTTAAGAAGGGATGGAGGGACTTGAGGAAATTCTTAGATAGATCAAATGGGTTAGTCTCATGCCCGATTTGTAGACTTAGAGGGATTTTATGACCTCCTCATAAAAAGGAGTAAGGCTAAAATTTAGAAGCAAATTGTATACTTTCTTGAGGACATAATCAGAAATAGGTTCTCATTGAAAGAACAAGAGATTAGGGAGGAAAAATGGATAGTTTATAGTAAAGTCTTAGAATATATAAATTCTCTTGAGATAGACTATGATCCTCTAGTAGATAGAAAATATTGGGGGTATGAAAGTAGATATGTTTATAGACAATTTTGTTGGGATTATACAAACATTGAATGAGAAGAAATAAATCATGACACAAGCATACCCAAAGAAGGTCATTGAGGTGGAGAGGAGGTTGGCAAGAAAAATGATTTTGACCCTGGGGCAGTATACATTGTAAAAAATGGTCGGGTATGTAGTGGCCAGGAATGTACAACATGTTCCTCTATACAAAAGACCAAGGTCTAAAAGCCCACCCAAACTCTACTTAGAATAGATGATGAAGTATCTTTGAGGGAACAACTAAGACAAATTGGAGTGGAAAGGGATATTGTGGTCACAACTGTAGATATTGAAGGAGTACTTGAAGAACTTCTTATGCCATCACTTGATCTCACTATTAGAGATTATAAATGTAAGGAAATAGATTTTGTGATAGCATAGGCTGCTAAAATGTTTATTGATGATGAAATTTTTGTGAAATCTAGAGCTTTTGCCCAATTCTTATGGAGAAGAAACATTGATAATTTTGAGAATAAGTGTAAGCTAATAAAAGTAGAGCAACCTAGTAAAATGGACTTTGAAATTGAAGAGGAAGTTAAAGCTAACTTCATGAAGGATTTTGCACAAATAACCCCTAAAGGGGGAAGATAATTAATAAAGGAATTAGTAATTTTAATCTTTGACTAAATGGGACATAGCCAATGCTATGATTTTTTATTCTATTAGGAAAGAAAAAGACACTTAGTTTAAAATTGAGGAAGAGGTCTTGCAGGCACACAAAGGATTGAAATGCAGTAATTATCACTAGGCATTAGTGATATGGTCCATTGAAAATAGGGACAAGATTAGAATACATGAAATTTTAAGTGCTAAGCATATAGGTAGCCTCATGGTGTGTAGGGAAAAGGAGGTAGACAGTGAAAAAGTATCCAAAATGACTAGGGAAATGATGGACTTTGGGGTTATGGTTGCTAGAAAGGATAAAAAGAAATTCTTGGAGCTCAATCCCAAATTTGAAGAAATGTTGAAAGTATATGAGGAAAGGGGAGATAAGATACATCAATTGGAGGCTCAGGTAGCCCAAATGGATAAGCAACTAGGAAGGAGAAAAGTGGGAGAAGCCAGTCAGCCCCGAATTACTTATCCTCACCCCCTAATTGAGTCATCCAAGTCAACTCCCTTAGTAGAAATAAATGACTTATATGAGGATAAAATCAAGAAGACATTCTTAAATTTGGAAGATAAGATTGAATGACCAACATTTTATGAAAAACTAGTACAAATAATGGAGATGTGGACTAAAATAAAGAATGGTGAAGATGCTTTAAAGCCCATCATGAGTAAATGGGGTAGTAGGGACAAGGATTTTACCCTTTTGTTGATTTCAGTTATTAGTCTATCTTGTGAACAGATAGGAAAAACCTTTGATGTGGCTAATGATATATTTGATTTTGATGAGAAAAGGATTGCAGTATAAAAGAACATAATAATTTGTTTTTCAAAATACCTTGCTAAGAATTTTGATCTTTCCCCCATGCACTTTAAAAAATAGATAAAATAAAAGAGAAGGAGGAATAAGACAAAGCATTAGATGATTTATTGTGCCTTAGAATAAATGGGGTTATAAGTGAAAAAGGGCATGTGTTATGGGCAATGACAATCGAAGAAATTGTTAAGGTGCAATTATTCTATAATTTTTATTAGAGAAGATTTTGTTGAAAACAATAAGTTAGGAGATTTTGTGATCAAGAAGCAACGATAGGTTTTGAGTTTTGATTGGCCATATGACACAATTTTTAATAAATGGATGGAAGACTTTGCACACTCAAAAAAATTAGTGATTGGAGAAACTAATGAGGAGGAAATGGAGCAAGATGAGATGCAAGCAACTGATACATCAGTTCAAGTAGAAGAAGAGAAAGAGGAAAAATCAGTTGCAATAATTGGCACAACAGTCCAAACTGATGACATGGCAATAGGAAAATCAGATGTAACCATCATTTTAACATTGCATGATGACATGGAGGAGTTCTTTGATCAAAATATTTTGAACAGAGCCAAAATTCTAAAGAAAGCTTGCAAAACAGACTATGAGAGACTGGTACATAAGGGCTCTAAAGATCAACCCAAAGTATGAGCATCCTTCTATGGTGCCATGGCTAGAGTGGAATGAAATCATTGAAGATGCAAAAGAGATGAAGGAATTGACACACCACCCAAAAAAAAAAAATTATGTGGTAGTATTAATATAATTATGTAGAAATTAGTGATCTTTAGTTATTCATCAAAATGCTTGACTTGATTACAGTAACTGTAATCATATACCTAACATGTATAATATTCTATGTTAGATATTCTCCTTTAAAAAATATTATAGTTATAACATGTTGATGGAAATAGAACCCTGTAAAAATTTACAAATACCCATTAATGAGAGGCCACCAGTGTTCTTAATTATGTTCAAAGTAAGCCACTCTATGATCTATTTTTACTACTTTTTGCCTTGTAGGGATTTCAGCATGTCATTCAAGTAAATAACAAACATACCCTTGGTTTTCTAGTTGGAAATCACAAATCTGTTTATAAAATAATGAATCTCAACAATCTGAGGCATGATAAAAAAAGAAAGTAAAACAAACAAATTATATACAAATAATAGCTGAACTAGAGATTTTTCTCTTCTTACTTTCTTGTCAAGGTATCCCATTAGCCTACAACCAACATAAGAAATTTTTTAATCTCTAACATCCTGTCTCAAATCAATTCTCACTCACGTAGAAAGGAATATGCCAACCATTTTCTTGATGGCCACCAAATAATAATTTGGCTGACTTGAACTCAATGTATAGCTTATTTCACTTGAATTGTATTGATTTGGTAGAGGGCTACAAGACATTAGAGAAAAACACTGCAGGGCGAATCTGATCTACTCAAACCACTTTCATCTCTAATAAAGTGATTTGATTCATCCATGATCAGCTCTGTACTACTACCAACATTATACCTACGCATTAATTAGCCATTCCAACAAATACTCAAGAAAAATAGAAATAAACATTGGAAAAAAATCCTATACTATGCATAAATATCGGATTATTACTCGATCTGTTACCAAGAGAAAATGAATTTGCACATTCAAATTTCAATCAGAGACCATACACATTTTTAACATGCTTTAAGCACATTTTTACATGCTCATGTGGTCAACATTTGACTGGCATTAAATGATACAATTTCATAAAACAATGATATTGCATATCATCAACCTCTCAAAGAGTTGTGTTGTAAAATGTTTTTGCTAGTTAGTAACCATCCAACTATTGGCCAATTAGTAACTATTTAACTCTATGATCATTGTTTAAATTCACCTCTTAATAGTTGAAAAGGTTATCCATTTGAATCTAATTGAATCAGCAAGTAAAATTTCTTTGTTTTCAACTTTCATTGTCTTTGTTTTTAGATTTATATAATCTAACATATTTGTAACATATTCAAAGTTTACATATACAGGCCGCAAGACACATCAAAGGTGACACAAGCTAGGAAAGATGAGGTTGGTCAACACCATCTTGGCTCTAGTGGATATATGAAAATTCACTCATGCCTTGTAAGTAGCAGTAAATGAAATTTCATATCATTTTTTTAAAATATATTTACAAATAAGAAATATATTCAATATTGATGATATTATGCAAAAAATGTAGGGCATTGAATTTAATCTAGCTCCCACAAAAGAGGACAAACAAATTGGCTTCACTAATTTTTCTATAAATCACCATATTGTAACTCATGGATTCCATCACCAATCCATTGTGTCAAAAAAAAATGGGGATTACAATGGAAAGTGGGAGTTGCATTGTGGTCATAATATTCTTGGTTTTTTCTATCACAACAAAAGCCAACTATTACAATAATATGCACTATGTATATGCCAAGTGAGGCTCTTCTTTGTCTCATAACTATAGAGATGCTCTCACTAAATCTCCTATTTTCTTTGAAGGCCAAAACTATAGGAAACTTCCAGCTATTCAAAGAATGAGATGACAAGGAGATTTTGGCCTTTTTGATGGGTCTACTAAAAAGGTACATTCAAATTCTTTGAAATCTTAAGTATACTAAGTTTTGATAGTTTTTGTTCAATAATAACGAAGTGGATAAGCCTTTTAAGTGATATTTGTCTAATACTATGTCCAATACCTTGTCTCTTTAGCTCAAGATGCTCTATTCTATTAAAAATAAAGTAGTTTTGATTTTTTTTTTAGTTTATTGCCATTGTTGTTGTGATAGGTAGATTTGACAGGAGGATATTACGATGCAAGAGACTGTGAAATTTGGGTTGCTAATGACATTCACCACCATAATGATGTCATGGAGTGTTTTGGATTTTGGAGGTTGAATGACCAACAATCTCCCACATGTGAGGAATTTCAGTCATCAAGCGGTTGATTACTTTCTCAAAGTCACTGCTCACCCAGAGACTATTTATGTACAAGTATTCTAGTATTAAGTTTTAATTTTTCAATATTTGTTTTATTTAGATTTCAATGATAATGTTATTACTTACTTATAATGGGTTTTAGGTTGGGGACCCAAACTTGGATCACAAATGTTGGGAGAGACCAGAGGACATGGACACCCCTCACAGTGTGTACAAAGTGGATGCCAAGAATCTAGGCTTTGATGTTGCTTCTAAAATTGTTGCAGCTCTTGCTGAGGTCTCCATGGTTTTCAAGTTGATAGACCACCCTTATTCTCATCTCCTCCTCTAACCCTCGATTTTAGTAGAGAAATTATAAGTCTTCATATTTTTATCTCTTTCATTTTGATGATGGATCATTAAGTATGATAAAAAAATATTTAAAATCACACACAATCTTAGCCATAAACATAAATAAAAAAATCATAATTGTATACATTATTATCTATAGATTGTATGCTTTCAACATATGTTCATATGATGTGCGTGCATGATGATGAAGTCCAACTAGCTATTCTTCATATTATTTTGTGTTGTTAGTCAAGAGATTATCTTTTAAATAAATGACATGTTTCATGCCTTTCGGTCAAGTTTTCAATCAATATTTGGCATAATGACCACTTTCTAATGATTATATTGATTGTGATAGGAAACACCCATAATACTAGTATCATTTTTATTAAGAAGAATTTGTGTATGGTCATAGATATGATTATTAAAGAGACTTTTCTTTATACTCTTTTTTTTTTAATAGGTTTTCTTCATATTTTGTTGCAAAAACCATTATATAGAATACTTATCTGCATAAAAATGTCTTATAATAAATTATATATAGTTGATTTCTAAAGAAACCATTTCAATACGGATTGATTCTCTAAGTTCTTACTATGACAATGGGATGGTCTGTGGGGTGGCAAGGTTTTTGAGTTTGCTAACAAATATAGAGGTTCCTATAGTGATTTATTACAGTATGAAATATTCCCATTTTATTGCTCTTATTATGGGTATCATGTAAGTATATCCTACCATAAACATTCTAAATTAACTAATAGCAAAAAAATTAGAATATGCTTGATATATTCATTAAATTTATGTAGGAAAAATTACTTTGGGGAGTAGCATGGTTGCAAAGAGTCACTACAAATGAATCTTACCTAAACTACATTCAAGTAAATGGTCATATGTTGGGTGCTAAGGAAAATCTGAATATATTTAGCTAGGATGATAAACATGCAGGAACTCAAGTCCTTCTAGCAAAGGTAATGAAGCTCAACAAATATCTCATATTTTTCCAAGCCTTTTCTTCTGAATGGTTTATTGCTAAATGGGAATCATCTATTTTGTAATAGAACCTTGATAAAGCAATCAAAGAGCTTGATGGCAAAACTATTGATTGTCCTGATAAAGGTCCTAACTTCAAGATATAGATTATTTTTAAAATTTCCATTCAAATAATTTTGTTCTTGTGCACCCTTTCATCGAATATCACTTTTGTTGTTTGTACATGATAGTTTTGTTTCTATTTTAAAGCTCCTATGTTTGTAGTGTTGACCTAATATCAAAATATAGATTATAAAGTCCATTAGAATTCTCATTAGCTTTATTTATTGATATAGTTATGTCACTATTCAACCATTGTTTAGGAGATAGTTACTACTTCATTGATTTTCTAAATTAGGTAATGGTTGCAAAGCCAATGGAGAAGGCTAAGAAAAAAAATTGTGAAGACAAGTTGTTCATAATCTTTCCAGTTAACTTGTGCTCTAATTGATATATTCATCTCTCAATCTTCTTTAGCTTAAGAAGAAAGGACTTTGATTATATTTTCAATTAGGTTGTGTTCTAATCAATATTTTTCATTGTACAAGGCAATAGGAATTTGATTATATTTATGCTTCTTTTCCCAGTAATTTTTTTTTAATATTTATATCTAATAAGGCTATGTTAATATTTTGTGTACTATGTTTTAAAGATTTGTGACCATGGATTCCTTTTGAATGGATCTATCAATACTTCTATAAAAAACCTCACTAAATGTATATTTGGTGGTTTTACCAATGTGGCCAGATTTATACTTGGTTCGTGGTAGAATTTTTATCCATAGCTAATAGGAAACTTTGTCTTGAGCTAGATAGACAGATTATGCCTAAACATAGCCTATCCTCACCCTATTATATTCTTCTACAACTCATTTTGAAATGATGTACTCCTATTCATAGTGATGAGTAGCTAATTAGATTGGATTATGTGCACTTGAGTAATGGGCCCTCAAACATGCTTAAATAGGCAACTAGGTTCATACCCCTTGATATGGTAACTCAAAACCCAACTATTCTTGAAGCCAATTTAGATGCAAACAACTTTATAGAGCCCTCTTTTAGACTGCAAGACTCAAAGTTCAACCCCTTAACTATTTGTGTGACAAGATTGAAAGATCATTATCCCTTGAGTGTATACTCCTCTCCACTAAGTGTTCAAACAAGAATTTAGTACTCCAAGAATAGATAGACCCTCAAGCTCTTATTCTAAGTCATTTGGATGTAGACTATTTAAATTTTTTTTAAACTCTAACTATCATTGATATTTTGATGTGGCCTACAATCAATAGTTTGACAAGACCATCGAATCATCTCTGGGCATCGTCAATATTTTGATGTAGCTTGTCATTGATAGTATGAAAAACCTATCAAATCTTCTCTGGCATGAGTTGATATTTCAACATAGCCTACCATCAACAATATGGCAAACCTGTCAAATCATCTTAGGATATCATTGATATTTTGATGTTTTGAACTAGAAGTTAGGTGTTACCATGTTGCATAGATGGGGAAGATTTTCAATGGAGTATCTCATCAATTAATTGATAGTCATGGAATGCATCAAAATTTTGATGAAATTCTAGTGACATTGTTTTTCGATGTGGAAGCGTCAAACCTTCAACCACCAAGCATTAAAAAATAGGTCCAAATTTACTAGTGTGACTAACTCTAAAATTACATATAGAGTAGGATTGATATACCTTTAACACTTATTTTAGAAATTTTGGTTGTCCCAACTTTGGGAGGCCATGAATTTTGAACCATTGCTCTAATTGGCTATCATAACCCTTTTTAAGAATCCTTAACTTTTGATCTATAGGTCATGACTTGCGCAAGCTCCAGTCAAACCCATTTTGGATCCCATCTGAGCCCTTTATGGCCTTCAACACTGAGCCTAAAGTTTTTATACTAAAATTGCACACCAAAAATCCACAATAACTCCATGAATACTCATGATATGGTACAGAGCCTCAATTGATAGGTTGATATATCAAAGATGAATATCCACCTCTGAAATTAGGAAATTCTGAGCTCATAAAACTAACCTACTAAGTAGAAAGCCTCTAGAAACAACAACTCTAGACTGAGACAATGCTTATTCAAGAAACACAAAGAAAACATTTTTGGGTGATACAAGATTTCTCTTACAACCAGGATGCTCCTACATCAGATACCCAGGGTAATTTGAGAAGTGACCTTGTCACATCTTAGGTGTTCAAAGGAAAACCAAGATGATTAACCTCCTCCTTTGGTATCCATGATGAATATTCTACTAGTATCCCTTTCCATTTGACTAGCTATTCTTCATATATTTTTTTCCTTGTTCTCTTTCCAAAATGACTATCCAATATCTCCTCAATCTCCTTTCTAACTGAACTAGCTGCTAGAATACTCCACTATGATTTTGCAGCTTCATCTCCATCACCTCCTTCACAATACTTTGTCAAATTTGAAACATTAAATACTAGTGCTCAAGATATTTATTTTAGTAGGAAACTCCACTTTATAGGCATTTCAAGAATCATACCTTTTCACTATCTTGCATAGTCCAAACATCTTCATTTTTAGCTTATTATATGTACCCACTGAAAAATGCTTCTTTCTCAAGTGAACCATGACTTCATCTCCTACTTGAAATTCTTTATACCTCCTTTTCAAATCTTCCTTAGCCTTGTACTATGTATTCATCTTAATAATGTGCTTCTTCACCTCCTCATGAATGTTCTTCAAATGTTTAGCAAAATGTCTGGCTTTAGCACTACTTATTTCTCTTTTATCTGACCACCTCAATTTTGAATCATTTATGAGATTGCTCCCATATATAATCTAAAATATTGATTTACCAATACTCCTATTGATAGAATTATTTTATTAAGATTCTTCCTATGGTAAAATTAGATCCCAACCCTTTGGTTTATGTCCAATCAAGCGTCTCAATGAATTCCCCAAACTCTGATTCACAACTTCAGTTTTTCCATTAGTATGTGGATGATGTGGTGAACTAAACTTCAAATATGTCTTCAATTTCTTCAACAATTTTTTCTATAAATACCTTAAAAACATGTTATCTTAGTTAGAAAATATACTCTTTGGCACACCGTGTAGTCTCACTACTCCAAAAAAAAATCCGCCACATTCATCTAACAACATCAGTAGACTTCTTATAGGGAATGAAATGTGTCATTTTTAAAAATCTTTCAACCACCACAAATATTATATCATAACCATGTTGATTCCTTGGTGAACCAAGAATGGAATCCATGCTAACATCCTCCCACAAATTCTCTAGTACATGCAATAGATGATACAACCTAGTATTCCACTTCATTCCTTTTTCCATTTGACATGCTCTACAACTATGCACAAAATTCTTCACATTTTTTTGTAATTGTAGCTAGTAATAATTCTTAGAAACCAAAGAAATGTTCTTATGTCTACCAAAGTATCCAAAAAACCCTCTACTATGCTTCTCCTTGATGAGATTCTCTCTCATTGAACTTCTAGGAATGCACAAGTGACTTCCTTTGAACAACATGCAATCTTGGATTATAAAATCATGTTAGGATTAACCACAAATAGAAAATAATATTTATATTCAAATATAACCAATATCATAATATAATAAATCATGAAGAAGAGAACATAAGACACCAAGATTTAATGTGGTTCACTTAATCCCTAGGTTGTGTCCACCAATAACAACTCTGTTACTATTATTATCTAATGATTACAATTCACAATCCCTTACAGCTCAATACCACTACAAGAAGCTACAATATCACCATATATTATGAAATCCATAACCCTAAGCCATTTTATATAAGCTTTTACCACTTACAAAGTTAGGTTTAGAATAAGTCATCTAATAGAGAAATAATAGTTGATGCCTTATACAGTATAAGGTCATTTTTGGCATCAAGGGCACTGCCTCTAAAAACCCCCATGGGGGCATTGCCCCTCAACCCCACTATGTACTACAATAAGGAGTGCACCTAGGGTGCTAACCTAGGACTCTACAAGAGAAATTCCCCTTGACCTTGTCTTGGCAAGCACACGTAGAAATAATTTGGGGGGAAACCTTGCCAAATAAACCTCTGTGTCTGATTAGGCTCCATATCACAATAAATCAAACCACTTTGTCCTATCGAGTGTAAAAGGTTTTTTACAAGTCTTCCAAGCTTTTCTAAACTTAGGATCCTCTATATATAAATTCTTGAGTTCCTTGAACTTAATCACCCTGGTCTACATATATGTCAACAAAACTTGTCTTCTACTAAGAGAATTTGCAACGCTATTAGTATTTCCAATCTTATGTTTGAAAAAAATATATAACTCTGAAAAAGTTCAACCCACTTTAAATTTATTTGGTTCAATTTTCCTTGATTATTCAAATATTGCAAAACTTAATGATTAGTATACAAAACAAACTCCTTAGGAATAGGATAGCATCTCCACTTCTTCACTCCCTGAACTATAGCATAAAATTCTTGATCATAAATATAATATTTTCTTTTGGCATCATTCAACTTCTCACTAAAATAAGAAACAAGTCTACCTTCTTGGCTCAAAATGGATCCTATTGTAGTACCACTAGTTTCAAAGTCTACTTCAAACATCTTATTAAAATGTGAAAGTAATAAACTAGGTTGCTTTATAGATTTCTATTTCAACATATTAAAACTCTTATCCACTTCTATAATTCAAGTAAATTCCTTCCTATCCCCTCTCATTATTTCAATCAAGGGTCCACAAATACTACTAAAACCTCTGATTTTTTTTTGTGAAAACAATCCAATCCATGGAAATATCTTACCTCAATCACACTCCTTAGAGTAGGAAATTCAAGGATAGCCTTCACTTTCTTAGGGTCGCTTATAGACCTTCTATAGATACTATGAATCTCATTTGGGCAAAACCACCAATTGTAATTAGTTACTATTTTTCACTCTTATGAGGTGAGCCCTGTTGGGAACCAACCCTATTAAAGGTTACAAAACACACTGTTAGGTATCACCCTATGTAAGGATTTAATCACCATGTTAGGAGTGACCTTGTTAGAGGTCTTCTGACACTTTAATCTAGAAATGCCACATTGTTAGAGGATTTACTAATAGCCATTAGGCTAAGTCTGTTAAGATATTTGATTCACTATCAGAATGGTTAGAGAGTAACAATGACTTGACTTGATTTATGATGCAATTATCTTTGTTGATTCAAATCTCAATTCTAGCTTGAATACTCAATCCTTCTTGATTAGATAAATCTTTGTAGCCCAACAAGGATATTTTGCTTATCCTTCTAGTTTTTTTCACTAAGCATCTTCTTATCTCCACATATTTTCACATTCAATCCCTCAACTTGACCTTATACTTATATCATATAAATTATCAAGTTAGCTTGAATACAACTTAAAATAATTAATATGCATCTCCTCAGTTGGCTAAAACCAACAAACAAATCCATTAAACTCAATATGCCAAAACAAGAAAATCCTTTGTTAGCCAACCTTGCTCGATGAACACTAACCCAAAATAGATTTTCTTGTGTTAGCTAAGTGAGCTCGGTTAATAATGCATCCTAAACTAATTTCCTTTGGTAACTGAGTGAGCTTGGTTAACAGTGGTTCCATGCAAACTTTACTCTATCTCCTAAGTGAACTCGATAGACACTATTATCTACAAATTCTCTTTGGTAACCAAGTGAGCTTAGTTAAGACTCATTACTGTCCACCTTTCCTTTGTCTCCCAATTGAATCTAGTAGAAACTTTCTTCTTGAGCTTGTTTTGCAATGGAATTCTTGGTAGATATAGAGAACTATCTTCATTGCCTAAGTGAGCTTGGTAGCCGCTAACTAGTGAATATATGACATTTTGTGTAACATCAAAGGTAATATACAATTGAACAATTGTTTTTAACAATCTCCTTTGCAATTGATGGAAATATAACATGTCATAATAAAATAAAATTTTATAACTCCCTCTATCAGTGTGAGCTCCCTCTTACATCAATCTCTCCCTCTAGAATGATTCTCTGGTTCATATTTCTCCCTTTATCAGCAAACTCTTAAGCACAAGTTCTCCCTCTATGACATCTTCATAGAAAACTTTCCCTTTAATTTTTTTTTATCATATGACAAAAAACTCTCCCTCTTTTACATCCTTGCCAAAGACAATATTTAGTGAATTTCAATGTACCTGATGTACAGATTCATATGCAATCTTCCCCTTCATTACTGCATCAACTTCAAGTATACCCAGTTGATGTATCAATAAATATTTTTAGTGAGCTTTAGATAGAGGAATAACCCCTAGCTTACCTCTGAGATACAAGAATGCATCCTTAGGTAATGGCTTGGTAAATATGTCTATAATTGGTTCTTTAGTATTCACATATTCCATCCTCGCATCTTTGTCTTGCACCAATTCTCTTAGAAAGTGATATTTTATTGCAATGTGCTTAGTCTTGGTATGCATCACATGATTCTTTGATAAGTTAATTGCACTAGTGTTATCACAGAAGATAACACTAGATCCTTGATTTCTACCTTCATACTTGCCAATAGTTGTTTGAACCAAACAATATTTGAACAATTGACTACTGCTACAACATATTTTGCCTTTTTTTTAGACTAAGAGATGCATTTTTTCTTCTTACTTGTCCAAGATACTAGTCTCTTACCAAGAGAGAATACCCACGACTAGTTCTCTTCCTATCATCAGTACTTCCTGCCCACTCTACATCAGTTAAGGCTTTCAATTCAAAGTTACCTCCTTTCTTGTACCATAATCCATAATCTTCAGAACCCTTTGGATACCCCATGATTCTCTTAATTTCCATTAAATGATTTTGTTTTGGATTAGCTGAAAATCTTTCAACCATACCAACTATGTTGAAAGAGAAATATCAAGCCTAGTATGCACTACATACTAAAGTTTTCCAATCATGGATCTATATGTTGTCTGATCTACCTCCTTGGAATCATCATTTTTGGAAAGCTTATGTCCAGTAGACATAGGTGTTCCAACTAGTCTTGAGTCCTCCATTCCAAACTTCTTTAGTATCTCCTTGATATGCTTTGATTGAGTAATGTAGATACCATATTTCTTCTATTTAATGTACAAGCTAACAAAGAATTTTATCTCTTCAAATATTGACATCTCAAATTCCTTACTTATTTCTTTAGAGAAAGATTTACATAATTCATCATAACCAGTAAAAAATTTATCATCTACGAAGATTTTTGCCAGCAATATTTCCTTCTCTGGTCCTTCTTTTATGTAAAGACCATTGTTATCATTTGTCCTTTGAAAACCAATCTTCATCAAATAACTATGAAGTCTTTCATACCAAGATCTAGGAGCTTGTTTGAGACCATATAATGCTTTGTGCAGTTTATAGACCATATCCTTTTTTCTAAGATCTACAAAACCTTCAAGTTGCTCTATGTAGACTTCCTCTTCTAGAATTTCATTCAAGAATGTAGATTTCACATCCATCTGATATACTTTAAATCCTTTATGTACAACACAAGAAAGTAAATTACTAACACCTTCTAATCTTGCAACATGAAAAAAAGTTTCACCATAATCAATACCTTCCTCTTGAGAATAACTTTTACATACTAACCTTTCTTTGTTTCTAGAAACTTCTCCATCTTCATTTAGCTTGTTTCTGAATACCCATGTTGTGTCAATTGCATTCTTGTCCTTAGGTCTAGGAACAAGATTCCAAGACTTATTCCTTTCCATTTGTTCTATCTCTTCATTCATTACTTCAATCCAACTTTCTTTATCCAAATCATCTTTAACAGTTCTAGGTTCAAATTTAGTAAGAAAACATGTACCTTTTAATTTATTTCTTGTCATTGTATCTTCTAACTTGTCTCCAATGATTTTCTCATGTGCATGGTGCCTTTTGACATATCTTGCAAGTATAGATACTTTGGATTTAGAGCTTGTTCCATTTGCCTCACCATGATCTTCTACACCATACTCGGGTATTGTTTATGACTCGAGTCCTTCAGTATGTGACTCGGGTTGCACTGGCTGCAACTTGGGTGCTTCTAGAGATTTTGGGGACTCGAGAGGTGAAGTCTACTGACTTCCAATTCGATTAGGCAATGCATCAATTTCAAAGCAAACAAACTTTCTATAATCTTCAGGTTTTTTGCTGATGACTTCTTTACTCTTTTTTGTAAACTCATCAATCTTCACATGTGCACTTTGTATGATCTTATGAGTAGTTAGATTCAAATATTTATATGCTTTACTTCTATTGGAGTACCCTGGTAATATGCCTTCATTACTTTTGACATCAAATTTACCTTTCCTAGACTACTTCAAGATATAACATTTTCTACGAAATACTTTCAAGTAACTTACATTGGATTTATAACCATACCATATTTCATATGGTGTTTGATTTGAGTCTTTCTTTTGTTGTACTCTATTTAAGGTATGAACCATTATACTAATTGCTTCCTTCCAATATTTCATTGCAACATTCTTTTCTATCATCAGGGTCCTTACACAATCCATGATAGATCTATTCCTTCTTTTTGCTATATCATTCTGTTGAGGTGTATCAGGGGCTAATACTTGCCTTTTGATTCCTTTCTTGGTAAAAAATTCATTGAATTCATTTGAGATGAATTCACCTTCTCTATCTTCCCTTAAACATTTTAGTTTCTTTCATGTCTCCCTCTCAACTCTAGCCAAATACCACTTGAACTTTTGAAAAGCTTTAGACTTATCTTTCAAATACATTATTGTCATCATTCTAGAATAATCATCAACTAATAAAATGAAATACTTATCTCCACTATAGCTCTCTATGCCAATAGGTCCACAAAAGTCTATGTGAACTAGCTCCAAGACTTCTTCATAATGATATCTCTTTCTTTTGAAACTTGTCTTTCCCATCTTTCCAATTTGACAATTTTTACACATGCCCATATCAAGTTTCCTCAGACTAGAAAGTTCACATGACACAACCTTTTATGCCATAACCATTTTCTTCCACAAGAGATGAAACATGAAATTTCACATAGAGTTAGTTAGAATACGTTACCTTTTGTTTGATTACCAAACCCAACTAGATTTCCTTTTCCATCTAGTAGCTTGGCCTTCTCATTCATGAATTCTACCTATAATACAATGTGATTCAATTGTGCTACACTTAGTAGATTGTGCTTTAGTCCTTCAGCCCAATAGGAATTGTCACATTTGAGTTCATTGGTTAGTGAAATACAACTTTTTCCTTTTGTGCAACAAGGTTCATTATTTCCAAATCTAACACTCCCACCACCATAGGGTTCCATATGTTCAAAATTTATTTTATCACTAGTCATAGGGTGAGAACAACCACTATCAATAATCCATGTATCATTTTTGTTAATATGAGAAATAAATTTCATCTTATCATCAAATTCATCTTTTACAACAATATAAACCATTTTATTATCATCATTAGTATCAAAATCTTTAGCCATGAAATAGGATTTCTTACCTTTATCCTTGTCTTCCTTGTAGTTCTTGAAATCCTTCTTGCCTTTGTACTTGCTACTTTTCTTTTCTTCTTTACCTTATCTATTTGGACACCTTGCAACAATGTGACCAACTTCTTCAAAAGAAAAATAGACTAGATGAACTTTACCTTTGTACTTTCCTTTTCATTTGGGATATTTTTATACAAGCAAGGCTTTAATGACTTCAAGATCAATATAAGAATTATCTTCTTCTTCACTTTTAGATTGTTTGCCTTTGATTTTCCCTCCTTTCTTCTAGAGTGAAAGCTTGGCTTTAGATGCATACTCAATGCTCTTGAAATTAGGAACATAGTTTTCATAGTTATCTAACTCAAAGTTTGTCAACCTTCCCATTAGAGCATCCAATTTTATCTTATTACTTGGATCACATGTCATCTCTTGAATTGTAGATACTCTAATTGCATAAATAGGAAGAAGAATTTTGAGTAACTTGTTGACCACTGTCACATCATCAATTTATCCTCCATAGATATCCTTTACTTTGACCCACATTTTATGAGCAATGCACAATCTTTGACTTCATCAAATTCAACATAATTAAGAGTAGATGTAATATCAATCATCATTATATTATGATTTTTATTTTCAGAAATCTCTTCCACAGTCAAAGTTTCAGTAGGAGATCTATACTTGGAATTTGAATATTTTAGACCTAAGTCACTAATGGTTTCCAGATGTAGCTTCATAAGTTCTTTCCATGCCTCAAGGTTAGCTTTGTTCAACTTGGGAATCTCTCTTTTGTAATACATCTTGATCTTTAGCTTAGGTCCTCGAAACCTTCTTTGCAAGAACTAAAATCTTTGATACCAATTGTTGGAAATATAAGATGAGTAACTGAGAGGGGAGGGGTGAATCAATTACTACCAAAATAAATCCTAGATCCCTTAGATGTCAACACAAATAAAAACATAAAATTTGCTAAAACTGATTTATGTTGTAACTTGGTTAACACAGAGGCACTCAATTAATACTAGTAATTTACTATTACTTGGCAATAATTCAACATTCAAATATTATGATTTTAAGTGTGATTACCTTAATTAAATTAGTTTCATACACATAAAAGAAATAGCATGAACATAAGTGACACAAAGATTTAACATGGAAACCTAGTTTGGGAAAAACTACCAATTGCACCTAGTTACTGTTGATCTCAGATCGGTTTTGACAAGTGAGTGCTTATACACTTAAGTCATTTACTTAGTTCATTTTGAACAAGTAGTATATGTTGAGCCAACATGTATAAGTTAGAGCATGTCGAGAGCATGTTGAGTCAACAGTGAGTGTTGAGTCACTCATGTGTCAAGTCACTTAAGTGCCAAGTAGATAGTGTATACCGAGTGATTTAGGAACTCAGAAAATAGTGCATGCTAAGTCATTCAGATACCAAGTCACATTATTGAAATTAGTATATGCTGAGCATCAGGGACTACAGATGCCGAGAAACATAATTTTGTTATAGTTTCTTGTATTGGCACAAACTACTATGTAAACCATTTTTGAGCTAACTTATAGATTGAATTATGATATTTTGGTGATAATGATGAATCTTAAGTTAGAATCCCTATGCATTACATGCATCAAATCAGGTAAAGGGAAGGTTTAAGTGACAAAATGGATGATTCATAGTCGTTGATTCATACCTAACCCTAAGTCACCTAGGTCTTCTTAAGGAGGACGAACCCTAAATTTCAAAAAAGAGCGAAAGGGAATGTATGAAGAATCAAAGAGAGCTTTGCATGCACAAACTAGGAAATTCATGGTGACCAAGGTGTTATGATTTGAAATTACATTATAGAATCAGTTAAAGGAGAATGGAGAAAGGAAATAGTGAACAACAGAGAGACATTTGATCAAGAAGGATCAAGAGTGCATCAGTTTAGAGGTGATTTGTCATCAAGCAACAAAGTGCTAATCACAGGATCAATGTTTATACATTCTAATAGGTGAATCAGTTAAATCTCTTAACAGAGTAGTTTTAACAAGCTATATTGAAATCCTGTAACAAGGTGCTTACTTAATTGTGAATTGAAGTCCTTTAACAAGGAACACTTTTAATAGGGTGCTGAAATCCTTTAACAGGGTAAGACCTAATAGTCTTTGTAAGCCTTTAATAGGGTAGACCTTTCATAGGGTAGATCATGTTTCATGATCAAACATTGTAACCTTCATTAGATACACTTTATTACTACGGTAGTGAAGATTTGTAGGTGTCATCCCCACCCCAATTTTACCTTCTCATTGGAGGGTTTATGGGTGATCATATCTTGTGTCATATGTGTGAACATTTATTTATTTACATGCTTTAAATGGTATTTTAGTTTACTTATTGAATATGTGAGATGGATGTGTGGTGAATATTTTATGGGTCAAAGTTTGAAGCATTGATTCACCCCACCCCCCCTCAAAATTTTATGTTTCCCATTGTAATTCCAACAATTGGTATCAGAGCATTGGTTCTCTAAAAGAGAAGCTTTGAAACTTTGAGGAAAGATCTTGGAAATGGAAGTCTACAAGTTGGGAAAGATCATTGAGAATCAGGGAATTGAAATACAACTCATTCTATATCAGTTGAATGAAGCAAGAGATGATCTAAAGAAATCACTAAAGAGAAGGAAGGAAATCACCATTGAGGAGAATGACACATAGTACAAAGAGATGGACACTACTAAGCTATTTTCAAATGGGGACTCTAATGAATTTGATCTAGCAATTGTAGATCTAATAGAAAAGAACAAAACCCAAGTAGAAGAAATTAGAAATCTCAAGTTAGAGAAAGAATCACAAGCCATATTACTATGTGAGGTGACCAAATAGAAAAATAAATCCATAGAAGACAAAGCCATGATTGAAGATGACAAAAAAGTCCTGACCAGCAGACTGGAGGAAAAATCATTAGAGGTAACTAGGATTACTAACATGTAATTGGACACTTTGGGTCAAATGTTGAATGTCCACTATGAATTGAATATCAAGGACATTGAGATAACAACATTGAAGTTACAGAATGAATAGTTGAGTAATGACCTAAAAAGAGAAAAATAATTTGCTAAAAGTTTCAATAAACCTAGTGAAGCCATCAAGTACTTTGAACATGATGAGATCCCCTAGATCTAATAATGATACATCTGGACTAGGATACACAAGTACAGAGGAAGGAGAATCATCCAAAAGTGCTGAAGAAAGGAGCAACAAAGGTAAGACTTCCAAACCTACTTGTCATAATTTTTGTAAGAAACGACATACTGCCAATGTGTGCAAGAGCAAGACTATAAATTAGAATGATAAGTAGAAGAGCATGGTTCAAACAAACAAGGTCATCAAGCACATGAATGTATAACCAAGACCATGCACACTAAAATATTTGAAGGATATTGTTACAATTGTCAAAAGTATAGACATAGAGCTTTTGAGTGTAGATCCAACCCAATATTGTCATCAAACAAGCATACAAAGGTAAAGAACAATGGGAACTTTTACAATTGGGACTACAATACAAGGTATAGTCATCACTACTGTCAAGATTATGGACATATTCCTAAGAACTATATTAGAACACATTTTGGAAGTGACTACAACAATTGGTTGAGTCAAACCACATGTTTTAGCAATTTGAAGACTGGTGTCACATTAGTCGATATTGACTAACAAGGTCAAAGGTACCAAGTTGTGAATTCAATAAAGCCAAAGGTAAGGTAGACATTAAAAATGTAAAAAATGAAATGAACAAAATATGGAAGAGAAAGGAGGATTGCAACACATCAAGTGGAGAAGGGATCACTTCACCCAATGGGTTAGGTGGTCACACCTCATCAAACTAGGCAATCAAGAGGTATGTGGGACTGATATTCAAAAGTTATATCATACATCAATTCTAAAGGATTTAGTTCTAAAAATATTGCATAAGCATGAATAAAGATGCAAGGTATTTGGAGGATATTTGAATAGCTATTCAACATTATTTTATTAGATTTCACAAGGTATTTATTGTGTGTCGAGCTATGCTATTTCAAATTTTGTGAACCCTAGATTATTAAAATGGCATCTAGTTCAAAAGGTGTAGAGGGAAAAGAAGTTTTAAATGTTTAGTTGGTTAGCAATGAGGTATAACCACCTATCTTCAAGGCTATTCTAGACATAGCATAAAAATAAGATCCCTCTAGTGCACTATCTATGATACCACTAAATGTTCTAATGATTCAAGATGTCAGAAAGTGCCACAATCACAAGATTGGTAGTATTGGTGACATAGAAATTAGAGAAGCATATGAAAAACTATGTGAAATAATATGCTAAGTGAAGAATTCAAGATTTTAGAAAAGAAAGGGTTAACGTGTGCCCTAGATTTCCCTAATGTTTTTAAAACTAAATGGATTGAGATTGTTTTGATTAGAATTCATGATAGTTCAGTGTGGTTAGATAATGGGCTAATCAAAATCACAAAGAATAATCCATAGGGTAATAGGGTATCCAACCCTAGATCAACCAAAGACTATGAGAAGTGAGTCCAAAGAAGTCACTGAAAAGAACATGAGAGCCGTGTGGAACAATAAAGGAATGACCATAAACACCATCACATATCCTCTAATAGATTTTTTAGTAAGGGTAATTGCTCACAAATTTTATCAATCAAGTAGATTGAATAGTGTACCCTGCATTGTAGTAGATATGGGATACAAGATTGTGAAGAAGGGTCATACATATGATCTTACTAAGCAATAGCTACAACAATTAATTAAAAACCTAGGAGCAATAAGGAAAACAAAGAGTGCTTAGTGTAAATTCAGATCTATTTTGATACGTATCTTCTTTTATGTTCAAAAAACATTTCCTATATTTGATACTAGTGCATGGAAGACAAATAGGTTTGTTGTAGTTCAAATAGGAGAGTTCATTGAATAGTTATGTGAAAATTTTGAGTCAGTAATGACTAGTTATTTTGAGGATTTCAAACAATCCATGAAGAAGAGACTAAAGATTCCAGTATCATTAGTTGAAAGATATTATGATGATGTTTATTTCCTAAATGATGTTGATCACACATTTGTTCAGGCATCAATTCCTAGAGTAAGATGGCGAAGGCCATTGGATATGAAATTTATGTTGATAAGGCCTCTATAGAAATAAAAACATTACTTGCAAAAGAAGTGGACAAAGATGACAAAACTTTTGGTAAGTATGAAATGGCTGAATCAAAGATTACTATGGAGTTGAAGACTGACTCTGTCATCAAAAGGAAGGAGAAACTAGTAAAGAAATTAAAAGAAAAATGGTGAAGACACTAAGTAGGAAGATGAAGAGGAAGAGGATGAAGAGGAAGAAGACACTCAAATTTAAGCATCACTTGCATTGACACAAGGTTAGGGTGAGGATCAACAGGAGGAAGAAATAAAGATTGCAAAAGGTGTTGAGGAAGCACCTATTCCTACTTATCAAAGAAAAGAAAGGTTAAGGCACAAGCAGTGACAAGACCTAAGAAGGTTGCTAAACCAAGCTAGCCAAAACCTACAACACCTACCACAAGAGCTAGCTCACATGTCATTGCACAAAAGGCTAAAGAGAAAGCCAATCCTATAGAGCAAGAAGCTGGAGCACATAAAAGACCAAGGAGAAAATAAATTGCTTAAGCTAAAACTAATGAGGAAAGAACTGAATCTAATGACAATAGCCAATTCCAAGTGGTGAGTCATAATCCATCCTTAGATCTAGACAACTTATGTGAGAATATTAGAAATAATGCAAATTTCTCAGGTTTTTTTCAAATTGATTTTGAAAATCTTGGAAAAGTTGAAAAGAATCAAGTGGAGGAGGCAATATATGCCATGATGGCCAATTATAAGAAAGCCCCTCTAGAGATTACCGACTCCATGCCTAAAAGTTTATATGAAAGAGTTGAGCAAAAATAGCATTATTGTTTAAACTTAGAAAGGAAAATTAGGGAGACATCCCTCGCTCAAGTTATGCCTAAACTTAGTAATGCATAGTTAACTAAAGCCATAAAGAAATATGCTTTACAATTTGTTCCTAAATATAGGGCATTTAGCATACTATAGAACAACATTGAAGATGTTGTAAAGAAGACCACACAAATGTGGAAAATTACATATGGGATAGCTATAGTCAAAGTAGGAGAGCAAGAGCGTATTGAGGTTAAAGATGATGATAATAATGAAGGCATAGTTTAGGAAGCTACTAAAATTAATGTAGTTGATTAGGAAACAACTGAGAAAGAGCAACAACAAGAACATAAGTGTACAAGATAAACAATTTTCGAATGTCAACCATCCACAAATAATAAGTGCAAGTACTGAAACTATCACAATAAAGGATGTTTCTGATCTCACTATTCACAACATCAATCCCCTAACAAAGAAAGACTTGAAAAAGATACTTGACCAATCTACACTATAGGCTAAATTGTGTGACAACCCTATAGTGGTGAGTATAGATGAACTTTAGAAATCAATGACTAAAACTTCAAGTGAGAAGGTGAAAACACAAGAACCACCTAACATTACTCCTCAAGTCACTAGTGTTAGTACACATGCAGGTGCCACTCCAAACTCAAAAATTGTAACCAAGGACACAACAAATAAGGTTGAGACAATTGGAGAAGATAAGGTGGAGACACATAGTCAAATAGGTTAGATAGATTCATTTTCACCTACATCACAAGTTCAAGGTGCAATTCAAAGCAATGAGGAAAAAATGGACAAGCCTGAAGAGACTAATTTGACACCCAAGTTGAAGGAGCAAGCAACAATTCAAGCATTAGTAGCACTACCAGTATCTAGAACTCCTTCCAGTCACACTCTTCATAGGCCAAGCATAGATGCAACACCTTTGCAATTTTTAGTGTCGAGTCCAAGTTCATCAAAGGCATAAGAGGTAATAAAATATGGAGATGTAAGCCTAGATGAAGAAATTGTTTTGCCAAAATATGCTTATGCAACAATAACATGTGAGTATATGGGTATACTTCAAGAATCCCTAGCTAGAAAGAAACATCAAGAACTACTCAGAGGGAGCATAGGCAGAAGCAAGCTTTGCTTGATATCAAAGACATCTTCTTAAATGTATTTAGTCTACCTGCTCTAGATGAAACCAATCCAATTATTAAACAATTGACCAACATAGTGGAAAAGGTAAGTGATGCAAATCTTGATACTAATGCAAAGTTATTTGAATGCTCTAAAAAGAAGTTTCAACATAAAGTGAATGAGAAGATATCTAGTCAAATAGCACTTATACAAGTTCCATTGGAAACTAAGATAGATAGTGTGAAGATGGTACTTGAGAATATTTTCTCTCTATACACCAAACTATGTAATCCCACACTCTTCACACAAGAAACAAGGAATCACATCCTAAGCTTGGAGAGTCAAATGTAGTTACCCAGAGCTGAATTTCCCATGACTCCAGCTTAAAGTGAGAAACACTTTAGGACCCTATTACAAACCTAGAGTCAGTTAGCAACACTTTCTACAGGTGAAGCCAACATAAGGGCCAAACTAATAAGCATCTAGACTACATTGACTCCTCACATGGAGATTTTGCACAAGGTGTTAGGCTATGTAGAAACTCTTATGAAGAAAGACCCCAATCTTTCTACATTACATGGCCTAGTTCACCTTGCTGTCGAGCTAGCCATCCAAATTAAATATTTGGAGGTAGCTTGTGACAATTGGGATGTCGCTCTTAAAATTATTATTGAGGTCCATAAATCTTTCTTGGACAAACACACTATTAGTGTATAACCCATTAACATCAATGTCAAACAAGGGAGAGAAATAGTTAAGCTAAAGAGGGAGTAAGAGCATGGGGAAGCAAGCATGGGAGAACAAGCACAAAAAAAAAAGATAAGCAAGTGAAAGAGTATCAGTTGAGGCACAATTACTCAGCAAGAGTAAGACTCTAAGTACAAAACAGATCAAACAACTCAAGGGGAGTTATAAAATTTTGATATTTTGAAATTTTGAAGCCAAATAGTTATCTTATCTTATGATCATATGAATAAAAGTATTAATGCATGACCAAGTGTTTCCGACACTCATGTCAAAGGGGGAGAATGTTGATCTTAGATTGGTTTTGACAAGTGAGTGTCTATACACTTAAGTCATTTACTTAGTTCATGTTGAACAAGTAGTATATGCCAAGCACAACATGTATAAGTTAAGAGTATGCCAAGTCAATAGTGAGTGCCGAGTAACTCAAGTGCTGAGCAGACAGTGTATATCGAGTGATTTAGGAACCAAGCAAGCAGTGCATGCCGAGTCATTCAGATATCGAGTCATAGTATTAAAATTAGTACATGTCGAGTATCAAGGACTACAAATGTTGAGTAACATAGTTTTTTCATAGTTGTTTGTATTGGCACAAACTACTATGTAAACAATATTTTAGCCAACTTACAAATTGAATTACATTTTGGTGATAATGACAAATCTTAAGTTGGAATCCCTATGCATTACATGCATCAAATTAGGTAAAGGGAAGGTTTAAGTGGAAAAATGAATGAATCAAAGTCATTGATTCATACCTAAACCTAAGTCACCTAGGTCTTCTTAAGGAGGACGAACCCTAAATTTCAAAAAAGAGCGAAAGGGAATGTATGAAGAATCAAACAGAGTTTTGCATGTGCAAACTAGGACATTCATGGTAACCAAGGTGTTATGATTTGAAATTGCATTGCAAAATTAGTTGAAGGAGAATGGAGGAAGGAAATAGTAAACAACAGAGAGACATCTAATCAAGAAGGATCAAGAGTACATCAATTTAGAGGTGATCTGTCATCAAGCAACAAAGTGCTTTAATCATAGAATCAATGCTGAGACATTCTAACAAGTGAATTAGTTAAATCTCTTAACAGAGTAGTCCTAACAGGTTGTATTGAAATCCTCCAACAAGGTGCTTACTTAATTGTGAGTTAAAGTCCTTTAACAAGCCACACTTTTAACAAGGTGTTGAAATCCTTTAACATGGTAAGACCTAATAGTCTTTGTAAGCCTTTAACATGGAAAACCTTTTACAAGGTAGATAATGTTTCATGATCAAACATTGTAACCTTCATTGGATACAATTTATTATTGTAGTAGTGAAGATTTGTGGATTTCATCCCCACCACAGTTTTACCTTCTCATTGGAGGGTTTCTGGGTAATCATATCTTATGTCATATGTGTGAATGCTTATTTGTTTACATGCTTTACATGGTATTTTAGTTTACTTATTAAATATGTGAGATGGATGTGTGGTGAATATTTTATAAGTCAAAGTTTGAAGCACTGATTCACCCCCCCCTAGAAGTTTACCTTTTCCATTATAATTCCAATAGTTACTATTTTTCACTCTTCTAAAGTGAGCCTTGTTATGAGCCAACTCTATTAAAGGTTACAAAACACACTATCAGGTGTGACCCTGTTAAAGGATTTAATCAGCTTATTAGGAGTGGCCTTGTTAGAGGTCTTCTAACACTTCAATCTAGAAATGCCACCTTGTTAGAGGATTTACAAATAATTGTTAGAATAAATCATTGAAGAGATTTTATTCATTGCTACAATGGTTAGAGAGAAATAGTGACTTGACCTAATTTTTGATGCAAATGTCTTTGTTGATTCAAATCTTAATTTTGACTAGAATACTCAATCCTTCTTGATTAGAGAAATCTTTGTAGCTCAACTCCTTCCAATTTGCTTCCTCTAAGCATCTTGTTATCTCCACATATCCTCACATTCAATCCCTTAACTTGACCTTATACTTATACCATATACATTATCAAGTCATCTTGAATAAAACTTAAAATAGTTAATATTCATCTCCTTAGTCGGCCAGAACCAACAAACAAATCCATTAAACTTAGTATGCCAAAACAAGAAAATCCTTTGTTAGCCGACCTTGCTTGATAGACACTAACCCAAAATAGATTTTCTCATATTAACCAAGTGAGATTGGTTAAAACTACATCCTGAACTAATTTCCTTTCACAACCAAGTGAGCTCGATTAACACTAGTTCCATGCTAACTTTATTTTGTCTCCTGAGTGAGCTCGGTAGACACTTTCATCTGTGAATTCTCTTTGGTAACCAAGTGAGCTTAGTTAACACTAGTTACATGCCATCATTCCTTTGTCTCCATAGTGAACTTGGTATACACTATCTTCCTAAGCTTGTTTTACATTGGAATGCTTAATAGATATAAATAACTATCTTTATCACCCGAGTGAGCTCGACAGACACTGACTAGTGAATATATAACATTTTGTGTAACATCAATGACAACATACAATTAAACAATTATTTTCAATAGGTACAACCTACTGTTGTATAGCCAACACAATAGGAGAAAGATGAAGATGAAGTGAGTGTGATAAAAGTACAAATAACCACTCCTTCTATCACTAGGAAGTCTAAAAGACTAACAAAGATGAAGCAACAACTAGTTGAGTCACCTTCTAAGAAAAGAACTAAAAAGATATCAAGTGGATTAGGAAAAAGAAGAAAGACCATATAAATGATTGAATTTGATGATGAGGAAAAAATAGAGAACAAGCCAATTGAAAGAGTAGAGATAGAGGTAAAGAAACGCTTTGGAAGAAAATCATGGAAACCAAAGGTTGAGAATGTGAATGTGATGCAGGAGCATCTAGAGGTATAAGGGCAATCCTGTGTCACCCAAAAAAATGTACTTAGACTTAGTTTCTATTTCATGTGTTTTCATTTCTGGATACCCATTTGAGTCAAATAAAGGTTCCAACTCTCACAGTTCCACTATCAGTGTTCTAGGTTAGAGTATTTGAGCACCTTGGGATACGTGTAAATGCCAAAAAAAATAGGAGTATGTAATTGAGCCATCATTTTGGTGAACTAGAAGGTGTAAATTAGTCAGATGATTGTAATTGCAATTTAGAGTATTCCAGAAAAAGAATCAGGTCAAAAGTCTCCACGGTTTGAAAGTTATTGCAGTTTTTCAGTTTCTGGAGACCTCTTAAGAATGCTTCAAAGTCAAGTTAGGGGCATTAAATGACCTTGTACAAGGCCAAAAAATGGGGGATGAGCGAAGCTGGTTCATAGGGCTATAGAGCGCTTTGAGAGCTTTTCGAAAATGTAAACGGTTCGTCAATCGGAGCTACGGTTCAAAAGTTATGCCTCCTGGAAGTTCGGTTACCATTTCTAGACTCTTCTAATTTCGTGTTGACTTCTAATGCGACTTATGGAACCTTCTATTTAGTCAGTGGATGCCAACTAGCACTGTTTAGAATGTATTCATAATCCTTAACCCTTCGGGGTCTATTTAAGAACATTTTTGGCATTGTAAAAGGTAGTTCGAAGTGGAGTTTGAGAGAAGGAATTGGGAAAAGAAATTATCTCTTGATTTATACTATTGTAAGTCAATAGGGCATGTTTTGAAGTCCATTTTCTCTGTACTGCATGTAATAGCATGTTTACATAGTAAATAAAATTTCCCCTTTCTTGTTGTGTCCATTCTGTGCTGGGTTGTGTCCCCATCAGAATGTTCAAATTATCAACAATAGAAACTTTATACAATTGAATAATTTTTATGATCATTATAATAACATGCATAGACTATAATTGGAGAATGCAATAGTTAGACATACGATTCTAACAAATACAAAGTTTGAGGATATTGAGAAGAACATACCAAAATATCTATATAATAGATTGATCAATAGAAGGAAATAAGTGGCAGAATCAAATAAAAGAATTAGAGAAAATATGATCAGAAGACTTTAAGAGATAAATAGTGATGATGATAGATAGAATAGTACAAGGAATTAAACTTTTTCTAAGAAACAAACGAAGAGAAATATTGTTGATGGGTGGGAATTATGAGGAAGTGAATGAGGAGTTAAAGCAAGAATTTGTCAAGTTTATGACTTCCACACCTGAAAAGGAAGCACCAATAGAGTCCACAGTAGTACAATAAAGGTCTACAAAGCTTTTACCACTACACTAGTACATTTTGGCAAATATGTGACTATGTGACTAAAATGTTTAGTCACACCACTAAAACTTTTAGTCATGTGACTAAAACTAATCACATTCCACTATTTTTTTTGCAATTTACAGTTATAGGTGACTAAACAAGTGACTAATTTGGTAACCAAGTAAAATCACAAAAAAAATGACTAAACAAGTGATTGGGCAATTAGTCACTAATAAATTTTAGTCAATTGTACTTCCTCTCTTCACTTTCTCTAAGGTTTATTTATTAATGAATTAGGTTGATTTTATTTTCTATAACTCATTCGTGGCCCTTGGACGCTTTGTTAAATGGCCTAGGAGATTTTATTTACCAAATTTGGGCTCTCAATATTGCAAACTTATTCAGTTTTCCTATAAGAGGTATATCAATAAATGGGTGGATTAATAATTTTTTGCTTGATTTAGTTCTCTTTTATTTATATTACTCATTTGGATTCTCAAAATTTTAATCTAATATTCATAATTAAAAGAATTAATAATTTATAACAAATAGTTAAAAACATAGTAAAAAGAATATTGACAATTTATTACTAATTAAAAATGTATTTAACATGTAGAGATCATTTAATTATATAGTTTTTCAATCAAACTCATTGACCCAATATTTCAAGATTGTAGTTTTTGAGTTAAGTTGGAGTAGTACTTACTGGAAGGGTGCCATCATTCATTTATTCTCGTAAAATTATATCTTATCACTACATCATGAAGCTAGAGTTTTCTAAGAAATTATTAAATAACATTAAGCAAAAAGGTCACTGGGAATGATATAGAACACTTACACAACTAGAAATTCTCTGAGTAAGAGCTAAGGAAAATTGGTGGGAAAAAAGTATTGGTTGATAATTAATTGTACCTTTTTCTATTTATTTTCTCATTTATAAAATCACATTATTTTGTATGTATGTTTCTAATTAGTTTTTTAAAATCTATTTTTTAATATATAATTCAAAAATATATTAATAAACTAAAATATAAATTAAGATTAAAATAAATATTTAAATTAATTATAAATTATAACTGATAATTAAAATTATTACAATTATACTAAAATAGATATTTATAATTATATAATTTATTCATTAATTAAAATTATGATTAAAAGAAATACACAATACTTCTAAAATGGTTAGAAAAGTTATTACTTCCATCACAAGTGCCAAAGTTCCTACCTCTAGTCAAATAAAATTGTGGCGTGGTCAAGAAAAGATAGAAGAGTAAAGAATATGAAGATACAAATAAGACGAGTTGTTTTTATTTATTTACTAGAAGACTTGGATTCCTTGTTATACATTGAAAAAATTATTTAACATATGTTTTTACAATATAACAAAGAAGTTTAAATGTTGAAAATGGATAAGTTTATTCAAACTTATTAGAATAAGTTTCTTGAACATAAAATTAATTTATAAACATGATCAACTTATCATAGACTTCCATAATATAGAGGAAAGTGTTAATAAATGTGCACCAATAGAAGTCAATATTGTGTTATAATTTTATTTTATTTTTTCATTTAAAAATTAGGAAGTTTTATTTATTTGAAATTATAATATTTCTTTAAAAGTTAAAACAACCAAATCTCAGTGAGAAAACATATTGTATGTTGCATGGAACATATGAAGAGTGTAAGTTTAATTTAGGAAATTAGTTGAAGAATATTATGTTTGTGCAAGATTTCTTTTTCACAATAACAATGTTTCTTCAAAACAACCAAATCTCAGTGAGAGAACATACTATTGTTGCATGGAACATATGGAGAATGTAAATTTAATTTAGGAATTTGGTTCAAGAATTTTATGTCAAAGATTGGATAGATTTAAGGGTGGGCTGACAATCTTGTTTCATTTTAATGGAATGATGAAATGAGAATAGGACATTTGTAATATTGGATATCAACAAGACAAGGATAGGAAAAATAAAATTGAAAATAGGTGTGATGGATTGAGAAAGAAAGAAATTTCAAATATAAATATCAATTGAAGAATAAAATAGAATGAATTAAAGAATCAATTAAAAGAAATATTTTAATTTATTACAAGTTATATCTTAAGTAATATACACTTTAAAATATAATTAATATATAATATATTAAGAAAGATAAACTAGATATTAAATATAATTTTTTAATTAGTTTAAATGATAAATGTAATTAGAATAATTTTTAAATAAAATTTTCAAAATTAAAATCATACTTAAACTAAAATATACTCAAAGTTGTAATTATACATGGTCTCCGTGGTAATGAGTATGCCTCACCTAAATTGAACAATTAACCTAAGTCATTTTTACAAAAAATATATCATGGAGTAATGTATAGTGTAGAATGACCTTATATTATTTGTTTTACATTTTAAACTTTTAATCTAAAATTAGCAATTGCAATTATACAACCACATTTATTTGTAATTTTAAATTAACATATTAAAATATTAACATATGAGTTTTAAATAAGAAATATAAATCATGATGCATACAATGCAATAGAGGAGTGCTATTTTGATTGAGGATTGCTAATGATAGTATAGTAATTGAAAAATGAAATCAATTATGGGGATTTCATTTCACCATAGAATGAGGTGAATAGTTAAATGTGCGTTTAATATATGTTTGGCCAATATGTTTCTGTCAACAAACTGTCAAGCACTTATTGACAGTGTCATAGGAACTGCATGTCTTTCATGTATTTTTTAAACATGTCTTTTATATGGTAGATGTGTTTCACCATACCAAAAACATGAAGAAAGCACACATTTATAAGATCTTGCTATTCTATATACTTGCCTTTCATTATTTTGCCGTCTATCTTAAGTAGCAACTTCAAACTCTTCAATTACTGTTCCTAGATAGATTAACTGATGTTTTGTACCCTTTATTCTCCATCTTTAATATAAATTAAAAAATCCAGCTTCTTTTACCAAATACTCAATCTAATGAAAGTAAAGTTTTATTTATTTTTTATCACTAATACTGAATCTGAACCGAAAATTGGGTCTTTTATCTTGGTTGATTGGGTTAGACTCCATTGAAGTACTGTATCAAGATAGCCAAATTCTCCTTCTTTGCTAATCAATATATAATTGACATTTTATAAATTACTAATTATGCAAATTGGTAGAGGAAGAGAGTATACCGGAAAGATGAGTTTGAATGAGAAGCATGTAGCCGAGGCATCCTCTGAAGTCATTTCCCATCTAAAAGTCATACCCCGGACCGAGGATCCAACCGTCCAGCAGACGCACTCTGTCCCATCTCTCAGAAAATCTTATGCTCCTTGATAGTCTGCAGCCCGTCTCTCGTTTCCTCGAAAGTAGCCAGACGCCATCTAGATGGAGTACAGAAATAGCTCCTTCCTGCCTTCATGAAAGGCATACATGCAATCTCCTCCATAGGCCTAACACTTCTGAGGTCGTTTTGCTAGCCAAGATCTCAAACCCTGAAACTGTATGGAAAATATATATATGCGATAAAGCAGAAGTAAACTATAAAGTCATGGTGTACATGCACTCCAGATCCCTGGGTTATATCTGCAACATTGGTAAATTTCTGCAAACTTAGGGAACTCCTCAAAGAAAGAGAAATAAGATTCAGAACAGTAAAACTTTCAAAAAAATTATGAACTTCATTAGAAGTCTCCATTTTGTAGAGCATTATCTATATTTTAATTTCTCAGAAGTCATGCAGTTAAGTGCAGCTTAAATTAAAATTCCAAAAATTATACATACAAATTCAGTTTACATTAAATCTACATTCTACATTATACATTATACTAGCAATTGCATCAATGAAGTGCAATGATTAAAATTGCATCAATAAAGTGCAATGATTAAGCCGACTAGAAGCAGCACATTAGCTGACTCTGGACATAGTTGGCTATAATATTGGTGACTCAATTTCTTCTCCAAAATCTTGGTCATCATCTCCACAGCCGCATTAGAGGTCACATAAGCAGTCCGTCAAAACCTTGGTCATCATCTTCACACCGGCTATAGAGGTCATATAAGCAATGCGTCAATTGTCAATTTCTATTTTTAACAACATATTAATATTATTAAAATGGAGTTAGTAGAGGATTACCTCCAAACCTAAGGTTTGTTTCAATCAGGAGAGCTTCTAAACTAACGAGTTTTATGGATGAAGATTCATGAATTAAGAGTCCTTGGAACAATATTAAATTTCATTGTCATCGGGAAATTTGCCAAATTTGTTGTTTGATCTCCTAAGCTGTGAATACCATGCAGGGCATACCTGCCTCAAGCATTCTGTGTTAAAAGTCACTGGTTGTGCAGTTTATTTTATTAATAGAACACTGATAAAGGAATCAGGGGTAAGAGCAATGTTGATTCCAGGAGCAGAAGAAAATTCAAGTCTTAATGGACAGTCACCATGTGGTCTCCCCTGTTCTCCCCTGTTCCCCCACATAGTTATTGGTATTATTGGAGGGATTACTGATAAAATTACCAAGCGGTTAGGCCCCTCTCAGTACCTGAACGTGATTTTTGCTAGAGAAAATGCCCTAAGAAACTCTGATACCTGTGAAAACTTGAGCTCAGAAACTATCGCTGTAGATGGTAACCCACAATTTTTGAAATATGGAGGCATAAATTGCTGAAACCCCAAAAAAATCCATGTATGAAGTAACTCAAGATTTTACAAATCCTTCGCATTAGCAAGAAATTACAACGGACCCACTATTTTAACTTATAAAATCGAGCAAAACAATCCCTCAAAAAGAAAAAGAACAACCCAAATACCTACAATTTTGTGTGAAAAGTCATTTGAAAATTTCCAAAATTAGTGTGATTTATATTGAAAACAAGCAATAGTTTATGAAAAGAATCTATCAAACCCTATGTACCAAAAATCTTTTGCAATTCTCTTCAAATAATCCCATGATTTTATAAAAAGAATCTATCAAATCCTTATGAAAATAATTATAATATTAGCTGCTGTGAGGAAGGAGTTTAGAATTGCTTGAAGTGGCAGAGATTTGATAAAGTTGGCAAAACATACTAATTTTGTAGAGAAGAATCACAACCTGTGTGCAAGGAGTGTGGGGATGTAAAACCCCCAACTGTTGGAAATCGATCAATATTCACTCTGTTAAGATACAATATTCTAGACCACTTACATCTGCTGAAGCGTGAAGGCATGGGAAAATATGATATTATTGAAATTCATTTAAAATTTATAAGTCTAGCATATTTTTCTTAAGTGAGCACAACTGTATTCAAATTGCACTGGAAACAGACAGGGAAAATAAGTCAGTGGAAAATCAATCGTTGGTTCTTTAATTGGCAAGCCTGTAAAATATGAATTAAGCGCATCTCTTTTCGCAAGCATAAAATCTACTTAGGGAAAACAGTAGAACAAACAAAGCATGAGCTTGAAATGTTTTAGAAAACATACCTGAAAGAGTCATAATCATTAAAAAAAAAATACCTCACATCATAGACAAAATCTTCATAAGCCAAGAAAATTGAAAATAAATTCAGTTTTTAACTCATGGTGCTTCAATGTAGATCTTGGAACTGTTAAATCACCTGCAAATTCATAATGAAGACATGGCGGTGGATATGGCAGTGACCCAACAAAATTTGATGAAAGCAATATAGGAACAATTCAAATGGAAGGAAAGGATAATGTCACATTTAATGCGAAAGTATACAGGTGCAAAACAAAAACAACATAGGAACAATCCAAAAGGAAAGGATAATGTCACATTTAATGCAAAAGTATACGGGTGCAAAAGATCTTTTATTTCTTTCTTTTTTGTTCAAGAATTCGATTTTTCTCCTTGTCTTTATTGGTAGGAGCCAATCGAAATTCAGATAAATAAGATTTTTTAATTTTTAAAAATATAACAAAAATGACAAACTATAGGAAATGTTATAGCTATATATTAATTCTTAAATTCTATTGGGTAAAACAAATTAGTTTTCAGCGCTCAACGATTCCAATAGTATTCTTGCCGGAGAGGCAGGAACTAATAATAATTACTTCTATTATAATAATAATTAAAAAATCAATACACTACTACATGTGCTAACAACATGGCAATTGGCACTTGTATTAGTTTTGATCCAACACGTTTTATTCTCAATTTTTTAACAGTTCACAGAAATCAGCTGAATGATTCTCCCCGACGGGAGCTGCACAGGCGGGAATGAGATGGCCTCCGAAATCCTCAGTTAGGGCAGCATTTCAATTGACAATGCGAAGAAAAATAGCAAGATGGACCCCAGGGTTTCAAGATGTCTCATATTTCGTGATTTATCCTCATTTTTTATATACCGCAGACGTCCCAATAGGGTTCGCGACAATTTCAGTCTAGAGGATTTAAGGTGGATTTACGAAATGCATCTCAGAAACAAGAGGATTTACACAATTATTCTTAAAAACTTTAAATATGAACTTGTTTGATCAAAGTAAGTACAAGAGGAAGTACGAGACTTCTCATGGGCATTTTATGAGCTGGTGATGGCAACATGCCATCAATACAAACCCTTAGTTGGGCCTTTTCGCAATGCTGCTTCTCAAACCGGAGCTTCTTTGAACCCAAAGTAGATAACCATACAGAGACCATTTCCTCCAAAATCCTTCAACTCTTCTAAGGTAAATGTTGGACATCAACAACCACCAAAACAGAGGATGGTCTAGAAGCTGAAATAGCGCTCACCTTCAGGTACTCACGGTTCATATGGTGTTTTCCCACAGGTATCCATAGTCACTTTCCTCTCTAATTTTTGTTTCCTTAATGTCAAGATCTGCGACAAAAGGCTATCATGTGTAAATTTAGGAATGCCCACTATTCTATTTCTGATATTTGTAACCTCCTATTTGAGGCATGGGAAGGGTTTCACAATATACTCGGGGATCTTTACAGTTCTATTTAAAACTGCAACAGGAAGAGATTTGGTTTTCAAACATAAAGCATGGGTATATCAGGGAGCAAATCTCATTCAGAATGCTTGTACACCAAATTTTAAAGTTTCAAATATTTTGATTCTTAGTTCGTCCCAACACTAAGTTTGGGATCTTTCTCCAACATGATTCCAGATCATTCACGAATCTTTTAAAGCACGTAAGGATGTATATATTATTGGATTCATCTAAAGAACTGTCTCCCCATGTTCAAACTTCCTCTATCCATGGAATTTGGGAGCATCATATCTTTATTGAATATCCAAATGATGTTTATCATTGCTGTCATGATATGTTACAACGTTTGGTTCATTGCTGCTCCTCTCAAATTGAGGATATTGAGACGTCACCCAAGTTGGGTATTAACCCTCAGCTATCTCAATATTTCCTACAGGGGAACATCTCATACTCATCTCAGACTCATCTGACAGTCTTATACTTAAGCAATATCATCTTGAAACTTTAACAAAGCTACCACCTGCTGTCCTTTCCTCTTGAAAATTTTCTTTGAATGCGAGAATGGATCATTCTCTTAGGGCCTGTTTGGTTGCTGGAATACAACCGGAATAGGAATAGGAAATTAGAATATGATTTGTATTTTTTGTTTGGTGCGTGGAATAGGAATAGGGAATAGGAATATGTATTCCCATTTTAGCTCCAAAATGAGCTTTTGTCCATTCCAAAAAATACCTGTTATTAGAATTGCTATTCCTGTATTCATTTTAGCTTTCTCAAATTTGATTAAATTTTCAAATCCACTTTGAACTGGGGTGAGCACTGGAACTCTGTTGAGGGACTGGAAAACACAGTCGACTTTGGATAGGGACACAACCCGTGTGGGATATGGTACATTACCTGTTTGTAGACCATTGGTATAGTGCCTTCCACCTTCAAGAGACGAGTTGTTCTTCCATCATTGTAAGTAACATTTCAATGTGTACTCTCAGGCTTAGGAAAGCTTGCATGAGAGAGAGCAAGTGCTGCCTGATGTGACAATGAAGGTCCTCTTCATAGGTCAATGCAGATGAACCTCTTTGGGAGAGGATGGTATTGAGGATTTGGGCATTCTGCCCTGCTGCTGTTGAAGAAGTGGCGGTGGATTTCATTAGCATATCATTTAGCTAAACTGGGTCTTTCACGAATCAAGAAATAGGATTTTATAGACGCAAGATTTCCTGTATCGAATGCACAGACAAATAATTTCACACTGGAAGGGAACAAAGTGCATCAACGAATCTGAATCTACTGTGTCTATCAAATTCTAATTTCTATCTGAATGAACCAAACAGGAACAACAAATTTCTATTCTAGAATAGCAATTCTAGAATGGAAATTCAAGAATAGCAATTCTCATTTTGCAATTCCTATCCCCGCAACCAAACGGGCCCTTAATCATTTGGCACTTGAATTTTTTTTTTGAGCCTCCTTATGTTTCCTTCCTAACTACCATCATGCAAGAATTGCCCTCACTTAAATCCCCCTCGGATCTGCTAATTTTTTTCTTAGTTACATTCAAATATCAGAGGCAGATTTCAAGGGTGTTATTTTCCACTTTCCTTGCTTTCCATCCTTATAGCACAATCAGAAAAATTCTATTCAGTTATCTAAAATGACAACACCTGTATTTATCCTAACGTTCATGGCTGATCAGCTTTCCCAATCCGTGGGTTCTGATCTAATAAATGAAATTGCTAGAGAAGTAACACATGAGAATTAAGATATACAGATTTTATGCTCCATATGGACAAAAACAACTTTATGCTTACTCAAGGTCACGACTTTGGGCCAGTGATAAATAAATGGATTTAATCTCATTTTTTGATGCCTTCTTTATTTGACCCCCTATTCTCAGTATACTTTGTTTTGTGACAAAGTTGGCCAAGGGTGTATGTGACAAGCAAATTAGACAGAAAATCTATTCTACACATATCCTTAATATAACCTTGGTTGACTTACCTAGTATAAAAAGGGTCCCAGTGGGCAATCAACCTTCTGATATTGAAGCTAGAATCAGAGCAATGATTATTTCCTATATTAGGCATGGGACTTGTATTATACTAGTTGTTTCTCCTACGAATTCTGATTTGGAAAATCCAGATGCACTTAAGATGGCAAGGATGACTGACCCTGATGGTAAGTATGCTATGTATGTTCTTTGGACACACATTCTCACATGGCATCCCTTATCTTTAGTAGTGGATCCCCTTTGAATGAATCCTTGTAGTAATCTTTTGTTGGTGCATGGAAATACTTAATACTTACAATGATAATTTTGTTGCAGGGTCTCGGATAATAGGTGTGATAACAAAGGTAATAATCTCAAAAGAGTCATATAAGAACTTTGGATTCATTGGGTAACAAATTACCTTTTGTTTGGTGTCTCCTATGAATATGTAAAGGTCTTGATGCTCTTCATATAGTATTTACAATTTTTAGAATATCAATGACATCAAGATGGGATTTTCATGAAGCTGGATATTATGGACAGGGGAACTGATGTTTAGAATTTTCTTCTTGGAGATGTTATTCCACTTCGACTTGGCTATATAAAGATTGTTAATCAAAGTTAAGATGTATGCATCTATTTTTATATTGTCAATTTTTTGAATGTGCTAGCTCAACACTAAATTTATCTTTATCATTTTATAAAAAATCTTACTACATAAATATTAGTGCCACGTCTATTGGTTTTTCAAATATCACATGTTGGAGTATATATGTTTGGTCAAACCCACATTCCGGCTGTAAGAGAAGTCATTCCCTGTGAAATGTTGCATGCGTTTCTTTTGTGATATTAGTTTTGAGATCCTAAAAGCTATTTTCTTGGCCATTTTTGAAGAAAAGGTTGTTTGTTCCTCTGCTTTCCAAACTGATAAAATTTAGAGCAAAAAATGGACCCTTGTTTATTGGGTTTGAGAATATTTGTGCAAATTGACCCTTATTCTTAATTGATACTCTTGAATTGTACAAATATATTATTAACTGAACTTAAGACAACATCTATTGCACAAACTGAACTTAAGGTATCTCCCTTGCAATCTAACTTGTTTGATTATAGTAGAAATGTAATATGCATTGCCCAGTTCTAATATGAGAGTGAATAACAACTTACACTTCTTCACTTTGTTTTTGTCCTTACCTCTTTGATTTTGAATTGAAATTTGGAGTATTAATGGGCCACATTGTTTCATTTTCAGTCTTGATTCAAACCATCTTGCTTGTCAAAGCATAGTTTCCAACTTACACTTCTTCACTTGAAGACAAGGATGTCAGTTTCTCAAAAAATTCACCACTTTTTGCTAAGGGACCGGGTTTCTAAGTGGGGGTGATTGGGGACTCCTAGGCATCTCTAGGACAACCAGGTGACTTACCAGGTGACTCTTAGGGCAGTCCTGTTATCCTCCTTGGAAGGTCTCATTATCCCTTTTGTCTTGGTGGTGTTGGTTCCCAAAACTGCAGATTGGAATCCTACGAGTCTTGCCAACTTGATGCTACGATATCCAATTGGTTATGGCCAACTTGACGGGATTGATCGATGTGATCCAGGTCCCCTGCACTTTTGGTTCTGCAAAACCAAGGCGGATGTACCTAATCCTGAACAACAACCTTAAATCCAAGATGCTTAAAGCAAATTGGTTAGAACACAAATAGAATGAAAGTTTTCCAAATGGCAAGAATTATTGAAAACTTCAAACTTACAAATTACGAATTAAATATATGAATGTTTTTGAAATAAGGATAAGTATGGATTAATGCAACAAATGAATATATTAATTCTTCAAAGGAAACATATGAAATAATTGCCAGCATTTGGATCGCGAATTATGAAAAATATAAAGACCACTACCAAAGGGCTATAGCATTAGTATTATAAGTTTAAAACACACTCCATAATATTCTACACACATCAATTATAAACAATTTAGTAATGAAGATGCAACAGATCAAATATATGGATAGAATTTTAAAATAGTTTGGAATGTATTTTAACTCCTGTGGTTCGGAGACAAACCAGACATAGATTCAAAAACAATTAAATATTTCTCAATATCTATGATGTTCGATTTTTTAAAATGCTATAATTGATCCTGTCCACTTATCTATCATATAAATTATTTATAAAATTAAAATAATAATTATAAAGGATGAAACTATATAATATTTCAACTCTAGAGCTTCATGCAAATAAAATAAAATAAATATTCTTATTGATCATGCTGGAAATAAAATTGTATTGGAGACACTCCTTACGGTTGATCTATCCAATACAGTTTGGCTCCAGAATTGGATAAGAATTTTATTCAATAATCCACAATCCACAGGCTTAGTTCAAAAATTCATTCATTTGCCAATGAAAGAATTTAATATATCCAGAGTGCTTATATGGTATGTAAAGTTTTTTAGAAAAATATGAATTGTCCAATTGTATTCTCTTATCTTGTATTTATACCATATGATAGAGTCTATTGGTTAGTGCCAACCGATGTGACTTTCTTAAACAAAAAACTAATAATACTGCTTCATTAAAACATGACTTATTTAGGTTGTCGATTTCAAACCGTCTTAGATAAATTACGAATTATGAAAATTTAAAAACCTTCCGAAAATATTTTTTGGATCTGTTCGCACTCTCCAAATTGGTGAAGTTGTTATCCTTTCTCAGGGTGTATATAACGATGCTATCCACTATATAACACTAATTTGAAGTGCTCGACTTTCTTCAGATGATCGACTTCTAGCCCCAATGTTGATGTACGTATTTACTCTATTTAGCAATGGTTTTCAATGGATACCATGAGTGTTTGTATAGGAATGGGGGTTCTTTGAATTTTGGCTGAACATGGTCGCCCTCCACAGTTATTTTTCTTTAGCTGAGAATTTGATTTGTAATTCATAGATATCCTCTTTCGTAATGCCAAAAGATCCCAGTATTGCTAGTCCTGCACAAGGTCACGTTATTATTAGAATAATCTTTATATTTCTTTTTAATGCTCACTATTGTATCTTATTGTATCTCTGTAAATGTTAGAATGTTTCTAATATTTAGGTGTAGTCTAGAATCGAATGTTTCTATTCTATTCAACTATCCTTTTTGTATATATAGATCTTTTGATCTTTGATTAATAAGTCAAGTATTCTGCCATTTACGTTTGTAACATGGTATTAGAGCGAATACTTCAAATTTTTTCAAATACTTCAAATTTTTTCAAAATTTTTTCTGCTCTTCAATAAACAACTCGACTAGGGTTTTTGTTCAGACATAAAATCACGTGTTTTACCTCGGCTCATTTTTTTCTCCAAATTGCGATCGATTTGTTTGAGGTTCTTGGAACAATCATGGATTTTTTTTTTTGGGTGTTGTTTACAAATCACGGATGCTTTGTCTGGCGTTTTTTTCTGAGACTTGTGGCCTGCAAATCCTGTGATTTCTCCCCTTAGTTGGCAAACAACTCGTTTGCAAATCGTTTGACAACTAACGATTTCTTTGCAAATTGTTTGCACCATCGCCTCTGAAAATCGCGGGTCTGATTGTTCAAAATTGTGGATTTTTTGGTTTGCATTTTCTTGGCTACCATTTTTTTAAAAATGGCTCCGCGTGTTCTTCCAGCCATGTGCAACCATAGTTACAGCGCCCTGGGAGACGCGGGGACGGGGGGACAATTTTTCGAGACAGGGGGATAGAGGGGCCTTGATTTGGGGACGGCGGGGGACAACGACGGGGGATGGGGGGTTGGTGGAAGGAGCAAGGGTGTATATACTATACATATGGTACTTAAAATGCTAGTTATGAAAAGATTTACTACAATTATACAATATAAGATACAAAGATGTAAAAAACTTAAACATTGAACATTGCATTGGAGTTTTCAATTGAAACATCATGATTCATGATCAAATGACAAACAAACAATGAACATTGAACATCAGCAAATAATAAATATTAGTCTAGACTCTATTTATCAGCCTTTAGATCAATAGTAAGAGTATCTAGATTCTACTATCTAATAGTAATCAATGATCATATGAGTCATGACATAAAGATGATTACAATAAGTATCATGTGCCATGAATCATGATATAAAAATAAGTATATAATGCAAACAAAAACTACAAGTCTCCAAGAGTCCAAATCAACATGTCAAATCAATGAAAGAGACTCCGTGGCATCCCCCTGCACCCCCACACTCGGAGATGTCTCCCTCGTCTCGGAGACCTCTAGCCGTCTCCGATGGTGGTGGTGCTCTAAGTGGTGCCACCTGAAACGCCGAGACGCCGTCCCCCCATCCTAGGGACGTCCCTGTCTCCGAGATGGCCCAATTTTGGGGGTGGGGGGATGCGTCCCCGTGTTACATTGCACGCAACAACAATCTTTGCCCTTTTTTTGGAGGTCCAATACCGTTGTTCTTGTTTGATGGTTCTATGTTTTTCCAGCAAACACCTGCCACTACAGAAAAACAACCATTTTATCAACAAAATTGCCATTGTTTTTGAAGCTAGTTTTGCAGCCGGATAGGGCTTTGCTCGAAACCCTAATTTTTGGAGTCAAAATTTTTTTTGTTTGCTGATTCTTGGTGGGTTTTTTGAGAGCTCAAATGGGTTGTCATCAGATTTTTCTGGGTGCATCAATTTTGGTGCCTTGATTTTTGAGCTAGTGGATTTGGATTTTGAAAGCATATTATTTCTGGGTTTTTCAAGCTCTCTTTTGGGTACTTGACTTATTTTTTTGGGTCTTTCATTTTCTCACCTCGAAGCTTGTGCCATTTGAGATATTCACATATTATGAGCATCTATATCAGTAGCATTAGAAGTCAGACCCAATTAAAAAGCAAGCCAATGCTGCCTAACACTTAGAGTAGAAAGAATCTATCTACCATTGCTTTATGGCTAGCATACTAGATCGTGTGAAATCTTCTGCATGGTACATAGATTCCGGTGCCTTCCGACATTTCACTTACAGGAGTGATTGGTTTGTTGAATTCACTCCCTATTCTGACTCAGTAATGTTTGGAGGCGGCGAAGAATACAATATTGTCGGCAAAGGCAATGTTCAGGTTCAGTCCGGAGGAAGAAGACTCATGTTCCTCAATGTATGTTATGTTCTTGGCATGAAACATAATCTTCTGTTTGTTAGTTAGATTACGAAGCACTCCCCTCAGTTGGATGTCGTTTTCAGTGGGAATAAGTGTTCGATTATTGATCGTGCTTCTCGCACTACTTGCTGTCGGTCGTGAGGATCATGGTATTTATAGGCTTGTAGATTTAGGCGATTCCCTTGAGCATGCCTTCATCGCCAAATCATCCGCTCTTAGTAGCCTTTGGCATTAGCAATACGGTCACCTGAACATTCAATATCTAGCACAACTTGCTCAGGATAATTTAGTCCATGGCCTACTTGATATCTAGACCCAGAACCATCGCATTTGTGGAGCTTGCCAAGCAGGGAAGCAATATAGGACACCATTTAAGGATGGTGAATCATGGCAGGCATCTAAAGTACTCCAGCTAGTCCATGCTGATGTATGTGGTCCTATGAATACTCCTATTATTGGGAATAGGTACTTCTTACTCTTTGTAGATGATTTCAGTCGCAAAATGTGGGTATATTTTTTTAAGCAAAAATTAGATACTTTTCCTATATTTCAGTAGTTTGAAGCCCTAGTAGAAAAAGAGTTTGGTTCCCCCATCCGTACTCTTAGGACCAATAATGGGGGGGAATTTTGTTCTTCTACTTTCTTTGCTGTCTGTACTACTCATGGCATTAGACGTCAGTTCACCACACCTCACACCCTTCAGCAAAACGGTGTTATAGAGCATCAAAACTGTACCATCACAAAAATGGCTAGGGCTATGCTAGAACATAGAAATGTTCCTAGAAAATATTGGGCAAAAGCAATATCCACATCTTTCTACCTTCTTAACCGGCCACCCACCCTTGCAGTTAACCATAAGACTCTTGAGGAAGCCTGGTCTGGTTGCAAACCTAGGATCAACCATTTGAAAGTTTTTGGCTCTCTAGCATATGTATGGATTCCTGATGCCAAACGCACTAAGTTTGATTCCAAAAGCTAGAAACTTATGTTTACAAGATACAGTCACACACATAAGGCCTACCGACTAATTGATGTAAACACTGATCATTTAATCTTTAGTCGTGATGTTGTGTTTGATGAGGAACTCGGACCATTTTAGCTCTTTGCCTCCTCGCCGCATTTTGAGATTCAGTCTTCAACAATCTTTGACTTGGGTCCTTCTATTTTATATAAGTCATCTGATGCTACTGATACACCACCTCAGCCACCTCTAGAGAATATAGCTCTTGCTTCTGCTCCTCATCCAGCTATTCTGACAGCATTTGATATTGGCTCCTCTACTCTTCGGCCAAAATGGTGGGCTCAAACGATTAGTGATCTTCGTCTTGATGAACTCATTGAGGGTAGAACCTCCAGAAATAAGAGCATTCAACACAACAGAGTTAATGTTGCTCTTATGGCCAACATCCATAGTATCCCTGAGCCCCAGACATATGCAGAGGCCAAAGGAATTCTAGAATGGGAATAGGCAATGAATGCTGAGCTTCAGAGTCTTCAAAAGAATTACACCTGGGTTCTTTCAAATCTCCCTCCTGGGAAGAAATCCATTATAAATGGGTCTATAAGGTTAAGTACCATGCATATGGTACCTTGGACAGATATAAAGCTAGACTTGTTGCTCAAGGATTCACCCAACGCGAAGGCATTGACTATGAGGAGACCTTTGCCCTGACAGCCAAGATGATCACTATTCGCCTTATTCTTGCCATTGCAGCTCAGTATGGTTGGAAAGTTCATTAGATGGATGTGAAGAGTACTTTTCTCAATAGTAAATTACTGGAAGAAGTCTACATGACACAGCCCCTAGGTTTCAAGGTTGCTGGTTCAGAACCAAAAGTATGTAGACTCCAGAAGGCCCTCTATGGTCTTAAGCAGGCTCCTCAGGCTTGGTACATAAAGATTGATCAGTACTTGGTTGCTCAGGGATTTCAGCGTAGCTCGTCAGACAGTAATTTGTATATTAAACACTCTAGTAATGATATTCTTTTTCTTGTTGTCTATGTGGATGATTTGATCATTATTGGGAGTTCAAAACATTTGATTTCAGAATCAAATAGGATCTGTGTAGAACTTTTGATATGACAGATCTCGGATTGCTTCATTATTGTTTAGGTATTGAAGTTTGGCAGACTGACAATAGTAGTTTTTTGTCTCAGTCCAAGTATGCTAGAAATTTGCTTGACAGGTTTCAAATGCAGGATTGCAAACTTGCCTCCACTCCTATGGAGACTGGTTTGAAATTGTCCGCACAATTTGATTCTCCTCTTGTAGATGAAACACTCTTCAGGCAACTAGTAGGTAGTCTCATCTACCTTACTACTACTAGACCTGATCTCAATTTTGTTGTCAGCTACATCTCAGTTCATGATGAACCCTAAGATTGATCATTGGATTGCAGCGAAATGTGTGTTACGCTATGTACATGGTACTTCAGATTATGGTCTTCTTTACACAAGGAGCGCGACTCCTCAGCTCAGTGGATTCTTCGATTCCAATTGGGCCGGCTCAATTGATGATAGGAAATCTACTTCTAGCTATGTGTTTAGAATCGGATCTGCAGCAGTTACCTAGACCAGTAAGAAGCAACAGGCACGGGCACTCTCCTCTACAAAAGCATAATATAGAGGAGTTGTCAAGGCAGCTTGTGAAGCAGTTTGGCTCCATTAGATGCTTGTAAATATGCATATTCCTCAAGCAGGTCCAACTTCTTTGTTTTCAGACAATCAGGGAGTACTCAAACTTGCCAAGAACCCAGTGTTTCATGAACGAACCAAGCACATAGAGCTTCATTGCCATACATCCGACAGTTAGTAGAAGATGGATCTATTCAGTTACTCTATGTCCCTACCTTAGAGAAACCAATAGATATTTTCACAAAACCCCTTGGTCCTGACAAGTTTGTTAAATTCAGGGGATCGATTGGTGTAGTAAATAGATTGAGCATTAAGGGGGGTATTAGAATAATCTTTATGTTTCTTTTTAATGCTCACTATTGTATCTTATTGTATCTCTGTAAATATTAGAATGTTTCTAATATTTAGGTGTAGTCTAGAATAGAATGTTTCTATTCTATTCGACTCTCCTTTTTGTATATATATAGATCTTTTGATCTCTGATTAATAAGTCAAGTATTTTGCCATTTACATTTGTAACAATTATGGCCATATTTGATCATTGCTATCTCTGCGAACTTCACATTTTGAATCCACAAGGGCTCTTGGGATGCATATTATGTTTCATTCAATACTTTGCCATGGTTGATTGTTTATATCCTCCTATCACCGGTGCACTTTATTATAGACTCATTGCATCCTGGTGAGAATCTTCTGCTCCTGTAAACCTTTCCTAAACCTGCAATAATAACAAAATGAATTAAAAACCTGTCAATGGTTAGTAAAAATTAATATAAATCCAATGTAATGAAGGCCTGCGCTAAACTCCCATCATTGTGGATGGAAGGCAAAAATTGATTATCATGTCCAAACACCGAAAACTCCAAGAAACCCATTCCTTGGTATCTGAGATGCATTTCTTCTAACTTCTTGTGTCCGCAGGCATGATCTGGCAAGACATCATCCATCTTTCTAAGATTCCATATAGGTTATGTATGCTGGAGATGCGCTCTGACTTAATTATGTTTATCATTCTCATCACATGTGTTGGCATAGTATGTAGATTACATCTTGTCGGATTTTTTTACCATGGGTAGTGTCGGGTAATTCTTCTTGCTTTGTCGTGGATGAATATTCATTCAATTGCTCATGTCGGTGTCCATAGTACCACTGAATGGAAAACCTTGTGTGTGAAAATCCCTTCCTCTAGTATTGGCTAAGTGGGCTCGTGCTTCTGATAACATCTCCTTTTCGTCTTCATCCATACCAACTGGATCAGGCACATGCTGCATCCAAAAATTTCTCATAATGTTCCAGGCATTGAGATGTACTTTGACTAACAATTGGTACAATTGTCCTCCACTGTGTTGGCATAAGCTTTGCAAGATGAAGTAGCCTCTCATCCTCCTCTCTTGTTCATTCAGTCTATACTATAACTATTGCAAATAGAATTAAATACCTCTGCTAAGTCCATATGTCAGTTATGACAAAGTAATTTTCCTGTAGCTGGATGGTTGATTGTTAATGCTCGAAATTATGATGTTAATGTTGTTCATCTCAACTTTGCAGCCTTAAGTTTAAGATTGTGCCATTGCCCAATTTGAAACTATAAGTTCTTTCACAACAATTACTGCTACTTTGATCTTAAATCTGATATACAATGTATATTGTCATGAGATTGTATACTCAAATCATCATTCTTTATTAAAAAATTAGAAATACTGCTCAAATGGAGGCCCTGATTTTTGCCAAAAAATAGGGTCCCATCAGGTGGCATCCTGGAAATGGTGGCAGTTAAGTGGAGGGACATCCCAGCCCTATCCCTACCTCCCAAACACGTCATAAACAAGTTGGTAGATTATAATTGACTGCAAGAATTGTAGGAGTGAGTGCTCCATCATCAATCTGTTGGCATAGCAACTATACCCCCAATGAGATCCCTCTCCACCATCAGTACGTGCTTTTGGTGTGATGGCAAAATCTACATGGTATCAAAGTGCAGGTCACTGGTTTGAGTCCTTCAAGCCCTTTGACCCTTTGTCTGCGTAGGCTTGGATTATCAACATGGTATGTAGTGGGTGCAAATCCCACATGATAAATGGTTGTATCCGGCTCCATCGTGTGGGGGGTTGTTGGCATAGCGACTATATCCCCGATGAGATCCCTCTCCACCATCAGTATGTGCTTTTGGTGTGAAGACAAAATCTACACAATCACCATGCAAGTCTGTAACATCATAACAATAAGCACAATTCTTTGTGCCATTTCACTCTTCTCAAGCATTTTCTTTATCTTGTAGTCGATATTCCTCAAAATATTTTGTTTGTTGAAGTATTTCAAGTTTTAATCTCATACTAAGAGGTGGAATCAATTGCCAGCTTGTTGACCCACATTCACATGTTGACATTACATTGAATACAGAGTAAATGTACCCCCCTGAACAAAACCAAGATAAAAAATTGGAATTGCACTCATTAAAAGGAGGACTTCACCTTTTGTGAATACCATCATCCAAATATTGAAGGATATATATTCCTTATCTTCTTCGTGGTCATCTTCTCTAATAACTATTAAGACATAGTTGATTAGACCTATGAGTTTTACAGACTAATATATGATGCTAAGATATCCCATTATATCTACATATCCTGGAATTGTAATATCAATACAAGAAAATGTGTAAAGTTGAGAAGTTCCAACATCTCCATATATGATTCCAAGAGTTTCATATGCGAGCCATAAAGTTCTCCACTTTCTAACATCTCGCATTCACCATTTCCCACAAAAACATATCCAAATCATTTTTGCTTGTACAGTACTATTGACCAGATCTCAAAAAGACAAATGACCACTTTAGAAAAAAGGAAATAACCATATAACCCTTGGTGTGTGGCCCTACAAATGTATACTTCTCTATACTTCTAATATCCTAATTCAAGATGCTGTGATCTTTATTTCAATCATATATTTGAATTGCTCATAGATTAATAGATGTTTATAAAGGATGAGATCTGCTAATGCTCTAACTCAGTGCCTCACAAAAATAGGGAAAATGAGTTCTTACAGATTATGCTGAAATCACTTCATCAATCTGACATGCCTGACCATGAAAATTTTATCCCAATCCTTTTAATCAATACTTCAAAAAACTATTTATTCATTGTATATCCAATGTGTAAGCATACAATCTTCTTGCATGATAATGATTGTAAAAATCGTGTCTATTGTTTGATTTTATATCTCATTTATATAAGGATGAAAAGGTATTAAAACTGAATCTGAAGTATCACACCGCTTCAGTTTTCCTAATCTAATCGCAACTGCACATTTACAAATTAAGTTATAATTACTGAGCATGTAACTGGAAATGGCAACAATTTTATTTCACTCACTTTTGAGATTACAATTAGTTGTGATTTAGATGGAGGATAACGATACAGCTTAATCATTCCTTCTCATTATCCAACTTAGGAGACAAAACCATGTATAATTTCCCAAACCAAAGCCGCATTGCTTCCTCCTCAATTTGTATTGCATTGTTTCTGGCATAGAAGAGGCTTTAACTCATACTTCAAACTGGCTCGTTATAACTTCAGTTTAACTATTTGTCCCAGAATGTATGAGAACCTTGGAGATTCCGTGACATACATCTGCACAAGTCTTTCCTTCTCCATGTGTATTTCCATGAAGCTCCTGCGTGCATCTCCAGATTGGTGAATAATCATATCCATAATAAATATTAAGAGCCTTGATGATCTTTAGTGATGATTAGGACCAGTTTAAAAGGTTCTTTCAAATATATGAATATGCTCAAGTCTCTATGCTCCAAATTCGCATGGGCTTCTCCTTCAGCATGCACCTTCATTATACCTGCAACAAAATAGAGTATTATTAGATTTGAATTATTAAATGAAACATGAATGGATAAGAAATAGCATGTGACGGGAAATCCCCATAATTCCAGATGAACCTGGCTCACAAATGATCTTCTGGCTTTGAATACTATCCACTCCTGCCGCTCTTCTCCCCTGGGCACAAATTTCTCACTTCTCTCATATTACTGCAACTGCTGTGAATATCATGCCTGAACCAGTTTCACTCCAATCATTCCAAATTTGCACATGTTTTACTGAATACAGGTCCTTTTGAATTGAATATTTGCTAATGCTTGAGCATACTGGGAACCCATATTTTGCAACAAATTTAGAGAAGTATAAGATGCTAATTATTGAATAAGTCTGTAAATCATTGATTGGTAAAAAATAACTCAAAATCCTTGTGCTTTCATCCCAATGAAGACTGGACGACCGTATACTTCATGAAAAATATGTAGAGAAACCAGACTGTGTCATGTGAATATGGCCTTATGTCTACCTAAAAGGACATGGATAATTCGGCTATCAGATGGGTTTGCTTACACTAAAAATGCTTGTGATCATTCACTGCGTATATATATAATTCTGTCTTGCGTTACTCCCTCCATACCCTGGCTGGGACCATCATTTTTAATGTTTCATCATTAACTGAATTAATATATAATTGTAATTGCTTCTTTCTTCAACTTCATTCATGTCCATTATCTAATTCAAACTCTTTATCTATTTATGTATAGATATCTACCTTTATTGTGCATTCCAAATACAGATAAGATGTATTATTATTTCTACATCACTCAAGATGTTACTTCTATATTCAATCTCCTGCGATGTTCTTCTTCATACAAGATATCTTTTCATAAACCATATCATATTTTTTATTTTGCTGAGTGCGACATCAATGTGGTCCCACAACTTGTTTCTCACAATCACCTTTCGTTCACCGTTGCATAAGCATCTGTTACCTTTGATTTAATATCGCATGTCTACAAAACTTTAGATTGACCCAATGTTATGTCTCTGCATTTATTTTTTCTTTATATTCTCTTGCCTGGATGATCTTCATTGCTGTAAATTACCTGTTCAACTCATTTCTTGGTCTATACTCTTACATAATAGATTGTGATTATTTTGTTGATCAATGCCTTAAACTTCATTTTCATAATTTGGGTGGTCCTGTGACTGCTTTGATATTTTATTTTTTGTTTATGTTTCTTGCATAGTTCCTTTTATTCAAATCTTCTTCTAAATCCAAAACAGATTTATCCAATAGAGTTGATATGATTGACAAATCAATAATAGATTTTATCCCTCTTTGCATATTCATGCAGATATCGATGATATTGATTGTAACTGCTGTAAATTTTGTTGATGATTGGTATGACAACTATTCTCACACCTGTGTGTTGTTGTACAGGTACCTTAAACTCAAGATTTCATTAGATTTTACCAAATCATATTATGTGCTGTCAGCACTGTATTTGTTGTGGCATTTTTGCTATTGAAGATTATTTAAATTGTTAATTTCATATTTTCGTTCACATATCAAGTAGGATGAATGACGCCTATGGAGTGATAATAATAACAATTGTATTAAGTCTTCAACATTATTCCTCTGATAGATGCCCTAGTTTTTTTCAAAAATCAGGGCTCCATCAGATAGTGTAGGTTGTTATATGATCTGCGTGTCGTGAAATCCTCTGTGGATGCATTTTCCTTATGTGCAACTGCATTTCATTTATAAAACCCCAATTGAATTCTTTCTATTTCAACTATCTTTTCTGGGAAATTAATTAGTGTTTATTGTTCTTCTCTTCTACTTTTCCTGTTATCCTTTCCCATTTCAATTTTTGTTTGTCTTCCATCTAGTCAAAAGCAAATTCTTTTAAAATGTCAAATGTTGTCATATGATGTATTTTCCCATATCAAACGTAATTTCTACAACTACTCTCACTTGTTTCAATGCATGTTGGGTGAGTCTAAGCTGTTTGCAGTGAAATATCACAGCAACAAATCTATTTACTGACACTCTAGTATTGTTAAACTGATGCATTTTCTCAAACCTTGTGGGAATAATTTAATTTATTATCCTAGTTACTAGTAGAAATAAAGATTGAGGCACATTATTCAACAAAGGATAAGAGAATTGAAGTTCAAGAGAGCTATTGCACCTCTCAACAATACAAAAATGCAAATATCTACTGTACAAATTACCAAAGACTAAGCAATCAAAGTCAAATTTCAAAATTCAAATAGGGAAAAGGTAAGAGATCCCACTAATTAATCAAGGCATGTCCTTAATTGCGATGCTTCTGATTATTATAGGCAAATAAGGCAGGTCCATCTTAACTGTGTAAAAATTGTCACAAACATGTAGCAATAAGTCAAGAAGTCATATAGCAGCGTAAACAACAGATTTGGACCTGGATGGATTTGTAACGGGCTGGCAAAAAGAAATGCAAAATTTCTATTTTTTAGTTTGAAATGATCTTCCGCAAAGTCGCTATAACTTTGTTGCCTGTAACCACTCAGGTGGCACTCAACAAAATTAAGGACATAAAGCAATATATCAAATGCTAACAACAGTGTAACTCATAAATACTCCTGCTTCAAGGCAACGTTGATCAACCAGTTGAATATTCTGTTTGCAAATCAGATTGAAATGCCTTGCTGCCTTCTTCAACTCCAAGTGGTAACAAAAATAATACAAATAATGCAGTAAACAATACAGTGACTTTTGAGAACTTAATATATTTCAAAAATAATGAACTAAAGGAAAATTATGAACCCAATAGACACATATAACTCTGCAATTTATTAAAAATTTATTAACAAGAGTAACTGAGAAAAAGATAACAAACTCCGCCAGGAGATGGGAATCCAAAACATTCTAATTTTTTACTCTTGAAATACAAATTTTTTAATATTGATATTTTAAGCACTAAACAAAAACTGATAAAATGGAAAATGAAAGTCCCCCAAGAATTTAAAGAGCTCTATGACAACGGTTTCCAGTGAAATGAAAATGACAATGATCCAACATAATGCAGAATGCATTTGAACCCAATATTTCAGTATTTTAGATTTGCACTATTTTGATTAAATCTGTATTTTAAATTTCTAAGACACTTCAAAAAAAACCTCTCAAAAAATCTAACATCCCAAAATAATGAGGAAATACTTAGAGAAAACTCTGAACTTTATAATGAATCTTAATAATGTGATTTTCACAAGGGAAAATGCATTGTAACTCCTGGCTAGATCGGTCATCCCTTGTAGATAATAAAAGGCATCATTTTTTTCTAGTTTTACTTTATGATAAACAAAGAGCTCAACACTTGACTGATTCATTCACTTCCACTTAAGTAATCTTTTGTACTTCAGGTTTAGTGATTGTGAAGCTTTTGTGAGTTGGAACACCCACATGCAAAACTGTTGTGCTTGCACTTTCAATGTAAGTCACATGGATTAAGATTCTAGCACTGAATAGCTTGAAAGTGATTCCTAGCATGAATTCTAGCCAATCGATCTCAATTTCTCTGAGAGCTTGAAAGTGATTCCTTTTATTGTGTTTTTCAAATCTACAAACTAAATTTGATAGAAAATCAAAGTTTTGGAAACATGTCTCTTGGTTTCTTTACCATGATCTCATATGGGTCTGCCTACACAATTTTTGTGCAAAGCTCGCTTCTATTTCTCTTATTCTATCTATAGACCTATCAAAATTTCTTCCTTATTATAGAAGAGTTCAAGTTTGATACCCTGAAGTGGCTGCTGAAATCAGAAGGAAAGCTCATATCCGTTTCTACAACATAAGGTACATGTAGAGTTTTTAATTAAAATATATTATGCCATGGTCACTATGTTTATTGAATTAGTTTTCTATGCAACACTTGAAGAACAAATAAGCTACATGTTTTTAAAAATACATGATTTAGATAATATTTTCATATAAAAGTTGTTATATGCGATTATATTAAGTAGGAAGAGATATTGGATGAGAAAATAGAAAAATCAGTCTTATTTCTGTACTTTTCCATGTATCTGTGACTGTATCATGCCAATCTATATAGTTTTACAACCTTGTAGTGGCCCAAATATATTTTGTTTGGAACATGCATCGAAACAACTTTAATTTGGTTTAAGTTTCATTAATTTCCCATAAGGTATTGTGAGTTAAATTGCAAATTTTGAACAGACAGTCAAAAACCCTCATCTAGGGCAGGCAGGCCGTTTACAAGAAAATTGTGTATCTTTTGATTTAAATAATGGAAAAATATCTAAGTTGGTGAGATTATTCCTTTTTATTTATACTTTTAGAATCTAAAATCACATCTTGTGTGGATGAGGATTTCTCATCATACTTGATGCCCTATGATTGTTTTTCATTTGTAAGGAGGAAGTAAAATAATTCATTATAAGAGAAACGACTTTTAATAGGAAATTTAATTCAGCAGAAAAGTTTAGTCCATTATAAAGTATTAACTTGTGTTTTTTGTGAATCTACATGGATCAAGATAAATTTGATGTTTGTTAACTTTGACATAGATTACTTCTATTATTTCTTTGCTACAATTTAAACCAGATCGATGGATCCAACCATGGACTTAATAGATTATAGATATGGAAGTGTTGCATGGAAGGAAAATGAGATAATAGAAAATAAAATTTATGAGGAATGAAGATGGATTCCTAGGAGGAAATAACTAGGATCCTGATGACATTGGTCCAGATGAGTCCATTCTTCCATTGATCAATGATGAGATACTGTACTATCAAATTATTTACTTTCACAAATCTGTATAGTTCTTTGTACATTTTGTGTATACACACATGTAGCTTCGATGCATCGACGTACTGAGTTCTCACACCCACATCTGCACCTGAAAAAACAACTACCATTTTCTTGGAATAAAATACTCAAACTATTGAAAGTGCAATATTTTTCTGTCTTTTGTTGTCCTCTGTGACAATCCATCATATGTGTGATGTATCTCGGTTCTTTGTTGCATCAATGTTTACTTTTCATGAAATGTGTAGTTCAAGCATTGATATTGAAATGTTTGTCTTATTGCAGAGTAAAGAAGAGGAAATTGTTGACTTCTTCCTCTATTTGGAAAGTAGCAGAAAGGCTCATCAAGGTTGACATGATGTAGAAATCTTTAAAACAGGCCAGTCATTTGCATGAATTTGAGAATACAAATATTAATTTTTTTCCTACTATTTAGTTTATTGAAAATAAAATACGCTTTGTGATTACTATTCAAAAATAATAAATTGGAATAATGAAACTTCAAGTATTTACATCTCCTTAATTTTAGTACAAACCAATCTCTATGTGAAGAAAAACATAATTCAACAAATCTGAAACCTGACTTCTTTGTATGCTGTGCCTGTGACAATAAGTCCCACTGAATGGAAGAACCATAGTCTGTTTATAACATGCTCCAAGAATGGTATGAAGAAAGGATTTTGGCTTGAGTGCAGCAAGACAAAGTATAAGAGGTAATGTTTGCTGTTGTGAATCAATGATTGCGTTCTCATCTTTAAAAAAAGGTGAAGCCTGATTAATTTGTTGACTGAATGTAATTTTATTGGGTTCTAATGGTGTGTGTTGGAAAAGTTAATGCGTTGATGGACTAGTTATGCTACTAAGATGTTGGATGTGTACTACAAATGTAAAATTGACAAAGCTTTCAATGGTTTATGTGAACTTGTTGCATGTATTTTTCAAACCAATGTCAATTTATTTTATAGTTGTTTGGATAGTGTAATAAGAATTTTGTGACCTTGATAGAAGGTGTTATAAACATGTTTACATTTGGCCTTCCTAAAATGATTTTAGTATTATTATTCTTCATATATTATTTGTGCATCTTTAAAAAAAAATAAAATTACTATTTTTGTAATATTCAGGGATGGGCGCACTAATGATGTCAAACTATTATTTGGAGAAGCAATTGTATGTAACAAGACAAGAGCTTAGTGATAACTTGTACAAGGCATGTTCTTCAAATATCTAATGCTTTTACAAATGCATATCACCGTTTCATTGATATCACTATCTTCCAACAAAAGATTGATGGTCATTGTCATTTACATTAGTGATAATCACTAGTATTTTATAGGGAGTTGTAAAATTGTATTTCATGTTGAAGCTTGCAGTCTTTCAACCTTCATTCAATGCTATGAAAAATTATTGTTATCTCTAATATTCTTGAGATAGCTCATTGATTGTCCCCATAAGCCATTCTTTAATGGTATGGCTATGTTATAGAAGTGAAGACTCCTTATACTCAGTGTCTGTCTTAGTTGTCATGATTGGTGATAATCTTCTCATACAATGTCATTGTTATATGCATCTATGTTTTTGTCCTTTTCTCCAAAAAATTCTAAGTGTTCGCTCATTTAACACTATTTCTATTTCATTATTTTTATGGTGATTTGAAATGTCCCTTTCTCTGATTTTATATGATATTTCAAGCCTCTAATCAGATTTTTAAAATCAAACAACCAATATTTTAAAGATTCACCAATTTCTCAATAAACCCCAAATCGGGTATGCTCGAAATAGTGCCAAAAACTTCACAGCTTCACATATTATTAATAAATCTGAAAGTGAAATTTTTTATAGAAATTTCAGCAGCATAATAGCTTACAAAATGACATTTCCAGATCTGTATAACATTTACACAACAACTCTCAAATAGAGGACAAAAACAATGCTCACCGGGCTCTCGAAAATAACACAAAATAGTCCAAAAACACCACAAAACACTAATAATCTATCACAGAAGTTTAACCACGACCCAATACATATATTCAGCTCTATTTTAACATCTAAATGTCTGAAAGATAGCAGCAACCCAAACTGATATGAAATACTCAATCGGAAACACCAAACTCTTACAAAAAAACACACTCGAAAACTCACAAATTTGCATTGTTCAGCACAAGGGCAAACTTTGCATGAGCTTGCACATGGAATGGCTTTAAACTTCTGTCCTTAGCCTTCCTGAAAACTTGCAAACTCCCGTCCTTGGGTCTCCTTCTCCACAGGTTTGGCAGCCTTTGAAAAACAACAAAACAATGAGCAAAAATCAAGTTCTAGAATGAGCCCAAAATGTTTCCAAATCCCTTAAAAGAGGGCATAACCTTAATTCATGTCCAAGAGAGGTTAATAAAATATATTTTAATAATAATTTTCGTTTATTAGTCCATTGGTTTTCAAAGATTAGCCTCTTTTTTCGAAACTTCACCTTTTTGGGCTTGCCTGCCTTAGCAAAGATTATTATTTTTAATTATTTGAAAATGGGACATGACAAGTCCTCCCCTCCCAAATATTGCTTGTCCTCAAGCAATGAAGGTTGGAATGCTCAAGAATATTTGCTCCTTCCCAAGTTGCATCCTCCAGTGGTAATCCTTTTCATTTGACCAAATGCTCTATGATACTCCTATTTTTCAATCTTTTCTCTCTTGTATCCAAATCTCTTCTGGTATCAAAATTAATTTCTTTTCATCATCAAGAGGTGGTAATTCTATAGATACTATGGTTTGCTGGCCTAGAACCTTCTTCAGACAAGATACATGGAAAACATTATGTATTTTGCTGTTTGGTGGGAGCTCCAATTCATAAGCTACCTCTCCTACCTTCTTGGTGATTTTATAAGGCCCATTGAACCTTGACTTGAGTTTCTTTGCCCCACTCCTCTTCAAGGTGCTTTGCTTATATGGCTGCAATATGACAAATACCAAATCTCCCACTTCAAAAGATCTTTCGGTCATTTTCCTATCAGCATACAACTTCTGTTGGTTCTATGCATGTTGTAGATTATCCTTGAGGGACTTTATTATGTCTTGGCTTTGCTTGACGAAGTCACTCGTTGCAGGTACTCTGCTATCTGAAAGTACTAGATCAACAAAGGAAAGGGCATCATAACCATAAAGAGCATGAAAATGAAGCATACCAATAGACATGTGATGAGATGTATTGTAACAATACTCCTCTAGGTGCAACCATTTCACCCAAGCATGTTGTTGATTTGAAACATAGTTCTTCAAATATCCCTCTATCCATTTATTAACTATCTCTGTTTGTCCATCTGTTTGAGAGTAATAGCTAGTGCTGGGAGTGAGTTCAGTTCCTGCCAAATGAAAGAGCTCCTTCCAAAAAGAGTTGAGGAATCTATTCTCCTGGTCACTGACAATGTTTCTAGGCAAGCCATGTAATCTAAAAATTTCCTTGAAAAACAATTCGGCCACTTGTGATGCCTTGAAATCAGATGTGATAGGAAAGAAATGTGCATACTTAGTCTATCTACCACCACATATATGCAATCCTTACCTTGAACCTTGGGCAACTCAGTGATGAAGTCCATGGAAATACTTTTCCATTTTTGTTCAAGAATAGGAAGTGGCTGCAACAACCCTGCAGAAAAATTTTGCTCACTCTTGCTTTGTTGGCATACCATACATTCCTTAATGTGTTTAAGGACATCCTCCTTCATACCCTTCCATGAAAATCGCTCTCGAATTTGCCTGTATGTCTTGAAGTATCCTTGATGACCAGCCAAAGGTGTGTCATGAAAGACCCTCAATATCCTCTTCTTAGTTTTTGATCCTGACACTAAGAAGATCCTGTTCTTGTAATAAATCAATTCATCAATAACCTTGTACCTGTTATCATCTACTAACTTATCCAAAATCTTGGTGGCAAAGAAATCTTTAGCATACTCTAAAATTATGGAGACTTTCCAATCAGTAGAGATAGATGTTAAGGAACACAGAGTGGGCTTTCTTGAGAGAGCATCAACAACCACATTATTCTTTCCTTTCATGTATTCAATATCAAAATCATAAGTTTGCAATTTGCTTACCCATTTTTGTTGACGATCATTCAAATCCTTTTGGTTCAAAAAAAACCTGAGGCTATTATGGTCAGTCTTTACAATGAATCTCCCACATATCAAATATTGTCTAAACTTATGAAGTGCATGCATAATTGCCAACATTTCCTTATCATAGATGGAGTAACTTTTCTCTGATTGATTTAGTTTTCTACTCTCAAATGCTATTGGATGTTCCCTTTGAGTTAGGACAGCCCCTATACCTTCTCCAGAAGCATCACATTCAACAACAAAAGGTAAAGAGAAATCTGGAATTGCAAGCACAGGGCATGAACTCATTACCTCCTTAAGCTTATCAAATGTTTTTTGTGCCTCTTCTTGATGCATGATCATCTTGGGTTGCCTTGTTATTCTGCTCTTTTTTGCTTCTTTTGTAGTTGGTGCCGAGTTATTGTAGCACTCTTCAGGTGCCGAGCTCATGTCGCACTCTTCAGGTGCTGAGCTCCTGTTGCACTTTTCAAGTGCCGAGCTCCTGTCGCACTCTTCAGGTGCCGAGTTACTGTCGCACTCTTCAGGTGCCGAGTTACTGTCGCACTCTTCAGGTGCCGAGTTCTGTAGCACTCTTCAGGTGCCGAGTTATTGTAGCGTTCTTTCAGATGCCGAGTGCCAGTATTTGGACGTGATTTCTACGAGCCGACTTGCGGGAATTATTTCATTTGCGACATTTAATTTAAGATCTTTTCTTGGGATGAGTTCAGACCGTTGTTGGGTCGGCCCTCCTCTTATGTAATGTTATAGAATGTTCTGTAAGCCATTTTGGCAAGTATAAATAGAGAGTTTAGGCTTAGAGCTAAGGAAGTTTTTAGAAGAAGAAAAGTTTGAGGGAGCAGAACTGAAAGTGCGAATTTGCTGTTGGATTTTTGAATTTGAATGTATTGTAATTGGTCATAACCCAGAAGGCTTCACAGTTGGGCATGTATGAAGATATTTTGATGAATCAATAGAAGTATTTCCCTCTTCTCCTCCTTTGGTTGCTGTCCACTTGTGTTTGCTTATGTTGTGTTTACTCTTGCAAGGTGATTTGGATAGTTGGGTGAGCCTTTGGCCCTAGTTATTCATCATCTTTGCCTGCGTCAGTTGGTATCAGAGCTTGAGGTTTGTCCTTGTGGAGATTGGATCGTGTAGAACCCTAATTTGAATTTGGTTGTAGGGTGGAAGATCTATGGATTTGACCTATAACTTGCAGAGGGTTACGATCTTGCAGAACCTGATTTGTAAAGATGGTTCATGGTAGAGGAAATAATGTTGATAATGCTATATTGGATCAATTGAGACAAATTGTAGCCAGATTAGATGCTGTGGAGACAACTCAGAGGAGAGGAGCACATCTTGATGATGTAAGTGATGATGAAGCAGTAGCACCAAACCATAATCCAGAAACTGAAGAAGACCAAGATGAAGCAAGATTGTTGAGAGTACGGTCTAGAGCGAATTCAAAGCTTGCTGTAGAAGTTGTTCCTTATGATGAAAAATTGGATACCAATGCTGTACTGGATTGGATCTCTGATATGGAGAAGTTCTTTGAGTATGAAAACACTCCTGATAATAGAAAGGTGAAGATTGCAGTCACTAGATTGAAAAGTCATGCATCATTATGGTGGGAACACTTGCAAACTGATAGACAAAGGAGAGGAAAGGAGAAGATCAGAACTTGGCCAAAAATGGTGAACAAGGTAAAGAACAAATTCCTTCTTGCTGATTACCAAGTTAGCTTGTTGAGAAAGATGCAAAATTTGAAGCAAAAAGACATGACTGTGAAAGAGTATACTGAGGAATTCTATAGACTGGACATCAGATCTGGACATGTGGATGATGATGTTGAGAAAATTGCAAGGTACATTATTGGATTGAGATCTGGAATACAAGATGAAATAAGTTTTGTGAAGCTGGAAAGTGTCGAAGAAGCATATCAATATGCCTTGAAAGCTGAGGAGATCTTGACAAAGAAGCATGAACAAAGACAAAGAGGTAGAGGTGGTAGATTCCAGAGAGGTAGAGGTAGATCTTATAGAGAAAGTGGTAGATCTGACAGTTTTGTGCAGGACAAAGGCGGATTTGAATGGAAGAATGATGACAAAGGTAAGACTGAATGGAAAAGTGGTAATTCTTACCGAGGAGACACTAATTCTTACCGAGGAAGAGGTAATTCTTATTCTAGAGGTGGATTTCATGGTAATTGTTTTAGATGTGGTAAAGAAGGGCATAGATCCTTTGAATTTAGATCCTCTAAAGGTGGGCAGAATAATAGAAATGTTGTGATTCAAGAAGATGATGAGGGTTCACCAAGTGGACCTGAGGCTGGAGAAAATTTGATGGTGAGAAGAACCTTATGCAATAAGGGAAGTGATGAGAAACATGTTCTAAGGAGAAGTCTTTTCAAGACAAGATGTAAGATGGATGGAAAATGCTGTAAAGTGACCATTGACAATGGGAGTTCTACAAATTTGGCATCAGAAGAGCTGGTTACCAAGTTGCAGTTAGAGAGGCTGAAACATCCCAAACCTTATCATGTTTCATGGATCAAAGATGAGCATAAGATATTGGTAAGTGAGCAATGCCTTGTGAAATTCAAAATTGGACATTACTTTGATGAAGTTTTCTATGATATTATGCCCATGGATTGTTGTCATATTTTATTGGGTAGACCTTGGCAATATGATAGATATGCTGTACATGATGGAATATTGAATCAATATACTCTTTGGGTAAATGGGAAGAAACAAATATTGTTGCCTTTGATTGAAGTTCCAGATGAGGTTAATTATACTGCTATAAAAATTTGCATGGTTAATGGGAAACAATTTGAAAAAGAAGTGAAAAAGAATCAAGTTTGTTTTGCTATAATTCCAAGAAAATTGAGTTTTGTCAATGGAGACCAAGTGCTCGAAAACAATGTTAATCGAGTGCCAGACAGTGGTGACTGAGTGATAGATGGTAGTATTGATCAAGTGCCAGGAGAAATTGCAGAGTTGCTGAATGAGTATAAAGGCATTATTGCTGAAGATATTCCTGATGGTTTACCTCCAGTAAGAAGTATAAGTCATTGTATGGACCTGATCCCTGGAGCTAGTTTGCCAAACAAAGCATTGTATAGATTGACACCTGCAGAGAATGAAGAACTTAATAGACAAGTGCATGAACTGTTGCAGAAAGGTTTAATCAGAGAAAGCTTGAGTCCACGTGCTGTACCTGCTGTATTAGCACCTAAAAAGAATGGTGAATGGAGAATGTGTACTGATTCCAGAGCCATTAACAAGATAATAGTGAAATATAGGTTTCCTATGCCAAGAATGGATGACATAATGGATTGTTTGAGTGGAGCAAAGTATTTTACCAAAATTGATTTGAAGAGTGGCTATCATCAGATCAAAATTAGAGAAGGTAATGAATGGAAGACTGCTTTCAAGACAAAAGATGGTTTGTATGAATGGTTCGTTATGCCTTTTGGTTTGACTAATGCACCTAGTACTTTCATGAGGTTGATGAATGAAGTTCTAAAAAGATTTTTGGGTAAATTTGTGATTGTTTATTTGGATGATATTCTGATATTCAACAAGACTAAGGAAGAACATCTTGAGCATATTAGGCAAGTATTGCAGAGGTTGAAAGAGGAAAAGTTATTGATTAATCTGAAAAAAGTTCTTTTATGTAAGAGGAGATTGTGTATTTGGGATTTGTGATTTCAGCTGATGGTTTGAAGATGGATCCTGAAAAGGTTAAATCAATTTTGGAATGGCCTACACCTGAGAGTGTGAGTGAGGTAAGATCATTTCATGGTTTGGCTAGTTTTTACAGAAAGTTTATAAAGAATTTCAGTGCTGTTTGTAATGCTATGACTGAAACAATGAGGGGAGATAAAAAGGAATTCAAGTGGACGCATGGAGCTGATAAGAGTTTTGAGACTTTGAAACAAAAGGTTGCTGAATTACCTGTATTGGCTTTACCTAATTTCAACAAAGTATTTCAAGTTGAATGTGATGCAAGTGGTAATGCAATAGGAGCTGTGTTAAGTCAAGAAGGTAAGCCTATTTCTTTCTTTAGTGAAAAGTTTAATGATGCTAAAAGGAAATATTTTGTGTATGATCAAGAGTTTTATGCTATTATTCAAGCATTGAAGAAATTGAGACATTATTTGATGCCTAAGGAGTTTGTGTTGTATACTGATCATAAAGCTTTACAATACTTGGGAAGCCAACATAAATTGAATCAAAGACATATGAAGTGGGTTGAGTATTTGCAGAGTTTTACATTTGTGATCAAACATAAGAGTGGGATTACTAACAAAGTTGCTCATGCATTGAGTAGAAGACGTTCTTTGTTGACTAAAATGAAGGTTGAAGTTCTTGGTTTTTGTTAGAAAGGTTAATCTTTCCTTGGATATATTTTAATTGGGATATTCCAAGGGTCCCTACATGTAGTTTGTCCACTTGTACACATGTGGAGGACATGTCATTGTTTGTCCTTTATTCCACATGTAAGGACAACTCTTGTTTATTTCTTTATTTAGTTTATCCTCCTTAAGAGGATTGTGACACTTTGCATACACCTATTATGAATGTGGCATTCATAGAAATGGGAGTTACAAATGCAACTCCTCTCTCATCTCTATATAAGAGATGCTCCTCCTTCTTTCTACACAACTACACACCACTCTAAGCACTTGATGTTATTGTATTGAGCTACTTTTGCTCCAACACACTCTCTCTCTCTTCTTTAGGCATTTGCCTTCATTCATAATAACTCACAAGGGGTTTTCTTTGCTTTCCCCTTATAAATCCTTGTCTCCATTGTTGAACCATCTTGGTGTATGCTCTTGGAGTTGCTTATCTTATGGTAACATTGTTTCACACTTAACTTACTTGGATTGTTTCTCGTTCCTTGCTCAACATTATCATTTCTTACATGGTATCAGAGCTTGGTTATCTAATCTTTGTTTTAAGTTTTGTGGTGAAGGTTGCCATTCATTGGAGCACACCTTATTTGGAGACGTTATTGAGAAAAGAAGTTTGTGTTGTGATTTTAGCTCTTTTTAACTAATCTTGTGCATGCAAGCTTCATATTTTTTACTAACCCTCTTTGGAAGGCTTGCTGCCAAAGGGTTTTCTTGTAAAGCTTCATATTTTTTCACTAACCCTCTTTGGAAGGCTTGCCGCCAAAGGGTTTTCTTGTAAAGCTTCATATTTTTTCACTAACCCTCTTTGGAAGGCTTGCCGCCAAAGGGTTTTCTTAGTAATTTTTAATTTTTTTTTGGTTTGTTTTGGACGGCATGCCGCCAAAACAAAACATATTACATTGGTAAAGCTTTTTATAAAAACACAATAGTAAAGCTTTCTAACTCTCTACTTTTTCTTACTTCATTTATAAAAAAAAAAATTTCTTTAGAAAAAAAATATATATATATATATATATATATATTTTACTATATTGTGTTTTTTAAAAACATAGTGCAAAGTTTTTTTATATATAAAATAAAAATATATATATATTTTTAATTCAGTTGGGCGGCCGCGCCACCCCGTGCCACCGTGCGCAACCGCCGCCGACGACACAGTCCCCATATCTCTGCGCGCTAACACTGCCGCGGTCCAGACTCGCGCTGCCGCGAGTAAACGCCGCCGCCGTTCCAGACTCGTGCCGCCGCGCGTAAACGCCGCCGCCGTTGCAGACTCGCGCCGCCGCGCGACACTCTTGCGCCACTCCCAACTCTGCAACTCTGCTCACATTTTAAACCCCAACCACCGCTTCCGCCGCTCCCATTACTCCGGCAACCACCGACCTCGGCCCCTCCTTTCGCCACGCGGCAACCACCGACCTCGGCCCTCCTTTCGCCACGCGGCAGCCACCGACAAGCTCCGCTCCCCTTTCAAATTTTTTAAAAATTTTTCCTCCTCTTTGCTAATTTTAAACCTTTTATGTTTTTAAAATTTTGTTTTAACTCAAACTAATACAACTTGTATTATATTAATGTTTTTATTTGTTTAATAAATTAATTTTTAATTCTCTCAAACACAAATAGTTAAAATTAAAAGAAAATATTCTTAATCTTATAAAAAAAAAAAAAAAACAACAAAAACACAAATTTTTTTTTCAATTAATAAAATTTAATTTTTTTTCTCTCATTTAACAACATTTTTTTCAATTCATCTGATTTTCAAATTAAGGGCATTTATTTTTTTTCAAAAAAGCGAAGAATTTTTTTTCCTCATCATGTCAACATTAATTCCAGAAATCAAACTTAATTATTCTAATTATCATTCTTGGAAAACTCATATCTCATTTATTTTTCGTTTTAAACATCTCTTCGAAATAGCCACTGATCCTTCTATTGAGCCCGGTTCAGTAGCTACTCAAGATGAGAAAGATACTTGGAAAGCTAAAAACGAAGAAGCTTTAGGGTTAATTGGTATTTCTATTATTCCTGATATATATGTTTTAATTGCTCACTGTTCTAAAGCTCATGATGCATGGTCCATCTTGAAAACCAAGTATGACAGTGGCGATGAATACCGCAAAATACAATTGCAAGATCAACTCGAAGATCTCAGGTATGCAGATTTTAAAGGTATGGATGAATTCCTCTTAAAATTTGATTCTCTTAAAAGTCAAATTATGGCTTTAAGTGTTCAATTAGAGGACATTCGTTTAATCCATCTTATTATTAAAAAATGTCTTCCTAGACAGTTTCAACAATTTATAACTAATATTCATGCACAGCTTGCTATTCCTACTTTAACTTCTCAGTTAACTTATGTTATTTTTCAAACTTTATTAAGACAGGAAGAAGCTAAGCTAATTCAGTTTGATACTCTCAAATCAACTGAACATGCATTTGTCTCTAGAAATTCAACTAATAATTTTCGTTCCAATAATCATAATTACAAACAATCTAATTCTAATTCAAATAACACAAACAATAAATTTCATCCCAAATATAATAATACCCATCATCCTAATAATACTCGTAATACTAATAATCCAAGGAACCATTCCAATTCCAAACCTCATTGTTCTTATTGTGGCAAAGATGGTCACCTTGTCAATAACTGTTTTAAAAAACAAAATGATAAAAAACCTATGAATCATAGTACCAATCATCAAACCTCAAACCATAAAAAAGGTCATTCGACTAGTTTTAATCCTCGTCATGCTTTTACTTGTAGCTTTAATCTTTGCAGACTTTTAGAATGGATTGTTGATAGCGGTGCATCACAACATGTCACTTCTCATAAAGAAATCTTTGATTTTTTACAACCTGATATTGCTAACATTCCTATTCAGTTAGCTAATAATCAGACTTGTAAAGTTGAAGGACTAGGTGATGTTACTATTCCTAATGGTAAATTGCATGATGTTTTATATGTACCTGACTTGAAAACTAATCTACTTTCTGTTTCACAGCTATGTCAGAACTATAAAGTTGAATTCTACAAAGATACATGTTATATTATAGATCCTAAAACTCTCAAAGTGATTGCTCATGCTAAAATGGATAATGACAATTTGTTTAAATTCTATGAATTTGCTAGTTCATGATATTCTTTACATACTTCTATTGATTTCAATATATGGCATGAAAGACTTGGTCATTTAAATTCTGATTATATTACTTTCATGCAAAAGCATAATATGGTTGATGGCTTGCCTAACATTATTCCTTCCAAGATTGCCTGTACAGGTTGTATGAGTGGTAAAATGCATAGGGAGCCCTTTCCAAGTGGAAAATCATGGCGAGCAACTCATAAGTTGCATCTTGTCCATAGTGATCTTTTGGGTCCCATGGAGAATACCTCCATCCAAGGTTCTCGGTATGCACTTACCTTTGTTGATGATTTTTCTAGACGAACTTGGATCTATTTTTTGCATAGCAAGGATCAAGTTCTTGATATATTTATTGAATTTCAGTTACATGTTGAAAGGCAATCTGGGTATAAACTTAAAATTCTTAGAACTGATAATGGGAAGGAATATGTGAATAATGCTTTTCATTCTTATTTGAAATCGTGTGGAATTAAGCACGAGCTTACTATTCCTTATACACCACAACAAAATGGTGTAGCAGAAAGAAAGCATCGCACCATTGTTGAAATGGCTCGAAGCATGTTGCATGCTAAGAATTTGCATTATAAATTTTGGGCTGAAGCCATGTTTTGTGCAACTTATATTCTTAATCGGACTCCTACCAAAGCTCTCAAGGCTATCACTCCAGAAGAGGGTTGGTTTGGTAGGAAACCGAATTTACATCATTTATGGATATTTGGTTCTATTGCTTATGTTCATACGCCTAAACAGAAAAGGCATAAATTAGATGCTAAGTCATCTCCTTATATGTTTGTTGGCTATGATGAAAACACTAAGGGTTATCGTGTTTATGATTCCACTACTAACAAAGTTCAAGTTGCTAGAGATGTTTGCATTGCAGAAAATGGCGTTCATGATTGCTCTACTACAACGGATGAAGAATTCATTGGCACTAAAATTGTGCTAGTGGAGGACCAACCTCCTTCTCTTAACCCTACTCTTTCTCTTAATCAAGTACCACCGGTTATTTCTGCTCCTACATCTCATGATACTCAAATAGATACTAATGATACTTTTCTTACTCATGATTCTTCTTCTAGTGATAATTCCATTACAACTAAACGTAAACCTAAATGGGCTCAAAACCTCATCAATGAAGTTGATGATTATATTTCCAAATCTGGTGGAATTAAACATAGAAGGATTAATTATTGTAATTATGCTTTGATGAGTACTATTATGAATTCTAACGATCCTAAGTCTTTTGATCAAGCTAACTCTCAACCTCATTGGCAGAAAGCCATGCAAGAGGAATATGATTCGTTACTTGCTAATCACACTTGGAACTTAGTCACATTACCTCCTGGCAAAAATCTAGTTTCATGTAAATGGTTATATAAAACAAAATTGAATACTAATAATGAAATTAGTAAATTTAAAGCTAGACTAGTTGCTAGAGGTTTTTCCCAAATTCAAGGCTTAGACTATAATGAAACCTTTGCACCTGTTGCTAAAATGCCTACTATCAAATTAGTTCTTGCTTTAGCATCTAAAATGAATTGGCCCATTCATCAAATGGATGTTAAAAGTGCCTTCTTAAATGGTGAGTTACATGAAGAAATCTATATGGCTCAACCTCCTGGATTTGTTAAGAAAGGTAGTGAAAATCTAGTTTGCAAATTGAACAAATCTATTTATGGTCTTAAACAATCACCTAGAGAATAGTATTCTCAAATTAATTCTTTCTTCATTTCTCAAAGTTTTACTAGAAGCAAAAATGATCCTAATTTGTATATTAAACATACTAATGATGATATTATCATTGTTATTGTTTATGTAGATGATTTAATTCTCACTTCTAGTTTAGACATTTTGATTTCTGATATTAAATTCCAACTTAAACAAAAATTTCAAATGACAGACTTAGGTATCTTACATTACTTCTTAGGTATGCAAATTTTTCAAACTCCTAAAGGTATCTTTGTTTCTCAAAGCAAGTATGCTTATGATCTTTTAGAAAAATTTAAGATGAATGACTCTAACCATGTTTCAATTCCATGTGAATTAGGAACTAAATTAATGAATGATATGAATACTCCTTTTGTTGATGAAACTTTGTATAGACAGTTAGTAGGAAGTTTAAATTATTTAACTCTTACTAGACCTGATATTGCTTATAGTGTTGGTTTAGTGTCTCGCTTTATGTCTAAACCTCAACAAACTCATTTTAAAGTTGCTAAACGCATCTTAAGGTATATTAAAGGAACTATTAATATAGGCTTATTTTATGATCCAAACTCTGAATTTATTTTACATGGCTATACTGATTCCGATCTAGGTGGAGATCCCAATGATGGGAAATCCACTTTTGGTTATTTTTTCTTTGTTGGTTCAGGTCCAATTTCTTGGAAAAGCAAAAAAGAACACTCTATTTCCCTATGCTCAACTGAAGCTGAATACAAAGGTTGTACCAATGCAGCTAAGGAAGCTTTGTGGATTCGAAGACTTCTTGATGATTTGGGTCTACCTCAACAGTTACCTACACCTATACATTGTGACAATCAAAGTGCTATTGCCTTGGCAAAGAATCCAGTGTATCATGCCTGCACCAAACATATTTCACTTCAACATCACTTCATTCGAGAACAAGTTGAAGACAATCAAATTATTCTTCTTTATTGTAAAGGAGAAGATCAAGTGGCTGATATTTTAACCAAACCACTTTCTAAAGAGAGATTTCAGTTCCATTGTAAAAATTTGGGTTTACAACCCGTTGAAGTAAACTCCCCAAGTAAAGATTAAGGGGGGGTGTTAGAAAGGTTAATCTTTCCTTGGATATATTTTAATTGAGATATTCCAAGGGTCCCTACATGTAGTTTGTCCACTTGTACACATGTGGAGGACATGTCATTGTTTGTCCTTTATTCCACATGCATGGACAACTCTTGTTTATTTTTTTATTTAGTTTATCCTCCTTAAGAGGATTGTGACACTTTGCACACACCTATTATGAATGTGGCATTCATAGAAATGGGAGTTACAAATACAACTCCTCTCTCATCTCTATATAAGAGATGCTCCTCCTTCTTTCTACACAACTACACACCACTCTAAGCACTTGATGTTATTGTATTGAGCTACTTTTGCTCCAACACTCTCTCTCTCTTCTTTAGGCATTTGCCTTCATTCATAATAAATCACAAGGGGTTTTCTTTGCTTTCCCCTTATAAATCCCTGTCTCCATTGTTGAACCATCTTGGTGTATGCTCTTGGAGTTGCTTATCTTATGGTAACATTGTTTCACACTTAACTTACTTGGATTGTTTCTCGTTCCTTGCTCAACATTACCATTTCTTACAGTTTTGATGAGATGAAAGAGTTATATGATGTTGATCCTAATTTTTCTGAGGCGTGGAGAGAGTGCAGAGCACCAAATCTAACAGATCACATAAGTAAGTATGATGAGTATTTCATTCAAGAAGGTATGTTGTTCATAGGCATTCAGTTGTGCATTCCTAGAAGTCCTATGAGGTTGAATTTGATTAAGGAAAAGCATAGTGGTGGATTAAGTGGACATTTTGGAATTGATAAAACATTGAGTTTGCTGAAAGAGAAATATTATTGGCCACAAATGTATAAGAATGTTCATAAATTTGTAAAGAGTTGTGGAGTTTGTCAAGTTGCAAAAGGAGTGAGTCAAAATACTGGTTTGTATACACCTATTACTGTTCCTAAGAAACCTTGGACTGATATCAATATGGATTTTGTTCTTGGATTGCCTAAAACGGTGAAGGGGTATGATTCCATATTTGTTGTAGTGGATAGATTTTCTAAGATGGCTCATTTCATACTATGTAAGAAGACATCAGATGTAGAGCATGTTGCTAAACTTTTCTTTAAAGAGATTGTGAAATTGCATGGATTACCAAGAAGCATTATTTCAGATAGAGACAGTAAGTTTGTTGGTTATTTTTGGAACACTTTGTGGAAGAAGATAAGTACTAAATTGAAATTTAGTTCTGCATTCCATCCACAAATAGATGGACAGACAGACGTTGTGAATAGAAGCTTGGGTAATTTGCTAAGATGTTTAGTTGGGAATAAGCCAAACAATTGGGAGATGGTATTGACACAAACTGAATTTGCATATAACAATTCTGTGAATATGAGTATAGGGAAGACACCTTTTGAGATTGTTACTGGAATGCATCTTAGAGGTATATCAGATTTGAGAGATGTTGGTGAAGAAAAGAAAAGTGCTGCAAGAGAAGAATTTGCTGACTTTATGGAGTCCTTGCATAAAGAAGTGAAGTTGATGTTCGAACAAAGTAATCAGAAGTATAAGGAGAATGCTGATCAGTCTAGAAGACACAATGATTTTTAGGTTGGTGATGAGGTGATGGTTCATCTAAAGAAAGGAAGATTCCCAGTTGGAACATATAGCAAGCTAAAGATGAAAAAATTTGGACCTTGTAAGATTTTGAAAAAGTTTGATAGTGGTAATGCTTATGAAGTTGAGTTACCTGATGACATGGATATATCTCTTATATTTAACATTGTTGATTTGTATAAGTATCATGAGTTAGAGGATGAAGTTGTTATACTAGATGATTATCCTAAGAAATAGATTGAGGAAGTTGAACAGATATTGGATCAAAGAGTTGGCAAGAGTACAAGAGGAAAAGATTACTATGAATATTTGGTGAAGTGGAAGAATAGACCTATGGAAGATGTTTCATGGATTTCTCAATTTGAGTTGGATTCAGCTCACGTTGGGACACCTCAATGATTCAGGAGAATCATTTCTTCCAACTCCGGTTGTTTGATGCAGGAGCATCCTGGGTTGCCTTGTTATTCTGCTCTTTTTTGCTTCTTTTGCAGTTGGTGCCAAGTTCAGGTGCCGAGTTACTGTAGCACTCTTCAGGTGCCGAGCTCCTATTGCACACTTCAGGTGCCGAGCTCCTGTCGCACTCTTCAGGTGCCGAGTTACTGTAGCACTCTTCAAGTGCCGAGTTCTTGTCTCACTCTTTAGGTGCCGAGTTACTGTAGCACTCTTCAGGTGCCGAGTTACTGTAGCATTCCTTCAGATGCCAAGTGCCAATATTTGGATGTGATTTCTACGAGCCGACTTGCAGGAATTATTTCATTTGCAACATTTAATTTAACATCTTTTCTTGGGATTAGTCCAAACCGTTGTTGGGTCGGCCCTTCTCTTATGTAATGTTCTAAAATGTTCTGTAAGCCATTTAGGCAAGTATAAATAGAGAGTTTAGACTTAGAGCTAAGGAAGTTTTTAGAAGAAGAAAAATTTGAGGGAGCAGAACTGAAAGTGCGAATTTGTTGTTGGATCTTTGAATGTGAATGTATTGTAATTGGCCGTAACCCAAAAGGCCTCACAGCTGGGCATGTATGAAGATATTTTGATGAATCAATAGAAGTATTTCCCTCTTCTCCTCCTTTGGTTGCTGTCCACTTGTGTTTGCTTTCGTTGTGTTTACTCTTGCAGGGTGGTTTGGATAGTTGGGTGAGCCTTTGACCCTAGTTATTCATCATCCTTGCCTGCATCACTTCTGTCCAAACAAAAAATCTTTTCTTTGTCAAATCAGTCAAGGGGGAAGCAAGCTGAGAAAATCCCTTGGCAAATCTCCTATAGTAGCTACACAACCCGAAGAAACCTCTCAATTGTGTAAGATTAGTGGGTGGAGGCCAATCCAAAATTGCTTGGATTTTTTGTTGATGAACCTATACTCCTTTAGAACTTATAATATGTCCCAAATATAGGATCTCTGTTAAACCAAACTCACATTTATATAGCTTAGCATAGAAGGATTTCTGCTCCAAGATTCCCAAAACAGTGTCTATGTGCTTTAGATGCTCTTCCCATGTTTTACTGTAAATCAAGACATCATCAAAAAATACCAAAACAAATTTTCGAAGATGCTGTTTGAATACTTTATTCATACAAGATTGGAATGTTGCAGGTACATTAGTGAGGCCAAATGACATAACAAGAAATTCAAAGTGCCCATAGTGACATCTAAAAGAAGTCTTTTCCACATCTTCACTCCTCATTCGGATTTGATGGTATCCTGATATTAAGTCAATTTTTGAGAAGTATACAACACCATGTAACTCATTAATGAGTTCATCTATGCGTGGTATGGGATACCTATTTTTTATGGTCTTTTTGTTTAGAGCCCTGTAGTCTATACACATTCTCATTATACCATCCTTCTTCTTGACAAGTACTACAGATGATGCAAATGGACTAGAGCTAGGCCTTATGAATCCCATGTCCAGGAGTTCCTTAATAGTTTTTTCAATTTCTTCCTTATAAGCTCTTAGATGGTAGTATGAGGTTGTTATAACTGGTTTGGCACCCGGTTCTAACTCTATAACATGCTCAAAACCTCTATTTGGTGGTAATCTTGGAGGCAAGTCATTGAAAACTATATTATGCTTATCAAGAATATTCTGAATTTCAAAATGGAAATTACCTTGATTTTTTGGAGAGCTTGTTAGATGGATTATTACTCCTGCTGCCCATGCAACTTGTCCTCTTCGAAAAGTCCTTTCCATCCTCTTTGCAGAGACTACCTTAGGTGCTCCATTCGATAAGCCTCTCAATAAGACTTCTTTCCCATTGGAATGAAATTTAAACTCCATAGTTTGATGGTTCATGTAATAGCCTCCAATAGAGTACAACTATTGAACACCCAATACAAGATCTGTCTCCCCAATGTCAACAACATAGAAGTCATCACATAACTCATAATCTCCTAAGGCCATCTTGAGTTGTTTCACCACCCGTGTGCAAGGCATAGTGAAACCATAAGCTAAAGTAACATTGAATCCCTCAAAATCTTCTGCTTTAAGCCCTCTTTTCATGACAAATTCCTCATCAATAAAATTGTGAGTTGCCCCACTATCAAGAAGAACTGTCAACCTTTGCCCTGCTACTACCCCTCGAATTCTAAAGGGATGGTATCTTAGGACTCCTGATAATGCTACTAAAGTGCCATCCTTGCTGATTTTTTTTTCTTTCTCTTCTTCTTTCCTTTCCTTAGTGTCATGAAATTCCTCATGCTCATCTGAATTAGATTCTGAAGCAACTTCAATATAGTGCACTTGACCTTTCCTCAAACATCTGTGTCTTGGAACCCATAGTTCTCTACAAGTGAAACAAAGCTTTTTCCTTCGTAATTCACTCTAGTCTCTTCATCTACCTTCTTTTTTGCCACATTTATCACATCTTTTGGTGGTAGTGTTGGAAAAGTCATTTTTTGAAAATTCCTCTTATGTTGCCAAAGATTTGGGGGTTTTTGATTAGTGACTGGTCTCATAGGCACACAAGTTTCAAGTTGCAAGCTTCTTTTGATAGCTTCCTGTAAGGTTGAGGGTGAGAAAGCCTTAACCAAACCCTTAACAGAATCTTCCAACCCATCAAGAAAAAGATAAACAATCCTCTTTTCACTCATATCAGGTACCATAATAGCCACTTTTTGAAACTTTTCTATATACTCATTAATTGATTTGGTTTGCTTCAACTTTGACAATTTTTTAAAATACTCTTCATCATCCTTGAGGTCAAATCTATCTATCACTCTTTGACTGAAATCATCAAATGTCGTTACCTGATCATGACCTTGAGTAGTCATTCCATGATACCACCAATCATAGGCTGCATCTTCCAAGTGTAGACTTGCAAATTGAACAACATCACTCTCCTTCATGGGGTTAAGTGTGAAGAAGGTCTGTAATTTTTGTAGCTATGCTTTAGCTGAAATTTTATTTGTTCCATCAAAAGTAGGTGCTGTAAACTTGCTTATTTTATTTTTGAGTTCTCTTCCACTTATGTTGTGCTCCCTCCTGTACTCTTTCTTGGGCATCAAAGTGTTCATCATATCCACATATTCTCTAAAAGGAACCGAACTGCGAAAGTCATCATCTAAGCCATTGTAAGTAGCTCTTAATGCAATCAAGTTACCTGTAACCTCTTCCACAGGATTAAGGGTTGGATTTGGCACTGGTGGCTCATCTGCAGGTAGGAAAGTAGTTTTTGTTGATTTAGAGGGTGTGGGTTTCAGATTTCTTGGCTCCTCTGAAGTGCTCTCTTTCTCATTAATAGATGTAGCTCCTTGCAATTTTTCTGTCAATATTCGCAAAGCCTCTCTAGTATTTGCCAAACTATCCACTGTTTACTTCTGAGTATTTTAGATGTCTTAGAAGAATTTCTTTTCCATCTCATCTGAATCAACCATACTTTTTCCTTCCTTGGATTTTGTACTTTTACTTTCAACTGGAGGTTTGATCAAAATTTCTTTATTCTTTTCTCGTTGCAAATATCTTTTTTCTCTTTCACTTAGTTGCATGCAAACTTCTACAAACCCTCAAGCTGGCAAGATCATAGCTCTGATACCACTGAAATGTCCCTTTCTCTAATTTTATATGATATTTCAAGCCCCTAATCAGATTTTTAAAATCAAACAACCAATATTTCAAAGAGCCATCAATTTCTCAATAAACCCCAAATCGGGTATGCTCGAAATAGTGCCAAAAACTTCATAGTTTCACATATTATTAATAAATCTAAAATTAAAATTTTTTATAGAAATTTCAGCAGCATAATAGCCTACAAAATGACATTTCTAGATCTGTATAACATTTACACAACAACTCCCAAATGGAGGACAAAAACAATGCTCATCGAGCTCTCGAAAATAACACAAAATAGCTCGGAAACACCACAAAACACTAATAATCTATCACAAAAGTTTAACCACGACCCAATACATATATTCAACTCTATTTTAACATCTAAATGTCTGAAATATAGCAGCAACCCAAACTGATATGAAATACTCAATCGGGAACACCAAACTCTTACAAAAAACACACTCGAAAACTCACAAATTTGTATTGTTCATCACAAGGGTAAAATTTGCATGAGCTTGCACATGGAATGGCTTTAAACTCCCATCCTTAGCCTTCCTAGAAACCTGCAAACTCCGGTCCTTGGGTCTCCTTCTCCACAAGTTTGGTAGCCTTTGAAGAAAAACAAAGCAATGAGCAAAAATCAAGTTCTGGAATGAGTCCAAAATGCCTTCAAATCCCCTAAAAGAGGGCATAACCCTAACTCACGTCCAAGAGGGGTTAATAAAATATATTTTAATAATAATTTTCAGTTATTAGTCCATTGGTTTCTAAAGATTAGCCTCTTTTTCCCAAATTTCGCCCTTTTGGGCCTGCTTGCCTTAGCAAAGATTATTATTTTTAATTATTTGAAAAGGGGACATGGCATGATTTTAAATGAGGATAAAGGTAGACTAATTATAAATAGAAAGTAGATATAAATCACTGAAGAAATGCTAATGAGGTTAACTCAAAACATAAGAACCAAAATGATTTAGAAAGTTACAAATTGTATGATTATTCTTTAAAGGGTGCTAGTTCAATGGAAATGCACCTACTTTACAAGTAGAAGGATGGTGGTTCGATTCCATTGTGCCCTATTATAATTAGATATATTACTAAATATGCTACTAAATATACTATTGAATATGTGATCATATATACTATTAAATATGCTACTAAATATACTATTAAACATGTGACTAAATATACTTAATATGTAACCTAGTTGACGACTAAATATGTGATTAAATATACTCGACTAAATATGTGATTAAATCAATGATCAAAATCAGTGACAAATCATTTAGTAGTAAAGAAGAAGGAAGACGAAGAGAAGAAAAAATAGGAAAAGGAAGAGAAGAAAAAGAACAAAGAGGAAGAGAAGAAAAACAAAGAGAAGGAAAAGAAGAAAGAAGAAGAGGAAAAGAAAAAAAAGGAAGAAGAAGAGAGGAAGAAGAAGAAAGAAAAAGAAAGAAAGGAGAAGAAGAAGAAGAAAGGAAAAAGAAAGAAGAGGAAGAAAAGAAAAAAAAATAGGAGGAGAAGTAAAAAGGAGGAAGACGAGAAGAAGGTCAGTGTACCTAGCCCATCTAGGACACCCCTTACTCTTGTAGCCTTGACACTATCTGATGATGATGATTTAGACTAATCTAATATCATCTTTAGGAAAAATCATTGATAAAAATAGAAAGGTGAAAAGCTTCTAGAGATGTCTAATTGATGTTATAGAGAAGTTGCAAAGCACCTTAACTATAAAGCTGGCACACCCTAATCCAATAGATAGAACACAAGCTGAAATCCAAGCTTTTGATGTTGAATTCACAAGTTTTTCTGATGTAGCAACACTACAAGATCATACAAATCATAATCCTCAGATGTTTGACATTGTATGTTCAAATATCAAAAATGAATTAGGAGCTCTTGATACATGCATCAAGTAGCTAAAAAGATGTGAGCTAGTAGGAAAGGCATCAATGCCAAATGTCCAATGTCTTTCAAGTTCACCAAGGATAGAGAAGATGAGCTAAAGAGGAAGCATGGTGAATTACAAGCACTAGTAAATCAGCTTCAACAATTAGACAAAAAGATTGAAGACATTGAGGCACACATATGGAAGATTTATGATGAGACAAGTATTATAAAAATGATTAGAGAAGGGAAAACAAAGAGGTTCTCAATTGTGAGAGAATATTTTTCTTTGAAAACAAGTACACTTGAGGAGAAAGTGGAAAAATGTCTGAAAGTGAAGACATCTTTTGACAAGTTTGTCTACTTAGAATTGAATGTGGTTGAAATAACATCCTATGGGTTATGAGCTTTACTAAGCATATAAGAGGGAATCAAAGATTCATGGGAAAATAACTATAAGAGTTTGAAGACAAGCTTTGATGATTGTGTAACACGCCTATCATCCTCAAACAAAGGTATATGATTCAAAATTTTGATTTGTATATAGATTTTGACATCTTTGTCATTAATGTCAAAAGGGGAGCAGTATAGAAAAATTGTATAATGTAAAGAGGAGTAATAGTATAATGTATGTAGAAAGGGGAAAAAATATCTATGTAAAGTATTATACTCAAATGAGAATTAAAATGTAATAGGGTATGTGTAAGAGCACAGTTCACTAAACTATGCTCTTAAGTGGCAATAAAAAAATAGCAAATTAGGGTTATGTCAACTTGATGTGCAATTTTCTACTTGTTATAAACTTTATATCAAAAAGTTGAGAGAAAAGAATTTCTAGGAAATTGAATTTAGTTTCTAAAATACTAGGCCTTATTTAAAAAATAAAATAAAAATTGATTGGTCAAAATTTTGAACTTTAATGCAATAGTACAAAAATTTCAAGACAAAAATAAGAGGTAGATGTATGTCTAACCATCTTAATCAAAATCAAATGATAATATTTTTAAATAATATTATAGATAGAAGAAGTAGACTCATTCTTGGATGTGACACATATTTTTGTGTATTTTCATTCTAAATAAATAAATAAATATTAATTTTCTACTTTAATATTTTTAGAATAAAAAAAATCGTGTTTAAGCACCTTAACTAATTCAAAATTCTATAAAATTTAATTTAATTTATTCCTTATAGTAGAAGAAGCATAAAATGTGATGCATTTTTTGGATTTGAAAAATGTTGCACCATTTGAAAGTTATAGTTGTTTTTCAAATAGTGTGTCAATTAACACTTTATATGTAACTCCATTAGAAAATAAGTAATAATTATGCACTAAAATTGCAATTTGACAAATCTTGCATTTATGAAAAGATAAGAACATTATGAAGAAACCCTTTTCATTTTATCAAATTTTGGTGACAAAAAAGGTTATCAGCTACATGTTTGAAGTAAAAAACAATAAGAACAGGCCAAAAACACATTTTTGGGATATTTTTAACGTTGACCATATAGGTTAGGTATCAAAAGATATAGTGGGTATTATAAAGGTATTAATTACATTTTTATTTAGTATCAAGATGAGTGGGAAACAAGTTGGAATAGATGTTGAAATGCTTTGAGGCATTTAATGACTACATATTTTTCAGGTCACTACTTTTTGGCACATCATGATCCTACATAGATCCAATAGGAGATATAAGGAAAAGATGGTTATAAAATATGATGATCCATAAATTTTGAAGTTTTTTGAATTTTGTGAAGACAAAGATTTTGTAAAGTTTTTTATCAACATTTTGAGACTTGGCCAATTTCCCCAAATGTTGCCATCAAAAGGGGGAGATTATTGGAAATTTGGCTAAGTAGGATAACTTGTAAAAGAGTTAGAATTTTCAATTATGGCAACATATACCTTGTATCAATAAGGAATTATGTGCAGAAGAAGCTTCTACAGTTAGACTTGAAAATTGTCTAAGATAGTTTATCTAGTAGAACAAAGACAATTTTGATATGTACGAATGATAGAAGAATTATTGGCATGTATTTAGTTAGGTATATATAGTATAGAGTGTCAAAATGATGTGTGTAAGTGCACAAGTCATTACAACTAGTATAGAAGAAGATATGATAGTTTTACCAATTGCAACATTATACAGACATGAACATCGCATAACAAAAATGGGTAATTATGAGTTAAGGAATTATTTTGTTTACAAAATAATTACTTGACTAATTAGGGATGAAATCCTAGATGTTAACCCTAAGAGATGAATAATTAGTGTTGTATTTATTCAAGCATGTGAAAGCTTGAAGGTTGATTGGACAATGATTTGTGAATTACAAAGGTATAAAGACAGATTACTATACGGAAAGTAAAGTACGATTCTTAGGAAGACTATGATTCTATGAAAACTTTATGTGATGTGAATTTTGATGTATGACCAAAGGATTGCAAGTTATGTAATGAGCAACAGTAACATATCATATATTGAAGATATTAGCAAGCAAGAGGTTTTTGTATTTATCTTATTGTATCAAGGAATTGCATTGTAAGTTACATGTTTGGGCAGTGGTCTTAGCTTGTACATCATTTTGTATATGTATATGTACCAACTCCTAAGAGGGTTGAAGTAACACCTAATAGGTTTGAGGTTTCTAAAAAAGCCTAAGTCCTCTAACAAGGATTCTGACACTATATAGATGTAACAGACTCTTAACAGGGTTGATATCTTTAACCAAACACTTTTGATTAATAGATCATTTTGTGGGTACCATCCCCACTAGTGTTTTTCTTTGCTAGGGTTTCCCTAGTTAACAAAATATGGTTTTATGAGTTCTCTTCTTGCATTGTTATATTTATTGTTTAGTGTAATTATTTTTCTTTCATATGCAAGTTATAAAGTAATTAACAATATGTAGTTTTGGGCTAAAATTTGTAGAATACTGATTCACCACCCACCTCATTTCCTATTTCTAACAAACTCTGCTACTTTCCTTTTGAAGCGTTCAAAAATTTCATCTACCTTAGGATTCCATACAAACTTGCATTTGTTCCCCCCTTGATGGTGTTGAGGATGGGTTCCATGACATGGCTAAACTTTCTTACAAATTTCCTATAGAAGGATACCAAACCATGAAAACTTCTAACATCTCCTACTGATCTAGGAGTAGGCCAACTCAAGATGGTTTCTACCTTGGAATTATCCATTTTAAGCTTCATTGAGATACAACAAAACCAACGTAAACTAGTTCAGTTTTAAGGAACTCACATTTTTCCAAGTTTATCATCAGCTTCTCCTAGTGGAGTTTTCTCAAGAACTTGTCTAGGAGTTGTAGATTCTCTTCCCTTTCCCTACTATAAATTAGTATATCATCAAGATAAACAATAACAATTTTTCCAGTAAATTCCACAAGTACCTCATTCATTAATCTCATGAAAGTGATAGGTTTATTAGTGAGACCAAAAGGCATCACCAACTACTCACATATGCCTTCATTGGTTTTGAAAGTAGTCTTTGACTCATTACTAGACCTGATCCTTATTTGGTGGTAGAAAGACTCCAATTCAATCTTGCAAAAATGGAAGGAACCTTCTTGGTAGTTTATTAGATCTTCAATTCTTGGTATTGGGAACCTGTATTTGATAGTAATTTTATTGATGGCCCTTGAATCAGTTCACATTCTCCACTTTCCATATTTCTTTGGAGCTAGAATAGTAGGCACTAGACTCAAGCTCTTTCTTATCAATCCCTTTTCTAGGAGTTCTTGTACTTGTTTACCTATCCTATCATTCTGAATAAGGGTCATCTTGTAAGTTTCCTTGTTTGGTAGAGTATACGTTGGTATCAGGTCTATCTTGTGGTTGACATCCCTCATGGGTGGTAGGTTTTCAGGTATATGCTTCACAAAAATATCCTTGTACCTATATAGAAAATCTTACACTTCCTTAGGTACTTCACCTTCCTTATCCTTCTTGGGTTCTTCTTTTGGCTTTAGTACAATGACATTACCCCCTTGTTTAGGATCAATTTTTAGAACCTTAAGAAAATCCTTTCCCTTTAACATCAACATACTTGACCCTTTGGTTTTGTATTCTACCACATCAGTTAATGGATCCATTTTGAATCTTCTCCAATTCTTGGTTATAACATAAGTGTTCTTCTCCCCCATCATGTATGGCTTTACTATCAAATTGCCAAGGATGTCCTAACAATCGGTGGAAAGCATCAACTGACAAGATGTCACATAGGACTCTATCCCTATAGTCACCTATCTCAAAATCTACATAAGATTTTCATTTACAAGGACATGCTATCCTTTATTCAAACAATAAACCTTATAAGGACTCACATGGGGTAATCTATTTAATTTCAACTTTTGCACCATCTCTAAAGATACAATGTTTTCAGTTAAACCGGAATCAACTATTACTCTACATAGCTTTCCATGTGATCTACATGTGGTCCTATATTGTTTTCCTTTTTTGTAGCTCCTTATGTTGATGTATCTTTATCAAAGTCCTCCTTATCATCAATTTTTAGCTTTCACATATTGGTCCTACCTTGCCCATGGATGTGGAGACACTTCTAACTTCATCCTCTTGTGTTAAGGTAGCTCCCCTATTCATTTTTTGCATACTAGAACCCCTATGAGGACATCTTCCCATAGTATGTCCCACTTGACCACAATGAAAGAACTTTCCTGTAAACACAAAAGTGTTTGATGGGCTCCTACCCCTTTAGGTTCCTTTATTACCTCTTCCTTCAATCGCCCCACTTACTTATTTAGGAACATTCTCCTTATTCCATTTCAATTTTTTTCCTCTACTAGAGAATCCTTTTTTGTTAGCTGATGGTATTCCATTGGGGGAGTATCATAAGCATTGCCAAAGCATGTGGGCGATTTTTAAAGTGATTGACATGTTGCATTCATGATTTTGTTTGTCATTGATGTCAACATAGAATTATTTCTATGAATACTTGCGAAGTAGTAGATAGATAACAAGGTCATATGGATGGATTATTGAAGATCAAGTGAAGTGTGGTTAAGGACATGTCCTACACTATGTTCTAATGAAGTTGTTAAGTGTGCATCAAGAAAATCAAAGGTATGTAGAAGATATGTTTGATTTACAAAAAGTAGTTTACAAATAGAGTACCTGACAAGTAGTTTCTGATGTTTAGTTTTAATCTCCTAATAGATACAGAATCATGATATTTAGAGTTAGAAAGTGATAGTAGATATTCTAATAATGATGTCAACAAGTGCATGAGGGCTGAGGTTGCATGTGTTAGAAGTTATAAAGTCTATGAGCCAGCATTGATTTATAATTATGAATAAATTTAATGTTTTGTAATATCTTAATGTGGTCCTATTATAATTGATTAGAAAAGCCTCAAGGTTGAGTGAAGGAATTTTTTTGAGGACATGGTATAAAGGAAGGGTATTTTCCTTGTTTGAGAGAGTGTATCAGCTACATGAAGTGAAAAGTGTGTGAACAAGAGAAAAGCATTTGGTAAATGTGAGTAAGTGATCCAAGGGATTATTGGATGCAAAGTTAGTGGTCTGGTATCAAGATCAGAAGAGAAGTCTGGTTGACAAGAAAATAGAAGTAAAAGTACAAACTATTATATTATTTTACAAGGAATAATATAGAGATAAGTTGGACAATGATTTTAGTGGTCTTTGCCCTGAAGTTGTTTGGAAAGTGGGTCCATCTGCCTTCTACAACTCCTAATGGGGTTGGAATATCCTAACAGGGATTAAAAGTCTCCTAATAGAGACTGATTTGTACTAAATATTTATTGTCTCATAATAGGGCGCATTCTCTAACAAGGACCATTTATATTAGTACATCATTTTGGAGGTACCATCCTCATTGGGGGTTTCCCTAGTTAACATATTTGGTGTTATTGTATATGAGTATATTGTTGTAGTTTCTAATTATATTGTTTGCATGCTTGAAGGTTAACAAGGTCGATATGTGCTTTAATAGTTGGATAATTGATTCACCCCCCTCTGATTTATATTGGTGGAGTTTACTTTATAACAATTGATATCAAAGTATCATTGCTTGAAGAGAAATCTTAACAGCTTTGGGAGATCAATGGCGAGTCATTTTAGAAAAGAAAGACCTAAATTTGATAGAGCTAACTATGACAGCTGGAAGGAAAAAATGAAGATTGATTTTTTGTGTATGGGTTCAGGATATTGGCATTTGACAAAGAATGACAAAGAGATTGTGCAAGAAATCAAGGTTAAGGAATGCACTCAAGTTGAAAGATATCTGTTTATATGCAACATGTGAGCCAGAGAAGAATTACTATCAGCTCCTCTTGAGAATGAATATAGTTAGGTAAAATCTAGAGACATCTCATAATATTTGGAAAGATTTAGAATCTGCTTTTGAAGGAGATAAAAAATGCAAAAAAGAGTAAGATTAAAGAATTGGATATGTTCATTTCAAGATGCTAAAATGATGGAAAATGAGTATGTGAGGAGCTCTATTGGTAGAATATCTGAGATTGTTGAAGGAATTAAGTCTTGTGCAGAATATAAAGAGGAAGATGAGATTGTATGGAAGATTTTGAGAACCTTAACACCACCATTCAAGCAAGTAGCACATATGATTTAACTTCTGATGCCCTGCACCAAGACGTTCACCAAGGAAACTTTACTTGGAAGATTGGAAGAAGAAGAATTAAGTTTAAGGTAGTCTGGAGAATTGACCATAGTGGAAATTTTTTTAGTGTAGTAAGTGTTTGTCCTTGTATTACAAGAAGTGTAAGCACCAATGGAGATTATGCTAGCAGTACCAGATCCAGATCTGAAGAAGATAAGACAATTGGAGAAGGAATAGCCCTGCTTGTGAGAAGAGAACCAAATGGTAAGATTTTTTTAAAATATTGGACTTCCAATAAATTTTTTCATTATGCTTCTTAATGTCCTAAAAGAGAGAAAAATTTATAAGAGAAACATCAAGCCTAGAATACCTAGAAATTTGTGGCTATAAAAGAAGAGAATTTAGAAATTGAAATTAGAGAAGAAAAATCCTTAGCTTCTCAATTTGAAAAGAAATTTGATTGAATTATAGATAGTAGATGTTCACATAACATGATTGGTGACATGAAAAAGTTTGTTAAGTCCTAAAATCATGATGGAGGAATTGTTAGAGTTGGTAACAATGCAACCTATCACATCATAGAGATATGATCTATTACTCTTGATGGCAAGATTAACAGTGATGATGTTTATTTTGCTAATGGATAAAAGCATAACTTGTTGAGTGTTGGACACTTGGTTGATAAAGGTTATTATTTGTAGATCATAGAGAAGACTTGCATTATCAAAGATAAGGATGGTAGGTTGTTTTGAATAGGTACAACATCTAGAGGTAATGCTTTTCAATTGAACCCTACTAAGATGACTTGTTTGGCTGAAAAAGTGGAGAATAGTTGGCTATTGCATAGAAGGTTTTGTCATATAAACATTGATAATATTGTGAAGGCTAGTAGTACATTTGCAATTAGAGATTTACCTAAAATTATGAAGCCTACTAATGTTTTTTGCAATTAATGCATCATGGCTAAGAAGAAGAAGGATTCATTTCCCAACATGAAGTTCACTAGTATAGAGAAGTTGAAGATTGTTCATACAGACTTGAGTTTTCCTAATAGAATAAGAGGATTCTATGGACAAAGGTACTTTATGGTTTTTGTTGATGGTTTCACTAGAATGACGTGGGTCCAATTTATGATGCAAGAGCATCCTGGGTGTAAGAGCAATCTTGTACCACCCAAAAATATTTTATTTTTTAATATTTGAATAAGGGTTGATTTAATATAGAGTTCCTATTTGTGGAAGTTTTCTATTTAGTAAGTCAGTCATACAAGCTCGGAATGTCCTAATGTTAAAGGTGGATATTCATCTTGGGTATATCAACCTACTAGTTGAGGTTCAATGCTATATCATGTGTATTCATGGATTTATTGTAGATTTTTGGTGTGTAATTTTGGTATACAAACTTCAGCCTCACCGTTGAAGGCCTAAATGTGCCCAGATGAGGTTTGAAAACTCAATGAGTGGGTGCTTGTATAGATCCAATCCTATAGATCAGAAGCTAGGGATTGTAAAAAGTAGTTATAATAGCCAATCAGAGCAAAGGCTCAAGAGTTATGGCCTTCCAAAGTTGGGCCAACAAAAACTTACAAAATAAATGTCAAAAATGTATTTGTCCCACTATACATGTATTGTTAGGGTCTTTCAGCCTTAGGTAATTAGTTTGAGTGTATAGAACCTTCTTAGATGGTATAAAATTGTCTATTTAAGAAATGACTAAACATTATCTAGGACAACTTTGGGTGATAATTCATAGCTTTGTTTTGCAAATTACTATAATTAAGGTGCCCATGTGGGTTAGCATATTGTAATCCTAAATTCTATAATTATGCATTTGGAGCAATAATAAGAAGCTAGAGGAGAAAAATATTTTCAAGGCCATTTCTAAGATTGGAAAAGACCTAAGTTTGATGTTACCACATTTTTGGGAAATCTTAACTTAGAGGAGTTGATTGATTGGATCAATGAATTAGAAGAGTACTTTGAATATGAAGATATTGAAGATCCATATAGGGTCAAGCTTACAAAGGCCAAATTGAAGCGTCATGCAAAGATTTGGTGATAGGAGATCCAATTGGAGAGAAATCAAAGAGGGAGGGGAAAAATCACTAGATGGGATTGAATGATAGCTAAAATGAAGTAATAATTCATTCCTATGGATTATAAGCTTCATCTACTAAAGAAAATGCAAGGGTTGAAGAAAGTGGGAAGATCTGTTCAAGAGTATACCAAGGAATTTTAATCAATTCTTATAAGAACCAACCACCTAGAACTTGATAAGGAGAAAGTTTCTTATTATCTTAATGGGTTAAGGCCAAGCATTTAGGAGGAGCTGAGTCTAGTTTGAATGATCAACATTGAGGAGGCATATTAGTTTTCCCTAAGAGTCAATGAGAAGCCGAGGAAAAAGTTTGATAACACAAATAGTGGAAGAGTTCACCATGGAAGATCTGGTGGATGATCTTATGGAGGCTAAAATGATGATTAGAAGAACAAGGATGAGCCTAGCAATAGTAGTTAGAACTAGAGAAGAAACAATTCCAATCATTTCCATGATCATAAAAATAGAGATCAAAGAGGAAGAGGTAGGGGACAAGGATCTGGAAGAGGAGGTTTCCATGGAAAATGTTTTCAATGTGGAGAAGAAGGGCATAAAGAATTTGAATGTTCCTAGTGCCAAAGAAGGATAGATTGAATAACAAAAGGCCAGGATAGAGTTACACATGTTGAAAAAGATTCCAAATCGCCCCATTCTAAAGATGTTGAAAGAGGAGAAGTCTTAGTTAATAGGAGAGTCTTGCTGAGTGGAGAGAATGAACCTGATTAAAGGAGAAGTTTATTTTGCACTAGGTGAAAATGTGAGGATAAGTGTTGTGATGGGATAATTGATGGTAGGAGTACTAAAAATATAGTGTTAGAAAAAGATGGTCACAAAGTTGAAGCTGAAGAGGCAAAAACACCTAATCCATACTGTATTGCCTAGGTCAAGATGACTAGAAGGTCATGGTTAGTGAGAAATGCTCAGTGAAGTTCAAGATTAGAAGCTAATAGAGTGAGGTACTCTATGACATCATACCTATGGACATATTTCATATGTTGGTGGTAATGGGTGAGAAAATACCTACACTCTAACAAAGGATGGAGTGAAACATAAGTTGAAGCCATTGAAGGAGAAAGAAGAAATGGTATGTAGAGCTACCAAAATATATTTTGTTGATGGAAGGAAGTTTCTCCAAGGTATGAAGCATGAACATATGTATTTTTTTGTAATCCCAAAAGATGGTAAAGAAGAAGTAGAGGAAGAACATGTAGAAGTTGCAAAATTTTTGGGAGAGTTTCCTAATAGTGTTAGATAATGTACTTGATGGATTACCCCCAGTGAGGAAGATTTGTCACCAAATGAATTTGATTCCAAGAGCTAGTTTTCCAAACAAAGCAGCACATGGAATGACACTAGCAGAAAGTGAATAATTGAATAGACAAGTTCACGAGTTCTTGCAGAAGGGGTTGATTCAAGAGAGTTTGAGTCCATGTGTTGTACCAACAATATTAGCGCCAAAGAACAATGGAGAATGGAGGATGTGCACAGATTCATGGGCTATCAACAAGATCACAATAAAGTACAAATTTTCATTACCAAGGATGGATGATAATATGGATTGTTTGAGTAGAGTTGTGTATTTCACAAAGATAGATCTAAAGAATGGCTACCATCAAATTCGCATCAAAGAAGGAGATCTGCTTTCAAGACAAGGGAAGGATTGTACAAGTGTTAAGTCATTCCTTTTGGGCTAACCAATGCACCAAGAACTTTCATGTGGCTCATGAATGAGGTATTGAAGGAGTTTTTGGGTAAGTTTTTCATTGTTTACCTAGATGATATTTTGATCTTTAGTAAGACATTGGACAAGCATTTGATGCATTTTCAAAAGGTGTTTGATAAGTTGAGGGAAGAAAAGTTGCTGATAAACCTGAATAAATGTAGTTTTTTGAAAAAGGAGTTGGTGTACCTACGATTTGTAGTCTCAATAGAAGGTTTGAAAATACGCTCAAAGAAAGTGAAAGCTATCCTTGAATGAGCTACTCCAAAGAGTGCTATAGAGGTAAGATCTTTTCATGGACTAACTAGTTTTTACGGAAAGTTCATGAGAGGTTTTAACAGTATGTGTGGACCCTTAACTGAAACAATGAGAGGGGATAGGAAAGAATTTAAGTGGAATGTAGGAGCAAATAAGAGTTTTAATCTGTTGAAACAAAAAGCTACAAAGTGGCTTGTTTTAACACTTCTAGATTTTAACAAGGTGTTTCAAGTAGATTGTGATGCTAGTGGTACTCCAATAGGAGTTATTTTGAGCCAAGAAGGTAGACCTATTACTTATTTCAGTGAGCAATTGAATGATGCTAAAAGAAAATATTATGTTTATGATCAAGAATTTTATGCTATAGTTCATGCATTGAAGAAGTTGAGGCACTATCTTCTTCCTAAGGAGATTGTTTTGTATATTGATCATCAAGCTTTGCAATATTTTAATAGTCAAGGAAAATTAAACCAAAGGCATTTGAAGGGGGTTGAGTTTTTGTAGAGCTATACATTTGTTTTGAAGCACAGGAGTGGGAAGTTTAATAGAGTTATAGATGCTCTTAATAGAAGACAAATTTTGCTGATAGAGATGCAGATTGAGGTGGTTGAGTTCAAGGAACTTAAGAATTTGTATCCAGAGGATCTTAATTTTGGTGAAGCATGGAAGAATTTTATAGAACGTGTTAGTGTTGACATAATGAAGTGGTTAAATTTCATTATCCAAGATGGTATGCTTCTCAAAGGGAGCCAATTGTGCATTTTAAGAAGTTCAATGAGAGAGAATCTCGTCAAGGAAAATCGTAGAAGAGGATTGGTTGGACACTTTAGGAGAGATAAGACCATTTCTTTGGTTGCTAAGATTTATTAAGCCACAATTGTAGCAAGATGTGAAGAAGTTTGGATAGGGTTGCAGAGTATGCCAAATGGAAAATGACATGAAGTAGAATACTGGGTTGTATTAGCCATTACCTATTTTAGAGAAGTCATGGGAGGATGCAACATGAAATTCATTCTTGGATTACTAAGGACTCAACAAGAGCATGATTCTATTTTGTGGTGATTGATAGGTTTTCAAAGATGACACATTTCATTCTCTGAAAAAAGTCTAGTGAAGTTGTTCATGTGGCAGACTTATTTTTCAAAGATGTAGTTAGACTACATGGTCAACCAAAGAGTATATTTTTAGATTGAGATACCAAATTTGTTTGGTATTTCTAGCGTACATTTTGGGAGAAATTGAAGACAAATTTGAAATTTAGTTCATCACATCATCCGTAGATTGATGGACAAACAAAAGTTGTGAATCACAGTTTGGGAAACTTGTTGAGATCTCTAGCTAGAGATAAACCAAAAGGATGGGATATGAAATTTACCACATGCAAAATTTGCATATAATAATTCTATCAATAGGGGTTTGTTTGGTTGTTGGAATGTGATTCGAGAATTAACATTCAAAATCCTTGATTTGAGATTCTAGAACTTGAAATCCAAATTACTAATTTGAGGATTTGATTTGGGACCATTTGGTTCACGAAGAATTCATTATGAGAATACACATTTCTGTCATTTGGTTGCACATTTCTCAAATTGGAATACCAGCTAGAATATACAAAATTATTTGTTTACATTTTTCAACATGAATGAAATATGTTTTTAATACATCATTTTAGGATTATTTAAAATGTGGTTAAAATGTACCTTACACATTACATGATTCTTAAATCATTTTATTTATTGTCATTAAATCCAGACTATACATGGAAAATATGTACTCCAAAAAAAGAAACTTCTATTAATTTATAAATTATTGTAACATTACATAAAATTCACCAAATGTCTCTATACAAAATTATGAGATCAAGGTAACTCATAAAACGTGTAATAAACTTCTACCTTTATTAAGCTCATTGTCACATAAAGTTACAATATGTAAGGCCAAATAGGAGGCCAATAATTACACATTGAAGGCAACGAAGAAGGCAACGTAAAAAGACTATTTCAGCCTCTCACACCTTACACATTTTACACTCCTAATGTCCTTCATCATATTTTTTTACCTTTGGTCATTAAAGAAATGTCATCCCTAACCACCTCTCGTGTCTTACACATTCTCCACTCATCTCCTTCCTTATGTGTTGTTGTAGAGTAAACATCAATCCACATGAAATGACCACAACCATCATTCCCCTACAATACAAAATAGTCATTAGTTCATAATAGTTTACATGTCATTAATATGAAACATACAATATTTAAGATGTCATTAATAACCTTTTTCCCTTCAAGACAACACCAAAATTTGTGCCTAGGGTTTTTCTTCATGCATGACACTTTTATATGGCATAGCCCAACATCACATGGGTAATTATGAATTGGCACATCTCTCGAAGCCATAAATCCTGTATCAAAAAATAATGCACCATGAAAACTTATCAAAATGGCATGCAAGAATGAATCTTGAACAATAAAGAATGGATCTTGTATCAATAAAGAATGAATCTCGTATCAAAAGCTAATCTCAACTGACATTGGATATAATGGAAAAAATAGTGCATTTTTTTTGTGATAAAGAGAAAAATTATCATGTAACACTTGTTTCTCACAAATACAGAAACATTTTATTTCATTGATGAATAAAAAATTACATGTAAGACTAGCAAGTTCAAAAGTCAATAGCATATTTGTGTCATCTTATCAACTATCTTCAATTAAAGAACATAGTTTTCAATACATGCAAACAACAAAAAATAGTGAGAACCATGAGCCAAGAGTGTATCAAGTGCACAACCACAATGGACAAATAAAACAATATAAAACAAGTCAAGCATCATAGTATAGAACACAATTAGGTTTTAAACAAAACTAGTCAACAACTTCAAGACAACATTGTCATGATTGCCCCTCATTGTAATCAATTCATTAATGATAGCATAAATGTTCCTCAATAATAGTTTTAATCCTATAGAGTAAAATATGATATTTCAAGTTTTGGATTTAAACTAAATTTGTAAGCATATGCAATTGGTTGCTGTATAAAACTTTACCACAGATGGTTTTCAAAAAGACTTGCTACAAAAATCTTTGTCATTTCAATACTATGCACCAATTCAAAACAAAGGTTTAGATTTTTAAATAAGTATACAATTGAAATCATATAAAATGAAATTCCTAAATTATAGAAAGAAATAAACATCATTGACAAAAATAACTAATTGTATGACATACAAGCCTCATATTGCAGTTAGTCATTTTCATGGAGAAATATATATAGCTAGTCACTCTCATAGCTAACAATATTTAAGAATACATAGAAAGTTGCAAGATTTCTAAGACATTTTGAACTATCTGATTTTAAAATATTTTATTTCACGAGGAATAGGTTTCTGTGACCATAAAATTATATATATATATATACATATATATGTATATATATATATATATATATGTATATATGTATATATATGTATATATGTATATATGTATATATATGTAAATATGTATATATATGTATATATGTATATATGTATATATGTATATATATGTATATATGTATATATGTATATATATGTATATATGTATATATGTATGTATATGTATATATGTATATATGTATATATATATGTATATATATATGTATATATATATGTATATATATATATGTATATATATATGTATATATATATGTATATATATATATATATTTGCATTTTAATAATATAATATAACTACAATATTTATCTAAAAATCATTTCTCATATCCATCAAATGTATGTGAACAACCAAAACTAAACAACATGTGATAGTTATAAAACCAATATGAAAAGTATGTGAACAACAATAAAGTTACTAAAGCCCTATAAATTTTATTAAAACATATTCTTCTCTCTCCTCTTCGTTCATTATCAAGAACCCTTTGGCTCTATCAAGATTAGATATAAAGGTGTCAAATGCCCCAATCAAATTATTACTACTAAATTCATTAGTAGCTTTTAGTGCAACATAGACATCTTGTAAATATTTTAGCCTATGCTCTTCACCCAATTAGATAAATCGAGGCTTAAGAAGGGTCTCATTTAGCTTATCAATCAAATGAGACATACCATCCATGGAGCTAGCCATACTAGCCTTCTTCCTCTTTGGCCTCTTTGTTGATGATGTCAAATGACCATGTTTTCCACTTGCTACATTGCACTGATTAGACATGGGAATACTCATTTCTTCATCATTCAACCCATTGCATCATGACATGTGTCGCTATGGGTCCTAGGACCCATAAAGACATAGGGTAATTGATGTTATGCGTCGAATGGTGTCATAGGCTAGCCCATGATCCCATTCGACACATTACATTGCAAAATGTGTCCTTACAAGGCCTAGGACCCTTGAGGACATAGGGTAATCGATGCAATGGGTCCACCCACAACCCCATTAGACCCATTGCATCGACTACCCTAGCCTATGACCCCATTGCTATATAATAATAATAATATTAATAACACATTGCTATATTATATAACAATAATAATAATAATATATGATTATATATTAAACATAATAATAATATATTACTAGATTATATAATAATAATAATCATATATTACTATATTATACTTTTTAATAATAATATTTTACTATATTATATTTAATAATAATAATAATATACTAATGTTGAAATCTGATTGAAAAGATCATTATTGAAGAAGGGAGATTGTTGATAAAGAATGTTTTCAATCATTGTTTTGTCACTGATGTCAAACTTGCTAATTGCTAGAATGACAATTTCTTATAAGATCCAAGTACTATCACTTAGTTGATTGATGAAGAGCATTTAATCAATAAGATGTAACAAAGGAACCTAAGGGAAATGTTGAGTTATGGTTTTGTAATGAAGTACAATGATCAGTTAAGACAATGGTAAACTAAAGTATTGATAATACACTTGAAGATACAGAGGTTGGCTACAATTAGAAACTCTAAAACAAGTTATAACAAAACTGTTTACAAAGAAAACTAAATTCATTAGTAGGTGTCGAGCAAGCTAGTTCATGTTGAGCAGATTATCAGTAAGTGTTGAGCAAATGCAAAATCTAGTGTGTGCCAAGTGAAATAGAAGATGTTGAGAAAGTTAAGGTACCAAGCTAGATAAAATGTAATAGGTGCCGAGCATCAATAAAACTTAGTTGATGTCGAATGAATCCTTAGTAGGTGCTGAGTAACACAATATGTGCTGAGCATTAGAAAGTCAATAGTGCCAAGCTACTACATTATTTGAAAAGTCAAAGATTCACCAGATCTGAGTTGACAAGTTTGTTACCTTGAATTTTGTGAACCAAATCGAAGATAAGAATGTTGAGCTAGTAGCACAAAATTCTAGGTTAACTATGTTTAGGCGAATATAGGTGGATTCTACATGATGTTTCTAGAAGAAACAAGATAAGAGAAAGATACATTGTATCTTACCTAATCCATTCAAACCCAAAATAAGAGTAGGAAGATTAGAGTGGGAAAAGTATTCCAAACTTTTATTTAAGGAGTTATAGGTCAAGAAGCAAGAGAGATTGGAGAGAGTGTGTGGTGTCAAGGAGAAGGCATCGAGAGGAATGAACATAGTATAGAGACTTTGCTTCGATAGGTGACCACAGAGGTGATTACATTGGCACAAGGAGCATGGAGACTCAAAGAAACAAAGCTTGAAAGGAGGACAAGCTGTCAAAGTTGCAGAGATTAAAAGCCAAGAAAATTTGTGAATTGAAATTGAGATTTAAAATCTGCAAATTATATTGTGAGTTACATTAGATCAAAAGCCCTTATTGTTACTTTGTAGCAATTGAATTAGTTAGGGAAAAATCCTATCGACTTAGGTTGGTTTAACAACCATTTTGTAAATCCTTTAACAAGGTGATATTCCAAGTGATTGTTCTAAAGTCCTTTAACCAGGCCCACTTCTAACAAGGTGGTTGAAATCCTTTAACTAGGTCACATTTAACAGTGTGTTTTGTAGCCTTTAATAGGGCATCACTTTAGAAGAGTGAGAAAGGAGTAGCATGTTACTGGTGGTTTTTCCGAGTGTTGTGTATTGATCTTTCATGTCTTATTCCTGCATGTTGATTTATCAGTAACTTGCTAAGAAGAATTTTTAGCTTGGATACATGGTTAGTTTAAAAGGGCTCACTATACTTAGTAATTTTTTTTTTTATCAGGACATTTGGACCTTGAATAACTGATTCACCCACCTTCTTAGTTATTCTAAAGCATTTCTAACAACTAATATATAATAATATATAACACTTGTTGATTTTCCATACTTGCCCAAATGTTTTTCCTCCAAATTTTGGGTGATCATTTTGAGTACCCGATAATATCAAATATTATTTTACTGGTAGAATTTTCCCAAAATATTCTCGATCATTGCAAATTTGAGAATCACATTTTTTTGGGGCCATTTTCATGGATTTGGAGAAAAAAGATTGTTTGAGGCCCATTCAACCAAAAAGGTTGCTACAAAATTTGATTAGATGTCTGGTATTATTGTTTAAAAGAGTAGCAGTAGTCGTCGAAAGCCTAAATGCAAAAGGAATGTATCGAATGAAGACATTGCAACATATAGGGAAAGGGACAAGGTAAATCACCAAAGAAAGAGACAAGGTATGTTAAATGTGAATCAAGTTGATGCTATATTAATCAAAGGTGAAATTATAGAGTTAGAAAATGAATATCTTCAGTTGTGGAATGAAAATGTACCAATTAATAATGATAATGTTGGGATTGAAAATTTGAAGAATCAAAATTTACTAGTTCGTAATGCAAATGCCATGATTGACCATGTCGAAAATGTAAATGCATAGAAATGTTACATATCTCCTAATTATAATCGACATGAAGGTCCTTGAACACCAAAATAGATGATTGAAATTTATGAAACAATTATCACTAATTTGGAAGGAAACAAATCACAAAGAACCATTTAATTATGGGTTTCAAAACTATATAAAATGTTTTTCAGCAACAAAACAGTGGTTATTAGCAATTGTTATTATGAACTGTTATTCGCAAAGTCTTAAGAACCTTGCTTCCCATCTATGCTATTAGAGTATTAGCCATCCAAGAGTTGAGATGCATACTAGTAAACACACCAACTCTTGAAGGTATAGTAGGTAGACTTGCTGCATTTGAGTTATCCAACTTTGATAACTATAGACCTAAGAATTTTGAATTTATTTCAAGGCTAAGCTATTGTTGAAAGATACTAAAGAGGTGAAACCAAAGAAGAAGAAAAGAAAGATAAAATATGCATCTAGTGATAGCAGTATAGATGAAAAAGATGTGGAACAATTGGAAGCATTGCTAGCCAGAAGATTTCACAGAGGCAAAGGTAAATTCAAAGGTAAGTTGCCTATAATTTGTATTAATTGCAATGAAGTAGGACATATTATTGCAAGGTGTACATAGAAGAAGACCCATAGAGAAGGAAACAAGTACAAAAACAGAAGAGAAGATGATAGCAGAGATTACAAAGAAAAAGGAAAAAAGTGCTACATTGTTGAAGAAGACAATTCTGATGAAAATGATAATGAGGTAGTCTATGTAGCCATGCAGGATGAGTTAGATGAAGATGAGGCAACAACACTGATACCCTGTGTAAAGAAGAATGACAGGTGGATCATAGACAATGGGTGCTCACATCACATGACATGAGACAAAAGTAAGTTTGTTACCTTAACTTAGTATGATAGAAATAGTGTTAGATTTGAAAATGATGCTTCATGTCTAATCAAAGGAAAAGGTTCCATTAAGCTTACAGAAAAAATTTCATGTGGTAATGCATACTATGTTGAAGGATTGAACTACAATTTGCTGAGTGTGTCACAGTTAGGCAATGTAGGATGCAAAGTAGAATTTGGAAACAAAACTGCCAAAATTTATGACACTGATGGAAATTTGATAGGAAAACGAGATCAAACTAGGAGTAATCTGTTTTACCTAGATATGATGGATGCTGCCTATCTTATTTTAAGATATGATGATGTGTGGCTATGGCATAAAAAGCTATGTCATGTCAACTTTGATAATCTAATTAGCATCAACAAAATGAAGAAAGTTAGAGGTTTGCCTAAACTGAAGAAGCCTGGCAATACAATTTGCAAATAGTGTCAGCTAGGAAAGATGACCAAGTCAAGTTTCAAAAGCAAAACCTACACTTTCAAAGAAGTACTAGAGTTAGTCCATATTGATTTATGCGGCCCAATAGAAGTGCAAAGTTACAAAGGAGACAGATAATGCTATTTGTTGATGACTACTCTAAGATGATGACTATTATGTTCTTAAAGAAAAAATCTGATGAATTTGAAATGTTTAAGTGGTATTTGGCGAGGGTTGAGAAAGAAATAGGAAAGAGTCTGAAGTGCCTAAGATCTGATAGAGGAGGAGAGTTCATATCAAAAGAATTTGAGACATTTTTCAATGATAAAGGAATTAAGAGACAAACAACAACACTTAGAATTTCCCCATAGAATGGAATTGCAGAAAGGGGGAATAGATCAGTGATGGACTGTGCCAGCACATTAATGATGGAAAAGAATGTTGCTTTAAAATATTGGAGAGAAGTTGTAAGTACAACTGTCTACACCCTGAATCAAGTAAAAATCAAGAAAGGTACAAATGCAACACCTTTTGAATTATGGTATGGTCACTCACCCAATGTAAAACATTTCAAAGTGTTTGGTTGTAAGTGCTATATTCTTAAAGACTCTAGAAATGGCAAGTTTGATGGAAAGAGTGATGAAGGTATATTCCTTGGATACTCCACTAGAAGTAAAGCATATAAGTGTTTAAATACTAACACTAACAAAATTGTGGAGAGTGCAAATATAAACTTTGATGAGCATGTAGAAGTTCAAGATGATGAATCCATCAAGAAACCAGAAGAGTACAGATCCTTTGTATACTTCTATGATTGAATGCTTGCTGAAGAAGAAGCTGCCAATCAAGTTGGGAATCAACAAGTTTCAGTATCAACCAAGTCACAACTAGAAGCCAAGTTGTAGAATGAAGATAATGCACATTCTGACTCTGAAATTAGTATGCATGAAAGAGATGCTAAGCTACTAGAAAGAGATGTGCATAATGACTCTGAAACTAAAATTCCAAACATGGAAATGAGGTAAGAACCAAGGCTATCCAAGTATGTGAGAAGACATCACCTTGTAGAACAAATCATTGGTGACAAGGAGACCAAACTAATAACAAGGAATAGACTAAGAATTGAATCATGTCTACTAAGAAAGATTAAACCCAAAACTATGAAAGATGCACTGCAAGATGATGATTGGTGTAAAGCTATGGAAGAGAAGATTGAGCATATAGAGAAGAACAAAACTTGGACTTTAGTTCCAAGACCAGTTGTTAAGAATGTGATTGGTACCAAGTGGATATTTAGGAACAAGCTAGATGAGAATGGTGAGATCACAAGAAATAAGGCCAGACTAGTTTGTAAAGGTTATGCTCAAGAAGAAGGACTGGACTATGGGGAAACAATTTCTCCTGTTGCAAGGATGGAAGGGGTAAGAACTCTACTTGGATATGTTGTTTACAAAGGTTTTAAAGTCTACCAAATAGATGTAAAGTCTACCTTTCTAAATGGTATACTAGAAGAGGAAGTCTACATAGAACAATCAGAAGATTTGTTGATGACAACAACAAGGATATGGTTTGCAAACTGCATAAAGAATTGTATGGTTTGAAACAAGCACCTAAAGCTTGGTATGAGAGACTTCACAAATATCTTATGAAGATAGGATTTGAGATAATAGATGACAACAACAACCTGTATATCAAGGAAGAAAAATGTAAAGACATTTTAATAACTAAATTCTTTGTTGATGATATAATATTTGGAGGAAAAGATGCACTATGCAAAGATTTTACCGATTAGATGAAACATGAGTTTGAGATGTTTGGGGTAATCAAATTGTTTGTTGGATTGTAAGTACATCAATTGAAACATGACATATTTGTGACCTAATCCAAATATATGAAAGAGATACTCAAAACATTTGGCTTAGGGGATTCAAAACTAGTCAGTAAACCAATGGTAATAGGACATAAGTTATCCAAGAATGATGAGTTAGCTAAAGTAAATCAAACAATGTATAGATCAATGATTGGAAAGTTACAGTATGTTGTACACAGTAGACCAGGAATTGCATTATCTATTGGAATAGTGGCAAGATTTCTTGCAAACCCAAGAGAAAATCATCTTATGGCAATAAAAAGAATAATGAGGTACCTAAAAGGAATAGATAAATTTGGCTTATACTACGAGAGGATTGAAAAGTTTGAGTTGAATGCCTACACTGATGTAGATTGGGGAGGTAATATAGATGGTAGAAAAAGCACCAGTGGAGGAGCACTCTTGTTAGGTAAAAGATTTGTCACTTGGACTAGCAAAAAGCAAAGTTGTACCTAACAGTCCACAGTTAAAGCCAAATATGTTGCTGCTGCTATCAACTGTACCAATATTGTATGTATCAATCACCTGTTGAAAGGTATGAAAGAAGATATAACTGAACCTGTGATACTCTATTGTGATAAAACAAGTGCCATCAACATATCAAAAAAATGTGATAAATGCCAAAACAAAGCACATTGTAATTATCACTATGTAAGAGAATTGGTGGAAGACAAAAAAAGTGAAGATGGAATATGTCAACTCAAAGGAACAAATTGTTGACATCTTCACAAAATCATTACCTAAAGATGCATTTGAGTATCTTAGAGGTAAGTTATGGGTGATACCCCTATCCAATGCTGTTTGAGTAATAACAAGACTACCCTGCATCAAATGAGTTGATTGCTAAAGTGATATAAATTGATGTAGAGGATCCTTACATTAGGTTTTTCCTAAAGTAATTAAAATACTAAAATTCCAAACAAGCCATAGGCAAGGTGAAAAAAGGGAGAAATTGGAGTTCCTACAAATGCTTCACATGCATGATAAGATGCTGAAACAATATGTCTTTGGTATTGTTTTCAAAGAGGGAAAAATAACAGAAATTGATCAAATCTATATGATCAATAAGATCAAACGTGTAAAGGGAGAAATAGCAGAAAGGAAGGAGCAGAAAGAAGGAGAAGGGAAAAAGCAGCTAAGAGAGAGAAAACAACATAGCCAAAAATCAATTTGGATGACAAGATCAAAGAGGGAGTAGAATAAAAAGGAGAAAATAGTGTATCAGCAAAAGAGAAATCCCTAATTCTTTGAAAGAGGGAGTTACTTACAAAATTCAGAGGGAGTCATAAGAAATTCAAAGTTGCTAATAGAATGAATAATTTTGGATACAAAGTTTTCTTTTTGGCATTTGACTTACTATTTTAACCTAGTAAGCATTTTGATAACTTGGTTGATCAGTTTGGTTTGCCACCAATGCCAAAGGAGGAGATTGTTGAAATCCGATTGAAAAGATCATTAATGAAGAAGGGAGATTTTTGATAAAGAATATTTTCAATCATTGTTTTGTTACTGATGTCAAACCTGCTATTTGTTGGAATGACAATTTCTTATAAGATCCAAGTAATATCACTTAGTTGATTGATGAAGAGGATTTAGACAATAAGATATAACAAAAGCACCTAAGGGAAAGGTTGAGTTATGGTTTTGTAATGAAGCACAAGGATCAGTTAAGACAATGGTAAAATGATGTATTGATAATACACTTGAAGATATAGAGGTTGGCTACACTTAGAAACTCTAGAAGAATAAGTTATAACAAAACTATCTGCAAAGCTTGACTAAATTCATTAGTGGGTACTGTTACATATTGTTCCTCCCTGCCAAATATTTGAATTTTAAATATCTGCTCGCCCAATGGTCACTTCTTGATTTAATATTATTTTAAACATCCCTGAAATGTCAAAAAATTAAACGATGATAACGTTATGATATTTTGTTCCCTACGCATTTTAATGTTCATGTGGGCCCGCAAGTCTCCACCGTTAGATCTCAAGAAATCTATGGTTGGCGCTATGTCGCTATTGAAAGTTGCACGATGTTTTGCCATAGCGACATAGCGCCCTTTCGCCATATTGACGGTGGGTCCTCCTGTTCTCAATTGTTTCTTCGATGCTGAGTTTTGCTAAATCAACGACAGGCGCTATGGTGCTATCAAAAAATTTGTATTCCTTGCCGATAGCGAGATAATGCCCAGATGGAAAATGTATTGTGGCGACATCAGTAGCAAAATTTGGTCCACGTCGGCAGTTGGTCATCTTTCCATTGGCCGAGGTATGACTGTGGAGTGTGGGTCTTGTTTCACTTGGCGGGCCGCTAACGAGGATTGTCAGATGAGTAGCACGTGGCCACTTCTTATTGGTTAGTATACTGATAGGTCGGGTGCATCTTGCTCGTCGCCAAATTAATGAAGATCAAGGGTTGGCACATACTTGCAATATGGAGTTACAAGATGTTTAAAAAATACGAGAAAGCCTCTCTACAACGCATGGCACAAGTGACATCATGGGCCTGCCCTTCTCCAAAGTAATGTTACGGCTCATCCTCAGTGGTAGTTGTCAGGTGAATCGTAGTATAGTGGCGATATTTCATTGATCCGTCCATCCAGCTTAGTGTGCAATTGTACAGTTTTCTTGCTCACCGTTAAATCTCAAGAAATCGATGGTAGGCACTATCTCACCATGGAGAGTTGCTAGGAGGATACTGATGGCGACATAGCGCCCTTTCGCCATGTGGCTCAATGGGGCCAGATCTCGCCAAGTTGAAGTCGCCAGGTTGTGCCAGGTGTGTTGAGTTGGATTCGTGGGCCCAGGAACTTTGGGAGGCAAGCACAGAATTATGAGAATCTCCCACGATCATCAGATCTGTGGAGATCAATGGCTAGCGTTATTTCTCTATGAAAAGTTGCAAGAATTTTACCCACGATGACATAACGCCTTAGCGACATGTAGTAGGGTGGGGTCGAGTGTTATGAACTGCAGGGAATTTCTGAGTCAGGCCAAGTCGGATGTGCCAGGTGGTTGCCAAGTATTTCGTGGGCCCAGAAGTTTTAAGGGAAAAACATAGTAAGATGGCGAGTCTTCGCGATCGTCAAATTTGTCAAGATTTGTAGTGGGTACTATCTCGCTATGGGAAAGTGCCTAGAGGATACCCATGGTGACATAACGCCTTGGTGACATGTGTCCCAGTGGGTCTGATGGAGGTAGTAAATGGTGAGAGACGCCGACAGTTAATGTGACTGTCACAGTTGGGATTGATAATTGGCTTGGTTAGTAATGAGGGTGGTGGTCAACTCGGGAAGACCTTGCGAGGTGGTGGAAAGAAGAGAAAGTATTGGTCCACGTGGCTCAGTCTGATGCCAGAGTTTAGTTGACTTGCTGACCCTGCTATTTCAGTGCTTAAGAATGAAGAAAGTCAAGAATTTTTATGCGAATCCGATCTTATGATTGTTTCCAACCACCTTGGAGTAAATGTGAGACAAGGAAGAGCACTCCATTGCCCCCAGTTGATCCATCTATGTGATCAAGACAATCAATGGCACCGTTTCTATCTTTTCGAGGCTCTATTTTAGTCAAAAATCAAATTTCATGGTAGCAAAAGGCTATATTCAGATTAGATTTTCTTCTGGATCCCCATGATTATTCTCTAAAGGACTTCAATGCAGTAGTTGTGGAGTAATTATAGGAAGAGGAAATCCCAGTTATGCCTAAGCTATAAAGGGAACTTTTGTGAATTTTGTAAAGGTTAGACTTTCTCTGTTTCTCTGTTATTGCTTTGCAAATTCTCAGTGTAAATTCCCCTGTGCCTCTGAACTACATGATTTTCTGTCTTATCTCCTTTAGCCATTGATATGAAAGTGCAAGAACTTCTCTACCTCTTACCAGTGTTTTGTAGAGATCTATGATCTGCATGACTGTATCTCCTTCGCTTGTGAATGATAATATAAGTGAATCTCCCCTTCCTTGTGTCATTCATCTTGGTCTTTTGATCTGCATGTGATTATTAGATTAAAGCAACTCTGGATGTGTATATCCTTAGTTTCATTTTGGTTCAATAGTGCATATATGGGCAGAGTTTAGTCCGAACACTCTATTTTTGTGCATCACCTCTTTAGATTAGATTAGGTAGATTTGCTTTCATGCTCTCCTTCTCCCTTTTTCTCTCCAAGAGTAGTTAGGTGCATCCTGATAGTAAGAGGAAGCGGGCCTTCTCTGGAGACTCAACCTCATAGTTCAAGTCCCACAACTTGGAGGTTATTTCCATGTTTCACTAGGTTGTCTTCATGCATAGGCTTTGGACAAGGGTGCAAACCTAAGTAACAACAGTTTTTGGCACGCCTAGTGGGACCCACATTCTTAAAAAAATTCAAGCCTACTAGTGTCAAAAGGGAAGATTTCAAGATCAATACTGAGGAGATAGTACTGGCTTCGGTGTTTAAGCCTTTAAGAGGCTCATTCTTCAAAGTACTTGGCAACTCTAAGCTTCAAATACATATCTGGTTCCAGAAAAAAGTTGTAGTGATTCATGCCCAAAAATGAAACAAGGGAATCTTCTAGAGGTAAGTTTCATTATCAAGAGCTTTCATTTTCAAACCCTAGAAGAAGGAAGACTAGAATATCTGTATCACCAGTTAGGAGTACAATAGTAACAAGTATACCTACAAGATCTATCTCTACTCCTCCTGCTGTTAGATATCAACCTAGACTACCATCAATACATATCAATAGACCTCTTATCTATATGGCATTTCCTAGAGCTCATGCTTTTGCCACCTTTAATGGTGGGAGCCCTCTCTTGTTAGTCCAAAGACATGAAATACCAGTAGCTGCCCTCAAAAGTATACTAGATTTTATTGGTGAATCTTCTATTTCTTCCTCAGAACATATTCAAGAGGTTGCAAATGTTTGCAATATCCATGGTATTACTGTTGGAAATATTCAGTGTAAAATAGGTTACTGAGAGGGGAGGGGTGAATCAGTAACTTATAAAACTTTCAAATACTTCAGCATAAAAGCCATTCACCATTCATTCATCTAATCTACTGCATAACTGAAAGAACAAACATTCATTGTACATGTACACAGAGATTTGGTGACCCAGAAACCTTCCAAATAGAAAGTAAAACTCGGGTGGGGATGATACCTGATAAACTTCAATACTGTAGTATAAAGTTGGCTGGTTAAGGCTTATAATGATCACTTCTGATGATCTACCCTGTTAGGAGCAAGTAGGACTGCTAGATCCACCTTGTTAGAGGATTTACAAACATACACTGAAGTATGCACTCTGTTAGGAGATTTACAAAAGACTGTTAAGTCTACCATGTTAAAGGATTTACAAACTGATTCACTTGTTAGGATGAAGTAGTGGATCTGCTTGTAACTGTTGATAAGATCCCTTTTGCATTGATCACCTGATGTGATAGATATATCTTTTCTGCTCCCGTGTTGACCTTGCCGAATCCCTTTCTCTCTGTTGTTGATTCGCTTTCACTTTTCTCAAAATATAGCAATACCTTTTTACATGCGAACCTTACTCTCATATTTTTTTTTTATACACCATATATCTTACAAAATGATATCATACATTACATATATACCATTCATTATTTACAACTGCAAGGTCGGCCAAAATATAAGTGAACAAAACATCATCGAGTTGGCCAGATAGTAGAAAACTCAGGTTCACTGAACTGACTCGGTGACCTTTTGACAGTCGGCATCCACTACATTACTCGGCATCGTCATGCACTTGGTAGAAGTGAAGGCTCGGTCCATACTAATCACCTGACGTAGTTCTAAACTCGGTAACCATAGGCGATTGGTAGATGTATTATTACTTGGTAGAAACTATCTTCTTCGTTTACCTTGGTTCACTTGGCAAACACTTCTTTCTTTCGTTTACCTTTTTCACTCGGTACACATTGCTTTCTTTTGTTTACCTTCTTCACTCGGTAAACACTGCTTTCTTTTGTTTACCTTCTTCACTTGGTAAACACCGCTTTCCTTCATGTACCTTCTTCACTCGGTAAACACTGCTTTCTTTCGTTTCCCTTCTTCACTCGGTAAACACTGCTAAACTACCCATTCACTCGGTATCCTCTGAAATGCTCGATGTGAACTGTTTACCTGTTGAACTTATAAGGTAATCGCTGAATGCTTGGTGTGAACTTTAGACTAAGTGATGAGCTCGGTAAGCATTCAAAATCGAATAAGTGTTTGCACTAATGACAAATATATCATAATTTCAACAATCTCCCCCTTTGGTATTAGTGACAAAAACACTTATGAGTCAAAACTTATGTGCAAAATTTGACATACTAATTTACATATATCTCCCCCATACAATATGCACATAGTATTTACAAATATCTCTATCTTTACATATCGCTTCCTTTATTTACATCTATCTCTTCTTTAATACTCTATCTCCCCCTTTTTGACAATAATGCCATTGTAAACAATATGTATTTACACAGAAACACCAAAATAAGAGATAAACTCATAATGTACCTTGAGAATAAGAGCCAAAGTCTTATCCCAATTATCTTGCAAAATTTTGCAGGTGGAGAGTGCTATTTGAACTTTTGCTAAAAGTTAAATAAAATGATTTGCAATTGAAAAATTGTTGTCATGGATCAATGTTTTGGAGTAGATAATGTGTTTCTGCATTGTGTCCATGATAGGAAGAATCATATTCTGAATGTCAATCAAGGTTGATCTGATTCTTGCTTCCTCTCTCAATAATTCTGCCTACTTTTCTGACAAAAATTTGATTTTTAGATGATGGGATGAACTTGAATTGGGGTCAAGTTGCAGCTTTTGGGCACTGACCTTCATATCCTCATCAATTTTATTTTATTTTTCTTTGATCTCCTTGGTATACTCAATAACATCACAAAGTTTGGAAAAAAGTGAAGTTACATTATTAAAAGAATTTTCAAGATTGACCAAAATTGTGGTCAAATCTACCTGTTTTATTGCAATATGCTGAGCAATGTGCTCAAGCACCTTATTATCAAATTTCTTTTCCGCCTTTTCAATCAGTTTGTCCTGACCAGAGGTGTCCTCATTGAATTTATTTACAGCCTCTTCTAACTAAATTAAAATGTGTTGAGTAGAATCTACTTCAACACCTACAACTCCTGTAATTATATTTCGAGCATTCTCAATTATTCTATATTTCTTATCCCTTTCAGACCTTAGCTGCTTCTGCGTAGCCTTCATCTCAATTAGTTGACTAGCATACCTCATTTCTTCAATGTAGCATTTTCATAGTCAATCTTTGGAATTACTATCTCTGTGTCTAAGTCAATATCTTTAGGAATTTATTTTCCAGTGATCATAAGTCTTAATGGTTGCTTTTGTTTGACTTCTGTGATGACTAGTTTGACCTTAGGAATAAACACAATAGTAGAGATGGAAGGACTAGCAATAAAAATTGGGATGCTTGAGGATTGAGTGCCAATAGGAGTATATACCAGATCAAAAATTGGAGTACTTGTCAAAAATAGTGATACACTCGGTAATGCAGTATCTGAACTAACTGGGTTTGAAGTAGATGCAAAAAATGCTGAAAAAATTGTAGAACAAATTGGAATGGACAAAATTGTGGAACTTACTACTATACCGACTGATGATGATGGAGCTAGCTCGGTAGTTGAAGAAGAGGGATGCAGCTCGGTAGATGAAGTGGTAGACACTTCCATTGATGATACCTGGAGCTTAGATGTGGTAGGTGTAGATGATAAATCTGATGTAGATATTATCAAACCTGCTGAAGCTGAATCCAACTTTGATGATGTCACAGTTTTAGGTGGAGAGTGAGGAAGGGATGCAATAACTACTGCTGCAATTTTCACCGGATCATCTTCTTCCTTATCTTCCTCTTCAACTTCTTCCTCCTTGTCTTCTTCCTCTTTATCTTCCATTAGTGCATGCAACTCTCTTGGTGAGACTGTGATGGATGGAGTGCTATCAAACTCATCATCATTGCTGCTGTCATCATCTTTGATTTCCACTGGGTCTTCACTAGGCTTATGTAGATGATAGATGTTTTTTCACATGTTTGTAGCATCATTTACAACATGCTCAATGTCTTTGATCAAAATCAAATAGGTGTGGAATCTGATCATCATTTTACCTTCATGGTTTTTCATTTCAATTTTTACTTCTGCTCTAGTGAGACTTAGTCGAAGATTCTTCAGGGATTGCTCATAAATATCTTTTACCGTTTGGGTGGCTGACTCCCATCTTAGTTGCAATCTCTCCAATAGTTCTTTTGAGATTTGAGGGGCAATCTGGTCTAGGGAGTATTTCCATTTACCCATCTTACTGAGTACCAGTTCCTCAATCTGCATTTTCTTAGCATCTATTCTAGTTTCAAATTTCAATGCCTTGAAATTTGTGATGCCAACTCCTTCTTCCAATAGTTTGAGCCTTTGCTCGAATGTGGGTGCAGGCCTGACTAGTATAGGTTCCTTCGTACCTTTTCTGGTTCTTCTGGTAAATACTGCGGTAGGCTTCTTCTTAGGTTTGGTAATGATTACTCTACCTTTCTTCTTTGGCTGTTCTTCTGCAGATTCTTCTTCTCCTTCTTCTTCTCCTCCTTCTTCTTCTTCACCTTCTTCATCTTCACCTTTTTCATCTTCACCTTTTCCCTTGGTGAGCATAAGAGGACCGGTTGTAGTTTTCAATTTGGCTATTTTCCTCTTGCCCTTGCTTATGGCCTGTGGTAGCTTGATTTCAAGCTCAATTCTGGCCTTAGCTTCATCATAGGTTCCGAAAATTTGTTGCCTTGGGTCTACTGGCTCATTTACCAGTGCTTCTATGATATCTCTGGCTTCATCAATATTTACCTCATAGAGAAGAGGTTTCACCCATGCAACTCGAGGTCTAACTGCCTGAATGTATACCTTGTCATAATCAACCGTGAAGCATACATCATCCTTATAATCTTCAACAAGCTTGGGAGGAATTCTGAATATGTTATTCATCCTTTCCTTGAAGTCTTCAAAATAATTATCCATAATACTATCAAAATTTTCACCCATCTCTGCTACAAACTCATTTATTTGATACAAAATTAGAATGTCTTTTCTCCATTCTACTGTTCCTTTTGATGGAAAGAATTTTTGTACATAGAAAAATAAACATATTAATAGAGAACCGAATTTATAGGGGTTATTCTTTGAAGTCCTTATGCTATCCATATTTTTATTTAGCTGTCTCAGCATTACTTCTGACAGATCAAATTCAAGGTTTTTCTTTACAATCTTGAGGGCCAAATCCACAGCTTCACAAGGTACACTATTTAATCTACTGGAACTATATAATTTATATGCAATTATATGAATGCCAAATCTTAATTCCACATCAGGTACAGTGTTGACCTTTAAAACTCTACCATCCCACTCGGCTAGGGTTTTTTTTTGTAGCTCTTCCCGACCTAGGGTTTTGGTGGTTTTGGTTTTGCTGAGTATAGGGAGACCCATGATTTTGTGAATCATCTTCTTTGTTATCACTACGAGTTGCTCCAACCACAGTTGACCATTATGCACCCGACTCAAGATATACCTAATCCATTTGGTTTGGAAGTTTCTAGGCATATGCGAGATATGAGTCAAGCCCTTGGTTTCTAGATGCTTGAATTCGGGTTTCAGATAGCCATCTATACTCATTTCACCTAGGGCATTGTCCATCTCTAAGTTTTCGATTTCTTGAATAGAACATTTGAAATGAGTATGAATATCATTGATAAGAAGTACCTTGAGTGGTATTTGTGATTGAGCTCCATTTCGGTCGAGTGATTCTGCAATGGCAGGAACAATCTTGAAGTTGGGTGCTTTCCATTCTGTATTCTTTACCAACATTTCTGAACCTCTTTTCGCCTTGCTGCTGGTGCTTGTGGATGCCATTGCTGCTCAGTAAATATAAGAAAAATCTTGAAAAAATTTTTTGCAGGAAATTTTCTTGGAATCACTTGGGATTTTCTCTGGATTTATTGGAAATCTTTTAGCTCTGAGTATTCTTAAGTCACAGTGAAAAATGAAATCGAACTCTACCCTTTTGATGGAAATACTATCATTAATGCTTGGTATGAAGGTAGATGAGATGACATAGTGCTTGCCAGTCTGTCATCGATCTACTCGGTAGAACCTTGCAACTCGGTGGTTGAACAAAACTTTAGTTACTCCCGACCTAGCTCAGTAAGGTCTTCAACCAACCTTGCTCGGTAGATGCAACACAGTGAATGATAACCTTTCTTTGAACTTTATATCTGAAATACTGATTTGACCATTTGTACTTTTTCACTCTGGAACTGCTTAAGATATGACTATAAGATGCAGTTCTTGATTCCTCTTAAATCTAATTGGAAATGGTGGAGTCACCCATTTCTTGAGTGACATGACCATCATTTGAGCTGTCTTGCTTGGTAGATTTAGGAATCCACTGTTGTCTCATCTGCTTCTGAATGTTATCAGCTTTAGCTTTCTTTTCATCTTCAATTCTTCTAGTATTCATGCAATTCTTGGCTATATGACCAAATTCAGTACACATGTATTATCTTATGGTTGTGTCCTTCTTTCTTAAGTGATGTTTTGCACAGTTTATCCCAATGTGTCCATATGCTCCACAATAGTGACACCTGCACCAAGTATTGTAGTCCCAACTAAATATTGCTTTGATAATTTGTTCTGCTAGATTGAATGCTTTGGACCTACATTCAGATGCCTTGTGACCTTGTTTCTTGCATTTGTGACATTTTCCTTCAAAATTTGGTTTCTCTTTACATTCATTTGCTTTGCAACCATGCTGATTGCAGTTGTAGCATTTGCCATTGAATTTTTCCTTTCCATTACTCCAACATTTGTTTGATGTATGACCTATCTTGCCACAGTGATTGCAAGTGGGTCTTTGAGTCCTTTGAGCACCTTGTTTGGAGGTTTCACCTTCTTCCTTGTATCCGAGACCAACTTTACCTTTTTGTTTATGAAAGTTTTGCTCACTTTGCTGATTTAATTGAGTCATGTCTGTTTGAGATTTCATCATTCTTTCATTGACTTTCCTTTCAATGATCAAGTCATTTTCCAAGCTTTCATTGATTTGTCTTTCAGATCTTAGATCACTTTGTAAGCTTGCATTGATTTGTCTTTCAGTGATTAAATCATTCCTCAAACTTTCATTCTCAGATCTTAGATTCATAATTTCTTCATTTGCATTAGATAGTTGACCTACAAGATCTTCATGTTGGAGGGATTTATTATTTCTTACCTCTAAGTCTTCATTTGCCTTGTTTCTCTGTTCCAAAACTTCACATAGCCTCATGGATTGGATTTTTTGTTCTCTTTTGAGCTTTCTTACTTCTTCCTGCAGAGAACCATTCTTTGCTAAGAGTTCCTTGATTGCTTCATTAGCTTCATTTGAACTGCTTGATGGTAAAATGTCTTCAATCTTTTCTTTAATATACTGATGATCATTCATTTGTCTTGCAAGTTCCTTCCTTCTTTTCAGAGATTGAGAAAGATGCTCCTTTGCTTCTTTGATTTGAGCCATGACCATTTCTAAATCTAGCTTTTCATTCTCAATAGATTTGTCAAGTCTAAATATCTCCATTGTTCTTGATCTTTGCTCAAGCTGTCAAACTTTATCCTGAGAACCACAATGCTCTGATGCCAATTGTTGGAAATATTCAGTGTAAGATAGGTTACTGAGAGGGGAGGGGTGAATTAGTAACTTATAAAACTTTCAAATACTTCAACATAAAAGTCTTTCACCATTCATTCATCTAATCTACTGCATAACTGAAAGAACAAACATTCATTGCACATGTATACAGAGATTTGGTGACCCGGAAACCTTCCAAATAGAAAGTAAAACTAGAGTGGGGATGATACCCACTAAACTTCAATACTATAGTATAAAGTTGGCTAGTTAAGGCTTACAATGATCACTTCTGATGATCTTCCCTATTAAGAGCAAGTAGGACCGCTAGATCCACCTTGTTAGAGGATTTACAAACATACACTGAAGTATGCACTCTGTTAGGAGATTTACAAAAGACTGTTAAGTCTACCCTGTTAAAGGATTTGCAAACTGATTCACCTGTTAGGATGAAGCAGTGGATCTGCTTGTAACTATTGATAAGATCCCTTTTGCATTGATCACCTGATGTGATAGATATATCTTTTCTGCTCCTATGTTGACCTTGCTGAATCCCTTTCTCTCTGCTGTTAATTCGCTTTCACTTTTCTCAAAATATAGCAATACCTTTTTACATGCGAATCTTACTCTCATATATATTTTTTATACACCATATATCTTACAAAATGATATCATACATTACATATGTACCATTCATTATTTACAACTACAAGGTCGGCCAAAATATAAGTGAACAAAACATTACTGAGTTGACTAGATAGTAGAAAACTCGGGTTCACTAAACTGACTCGGTGACCTTCTGATACTTGACATCCACTACATTACTCAGCATCATCATGCACTTGGTAGAAGTGAAGGCTCAGTCCATACTAATCACCTGACATAGTTCTGAACTTAGTAACCATAGGCGACTCGGTAGATGTATTGTTACTTGGTAGAAACTATCTTCTTCGTTTACCTTGGTTCACTTGGTAAACACTACTTTCTTTCGTTTACCTTTTTCACTCGGTAAACACTGCTTTCTTTTGTTTACCTTCTTCACTTGGTAAACACTGCTTTCTTTCGTTTACCTTCTTCACTCGGTAAACACTACTGAACTGCCCATTCACTCGGTATCCTTTGGAATGCTCGGTGTGAACTATTTACCTGCCTATTATGCCTATTTTATGTGTCAGAAGGCTGAATCTTTTATGGCTTTGATAGTCCAAGAACCTACAGCAAAACAATCATACAAAGGGGACCAATTTAAAGATGCCTTAGATATGCAAAAATAGGGTGATTGCTCTTTTATGAATCATCAGATGGAGAAGCGTTGTAATGTAAACCAGCATTCTATTGCTCATAACACTAGAAGCAAAAAAAGAGCTATGGAAGATGTTGTCCCTTCGCCTCCCAATCAGGCCTCAACTTCAAATGCCATATCTCATGAGCAAGCAAAAAATAATCAATCGAGTACCTTTTAGCAGCAAAGGCACAACCATGGAAGAAAAGATACAAGTGATCCTCAAGTTATTCCATCTCAACCTCATACAATTGCAGCTCCCAAAGATTCTACCAAAACACCTGCTATGCCATTCAGTGTGCTAGAGCAAATGAAGAAGACAAATGTGAATATCTCTATGTGGGATTCTCTTGCTACTATACCCATGCAAAAGAGGTTGCTGCAACAAGAATTAGAAAGAATTGAACCAAAGGATCAGACACTCAGCATGGAAAGTGCCACAAACCTAGTACAACCATCAAGGGAGGTAGAAACAAGTAAAAAGGTTAGACCTCCTCTATTCTATGTTTCTCTAATTATAGGGGGCACACTAGTCCATAATTGCATGATTGATTCAGGGGCTAGCAGTTCAGTGATGCCTAGGTGTGTTGCTGATGCTTTGGGAATGAAATTTGAGCCCATTGTTAGAGATGTATTATAGTTGGATGGTAGTACTGTCAAAATTGTAGGGATCCTTAGGAATGTGGAGATGGCCTTACATGCCTGCCCTGGTTGTACTATAACCCAAGATATCTCTGTTGCTGAGGTCAAGCGATATTTTGCCATCTATTTGTCAAGAGACTTTACAACCCAAATAGGTGGTTACATATCTTCTGATTGGTCATATATGTCTTTTAAAACAAGATATGGAGCCAATGCTTCAATTAGAGTAAAGCCTCAAGCCCTCCATCATACTGAATCTTACACCCCCAACCCCATCAACATGAACTGCCCTATTCTAGAAATGGATGAGAGTGACATAGTGAATGAACCCACCACTTCCCTAGAAAAGATACCTGATTTTTTCTTGGATGAGTGGGCTAATGCATATCAATTTGACCCTATGCTAGAAACCCTTGAGACAGGTCTCAGTACATATTGTATATTGGAGAAAGATGCTCTAGTTCCCAATCTCGTGGGTACTAAAGAAGATATGAGTGGGATATGGAGTATGTACTTTGATGGATCAAGAAATAAAAATGGATCAGGGGCTGGTGTGATGTTGATTTCTCCTACAAAAGTAAGGTACTACTTCTCATTTAGGCTCCAATTTAGTTGCACTAATAATGTAGTCGAGTATGAATCCTTGATTCAAGGTCTCCTACTTGCTCAAAAAAGAGGAATCCAAGACTTAAGGGTGTATGGAGACAGTGAGTTGGTGGTTAATCAAGTAAAAAATTAGAATACCACTAAGAATGGTTTACTCAAGTCTTATAGAAATAGGGTATGAGATTTTCTTGAAGATTTCAATGCATTTAATATTCAAAGCATCCCTAGAAAAGAAAATAGACATGCTGATAGACTTGCAGCAATAGGTGCATCTTATGATGTGCCAAGGAATCTTGAAGAGGAAAAGAAGCAACAAATCAAAGTGGTAGTAAGGCCTTCCATCCCTGATAACAACATCCATTGGCAAGTATTTTAGTCTGATGAGCAAATTGTGAGCTTCTTGTAGAATGAGGCAGAATTTTCAGAGAGAAATCAGTCAAGGCTGCAGGATCAGCATGGTGACCAAATCATTCATCTCAGTTCTAAAAATTTTTCTAAGGGTCTCATTACCTTAGAGAGTGCTTTCAATTCTAATGACCAAGCAAGAGGCAGAGGCATGAACCTAGCCACTGATGAAGATGACTATATTCCAGTCATGGTTGCCAATGGAAAATCCTTGAACATGGGTAAGATATGTTCTGAAATTGAGCAAGAGAATTTTATTCATCTATGTAAAGAATTTAATGATATATTTGCCTGGACATATGATGATTTAAAGGGTTTTGACCTAAGGTTATGTTAGAGTAATTATTTTGTTTCACTTATTAATTAGATCATCTTGATTTAATTAATTAAGTGGTTTATTACTCTAGTTCTTAAGCTTTCTTTTAAGTGCATATAATTAATATTTTATATTAATAATAATGCGCAAACCTAGTTAGGGTTTCATGATTCCTTTTATAAGGATTCACCTCTTTTTATTTTTTCATTTCACCTATTGGATCATAATAGAAATTTCTCTTTGCATGTCCATAAGATGTCTCTGGCTTTTTAGCCTCCATGATTTTTCCTTGGCTCTATTCTTTGCTTCATCCATGTGACAGGTTTATGCATGCAGGTGTTCTTGGGAGATTAGTTTTTTTCCTAATCTAATAGGTTATTTCAGCATACCATAGATTTAATTAATGATGTCAAACCAGTAAGACAAAAGCAGAGGCCAGTGAATCCTAAAATTGAACCCTTAATGAGAAAGGAGCTATCCAAATTGATTGAGGCCCACATAATTTTCCCTATCAAGCACTCATCATGGGTAGCAAACCTTGTCCCTATTAGGAAGAAGAATGGAGAAATTAGATTGTGTGTAGACTTTAGGGACCTTAACCAAGCTTCCCTCAAAGATCACCATCCTCTCCCTTCTATTGAGGAGATTTTGTCCAAGGTTAGTAATTCAAAGAGATTTTCATTTCTTGATGGATTTTTTGGCTACAATCAAGTGCTGGTTAAAGAGTCTGATAGGTACAAGACTACATTTACCGCTAAATGGGGTACCTATGCTTATTGTAAGATGCCATTTGGGCTAACCAATGCATGTGCTACATTTTAGAAGGCAATGAAGATGGCGTTCAAAAAATTGATTGAGAAGTATGGTCTGCAAAGTTTCCTAAGTAGGATAAATTTTGTGAGAAGATTTATTCCAAATCTTGCTACCATGGTGAAACCTCTTACAGCTATGCTCAAGAGAGGTATGGTCTTTGCATGGACCAAGGAAGGGAAGAAAAGTTTTGAAGAGATCAAGACAGCTATAGCCTCATCCCCTACTCTCATGAATCCAAATTTTGAGAAAGATTTCATCCTTTATACCCTAGGTGGTGAGTCAAGAATTTATGCTATCCTGACTCAAAGAAATGATAAAGGTGACGAGAAGCCCATAGCTTTCTTTAGTGAAGGGCTTAAAGAATATGAAGATAAATACATCTACGTAGAGAAGCAAGCCCTTGCAGTCATCAGAGCTTTAAAGAAATTTAGACACCTCCTGTCTCATAATAAGATTCCTCTGTTAGTACCCCATGCCAGTGTGAAGGATTTCCTTTTAAACAAAGATATCAGTGAGAAAAGAGCTGGCTGGATTACTAAAGTGATGTAATATGATATTGACACTCAGATTACCAAGTTGATAAGAGGGAGGTGGTTGTGTAAACAGATGTTATCATCTCAAGAACCTGATGAGGAAGTTGCTATGATACTGGCAGAGCAACAAGAGGTAAGAAATAGCGACCCAAGGAGTTGGATGGATGATATGATGAATTTATTATTAGGTAATGGATACCGTCAAGGATTAGATAGAACTAAAAGGACACAGTATAGATTACAGTCAATTCCTTATGTCATAGTTGACACTGTCCTCTTTAGAAAAGATTTTAATGGAGCCCTATTAAGATGCCTTGATACAAACCAAGCTAAAAGAATGATCAAGGAGCTTCATGATGGCCCTGATGGTGGTCACTTCTCAGTTAAAACAACTGCAATGAAGGTCATGAGGGCTAGTTACTTTTGGCCATCCTTGTTCCATGACTGTCATAGGTATGTAAGGAAGTGTGAAAAATGTGCCTTTTTCTTTTGTAAACAAAGACTTGCAACTCTTCCCCTTCATCCTATCCAAGTGGATCAACCTTTTGCTCAGTGGGGATTGGATTTCATAGGCCCTATCAATCCTTCTTCCAATTCTGGTCACAAGTGGATTTTAGCTCCTACAAATTATTTCACCAGATGGACAGAGGCAGTTGCATTGAAGGATGCCACTAAATCTTCAGTTGTGGAATTTTTTGATGGAATTGTGACCAGGTTTGGTGCCCCTTCAACCATTATTTCAGATAATGCAAAGTCTTTTGTTGGAGCTCAGATTTGTGCATGGGAAATGGATCATAATATCTATTTGAGCACATCCTCAAATTACTATCATCAGGGTAATGATTTGGCTAAGTCCTCTAACAAGAACCTGATTAGAATCATGAAAAGGACAATAGAAGATAATCAGAGGTGTTGGCATAAAAAACTAAAGACTGCACTGTGGGCTGATAGAATAACACCTAAAAGGTCAATAGGGAATTCACCATTTGTGTTAGTCTATGGCAAAGAAGCAAGGCTTCCAATTTCATTGGAGCTCCCATCCCTAGAGCTAGCTCATCAGCTAGAGTTGATTGAAGATGATACCATGACAGTAAGAATGGCAGAGTTGATGGAGCTAGAAGAAAAGAGAAGTAAAACTATGCAGACCCTAGAGACACACCAGCAGCAAGTAAAAAAGAGTTTTGACAGGAAGGCTAAGGTCAGAATCTTCCGAGAGGGAGATTTGGTTCTAAAATGAGATGTAGATAGGGCAAAACCAAGAAGACACTCAAAGTTTGATGCATTGTGGAGTGGTCCCTATGTGATTGTTAGTTGCAAGTAGGCCAATGCTTTTCAATTAAGCAGGCCTAATGGTGAAATTTTGCCCATCCTAGTCAATGGGATCCATCCAAGCCATGTTTCTGAGGGTTTGAGATTCCATGTACATAGTTTAGTTTCATTTCTAGTTGTTCCCTATTTTTCCAAGAAGTGCACGAGCATAGGATTGTCTCCGTGAGACACCAAGTTTCAAAGTTTTGAAGGTTGCAAAAGGAGTTTTGGTCTCTGGTTCTAGTTGCAGAGATAGGGGTTTCAAGGTTTTCCTCTTAGAGGTAGGGATAGGGTTTCGCAGCGTGTGCAGGATCCACATCTTTTTTCGACTCTGTAGCCCAATGGATGCTTCAGGTCACTGCTCTACGCATAGCTAGCTTGCGTCCCTTGTGAGTTGCCAAAAATGTTACATATTGTTCCCCCCCGCCAAATATTTGAATTTTTAATATCTACCTGCCCAACGGTCACTTCCTGATTTAATATTATTTTAAACATCCCTGAAATGTTAAAAAATTAAATGATGATAACCTTATGATATTTTATTCCCTACGCATTTTAATGTTCCTATGGGCCCACAAGTCTCCATCATTAGATCTCAAGAAATCCATGGTTGGCACTATGTCGCAATTGAAAGTTGCACGATGTTTTGCCATAGCGACATAACGCCCTTTTGCCATGTCGACGGTGGGTCCTCCTGTTCTCAATTGTTTCTCCGGTGCCAAGTTTCCCTGAATAGACAAAGGGCACTATGGCACTATCAAAAAATCTATATTCCTTGTCGATAGCGAGATAACGCCTAGACAGAAAATGTACTACAGCAATATCAGTGGCAAAATTTGATCCACATTGGTAGTTGGTCATCTTTCCATTGGCCGAGGTATGACTGTGGAGTGTGGGTCTTGTTTCACTTAGTGGGCTGCTAACGAGGATTGTCAGACGAGTTGCACATGGCCACTTCTCATTGGTTAGTATACTGATAGGTAAGGTCCATCTTGCTTGCTGCTAGATTTATAAAGATCAAGGGTTGGCGCATACCTACAATATGGAGTTGCAAGATGTTTAAAAAATGCGAGAAAGCCTCTTTGCAATGCGTGGCATAGGTGACATCATGGGCCCGCCCTTCTCCAAGGTAATGTTACGGCTCATCCTTGGTGGCAGTCATCAGGTGAATCGTAGTACAACGGCTATATTTCATTGATCCATCCATCCAACTTAGTGTTCAGTTGTATAGTTTTCTTGCTTGCTGTCAGATCTCAGGAAATCAATGGTAGGCGCTATCTCGCCATGGAGAGTTGCTCAGAGGATACTGATGGTGACATAGAACCCTTTCGCCACGTGGCTCAATGGGGCCAGATCTCGCCAAGTTGAAGTCGCCAGGTTGTGCATGGTGTGTTGAGTTGGATTCATGGGCCCAAGAACTTTGGGAGAAAAGCGCAGAATTATGAGAATCTCCCACAATCGTCGGATCTGTGGAGATCAACAGTTCGCATTATGCTGCTATGAAAAGATGCAAGAATTTTACCCATGGCCACTTAACGCCTTACCAACATGTAGTAGGGTGGGGTCAAGTGTTATGAACTGCAGGGAATTTCCAAGTCAGGCCAAGTCGGATGTGCCAGGTGGTTGCCAAGTATTTCGTGGGCCCAGAAGTTTTAAGGGAAAAACATAGTAAGATGGTGAGTCTTTGCGATCATCGAATTTGTCAAGATTTGTAATGGGCACTATCTCACTATGGCAAAGTGCCCAAAGGATACCTATGGTGACATAACACCTTGGTGACACATGTCCCAATGGGTCTGGTGCAGGTAGTAAATGGTGAGAGATGCCGACAGTTAATGTGACTGTCACAGTTGGGATTGAGAATTGGCATGGTTAGTAACGAGGGTGGTGGTCAACTCAGGAAGACCTTACGAGGTGGCAGAAAGAAGAGAAAGTATTGGTTCACGTGGTTCAGTCTGATGCCAGAGTTTAGTTGACTTGCTGACCCTGCTATTTCAGTGCTCAAGAATGAAGAAAGTCAAGAATTTTTATGCGAATCCGATCTTATGATCATTTCCAACCACCCTGGAGAAAATGCGAGACAAGGAAGAGCACTCCATTGCCCCCAGTTGATCCATCTACCTAATTAAGACAATAAGTGGCACCGTTTCTATCTTTTCGAGGCTCTATTTTAGTTAAAAATTAGATTTCATGGTAGCAAAAGGCTATATTCAGATCGGATTTTCTTCTAGATCCCCATGATTATTCTCTGAAGGACTTCAATGTAGTAGTTGTGAAGTAATTGCAGGAAGAGGAAATCCCAGTTATGCCTAAGCTATAAAGGTAACTTTTGTGAATTTTGTAAAGGTCAGACTTTCTTTGTTTCTCTATTACTGCTCTACAGATTCTCAGTGTAAATTCCCTTGTGCCTCTGAACTACATAATTTTTTGTCTTATCTCCTTCAACCATTGGTATGAAAGTACAAGAACTTCTTTACCTCTTATCGATGTTTTGTAGAGATCTATGATCTGCATGACTATATCTCCTTGGCCTGCGAATGATAATATAAATGAATCTCCCCTTCCTTGTGTCATTCATCTTGGTCTTCTGATCTGCATGTGATTATTAGATTAAAGCAACTCTGGATGTGTATATCCTTAGTTTCATTCTGGTTCAATAGTGCATATTGTATATGAGCAATGTTAGTATGCTAATAGAAACCAAATTTAAATAAAGCTTCTACAAACTAAACAAAATTCATAAACTTCAAGATAGACTAAGATGAGCTCTCAATTGAGAATATGAGCCATTAATGGGCTCTCTCAATGAGAAGCTCTCTTGTTGAGTGGCTTTGTCTAAATAGATAGGATGCATGCTCAAGCTTTTCAAAAAGGGCTCCAAATGGAGTTGAAATTTGGGTGTGAGTGTATGGTTTTGATGTAAAATGGCTTCTTAAAATGACATTATGACTTTACTTCATAGATTGTGTTGTTTTGCAAAAGGGAAGGATCCAATTTATAGGCAAGAGGCTTGAGGAATTGAGGGCTAAGATGCAAGGATGGGAAAAAGCTCATGGAGGGCTCAGATTGCATGAGAGGAGAGCACATAGATTGTGCTTCTTCTATCCAATTAGGGAGTGACACATGTCACAGGGTGAGAGGATGGAGGAAAGGGGAAGGATGAGTCAACAAATGAGGCTCAAGGGATAAAATCTTCATAAAGACCCTCATAATGGCTTGTAAGAGCAATGAAAGGGCTTGGAAGAGTCATTTATGGCCTAGTGGGCTTCATAAAGTTTTATGGTTGGGATATTTTGAGGGAGATGAGAGGAATTTCGATTTGGGATTGATTAGGAAGGTTTTAAGCATGCTTAGGATTGTGCAAATGATTAGAGGATGGATTAGGATGGTTTAGGATTAGTTTAGGGATAGGCAAGTGGATGGCATTTAATGAGGGTGGGTGAAGGAGGAGATATTTGTTGACTTTGGCTTGGGTTAGTAAGTCTTAACCACTATTTAGAGAATGTGACAAGGTTAGGAGGGGATTAGGATTAGGTTTAAAGACATCTTCTAGAAGAGTCTAGACTTTGGATGAGGATAAAAACTTTCTAGAATAGTCTAGAACTTCCTAAGATGAGGATGAAGACTTTCTAGAAGAGTCTAGAACTTCTTAGGATGAGGATAAATTAGATTTTTAGGAAGTAAATAAAGTTTTATTTATTTCAAGGGTTTGGGTTGAAGAGATATTTATTAAAACTTTTTTAATAAATGTGAGGATTAATATTTAATCTTAATTAAATATTTTGAGTTGGGATTAGGGGTAGGAAATGATGGGATTATCCTTTAATCAAAATTAAAGAAGGATTTGAAGATTTTGGAAGAGGTTAGTGGTCTTAAAGAAACTGGCCAAGTTTTGAGCAATTTTTTTTAAATTTTTTTTTTTGGGTTTTTTGTTCAATTTATTAATTAAATAATTAATAAATAAGGAAATAATGTTTAAATAAGATTTAAACATTTTTGGGAGGGATTCTTTAATTAAATATTTTTAATTAAGATAAAAGAATTTAATGGCATAAAAATAAATAAATAAATAAAATAAATAACTAATTAATAAATGATGATAACATCATGAATTTTTTCAGAAAATAAAAAATATTTTATTTTCTAAAGGATTTAGGTGTCTACATTTTGCCCCTCTTTGATGTGATGCTCCAAGTGGCATGCCATCAAAGATAAGAAAATAAGATGCCCAAGGCTAGAGCAAAAGAGGAGAGAATGGATTGTGAGATGCCCCCTCAAGAAGGTGGCGGGGAGAGAAAGCGAGGCTCGACGACTTCTTGAAAAGTAAAAGAATTTGAGATGAGCAAGGAGACTCAGATTGGCTTAAGAGAAGAGGTTTAGTTAGCTCAAAATCTCACTGTGGGAGAATGATAAAGGGAGAATCAGAGGCACAAGAGGAAGCAATCTTAAGATCTCAGGGATTGCAGAGGATGAAGCAGCAGAGTGCTATAAAAAGGAATCCAAGATAGGGAGATGGATGATGGGATGATAAAGCTGATGCAATAGGATTTCAAAGAGTCAGATTGGCGGAAGATGGGTTTCAGAGATCCCTAGGACTAGGATTGTGGAGCTCGAAAGATGAGGCTTGGTGGATTGATTGGATTGATGGATCCCTAAGACTAGGATTGTGGATCCCTAAAGCTAAAAGTACAGATTGATTCAAAGAGATACCAATGCATAAGTTGGGCTAGGAGAGACAGATGCTGGATATGGATGGGGGATAATGGAGATGAAGGGAAACCATTGAAGCTTTTTTGAGTAGGGAGATACTTCAAAGAGAAGTACCACCATGTAGTTGAGCACTAGATTTGCTATAGGACTGTTAGTTAATTGCCAAGGTTACGAAGAACATCAAGGCCTTTTCACCAACTGTCTAGAGGAGTGATGGACTGACTCAAAACAAACATGTAAGGATTGCCCCAGCATCACACATGAATCCGAGAGGAAGCAGCGTGGAATCGACACTGGGTAACCCACAAGCAGAAAAGAAAAACAAAAAAAATACCTAATCAAGGCCTTATGCTTAGATTGTCCCATTCGCAATATACCATGATATAAAAGATTGTGGCAACCTTGAGGAGGGAACAAAGAGATTGCTTGGAAAAGATACTTCAAGACCCAAAAGGGAAAGTTCCAAATCAAAAGAAAGAGAAAATTCAAAAGAGAACCATTTCCCAACGAGATGGGTAGGATGAGGTACTAACGGACCAAGATCAGATAGGTGGAAAGCTATATCCTGCAAAGATCTATCATAGAGCACCTAAGCTAATGGATTTTGGATGAGTGATGTGTCTAGCAAGCTGAACTAAGAAGGATAACACTTTGGTGATAGGAGATCTAGCTAAAGGATGTATTGGAATAGCTAACCAAGGGTTGTGCAATATGTGCAAGATGCTAATCAAGGAGGAACTAACATAAAAGTTGGATAGATACAATGGTACTAAGCTAAAGAGGTTGTACAAGCTGACGGACCAAGATATGTTACAAATGTACAAGGTTGTTCATGTTTTGGTTGTTGGAATATTCAAATATGAAAAGAGTGCTTATGAGAGGGGGGGCAGGGGGGGGTGAATCATAAGTACCGAACTTTAGCCAATAAAATTTTAACTGAAAGTAAGTTGCATGCATGTAAATACATCAAATAAATATATAACAAAACTCATGCATCAATAACACATAACACCGGAATTTGGTAACCCAAAAACTCTCCAGGAATAAGAAGGTAAAACTAGGGTGGGGATGATACCCACAAAAATTTAGTGCAGCAATATTGTTCAACCACTTCTGATGGTTTGCCCTATTAAAGGCCTGCCTTGTTAAAGGATTTACACTGTATTAATAGTGACCTAGTTAAAGGATTTTCAAACACTTAACATGAAGTGTCACTCGGTTAAAGGATTTTAATCACCTAATGAAAAGGTTCTTACAAAATAGCTGTAAAGCTAACTTATCACCATAGGATTTTCATTCTAATACAATTGCTAGAGAGTATTAGATACAATAAACCTGATAGATTACAATCCTTGATTGCTGAATATAGGCTCCTTTTTCGCCTTCTCCTAATCTTGATCCTTTGTGATCTGATAACTCTTGCTTCTAAAACTAGATTTTCTTATGCACCCTTGTATGTCCTTCAATATATCTCATCTCTCTCTTTTACAATGAAATTTCGTCTTCCTTATAAAGACTTCAAAGACTTAGGGTTTGTTTTGGATCTACGATCCATATTGAATCTCAATTTTTCGCTCAATACTTATCTTTTGCTGATTGGTTGCATGCCTTTAGCATTTTTCTTATTGGCTGCATGCGAATTGCATAGAAAAAATAAAGATTTGATTTTATCATTAAATCCTTCGAAGCTTACCTTCTGTCGGCTGCAAAAACTATTTGCATCATAGTTTGTGTAATTTCAAACTTTTATGCTGTTCTACTGAGTTACTCGGCTCCTGAAGTATTTCTGATACTCGACACATGCTATTTCCTGGATAGCTTGGCACTTGAACAAATCTTTATCACTCGGCACATGTTGCACTCAGCACTTATTATCACTCAGCACCTATTGCATTCGGCACTTGTTATCACTCGGCACCTGTTATCACTCAGCACCTGTTATCACTCGGCACCTGTTGCACTCAGCACTTGTTATCACTAGGCATCTGTTCTTACTCGACACTTACACTTGATCTTGGTTAAGTGTATTGATACTCGGTTGTCAAATTTATTCTTTAAGCTAACAATCTCCCCCTTTGACATGAGTGGCAAAAACACTTAATTAAGATCCATGTGACTCAGTAATTTATCCTTCATTCAAACTTTGCTCCCAAAATTTGCTATCTCCCCTAAAATTTCAAAATTTTCTATCTCTGCTATCTCCCCCTTTTATTATACTTATCATTTCATTCCTGTATTCAACTTTTATTACTTATTCTCCCCCTTTTTGACACTTATGTCAAGGGTCTTTACAATGAAATGCCATATTTGGCCAAAAATGTGCTATTTACTTCAAGGAGTACCTTTAGAGCTGCATCCCAATTTGCTAATGCGACATCTAATGTCTTATGCTGGATGGAAATCTTTGCTACTAGGTGTACAAGTCCATCAGATGAAGAAAGGTTGGGGTCTTTCCTGAGGATTCTCTCTACATTTATCTGCTCCTTGTGAAGTAATTCCAAATGAGGAGTAATTGATGATTGCATTTGTATCAATTTGGCTTTTGTGGTTGCCTCCTCTACTGCTAAAACTGCTAACTCTCTTTGTGTGTGAAGCAATTGGACAAAATGCTTCTCACTCTGAGCTGGATCTGTGGGGAGTTGCATGCTAGAAGTTTTCAGATTGTTTTCCAAGCTCAGTATTTTCTGGCTAGTGTCTTGTGTGAATGTGGAAAAATCACACAACTTATTGTACAGGGAAAAGATGTTTCCTAGTACAATTTTAACTGTTATAACTTTCTTTGCCAGTTCTTCTTGTGACAGTGCTATATCACCAGATATTTTACTATTTACTTTTCCTTGTAACTTCTTTTCTGACCATTCAAGCAATCTGGCATTTGTTTCTTGGTCTTCATTAGTCACCTGGTCAACTATATCAGATAGTTGTTCCATGATTGGTCTTGACTCATCTGGAGATTGTAAGCAAAAAGCTTCTGTGAATATGTCTTTAATTTCATTCAATGTAAGCTTATGCTTGTATTCCTTTCTTAGTGCTTCTTGTCTCCTTCTTTTGTCTAGTGCACTCGAAATTTCATTAATCTTTTCTTCAGTAAGAGTGCTAGATTCATAATATGGGATCTTTATTTCTTCATCAAGCTCAGGAACTCCATAGTGAAGTCTCCTAACTGCCTTTGATGAGCTCGAGCTTGGTGTTCTGATTTTCAGCTGTAATCCATCTGTGCTTGGCTGCTGAAGAGTTTGTGTTGGAGTGTAAGATTTTGGTAATGCAACCAATGTTTGTATTTCAGTCTCCTCCTTTTTCTGTGTCTCTTTTTCTTTAGTGTGAATATCTCTTTTATGAATGCTAGGTGGGGTTGAACTTGTTGGTTGTTCAGATATTTCTTTTATTTCCCCTGCTGCTGTACTCGACACTTGGAGTGTATCAGTGATTATACTTGGTGGAGGTGGTGGTGGAAGGAATAGAATACCAGTAGTTTGTATGGTCAAAGGTGGCACTTGTGCTTTTACCTTGACTTCTGGATTCTGTAATTCATCAACACTAACCAATACAGGATTTGAACTTAATTTTGCTACTAGTGATGATTGGTCAAGGATTTTCAAATCCTCTGCAGTTAATGGATTGATGTTTAGATTTGAAATATCTATAACATCCTTTATTTTTATAAAATCTGTAGGTGTGATGGTGGCATGAGGAGGACTAGGAGGAGATACCTGTATGTCTTGCATACTTTGATCTTGTGGCTCAGCTGTATCTTTCTCTTCCTCTTTCTCCTCATTGTGTGCCTCTTCTTCCTTTTGTTCTTTACTCTCCTTCTCCACTAGTTTCTTCTCTTTTGTTTCTGATGCTTTCTTTTCCTTTGTCTTGGCAATTGCTTCTGCCTTATATTCTTCATTATATACATCTTCAATTTTCTCGTAAACTATTTTCCACAATCTTGTGGATTTGGTAACTACCTCTTCAATTTTATTCTGCAATATGCTGATTGCTCTATACTTGGAGGAGTGAATATGTTATTATGCCTTCTTACGACATTTATTATTTGATCTTTAGTCAAATCAGGCAACAATCTTGCCAATGTTGACTCCCTTATTTCTTTTTCCATTTGTAAACAAAAATGCCATTTATCCTCTATAATTTTATACAGTTCTCTTGGCATAGATTCATCTAATTCTAGAGGTGTGTGCTTATACTCAGCCATCATAGCATACACAGATTCCTCTAATTTATTTTTCTCTTCTTTGGTGAGCTTAGAAAAATTCAGGTTCTTTAGACCTTTTAAATCATTATTTCTAATTTTTGAACATAATTTATCAATAGCAGTCTGGGGTTTGTGTCTTACCACTTGAAATTGACTATTGTCCTCTGGCTCTATTTTCTCCTCATCTGTTTCAGGCTAGGGAATAAATTTCCTTTTCTTTGACTCAACAATAGTCTTCTTTGAGTCTTTCTTATTTCCTTTTGCATCTTCTTGGGCTTTTTGTGCTGCAGCCCTTGTGGTCGGTCTCTTTGGTGCAGGGGAAGCTACTTTCCTCCCCTTGGATTTAGGAGCAGAAGGAGGTGTGGTCTTTCTCTTAACTGGTGCTTCCTTGGCTTTTTCTACCTCAGCACTTTCCTCTCTGTGTCCTTTTGACCCTTGAGTTTGACCTTGAAGTTTATCTCCTTCTTCTTTAATGTCTTCTCCTTCTTCTTCTGCCGTTCCTTTTTCTTCTATGCCAAATTTTCTTTTGATTTGTCTCACCATTTTCTCTTTCTTCTTTACTGCTGAAGCAGTCTTCAAATCTGTTATTACTTTTGATTTGACAACATCATAAGTTCCAATTTTTTTTGCATTTTTATCTCCTTCTTCTGCAAGTAAAGTTGTTATTGCTGCAGAGGCTTGATCAACATCAAGTTCATAACCTAGTGTCCCAAGCCATCTTATTCTAGGTATAACTGCTTGTATATAAGTATAATCTATATCTACAAGAAAACAAATATCTTTTTCATATTTCTCAGTCAATGAGACTAGAATTCTCATTCTTTGTTTCATGAACTTTTTGAAGTCCTCAAAATAACCAGTCATTTGGGCATCAAAATTTTCACCCATCTGTTCAATGTATCCATTAATTTTCTCAACAATTGTTTTATCTGGATTCCATTTTACTTTACCCATAGAAGGAAATTCTTTCATCAAATAGAAAAACATACACATCAAAACTGATCCAAATTTGCATTGAGCTCCCTTGCTCTTCCTTATAGCTCCCAGATTTTCATTAATCTATTGAAACATGAGCTCTGCCAAATCATAAGTGTGATCCCTTTTGATTATCTTGTATGCAACATCAACTGCTATACAAGGTACACTATTTAACCTGCTTGATTGATAGAATTTGTGTGAAATGATTCTCACAGTAAAATCTAGTAGGGGATCTGTGACTGTGTCTATAGTCATTCCTCTATTGTTCCATTTGGCACCTGTATTTTTCTCTATTACTTCCCTTTTGTCACTTTGCAAGGTCTTTGGCCAATCTAGGGTTGGAATACCAGTAACCCTATGAAAAATTTTCTTGGTAAATTTTACTAGCCCTGACTCTAACCAAAAAGCTCCATCATGTATTCGGCTCAAAACTATCCGTACCCATTCAGTTTTGAAAACAGTCGGAAATGCTAGGGTTTTGGTCAATCCTTTTCTTTCTATTATTGAAAACTCATTTTTCAGTACTTTGTTTTCACACAGTTTATCATATGCATTATGAATTTCTATGTCTCCTATGGCACCAATTTTGCAATTGTAGCATCTGCGAACATCTTGTACCATAACAACTTTATCCGAAATAACTGATAATGCACCTGCAGGATCATTCTTGTATGCTACTTCTTGAATGAGCTTAAATTCAGGTTGTTTTACTTCGTTGCTGACCAACTAAACTTCATGACTCTTTAAACCCTTGGGGGTTCCTGAACCAGATGCCATTGTTTGCCAAACTAGGGTTTATAATTTAAACAAGTTTATGACTCCTACATAGCTTGGCACTTAAGAAAAACACCTTAAATCAATGAGATTTGTCTTATATCATTGTTGAAATCTTTTAAGAATGGCTTTTGAGCTATTCTTGATCTTCTCCGCTCCTTTTTCGGCTTTGCTTCTTGTTCGAATGGTGAGAAAATGATCAAAAATAAGATTTATGTACCCTTCAAAATAGAGTAATAAATGCTTAGTACACTGCCAACTGTCTACTTGGCTCTTGAAAGGTTTTGTTATAACTCGACTCCCATTATGTTTTACTTTACTTGGCTCCTATTGATATTTCATAGCTCGGCATCAACTATCAATCTCGGTTGTTGTTAGCAACTCGGCTTCTGAAGGCAAATTTGACATATCTTCAAAAAATTCACAATTTTGACTTAGCATCCTTTTTTATTATGCTGATTTCATTTTTGCAGTTCTTATATGTCTTGGGACTGATTTATGATGATACTTGGTTTATCAATCCCTCACACTCATTCTTTACTTAATTTGATGAAGTGTGATCACTTGACCTATTAGGTGAAGTGATCTCTTTATTTGATGTGCTAGACTCATCTTTCTTTCTCCACGTCTTATTCATTTCACTTCTGATATGTCCAACATCTATCTTTGCCTTTTCATTGCTAAACTCAGAACTTGATGCCTTTGACCTTGTTGGGCAATTCCTGCTGACATGACCAATTTTTAAGCAACTGAAACATGTGGTTTGACTCAACCATCTTTTGTAGTTCCCTCTAAAATGTGTTCTTATGCAATTCTGTGGGATATGTCCATATTCTTGACAATAGTGATAGCTGTTTCTGGTGTTGTAATCCCAAAATTCATGGTTTGATGTCTTTGCTGGTTGATTTACTGTCCACATAGGTTTTGATCTACATTCAAATGCCCTATGTCGATACTTTTTGCAATTATAAAAATGTCCATCAAACCTTTGAGTCCTTGTGACATTGGATTTGCAATTTTGTGTCATATGTCCTTGCATGTTACACTTGTGACAGAAACTTTTGGGTATGTTTGATTGATTGAATCTTCTACTCCTGCACACATTAGCTGTATGTCCCTTCTTATTATAGAAATGACAAGTGGGTTTTGAATTCTTACCTTTATCACTTCTTTGTTCAACACTCTTTGAAGATTCTCCAACTTCAGTGCTATTGTATCCAAGTCCTGATGTATCATGGGCAGATTTTTGTGATTTCAGCAATTGTTCAAAATACTTGATTGCTTCACTTGATTTATTGAGATTCTCTGCTACCTCTTTTTCTCTATTCAATTCATTCTGCATTTGTTCATTTTGCATCTTCAAGGTAGAGATCTCAATATCCTTTACATTGAGTTCATGATGAAGATTCATCATTTGGGCAAGTTTATCCATCTGCATGTTTGAGATCATTGTCAGTTCAGTACATTTTTCTTCAAGTCTGTTTACAAGATTCTTTTTGTCATTTTCCATCATGACCTTATCATCAACTACTCTTTTCTTTTGTTCAGTGATTTCACATATCATTATAGCTTGTGATTCATGTTCCATCTTGAGAGTTCTTATCTCATCTGCTTGAATTTTATTTTTCTCCATCAGTTCTGCTATTGCTGCATCAAACTCTTTAGTGTCTCCACTAGAAAATATGTTGGTGGTATCAATCTCCTTGTAGTGCATATCATTTTCAGCTATGGCTAGATCCTTCCTCTTTTTTAATGAGCTTCTCAATTTTTTTCTGAATTCCTCCAAGCTATGTAGAGCAAGTTGCACATCTATCACCTGATTCTCAATGATCTTTCCAAGTTTGAAAGCTTCCATCTTTAGATCTTTACCTCTAAGCTGTTAGGCTTTTCCTTGTGAGAACCTGACCTTCTCTGATACCAATTGTTGGAATATTCAAATATGGAAAGAATGCTTATGAGAGGGGGGGGGGGGGGGGGGGGTGAATCATAAGTAACAAACTTTAGCCAATAAAATTTTAACTGAAAGTAAGTTGCATGCATGTAAATACATCAAATAAATATATAACAAAACTCATGCATCAATAACACAACACCAAAATTTGGTAACTCATAAACCCTCCATGAATAAGAAGGTAAAACTGGGGTGGGGATGATACCTACAAAAATTTAGTGCAGCAATATTGTTCAACCACTTCTGATGGTTTGCCCTGTTAAAAGCTTTACACTGTATTAATAGTGACTTGGTTAGAGGATTTTCAAACACTTAACATGAAGTGTCACCCAGTTAAAGGATTTTAATCACCTAATGAAAAGGTTCTTACAAAATAGCTGTAAAGCTAACCTATCACCATAGGATTTTCATTCTAATACAATTGCTAGAGTATTAGATACAATAAACCTGATAGATTACAATCCTTGATTGCTGAATACAGGCTCCTTTTCCACCTTCTCCTGATCTTGATCCTTTGTGATCTGACAACTCTTGCTTCTGAAAATAGATTTTCTTATGCACCCTTGTATGTCCTTCAATATATCTCATCTCTCTCTTTTACAGTGAAATTTCGTCTTCCTTATAAAGACTTCAAAGACTTAGGGTTTTTTTTGGATCTACGATCCATATTGAATCTCAATTTCCCACTCAATACTTATCTTTTGCTGATTGGTTGCATGCCTTTAGCATTTTTCTTATTGGCTGCATGCGAATTGCATAGGAAAAATAAAGATTTGATTTTATCATTAAATCCTTCGAAGCTTACCTTCTGTCGGCTGCAAAAACTGTTTGCATCATAGTTTGTGCAATTTCAAACTTTTATGCTGTTCTACTGAGTTACTCAGCTCCTGAAGTATTTCTGATACTCGGCACATGCTATTTCTTGGATAGCTCGACACTTGAACAAAATTGTATCACTCAGCACATGTTGTACTCGACACTTATTATCACTCGACACCTGTTGCACTCGACACTTGTTATCACTCGACACCTTTTGCACTCGGCACTTGTTATCACTCGGCACCTATTCTTACTCGACACTTACTCTTGATCTTTGTTAAGTGTATTGACACTCAGTTGTCAAATTTATTCTTTAAGCTAACATTGGTTTTTGTGAGATGGAAATGTTCATGAAGGGTGGGATGTCTACAATAGTTGATAGGCGGATAGGTAGATGGTTTGTGAAAAGCTTAAGGAAAATGAGATTCTTTGTGTGCATGTGATAGGATACAAGCTAGGATACAAGATTTGACATATAATAAAAGCTGGAATATGGTACAAGCTTTGGACAAGATTTGGATATACAAGCTATGATACAAGGGATGATACAAGATTTACAAGCTAGGGTACAAGATTTACAAGCTGAGGTACAAGATTTACAAGCTGTACATGAGGTATTTACAAGCTTCATTAGATTTTGGATATTTGGTCAGAACACGAAGGGAACAAGTAGGTGTTTTTTTGGATTGTGAATGGATGGATGAGGGATAGGATAGTGATAGATAATGGATTAGTCTTAGTACACAAGGTGCTTGAATTACTAGGTTTTCACCAAGGTACCTGTCCAAGATGCTTGAATTGCCAAGTTTTCACCATTGGACGTTGATTTCTCTTTACTATTTTTTTGTATTTTTCAAAAGCTGGGTATACCAAGGATCTTCAAGCATAGAACTTCTTGAGATGAATGATGTTAGTAGGATCATTCAAGAGTTCTCCTTTTAGTGTAGATAGCTGATAGGCTCCAGAGCCAAAGGAGGCAGTGACAACATAAGGACCAAGCCAGGTAGGTTCAAACTTGCCTTTCTTTTCTAGATCAGTTTGGACTTTCATATTTTCTTTGAGGACCATGTCGCCCGACTGAAAGTGTCGTGGAAGCACCTTCTTGTTGAAATTCCTTTTGAGACGAGTTTGATAGACTGTGAGATGATCATAGGCTTGCTGTCGCTTCTCATCTAAGAGATCTAGCTAGGTGAGCCAAGCTACTCTGTATTCTTCATTTGATATTTGCCCTTGTAAAGATATGCGCAAGGAGGGAAGTTCAACCTCTATAGGTAGTACTGATTCGACACCATAGACTAAGGAGTATGGAGTTGTGCCTATGGATGTATGGAAGGAAGTTCGATAGGCCCATAGGGTTGGATTTATTTGTAGGTTCCAATCGCGTCCGAAATCATTGACAACTTTCTTTAGGATTTTGAGGAGGGTTTTGTTAGTTGCCTTTTCCTGGCCGTTACCTTGTGGGAAATATAGGCTAGAAAAGTGGTGATGGATGTAGAGGGAAGTGCATAATTCTTTCATGTTGAGATTTTCAAAGTTACCTTTGTGGTCAGTGAAGATGGTGGATGGGATGCCAAGGTGGCAAACAATGTGGTACAAGATGAACTTGGAGACTTGAACTCCTGTAGCTGAGACTAGGGGGACTGCTTCCACCCATTTAGTGAAATAGTCTGTAGCTATTATTATCCATTTATGTCCATCATATGAGAGAGGTGTGATAGTTCCAACTAGATCAAGGCCCCAACAAGCGAAAGGCCAAGGTGGTGCAATAGGCTGTAGATCCATTGCTGGAGTGTGCATAAGATTTGTGTGCTGCTGACATGGGAGATACTTTCTGACAAAGTCACAATAGTCTTCTTCAATGGTAGGCCAATAGTAGCCTGCTCTAAGGATTTGTCGCATGAGGACAATACCACTCGTGTGGGCACCACAAAGTCTAGAGTGTACTTCTTTTAATGCCATCACGACCTCATTTTCATCTAAACATCGTAAGAGAGTATCATGATAACTCCGATGATATAGGGTATTGGCTATGATAACATAGCGAGATGATTTTTGCATGAGGTTTTGGCATTGGGTACGTGTGAGGTGAGGGGAGATGATACCATCTTTAAGGTAAGTGTGAATCTCATGGTACCAAGGGGATTGGGGACCAACCAAGATACAAATACAGTTTGAGTCATCATTCGCATAGGCAGGTGTGAGGAGCTGCTTGACTAAAAACTCATACTGTGTAACTGCTTGGGAAATTTCCAAGAGCGAGCGGATAGTAGCCATAGCATTTGCTGCTTTGTAAATGCTGGGTTAGCTGATCAACTAGCTCTTTGTAGGGTAATAGCTTTTCATCTTTGGTTTGATATTCATTTAGGGCTTGCTTGATGATGAGCTGAGAACCACTAAAGATTTGTAACTCAATGATGTTCCATTCTACAGCTATCTCTAATCCTGCTATGAGAGCCTCATATTCTGCTATATTGTTGGTGCTAGAGAATTGTAGCTTGAAGGCTTTTGGAATGTAATCTCTTTGAGGTGTGACCAACAATATTCTTGCCCTTGATCCATGAGATGTATATGAGCCATCAAAATAAAGTTTCCATGGGGGCTGTTCTTCAATTAGACAAATATGCTCATCTAGAAATTTTGTGATCTGCTATAGCTTGCCCTTTGATTGCCTTTCTGTCCACATACTGGATGTCAAATTCGCTAAGGAGCATAACCCATTTAGCCAAACGGCCTCTAAGTGCTGTTCTGGAGAGCATATACTTGAGAGGGTTGATTTTGGAGACTAGTTGGATGGTATGACTTAGCATGTAGCGACGAAGCTTTTGAGTTGAGAAAACAACTACCAAACAAGCTTTTTCCATAGGAGTATAATTGAGTTCATAACCAACTAGGGTTCTACTGATGTAGTAGATGGCTCTTTCTTTGCTATAGTCATCGAGTTGTGCTAGAAGTGCCCCTAGAGCAGTAGGTGTTGCTGATATGTACAAGATCAAGGGATGACCAGGAACTGGTGGAACCAAGATAGGGGGATTGATGAGATATTGCTTGAGATGATCAAAGCTGCGTTGACATAAAGGATCCCACTTGAAGTTTTCATCCTTCTTCAGTAAGTGTGCAAATGGCGTACACTTATCTGCAAGCTGGGAGATGAAGCGCCGAATGGATTGAAGCTTTCCCTAAAGAGTGTGAAGTTGTCGCAGTGTTTGGGGAGGAGGCATGTCTAAGATAGCTTTGACCTTCTTGGGGTCAATCTCTATACCTCATTTAGAAACTAGAAAGCCTAGAAGCTTGCCAGATGTGACCCCAAAGACACATTTCTTGGGATTCAGCATGAGATGATATTTAGCTAACCTATCAAAGACTTTCTCCAGGTCAGCAAGATTATCCATGAAGGTATGAGATTTAACCAAGATATTATCCACATAATCCTCCAAAATTCTATGGATAAGATCATGAAAAATGGCTGTCATAGCTCTTTGATAGGTAGCCCCAACATTCTTTAGGCCAAAATGCATCATGTTGTAGAAAAAGGTTCCCCAAGGGGTAGTGAATGTTGTCTTATGCTGATCCTCTTCTGCAATCTTTATTTGATTATACCCAAAAAATCCATCCACGAGGGAAAGAATTTCATGTCCAGCTATAAGATCTACAATCATATCTATGTTGGCCAAGGGAAAATCATCTTTTAGACAAGCTTTGTTAAGATCTCTGAAATCAATGCAGATTTTGATGTCACCGGAAGGCTTAGAGACGGGGACCATGTTGGAGATCCACTCTGGGTAGTCGATAGGTTGGATAACCTGAGTAGCTAACATTCTTTCTAATTCAGCTTTGACCAGTAATGCCACCTTGGGGTGCAATTTTCTAAGCTTTTGTCTAACAGGCTTGATCAGCTGCAAGATGATGAACTACAAGCTATGGGTCCAATCCTGGCATGTCCTAATATGACCATGAAAATTGACCCATGTTCTCTCTGAAGACCTCAAAGAGGAGGTCAGCTTGGTCTTGTGATAGGGATGCAACAATGTAAACAAGTCTGGGGATCTCTAAAGAATTGATGTTGACTTCTCTAGTATCCTCAATTAGAATAGAAGACACCTCTAGTTGATTATCTTGAGGAGGCAATGCTAAATCCTCATGTTCTACTTGTGACTCTGGATTTTCTTGCTAAGGGGTTCTCTTTGCTGCCTTAGCTAGTCCTGGATTCACCTTAGTTCTAGTTTTGGGTGTATCGAAACTAGGTTGGGGATTTTTTTCAAAATACCCCTTGGGATCTAGCTTATAGATATAGGCGGAATCTGGCTTTGTTTGCTTGTGAGGAGTTTTGACTCCCATGAATCTCAAAAGCACTTCCTCTGATGTGAACTCATCAATGTGTATGACGCTTGCTTGGTCCCAATCTATGAGTTGTGGATGGGCGAGTGGTAGGTCAATGAAATGGATGGATAGTTCTTGGAGAACAGAGTCTCCGAGGAAGATTTGGTCTGGGATATCGTCATAGGCTCTCTTTTCAACTTGCTCAAGAATGTCTTCAATTTTGACAAGGTCATGGTGAATGTTTGAAAAAGTGTGACCATTCTCAATGGTGCCCCCCAATTGTTGGTATGCCAAAGCCAAGACCTGACTTCGATTCCCACTTGTGTGTGTTGATGGGGCATTGCATGCCTCTTTCTTCTGGTCCTAGACCACCACCTTGATAGTTCCATTTGTCAGTGATGAGCTTATGTTCTTGGGGATACTTTTGGCTGAAGTGATCAAGGCGTGCTTGATTTCTTCGAGGTGCATCCTTATGTAACCAATTGTTGATATCTGGAGTGAGCTCCTCATGAAGAGGGATTTTTGAGGATACAAAGGTTGTTGGGCCAAACTGTTTGTATCAAGGAGGTGGAATCTCCTTAGCTTTGTGATATGTCGGTCATCCATGGGTGTGTGGATCAAGTGGGAGTGCCCCGATAGCAAATGCATCTGACAGACTATACTCTCCATAGCCTTTGTTATTGATCTTCACGGTAGATAGGGTGGAGGCAAGGATGGTTTCTAGGTCATTACAAGTGTGGGATGAGATGGCGATGGCTGTGCCGATATCAATTCAAGGGAAATGGTTTGCATATGAAGTTTCAACTGCATTGCAGTAAGCAAAGGGTTCTGGATCAGCATGGATGGTTACCTCAGTGCCCTAATGCAAAAATTTGATGCACTAATGGTAAGTGGATGGAACGGCTTTCATGGCATGAATCCATGGGCAATCGAGGAGGATGTTAAATGGTAGGTTTAGATCAATAACATGTCAGTGTGTTTCTTGGATGACTGGCCCAACCTTGATTGGCAGCAACATAGTTCCTTCTGTGGTTCTTTCCAAGTTGTCATAAGCTTTGATGGTGATAACCTCACTGATGATATTTGCCTTAGTATACCCAACTTGTTTTATGAATTTTAGGGTGCAAATATTCAAGGCTGATCCATTATCTATCATTACTCTTTTTACGAAAAAATTGGATACCATAATAGCTATGTGGACCAGAAGGGTGTGATCTGGCTCAAGCATAGGTATCTCGGTGGGTTTGAATGATAGGGCACATGAGGATGAAAGGTGTCCAACAAGATTACAAAAATTAGTAGCGTTGATATCTGAAGGGACACGAGATTCTATGAGAGCACTGTCAAGGATGTTCTTGTACACAAGACTAGTGCAGAGAAGGTCTAAAATGGAGATTTGGGCTAGCATGTTCCCAAGGTGTTCCAAGATATTGTATTGGCTTTTTGTTGGAGCTGATGGTGCTAGTGAAACTAGTGGGCCTGTGATGTTAAATTGTGCTCTTCGAGTGGACACTACACACTCATTCTTTGGTCCTTGGATATTGATAACATTGATAGAAGGATCTTTCTTGGATATACAACCTATGAGGCTACCATAATCTATATAGGATGAAGTGTGGTCATTGTTCTTCCCATGTTGTTGGTTTGGCTGGTGGTTGTTGGTGTTGTTGTTGTTGGTTTGGATAGGTGCTTTTCCAAGATTTTGGTTGTTGTGAGGGGGAAAAGCATTTTGATAGATCTGTAAGCCTGCATTGGGAGAGGTTTGGGCACCAAAAGTGATTTCTTTTCAATCAATGAGGTCTTGCACATAATCTTTCAATTTATGCATCTAAGGGTGGTGTGACCTTTTATCCTATGAAATTTGCAGTACTCATTATCTTTGTACCATGCAACTTTGGATTGGCCTAGGTCAATTTGCTAGGTAGGAGGAAATTTGATGAGGTTTTCCTTAGTCAATTTCTCAAAAATGACATCCAATGGCTCACCAAGGGGTGTATAATTTCTAGGTGCAGGTTGGAACTTGGGCTTTGATCCTGCAACTACATTGATGGTATTAGCTTGATTGCTAGACCCTTGAAAGTTGGGTCTTGGATTGTGGCCTTGATAGCTTTGGTGATTCTGGTGTTGCTAGTTGATAGTTTGTTGATTGTTTGGTTGATACGATGGGTTGGACTGATTTTGGGAAGGACCAACAATATTCACATGTCTCATATTAGTAACCCCATCTGTTGCAACGTGCTTAATTTTATTCCAATACCTATACTTGTCATTGGAATGTGATTGATTTTGGTTGGCCTCCTTATAAATCTTGACCACACCATTCATTCCTTTCTCTTTGATATCTTTGTAGGTCTGCAAACAGTTCATGGTCATGTGGTGAGCCAAGCTAGGATGGGCATTATCAATAAACATTTTCACCAAATGGTGCTCTGGCAAGGTGCAAGATATGTGGGTGGTAAGGGTTTGCCATCTTTGTAGATATTCGGGAAGGCTTTCTCCACCTTTTTGCTTAGTGTGGACAAGATCAACTACTAAGAGCTCTGTTTCAACAAGATGGGCATATTGGGCTACAAATGCCTCAAACAATTCAGCAAAGTTTTTAATTGTACCATATGGGATTCTATAAAACCATGCAAGAGCTGGTCCGGCCAAGCTTTTGGGAAAAAGACGCAAGAGGAAGACATCACCGTATGCCACTTCTTGGCAGTGCATGTAAAATTCTTTGATATGTGTGACAGGGTCTCTTTTTCCTTTGAATTTTTCAAACTTGGGTATCTCAAAGTGTTTGGGAAATGGTGTCATGGTAATGGCTTTGTCAAATGGGTAAGGACACACATTTTCAAACTTGAAGGTTTTTGGATCATTTCCTTCCTGGATGTTCTTCAAAGTTGTCTTCATGGCTTCCCATTCTAAATTAATGGGTGATGGCTGAGGTGCACCCAATGTAAGATTTTCCTGAGGTAGGTATGTGCTAGATGGGGCAATGGAACATGGATGGCTTTGAGGTATGGGCTGGTAGGGATTGTACATGGCTTGGGGAACTGAATGGTGGATGATGGGTTGCTGAGGTGGACGAGGCACATATTGCTGCCTGTGTTGCAAGGCTTGCTGTTGATATGTGATTTGGGTTAGGGATTGAGGGACGTAGGCTGGCTATGGGATAAATGGATTGCTTTGTGGAGGTAAGGTATAAGATGGTTGTGAAGCTTGGAGAAAGGATCGAGGAGCTTGTGGAACTGGACTTGGGATTTGAGGAGTTTGACCAATATATGTGGGTTGTGCCCCCATTTGGGAGGGTATCATGGCAAAGGAGGCCAAGTAATTGGTGGTTGGTGGTGGTGGATTTCCTACTAGAAGTGGCATAGAAAAATAGTTAGTAATAGGAGGAAATGGATTAGTTGGTGGTGGAGGTGGTGGGAATTGAAAGCTTGGGAATGGAATTGATGGGGTTTGATAGCTTGGTGGTTGGATTGAAAGCTTGGTAGAGTGGTGGCAGGAGCTTGGGTCACTTGAGAGCTTGGTAGAACATTGGTAGTAGCTTGTGGGGTTTGATAGCTTTGTGGAGTGAGGGCAGTAGCTTGTGGATTTGTGGTTGATGGCATTGAGCTCCAAGGACCTAGTGGAAATGATGGAATTGTGGTCTGAGCTGAGGTAAACAAGTTGGGGGTGATGAAAGGTTGATTTCTTGGCCCCATGGGTGGCATCCCAATTGTATATTACTGAGGTTGGCCAAAGATGCTAGCACTAATTTGGGAGATGGGTGGATTTGGAAGGCTGGGTTGGAGAGCAACAACAACAATAGTGAAGGGAGTGAATGATGAGGCATTTTGGGTGAAGGGGGTTTGGGATGGAGTGGTATGGACCAATGGTGGAGTGGTGGTAGCTGGATTGGCTTGTGGAATGGAGATTTCAACCTGGGTGGAGGATGTTATGTTTGGGTCTGTTGGATCATATGGGGTGGGTTGAGGCTCTTCTTTTGGAACATATTGAGGATAATTTGAATCATAAGAGCCTATGGGTGGTGGGAGTTATCCAAACAACAGGTGAGATGGATCTGATAAGGGAGGAGGTCTTCCAAATTCAAAAGCTCCTATGTTGTCCCTTCGAAAGTTAGCCATGATTATTTCTTTGCTCTTGTCTATAATGGTGTTCACCAATACTGCATTTCCTAGTTGGTTCATGAAAGCTTCAATGTCAGTAGGTGATGGTATAGTGTTCTTTGGGCTGAAGGATGGTTGAGTGCTCAAGGGGAGCGATGCTATTTGATCGAAATGGTAGGGTTCTATTTTTTCTTTCTTCTTCTTGGCTAAGCGAGTGACGGGTGGCATGAAAATGTTCCTAGGGATGAGATGCAACAATGTTGATGGATGCCAAGGGGGAAGGCTTTTCTATGCAAATGATTTCTTGGGTTGAGGCAAAGCTATATGAAAAACCTAAGGAGGATTAGGTTGGGGATTCTAACCTCAAAGATATGTTGCCAAATCATGAAAGGTCTGCTTTCCTATGTGCAAGCTTGGTTGTGATTGTGTCAGCTTAAGGATAGACTGATGATCCTTTAGGAAAAACACGAGATTGACCACTTGTGGATCCCAACTTTTAGCTCAAGGTGATGAGGGATAACAAGTGACAAAGCTAGATTAACCTAGACAAAGCTCTATCAAAGAGATAACCTTGGTGAGATTGGTGGATTTGCAAGATGGTAGGAATGGTAGACTTTGGCAAGGTGACAACAATTTTGAAGGCTTGGATGTGAAGTTTAGGCTTTTGGGATGCTAGCTAGGTTTGAGGGGATTGGTTTGGTTCTAAGGAAAAGATCTGAATGAGATGGGTAAGATAAAATTCTTAGGGGGATGACTAAGGGTGGCTGGCTTACCTACAAGGATGACTCTAAAGTGGAGCTTATGCAAGAAGATGCGGAGGAACAAGGGGGCCTAATCATAGAAATCATGCCTAGTTGGTAAGGCATAAGCAGGGTTAACTCCTAGATGCTTGCTAAATTTGATAGTGTGATCTAACTAGGCATCTTGAAGGGCTTCATTGGTAGCTTTGTCTTCTGCTTTGTGGAGTTTGGCAATTCGAGGGCTTGGTGTTACTTCCTTTTTCTTAGCTGCAATATCTTGGTATGCTTGAGATGGCTTGAGTTTGGCTTTGTGAAACTTCTATTTGGGTTTGGGTTGTTCTGACATAAATTCCTGAATTGACTTGGCTTAGAGAGATTTTGGTTGTTTTGCTTCAAATCGTTCAACTTTTGGAACAAGTAGTGACTATGCTAATTATGCCCTAAGCTAAGATTGACCAAGTTTGGCAAATATTCATTCAACAAGTAAAAGATCAAGCAATAGATCAGAACAACTAGATAGAAATTTTTGATTCTTAGAATGTGATACTTGCACCATAGAGTGTGTTTGTTCTACAAATGTTTCAATTAGTCACTTCAAACACATTAACATCCTAGATGGTTATCTACAAGGTTGATAGTTGGTTTAGCTAAGGAGTCCTCAATATACCCATGGTACGTGAGGCTAAAATTCATAGATGAAACCAAAACAATGTCACACAACCGAGAGGAGCGGTAACCCACTTCTCCTCTTTCACTTCTCAAGGGTATAAAGTTCCTTGAGGCTTAGCCTGAGTGACAAAATCTTGATCCCAAGAGAGGTTTCTTTGGATTCACCTCCCAATCTTTATACTTTGCCGGAATGCTGGAGTTGAGGTCATCCCAAGGGGTGATGAAATCTCCAAGCAGGCCTCCTAAAATTTAAACAAGATTTTGGATTCTAATCTTATGCACCCAAGATGGCCTCGAAAGACGACAAGGGGAGAGAAGACTTGGATGATCTTAGGCTAAAAGACAGAATTCTTTTCAAACTGATGCTTAATTTTTTTGGATCTAGACCTTGCAAACACACATGTTTAGGATGCAAGTGTTCAATTCCAACTCGAAGCATTAACAGAAGTAAAATCGATCGAAGAATGAATACACCAAGAAGATTTAGGGTCAACAAAAGTAAACTCGCAGGCCCAAAGGCCCTCCACATCAAGTATCGATTAATTTTTTCTTTAAGGCATTCAAGATTGAGTGTGAGGTTTTTTTAAGCCCAAAATAAAGATGTGTAAGACTCGGTTTCAAGCGCGCATCCGGAGGCGCTCCACGTCAAAATTTGTTCAATTTTTATGCCCAAATGAAGTGTTAGCAAGACTAATGTGCATTCAAAAAATTATCTATCTTAGAAAAACCAATAAAAATTCAAGTGAGTGGAATTTGATTTTTGTGGAGCACTTAACACCTTCTTAGGTAGACCCTTCCCCATATATAGCATTGATATTGCAACCAATGGTTAGAATGATGAGTGATTAAAGAGGGTGAGTCCAACAACAAATTCACTCAAAGTGTCTTTATTTGTTTTTATAACTTAGAAAGTTTCTAAAATGTAGATTCTTTTTATGCCCCAAAAGATGAAGTGTGAGATATTGTAATGATTAATTGACCTTTTGCATTCAAGATTGGATTTGTTGTTTTAATCATGCATTCATAAAAAAACAAACTTGATTTTAATCCATGGCACTCAAGAGTGATTTTAGCAACATGCATTCAAAGACAAGTGATTAAACATTCAAGTTTTTTCCTTTGAGCATTCAAGATTGAGATTTTGTGTGTTTTTTTAAGAACTTTGAAGTGCTTTGTTTTAACCTTAGATCATTCAAGATTGTTTTGGACTCAAAAGTGAAAATGACTCTTTGGACTTTGGTTTTCATTCAAGATTTTGTGTTCTAGTTTGCATGTTTTAAGCCCAAAAATGATATTCTTAGATTGTTTTGATGCATGAAAAACCTAAGAAACATTCAAGATTTTGCAACAAGACATTTGTTTGGAACAAATAACAAAGCTTTTAGGACAATTTTGGCAACTATTTAGGACTCTTAGTTTTCATGAGATTTTTAAAAGAACTTTAAAATATTTGCAAATGAGGTTCATTTTATCCTTGATTGATGCTTTGAGTTTGATTTAGATTCTAGTGTGCACTTAGTGTTGATTTTGAACCTTTTGAAATGGAAACTTGAAGTTCCTTTTTAAATTCTCAAAAATGAAGTGTTCCTAACTTTGCATGAATGCATCTAAAATCTTGATGTTGTAAGGATGCAAATGATTGGATTGGTTTAGTTTCACTTGTTAAAAGATTTTTTTAAAAATTTTTTTTGCAAATTTTTAGTTTTTAATGAATTTAAGTATGATTTGGGGGTTCATTTTAAGCACTAAAAAGAAGTGTGTATGATTTTGCTTCCTTAAAAAGAAGAAGAAGTAGTAGATGGAATAAGAAGAATATAGACAAGAAGAGGAAGAATAATTTCAAGTGCTCTGTCCACCTATAAGCTTGAAAAATCTACAAACACTATGAGATAGACTATGAGTTCCTTTGTCTTCTTCATGCTCATGTGGATCTACAAAACCAATTTATATAATCTTACCAATCACAAAAATAAGCAAAATTAGCCAAAATTAGCAAATGACATACAAAACTTGACTAAAAAAGTTAATGAAGATGACCCATGCGAGGTCCCACCGGGTGTGCCAAAATGTATATGAGCAATGTTAGTATTTCTAATAAAAACCAAATTTAAATAAAGCTTCTACAAAATAAAAAAAATTCATAAACTTTGAGATAGACTAAGATGAGCTCTCAATTGAGAATATGAGCCATTAATGGGCTCTCTCAATGAGAAGCTCTCTTGTTGAGTGGCTTTGTCTAAATAGATAGGATGTATGCTCAAGCTTATGCTTCAAAAAGGGTTTCACATGGAGTTGGAATTTGGATGTGAGTGTATGGTTTTGATGTAAAATGGCTTCTTAAAATGACATTATGAGTTTACTTCATGGATTGTGTTGTTTTGCAAAGGGGAAGGATCCAATTTATAGGCAAGAGACTTGAGGGATTGAGGGCTAAGATGCAAGGATGGGGAAAAGCTCATGGAGAGCTCAGATTGCATGAGAGGAGAACACATGGATTGTGCTTCCTTACAGCCAATCAAAGAGTGACACATGTCATAGGGTGAGAGAATGGAAGAAAGGGGAAGGATGAGTCAACAAAGGAGGATCAAGGGATAAAATCTTCATAAAGACCCGCATAATGGATTGTAAGAGCAATGAAAGGGCTTGGAAGAGTCATTTATGGCTTAGTGGGCTTCATAAAATTTTATGGTTTGAATATTTTGAGGGAGATTGGAAGAATTTTGACTTGGGCTTGATTAGGAAGGTTTTAAGCTTGATTAGGATTGTGCAAATGATTAGAGGATGGATTAGGATGGTTTAGGATTAACTTAGGGATAGGCAAGTGGATAACATTTAATGAGGGTGGGTGAAGGAGGAGATATTTGTTAACTTTGGCTTGGGTTAGTAAGTCTTAACCCATGTTTAGGGAATGTGACAAGGTTAGGAGGGGATTATGATTAAGTTTAAAGATATCTTCTAGAAGAGTCTAGACTTTGGATGAGGATAAAGACTTTCTAGCATACTCTAGAACTTTTTAAGATGACAATGAAGACTTTCTAGAAGAGTCTAGAACTTCTTAGGATGAGGATAAATTAGATTTTTAGAAAATAAATAAAATTTTATTTATTTCAAGAGTTTGGGTTGAGGAGATATTTGTTAATTTTTTTTTAATAAACATGAGGATTAATATTTAATCTTAATTAAATATTTTGAGTTGGGATTAGGGGTAGGAAATGATGGGATTAACCTTTAATCAAAATTAAAGAAGGATTAGAAGATTTTGGAAGAGGTTAGTGGTCTTAAGGAAATTGGCCAAGTTTTAGGCAAAAAATAAATTTTTTATTTATTTTGATTTTTTTGGTCGATTTATTAATTAAATAATTAATAAATAAAGAAATAATGTTTAAATAAGATTTAAACATTTTTGGGAGGGATTCTTTAATTAAATATTTTTAATTAAGATAAAGGGATTTAATGCCATAAAATAAATAAATTAATTAAATAAATAATTAATTAATAAATGATGATGTCATCAGAAATTTTTTCAAAAAATAAAAAATATTTTATTTTCTAAAAGATTTAGGTGTCTACACATATATGGGCAGAGTTTGGTCTGAACACTTTATTTTGGTGCATCACTTCTTTAGATTAGATTCGGTAGATTTTCTTTCATGCTCTCCTTCTCCCTTTTCTTCTCCAAGAGTAGTTAGGTGCATCTTGATAGTAAGAGGAAGCTGGCCTTCTCTAGAGACTCAACCTCACAGTTCAAGTCCCACGACTTGGAGGTTGTTTCCATGTTTTACTAGGTTGTCCTCATGCATAGGCTTTGGACAAGGGTGCAAACCTAAGTGACAATAGGTACCAACTAAGCTAGTTAATGCCAAGAAGATTATCAGTAAGTGCTGAGAAAATGTAAAATCTAGTGTGTACTGAGTGACACAGAAGGTGCTGAGCAAGCTCAGGTGCTGACCTAGATAAATTGTAATAGGTGTTGAGCATCAGTAAAACTTAGTTGATGCCGAGTTCCATAATAGGTGCCGAGTAACACAGTATATGTCGAGCATCAAGAAGTCGAGCTACTACATTATTTGAAAAGTCAAAGATTTTCCAAATTTGAGCTGACAAATTTGTTACCTTGAATTTTGTGAACTAGATGAAAGATAAGAATGTTGAGCTAGTGGCACAAAATTCTAGGTTAACTATTTTTAGACAAATACAGTTGGATTCTACATGATAAGCAAGATAAGGGGAAGATACATCATATCTTACCTAATCCATTCAAATCCAAAATAAGAGCGAGAAAACTATTCCAACCTTCTATTTAAGGAGTTATGGTTCAAGAAGAAAGAGAGATTGGAGAGAGTGTGCGGTGTCAATGAAAAGGCATTGAGAGGAATGAATAGAGTACAGAGACTCTGCTTTGATAGGTGACCACAGAGGTGATTGCATTGGCACAATGAGTATGGAGACTCAAGGAGACAAAGCTTGAAAGAAGGACAAGCTGTCAGAGTTGCAGAGACTTAAAGCTAGGAAAATTTGTGAACTGAAATTGAGATCTGAAATCTGTAAGTTATGTTATGAGTTACATTAGATCAAAAGCCCTTATTGTTACTCTCTAACAATTATATCAGTTAGGAAAAAAGCCTATGGACTTAGGCTGGTTTAACAACCATTTTGTAAATCCTTTAACATGGTGACATTCCAAGTGAATGTTCTAAAGTCCTTTAACTAGACCCACTTCTAACAGGGTTGTTGAAATCCTTTAACTAGGTCACATTTAATAGTGTTTTTTGTAGCCTTTAATAGGGCATCACTTTAGAAGAGTGAGAAAGGAGTAGCATGTTATTGGTGGTTTTTTCCAAATTGGGTTTCCACATAAATCACTATGTTATGTGTTGGTCTTTCATGTCTTATTCTTGCATGTTGATTTATCAATAACATGCTAAGAAGAATGTTTAGCTTGGATACATGGTTAGTTAAAAAGGGCTCACTATACTTAGTAAATTTTTTATTATTAGGATATTTGGAACTTGAATAACTGATTCATCCCCCCTCTTAGTTATTCTAAAGCATTTCTAACAACTAATATATAATAGTTGTTGATTTCCCATACTTTTCCAAGTGATTTCCTTCCAAATTTTGGGTGATCATTTCAAGTACCCGGTAATATTAGATATTATTTTACTGGTAGAAATTTTTCAAAATATTCTCTATCACTTCGAATCTGAGAATCATATTTTTTTGGGGCCATTTTCATGGATTTGGAGAAAAAAGATTGTTTGAGGCCCATTCATCCAAAAAGGTTGCTACAAAATTTGATTAGGTGTTTGGTATTGTTGTCTAAAAGAGGAGCAATAGTCGTCAAAAGCCTAAACACAAAATGAAGGTATTGAATGAAGACATTGCAACACATAGGGAAAGAAACAAGGTAAATCACCAAAGAAAGAGACAAGGTATGTTAAATGTGAATCAAGTTGATGATGTATTAATCAAAGGTTAAATTATAGAGTTAGAAAATGAATATCTTCAGTTGGGGAATGAAAATGTACCAATTGATAATGATAATGTTGGGATTGAAATTTTGAAGAATCAAAATTTACCGATTCATAATGTAAATTTCATGACTGACCATGTCGAAAATGAAAATGCATAGAAATGTTACATATGTCCTAATTATAACCGACTTGAAGGTCCTTGAACACCAAAATGGATGATTGAAATTTATAAAATAGTTATTTCTAATTTGGAAGGAAAAAAATCACAAAGAACCATTCAGTTATGGGTTTCAAAATTATATAAGATGTTTTTTAGCAAAAAGATAGTGGTATATCAATGTCAACTTTTTATGCACTTATTAAAGATGCAAAAGATGAGACCTATGCTTTTCAAATTGAAGATTTGTGTCAATAATAAAATGGAAAGAAATGCCATTATTATGAATACTCTTTTCAGTGCTCTCAATAGCATTGGAAAAAATAACAAGGAGAAGGATAAGCAAACTACTTGAAGGGTTATTATAAATGGTTTGGTAAATCATCATTTGAGAAAGGGTAGATTTATGGGACTATCTTGTATTATCTTGAACTTAAATCATACTATTTTGAGAAAAGAAATTACTAAACTAGAGAGAATTGATGATCTTCTTTAAAATGATACATGGGCTTTTGGTGGGAGACTTCTGTATTTTGATAAGAAGTTAATCGCTGATATGAAGCAAGAAATTTATACAATTTTGACACTTTAACTCAAGAGTATCACCCAATGCTAAAGATGAGTTGAATTTGAGACTTAGTATTAGAGATCATATGCCATATCTTAAACATGATTTGGAAGCAAGTAAAACTATGTTGTTCAAATAATTTAGAGAGAGTCATCTAAGATTGCATTTATCACAAAGCGCTTTTGAATCCTTGAAGCTATTTTATTGTGTGCCACTTAAAATTCAAAATACATGTTGTTTCAAATATCATGTAGATTTTTCTATGCACCATGAACTATTAGGCTTCATCCATTCTACTTTGCATTGTAAACAAATGTTGAAAAATTGTGGTGCTAGTTGGCTTCCAAAATTATCAAGAGACTTGCTAGATCAATCTTTGTGTCCTAGAGTTGATGGTTTTTTATTTTATAGAAATGCTTACTTAAATGAGAAGTGTTCAACTTGTGGTGTCTTATCCAAATTTGACACATATTTCTATGAGGGGTGCAAACAAGATCTTGGGCGGACAATAGTCAAAAAAAGGGTAGATGAAACAATGAAATACAAATTGAAGAATGGAGGTGAGGGCTCTAGATGTAAATTGGTTGCAAAAAAAATCAGTGTGCCTAGTTTTGTTTCAGAGTTCAAGGCAAATATTTTCTATAATTATGTAATGCATAGTCATAGGTCTTAGTGGTTGGATTGGCAATTTAGAATGTGTAAGGAGACTTTTCATATCAGTTGTTGATTTTGTAAAGAACTACACATTGCTGCCCCAAAATGAAACATAATATCTATATTACAACTCCATTCAAATTGCTATTTTTCTCTACATAACATATAGATATTCCCCTAATAGTGTGGAAGATAATTGGAAGATTATTAGAGAGTACCATTTTTACATGAGTGATGATAGATCTCACTCTCATGAGTTTGTGAACATTTTTTTGAGAATCATTTTGATTTCTTATAGGAGTATGATATTGCTATGGATAGATATATCATTTGATTAGATAATTGTATAGGTCAATTCAAGAATGCTCGCATGTTTTATTAGTTGTATAGAATGCATGTAGAGAGGGCGGTGCCTCATATTTGGAGTTTTTCAGTCTAGCCATGGGAAAGGGGAAATGATGGAGCATGGGCATGTTTAAAGAGAGCTCCTATCAAGGAGTAACTAAATATTTCAGGAGTAGAGATTCTTGATGCTTGTAGCATTGTTGATTGGTGTAGTTCAACATTATCATGGGGGGGAATCTTAATTCAACAGTACATAGGTTCTTTTGGTTGGTTAAGGAAGGGTCCATAGGTGATAGATCAGATTGTGCTACTATTAGAGACTCATAAAAAATGCATTCATTCTGGAGCTTTGATTCTAGCACATGGATGATTTGGACATGACAACTAGCTTGATTTTTTCCTGATTGTTTTCAATGTGATTGATATCATTGTGAGTTGAGTGAGTGGGTGGACACATGGGCTCCAAATTATCTTAATTCATTTCCTATCGTATCCTCTATCATAAATGATGACATGGAAAGTTCAATTGAGCATAGCCATCTATCAGATCTTCTTCAACTAGTTTATGTCTTTGTATTGGTTGCACTACAAGGGAATGATGAGAAATTAAATTATTGGTTAGAACATTGTGCAAGAGGTAAACAAAATCTGGTACAACTGATCAGACATGATGATGGATTCACATATCCTCCTAGTTTAGTTGTTATTTTTGGAACATGGTTGCAAACATACATGCTTAGAAAGAATGGAATTCCTATATTCAAAGACTATCAGAAGCACAAAATAGTTCTCATATATTCACATGTTATTAAAGAAACAAATGTGAAGTCATTGAAGCATCAAGGAAAACCAAAAGTAAAAAAAACCTTTTACTATTACTAATGTTGATCATGAAGCCCTATTAAAGACCCTAAAATAGAGAGAGCACCCTACAAGAATACTTGACTAGGTATATTTACTTGTTATGTTCTTTTTTTCATAATGATTTGGTGAACCAATGATTATCTTTTTCAATAAGATTACTTAGTGATATTTTTTATGATATTATAATGAAGGTACATCATGAAGAGTAGCCATGCATGAAGATACAAACTAAATAAGGAGTATAATGAAGAAAAATCTATTTAATTTTTGACATTATGATTTTTGGTAGTTGTGTATTGATGTAATAATGATGAAACACTTAAGATATTGTAAATATAAAATTATTGATTTAATGTAATAGAAAAGATGTTTTTACTTAATATAATTAATCTAGAGGGACCTAAAAAATAATTATTTGAATTAATACTAACACCAAACTTGCACTATGCCCAATGCCAAAAACTTGAGGGAGCTTAAAAATACTATTTTTACTTAATACTAGCCCTAGTGATAGCCTTGTTCTAGCTGCAAAGAGCCTCCAATGTTCAAGGCCACCACGTACCGAAGAGTCTCCAAGATGCTCTACGTGTGTTTAATGGTCAATATTCTGAGGGTCATAACTCGGAGCTCATCGAGGCTATCAGTAAAATTTTGAGTACTACAATATGGTCATGTCAAGGTCTATAATAACCTATCTTATTTTAGAGAGATCATATTCTATTTAGATTCAGCACAACGATCTCGCTCGATGCCAAAATTTGCATTCTGCCTTAGTTCATTGGTGTATCATTGCACAACGGTTGCACAAATTTGAAACCACTGATCTAGGCATCAAATCATTAGCACCATTAGCTCTAGATGGGTAGCTAAAACCTAGTAACAACATTGTTCTAGTTTTGGAGACCCTCCAATCTTTACAACCACCCCATACTGAAGAGTTTCCAAATTGCTCTAAGTGCATTTGGAGTTCAGTCTTGTAAGGGTCATAACTTGAAGCTTGTGGGGGCTATTGTTGAAATATCAAATTCTAAAAGATGGTCATGTCAAGGCCTATAATAACCTATCTCATTTTGGAGAGATCACATTCCATTTGGATTCGACATAATGATCTCACTTGATGCCAAAAATTGTAGTGCGCCTTAATTAATAGGTGCATCACTATGTTACTTTGAAACCACTAATCTTGGCATCAAACCATTAGCACCCTTATCTTTAGATGGGTGGGTAAACCTTAATAACACCCTTGTTATATCCACAACAAGCCTCCAATGTTTGCGGCCACCCTGTACCAAAGAGTCTCCAAGGTGCTCTAAGTGTGTTTGGAGGTCAATATTCCAAGGGTTGTAACTCGGAGCTTGTGGGAGATATTGGTAAAATATAAAATGATACATGATGGTCATGTTAAGGCCTATAATAACCTATTTCATTTTGGAGAGATCACATTCCATTTGGATTTAGCACAATGATCTCGCTTGATACCAAAACTTGTAGTGTGCCTCAATTCATAGGTGCATCACTGCATAACTTTGAAACTATTGATCTTGGCCTCAAATCATTAGTGCCATTAGCTCTAGATGGGTAGGTGAACCTTAGTGATACCATTTTTCTAATCACGGCGAGCCTTCAATGTTCATGGTCACCCCATACCAAAGAGTCTCCAAGGTGCTCTAAGTGTGTTTGGAGGTCAATATTCTGAGGGTCATAACTCATAGCTCATGGGCAATATGGGTAAATAGTAAAATTATAAAAGATGATCATGTGAAGGCATAAAATAACCTATCTCATTTTAGAGAGATCACAATCCGGTTGGATTTGGCATAAAAATCTTGCTTGATGCCAAAACTTGTAGTGTACCAAGGTTCAATGGTACATTATTGCGTAACTTTGAAACTGATAATCTTGGCATCGAATCATTAGTGCCATTAGCTCCATATGGGTGGGTAAATCCTAGTAACACCATTATTCTGGCCACATAGATCTTTCAATATTCGTGGCCACACTATATAGAAGAGTCTCCAAGGTGCTCTAAGTGTGTTTGTAGGTCAACCTTTCAAGGGTCATAATTTAGAGCTTGTGGGGGCTATCAATAAATTTTGAATTCTATAGGATGGTAATGTTGAGGTCTAAAATAAGTTATCTCATTTCATAGAGATCACATTTTTTTGGATTCAGCACAACTATCTCACTTGATGCCAAAATTGCAATGTACCTCAGTTCATTGGTGCATCATTGCGTAATTTTGAAACTGTTGATCTCTACATTGAATTGTCAGCACCATTAGCTCTAGATGTGTGGGTGAACTCTAGTAACACCCTTGTTTTGGCTGTAGAGAGCCTCCAATATTCCCAACCACCCCATACCTAAGAGTCTCCAAAGTGCTCTAAGTGCATTTGGAGGCCAATCTTCCAAGGGTCATAACTTGAAGCTTGTGGGGGCTATTTTTGAAAAATCAAATGATATAGGATGGTCATGTCAAGGTCCACAATAACTTATCTCATTTTAGAGAGATCACATTCCATTTAGATTCGACACAGTGATCTTGCTTGATGCCAAAACTTGCAGTGTGCCTCAGTTCATTGGTGCATCACTGCACATCTTTGAAATCGCTGATCTTGGCATGGAATTGTCAGCACCATTAGTTCCAGTGATGGATGGGTGAACCATAGTGATACCCCTTTTTTAGCCACAGAGAGCCTTCAATTTTTGTGGCGACCTTGTACTGAAGATGTGCTCTAAGTGTATTTAGAGGTCAATCTTCAAAGGGCCATAACTTGGAGCTTATGGGAGGAACCAACAAAATTTCAAATGCTACAAGATGGTCATGTTGAGGTCTACAATAACCTAGTGATACCTAGTGACACCCATATTTTGACCACAAAGCCCCAGTAATGTTTCTGATAGTACATATTGAAACGTCTCATAACACCAAAGATGGGCTCCTAAGACCAAATTGGCCATGGATTTGGCTAACTATAGACATCTTAAGTGATTTTAGAGATCATTTCATATTAAACATATATGATATAATTTAAAATTAGACATTGCATCAAAATTTGATAATAAAGGTTGTTAAAATGTTCTTCACAAATTATTGCATTTGAATTGAATATAAAAAACATGATTAAAATGAATGATATTCCATAAACATGAACAATACACATGATCCATGATAAAATTGATGAATACTATACTAAATTAATATGTATATCATTGTGCACATAAATGAGAAAACTACATATCAAGATACATGTATCCATAGACAAATTACACAAGTATATATCAAAGTTCATGTATCCACAAAAAAATTGCACACACACACACACATTGTTGGAAATAATCAAGACTAGCTAGGTTACTGAGAGGGGAGGGGTGAATCAGTAACCTCAAAAAGTTTACATCATTTTAGCACTATAACCATATAAATTATTCACCATTCATTCATCTAATCTACTGCATGCATGAAAGAATAAACATTCATAACAAATGAACATAATATTTTGGTGACCTAGAAACCTTCCAAATAGAAAGTAAAATTGGGGCGGGGATGATACCCACAAAACTTCACTACTGTAGTATAAAGTTGGCCTATTAGGGCTTACATTGACCACTTCTGATGATCTACCCTATTAAGAGAAATTTGGACTGCTAGATCCACCTTGTTAAAGGTTTTACACACATACAATGAAGTATGCACTCTGTTAAGAGATTTATACAAAGATTGTTAAGTCTACCCTATTAAAGGATTTAGAAAACTAATTCACCTATCAGGATGAAATAGTAGATCTGACTTACAACTTGATTGCTGAATAAGTCTTTGAAGTATAGATCACCTCATGTGACTGATCTCTTTACTGCTCCTTGTAGACCATGCTGAATACTTTGCTCTGCTACTAATTCACATTCACTCTTCAAAACATTACATTATATATTCCTTGATCATTCTCATAATACATTGCAAATGCATTACATATATACAATGTCAATAATTATAGTTGCAAGGTCGGCTAAAACACAAGTAAACAAAATATTACTGAGTCGGCCAAATAGTAGAAAACTTAGGTTCTTCAAACTGACTTGGTGACCTTTTGATACTCGACATCCACTGCATTACTCGACATCATCATGCACTTGGTAGAAGTAGAAGCTCGGTCCATACTAATCACACAACATAGCTTGGAACTCGGTAACCATTGGAGACTCGATAGATATAGTGTTACTCGATAGTTACTGAATCCTTTGTTTACCTAGCTGTCACTCGATAAACACTACACATCCATCACTTGATGGAAACTATGAAGCATAGTAACCACTATCTGTTCGGTGAACATTGTAAGCTTATTATACACTACTGAACTGCACTTTCACTTGGTAGCTTCAGAAATGCTCGGTGTGAACTGCTTAATTGTTGAACTTAGAAGGTAAGCACTGAATGTTTAGTATAAATTGTGGATTGAGTGATGAGCTTGGTAACCTTTCAGAATTGGATAAGTGTTGTCACTAATGAAAAATATAACATAATGCCAATAATCTCCCCCTTTGGCATTAGTGACAAAAACACTTATGAGCCAAAACTTATGTACACTATCATACTAAAATTTGATTTTTCAAAATTGATCTTTGTAAAGCTACTGTATATACATATCTTACATATCTCCCCCATAAATATGGCATAATATATACATAGCCTTTCACTATACATAAATCAATCTATTTTCTCCCTTGATTTTTTCACAGGTCTCTTACTATCTCTTTTTCCCCCTTTTTGACAATAATGCCAAATAGATATGCAAAATATTCAAATAGAGACACCAAAATGTGAGAGAAATTCAGAGTGTACCTTGAGAATAAGAGCCAATGTCTTATCCCAATTGTCTTGCAAAATTTTGCAGGTGGAGAGTGCCACTTGAGCTACTTCAGAAAGCTTAATCATATGATATGCTATAGAAAAATTGTTATCCTAGACTAATGTTTTTGAATATGCAATATGTTTCTGCATCAAGTCCATAACTGGAAGTATCATATTCTTGATGCCAATCAATGTAGACTTGATCCTGGCTTCCTCTCGTAGCAATTTTGCATACATTTTTGACAAAAAATTTACCTTGAGGTGATGAGCTGAACTTGAACTCGGGTCAAGCGATAACCTCGAGTGCTTGCTTTCATGTCCATATCAATCTTATTTAGTTTCTTCTTTATATCCTTGGTGAACTTGGTAACATCACAAAGCTTTCCAAAAAGTGATTTTACATTGGTGAAGGATTGTTCAAGGTTGCTCAAAATTGTAGACAACTCTACCTAATTTACTGAAATGTGCTGAGCAATGTGCTCAAGCACCTTATTATCAAATTTCTTTTCTGCCTGCTCAATGAGCTTCTCTTGGCCATAAGTGTCCTCATTGAACTTATTCACAACCTCTTCCAACTATAGAAAAATATGTTGAGATGAATCAACATCAACACCAATAGCCTCAATTATTATATTTTTGGCATTTTCAATTATTGTAAATTCTATGTCTCTCTCATCTCTAAGCTACTTCTGCCTTGCTTTTTGCTCTAAAATTTGACTGACCAATATCATTTCATTAGTTGTGGCAATATCTAGATCTATCTTGGGAATGACAATTTATTTGTCCAAATCAATATCTTCATCAATTGCTTTACGAGTAAGCAAAAGTTTTAGAGGAGTCTTTGGTTTTATTTTTGAACTTACTTCCTTGGACTTAGAAATGGAAACAACAGTAGAAGTAGTTGGACTTGCAGTAAAAACTTGGATTTGTCCAACTAAAGGAAAACTAAGAGAAGTACCAACTATATCCAAAACTAATGTGCTTCCCAAAAATGAAGTACTAATAGGTATGTACAAACTAGAATATTTACAACTGAAGTGCTAACTAGAACAAAATTTGATGCAATTAAAGCTGTAGTTGACAAAACTATAGAACAAACTGACAAACTTTCTATACATGGTGCTGAAGTTGACACAATTTGAGAACTGGTAGCTATGCATACTGCTAAAGTAGATTTCTTAGTAGCTGATGAAGAGGGCTACAACTCAGTAGATTAAGTGATTGACACTTCCATTGTAGATACCTAGAGCTATGAGGTAGTAGGTGTGGATGATATTTCTAAGGTAGTTGCAGTCATTCCTACTAAAGCTAACTCCAACCTTGATGATGTTGCTAGCTTAGGTGGAGAGTGAGGAAGGGAAGCAATGACTTCTGCTGCAATTTTCATTAGATCATCTTCTTCATCTTCTTCCTTGTCTTCCTCTTCAACTTTTTCCTCTTTCTCTTCATCATCATCCTTCAGTGCTTGATAATCTTCAACATCAAAAGTAACACATGGAGTGTTATCCTGTTCTTCATCATCATTGTCACCATCATCATCCTTTATTTCCACTAGGTCATCACTAGGCTTGTGTAGATGGTATATGTTCTTCTACATGTTTGTTACATCTCTAACAACATGCTCAATGTCTTTGATTAAAATCAAACATGTGTGGAATCTGATCATCATTTTACCTTCATTGTTTTTCATGGCTACCTTCACTTTTGCATATGTAAGATTGGGCAATAATTTCCTTAAAGATTGTTCATATATATCTTTTGCTGTTTGTACAATAGATTCCCACATTGGTTGCAATCTTACCAACAATTCTTTTGAAATTTGAGGAGTAATTTGGTTTGGGAAATACTTCTATTTACCCATTTTGGTAAGTACCAACTCCTCAATTTGCATCTTCTTGGCATCAGTTCTTGTCTCAAACTTTAGAGCTTTAAATTTTGTGATGCCAACTCCTTCTTCCATCTATTTCAATCTTTCCTAGAAGGTAACTGGGGGCTTGCTGAGCACAACTTCACCTTTTCCTTTTCCTTTTGATCTCCTAGTGAAAACAGTTGTGGATTTCTTTGATGCCTTGGTAATTATTACCCTACACTTCTTCTTTGCTGGGTCTGCCTCCTTCTCAGCTTCATGTTCTTCTCCTTCTTCTTCTTCATCCTCTTCATCCTCTCCTTTACCTTCTGTAAGCATAAGAGGGCTTGTGGAAATAGCTTAATTTCCAATTCAATTCTGGCTTTTGCCTCATCATATGTGCCAAAAATTTGTTACTTTGGATCAACTAGTTCACTCACCAATGCTTCAATAATTTCCCTAGTTTCATCAATATTGATCTCATAAAGGAGAGGTTTCACCCATGCAACTCAAGGTCTGATTGCCTGAATGTACACTCTATCATAGTCAACCATAAAGCACACATCATCTTTATAGTCCTCAACAAGTTTAGTAGGAATCCTAAACTTTTGTTCATCCTTGCCTTGAAATATTCAAAATAATTATCCATAATACTATCAAAATTTACACCCATTTTTGAAATAAACTCATTTATCTAATACATAATAGGAACATCTTTTCTCCACACAATAGAACCTTTAGATGGGAAAAACTTTTGCACATAAAAGAAAAGACATGTCAACAAAGAACCAAATCTGTAAGGGTTGTTCTTTGATGTCCTAATACTGTCCATATTTTTATTCAATTGTTTCAATAGTAACTCTGATAAGTCAAATTCCATATTTTTCTTTACAACTTTAAATGCTAAATATACTGCCTCACATGGCACACTGTTCAATTGACTAGAGCTATAAATTTTGTGAGCAATAACATGAATTCCAAACCTTAACTCCACATTAGAAATGGTGCTAATTTTCAAACCTCTACCATCCCACTCAGGCTAGGATTTTCTTCTAGAGTTTATCTCGACCTAGGGTTTTGGTAGATTTTTCTTTGTTTAGCATTGGGAGACCAATAATCTTATGAATCATCTTCTTGGTTATTAACATGGGTTGCTCTAACCATAGTTGATCATTTGCACACGACTAAGAATATACCTAATCCATTTTATTTGAGAACTTCTTGGCAGGTGAGTGCTATGGGTCAACCCTTTAGTTTCTAGATGCTTGTCCTTGGGTTTAAGTGAACTATCAACATGCATTTCCTCTAATGCATTATCTATCTCTAGGGTTCCTATTTACTAAATAGAACACTTAAAATGAGTGCGAATGTCATTAATTAATGGTACCTTTGGTGGAATTTGGGATTGAGCACCATTAGGGTCGAGTGCTTACGCAATTGCTAGAACTAACTTAAAATTTGGCACTTTCCACTCTACACCCTTAACCAACATTTTTGAACCTCTTTTCACCTTGCTGCCACTATTGGTTCTAGATGCCATTGCTACTTGGTAACTAATAGAAAAATTTTCAAACAAATACTTTGCTGGAAATTTGCTTGAAATCACTTGAGTGCACCTAGAAATCTCTTAGCTCTGTGAATACTGAAGTTGCGGTGAAAAATGAAGTTGAATTCTACCCTTTTTGATGAAAATTCACCATTAATGCTAGGTACCATAATGACGTAGTGCATGATAGATTTTCATCCACTCACTAGCTTAGTAGAAACTTGTGACTCGGTGATCAAACAAAACTTCCATTACTCTTGACCTAGCTCGGTTGAGTTTGTGACCAACCTTTCTTGGTAAGGCCTAATCCCATGTGATCCCTTTGTATCTAAAACATTGATTAGGATCTTTTGCTTTCCTTCATTCGGAACTACTCTAGATATGACTTGATGATACAGTTCCAATTCCTCCTTTATGAATCTAATTGGAAATGGTGGTGTCACCCACTACTTGAGTGACATGGCCATCATTTGAACTGATCTGCTCAGTAGATTTGGGAATCCACTACTGTCTCATTTGCTTCCTAATGTTATCAACTTTAACTTTATTTTCATCTTCAACTCTTCCTATGTTCATGCAGTTTTTAGCTATATGACCAATTTCAGTGCATGTATAACATCTTACTGTTGAATCTCTCTTTCTTAAATGATGCCTTGTACAATCTATTCCAATGTGTCCATATTCTCCACAATAGTGACTACACCAAGTATTGTAATCCCAACCAAATATTGCTTTGACAATTTGTTCAGCTGGATTGGATGATTTGGATTTGCATTCAGATGCCTTGTAACCTTGTTTCTTGAATTTGTGACATTTACCTTCAAATTTTGGTTTCTCCTTGCATTCATTAGCTTTATGACCATGCTTATTGCAATTGTAGCCTTTTCCATTGAGTTTTGCCTTTCCATTGCTCCAACATTTGTTTGATATATGACCTAACTTACCACAGTGATTGCAAGTAGGTCTTTGATTTCTTTGGGCACCTTGTTTGGAAGATTCACCTTCTTCTTTGTAACCAAGTCCTTCTTTACCTTTTTGCCTATGAAGATTCTACTCACTTTTTTGATTCAATTGGTCCATGTCTACTTGAGATTTCATCATCTTTTCATTGAGTTTCTTTTTAGAAATTAGATCATCTTTCAATCTTTCATAGATCTATCTTTCAATGATTAGATCATTCCTTAAGCTTTCACTTTCAAATTTCAGATTCATGATTTCCTCATTTGCATTCGAGAGCTGATTGATAAGACTTTCTTGCTGAAGGGATTGACTTTTCATTGATCTATCTTTCAGTGATTAGATCATTCCTTAAGCTTTCAATTTCAGATTTTAGATTCATGATTTCCTCATTTGCATTCGAGAGCTGATTAATAAGACTTTCTTGTTAAAGGGATTGACTTTGATTTGCATTGTTCCTTGCCTCCAAGCCTTCACTTGCTTTATTCCTTTTTTCCAGAATTTCACACATTCTTATTGACTGAACTTCTTGTTCTCTTTTCAATTTTCTTACTTCTTGTAGAGAGCTATTCTTTTCTAGGAGTCCTCTGATTGCTTTGTTTGCTTCATTTGAACTGCTTGAGGGGAAAAAGTCTTCAATATTTTCTTCAACATACTGATGGTCATTCATTTGTCTTGCAAGTTCCTTCTTTTTAGTGATTGAGAAAGATGCTCTTTTGCTTCCTTGAGTTGAGCTATGACCATCTCCAGATCTAGCTTCTCATTCTCAATAGCTTTATCAAGTTTGAATATCTCCATTGCCCTTGATCTTTGCTCAAGCTGTCAAAATTTATCCTAAGAACCATAAAGCTCTGATACCAATTGTTAGAAATAATCAAGACTAGCTAGGTTATTGAGAGGGGACGAGTGAATCAGTAACCTCAAAAACTTTAGATCAATTTAGATATTTAACCATATAAATTATGCACCATTCATTCATCTAATCTACTACATGCATGAAAGAATAAATGTTCATAACATATGAACACAGTATTTTGGTGACCCAAAAACCTTCCAAATAGAAAGTAAAACTAGGGTGGGGATGATACCCACAAAACTTCACTACTGCAGTATAAAGTTGGCCTACTTAGGCTTACATTGACCACTTCTGATGATTTTTCCTATTAAGAGCAATTTGGACTGCTAGATCCACCTTGTTAGAGATTTTACAAACATATAATGAAGTATGCACTCTGTTAAGAGATTTATACAAAGACTATTAAGTATACCCTATGAAAGGATTTAGAAAACTGATTAACCTATTAGCATGAAAAAGTAGATCTAACTTACAACTTGATTGCTGAATAAGTCTTTGAAGTACAGATCACCTCATGTGACTGATATCTCTTTACTGCTCCTTGTAGACCTAGCCGAATACTCTTCTTTGTTGCTGATTCGCATTCAGTCTTCAAAACATTACATTATCCATTCCTTGATCATTCTCATAATACATTGCATATGATAAAATTCATTACATATATACCATTTCAATAATTATAGTTGCAAGGTTGGCTAAAAAACAAGTAAACAAAATATTACCGAGTCAGCCAAATAGTAGAAAATTTGGGTTCTTCAAATTGACTTGGTGACCTTCTAATACTTAGCATCCACTGCATTACTTTGCATCATCATGCACTCAGTAGTAGTAGAAGCTTAGTCCATTCTAATCACACAATGTATCTTGGAACTCAGTAACCATTGGAGACTCGGTAGATATAGTGTTACTTGGTAGTTACTGAATCCTTCGTTTACCTTGCTGTCACTCAGTAAACACTACACATCCATCACTCAGTAAAAACTATGAAGCATGGTAACCACTATCTATTCGGTGAACACTATAAGCTCGATATACATTGCTGAACTACACATTCACTCAGTATCTTTAGAAATGCTCAGTGTGAACTCCTAATTGTTGAACTTACAAGGTAACCACTAAATGCTTGGTATAAACTATGGACTGAGTGATGAGCTCGATAACCTTTTAGAATTGAATAAGTGTTGTCACTAATGAAAAATATAACATAATGCCAACACATATATCAGAATACATAGATCCATATATAAAATGTGGCTGATCATGCCATCAAAATATGTATAATATCAATGTTTTTGTATGCAATGTGGCATATGCCATCTCAGAATCACTCATGATGCATCCTATAACAACTATACTCTCCTATGTTGCTGGCGGATGATCAAAATGCAACCTCTTTATTGAAGTAGGTGGATCAGATGTGTCCTACATAAACAAAAAGGAAAACTCAAAGTTAGACTACTAAATTTATATTATTCTATGTATCTAAAATCGATTTACTCAAATGGATAATGATCCTTTTTTTAATGAAGATTTATAGTATTAAAATTTCATCATAAATACCTCTCTCATCAACTTGCTGCACTAGTGAAGAGTCATCTCATATGTCAAGATGCCTAGAACTTGGTTAGTTATGGCTTGCATATGTTCAAGCATGTTTGTTAGATGGATCTATAACTTAAAATAACATTATAATTCACAGCATGCTAAATTTATAACATATAATCAAGAATTCAAACTACAAATTACCTCCATCGACTCCTCCTTTGGATATTATGGTTGAATGAGAAAAGATACAAAGCTTTGACTTCCAACATCCTATGCACTAGGTGTTTCCTATGAGATAAAAAATTCTAGTTGTTAATATCATCGAAATCAGTTTTGAATTTGTTTATGAGAATAAGGAAAATAACAAATAAATGATACTTATACATATGATGGGGTTCTCGCTATGAATAGAAATGCCAGAGGGTCTTTGATAAGAAATCTTCCTGGACTGATCACTAGTAGCCACACCCTATACAATAAATAACATAATTAAATTTTATTATACCAAATATTTTGCAAGAATTCATTGATATATAATCACTATAAAAGCACCTAATTACCTTTTCCTTGTTAATGGGCTTTTCCTCACACCTCGCACTCTACCCCCAACTGGTAGGTGATACCTGCAAGAGAAAAGAAAGATTAGAAACCATATATGATCCAATATAAAAAAAAAAAAAAAACTAGAACACAACATACTTTACTGTAGATGTCTCAAGGACAAATGAAATAGCCAAGAGCATGACATTTTGTTGCCAAGTTTTAGTCCTACCCTTGTAAGACCTAAAAGTGATTGGTATTCAAGTGAGTTTGTGTTGAAAGTGTGATGTCTAAGTATCTTATAGGTTACATACTTATTATCTTTCTCGGTTACCTCACTTTCTTTATTCTTTGGATATCCTTGCATTATCTTTACCCATCATTCTTTGTAGGTTTTCTATTTCTCTGGTGTGCAAGGGGTCTAAGTGATCTAAGTATGGTTGGGATGTATTTGGGCATCCTTTTGATGAGAAGTAAGTTGTCCATGTAAAGATATATGCTATCTTTCCCTAGCATCCTTTTTCCTATGAATTCCAAGCAATCGAGCTAGTATTCCTCTTTGATGAAGTATATCAAGTGTGTATCCAAAGGATGAAGCCATGACAATGATTAACAAGCTATGCATATAATTATGTCATGATGGAATGACCCATGAAGATGCGAATCAAAGACAAGAAGTAGGCCATTTAGGTTGTTGAGGTAAATTCTACTTTCACAAAGAAGAGTGGGTATTTGGGTTTTTCCACTGTGCACTGATAGAAGCAAAGATGTTTTTTTCTACTTCTGAAGCTAGATTGATTAATTTCATAACCAAATATTTACATACAAGTAGTGGAGGCATAATGTTAATAGAACTATTTTGAGCCTTTAATTAGTGGGGTATGCTCAAGATTTAGCTTTGAAGCCATCAAATTGAGATAAAGGGTTAAGAGTTGTCTTCTTTACTTTATTCCAGTAAATGTTGTTGAGAGAGGGGTTTTTGGCCCTCAGGTAATGAAAAAGCTACTTCTCTAAAGGATATAAAATGGAAACGCAAGAAACTTTAAAGTGCAAATATTCTTCAAAGATGCTTAGAAGCTACTTTCATAAGTGTTAATGGTGAAGATGTGACTCTGACTAAATGAAAGGTCAATGCTAAATGCTTAGGATAGAAAGTGAAAAAATAAAGTGCACAAGCCATCAAAGGATCACTTCCTGCACTGTGATTTTGAATGGAAGGAAGATGGGTATGTGAAAAAGTTAAGTTTCTCTCTTAGTTGCATATGTTAATGTTATCAAGTAGATTTACATTCCAGATTCTAAAGTGAATTAAGGAACATCTCACAAGATTAAACCTCTTGTTTTGTTAAGTGATTTTTAGTAATATGACTTTACTCTAAGCAAAGTAATAGAATTTTAAAAAAATTAATATATTACATGCAAATGAATAAAAAGTTTAAATAGTGATTAATCATGGAATTAAATGCAAATCCTACCACTATAATTGTTGGTCAAACTTAATTTTTTCCATGTGGCACCAACATTCAAATTCCTATACCTATTTCATCAGAATTTCCTAAAATACATTTCTTCAATTATATTAAGATGGATAGTTATCGAGAGCTATATCCTGTGCAATCATAGCAAATGGCAATCAGAGCTATAGGTAATGATAAGTTAATAGGCCTAGAGAGTGAATTGGAGGAGTTAATAGATACATCTTTTAAATTATATGATTTGGGTGATCTACATAGGAGACTCAATTCTTAATCTATTCACCCAATAACTCAAGAGCTTAAAGAGAGAGGACTGGTTTAGGTAGTTGGTTTCCCAATGGCATTTCATGCACTAGAGATCATGAGGGAATGTATTGAGAGATATGATCTTGAAATAAAGAATATTTTATTTCCTGGCCAATTTATCCTCATATTGATCGACAAGGCATTAAAGTAGTCTCCATTCAACGTGCCCATAAAGGAGCAATATCATGACATCAACTTTGACTCTTCTACATCCATGTTCAATTAGAAAAATACCCTTAAAAGGCATGACATATAGAAGATATGGTTTCAGACACCTTGCTCAATGAAAAGAAAAATGCCCAATACCTTGTTCAACACAAATTTGAATGGATATCCTTACTCTAGTACTTAGACTAAAATGAAAAGAGGATATTCTAGAGTTCATCGTGCACCATTTCTTCTTGGTCCAAGCTATCCATGCTAAGCATATAAAAATTGACTTGGCACAGATCATTTGTTATGATCTTGCCTCATGGATGAGTTCTACCAAGGTATTCAAGGAATTCTATATGTCCTCTTATCTAATCTATGTCTTGGCTACACATCATATATGGCCTGGCCTTCCTAGCATCTAGAACTATGATGAGAACATGAAGGTATATGAATTATACCCACACTTGCGGCTACAAAGAAGTTTCAAGGAGTATGTGGTGGTGAACAATGCCTTCACAATGAGGCTATGTCAAGAGTTGCAGGGATGCCCTGAGAGGAGGTTTTAACCAAAAGCTATTTTAGTCCTCAACTAGTTTGGATGCTCATTCATAATTTTTTTTGAGGTTTTCTTACCTAAGGATAGGTTCCTTTGATGGATTTCCCAAGAGGCTACCAAGGTATCCAAAGGATAAGTTGGTTCTAGTCAAACTCTATCAACAAATTCTTGAAGTGAACAACTTGTGTTCTACTATAAAGAAAATTGCTAGGATTTCCTTCCCCGTAGTGGTTGGACACTAGTCTTATGCTTATAGATCCGATGCTTAGAATCTAGTGAAGAGCTTTGAGAACAAAATAAAATTGGTGAACTATGATGTACTTAGGCCTCAATACAACCCAACCAACTTTGTAAGAGATCACTTGAAGTTGGGATATGCATACAGGTATATTCTAGATATTGAGGACTACTGGGTTGGCTATCTCAACGAATACCAAAAAAGGGAAAAGTTTTGGTCTCGACTAACTGTTGGTGAGATTGAATTGTATAATGATTCAATTGATATTTCTTCCCTTGCAGATGATGGCTCCTACACTCATCCCTCATCCTACAAGAAGATCAAAGGCACTACCATTGCATCTACCTCACCTGTAGACCCTTTTATCAACACCATGGAGGTACTCATGCACATAATTCTTAAGAGGAAAGACAAGTGGGTGGAATAGACCTGAGAAAGGAAGAAGAGAATGGGGAGCAATAGTTCTATAGGTGGATTATCTTCTGGAGCTGCTCAATCTATTGTAGCAACAAATACTATAGCCACCACTTCAACATTAGTGGTCCCAACTCAATCACTTGGGCAAGGTGGTGACCTGCCTCTGGATAAAAATATGCCAATCACTCCCACATGTGGAGATGAATCTCTCCTAGATATGGGGAATAAGTTGGGGAGAAAGAGGGTGACAATGACAAGGAGAAGGAATGAGAAAAATTTGTGTACAAGCCTCCCTCCCATGTTCAAGTGATCGACATGGATGGTTACACTAATCCCATGGATGGTCAAGAGCAGGACACATCACAACAAGGAGCATCTAGGCCCTCTTAGTGACTAAGGTTCTTTCTTTCCCTGCTTCTTTTTAGGGCAAGAAAATTCTGCTAGTTGCTAGGAAGTTTTTCAACCCTACTACCCTACAGTCTACTATCAATGTTATCTCTACTTAGTCATTGTTGAAGAGATCATTGATAGGAAGAAAAGAAGATATGAAGATGCAACTCCATCAAAAGACTTGATCACACAAGGTACCTCTTCTCAGCCACCCTCTAATAAAATGATGAAGAAGAAATCTATTTCTTCATTGGCCACTGATCCTTCTACTAACCACATGCTACTACAGATTGTAGAGCCAGAAAAGGAGGGTAAATTTCAAAAAATTTCCATATATGACTTCAAAATTAGAATGGTGGATCTTGGTATCCTTGTTCATGATTCTATCATTAACATATGGAAGTCCACTAATGAAAAGATTGAAGATAGGCTAGAAGAGATTAGAGAAGAGAAGGACATCCTCAAGGTCTCAAATAGAGAATTGATGGAATGTATTAGGCCTATAATTGGGAGCACTTCATCAAGCCACTTTGCCCTTAATGTAGAGGAGGAAAAAAATCTACTCCTAAAGCTACAAGAAGAGAGGAAATTCAGGAAAATAGGCCAAGCATGGGTAGATCAAATGGAGGTTCAAGGTTCCCCATTGATTGAAAACTTGGGAAGCCTAGTATTAGATCCTTATAAGCTAAGAGAGACACCTTCCAATCATCAATCCACCATACAAAAGCTAAAAGATGGACTAATAGAGAAATTGGTCCTATTGCAAGAGGTGATTGGCATGAAGACTTATGTTGCTATCTCTCATGGGATCCTTAAGAAAGACCAAGAACCATTGTTTCATTGGAAACAATCTCTAGATTTTATTATTGAAAACTCTATCCATTCTATAGGGGAGCTTAAGGATGTGCATGACCTAGTGCAAAAGGTCATTGCAAAAGGTCATTGAAAAACTCTTTGAATATTTGAAAATACTAATATAGAGTCCTATATGTCTATAATGGTAAGCTTGTGGATGTTGAGAGGATGAAGTCAAAGTTCTTACTTTTTTGATGAAGCTGTTGATCCACTCAACTTCCAAATGTCGAAGATTCAAGAACTCTGATCAGTAGACTTGATCATAAGGAGGGCATCAAAGAAGTTCCAGTCAAAAAGTGCTAGAATAGATGACTTAAAAAAGATGTATGACTACTGGATAATTTGAACTTACAACATAATCATCCCAAGTGTCAAAGAACTACACAAAGTAACTGATGTCGTGAAAGCTTATAGACCTAAATAAATTACTCCTAAAAGACATGATGTTCTATCTTTCATCTAGACATTTTTCTTTTTGTCTCTCCCTCTTTTTTTTGGTAGCCAGTTATAACATTTTGTTAGTCTCTATAATAGACAATGATTCAATCTTGTCCTAATTTTATTTTATTATGTTTAGAGATGCTCTATGATGCAATTTTCTATTGTAACTGGATATTTTGAGAAGGCCTATATATGTAAATTTTTGGGAAGTTAATAAGATCAAAAAAATTGCTTTTGGGTGAATCATTGTAGTTGGGACTATCGTGTGTGACTCTGAGTCCAATTTTAATTATGTTGTTCATTTATTTATAGTTTAGTATTTGGAATGAACTAGTTTTTACTAATAATTGAATGAATGCTAATGAACTTGGTTTTATATCTTTCATTCAATAGATTGTATGCCTTACTTTGTTCAACATAAGTTTTCTTTGTTCTTTCTACTATATGTTGTAGTTCATGTGTGAAGTTTAGTTCACTATATAAGAATACCAAAAATTTGTTGATGGAGTGGCTAAGAGATAAGCAATCTGGGTATTGTCAAAACAATAGTTAACTTTGTAATCTGGGAGATACCCATTTTACCATCTTTTCCTTTCTCTCTTACTATCATAGTTGGTTATGCATATTTTCATTTCTTGCATTAAACTCAGAATAAATTGCATTTAGTGAGTTAGTCACCATTTACTCTTGGCTAGGTTGTTTAAAGTGTTAAGCAATTTGGTATTTGCCTCTTCTTCTCTTTGGTTAAGAGAATACCCACAAAAAAAAAAAAATTATTACAAATCTTGCATCCATAAGGGAGTTGTACCTTTCAATTTAGGGATCTTTGATAGATTACCACACTTTCTCATTTTGTTGTTAACTTTTTAATTTTTCCACAAGCTGCTGGGTAGTCTAAGAGTCAAGGTATAAACCAAAATATCAAGCAAGACGAACTATTAGCCAACATTTTTTGGTAGCTTTGCTCAGGAGATACTCAGTATCCTAAGTTTTCTTAATAAGTCTATTTGTGGCTTTACTAGATAACTTACAAATTATCTCTGTGGCACTCAATTTGTTGATTCATGCATAGAAAATCATAAGAAGTGATGGTGTTTCCTCACCAAGGAAAAATACTCTTAGTGCAAATTAACCTTGGCTTTGAGGATGTGCGAGAGAACATAATAAACCAATTGAATACTCTTGCCTGGAAAAGCTGAAAATCCCTTGACCAATATAGTAGTGTAAGCTTCAACCTTGAAGAGAAGAGGTAAACATTGAATATTGGGAAGGAGTTTTATGGGAGTAAAGATTAAGAGAAGCATGCCTGCTATGTACAAAGAAAGTTCACCCTAGATCCTAGATATATCATAAGTGTTTGTGGAAAAGGGAAAGTTGATCTTGTGTTTGAGGAACTGTAGAAAGTCAAATTTCTAATATTAGAGGATCCTCTTAGAAGAGGAAGAGCATGCTCTTGAAATCCATTATATCAAGGTATTTGTGGTGCTCTTTTTCCACCACCTTGCCCTATTTCAAGGATACACACTCATATCTCATATTTTTGTAACACCTTCATTCTTCATAGATTATTTTCTTGTACTTCTATCACTTTTCAAGCTATACCTAATATCCTTCCTACCTCAATGGTTGTTGATGCAGGAACATCTTGGGTTGCATTGCTATCCTACATGTGTTCAGTTTTTCCTAGTTTTTCTAAGTTGCAATGTCTTGCATTGTTGAGATTTCAGTAGTTTCCAAGTGTTAGAGACACACTAGGGAACCTTGTTCTATGTGTTTAAAGAGATTGGAGTTATCATGTTAAAGTTTGAGCCATTTTTACCTTGCTACTAGAGCTACGTTTTTATAGTTTCTAGGTGCTTGTTACAAGTTGTATAAATAATTCTACATAATGAGTTAGAGGCTGAAAATTTTAGGTATATAAGAAGACCTAGATTAATTCCTTTTTTCAAAGGATAAGTTATTAATTCATTATAAGTTGGGAGATATGGCAATTATCCTAGAGTATCAATTTATGGCAATTTGCATGATGGGTTTCTGTATGTGAATTTTGGGATGGATGCACATATATCTTTAATGAATCAGCCTTTGCACTGTTAAGAGATTGTAGAGGACCTAAAGTAATACCTTCAATTCAAAGCTCATGTTCTGATTCAATTAGGGCTAGGAGATATCATGATTTTGCTGAGGTATCAATTTTTGGACATTTAATTTCTATTGGAGGCCGACTTGTGGCTCTTCAAGTATTTAATGTTAGGTTTATTTAGTTCTTAGCTTTCTGGGCTAACTTGTGGCCTGGATTGGTGTAAGTAGGGGTTGTGGGGAAGTCTTTAGGAATTATTATTCATCCATCTTTGAGAAATATAGTTGATAGAAGGAGGATAGGAAATTAAAAGCATATATGTTTAAAAATTTGAACTTGAAGCTAAATTTTTGATTTGAATGTATTTTGTATTTGGCCATAACCCTAAAGGCCTTACAATTGGGCATATATGATGATATTTTCATGAATTAATAAAGAATATTATTCTCTTTCTCTCTCTATCTATGGTGATATTATCTTTTTTATTTTCTTTCACTGTGTTAACTCTTGCATGGTGGTTTGGGTAGCTAAGTGTGCCAATTGGCCTTAGTTACTCACATCTCCTTGTATCAAGTAGTATTAGAGCCTCGTTGTTCCTGAGTATGCAAGAAAATTGCCAAAGTGTGAGGCAATTTGTACCAGGACTTTAGATCATGTAGAACCATAATTTGGATTTGGTTGTAGGGTTGCCGATCTATGGATTTGACCTATAACTCGCAGAGGGTTATGATCTTACAGGAACATGATCTGTAAAGATGTTTGGTGGTAGAGGAAATGCTAATAATGTAATATTAGATACATTGAGACAAATTTTAGCTATATTACATGTTGTGGAGATAGCCCAAAGAAGAGGAGCACATTTTGATGATGTAAGTGATGATGAAGCAGTAGCACCTAACCCTAATCTAGAACCTAAAGAATATCAAGATGAAGCAATGTTGTTGAGAGTGTTGTCCAGGGAAAATTCAAAGCCTACTATAGAAGAAGTTTCTTATGATGGAAAATGGTATACCAATGCTATGTTAGATTAGATCTTGGATATGGAAAAGTTTTTTGAGTATGAAAACACTTCTGATAATAGGATAGTGAAAATTGTTGTTACAAGGTTAAAGGGTGATCCATCACCATGGTGGGAGCATTTTCAAGCTGATAGACAAAGGATAGGAAAGGAAAAGATCAGAACTTGGCTAAAGATAGTGAATAAGGTAAAGAATAAATTCCTTCATGCTGATTACCAAGTTAGCTTGTTGAGAAAGATGCAAAATTTGAGAGAAAAGGACATGACTGTGAAAGAGTATACCAAGGAATTGTATGGATTGGACATGAGATCTAGATATGTGGATGATGATGTTGAGAAAATTGCAAGGTACATAAATGGATTGAGATCTAGAATTCAAGATGAAATAAGTTTTGTGAAGTTGGAAAGTGTGGAAGAAGCATATCAATATGCCTTGAAAATTGAGGAGATCTTGACAAAGAAGTATGAACAAAGACAAAGAAGTAGAGGTGGTAGATTCTAGAGAGGTAGAGGAAGATCTTATGGTGAAGGTGGAAGATCTGAAAGTTCTATGCATGATAAAGAAAAATCTAAATGGAAGAATGATGAAAAAAGTAAGATCAAATGGAAAGGTGGTAGTTCTTATCGAGGAGGTATTGGTTCTTACCAAGGAAGTGGTAATTCATATTCTAGAGGTAGTTTTTATGGTAAATTTTTCAGATGTGGTAAAGAAGGGCATAGATCTCTTGAATATAGATCTTTTGAAAGGTGGTAGATATCAAGAGTTTACCAAGTGGACCTAAGGCTGGAGAAAATCTAATGGTGAGAAGAACCTTATGTAATAAGGGAAGTGATGAGGAACCTATTTGAGAAGAAGTCTTTTCAAGAACAGACATAAGATGGCTAGAAAATGCTACAAAGTGATAATTAATAGTGGAAGTTCAAGAAATTTGGCATCAGAAGAGCTGACTACAAAGTTACAGTTGCAGAGGTTGAAACATCCCAAACCTTATTGGATCAAAGATGAGCATAAGATATTGGTAAGTGAGCAATGTATTGTGAAGTTCAAGATTGGAAATTTCTTTGATGAAGTGTTGTTTGATATTATTCCTATGAATTGTTGTCATATTTTGTTGGGTAGACCTTAACAATATGATAGATATGCTGTACATGATGGATTTGGGTAAATGGGAAGAAACAAATATTACTGCCTTTGATTGAAAGTCCAGATGAGGTTAGTTGTACTACAATAAAAGTTTACATGGTTAATGGAAAGTAATTTGAAAAGGAAGTAAAGAAGAATCGATTTTGTTTTGCTATAGTTCCTAGAGGACTGAGTGTTGGTAGTAATGATTGAGCAATAGAAGCTGGTAATGACCAAGTGATAGTAGATAGTGGTAGCCGAGTACTAGAAGAAATTACAAATTTGTTGAATAAGTATAAAGAGATTGTTGCAGAGGATATACTTGATGGTTTACCTCTAATGAGAATTATAATTTATTGTATGGATCTGATTCTTGGAGCTAGTTTTCCAAACAAAGCACCATATAGATTGAGACCTACAAAGAATGAGGAACTTAACAGAGAAGTGCACAAGTTGTTGTAGAAAGGTTTGATTAGAGAAATTTTGAGTCCATGTGCTATACCTACTATATTAGCACCTAAAAAGAATGGAGAATGGAGAATGTGTATTGATTCTAGAGCTATTAACAAGATTACAGTGAAATATAGGTTTCTTATGCCAAGGATGGATGACATTATAGATTGTTTGAGTGGATCAAAGTATTTTACCAAGATTGATTTAAAGAGTGGCTATGATCAGATCATAATCAAAGAAGGTGATGAATGGAAGGCTGCTTTCAAGACAAAAGATGGTTTGTTTGAATGGTTGGTTATGAATTTTGGTTTGACTAATGCACCTAAGGTTAATGAATAAAGTTCTGAAAACATTTTTGGGTAAGTTTATGATTGTTTATTTGAATGACATTCTAATATTCAATATTACTAAGGAAGAACATCTTGAGCATATTAGACAAGTATTGCAGAGATTGAAGGAGGAGAAGTTGATGATTAATATGAAAAGTGTTCTTTTATGGAAGAGAAGATTGTGTATTTGGGATTTGTGATTTTAGCTGATGGTTTGAAGATGGATCTTGAGAAGGTTAAAACAATTTTGGAGTGGCCTACACCTGAGAATGTGGGTAAGGTAAGATTATTTCATGGTTTGGCTAATTTATACAAAAAGTTAATAAGAAATTTTAGTTTTTTTTGTGATGCTATGACTGAGATAATGGGAGGAGGTGAAAAGGAATTCAAGTGGAAACATGGAGCTGATAAGAGTTTTGAGACATTGGAACAAAAGGTTGTTGAGTTACCTATATTAGCTTTACTTGATTTCAACAAAGTATTTCACATTGAACATGATGCAAGTAGTAGTACAATACGAGTTGTATTAAGTCAAGAAGGTAAACCTATTGCTTTCTTTAGTGAAAAATTGAATGATGCTAAAAAGAAGTATTCTATGTATGATCAAGAATTTTATCCTATTGTCCAACCATTGAAAAAATAGACATTATTTGATTCCTAAGGTGTTTGTGCTATATACTAATCATAAAGCTTTACAATACTTGAGAAGCCAACATAAATTGAATCAAAGACATATGAAGTGGGTTGAGCACTTGCAAAGTTTTACATTTGTGATCAAGCATAAGAGTGGAGTTACTAATAGAGTTGCTGGTGCATTGAGTAGAAGATGTTCTTTATTGATTGATTTGAAGGTTGAAGTTCTTGGTTTTGATGAAATGAAAGGGTTGTATGATACTAAACCTAATTTTTCTAAGGCATGGAGAGAGTGCAAAACACCAAATTTAATAGATCACATAAGTAAGTATGATGAGTATTTCATTCAAGAAGGTATGTTGTTTGAAGGAATTTAGTTGTGTATTCCTAGAAGTTCCATGAGGCTAAATTTGATCAAGGAAAAGCATAGTGGTGGATTGGCTAGACATTTTGGAATTGATAAGACATTGAGTTTGCTAAAAGATAAGTATTATTGGCTACAAATGTATAAGGGTGTTCAAAAATTTGTAAAGAGTTGTGGAGTTTGTCAAGTTGTGAAACGAGTAAGTCAAAATACTGGTTTGTATACACCTATTACTATTCCTGAAAAACCTTGTAGTGACATCAGTATAGATTTTGTTCTTGGATTACCTAAGACAGTGAAGGGGTATGATTCCATATTTGTTGTAGTGGATAGATTTTCTAAGATGGCTCATTTCATACCATGTAAGAAGACATCAGATGCTAAGCATTTTGTTGAAATTTTTTAAAAAGAGATTGTGAGATTACATGGACTACCAAGAAGTATTATTTTTGACAGAGATAGTAAGTTTGTTGGTTATTTTTTTAAAAACTTTGTGGAAGAAGATGGGTACTGAGTTGATGATTTTTACATTCCACCCATAGACAGATGGATAGACAGAGGTTGTGAATAGGAGCTTGGATAATTTGATAAGATGTTTAGTTGGGAATAAGCCAAGTAATTGAGAGATGGTATTGGCACAAGCTGAATTTGAACATAATAATTCTGTGAATAGGAGTATAGGGAAGATAGCTTTTGAGATTATTACTGGAATGTAGATTAGAGGTATATCAGATTTGAGAGATATTGTTGGTGAAGAAAATAGATGCGCTACAGGAGAAGAATTTGCTAATTTTATGGAATCTTTACATAAGGAATTGAAGTTGAGGATATAGAAAAGTAATCAAAAGTATAAGGATAATGTTGATCAATCTAGGAGACATCATGATTTTATAGTTGGTAATGAGGTGATGGTTCATCTAAAGAAAGGAAGATTTTCTATTGGAATATATAGTAAGATGAAGATGAAGAAGTTTGATAGTGGAAATGATTATGAAATTGAGTTACTTGATGACATGGATATATCACATATATTCAATGTTGCTGATTTATAAAAGTATCATGAGTTAGATGATGCAGTTATTGTATCAGAGTGTTATCCTAAGAAGTAGATTGGAGAAGTTGAACAAATATTGGATTAGAGAGTTTGTAAGAGCACAAGGGAAAAAAATTATTATGAATATCTAGAGAAGTGGAAGAATAGATCCATGGAAGATGCTTCATGGATCTCTCAATCTGAGTTGGGTTCAACTCAGGTTGTGACATATCAATGATTCAGGAGAATCATTTCTTCCAAACCTGGTTGTTTGATGCAGGAGTATCCTGGGTTACACTGCTATCTTGCATGTTTTTATTTTTTCCTATTTTTTTCAAGTTGTAATGTCTTGTGTTGCCAATATTTTAGTAGTTTTCAAGCATTGGAGACACATTGGGGAACCTTTTCCTATTTGCACAAAAATATTGGAGTTATCATGTTAAGGTTTGAGCCATTTTTACCTTGCTACTGGAGCTATATTTTGCTAGTTTCTGGGTTGCAGGTTGTGTAACTAATTCTATGCAATGAGTTAGAGGCTAAAATTTTTAGGTATTGAAGAGGACCTAGAGTAATCCATTTTATCAAAGGTTTAGGTCCTAATTCATTATAAGTTGGGAGATATGACAATTCTCATGGAGTATCAATTTTTGGCAGTTTGCACAATGGGTTCCTGTGCTTGACTTTTGTGATGGATGGGTAGATATCCTTAATGAATCAACCTTTTCACCCTTAAGGGGTTGTAGAGGACCTAAATTAATGCCACTAGTTTGAAGCAAATTTCTAATTCAATTGAGGCTAGGAGATATCATGATTTTTTTAAGGTATCAATTTTTTGACATTTAATTTCTATTGGAGGCCGACTTGTGGCTCTTCAAGTATTTAATGTTAGGTTTATTTAGTTCTCAGCATTCTAGGCTGACTTGTGGTGAAGTATTTAAGGATTATTATTCATCCATATTGGAAAAATATAGATGATAGAAGGAGGATAGGAAATTGAAAGCATATGTGTTTGGAAATTTGAACTTGAAGCTAGATCTTGGATTTCAATATATTTTGTATCTAGTCGTAACCTAGAAGACCTTATAGCTAGACATGTATGATGATATTGTCAAGAATCAATAAAGAATATTGTTCTCTCTCTTTGTGTTTTTGATCTCTTTTGTGTTTGCTTCCGTTGTGTTAACTCTTGCTTGGTGGTTTAGGTAGTAGAGTGTGCCAATTAGCCTTAGTTACTCACACCTCCCTATATCAGTTGTTCCATGGGGTAATGCTATTGGCCCCCTTCAACTTGTAGGTAATAATGATCTACCTAGAGCTTCCCAAAATAATTTTCCTAAGTTTAATGGTTATGGGAAAGTCTCTGTTGATGAGCACATTGTAGATTTCTTCGCTACATGCACTATTGTGTTTCCTCAAAATGAAGACATAGTAGTAAGGATGTTTGTGGAAACTTTAATTGAGAATGTAGCTAACTAGTTTCAGTACCTTCTAGTAGGTTGTATCACAAGCTACAATAATATGAGGAATTAATTTGAAGCACGCTACAAGAGTACTAAAGATGAACACACTTTTTTGACACAACTCACCCAAATAAAGAAGGAGCCTAGTGTTCCTGTGAGAGATTTAAAAGTTGTTGAGAGAGAAGTTTTTCGCCCTTAGGTAATGAAAAAGCTACTTATCTGAAGGCTTTAAAAATGGAAAAACAAGAAACTTTAAAGTGTGAATATTCTTTGGAGATGCTTAGAAGATACTTTTGGAAAGATTAACGATGAAGATGCAACCCCAACTAAATGAAAGGTCAATGTTAAATGCTTAGGATGGAAAGTGCAAAAATAAAGTTTGTAAGAAATTAAAAGATCACTTCCCGCACTATGATTTTGAATGGAAGGAAAATGAGTTTGTGGAAAAGATAAGTTTCTCTCATTCCCCCTCATATGTTAATGTTATTAAGTATATCTACATTTTAGATTCTAAAGTGAATTAAGGAACTTCTTGCAAAGCTAAAGAACTTGCTTTGTTAAGTAATTTTTAGTAATATGACTTTACTCTAAGCAAAGCAATAGAGATTTTAAGAATTTAATATTTTACATGCAAGTGAATGAAAATTTTAAATAGTCATTGATCATGGAATTAAATGCAAATCCTTCCATTATAATTATTGGTTGAACTTAATTTTGTCTGTGTGGTACTAACGTTTGAATTCCTATACCTATTTCATTAGCATTGCCTTAAATTCATTTTTTCAAGTATATTAAAATGACTATTTATCAAGAACTATATCCTATACAATCATAGTGAATGGAAATTAGAGCTGTGGGTTATGATAAGTTAATAGTTTTGGAGAGTGAAATGAAGGAGTTAATAGATACACCATTTAAATTATATGATTTGGGCAATCTACACAGGAGACTTAATTCTTAACCTATTCACCCAATCACTCCAAAGCTTAAAGAGAGAGTACTGGCTGAGGTAGCTAGTTTCCCAATGGTAGTTCATGCACTAGAGCTCATGAGGGAACATATTGAGAGACATGATATAGAAGAAAAGAATTTTTTTTTCCTACCCAATTTATCTTCATCTCGATCAACAAGGCATTAATGTAGTATGCATTTGGCATACTTGTAAAGGAGAAATATCATGACATCTAGTTCGACTCTTCTACATCCATATTCAATGAGAAAAAGACCGTTAGAAGGGAGGACATGAAGATGACATCATTTTAGACACCTTTCTCAAAGTAGACAAAAATGCCCAAGACCTTCTTGACACAAATTTGAATTGATATCCTTGCTCTACTACTTAGACTAAAAGGAAAAGAGGAGATTCTAGAGTTCATTGAGCATCATTTCTTCCTAGTGCAAGCTATCTATCCTAAGCTTATGTAGATTGATTGAGCATAGGTCATTTTTCATGAGCTTTCCTTGTGAATAAGTTTTGCTAAGGCATTCAAGAAATTCTATATGTCCTCTTATCTAATCTATGCCCTAGCTACACATCATAAATGGCCTAGCCTTGCTAGTGTCCAAAAATATGATGAAAACATGAAGGTCTATGAATTCTACCCACATTTGCAGCTATAAAGAAGTTTTGAGGGGTATGTGATGGTAAACAATGCGTTCACAATGAGGCCATGTTGGGAGTTGTAGGCATGCCTTGAAAATATGTTTTCACCAAAAGCTATTTCAACATCAACCAATTTGGCTACTTATTCATCCAGTTTCTAAGATTTTCTTACCTGAGGATAGGTTCCTTTGATGGGTTTCCCAAGGGGCTACCAAGGTACCTAGATGATAAGGTGGTTCTAGTCAAACTCTGTTGACAAATTCTTGAACCCCATTCCTATGCTTCTAGATCTGATGCTTAGAATCTAGTGAAGAGATTTGAGAACAAGATCAAATTGGTGGAGTATGAGGTACTCAGGCCTCAATATGATCCAATCAAATTTTTAAGAGATCACTTTAAGTTAGGATATGTGTAAAGGCATATTCCAGATCTTAAGGACTACTAGGCCAGGAGTCTCAACAAATACCACATGGGAGAATTTTTTTATCACGATTAACTATTGATAAGATTAAATTGTATAATGATTTAGTTTATGTTTCTAACCTTGTAGATGATGGCTCCTACATGCATCCCTCATCCTACAAGAAGATCAAAGGCACTATCATTGCATCTACCCTACTTGTAGGCCCTGTTATCAACACCATGGAGGTCCTCATGCACAAAATTAACAAGAGGATAGACACGTGGGTGGAATGGACCCAAGCGAGGAAGAAGAGAATGGGAAGCACTAGTGCTAGAGGTGGTGTATCTTCTAGAGCCACTTAGTCCACTACAGTAGGAACCACTACAACCATTGCTTCAATAGTAGCGAGCCCAACTCAATCAATTTGACAAGGTGGAGACTAGACTCTAAATAAAAACATGTCAATTACTCCTACATAGGGAGTTGGCTCTCTCCTAGGTATGACAAATAAGTTGGGGAGAAAGAGGGAGACAAGGACAAGGGGAAGGAACAAGAAAAATATGTGGCCAAGCCTCCCTCTCATGTTCAAATGATCAACTTGGATAGTGACACTAACCCCATGGATGATGAAGAGTAGCAAACATCACAATAAGGGGTACCTTGGCCCTCTCATTAACTAAGGTTTTCACCTTCCTTGCTGCTTCTCAGGAAAAGAAAATGCCACCACTTGCTAGGAAGTTGTTCAACCCTACTACCCTACAGTTAGCTATCAATGCTATCTCTACTAAGTCATGGCTTGAGGAGACCATTGATAACAAGAAGAGAAGATATGAAGATGTAGCTCCATTGATGGACTTGATCACACAAGCCACCTCTTCTCAACCACCCTCCAAGAAAATGAAGAAGTAGAAACCCATTATTGCATTCGCTAGTGACCCTTCTACTAGCCACATGCTAGTAGAGATCAAAAAGCCACAAAAGGATGGTAAATTTCATGAGCTTTCCACAGATGAATTCTAAATCAAAATGGTGGATCTTGGTATCCCTGTTCATGATTATATGGTGAACATTTGGAAGTCCACCCATGAGAAGATTGAAGATAGGTTGGAAGAGCTTAGAGAAGAGAAGGAGGTTCTCAAGGCCTTGAATAGAGAATTGTTGGAATGCATTAGGTCTACACTCAGGAGCACTTTATCAAGACAATTTGACTTGAATGTAGAGGAGGACAAAAATCTACTCCTATAGCTACAACAAGAGAGATAATTCAGGAAAATAGGTTGAGCATGGGTAGATCAAATGAAGGCTCAAGGTCCCCCATTGACTGAAAACTTGGGAAGCCTAGTATTAGATGCTTATAAGCTAAGAGAGGAAGCTTCCAATCATTAGTCCACCATAGAAAGGCACGAGATGGACTAACAGAGAAATAGGCCCTATTGCAGGAGGTGATTGACATGAAAACTAATGTTGTTATCTCTCATGGGATCCTCAAGATTGGCCAAAAGCCATTGTTTCACTAGAAATAATCTCTAGAGTTTATTATAGAAAAATCTATCCATTCTGTAGGTGAGCTTAAAGATGTACATGACCTAGTGTAGAAGGTCATTGAAAAACTCTTCGAGTATTTGAAAATATTGCATATAGATTCCTATGTGTTTGCTAATGGTAAGCTTGTGGATGTTGAGAGGATGAAATCAAAGTTCTTGGCATTTTTTGATGATGTTGTTGATCCACTCAACTTCCAAATGTCCAAAATTCAAGAACTCTCATCAACATACTTGATTTTAAGAAGGCAATCAGAGAAGGTCTAATAAAAAAGTCCAAGAATGGATGAATTAACAAAGATGCATGACTACTAGATAATTTGAACTAACAATATAATCACGCTAGGTGTCAAAGAAATGGACAAATTAACTGATGCTATGAAAGATTATAGAGCTAAAGCAATTACTCCTAAAAAGACATGATGTTCTGTCTTTCTTTGAGAGATTTGCCTTTTTCTCTCTCCCTCTTTCTTTTTGTAGCTAGTTATGGTATTTTGTCAATCTCTATAATAGACAATGATTCAAGGCTATCCCATTTTTAGTTTATTTTGTCCAGAGATGCTTTGCAATGTAGTCGTCTATTATAACTGTCCATTTTGTTAAGGCCTATCTATGCAATTTTTTTGGAAGTTAATAAGATTGAAAAAATTACTTTTGGGAAAACCCCTGTAGTTGGGACTATAGTGTGTGATTATGAGTCCAATTTTAATTCTATTGTTTATTTAATTATAGTGTAGTATTTGGAATGAACTAGTTTTTGCTGATAATTGAATGAATGCAAATGAACTTGGTTTTATATCTTTCATTCAATAGTTTCCTTACTTTCTTTAGCATAGGTTTTATTTGTTCTTTTTTCTATAGGTCATAGTTCATGTGTAAAGTGTAGTTCATTGTATAAGAAGGTCAAAAATTGGTCGATGGAGTGGTTGAGACATAGACAGCTTGGGTATTGTCAAAACATTAGTTAAGTCTATAATCAAGGAGTTACCTATTCTATCATCTTTTACTTTCACTCTTACTATCATAGTTGGTTATGCATGTTTCCATTTCTTGCATTAAAGTTAGAATAGATTGCATTTAGTGAGTTAGTCCTCATTTACTATTGCCTAAGTTTTTTTAAAGTGTTGAGCAATCTAGTATTTGCCTCTTCTACTCTCTGGTTAACAACCTACCCCCAAACCCAAAAAAATAAATTCATTTCAAATCTTATATTCATAAGGGAGTTGTACTTTTCAATTCAGGGTTCTTTGGTAGATTACTATAGTGACCCATTCTATTGTTAACCTTTTTTTTTTCTACAAGCCATTCAGTAATCTAAGAGTCATCAACTAAACATGAATGAAGATCACATACATGTATAAGTAAGTATGGGTTAAAATTACTCTATTATAAAGTTAACTTTAAATCACATATGCCATAACAAAAAAATGTACACACATACTAACACAGAAGAATCCCATGCCTTTGCATGCCCCTCCTCTCTCACATTAGGGTGTGTAGCTTCTATATGTGTGTTTGGTATACCATACTCCTCAAATACAAATGGATACTTAAAAAGATCACCTATGGGACCCAGACAAATATTCTTGCATGTTATGCAAGTATGAAGCACATAAACATCTAATGATCTTGTCAATGATGAATTTGCACCAACATCATCAACATGGGGAGGCAACATTAATCTAGCCTAGGATATCAATAGGATACTCAATCTATGGATATCTCTAATAGTTTGAGAGCTAGCCTCTATAATGATATCAAAGTGCTAGACTATAGGTGGGGGGGAGACATTAGTAGGGGAGACAAAAGTGCCAACTTTCTTTTGCTCATCATGAGGAGCTCCTCCTCATATAGCCATGTTGGGCCTCATGCTATAGTAGTTCACCTTGAGGTGCAATACAAATCCAGTATACAATTTTCTAATGAAATAGAATAGAACCTCTAAATTGTTTTGTAGAAGTTTGTCAAAAAACATCCACCTACAATCCAAAATTTTTACATGCATAGCCCCATTTGTGCACCATTTAATTGATAATTTGGAATTTTTGTGGTCTACTGTTTTATGAATTTTTGGGTCCCCAAAAAGGTTAACTATATAATCTTTACTTATGTTTAGGGTTGTAACCTCATCATAGTCCAACCCATCATAAAAAATGGCATGCATTTTCTCATGCTAGTGGGGAGAAACATTTTTTCATTGGTAAGTGTTTGAATAATATCCACTATGGTGTTTAATGTGGATAACATAGGAGCTAATGTAGGTATACTATTATATGTGGTTTGCCTAACCCTCAGTTTGGTGAGATTTTCTTCTATGAAGTCTTCAATTCAAGAAGGGTTTTGAGGGGGTAGGGGATCATTTGGTGAACAATTCTGATAGGATGCTGGATCATTTGGTGGAGGGTTTCAAGCAACATTATTTCTTGGTTTGATGTCATCATTTGGATCAGCCATATCTATTATATTGTAAAACATTTCTATTAAAAAAACCCTAATTTTCAAAAATTTCTATTTAGAATCCCTAACTTATATTAAAATTCATTCAAAATCATAAAAAAATACAAAAAGTTTGTTACCTATATCATGTACCCATTCCTATATCTGCTACCTGAAATGGAGGTAGCACAAACCAAACTCAAATGCAGATGCATTATTTTCTCTCGTATTTTTTTTTCTCAATTCCATGTTGTAGGTTTTGGGCATTTGATCTCATATCAGATACTTGATATGATATCAGGTACCCAATAATGGATCACATACTTGATAAGGTTTGGCTAAACTTTTTTTTCTTGGTATCAAGATGGGTGGGATAAATGCTTTTAGACATTCTTAAACTCCACCTTTTTTACATTGCCACTTTTTGGTACATTGTGATCCTGTACATACCCTCATTTTTTTTAAGAGAATTTTGTAGAGAAAGAAATCAAATTGGAGTATGTAAGTACTAAAGAAAAAATTCTTGATATCTTTACAAAGCCCTTTCCTAAAGATACATTTGATTACTTGTAAGGTATGCTTGGGGTTATGTCACTACCTACTTTTGAGTAGATGAAATAAATATTATATTAGTCTAGTGGAACAAAAAACTATTGTTGGATTGGAATGAATGTTGATGCTTCCTGTATGGGGGAGTGTTTGAGATGAGAAGAGTCATAAGGACTCTTGGTAGTTTGTTTATAATAGTTTCTTTGGACACTCAATCTGATTGAAGACTTGGAGTAGATGATTAACATAATGAAGCTTTTGTAATTGATGTCAATGGGGGAGACTATACATGAAAAATATTTCCTATGAATGAAGAGAGAGAAGTACCATGAATGTGGGAGAAGATCATCTAATGGAGGATAAAGCTATTTTATGTATGAATGAGAGATATTGCATAGAATATTGAGAGTTGTTCTTGATAGTCAAAGTGTGAACAATTGATGCCAATCCTAATGAAAGAGACGCAGAGAGAACATTTTTCTTATGAGTTTAAGATTTGATTGATGAAGAGGATTTGAGAAGATGAGAGAAGCAAAAATAATAGAGTTTGATTTGGTATTATTGGAACTTAGGATTTTTTCATCTATGTTTCCATTAATGCCAATGGAGAGATTGTTATCATGAATATTGATGGTATTCCTTTGGGAGAGTATCCTAAGAATTACTAGAGAATATGAGATATTGTTAGCATGATTGACATGTTGCTTTCATGACTATGTTTGTCATTGAGGTGAACATAGCAATATTTCTATGAAGAATAGCATAGTACCACACAAAGAATGAGGTCATAAGGATGGTCTATTGAAGATTTAGTGAAGTGTAGTTAAGGATGTGTTCTACATTATGTCCTAATAAAGTGGTTGAGTGGGCATCAAGAAAGTCAAAGATATGTAGAAGATATGTTTGATTTACAAAATGAAGTTTATAGACAGAGTACCTAAGAAGAAGTTTTTGATGTTTGGTTTGTATCTCTTAATAGAAATATAGTCATCATATGTGTGGTTAGATAGTGATAGTAGATATTTTGATGATGACATCAGATAGTGTGCAAGGTCTAAGTTTTCATACATGTGTGAGAAGTTGTAAAGACTATGAGCCAACAGTAATTTGTAATTACAAATAAATGTAATGTTTTGTAATATCTTAATATGGTCCTATTATAATTAATTGGGAAAGCCTCAAGGCTAACTCAAGGAATCTTTTTGAGGACATGGTATAAAGGAAGGATATTTTTCTTGTTTGGGAGAGTGTATCGAGTGCATGAAGTACAAATTCTGCAAACAAGAACAGAGTATTTAGTGAACGTGAGTAAGTGATCCAAGGGATCATTGGATGTAGAGTTGGTGATCTACTATCGAGATCAAAAGAGGAGAAGTCTAGTTGATAGGACACAAGAAGTACAAGGATAGTCTAAATTATATTATTCTACAAGGAATAATATAGAGATTAGTTGGATAGTGAGTTAAGTGGTCTTGCCCCTGAAGCTATTTGGACAATGGGTCCATCTACCTTCTACAACTCCTAATAGGGTTGGAATCTCCTAACAAGGATTCAAAGTCTCCTAACAAGGATTGATGTATAATAATTGTATTTATTGCATCCTAATAGGGTCTATTCTCTAACAAGAAATATTTATACTAGTATATCATTTTGTTGGTACCGCCCCCATCGAGGTTTCACCTCTTATCAATGGTTTCCCTAGTTAACATATCTAGTGTTATTGTGTATGAGTACATTGCTGCGGATGTTGATTATATTTTTCATATGCTTAAAGGTTAATAAGGTTGATAAATTTTTTAATAGTTGCATAGCTCATTAACCCCTATCTCCTAGTTATATGGGTGGACTTTACTTTCTAACACTTTCCTTTGTATCCTCTCTAAGCTCTACCTCTTTGAATTTTCTTCACTTTCCTCCTTATTTATGCTCTACTCTCAAGGAAAGCTGGAAGTATTTGTGTATTGTGTTAGGAGCTAAGATGGTAATTCATCTTGAATAGTTTTCCTCAACCCACCAAGATATCTAGCCAACTTTTCTTTTGTAGTCCTTTCCTTTTAAACCTTAGACTAAGCTTGTGGATCTCCTTAGTGTACCTAATGAAATTTAATTGTTTTTTCTTTAATGCTTGCAACTTCCTATCTAGATTTGAATCTTGTGCTTAGTAGGGAGGAATTGAGTTTTCAATTTGATTCACTTTTTGTCTCCTATGAGGTGATATTTTTATTACAAGCCTATGCCCTCTCTTCTTACATAAAATTCCACCATATTAATGCTGATCCCTTTAGCCTTGCTTTGACCACACTTACCTTCTTGTCCTCTTCTATATCTTTGAGGTCAAAGTAGTTTTTTGATGGCATCAATCTAGTCCAACAACTTTTCCCCATTTAAACTTCCACAATACAAATGTTAACCCTTCAAAATATTCTCCATTGAGAGACTTAAGTGCATCTAGGAAAATTTTAGCCCCTTGTTATTATCTATTTTAGTATTAGTTGAATTGGGGTGAGTAGAAGAGGTGGCTCCTACCTCTTCCTCTTCATCAGAGATATCTCCCTACTCTGCCAATATGTCTTTACCCTTTCCTTTATTTTGTCTCCCAATATTTCTTATTTTTTGACTTTCCATCATTTCTTGGAAGATTTTCTTCACAACATCTATATTAAGGGCTTTAGGAGGCATGCTTTCTACTTCAAATTTCCCCCAAATAGACTGATTCCTTCATGTCTGACATACACCTCTTTGAATACTTCTTTGATACCAATATGATGCAAGTGAAATTTTTGCCCTGATCTACTTAGTTGACCTAGAATCTTTAGGGGTTAACCTTACAAATGATAAAGCTATTAGGGCCTTCTAGAAGCTCCCAAGAATGAGTTCCCTCCCTCCTAGATCTAGGACAACTCAATCCCTTACGAACTGTTCAAATCCCTTACATTTTCTCCAAGAAACATACTCACTTCAGGAACTCTTACTTCCACTGCTAGAGGATCTTTGAAAAATTAGGCATCCAACACCTCTATTGGTCTCCTATCACAATGTCTTTTCAACCTCTACAATGGGTTGCAACTATTCTCTAGCCTTTGGCTTTTGAAGTAGTGAACTAGGCAATTAAGTCTAATAGAATTGGGTCTTGCTAACCAATTTTTGGACCCTCATTTGAAAATGATCTATATGAGCCCCTAATATTTTTACATATTTAGATACCAATTTGTATGGATCATACAATATCATTAGGTGGGTTCTTCCTCTAAAGGACAAGAACCCAAAACCCTAAAGTAAAGTTTGGTTTATTAGGTGTTAGGGGATATGCACTTAGTCTGATGATGAAAAATTCAAATGGTGACTTCAAACTACCACATCACCTTCAAATACACGCCATATAGTCATTAAGAAACCTTACCTTGTATCCATGCTCACAAAGTCTTTAAACAACACAAAAACCCTCTTCTAATGGCTTAACGCTCCAAGTGATCAATCAATTTCTCAACTATTGGGAGTCCAAGCATGGAAAAATGATTTTTTTAAGTTAGTAACATGTCTAATATACAAATCCCAATCATCCCAATGATTCAAAAGTGTCTTAGGTCATGGTTTGTTAGAACTAATTCATTAGTGCTTCAAAACTCTAGATGTAAAGAAGAAACCAAAAACACTCTAAGTATATACAAAGTGATCTACTATTGTTCTACAATGCTGAGAAAAATTAAGTAAACATATACAAATATTTGTGAAAGATAATCTACTTCATGCCACTCTATTTTATTTAGGTTGCTAATTGTGATTGTACAAAACAACGATATTGCTCAACACACAAAGTACCAAATTTTTCTAAAACCAATTGAACCCCCTAAGATTAGTTGATTACATGTTTACTAGGCCCTCTTGGATCTATTGGGTGCTCCCATAACTTATTTTACTCGCTATTGGTGTTTCAAACTACCAAGCAACAAAATCCTTGATACTAGGTTTTAGAAGACAAAGACAAGCTTAAGGGTTAGCTACTTCCTATGATCATAATGCATTTCTTCTGATTTGGAACCAACATGAATAGAAACTTAGGTATTCTCTACTCTTCAAGCTCTGTAGTGCTTAGGTAGGTGCACCTTAGGGATAAAAAGGATATGATACTTGATATTCTCTTCACGTGTCACTTATTCACTGATATTATTTTATCATACTTATCCCCTATAGTAGATATTGGTCACAATTCTTCTTCATTTTACAAATAACTCTTGATTATAGTAGCTAACTACAAAACATAGAGATTTATTGCAAACAAGTGCTGACCAACAATTAAGCTCTTCATACAAAAAAGTAAATATTGATTTGATTTTAAAATTTTGCCTCATGCAACACTATGGCTTTCTCCAATATGTAGCTAGATTGATGATCAGTGTCTTATCCATTGCTACGTAGAGTCTATCTAGTAAAATATTGACCTAATTAATTTCCTTGCAATTAATTCTTATCAACTCTTAACCCTAAATCCAATTCTTATGAATATCATTCTCAAATGACTGAAAATCCTATTAATTTATTGAAGCACTTATTTGATTCATTGAATTAAAAGCAACAATAAATTGATATACAACTTATCCTAGTTGGATTAAATTGTATGAACCTTGCTCATTCAATCTCAACACAAATAACACACAAGAATGGAGACAAAATTTAGGGACATAGATATGGTAGATTTTTCAGGCTTATATTAATTTTCCTTGAAAATGATACATATACTAGTATAACTTAGAATAACTTAAAACTAGACAACTGAAACCATCAATACTCAATGTATTCTCAGATTTGCATAGATGAATACATCACAAAGTTTTACACATACTACTTAGACCAAATGAAAAAATAACATCATACTAAAATTGTACAAAATTCAAACCCTTCTATGGCCTTGGGATCTCATTTATATTGTATGAGATCGAACAAGCTTCAGGCCTAGAGAAAAAGGACAATTGTCTTTAAGACAAAAAGATTTTACAAACCAAAGGTCACTGTCAAAAAATATTTGGCTTATGCTCTCTTAATTTACAGCAAAATATCTTTATCAATGATCCTTTTTAGGTGGGACCACTTGTATTGCGACCAATTTTTGCTAAACTACTTCATTTGATGATTAGTCCATTTATAGTTGTTGTCCTTCCAACTCTAGGACCATCTAACTCATTGCTCTCACTTCAGATCATTAGAGTGAACTTCCATATCCACAATCACAATAGGTTGCTCTCTTGTTAAGTCACCAGTTTGAACATCCATATCTTTGGCTACAGTTGTTCAAATGATCTTATTTCCTTTCCTCTATTTAAACTAGTGCATTAATTACATGTACTCTATCTTGGTCTATATCATCCTCTTCTGGTAACAATTGATCTATTTGAACATATTCTGCCATCCACTTATTAAAAAGTGCATCTTCTAGCTAGTTGTAATTCAATAATTCTTGTTATTTCTTCAAGACTTCTTCCCCTATTTTCTCTATCACATTTAAATATTTCGTGAAAGAATTAAGGAATATCTACACTTGCACAACTTCCTCAATCATCTTGGTAAACCATATATGGTCTTTTTCATTGATGACTTTATTGAGTTTGATGCTCATAATTTCATCTAACTCCTTGCCCCATTTGCCTTTATCTTTTATTTTACCTACACCCTTGAGTGCATGAGGTAAGAGCTCAAATTTCTTACCCAGATATTTGGAGAAACAATTACTAACTCTCTTCTACAACATTTTCCTCTCATTATCAAAATCAAAGAGGTCATTAGTCACATTTAATGTTCTCTCTATTTTCTCATAAGAAAGAGTAATAACTAAATAACATAAGATAGTAATATCTGTTAGAGTAAATAAATAATAAATAATTACTTATTTATTCTATTACTTAAGCTTACTTAGGTAAATGCATTTATTTAATAGTTGCAGTGATGAGTTGTTGACAACACGGGAGTTTGTTCCCTTCTAGCATGTTCCACCTTTTTGTGGTAGTGTGCTTAGTTGTTAACCTTATTTTCTACCACTTTCTAGCTTGTTCTATAAGCTTCCATGAGGCCTTTATATTCAAGCTCTCTCATTGCATTTTCATAGCTCAACTCACTGTAAATACATTTTTCTTGTTTGCAATATTTCCTGTCTCAAGTCCGTTTAGGGTTTTTCCAAACTCCACCTCTTCCCTCCTTAGTTTCCCTTCGATAGGTTATTTGCATGTAGGTGATCTTGGTGAGCGATGGAGTTGGATTTTATCAACTCCTACAATATCATTATCCCTACTGATCCATTTTTCTACAATAGGTGTCAAGGATGTCTCATTATTGGTTAATTCATTCCAAATCTACACTAATTTTGACAATTACAAATAAAATGCAGGCTAGCCCACCCTATCCACTAGATACATAATAGTATCTCTTAATTGATTTTCATATTGAACACCCAACTCCACATGCATTGACCATAACTTGGTCTTCTCCTCTTCAAACTCCTCAGTTGTATACATTTGGGGTTCCTATAGGGTATTTGGTATTTCTATAATAGAAGTTGTCTTGAAAGGTGAAACTGAAGGACAAGGAGGATAAGTAATCCTTGGCTGACTAGATTCTCCTATGTTTCTTTTCCCCAACTATTTCTCCACTTGAGCAATCTGGGCCTCCAATTGGTGTATCTTGTTCCCTCTTTCTTCATATGCCTCTAACACCTTTTCAAATTTAGCAACTCTAGGAACTTATTTTTGTCTTTAGCGACAACCACAACTCCAAAATTTACCACCTCTTTAGTCATTTGAGAAATTTTTTGTTGTCTACCTATTAGAATTAATAATCTTCCTTGGTTGTATTTATTTATTTATTGAGATAAACCAAGGTATCCCTTATGTATTATTTATTTGTCCTCTAGTCCAAATGTAAAAGACATGTCATTCTTGTCTTATTTTCTACTTGTGATGATAACTCATTTTCGTATTTCTTTTAATAAAAAAAATAGATATTCCTCCTTAAGAGGAATTTGAAACTTTGCACACACCTTTTATGAATTTGACATTCATAGAAATGAGAGTTACACATGCAAAGATATGCAACTCCTTTATCATCTTTTTAAAAGAGGTGCTTCTCTCTCACATTTTCATCTAGTCTCCATTATTCACATCAAATTTTTGATGCTATTGTAAATGAGCTCTCTCTCTCTCTCTCTCTCTCTCTCTCTCTCTCTCTCTCTCTCTTAGGCATTTGCCTCATTCATAATACTCACAAGGGGTTTTCTTTGCTTTCTCCTTATCAAATCCTTTTCTCTTGTGTTGCTATTTCATTGGTATTGCTCCATTGATCTTGTATCATTTGTATGGTAAAAATCTTCTTGTTCTCTTGGATTAATTCTATTATTTCATGCTATTTCATTTTATTATATTTTATCATTTCAATCACTTTTTCTTACATGGTATCAGAGCTACTAATCCTTGCTTTGAGCTTGTGTGAAGGGTTCATTAAAAGAGCTTGATATTGTAAAGATCTTAAAGTTTGAAATATTGAAAGTCTTATCTTATTCTTTTGTAGATTTTCTTCTTTCTTATTCATTCTAACCCTCTTTGGAAGGCTTGTTGCCAAAGAGTTCTCCATTTTTATTTTTTCTAACCTCCTTTGGAAGGCTTGCCACCAAAGGATTCTTTATTTTTTATTTTTTTATTGTATCTAACCTTATTTCTATTGCAGATTTTTTAAGTTTTTGAAATTCAAGTTTTTTTTCTATTTTTTATTTTAGAAAGGAAAGTACAACAATTCGTATTTTTCTTATATCTCATAATCTATGATCTGGGTTTGGTTGAAATTTTAATAGCATTTAGAAAATATAAAAATATAAAAATTCTTTAAATTTTATTTGTATCAGAATAATATTGCAAAATTTATTGTACTATATGTGCAGTATTATTTGTTTTTCAAGACAACAGTTCGTATTTTTATGATATCTCTCAATCCGTGATTTAGGTTTGGCTGAAATTTTAACAGCATTTAAAAAAAATAAAAATGAAAAAAATATTTAAATTTTATTGAAAATAGAGTTAAATAAAAAAATTTATCGTTCTCTATGTGTAACACTTTTTTTTTAAATTTTTAATTTTTTAATTTTTCCTGTTTCTTCAATTTAACCAATGGCTTTGCAGAGAACATTTTAGTTTTTATTTTGACTCTCTAAATCTCTTAATAATTATTTAACATTTTTGTGGATAATAAGTCTCACTTTTTATTTCAAATCTATTATTTAAATTTTAAACATAATTTTTTGAATCATGTTGACTTTAATTTCAAAAATCAAGTTAAATAACTCAAACTATCATGTTTGGAAAACTCATCTTTCCTTTATATTCCATTTTAACCATATTTTAGATGTTGCTACTGACCCTTCTATAGTTCCTGGTACCTCAGCTATACAAGATGAAAAAAATGCATGGAATACTAAAAATGAGGAAGCCCTTGGCCTCATTGGTATATTTCTTAACCCAAATTTATATGTTCTAATTTCTCATTGCACTAATGCCCATGAAGTTTGGGATATTTTAAAGCAAACGTATGGCAGACCATCTGAATCATGCAAGATAATTTGAAAGACTTAAGGTATATTGATTTCAAAGTCAACTAATTGGATTATATTAATTTTCAAAGTCGACAAATCGATGGATGAATTTTTACTTAAATTTGATTATATTAAAGTCAACTAATTGGATTAGGCGTTACTCTCTCTGATATTAGATTAATTACCATTATTTTAAAGAAATGTCTTTCTAGACAATTTCAACAATTTATTACTAATGTTCATTCTAACTTGCTATTCTTACTTTGTCTAATCAATTAACGTATAGTATTTTTCAAAATTTGTTGCGTCAAGAGGAAGCTAAGTTATTGCAATTTGGTACTTTTAGATCTAATGAACATGCATTTGTGTCTAAAAATCAAAATCAAAATTTTAATACTCACAATTTCAATAATAATCATAACAATCTTAATTTTAATAATTGTCACAATAATAGCAACCTATTTAATTCTAGACCTTCTTTTAACAACAATAATAATCAAAATACAAATCATAATAATAACCACCCTAATCAATATAATAGTTCTAATAAAAAACTCCACTATACTTTTTTTGGGAAAGATGGTCATGTAACTAATAATTGTTTTAAAAAAATAAAAAGATAAGCAACCTATCAATAACAATAATCAAAACTCTCATGCATCTCGTCATGCTTTTACTGTTAGTTACAATGTTCCTAAAAATTTAGAATAGATTATTGATACTAGTGCATCTCAACATGTTACTTTTCATAAAGAAGTGTTTGATTTTTAAAAATTCGATCCTTCTAATATTTCAATTCAATTAGCCGATAATCATAGTTGCAAAGTTGAAAGATGTGGTAATGTTAGTATTCCAAATGAAAAATTACATGATGTCCTTGATGTTCTAAGTTGAAATACAATCTTTTTTCTATTGTAAAATTATGTCAAAATTACAAAATTGAGTTTCATAGGGACATGTGCTCTGTTATTGATCTTAACACTAATGAAGTTGTTGCTAATACTAAGTTAGGCCATGATAACTTATTTAAATTTTCTAGATTCACCTCTTCTAGACACTCTTTGTACAAAGATATTGCTTTTAATATGGAGCATGAAAGGCTTGCTCATTTGAAAAATGAGCATATCTCATCTAATACAATTGAAAATTTACCTCCTATTGCTTCATCTAGGATTGCATATACAAGGTGCATAAGTGAAAACATGAAAAATACCAAAGGTTATCAAGCTTATAATCCTATTACTAACAAAGTGCACATAGCACAAAATATTTGTCTTGCATGAAATGGTGTGCATGATTCTTTTAATGCTCAAAATGAACAATTTAGTGAAAGTAGAATTGTGTTAGTGGAGGACCAACCTCCTTCTCTAAACCCCACTCCTCATATATCTACCTTTATTTCTTCTATTCTTTCTTACAATGGTAATGATAATGATGCATTTATAGATCATGGTAATAATGCTAATATTGATAATGGTAATAATGCTAATGTTGATACAAATGGTACATTCATACATCATGACTCTTCCTCTAGTGATAAATTTGTTAAGAGGAAAAATAAATGGTTTAAAAAAGTACTTAGTAAAAGAGATCAATTTATAGAATGGCTAGACTTTAACCTAGGAGGATTAATTACTGCAAATATGGTTTGATCTTAATGATTCTCATTTATCATCTTTGGCATTTCTCCTTAGTATGTTGCCTAGAAATTATGTTCTATATATGATTTTAATTGTCTTTGCATGATTTCATACCATGATATTTTAGGTATATTTATTCGTGTATATATATGGGGGCCCACATATATATCTCGATAAATATACAAATTTTTGTGTATTTTGTGACTTGACAATTATGAGTGCATTTTCATATATTTCACATATGAAATTTTTTTGCCTTGGGATTATGAGCTATTATAAACTATTTCCTTCAACATTTATCTCGTTCTATTGATTGACACAAAAGTGAAGTTTATGCTTTTCTAGCATCATTCTATTGCCATATTGGCACTTTATGGTTTATACCATTTATTTTTGGAGTTTCCCTCCAATTTTAGTTAATTTGACCCATCTTGAAGGTATTTTATTCTTATTTGAAAGAAATTTATATTGTTAATACTCATACTTCTCCCCTTTGATATCTTTGAAAACATACCATATAATGTTATGTATACTTCATTGCTGAATTCATGAGTCATGCAAGTTATGGATTGATCACCCATTAACTTGCAAGAAAATGACTTATTAGTGGATTGTCTATATCCACGTGATTGAAGCATTGTTGATGTTGAATTCATTAGCTAGCCTTTTCTATGGTCCTTTCTTGAAAGTTTTGATAACATATTTGTTCTTGGTAGGATATGGTTTATCTTGATTTCTTTGTGGTATCAAGTTACACTTATATTTACTTTATGAGAGTTTAATTATACATAAAAAGTTTCTAACTTGAATATAAGATGAAATTATCCTGTGGATAGTTGCCTTTTTTTCTTGTTTCTATGTTTCAAGTAATCCATCCAAGCACATACAAGACATCATTATTTGTTGTACAGATCCTATGCCACATGAATCCACTTGAAGATGTAACACTCTTGAAGGACTATCCACTTCTCCTAGCTCTCCAACGATGTACCCACAATAATAAGAGACCTCTTGTACAATGAAGATATTTCAAAAAAAAAAAAAGTTGTAATATTGTAAATTGGGTTTGACACCCTTTGATGTAATCTCCCCAAGTAAAGATTAAAGAGGGGTGATAGAATTAATAATCTTTCCTTGGTTGTATTTATTTATTTATTGGGATAAACCAAAGTATCCCTTATGTATTATTTATTTGTCCTCTAGTTCACATGTAAAGGACATGTCATTCTTGTCCTATTGTCCACTTGTGAGGACAACTCATTTTTGTATTTTCTTAATAAGGAAAATAGATATTCTTCCTTAAGAGGAACTTGACACTTTGCATACACCTTTTATGAATGTGGCATTCATAGAAATGGGAGTTACACATGCAAAGACATGCAACTCCTTTCTTATATCTTTAAAAGAGGTGCTTCTCTCTCTCATTTTCATCTAGTCTCCATTATTCACATCAAGTTTTTGATGCTATTGTAAATGAGCTATTTTGCTCCATTTCTTCTCTCTCTCTCACTCTCTCTCTCTCTCTCTCTCACACACACACACACACACACACACACACACACACACACACACACACACACATTCTTAGGCATTTGCCTCATTCATAATACTCACAAGGGGTTTTCTTTGCTTTCCCCTTATCAAATCCTTTTCTCTTGTGTTGCTTCCTCATTGGTGTTGCTCTATTGATCTTGTATCATTTGTATGGTAAAACTCTTCTTGCTCTCTTGGATTAAATCTATTATTTCATATTATTTTATTTTATTATATTTTATCATTTCAATCACTTTTTCTTACACTACCTCATCCACTCTATAAATCATGAGACTACCTATGTGCTCAGAATTTAGACCTCTTGAATCATAGTTTTGTCTCTTTTTTGGATGGACTACATCACCAAGGTCCAATGATCATCACTATAGTTTAACCCTTATGGGCCTGCAAGAATTCTTCCTCCATCTTAAATTGGGTGTCTTTTTCTTTTCTTACTGTGCCAAAAATTATTGCATTGGCAATGTCCCATTGTAGTAGTATCAAAAATCTTAAATCCTTCAGTAGTTGCCTACACACTTTAGGGGTTATCTGTACAAAGTCTTCAATGAGGTTGGCTTTGACCTGTTCCTCAATTTTAGAGTCTTGCTAATTAGGTTGCTCTATTTTAATCATTTTTAATTTGGCCTCAAAATTGTCAATGTTTGTTCTTCACAAAAATTGAGTGAATGCCCTTGATTTAACAAAAATTTCATCATCTAAAAACTGCTTAGATGCCTCTTCCACCATAGGATCAATTTATTTTCCACTAAAATCTCCCACAGTGAGGGCTAAAGTAGACATATGAGGTTCCTCCGGGACTCCTTCCTCTATATACACTGCGGTGATTATAATGTCATTCTCCCATCCCATTTGTTTTAGATGTTCCCTTAAGGAAATTTCATCTTCTATGCGAAGAGGGGTTTGTGTGAGGGAATACTCTTCAGCCCCAAAAGGGGAACCCTATTCTAATTTTGGTCTTTTGATAGTACATGTATCATGTGGGCTCTCAGAAAGTTATCTCTTGTAAAGAGGTACGGGGTGTACACTCTTTGCCACCACATACCTAGGTCTTCTTTGTAATGAGTATTGTCCTAGGTTTACAATGAATTTGCTAGCTATTTTTCTTTCTATCTCCATAGCTTGGTCTGGATAAGCTTGGACTAATATGGCTTTCTTTTCATTTAATATTTGCATAAATCCAACAAAATTGCTCATAAGCATATCTATCTTAGCACCCCAATATTTCTTATTGGCAAAGGGGTTATATTTTGGTTCAAAAGCATTGATAAACCCAAGGAACCTACTATATACTTTCCATTTTTCTTTTTTGACTTCTTGTTCTTGCAAAACAAATTCATTCCTAATTATATCCTCTAGAAAGTATACAAAATGCTCATGAGACATGGCATTGGTCCTTTCTTTGAACATATCATAAAAACTCTTAGGATCTAAAAAATAGGAATGGGATTGTGCCATCTAATATTTATCCAAAATTTCCCAATGTGCTTCCATCCCCCCTTAGTGATTACAAAATTATGAATGATAGTGAAACTTGGGAAAATTGCACCTCTTGATCGGTCTATGAGCTCTGCCTCTTCAAGTCCTCCTATCTGCCATAGGATTTCTACAATTCCAACTTTCAATGGCATCTGGTAAGGTAGAACATGGGGCTTTCTTAGAAACCCATATATTCTGAAAATAATTGAGTTTTCATATGGGATAATGTCTCCCCAATTATGGCTCACCTTCAATCCTTTGGAAAAATCCTTAAGTCAAATTAATTCTAGTAGGGGCTGAGTATTCTAGGAACAATTCTAGCTAGTATAACTCTTAACTTAGCAGCAAAGTACCTATCAAATCTAACAAAACTGGCTTCAGTAGCCTCCCAAGTCATGTTTGCACTCCACAATTGCACAGAGAGCTTCTCTCCATCCTCGTCAGTCTCCAACTTCATTTCTTTAGAAAAAGAAGACTAGCCTTTATATAGACACACATACATGAGCATGGAGTACTAGCAAAAAGGCTTCTCTACTTAGCCTTACTTATATGTATCAACCCATTATGAATCTCCTTTGCTAAATAGGTGGCAACATCAAAGATTGAGATCACACCATATTGTAATGTCTAAGCCATGATGAAGACAATAGATCCTTGGATGTGATCTTGTTCATCCATTCCAAATATCTCATAGAGAGAGAAATATAGTACTTGTGCTCTTGGATTAAAATATTTTTTCAACAATGGCTCTGGAGTATTTGGTGTAACCAAGGGTAATTTTACTATCTTGAAAAAATGTTCTTGCAATGACCCCTTCCTTAAATACACCTTCTGAGCCTCATACCTAGTTTGCAAGTCTTCAAAATTGATTGGCTTGTGTAATGCATGATTAGGGTTTAAATGAAAAACTTCCCTAATCAGTTCGGGTGTAACCTTAAATAAATTTCCCTCAGCATGATTCTTGACTAATCTAGATATAGGATCATATATTTTTGTAATCAAAGTCAAGATATCATCATCGAAAAATACCCCAGGAATCACTAATTTGCCAATATCAAAATGCCAAACATTGCTCAAAGGGGTATCCAGATTTCTTTCTAAAGACCATTTTCTAAGAAACTCTAAACCCCTGGTAGATGTCTCTAAATCCATTAACCAGTTATCCTTATTGTACAAACCCTCACCAATTCACAAACTAGGGTTTTTTGGAATCAATTCCCTCCCTTTCACTATTTCATTTGTGGATTGAGGTTATTGCTCTTAAAAAATCATCATGCACATTTCTCTACTAATAATTTTCCTTCCCATAAAAATCTCATTACAGAGGCATCCTTTAAAAATCTATATAAAAATAGTCCTAGAAAATAAAGCCTTAAGCAATTAAAGGATATCTCTACTCACACACAAAATGCCTAAAATTATAGAATCCAACACTTCATTGCTTGAGAAAGAAACAATTTGCTAGATTCTTGTTCTGCCCTAAAGATTTTATTGTTTGATATTCGATAATTGATCGAAACTCATGTTTTATGCAACATTCCCTCCACATGAACTGGCATTGATCAACATTAAACTCTACAATAGTCATATTCTCAAACATGTAACTTTGAAATTTGACCATAGATCTGTTATCATTAGATTGTTCTATTTTAAATTTTAATGTCTGCACCATCCTTTTTGAAATATTCCACGTGTCACTCTGTTGCTTTCTCACTTTAATTAAAAGGTTTAAAAATTCTTTATGTGAGGAAGTGACAATCTTTGATCAACAATTCAAAAATTTGCCTATGATTTCAAGCCAAGTGTGGTCCACCATAGACACATGGCAAAAATTTGCATCCTCGCTTTTGCTAACCATCGAGCAGTCTTATTTTGTGACAAAGCGATGACCCTTGATTTATTTAAATTAATGGTGATGAAATATGTTGTCCATAGTTCCCTTTTCCTCATTACTAGGCCCCACTGAGACGTGCAATTTTGTTGCTTTCTCACTTTAGTTAAATACTATGAAACTCTATTATGCGAGAAAGAAAAATTCATTAATCAAATGTTTGATCAACAGTTTAGTTGAAAATATATCATCTCATTTCACAAAGTATAATTTATGGTGAATCACAACATGCCAAGTGGACAAATTTACTGACAACATTCTATGGGCCTTTTTGTGGCATAGGTAGGCTTTACCAATTTCCACATGTCATTCTGTCACTTTCTCGCTTTAGTTAAAAGGTTTGCAACTTTTTAATATGAGAATGTGACAGTCATAGATCTACACATAATCAATGGTATCCATGAGATCATAAAATGGTATCCATGAGATCATAAACCTATTATCCAACTCAATAGTTTCAACCAATTAGAACCTTTTAGTATGTTGACTCATTTTGAATCAGGTCTCACCGTGCTTTACGTGTCAAAAGCTTGTATTTTTTCTTTGGTTAAATTTTGTGCAACTGCATAAAGTGAAAATGTGATAACCTTTGATCTTGATCTTATTAATGAATCAGAAAATATACTCCTTTTTATAGTTCAGAAAATAGAGTGACCCTTTGGGACATGTGTCACTTAGTTGCTTCCTCACTTATTTAAATAACACACATCTTCCTTTTGCATGAAAGTGATGATTGTCGATCTTCTAAGATCCAATGATTGTAAACATGATTGACTTTGGGTTAAGGTATTAGAGAGCAAACACAAGGAAACTAACCACAATCCAACCAAGGTTAGGAAAAGATTCATGCACTTGTGTAAAATATTTTTAAAGGAATAAAATAAAAGAGTGCGTGAAAAATTTATAGTAAAAGACATTTTTCAAAGTATCTAGGACTTTACTAGGGTTTTTGGCATATATTTCAAAAATTTGAAAATAGGGTAAACCACATTTTAGACCTAGCACACAAAAGAAACAATGACAACACAAAATTTAGGGGTTTTATCTAGGGAAAATACGACTTAAAACACAAAAACCCTAAATTTTGTGGTCAACTAGATTTTTACTATAATTTTGTAGAAAATTTTAGAAGGTGAAAAACCGGGCCAACACTCTCATCTTGCAAAGTTAAAAAATATTGGGCACAAAGTTACAATCTTGCAACTTGCATTTTGTGCAAGTTTTACATATTTTTCCCAAATTCCCTCAAATCTTCGTCCAATGACTTCAAATCACAACTCTGGGTAATTCTTGATTAGAAATGTTGTTCCAAGTCCCTGGTCAACTCTTTGACTAAGTGTTGACCAATGTTGACCTTCCTAGTTAACTCTTTGTGAAGTTATTGAATTTGTTTATAGGTTTGGTTTTAAACTACCGAGTGTACCCATGTAGGTTACATCATACATTTTAATAATTATTGTGAGTCATTATCTAGAAAAAACATGATCCAAATACCACACCAATTTTTCCTATCATATTAGGCATCTAAAGATAACTCCCACTCATCTCACCATGTTACGAGATTTTACCATACATAAATCACAAGGGATGGCACTAAAAGTGACATTGGTAAAATAGAGAGAGAGGCAATGACATTTGCAACTATTTTTATAGTGAAGTCTCTTGATAGTCTTCATATCTAGATTTCTTTTAACTTTGATGAGAATGCTAAACTGCATAATAAGCAATATATACAATTAAACAAAAAATTGAAGAATCTTGCCGGAGTCAAAATAGACTAGGAACTAGATATATCTATTTTACACACAAAAAATAATAATAAACACATATTTACAAAGACATATATCTATGTGTGTGTGTATATATATATATATATATATATATATATATTTGGACATAAATACATTTATATATATATATATATATATGTGTGTGTGTGTGTGTGTGTGTGTGTGTGTGTGGATATGTATGTATATATATGCATATGTATATACATATACATATATATATGTATGTATATATGTATATATATATATGTACATATACATATATATATATATATATATCTATATATACATATATATATATATATCTATATATATATATACACACACACACACACACACACACACATACATACACATTTATGCATATATACACACACACACACATATTTATGTGTGTGTGTGTATGTGTACATATATACATGTGTGTGTGTGTGTGTGTGTGTGTGTGTGAGAGAGAGAGAGAGAGAGAGAGAGAGAGAGAGAGAGAGAGAGAGAGAGAGAGAGAGAGTGTGTGAAACTATTTATTTGAAGAATTGAACTCGAGTGAAATGAATCTTCCCCAAGTTGCTTCATGACCCTCATGCAAAGGTATAGTTGTGTGTGCGTGTGCGTGTGTGCATGAAACTATTTATTTGAAGAACTAAACTTGAGTGAAATGAATCTTCCCCAAGTTGTGTCATGACCCTTGCAAAGTTGTAGCTCCAATTGTGATGTCCCCAGTTATGAATTCTAATAAGAGTTAAAACTAATAATATGAGATTAATATAGATAGATAAATATATGATATAAAATCATTTAATACATATATTTTGATATATTTAATATAATATATAATAATCTATGAGATATATAATAATTATAACAAATAAATATTTTGATTATAAATAATATCAAATACCAATAATAATTTTATAATGTACCTACATGGATTATATTATGAAATGGACATATTCAAGTATAATATTATAATATAATTGAGAATTAAATATTATTATAAATAATATATAAAGCAAATATACTATGTAATAGTATTAAGAATAATGATATTGCTAATATTATTATTAATATAATATATGATATGTTATAATGTTGTTATTAATATAATTAATCAATATAATATAATTATTATATTACAATAAGACATGTCTCTATATAATATCACACACACACACACACACACACACACACACACACACACACACACACACACACACACACACACACACACACACACACACACACACACACACACACACAGGATATGAACTACTGAGAAGTGATATCATATATGGATTATTATGAAAATTGATAGAAAGGAGAAGCGAATAAGAAAATGTCCTAAATGGGATATTACAAGTATCAAAGCGCCATGTCCTGCCAGCCTGTGAAAGAAAAAATGGAGATATATTGATTAATCAACTTGAACAAGGGACATCATTACTCAATTGTTTGGAGTTTTTGGTGAAAAATTGATCAAAAGCTATGTCACAGCTAGGGGATAAAATTAGGGAGGTTCATAGTTAGTATGTAGCCAAACTAAAATCTAAGGTGTGTGAATTGAGAAATGATTTGATAAGAGAAATTGAAGCATTTGAAGCATACCCACTAAATCAAGCTAATAACTTTAAATCTCATCTTAGCCAGATTACCAATGATGTCAATTAATTACAGTAGATATACTTATCTTGTAGATTGAACTGCTACATTTGTGAAACCCTAGCATCCAACATATCCACTTGCTCAAATCATTGATATTCGCTCAAGGTTTAAACTTAAGTTGATTGGTTAACTCAAGTTAGGGTTTGAACAAAGTGCAGATCGAAGTATTGCACTAGAGTCATGTATCAAGTTTCACAACGAATTTTTTTGAATGAAATTCTTGCAAATCTGGACTCAACAATGCAGAGAAATCTTTCATGAGTGGGAAATTTGAGCACCCATTATAAGCTATATTTTGAAATTTCCTATTGATCTCAAAGTTTTCCTGGGTGTTGAAACATACAAGCGGTTTTGAAAATTGTCCGGTGAGAAAAGGTTTAGAAGGAATTCACTGCTTCCCTTCAAGTATAGAAGGTTCTTCAGTTTTAAAGCTTATCAACTGTCTGGAATGGAGTGATTAGGGATGTTTAATATCAGACAATCTGGAAGAAATTGATTGAAGCAGGGAAATTGGGAAAAAATACCAAGAAATAGTCATCCATGCTTTTCAAAACATTTTTTGAGTGATATTACCAAACCTACAAAGAAAAATAATATTGTTGGCTACTAAAAAAGTTTGGGTGCTTTTCTCCAATCAAACACTGATTTAATGCAGCACTGAAGTTTCATTTGTAATTCAACGACAGTGGATTAACGGGGATGGAGGAGAAAATCACATTGAGCGAAAGCAATAAGACAAGGAGGTACGAACATCCAAATTAAGTCTCACATCATCTTTGTTGAAGTAGGACATGGACTAAAGGAAGAGGAATGTATCAAGTTTTGTGAATAAAGTTGTTGCAAGTGCAAGGATTAAAAACACACTTACAAAAGGTCGAAACATATAATATATAAGTCATCACGATTTTGGGGAGAACTAGTATATAACGAAGGCCCACAAATGCATCAAAATCTCAAAATTATAAGAGCCCATTATGTGAGGTAGGTGATTTTTAAAGCTAATATATTTTATTAAATAAGAAAGCTAACTTTTTAGCTAAGATATTTATCATGCTATTTTTCTTTTACATTATTGGTAACTTTATTTTTATAAGAGATGTTATTATAAATGTTATCAAATATTAGTATAATGCTATGTAAAAATTCTACCATAGAATTGTGAATGATATTTTATTGAAAATCGATACAAATTATTTTATTTATTTTTTATATATTTTGACATTATAAGAATATGATATTTAACATTTTTTGATTGAAAATTATAAATTAGTGAATCATATTACCTCCTAAGTAAACCACCTTGATGGATGTCAAGTGCTACCATCAAGGCCGAGAGGGCCAAAGTTTCGCTCTTGGGCTTAGGTAGGATATTTAAGGAGAATAAAATTACCTCCTAAGTAGACCACCTTGATGGGTGTCAAGTGCTACCATCAAGGCCGAGAGGGACAAAGTTTCGCTCTTGGGCTTAGGCAGGATATTTAAGAAGAATAAGATTACCATCTAAGTAGAACACCTTGATGGATCCCAAGTGCTACCATCAAGGCCAAGAAGGCCAAAGTTTCACTCTTGGGCTTAGATTGGGAAGAATGTTAAGATAGACATCTAAGTAGACCACCTTGAGGGAGGCCAAAGTGTTGTTGTCAAGGCCAAGAGGGCTAAAGTTTTGCTCTTGGGCTTAGATTGGAAAAAAAAAATACTAAGATGGACATCTAAGTAGACCACCTTGATGGAATGATAGAATATCTTCATCAAGGCCAAGAGGGACAAAAATTTTCTCCTAGGCTTAGATTGGTTAAGTTAAGAAAAATTTGACATCATGTCAACTTAAGAATCTGCCAAGTAGATCACCTCATTGGGTGATTGATGTCTTCCATTGAGGCCAAAGGGGCCAAAGTTTCACTCTTGGGCTTGGTAGGATATTGATTTAGAACTAATTTATCATGACTCATCTTTCTTTGGAGCTATTATATGCTAATAATTATTTGTGTTTGCAAGATTCATGATCAAAAGGCGTATTGGGGAAGTATATTTTATAAATCATTCCCTTTACTCTACTTCATTGTGAAGAATTAAATTATAGAGAATCAGCAAAGAATGTATGATGTGTTTGCATCGTATATGCTTTGTGCCTTCATGCATCATTTGTCTTCATTGTGTATGCTTTGTGTTTTCATGCATTCATGTGTCTACTTTGTGCTTGCTTCATGTATTTATGCATCAATATTTATATTCAATATATGCTTATATTTTCTTACATCATAAGGATATTAACATTACATGTAGATAGTCTTATAAGTTGTCTTTGCTTGAGGACAAGCAAATTTTGAGAGGGGAGGACTATGATGTCCCCAGTTATAGATTCTAATAAGAGTTAAAAATAATAATATGAGATTAATATAGATAGATAAATATATGATATAAAATCATTTAATACATATATTTTGATATATTTAAATATAATATATAATAATCTACGAGATATATAATAATTATAACAAATAAATATCTTCATTATAAATAATATCAAATACCAATAACAATTTTATAATGTACCTACATGGGTTATATTATGAAATGGACATATTCAAGGATAATATTATAATATAATTGAGAATTAAATATTATTATAAATAATATATAAAGCAAATATACTATGTAATAGTATTAAGAATAATGATATTACTAATATTATTATTAATATAATATATGATATGTTATAATGTTGTTATTAATATAATTACATAATCAATATAATATAATTATTATATTACGAAAAGACATCTCTCTCTCTCTCTCTCTCTCTCTCTCTCTCTCTCTCTCTCTCTATATATATATATATATATATATATATATATATATATATCTCTATATATATATATATATATTGGATATGAACTGTTGAGAAGGGATATCATATATGGATTATTATGAAAACTGATAGAAAGGAGAAGTGAATAAGAAAATGTTCTAAACGGGACATTACACTTACATATTCTTGAACTCTCAACATCAACTTCTTTAATCATAATATTGAATAATAATTAACAAAAATCCTCTAAATTGTCTAGAATCTCATATGCGTGATAGTTCTTGATCATAGCCTCATGAGCTCTTGGGAATCCATTCAAAATTAAACTCTTCCTCAAAAAATAACCTTCAAAATACAAATATCCTTCAAATCCATCAACAACAACAAAGAAGGTAAAAAAGAAAGCAAAAACCAAAAATGTCAAAAATACTTATCATGAACATCACCATCTCAAAGTGAGAAGATGACTTGAGATGATAGAATTTCTTTCATTCTCTAAGACTACTTCTAAACATCTATTTTATTTTATTTATTATAATATAACATTAAACTTTATACTAATTAGATAAATATTTATTATTTATCTAATTAATTTAACAACCTCTACATCTTTTTAAAAAATAGATAATAGATTTGAAGGCAAAATGAAAAATCTCAATCAAAAGAGTTTATACCTTTGCATACACACCTACCTACATGCTATTCTTCGAATAATAAATATTGTACGCTTGTACAATCTTTTAACATACAATAAAGTTAATTATTGTCTATATGAAATTTGAAAGAAAAAGGAATTACCTCTATATGTACCAACTCTCAATCAGAAACTATAATTCTTACTCATGATTCTCTGTAAATAAAAGACAAAATAAATAAATTATTTAGAAAATAGGCATTCCTATATTCACATTCATATTCGTAGAAGCATCATTAATGCAGAAGTAATTCATAGTGAAGACAAAAACATGATTATTATTATTAATTCTTTATCTAAGTATCGTAAGATATTGCATAAAAAGTCTACATAGTACTATTTTCTTATTCAATTCCCCTTTGTTTATTTTCTATTTGTTTTATAAAAGCAACGAACATTTGTGATAAACTTGTGTAGATGTATTCTTCGAAACGTGAAAGATTTAACAATAGCCAAATGAGTTAAAAAGTACCATTGAATATTTCAAAATTATAGATAATTGTGTATATTTCACCTTGAAATAGGCGCATAATTAGATTTTTCTTTTAAACAATCCGACATCATTAGAGGAGGTGCTTTGGCAGGTAACTAAAATAGTTTCTACACGGCAATCGCAAGAAAAAGAGAGAATAATGTTAAAACAGATTGAGAACAGAAAGAAACAATACATCTCTGTTCGGAATTCATAATTGAATTTGTCTCCTGAGAAAACAATGCGAAAGTGGACTCATCAACGTAATGTCTGAGAACACGAAGCAATAGTCCGAAAGGAAACGTCTCCAACGAAGAGTATAAAGTATATATGAAAGCATGTTCTCTTAGTGCGTTCAATTCGGGCTGTAAAACAAAGACAACCGATGAAGATGACAGGCTATTGTTATCAATCAAGAGTATATTCTGATAGAATAAAATGTCTTTATATGAACTCAATGAATCGATTGATTTCGTCAAGCAAATGTTTCTGGAGCTTAAGATTTGTTCTGCAACTGTTGGGAGGTACGTTTATCTCTAATAATAGATAGAGCAGTCTCAACCAGTCGGTCAGGGTGGGAGGTCCAGTTTCTCTCATTTTATGTTAGTTTTATTGGACTGATTGTTAAAGGTTTTCTTGGGAGTTCGTGACTTTTTCTCTGTAAGTTAGTGGTCATATCAGGTATCAACATATTGATCTTTTAGTACAATTCCAATCGCCACTTCAACAAGTGGTATCACAGTTTTGAATCCTCTGCTGAGTGGGGCTTGTTGGACAAATTGCTAACATCTCTTTTTAGGAGTTATGACATGATTTAACATTCTCATGTGTTTTCTATTAATCTAGTGGTTGTATTAGACTTAGCAGATCGATCTTTTGATGTACAACATATTTTGTAAGAATTGTTACTATTTTCTTCTAAAATGCATTCTAATTTTTATGAATCTAGTAGTAGCTAGTATCAGGTATTAACAGATTGATCTTTTAGTACAACAGTAACCACAGCTCTAACAAGTAGTATCATTGTTTTGAATTGTCAAAAGAGATTATTGGATAAATCATCAACACCCACCTTTAGAAATTGCGACATAGTTTAGTAGTTTAATGTATTTTCTATAAATCGAGTGATTGTATTAGATGTTAATAGGTCGATCTTTTCGTACAGCCGCAATAACCAATCTAACATGCTTTGTATTTTTGGTTGGGTGTAGTTGAGTAGATTTGCAAGCATGGCGAGGAAGCAGCTGGACGTGCTGGATGCATTGGACATTGCCAAAACGCAATGGTACCATTTCACGGCCATTGTGATCGCCGGAATGGGCTTCTTCACTGATGCCTATGATCTCTTTTGCATAACAACCGTCACCAAACTTCTGGGACGAATATATTATCCCGATGCCCACGACAAGCAACCCGGGGTGTTGCCGCAGGGCATGGCGTCTGGAGTCACGGGGGTGGCCCTGTGCGGAACACTGGCGGGGCAGCTGTTCTTCGGGTTCTTGGGTGACAAGTTGGGGCGGAAGAAAGTGTACGGAATGACTCTGATTCTCATGATTGTTTGCTCCATCGCGCAAGGCCTCTCCTTCAGCAATTCCAAGGGAGGAGTGATGGCGACACTGTGTTTCTTCAGGTTCTGGTTAGGGTTCGGCATAGGCGGAGATTATCCGTTGTCGGCGACAATCATGTCGGAGTACGCGAACAAGAAGACGAGGGGAGGCTTCCTCGCCGCAGTCTTTGCCATGCAAGGCTTCGGCATCCTCACCGGCGGTCTAGTCTCTCTCGTCGTCTCCACCGCCTTTCGAAAGTATGAGAAACGCACTTCGCACAACGCAACAGACCCTACGGCAGACTACGTGTGGAGAATTATCCTCATGTTCGGCGCCATTCCGGCGGCGCTGACGTTCTACTGGCGAATGAAAATGCCCGAGACGGCTCGCTACACGGCCCTGGTTGCGAAGAACTCAAAAAAGGCGGCGGTGGATATGTCCAGAGTTCTTAAAGTCAATATCGAGGAAAGCCAAAATAGAAAACAGTCGAACGAGCCTGAATACGGATTGTTTTCTGTCAAGTTCCTCAGCCGCCATGGGCTGCATTTGCTCGGCACGACTACCACCTGGTTTCTTCTCGACATCGCCTTCTACAGCCAAAACCTGTTTCAGAAGGACTTATTCAAGGCCGTCGGGTGGATTCCTGGTTCTAAAGAAATGGGAGCAATACAAGAAGTACAGACGATTGCATGGGCACAGGTGAGAAATGGCTTAAGCATAATACACTAAAGCTTGATTCTTAGAATAAAAACAAACAGCTTAAACATCACACAGTAATGCAGACAACAGATGCTTAGATATCACACACTGAGGCTTAATTTTTAGGATAAAAACAGACGGCTTAAACATCACACACTAAAGCTTAATCTTTAGGAAAAAATTTTACAGTGTAAACAACACACACTAATGGGCCCGTTTGGTTACAGGCATAGGAATTGAGAAGAGGAATGCATATTGAGAATATGAATGGTTATTGCAATAACAGCTATTTTTTGGAATGAACATAAGCTCATTGTAGGAGCAAAATCAGAATATGTATTCTTGTTCCTTATTCTAATTGACGCACGAAACAAAAAATAGAAAATATATTTTTAATTTCGTATTCCTATTCCTATTCAAAAAAGGGGATGGCTTAAACATGACACATAAGGCATAGTCCTTTTAAGTGAAGAGCAGACCGCTTAAACATTACAAATTAAGACTTGATTTCCACACTAATTTATTCTCACAAGTCAAAGTTTTATTAATCTTTCTAATTTACTATATGATATTTAAGAATGATTCATTTAAGTGTTAATTTTTTCCTTAGTATATGATGTTTAAGGATTGTCGCAGGTGAGGATTGCTATGATATCGATAATCCCGGGGTACTGGTTCACTGTATTCCTGATCGACCATATCGGCCGTTTCCTCATTCAGCTCATCGGTTTTTTCTTCATGTCGTTCTTCATGTTCCTGCTCGTCATCAAATACGACTACTGGTTACATAACAAATATGGGTTCCTTGCTTTGTACGCGCTCACCTTTTTCTTCGCCAATTTCGGGCCCAACAGCACTACGTTCATTGTCCCGGCCGAGCTTTTTCCGGCGAGATTCCGGTCGACCTGCCACGGCATATCGGCGGCGAGTGGAAAGGCAGGGGCCATCATTGGCGCTTTCGGTGCTGGGTACCTTGCTCTGGATAACAAGCACCTCAAGAGTGCTCTCCTCATACTCGCTTTTACCAATGCTCTGGGTTTCATCTTCACGTTTCTTGTGCCCGAGACCAATGGCAGGTCCCTCGAAGAAATCTCTGGCGAAAATGACGAGGAAGAGGAGGAGAGCAAGGGCCCCAAAGTGTAGCCAAATTCTCTACTGGCACATGTTTTCTTTCGTCTAGGATAATAGTGTGACGCATGGTTCTATGACAATGTTGTGTATGGGGACGAGGGTCTTTGTTTGCCATTAGTTGTACTTGTTTGGTGTTACTTTTGGATGGTAAAATGACTCCTCTCAGCCGTTTGTAAGTCGCCTAGATTGTTCTTGGCTGCCTCTAAGTTAACTAGATAGCTCTCTCGAGTTTTTATGGTCGATCATGTTTTATTAATCTGTAATGAGTGATGCGTTATGATGGATTTATTTATATATAAAGTTATAGCGTTGCTTTACTTCTAGAGAAAACAAACTCTTTACATATCTCTATATGTTGTCTTAAAAGTTAGTGTGTTGAGAGCTGCTATGTATCTAAAATTTTAGAGAATAATTAAAAAAGGTTAAACATCAAATCAAGTTTGTATAATTATGAATAATCTTTTTTTTAAAAAAATTATGTTTAAATTTTTTTTGGTTGTTTTAATCGCATAACTATCATCTGATATTGTTGTTTTAATTCTTTATTTGATCTCAGCGGAGGATATTTTATTTAGATTGTATCAGAGCAAACACTGATACTTTGCCAATCTCAAAGCCTAATGAAATTGATTCTAAATATTGATGAATTAAAATGAAGACATTATGAAAAGAAAATATTTTGGGAAAATAATTGAAATGAGATATGAAGAGCTTGCAAATTGGAATGCACTTGCACCTCTCAATAAAACAACTAGTAAGGAACTTGAAAGCAATCATTTTGATATTTGTGGTCCTATGAAAACTAAGAGTTTGGGTAAGTCATCATACTTTATTCCTTTTTTTTATGATTTCTCACACTATTATTATCTTTAATTTTTCAATTCAAAGGATTCAAGGCTTTTGATACATTTGAAAGGTTTAATGCCCTTGTGGAAAATAAGAAAGGTTGTAAAGTTAAATGTTTAATGGTTGATTGTGTAGTTGAGTTTTACTCCAAAGAATTTAAGAGTTTTTGTGATTTTCATGACATCAAAAGAGAACTCACCATTGCATACATACCTTAATAGAAATTTGCAACTAAAAGTAAATATCACACTATTGTTAAAATGACAAGGAGTATGGTTTATTGATTTTAATAGAAGATGACAAGGAGTATGTTATACAAAAAAGGGTTAGAAAATATTTTTAAGGTTGCTGCAATTATTGGACAACTATGTATGTCATGCCCACATTTTACAAGGCAAAACACAACCAAATTTTTTTTTTTTTTTTTAAAGGTAAAGTTTAGAATATAACATAGACATCTTAATATTGCTATACTAGGTTATAGAAGGCTAAGAGTTCAGGATGATTAATGTTTATGGTTTTAGGGTTGCAACATAGATTAAATCTTAAAACAATTTGATCCCTATCGGTGTGGTGAGGGTCTCAATCTTACTTCTAGGGTTGATACCCAACGAGCCTGATACTATTCAAAATGTTCCTATGATGGTGATCTGATGGACGGATCTAGACTAATTGCAGTATTGAATGCTTAAATAAAATCAAATTAGCGGAAGTCTTAATACATTTAGCATAAATGAAATTAAGCATCACAAACTCAAAAGCTTGAGGTGAAATAAATAGAATTGAGAGAGAGAAGAAGATAGAAAGTGCAAACAAAGTTTGATTTCAGAGTTCGCCACAAATGTGACTACATCTCCGAGTCGACTCCACTAGAGTATGACCGATCCGATTAATCTCTAGAAATCAATTACAATTATGCACCAAGACCATTTCTTCTAGCACTTCGACAACATAGAAATTCTTCGAAGTACAAAAATGGCTCTAAAAAATCTCCTAAAAAAAAAATCTCCCTATTCCTTTGGAAAACTTTACCGAGAGAAATTTCTCTCCAAGTCTCCCTTAATTTCCAATTGCCTCCAAATGACATCCTACCCCCCTTTTTATACAAAATAATTTGCTTAAATTGGCTCAAAACCAATTAAGGGTATTAAAAAAAACACCCCCTTCGAATAACCCCTTTGCCATTTTTACATTTTGGCATTTATATAATTTTAGGGGTTAATGTTGTTAAAAATAACAAATAAATATATTTTAAGGGTGCTCCGCTATTTGATACAGGTTAAATAACACATTTGCCATGCATTTAACAAGCCACATTAGTGGTGTATTGGCATGTAGCTATTTTAGGGGCGTCCAGGTCGAGGGTTCAACTCCCACCTATGCATCTTTTCAAACGGCTTTGGCGGCATCCATAGTTTAAATAGAAAAACTGTTACAAAGTTGCTAAATGCTCCATGTGGTCTAGTGGCAAGGAGGGAAAGTGGTAAATGGGAGGTTGGAGGTTCAAATCTCCTTAACAAATTTGTAAACCACCAAATTCGAACTTGAGGTGCCATGTGGCACTATTTTATTTGCTCATATTTTTGACATGTGTCATCACTATTACATTTTGCCTCCAAAATTCAAACGGCCATTACTTTCACATATGAAGTCCGTTTTTGACAAAACGAACACCGTTGGAAAGCTCTCACTAGGCTCTTCATTTTCAAATCCATTGTTGACCACTTTTGAGATGATTTGATTTTGCCCCTTATCTAGCCCTTTGGTCTACCTGTTGACCAAAACTTTGACCAAGCATAACTTGCACAAACGAACTTCTTTTTGCTCCGTTCAAGTTGTATTGGAATTAGGACACTGAGATCTTTTAGATGGTGCAAAAATATGGAGATTTGAAGACACTTCAATTTTCACTGAAATTATCCATCAAATCAGGACTCCCCACTGAAGACCTTTTGGACCTCCAAAAGTGACATTTACTCTGACATAAAGTGAGGACTTGGCCTCCCCACTTGTCTTGTATCATCTGTACATCTGAATACCTAGCTCACAAACACAATGAAGACTGCAAAAATATTGTTGAACATAAACATTATTCTATCACTTTCATAAGCATCTACATCAATTGTCATAGCCACTAACCACAAACATTGACTAGCATCAAGCTGAACAATAATGCAGAAATGAAAGACAATAAATCAACAACATATCGATTCTTCACAACAAGAACATTTTTACCCAAGGAACCATCAATGTTTTCAATCATCATTCCCTCATGTTGTACTACGGGTGCATCCTGCAACATTTGACCCTAGTTAGATACTCCAAGTTCAAGTGTAGAACCACCTGTACTAACAGACATAAGAGATAACTCTTTACTTGCATGAATCACCCTCTTTAACTGCCCTGTGTTTGCAAAAGAACAATCAGTCTTAATCCTGTGAGAATGTACAACATACTGAATGCCATTTTTAAACAAGTGATAATGATTCTTTTCCCTGTAGAAAATTGCTTTTCTATCATAAAGATAAGGGCTACCAAGCACTATCCCACAGATATCCAATGGAACCACATCAAACTGTACTTTATCCACAAACTTCCTAGTGATTGCGAATCTTAAGGTGCATTGTCTTGTTACTTGCAACTTATCATTTTCACAAATCTAGCCTAGTGTATAAGGTTTCTTATGTAATGTGGTTTTCAATCCCAAGTTTCTCACAATAATCTCAGAAATCAAGTTCACTTGAGAACCACTATCTATGAGTGCATCAATTTTAGTGTTCTTAGCAAAAACCCTTAAATGAAACAACTCATTTCTTTTCTTATCTTTAGGGAAATCATTAACTATAGATGAAGAAGCCCAACTATGAATAGAAACACTAGAATAGGAGCTTTACCTTTTAAACCCATAGCTGTTATCTTAGTCTCATCATCTGAATCTGAACCAATATCCATAACAACATTTGCTGCATTCTCCTTACCTTTCTGTTTTTGATCCAATTTCTGAGCCCACTTAGGCTTCAATTCGGGATGCAACTTCCAACAATGTTCTTCATCATGACCCTTCTTGTCACAATGAGTGCAAGAAAGTTTCTCATCTTTCTTGACTGTAGTTGCCTTCTTTCCTTTCTTTGTCTCTACATTCTTAGAAGATTTCTTTACATCATTATCAAACTTATCAATAAAATATTCTTTACCCCTTGACTCTAAGTGTGTAGCTTGAACAGACACTTCATCCAAATTACAAGGGTTCAATACCAAAATAGAATGTCTAAGGTAGGAATGAAGACCTCCTATGTACTTCAACAAAGTATCTTGGGTGTACAAAGGAACATTCAAAGCAATAGCCCTTTTCCTAAATTCATGGGTGTACTCTTGGACAGTTTGACCTTTCCCTTGCCTAAACATTTTCCAATCCATCATTAACTGTTGCATATGTCCTAGGGGATAAAACTACTTCTTAAGAGCATTAACAAACTCTGCCCAAGTTAAACTGACTCTACCATGCCATAAAACTTCTGCCTTAGTCTTACTCTCCCACCAGGTTAAAGTTGTACCTCCTAACCGAAGAGTAGCCAATTGAATCCTATCAACATCATCTAATAGGTTCTGGACTCTACAGTAGACTTCTACTTGCTGAATCCAATCATCTAATTTTTTAGCATCAAGTTCACCATAATACTTAGGCAAGTCAAATTTTACATCTAGTTTGATCTTAGGCTTACACCCACTTTTGAAAGGATTAAAAGAAGAAGAATGAGGAGAAGATGGAGAAGAAGGAGAAGATGAAGGAGATGATGAAGACGGGGACGGAGGTTCAGGAGGGTCACTATCACCTCCTACTCCTTTGGCTTTGTCATCCTTTAATGAGGATTTTTCTTCCTCCTTCTTCTTAGCCTTATTTTCCTTTCTCAATTGTCGTTTGTGTCTCTCTTGGAGAAGAATGTCCACCTTAGCCTTCATCTCAAGGAATGCTCTTCGAAATTCTTGCTCATTAATCTCATCAGGAACCTCCATTCCAGAAATAGACATCTTTAGAAATGTTCTACGCTTCTCGATCTCAAGATTAAATTCTTCAAGCTTTCCTTCGCCCTTCTGAATCCTAGATCTTGTTAGCATTCAAGAAAATAACTGCAATAATAGTCAACTGAGCTCTGATACCACTTGATCTGATGGACGGATCTAGACTAATTGCAGTATTGAATGCTTAAATAAAATCAAATTAGCAGAAGTCTTAATACATTTAGCATAAATGAAATTAAGCATCACAAACTCAAAAGCTTGAGGTGAAGTAAATAGAATTGAAAGAGAGAAGAAGATAGAAAGTGCAAACAAAGTTTGATTTTGGAGTTCGCCACAAATGTGACTACATCTTTGGGTCAACTCCACTAGAGTATGGCCGATCCGATTAATCTCCAAAAATCAATTACAATTATGCACCAAGACCATTTCTTCTAGCACTTCAACAACATAGCAATTCTCCGAAGTACAAAAATGGCTCTAAAAAATCTCTTAAAAAAAAATCTCCCTATTCCTTTGGGAAACTTCACCAAGAGAAATTTCTCTCCAAGTCTCCCTTAATTTCCAATTGCTTCCAAATGACATCCTACCCCATCTTTTTATACAAAATAATTTGCTTAAATTGGCTCAAAACCAATTAAGGGTATTAAACAAAACACCCCCTTCGAATAACCCCTTTGCCATTTTTACATTTTGGCATTTATATAATTTTAGGGGTTAATGTTGTTAAAAATAACAAATAAATATATTTTAAGGGTGCTCCACTGTTTGATACAGGTTAAATAACACATCTGCCATGCATTTAACAAGCCACATTAGTGGTGTATTGGCATGTATTTATTTTAGGGGTGGCCAGGTCAAGGGTTCAACTCCCACCTATGCATCTTTTCAAAAGGCTTTGGCGGCATCCATAGATTAAATAGAAAATCTGTTACAAAGTTGCTAAATGCTCCATGTGGTCTAGTGGCAAGGAGGGAAAGTGGTAAATGGGAGGTTGGAGGTTTCAAACCTCCTCAATAAATTTTTAAACCACCAAATTCAAGCTTGAGGTTCCATGTGGCAATATTTTATTTGCTCATATTTTTGACATGAGTCATTACTTGAGCTGTTGATATCATGATGATGTCATCACTATTATATTTTGCCTCCAAAATTCAAACGGCCATAACTTTCACATATGAAGTCCGTTTTTGACGAAATGAACACCGATGGAAAGCTCTCATCAGGCTCTTCATTTTGAAATCCATTGTTGACCACTTTCAAGATAGTTTGACTTTTCCCCTTATCTAGCCCTCTGGTCTACCTATTGACCAAAACTTTGACCGAGCATAACTTGCACAAACAGACTCCTTTTTGCTCCATTCAAGTTGCGTTGGAATTAGGACGCTGAGATTTTTTTGATGGTGCAAAAATATGGAGATTTGAAGACACTTCAATTTTCATTGAAATTATCCACTGGATCAGATGGTGGTGTAGGCATAGTTTCTACTTGAATGAAACCACATTCATTTCTATAGTCATAGGAGTAGGTTGATGAGTCATCTAACATGTATAGAGTATCTCCTAACTATAATGTTTATTAAATTAAAGTTCATTTATAACACAGTTCAACACATTCATATATATAATGAATTACATCACCTTCTTAGAAATCTCTAAAAGTCCATGTGTTCGCATACATGTTTGATATACTATCAAGTAGTAGATCCTATTTGTTTATGTGCTTACAATAACACTGTTGACTAATCTCTAGGTATTATTATGGTCAAGGTGTTCATGGGCCAAATCTGGATTGTGTGAATACTGTTAGAAGAATTAATTGCATTTATAATTGTAACATAATTAATCATTTATGTTTTAATTTTTTTGAGTGTAGGACAAGGTACCCAACTCAAGATAATAAACAAATAAATAATAAATTTTATTATCCTACAGTTATATTCAATGTACTCCTAAATAACTTTCGTATACAATACATAATGATGAATTACAGTGTTATATATATTAACAATTTACTTCATTGATTATATTACTTAAGCTATGAAACAATTAACGTTAAATATATACTTTTACTACATATAACATGGAAAGAAAAATACATATATTATAACATTTGTACAATTAGAATGTCTCTATTATACATATTCCTAATACCGAATACCTATTTCACCAATACCACCTTTTTAATAGTCTTCTATCTAAATCCATATTATCACTAATTAACTTAATTGATACTAACTAATATACTACCAATCATCAATTTAATACTAACGCATCCACGTACTAATTTTCTTACTTACAATCCTTAACACCAAACCCCTAACTCTTAACACTAAATCTCTACTTACCTTATGACTATACTAACTATAAATCTACTAAACATTTCTATCACCTCTATTTCTTAACTCTTCTTACTAACTTACATCTAAAAATATTCATCAAAACATCCCTTCTAACATTATTAACATTAACCAATCTCGCTTTTACTAACCAACAAATAAACATGCATATTAAATGGTTACTCCCAACACCCTCCTAAATCTACCTAGCACCATACTATTCCTTTTCTTTTCTTTTCCCAAATATGGCGCAAAACTTCCTTTTCATGGGCTCCCCATTAATTCACCGACTTCCTTCTTAGGTCCATCTGACAAGGCTTGAAGGATTCTTGCTGAATGATTTGTTTTAAAATGGTAAATTTGTCTTTTCTTTATGCAGCGCCTTTGTTTAAACCAAACCCAAGGGCAGGATGGTCAAATCAGCAATTATTACATGTGGTGGTGAGAAATCCCAAGGCAATCAACTGACATGTCTCCTTACTTGGATGAGTTTCCAAGTCCATGTTGACTTCTCCTTCAACACCCACGTTTTAAGCAATACAAGATTTGGTTTAGTTTTCCCAACTTCAAGGCTTGATAATGATCCCAAGGTTGTTTTGTCCCATAGCATGGTGCCCCCTTCTTCATGCGAGTTTTTTAAGTATTAATCACAATATAAAATATGCAATCAACCCTACTTGCTAGTCGCCTAGAAAAAGTAGTCATGGCTATGTCATGCTTTTATGAGCCCATCATTTACTCCTTTTATGTTTTCAAACTTAGACAAGGCAATTAACTTGTAGAGGGCCATGTTTCTTTCTCTTTTTATCTATTATTTATTTGATTGTAGGATTAAAGGTAAGCCTAGCAAGATATAGGGTGGTGTGGAGAATGTTAATTTATTATTTCTTTGTTTTCTTTTTGTCACTTTCATTTACCTAGTCGACCCATACATGGCATCAAACTTTTCTCTTAGATCTTCTGACATCTCATTGAAATGATAGTGATTAGTATCTGGCAACGGCTACCTAGCCAGTTATTTCGACTAGCTAGGTATCTCCGTCCGTCTTCCTTTCGTCTCTCCCATACCGTCAGCTTCTTTTTGGCGAGTGGGACATGACAGGACAGAGGAAGGGGCGATGGAGAAATTTGAAATGAAGGGCTCATCAGAAGCTGTAATTCTAGGCCCGCATGTAAATTATTCAACTTTGGCATCAAATTACGATTGGTTTAAGATTACATTTTCATTTGCATGTGTCCTAAATTAGTGTGGTAATTTGAAGATAAAATGTTTTTGAGGAAATAAGTGCATATGTAAGTGTTTATTATTCAAAGAATTGGGATAAGTTTTCACAAGATAAATGTGATTCTAGATTATTTTCTATGATTGCATGATGATTAAAACCCTATGATCTCATATAACTTCAATTGAGAAAGAAAAATAATTAATATACTATCCAATTAGGGTTAAAAACTAAAAGTATTAAATAGACATATGATAGAATCGTAAAATTTAAAGGGTAATTGCACTCAAAATGATAGATTCAAGGTCCTATCATATTAAAACGATTCATAAGGAATATGTTTCATGAAGACTGTAAGGTTTCTTGTAAGTAAATATTATCTATCGTGACTATACTACATAAAATATGAAATTATATAATATCATTATATCAAAGGTAATCTTTTTATTAAATCAATTGAGTCGCTTAGTAAAGTATATTACTCTTCCTATTTTGAAGGGACATAGTGTCTTGATTGAAATATTTACGTCAATTCAACTATTAGTAAGTACATAAAAATAGATGGTGTTAGCAATATCCTAATTTGTAGTTGGTATCAAAATATACAAAATGTGGAATGCGACAAAGATTTGATTCAATTAGAAATATTAAATATCAATGTGTTTTAAGATATAGTTATGTTACAAATTTCATTGAATTTATAAAGATTTTTAAGTAATAATAATTTTTTTAATGTATTAAATATTCATTATTTAAAGAGAAATGGAGTCCAAACCATTATTTATTTCTCATCTATATTTAATTGGTATTATTATTAATTTATGAGATAGAAGTTATAAATTAGTTTATATTTTTTGATTTCAAAACTATACAATTTAATATATCAATGACCTTTTTATTTTAATTTGTAGATCAATAGGAAAAAAGTCATCATCCTAAGAAATATCAAATTCCTTTAGCACTTATCACATATAAAGATAGTTTGAAATCTTAATAAATAGCATGGTTAATAAATATAATATGAGAACAATCTTAACTTATATTAACAAAAGGATCTATAATATAATTATGTCTAAAATAAGCACAAAGATAATAATAATAATAATAAATGATTTAAATATGATTCCCATACATATTATTTATCTCTTCTAAAATAAAATCACCTCATTTAATAGATCAATGATAAAATTATTAAGTTCATTGAACTAATTTTTGATATAGAATTATAATATCATAAGGAAAATTGACAAAAATAAATAATAGCAACACTTTCACAAACATAAGATAGGTTAGAATAATATCAAATATATAATTTATAAAACATACATATATATTTCTTATATTGAATCAATTTAGATTGAATATAATAGAAATCAAAGAAGACATTGTCTAACCTAAGTACAAATAACTAGAAGAGACCTTCAGAGATTTGATAGAGTTTTGAGTCCCTCTAATAAGAAGAGCTTTCATAGAGTTTGAGTTCTTCTATTTTGTCAAAAATGATACATTGAATAATGAATGTTTGATTAAATTTATATAATTGAAATAAATTATATATAACATTTAGTTTAAATTCTATTTAATGGAGTGTAATAATGGATTTATATACCATATAATAGATGTAATAACAATTTATTAAAATAATTTGTCATAAGAAAAATGTTATATAAAGAAAGTAGGAAAGTGAGCTAGGCCCAAATGATTGATTTGATTTAGAATCATTTATATGCATGTTTGTCAATTATCTCCTATATTAAATAGGATAATACCTTTTAAAGATTTTATTGGAATTATACATAATATTATTTTTTATTAAATCTTACAAATTCTATGTAATTTCAAAAATTGACTATTTTTTATTAATTATTTTAATATTTTTGTATGTAAATAAATTTTTTAAGAAAATTGTATATTCATCTTTCTTTCTTTGTCCTATATGTTTTTCATAAGAACTACTAGAATTCTAAAACTTGCATGCATTTTTTTAAAGTTAAAATTTTAGATTATACTAACAAAAGATTTATATTTTGTATATTTGATTTCTTTATTTATTTTCTAAGATGTTGTTCTAGGAAATTATTTGATCTATGCACTTTTATTAAAAAAAAAAAAAAAAAAAACCTATTAACATTCTATCGGTTACAACCATTATATTTTATTGTTAAAATAAATAAATAAATTTATAAACAAAGTTTTATGTTAACTTTCAACATAGTATACTACTCTATAAAAAACTATTTGATATAATAAAATTATGATGAAACCATAAAATTATTCAACAATTTTCAGTATCAAATATGTCACTTTATTCTTAGTGATGTTCTAACATAACAACATGGAGCATTCTAGTAAGTAGTTATACAAAATTTTTCTTTTGGCACATTCCCACCTTCGCCACTTTGGAACATACTAGAGTATGTACTAACGTTAATTTAGATTATCTTACTAGAGTTTGGTAAATATAATAAATGCATTTTATTAAATGCATTTTCCTATTTTATATTCTAACAAAGGGCTTTCCTAGTAATAAGATAGGTGTAAATTTCATTTGTTGATGCAAATTAACATTAGTATATATTAATCTAATATATACTAATAAAATCACAAAGTTTCTAAAGTCGTATATTTTTAATTGAAAAAATATAAATATAATATTACAAATTATTTTAAGTTAATCTTATGTTCATCTTTGCATGTTTCTAATTCGAAATCAATAGTAATATTGCATAATTTAAAATCATAATTTTTTTAAAACAAAGTAGACAAATATTTGAGTTCATATAATTTATCGAAAGATAATGCTTTAATTTCATATAAATATAGGTCAAATTCTAAAGTCATATATTTAATATGAAAAATATTATAAAATAATAATAATGAACATAAAATTAAAATTAATGTATTTCATCTTTATAAGAATTCTAGATTAATATTAATATATAAAAATAAAATAGAAACATATACTTCTTTTTAAAAGATATTAACTATTTTATTTTATAATATGTGTGACATACATATGATAAATATAAAACATTTTATAACATACTTTTTCCTATTTTATTAATATAAACTTCGACGCTACTTTAATTACTTCTCAGCAACTTTACGTGCAAACCCTCGGCAGTCATACATTTACACGAGAGCTTAGAATTATGGCATCTGAAAGGCCCTTCATTTCAAATTTCTCCATCGCCCATTCCTCTATCTTGTCATGTCCCACTCGCCAAGAAGAAGCTGACAATACGGGAGAGACGGAAGGAAGACAGATGGAGATACCCAACCAGTTGAAATAACTGGCTGGATAGCTGTTGCCTTAGTATCCTAGGGTGATCTTTCATTATCTATATTTTTTTAAAAATGTTTCCTATTGGCATATTCTTTAGCTTATTCTCTTATTATTTTATTGAACTGTATTGGCTGGAAATTAATTCCACTTACCCATACAATTTCTAGAGAGTAAAAATGAGCACCTACAACAAGCTATTTCTCATGTTCTTAACATTCTATATCATCTATTTGATTTTCTTCTTCTATTGCCTAGGGTACTCATAACAGGTTATTGTAATGAAACATTAGTGGTTACTAGACATCTTATGATAGTCTATATTAATGAACTTATTGATTCATTTGGACAATATCTCATTACAAAAGCACATTTAGGAAACATGCCAAAAACTTATATGAATAGAATGATTATTCTTATCTTGCGATTAATGGAATTTAGTAAACCATTTGCTCAAGATCTAACATTGTATTCACATGCAAGGATCCAATTCAATGATGCATAAACAATTATTATCCAAAAAAGTTGAAATGATAATATCATTCCAAGAATCTAATCCTCCTATTATTACAATTCTTTCATGATAATTAGATTCATTCTTGTAATCTGCATAGAAGTGGAGGAGCATAATAACTTAAAGAATCAAGAATACTTATCTTGATTCTTTCAAAATACCATTGAATATTTCAAAATTATAGATAATTGTTTATATTTCACCTTGAAATAGGCGCATAATTAGATTTTCCTTTTAAACAGTCCAACCTCATTAGAGGAGGTGCTTTGGTAGGTAACTAAAATAGTTTCTACACAGCAATCGCAAGAAAAAGAGAGAATAATGTTAAAACAGAATGAGAACAGAAAGAAACAACCCTAGGCTACCTAATAATATACATACAATTTCTAGAGAGTAAAAATGAGCACCTAAAACAAGCTATTTCTCATGTTCTTAACATTCTATATCATCTATTTGATTTTCTTCTTCTATTGCCTAGGGTACTCATAACAAGTTATTGTAATGAAACATTAGTGGTTACTAGACATCTTATGATAGTCTATATTAATGAACTTATTGATTCATTTGGACAATATCTCATTACAAAAGAACATTTAGGAAACATGCCAAAGACTTATATGAATAGAATGATTATTCTTATCTTGCAATTAATGAAATTTAGTAAACCATTTGCTCAAGATCTAACATTGTATTCACATGCAAGGATCTAATTCAATGATGCATAAACAATGATTATCCAAAAAAGTTGAAATGATAATATCATTCCAAGAATATAATCCTCCTATTATTACAATTCTTTCATGATAATTAGATTCATTCTTGTAATCTGCATAGAAGTGGAGGAGCATAATAACTTAAAGAATCAAGAATACTTATCTTCCTACACACTAAATATGCTTTCTCCAATAATTCTTACAATATACAAAAGGTGGTGAAATCTACTTAGTATGAAAACAAAATGGAAATGCTATTCACTAAACATATGTGTTTCATCAAATCTCCATGTCCATGAGAGGCATTAACACTACTTTTGCATTCCATTCAAAGACACACAAGAGATAGGATTGCTCATAGCCTCAGCACAAATATTACAAAAGAATGCCTTCATCTTCTATGCACATGGAAAAACAATAAGAGCTCCAAGTTTTTTTCAAGGTCATCTAGTAAGGACTTGCAATGAGAAATAAAATAATGAACCATGGAGGCTCACCTCCCAACCTAGGCCTCAAGGATGCCACCCCCGTGCTAGGGGAAACAAGGCTCAATCGGGATACATTCAAACTACATCACCATAACAAGAACCAACATGCATACCATAGTTTAAGAACACATTTGCAATTCCCAACCAAGGCTTGCACAATGATTCACAAGTGGAATCACAAACATTGGGTGAAGGTGGGCTCTTCAAGGAGGAGAATGCCATATCCTTGTGAAAACGAAAAATCTTGCAATTGCATTAATCCAAGAAGGCTTCCCAAGAAGCATGCCATAACAAGGCTATCAACAACACATGCCTCAACAAGGTTATCAACATTGCTCCCCCTTACGCATCCTCACTTATACCTCCCATAGAAAAAGCTATCAAGAACACATGCCTCAACAAGGCTTTCATCACTTCTCTTCACACATCCTCACGTATACCTCCCATAGAACATTAGATAGACATATGGCTTCAATGGAGCCCATACTCCATGAAACTATCCCCTCTCTAAGAGAAGGATTTCTCAACTACAATGTCAAGCCCAACTAACCCCTTCACTCAAGGCTTCTCTTCCCTCCCAAGAGTGAGTGAAGCCTTCACACCCAATACATCATTCAATCCATAACAAACAACCCAAGAAACAAAACCAAATGTAAATAGATTCAATCACACACACTCACATACCCAAACATTTACAATTTCACACCATATGCAACACATAAAACTTACAAGAATACTCTTACAAATTTCCATCTTTCAACTTCATGAGATGAGAGAAAATAAGGCATGAAGCACTTACCTCCTTACTAGCTATGGCTATGAAGTGGTGATGAAGATCTCTCCCTTCCTTGGCTTCCAAGCTTCTCTTCCATAAACCTATATGTCTCTACCATTAGAGAGTGGGTGAACAACCCCTAAGTTTGGTACAAGCTCCCTAAAAAGACCTCCACTTCCATTCCCACCTACTCCTCTTACATCCTTGTACCTTCTACCAATAGAAACTTAACCAATTGGAGGGGTGAGGAAAGAAGTCATATGGTACTCTGATTCTCGAATTGGCTTGAAAATGACTAGTTTAGAGGGTCTCCTAAGTCCCCTAGACCAACTTATGGGTATATTTAGACCCCCAACCTATACTACTACCATGTGGGTGACTTATTTTTACCAAAATAACACTAGGGAACCACTTTAATTCTCTCTAAAGTTCCCATCAAATTTTAATTTGAATACCATCATGAAAGTAACTCATTCTAACACTCTCCAAGGTGGGTTAGTTTAATTTCATTATGAGGATTAAATTTAGGTTAAGTGACTTCATGCCAAAGAATCCTATATGACATGTCATTTACACATAGACAACACAAGTGTCAAATAACACACACACATTAAAACACTTTACACATCATGATGACATGTCTCTAATTAATCATGATCTCTAACTATAACACTTATGCACAATCACATTATGAAATAACACAACACAATGAGGTTTTGAATCTTCCAAAGATTCACCTTGGCTTTACCGTGTTCACATAGATTGAACCTTGTTTCCCCCAATAATCTCCATGGTTCAACTTTCCTGCACACTCAACTTAAACATCAGTAGCCCAATAAAACAATATAAAAATACATACATATAAGTGCAGAATAAATCCAATATCTCATATTTCACATTAACATATACAATTAAATTTCATCTAATCATTTATGTTCTAAGTACTATCAACAAAACATTGCAATATCACATTCAATTAAATTTCATCTAAGTACATATTCAAAACATTGCAATATCAATCATATGGGTATCAACATTTATCTTTCTTATCATAACAAAATTACTATTCTAACTACTATCACAATCCCTATCCATCATAACTATGAAACACCAAAGTCATATCATAAAAACATGTAAAATGGTTCTTAATATATATAAGTGAAAATCACTATTGTGCAAACCTATTGGCTAGTATCCTTTCAAATCAACTGACCAAGGAAATATTTCTAATAATGTCCTTTTTTATCTCATTATGCAGTGGGTGTGCCCCTAGGATTAATTTCCTCATCTCATTGAATGTTTCCAAATTATGTCAACATATTTTAAAACCAATCTACGAGTGCAACCATTATGTTTTGTTGATGTTATAAGCTACATCCATTGTTATTTCTTAGGAAAGAAAATGTTAATTAATCTTTCCTAATTTTGGTTAGTGATTCGTTCTATAAATTCCTTGATCCTTAGCTTGAACATATAGAGTTTCATTTTCTTGTGCTCTTATCTATTCAACCTAATGTTATTGAATGGGTATTAGACTTATAACAATTGAAATCTGCATCAATCTCTACTAGGGTCTCATAAATCATTATTAGTACAAAAATGTCAAACATAACCTAATTAACTCATATTCATATTTATTTTATCAAGGTCTATAACAAGGTACTATTGTGGGCCTTACATCCTCCCCCCCTAGCTTTCGACTTCCTCCTAGAAGTCTCCTATAATCTAGGACACCATTTCCATATATAAGGTTTACCTTGATTTGGCATAAGTGTTTCCACTTAGGAGCCTTTCCTTAGGATCACCTCACATATATATATTCAAGAGATAGACTGTAAAACATTGTCCCATAGCTCATAGAGGAATGGTTCTTCTTAAAATGCATTATCTCACCATACGATTTGTTTGGGTATCATCCCAAGTTAGGGTACCTACCAATACCTACTATAATTATATGTGTGCTCACTTCTTCCTAGATGGATAGGGTGGCTCTTGTTTATATTTAGAATGTTCAGCTCATTGCAAGATTCCCAATCTCTTAGTAGTTAGGAATAGTTTGTCATGAAAATATATTCAACGACTATTCTATAATATACCTCTTTGGTTGATAGATTAGTCCCTTCTGCAACAAAATCTCATTACCCTTGTAACTTGTTTAATCGGTGCCATTTCCTTTAATAGATCAATGTTCTAGTCTACCTATCTCCTCTTATGTTGTACCTTAGTTGGCATACTTATTCGATTTCCTCTCTCTCGCTTGTTTATTCTTATTCCATGGTTTGTGTTTTTTTTTTGTGCTAGTAACTTGTGATCTTATATACTATGCAACTATTCATTTACCAATGTCATCATATTTCTCATTAGTTCCTTACTGACTATCTGAGTCACTCACTCACCTTAGCACTAACAAGATCTATGATGATAGTCCAAGATTGACTTATTGGTGAAAGGTTGATAACTTTCACAAATCTCCAAGGATTCATTTATTTAGTTTAACATCAGCATCCCCTTACAGGTCCTCAATTGTAGACACTCGATGGTTACAGTGTTCTTTGGTTATGTCCTAATTGAGAAATTTGCCATTACAATTATTGGTTTGGTATACCTATTAGGTATTAGGTCCAGATATCATTGCTTATCCTTTCACTTTCAGTCCTTATAGGCTTATCACATTCAATACCTTTACCTAAAGTCCTTAGCATGGTGTGAAATTGAGGTATATTTGTTCGAGATTCAAAGTATTCCCAATTTTATAGGGTTAAATGGAATCATATCTCACGATAAAATGAAAGGGTGATATTCTAATTTCCTCACGATGGTTGTCAAAAACTCTCCTTGATATGACCAACTTATAAATTTAATGCAACACACTCACAGGATAATAAAGTAAAAATAAATGCCTCATAAAATAACTTAAAACAAAGATAATCATCAATTAAACATAAGTGTGGCCACAATGGTAAATCTTTTGTTCAAACAAGTCATGTCCCGAGGCAAAAAGGGAATCATACCAAGAAATTATCATAAATGAACATTCCACAAAATTACCTAAAGTATGCAAAAAAATTTTTAAAAAATTTAAAAAAATAACAACATTTCATAACAATTCAAATTCTCAAAAGCATTATGGTCGTACCAGGGTCTTCCTGAGGAAAAGAAGAGGAAGGCTTGTCCTAGAGTTACATGGTAAATCAATGGCATGCAAAAATGTTTCCCTAGTATTTCCAAGCCTTTCTGAGAATAGGTCAAGAGAGTGTTCCACACCCTACTGCTTATGGTTTATCGAGTCTTAGAAATTTATCCTTCAGTTGCCTATGTTTCTTTATGTACCGTCCTATTACTGTCCTGAATGTTGATATGGTTTAAGAAGAAATATTTTAATCTCACAGCTTTTGAGAGGATGTTACATAGGGATCCCTTCAAATTTAAACTTTCACAAGGTCGAGTTAATATCCTATCATACCTTAATCCTTAGTAGTTTTAAATGGTTACCACGACTAACCAGTGTTATCCATTTAGGGTGTTCAATTCCGTTGCCAAATAAGTAATAATATTTATTATGTGGGAGGCCTATCTCCTTTATGATATGGTATTATGATAACTTACAACTGCACATTCATTGTGGGCTCATTAATGCCCAATTTTGTATAACTATGCTCTAATACTAGAATGTCATGCCTTGTAAAATGTGGGCATGGAAATGTATTTATTCTCAATTGGAGTCCCACTAGAGCACTTCTTATGATAAAAAGCCAAATAATACTTATTTTAGAGTTTGTGGTTGTTTAACCTATGTACATGTTGCTAATCAAAATAGAAAAACTTGGACCCTAAGAGTGAGTCTTGTATTTTGATTGGATATAGTGTATGTATTTTGACAAGGGTCTATCTTCTTTTTGTGATTTTTATTTTGAAGATAACAATTAATATTAATATTTTGACATATCAATTACAATCAAATTTAATTTAAAAACTTGTTTTCTTTTAATATTAAAATGCTTTGACAATTCTTGGGCTGGGGGTTGGCTTGTGTTATGATAGCTTATTGTTATAAAACACAAGGTCTAGTCCCGTCCTAAGACTATGTGGTATCAAAGGATGTGGTGGCATGGCCATCATGATGTTGTCATCACTAGCCATGTTAAAAAGATTACTATGTGATCTAGAACTTTTAGATGGTTCTAAACACGATTCATACATATTGGCATTCTTTATCAATATATTTTTTTAGATAGATGTATTATATATATATACACACATAATCTAATTCTGATAGAGTAATACTAAAAAAATATTCTCTCTCTCTATTTCTCCCTCCCCCTAATTTAGTTTGTTTATATCTATTTACTCACATATCTATCTCCTTCTTTGTCTTGTTTCCCCTTTTCCTCTTCCCCCCTCTCTCATTCCCTCTCCCACTCCCTCTCCTATTGATAATGGATCCAAGGTTCCTATTATCTTCCAAATTAAGAAGTTTTCCCTTATCATTTTTGAATTCCAATATATGGTTCATAGTTACATTGAGACCATTCTTTTATAAGAAAAATCATTTTCTGAATGACCTATCTAATCATATTATCATACTACACAAATTTATTCATAAAGAATACCATTTATTTTTTTAACCAACCTTTTACAACTCCTTCATCATACTCATTGCACACTAAAATGAGATTGTTGGTAGACAAGTGGATTATTCGTCATGAAATGGGTGTATTCACTTTCATTCACATGAATTTAAAGCTCATCCATTCGATTTCATCACTTAATTTCATAGCTCTTCCTATTTCTTTGAGAGTGCTGCTCATTTGGGTAGTGCTAATAGTTTGTTTACAATCTAATACATCTTAATTGTAGAGAGAAAGTAAAGAAATAAAATGAAAATAGTACATGTCAACTATAATAATCCTCCTAAAAGTCTATAAATGAGTTTTATCATAAAGAATGATCACTGATTACATGATGCCAAAAGTTTGAAAAGTCTACTGAATGTTTGAGAGAATGAAGTTAGAATATAATGATTATGTATCCAACAAAGAGCATAAGGCATATTCAATTGCATATTCTTAGTATTTTTAATTGTGGCTATAAAACCAAGATCCATTTACATCAAGAGATCACTAATATCAAGTATTAATAATAATAAAGTTCTACAATAAGTTAAACTTATTATCAATATCAATGACTAAGGGCTCATTTGGAAATGGTAATACGAGTGGAATAGGCATATGTAAATTCTTAAAATTTTGAATTCTCTGTTTGGATGCACCAAATCAGAAATGGGAATAGGAGTATAATAGGAATATGTATTCCAATTTTGGCTGAAAAATAACCATTTGCAATTCCACCTAAATAGGTGGAATTGGAATAAGTATTCTAATTCCATTTTTATTTATTTTAGAAAATATAATTTTTTGGGTCCGTGAATTCCCCATCAAATTTTGGCTGAACCAAACAAAAAATAGGAATATGTATCCCTATTTTCTATTCTAGAATAACTACTATTCCCATATTTGTATTCCTATAGCCAAACAATCCCTAATAGATTTTGACAAGCACATGTCTCACAAGCCTAAGATTTTGTTCAGTAATATTACAAACTTCTTACTTTAAAAACATCCTAACCATTTTTTCCCTTGATTCAGACAATAGTCCACATCAAATATGTTAATGAGACTGCAAAACAAAAAAGACCAAGCCAAATAAATGGAGACATTGAGCATAATAGAACAAGTACCTTGCGACAACTAAAGTTACAATAGGATTTAATAGGAGAATTTGGAGTTCTATTAATTAACAGATGTACTTTTGATGGATGTAATGATTATGTTGATAGTGAAATATATACCAAATGATTATATTGAGACATATTAATAGATCTCTCTATTCTTGATGTAGGAGCATCTTGGGTGTAAGAGCAATCTTGCCTCACCCAAAAATATTTTCTTTTCAATCTTTTCTATTTTAATAAGGACTAGTAGGCAGGGTGGTCACTATTTATTGGAACCTGCTATTTTTAGTATGTTTGTCATATGAGCTTAGAATCTTCTCATTTTCTATAGGAAGGTTCATTTTAGAGTTATAAGCTTACCATAAAAATCTCATTTCTCTAGCTTAAGTATTAGAGAAGTTTTTGCAAATTTTTGGTGGAAAATTTTGTAGAAAAAACTTTCAGGCTCACCGTTGGAGGCCTTAGAGTGCTTGGATGAGGTCTAAAAACTAGAATGATGGGTGCTTATGCATTTTAGAGCCTGTAGATCATGAGTTGACATTTTTGAAAAGTGGTTATAATAGCTGATGAAAGCAACAATTTGAGAGTTATGGCCTTCTAAAGTTGGATTGCCGAAATTTCTAAAATAATTTGTCATAAATGTATTTAGCCAACTCTATATGTATTGTTAGGGTTTTTCAACCTTAGGTATTTAGTTTGAGCATCTAGAACCTTCTCAGGTGACATAAAATTGCCTATTTAAGAAAGGCCCAAACATTTTCTAGAACAACTCTGGGTGATAGTTTGTAACTTATCTTGTAGATTACTCTAATGAAGGAACCCATGTGGGTTAGCTTATTGTACTTGTGAATTCTGTAATTTCACATTTGTGGCACAAATAAGAAGTCCATATTTTGTTCTCGCATTTTTTGTTGTTTCTTTGTTTCTGTTATGAGTTTATGGTATTAAGGGGAGTGCCCTTCATCAATTCTATATTTATGTCTCTATTTGACTCACAATTTCTCTACCTACCTCCATATCCTTATCTTTATATCTTTCTTACATGCACACAGAGACACTCATTTCTCCCTCCCTATCTCTATCTTTCCTATCTCTTTACCTTTAGTCTCTCTCTCTCTCTCTCTCTCTCTCTCTCTCTCTCTCTCTCTCTCTCTCTCTCTCTCTCTCTCTCTCTCTATATATATATATATATATATATATATATATATATATATATATATATATATATATATATTCATTTTTCTCTATTTCTCTTTGATCTATCTATCTATCCATCTATTATCTCATGATTTGTATCATTCCATCTCTTCATCTCACCATCCTTTCTCCTCTTCCTATTTCTCTCTTCCTCTTTGTCTCTACCCTTTTAAAAATCCCTAACTTTGATATGTTGAAAATAAATAATTCAAAATTTCTATTTTATCATCTTTACATATTTATCTCCATCTTACTTTATCATTTAAATTCTTTACTTCTTCACCTCCATCTTCCATTCTTTGATCTCAATTTGTCCCTATCTTTATCAATCCCTTTAACTCTCTTTATTAATTTTCATCTATCTTCCCCTCTCTCTCATCCTCTCACTTTTACCTTCTCGATCATCAATACCTTAAGTCTTAAACCTCAAACCCATTCCTAAACCCTATACATGTCTCTAAAAGATATAATAAGATATTATCATTTAACTTCCACCTCTCTCAAAGACCTATGACCTCAACCCTAAACACTAAACTATAGAAGTTGGTGTGCAAGATATATGCAAAACCCAACTCACAGGAGCCACAACAATCACTTGCAAGGAAAAAACCTGTTACATGGAAGAATGAAGCAAAGAAGAGAAGAATGTATCTCAAGATGAAAAAGTATTCCAAAGAGGAACAAAATGAATATTGAGTGTTCTCCAAATATTCACACAATCAAAATGTTATTCAAGTGTTACAAATGCAAGATATGAACATCCTTATAAAAGATTTTAAGCTCTTAACCAAGGGTCAAGGTTGAAGAGCCAAACTTTTCATCCACCCACAAAGGAGGATAAGAAGATAAGGTTATGACACTTCCACCCACAAGGAGATAGGAAGATAGGGTCATGACTTACCCACCCACAATGAGGATAGGATGACAAGGAAGACTTGTCATCCACCACTTGGAATAACATTTAACAAGAATAAAATGTTATTATGCAAAATAAAGAAAAATCTTAAGAGGATAATAGTAAAGTAAACATCTTTACTATTCAAGAGTAAAGGTTAACAAACCTTAACTCTAACACCCCCCTTAAGATGAGCGATAATGCAACATAAAAAACTACAAAGTAGACTTGGATCCCAACAACAAAGGCTTGATTAGGTACCCAATCAAAGACAAATATCTATAAAGTGGAGAAATAGAGAAAACCTCATGGGAAAAACTCTACTCCAAAAAGAGATAGCTAAAAAAAGCTAGTGAAGGACTGCAGAAGCCTCCAACTAGAGGATTGCTCTAGAAAATAGGAACAAAGAGCAATCATGAAGAAGCATCATTGAAGCATGAAGAAGTCGCAAAATCTATCAAAATGAAACTATTGATGTAAAGATCCTCCATGGCAATAAAACCTAACTAGGTAGAGAAGACTGTGATCTGTATGAGTGCTTTCTGATGACACTACTCGAATAAGGAGGCACAAAAAGGAAAACAATTGAACTCGAAGATACAGATGGCATAAAACACGAAAGCCTAAAGAGTTGATCAATAGGACATGGAAGGAAACATCCAAAATAGGAATGAAAAAAGTGTCCATATGGTAAGTGTTCCATCTCACCAGAGTGCATAGGTACCTAGCCACTACAATTGCTTAGTACATAGGAACGAGTAATAAATACATGGTTCACTCCATCAAACCAAGGAAGCATTAGAAACCAATAGTAAAATCCCCTTGAATGCTGACAAGAGTGAGGTGATAGGCAATAGACCAAGTGGGCCAATATGTCCTACAAAAAAGAACTAAAAACATCGAGAGTGAGGAAGAGGTATAAACACCTATAAAGGCACATGTCATTGACACATCATGGGGTTAATTTCATGGAAGGGGCACTCACTTGATAAAGGAATATGGCACTAAAAGGAAAAAAACTATTCGCCCCATGGTACTTTATAAAGTAGTGCGAGTACAATATGTCACAATGATGAGCAAGATCTCGAAATACTAGGAATGACACTTTATCTCAGTGTAATTGCATAAAAATGCTTACAAATGATATCAACAATGATAAAAAAGGGTAAAGATCTGATACAATAGATAGTATCATTGTGCCACGAAAATGATCCCAAGACTTGAAACACCCAAGATATCCATCATAGTGCAATGAAGAAAAAACAATAATAAAAAGATCTTGTAGTAGAATTTGGAAGAAAAAATAACATTTCTAAAAAGAGAACTAAACACGTTTTCCAATAATATAACATTTTCAATAAATAGAGTTGGGATGCTCAAGATATGCCCTCTGGAGTGAAAAATACAACATTTAGCTTTGACTGCCAAAACAAGAAACCAACCTGCATCAAAACCCAAAAATTCCTACACCAACAAAATGACCTCAGAACCAAATTTTTAGCAATATTTTTTTTTTTGAAAATAGATTTTGTATGTGCAAGATATGGCCAAAAAACCAACCGCTACTCTTAAAGAGCCAAAAGGGCATGGAAGATGATGATGTAGTGCTGATGTCATGCTGATGTTAACATGTCATTACCTTAAATTTTGTGGCCTTAGGGCCATCAAGGAAAAAAAGGAATGCCATGTTAGTGTTGATTAGTAGTGCCATGTAGCATACTGATGTGGCAGTGGGACTTGGTTACTGATGTGCTGTCAGTGCCATGTAACAGGCTGTAGGGGTGTCATGTGGAAAATGTTAGCCTGGGTCACCACAAGGAGCAAAGCTACTTGGGTGGTGATGTAGGGGTGGTGACAGGAGGTAGCATTGATAAGATTGCAATTGGTGATGGTTGGCATGACAAGTGGTAGCAATGGGTTGTAATGGCACTACGGTGAGTGGCTAGTGGGCCACCACTGTCAGTGGTGGTGGGTAGTTGTGGGCTGCGGTGGCAACAGTGTTGTGGCTAGGTGGTGGAGGGGCCATGAATGTTGGCTAGTGACACCTGTGGGCCAACTACAGGCTACCATGTGGCAGCCTGTGGTAGGTCCAATTTAATTTTTTAATTTTCTTTTGCTAGCCTCGTGAGGCATGTCCGAGCATCCAAATTCTAATAGTGTCTAAATGGGATGTATTTATATGGAAATGGGGTTTTGCGCTTTGAACCCAATGGTGAGGTTTGTTTGGGTTCAAAGTGCATCAAAAAGTTGACCCTCCCTAGATCTACAAAAATACATAAAATGGAGCAAAAAAATGCCTCCACCAACAACTTTGTTCAAAATAGACAAACGTTATATGAAAATTGGGGGTTTTTGGGCCTTTTGAATCCAACTATGAGGTCCATTTGGACACAAAATGCACAAAAAGAATACACCAATTTAGAACCTAGAAAAGGGTATCTGAAACCCTTCAAACTGAAAGCTTCAAAGAAAAACTTCAAACCTGAACAAGAAGATGCAGGGTTTCTCTGATACCATGTAGAAGTTGGTGTACAAGTTATATGCAAAACCCAACTTCATAGAAGCCATTGGGTTTCTTTGATACCATGTAGGAGTTGGTGTACAAGATATATGCAAAACCCAACTCACAAGAGCTACAATGATCACCTATAAGAAAAAAACCTATTACATGGAAGAATGAAGCAAAGAAGAGAAGAGTGTCTGTCAAGATGAAAAAGTATTCAAGAGAGGAACAAAATGAATATTGAGTGTTCTCGAAATGTTCACACAATCAAAATGTTATTCAAGTGTTACAAAATGCTAGGTATCGACATCCTTATAAAGGATTTCAACCTCTTAACCAAGGTTCAAGGTTGAAGAGCCAACCTTGTCATCCACTAGGGTAGGATAAGGGAAACCTTTTCATCCATCCCTTGGAATAACATTTACTAAGAATTAAATGTTATTTTGCAAAATAAAGAAACATCTTATGAGGATAATAGTAATGTTAACATATTTACTATTCAAGAGTAAAGGTTAACAAACTTTAACTCTAACATAGACCATGCCCCCCCCCCCCCCCCCCTTGCCCCAACCAATTGTAAAGCCACTTTCCCTCTCCCATCCTTGCACTTTATCCCTCTCTAGGATTAAATCCCTAAGCCCTCACACACACACACACACATACATGGTACTTGTAAATGTGGTATACACTTTCTCGATGCCACATTATCATCTTCAATCTTATTTAGTTGTTATTACATTTTTAAATTTTTTTTGAGAATTTTTAATGTCATTTGTAGTTTCAATGGAGCATTTGGGTCAACCATACCACATGTCACAATCACTTGCATAATAAAATATTTTTAATTAATATATTGTTTCCCTACCTCCATTATTGTATCAAGATAACACTCAAATTAATAAATTAATAATTCATATTTTTGGATATATTGATATATTTTATTATTCTAGTCAATGATATTTAAGGCTATGAACTACAAGTGTTAACTTTTATTGCATATTATAATTTTAAAAAAGGTTTTAATGTACTTGAAAGAAGATAGATGTAAGTTACTTGAATTTTTTAATTTAATAAAAGTAATCAATCAAATTTAAATAAAAAAATTGAAAAAGAGTTATGCATCTGCAAATTTCTTTTGAACATTAATCACTACTTGGTTACTCTATAGAGCTCAACTCTAGCAAGGGCTCTTCTGATGAAAAGGGAAAAAAAAATGTTGTAAACAAAATAATAAAAGACAAGACAAGTAGGAAAGATGATTTCATTATTACAGAGAGGGGTAGAACATGGTAAAATTCACTATAAAATTAAGTTGCATTATATATGATCTAAAAAAAATTCTAAACATGAACCAAATCCAAATGAAAATTGCAATAAAAATGCGATTTCAATTTAAATGTAGGTTACATTGTATAAAAATAACCCAAAGCTAAATGAGAAGTCACATAAATGCATAAGTTTAATCATAAGAACAAGTCACATTTTATACAAATTAGAAAGCTTGCTAAGGATAAGTAAACATTAAATTCTAATTAACATGATATACCAAATTTCACCTTAAAAGTTGACTTATATATATTTTATATTACAACCAGTCCTCAAAATAAAGTTAATAGAGACCATGCTAGAAGTGACATGAGTGTGTCAATTTCCTTATAAAGATAAAATAGATAGAATCTAAAAATACTCTTGAAAGATAAGCCAAAATTGAAAAAAAATCTATATATATAAGTAATCCCATTATATATAATTCAAAGAAATTGGTGAAGATGATTGGTGCAGGAGTACCTAGGTAGGCTAAGTGTGAAACCTAGGTATTTCCTTATTTTTGGATTGTAGTTATTCCAGCCACATCACTAGTCTAATAATATCTCCTATGTGGTCCTTAGGTGTGTTTAGGAGACTTGGCAAGATCCAAAGTGACCAAGTTGCTAGAAGTTGTCGAATATTGTCAACTAGGTGACTTAGGTCCTGTAAAGGCTAAAATGATCTAGAAAGGTTCTAATGGATTTGAATAGTCTATTTTAACTCATTTTATTCATATTATATGTCTACTTGGTCTTTGTGCCAAATTTGGAGGTCTAAGTCCATGTAGAACATAAGTTGCTAAAATGTTGTCATGTTGTCATGACAACATTTTCTTGCAAAAAACCAACTTTATGCATTTTTTTGAGTTTTCAATGTCCTAACTATTTAGAAAAGCTATAGAAATATGGAGGAGCCTTTAAAAATGTGAGGAAAACCATTTTCATGGGTTGGTCAAGTTGGTTTTGCATTTGCACGGATTGTGCAAGTGTTTTGTTGTCAGTTTTATGCATTTGAAGGCATTTTTAATAGAGAAGGATTAAATGGCCTATTTTTTGTGTTGGAAAAGTTCTAAAATATTGTTTTTAATACTTTTGTAGATATTCATTTGCATTATTTTAGAAAATCTTTTTGTTCTTACCAGGTTGTTGGTCTAAATAGGGTTGTACTTAGAAAATGGGATCTTAATATATTCACATTTTCCTAAGCACCCAGCATATGACCATTTACTTGAATGTAGTTCAAGTAAGATTCATTTGTAGTAACTCTCTGCAACCATGCTGCTCCCCAAAGTAATTCTTCCTACATAAATTTAATGAATATATTGTTGGGATTTACAAGTGGGAAGTATACTTCTGAGGGGGGGAGGGGTGAATCAGAAGTGCTAAAATTTAACCAATACAAATTTCAACTTTGAAATATTGCATGCATAAACATATAGAAATAACATGTAAAGAAAATGCATCCACATAAACACTTGACACTAGATATGATTACTAGAAACCCTCCAATGAGAAGGTAAAATTGGGGTGTGGATGACACCCACAACTCTTTACTACTACATCAATAAAGTTCACCTGTTAAGGTTACATATTTTCATCATCCTCATGATCTACCCTATGAAAGGCCTGCCCTGTTAAAGGCTTACAAGGATTGTTAGATCCTACCCTATTAAAGGATTTTAATAGCCTATTAAAAGTGTGCCTGGCTAAATGACTTTAGAACACTCACTTAGAATGTCACCGTGTTAAAGGCTTTATACAATGGTTGTTAAACCAACCTAAGTCCATAGGATTTCATTTTGTTGTAACAATTGTTAGAGAGTACAATAAAATGTTTGATCTAATACACTTATAATTTGATATTGCTAAATTCAGATCCTTATTCTGTCCAATTTGATCCTCACTGATCTAGTATGAAAAATGACATAACCTTGATTTTTTGTTCTACTAACTCATTTTGCAACTCTGTCCTTCTAAGTCACCTTCAACTTTATCAATTTGCCCATTTTACTTCCTTCAAATATTTTCTAGCATTATCTCCTCATATGCATTCTCTCACACACTCTCTATAAATTATAGGGCTTCATCTCCTTAAAATGATTTCATGACTTAGGGTTAGGTATGAATCTATGATTGAGATTCATCCAACTTTCCCACCCAAATACTTCTATTTTCCTCATTGGTTGCATGTTGATTGCATAGGGAATCAAATAGATTTGATCTTATCTAAATTAATCCTTCAAGATTTATCCTTATGTCAGCTCAATTATAGTTTACATCTTAGTGTATGAAGGCAAAAACTCTTATGATGGTTCTGTATTTCTTAGCATTTGTTGATTACTAATGCTCGACACATACTAAATTTTGTCTTGTTCAACACTTGAACTTGCTCAACATCTATTGTTCACTTGACACTTGAAACTTTCTCAACATTGTCCTTTTGCTTGAAATTTGAATGACTTAGCATTAACTTAGAAAATAATTTAAGTGTGTTGAAACTCAATTGTCAAAACCAATCTAAGATCAACAATCTCCCCCTTTGACATGAGTAAAAAAAAAACTTAACTAAATATGATGAATCCAATCTCTTCGAGTATAATATATATTCTATTCGGCATATATAAAAAAATTCCAAACTATTCAAAATTTTGTGAATAACTATATAGCTCAAAATTTTTGTATCTCCCCCTGAGTTGATGTGCCATTTTTTGTAACCAAAATCTCTCTGAGTAGAGCGATTTTGGTGCAGGAGCACCTAGGAGGGCAAGTAAGTCAATAAAGAAACCAGGGACTAAGGAGGAGATCTTGACAACAAAAACAATAAATTGGAGTATCTTGAAGCCTATTATGGCCTTTTGTAATGAAGAATACAATGTAATGGATAAATGTCCTAAAGGTCCTAATAAAGACCTCAGGTCCAAAATGCAATGTAAATAGGGTTAATAATGCCTTAGGAGTCTAGAAAGGCTTGTCACTAAATTCAATCAAGTCATAGGGTCAATTGAATCACATTAGTATTAATTAGGGGTCAGTTAGAGTCCTTTTATTAAAAGTTTCAAATTTGAAAAAAGCCATAATGGCTAGTTAAGGGTTTTGGGGCTTTTAGGATCATTTTTATGATTTTATTAGTTGTAATGCTCTCAACTGAATAGAAGAAGTTAAGGGAGGTTATAATAAGAGTATATAAAGCCTGGTGAGGGCTATGATCTTGACAAGAAGAGGAGCACTATACGGAAAATACAGATTTGAAGTGAATAAAATATAGTTTGTTCTTGTCATTTACACTATTTCATTGACCTTTCATTGAATACATCATTTAAAATTTTTGGGATGAAGTATGACTTTTATACAATCATTTTATAACTGATTGAAGTGATCTTGGAGCATCAAATCTCTCTGTTTTATCATTCCTTCTAATAGTGCTGTAACAGTCTAAGGAATTCATTGTTTTGAGAGGTCCTAATGAATATTTGATCCATTCTTAGGGCATTTTCCTACTAATTCCTATAGAATGGATCCCTTGTAACACATTTCTAATGCTACTAACAGATTTGAGTGCAGGAAGAAGCAATTGGAGGGTGATCACCAAGAATTAACAGTGAAGAAGAGAGGAAAATGCTGCTACAAGTACAACAGTAGAACATCTACCTTAATGAGGGTATGATTTTATGTTTGAATGAGTTAGGGCATGTCCTAAATATGATTTTTAACCTTTGAACAAGTCTTGGAAGTGATTGTAAGTGAGAGAACTAGGAAAGCCTTGTTTTGCATCATTAAATGAGAGGGTTTGATGAAAAAGGTACGTAGAAGAGTCATCTTGGCAAAAGGACTATGAAATCCTTAGTTTGACATCAAAAAAAAATACTGTGGAAAGTTTGGGAGCTTATCTTAGGAATAAGTTTAGAAGACACTTTGTAAAAGTGGCCTAATCAGGCCTAAATTTGAGACAAACTACCCTATTTCATACAATCATTCCAAAAGAGTGATACCTTTTTTTTGAGTATGTTAAACAACTCTGGAAAGGGTATCTAAAATAAATATTTATTTGTCTTGTGATTTATAAATTTTGTGAGATAAGTCAAGGAAACAGAGTTTGAAGACCTAATGGAGAAAGCAGCCTAGTCAAGGGGGTAAACTTGAGTTTGTGCATGAACTCAAGGTTTGGGTTTGTAAAATCTATTGAAACATGTCATCTTAACTCTGTTAAAGAAATTTGTGGTGGTGGAATAGATAGTTGAAAGGTACATTCAAAGGTTGTGCATTTGAGGGTTATTGAGTGTCTTTGAGAACTTAGTGAATCTTGTGTAATTATTCAATGTTGTGAATTTATTATTGAACTTTTTTTATTACCTCCTTGGCTCTACATCAAGTGGTATCAGAGCATCAGAAAGATCTAGTGAAGGCTGGTAAGGGTAGTTATGGCACCTAAGAATAATATGGCAAGGGAGATTGAAGAATTGAGGGCAACACTTGAGCAAAAGGAAAGGGAGAAGAGAGAATGGAAGCAACAAGGGATAGAGAAGAAATGCAAATGAGAAGAGAAATACTTCAATTATTGGAAAGGATAGACGCATTGGAAAAAGAGAGAAGAGAACCTAGGAGAGAAGAGTTTCCTAAAGAACACCATGAGGAAGAATAAGCACACCATAAGAGACAAGCACATGAGGAGGATCTTGATGAAAGAAGGTTTGCAAGACTGATTAAGGTAGTACAAGGTATTGGTGGAAAAGGTATGATTGATTTACCTATGTATCAAGGTAAAATGGAAAGTGAAGAGGTGCTTGGGTTGATAGAAGCACTAGAATACTACTTTGAGTTGGGAGACATAGATGAAGAAGGTGAAAGTAGAAAAAGCTAGGTTGAGGGGAACAACCCTTACATGGTGGACCAACATTCAGAATGGGAGGATAGAAAGAGGATTGGAAAAGATTTCAAGGTTGGTCAAAATGAAGACTATGGTTAAACAACAATTGTTACCATCAGATTTGGCAATCCAATTGAAGATAAGGAGGAATAATCTGAAGCAAAGGGAGATGGATGTTATGTCATATATAGAGAAATTCCACACTTTGAGCATTAGAGGAGGAGTGGAATATGAAGATGAGAAGGTGACTAGATACATGAGTGGGTTAAGGTATAATATTCAGGATGAGATAGGGTTGAATGTGCCAATAACCCTTGGAGAATGTTTTCAACTTGCTGTTAGGGAAAAAGAAAAGTTAAAGAGGAAGAATGAAAGGCATAGTAACAACAATGGAGGAGGTGGATCCATAAGAGGTAGAGGTGGCAGAACAAGTTTTGATTCAAAAAGAAACAATGACAAGGATAAAGGAAAGGACACTATCTCATATTAGAGAGGAGGATATAGAGGTGGAAGATTTGGAGGAGGAAGAGGAAGTAATGTTTTCATAAGTAGATGTTTCCATTGCAATGAACTTGGGCATTACTCATTTAGGTGTCCTAAGTGGAATGAATTAGATCAGAGCAGAGATAAAAGAGTACATCTAGTACAAGAAGAAGAAGCAAAACCAAAGATTCTATTCTCAGAGGAAGGGGAATGTCTTCTCCTGAGAAAAAGTGAACCATTACCACATCCAACAATATTCAGATCCAAATGTCTAGTACAAGGCAAGGTATGTGATTTCATCATTGATTCAGGAGCACATAATAATTTGGTTTCAACTGATATGGTCACTAGATTGGGATTAATAGTAGTAGATCATCCTAACCCTTACAAGGCCACTTGGGTTAATCAAGTGATGAATGTAGAGGTTAGTCAGAGAGCTCTTGTTAGTTTTTCAATTGGTCCATATTAGGAGTAGGTAATATGTGATATTATTCCTATGACATGTGGACATATCATTCTTGGTAGACCATGGAAACTTATGAGAAGATCTATCCATGATGGGTATCTAAATAGGTATAGTGTGCATAAGGATGGGAAGCAATATGAATTGAGACCTCTAATTTCTAATTCTGCAAATAAGGATATTGTAATGTGTTTTGGAGACAATTTACTGGTGAATTTGCAGGGTATAAATTTATGTGATACAAGGTGGAATGAAGAAGGCAAAGGTAAGAATGGACTAGTGGTGACAAAGAAATAGTGCAGTCTACAAAGATTAGCATTAGATGACTTTTAGTATGTTCAAGTGGGAAATATCCAATGTCTTATAAAGGAGAAGAAGTTTAGTGATTAGGTGTTAGAGATGTAGATGCATGAAGGGAAGAGTGGTGCAGTGTTGTAGTCAATGCAAGGCTCTAGACAAGGGCCCAAGGATTTAATTTTTTGTTTTAATGTTTCTAATTAGTTGGCTGCAAGATATAGGAGGAAAATGATGACACTTGGAGACTTCCTACAAGGAGGCAGTAGATGTGTTTTATCTTTGTTTGATAAGCAGCATATCTGGAGCAAATTACACAACTCTTGGGACAAGAGTTTTCTTATTGGTGGTGAGTATGGTGCAGGAGCACCTAGGAGGGCAAGTGAGTCAATGAAGAAACTAGGGACTAAGGAGGAAGTCCTGGCAACAAAAACAATAAATTGGACTATCTTGAAGCCTATTATGGCCTTTTGTAATGAAGAATACAATGTAATGGATAAATGTCCTAAAGATCCTAATAGAGACCTTAGGTCCAAAATGTAATGTAAATAGGGTTAATAATGCCTTAGGATTCTAGAAAGGCTTGTCAATAAATTCAATCAATTCATAGGGTCAATTGAATAGCATTAGTATTAATTAGGGGTCGATTAGAGTCCTTTTATTAAAAGTTTCAAATTTGAAAAAAAACCATAATAGCTAGTTAAGGGTTTTAGGGATTTTAGGATCATTTTTACTATTTTATTAGTTGTAATGGTCTTAACTGAATAGAATAAGTTAAGGGAGGTAAGAATAAGAGTCTATAAAGCCTGATGAAGCCTATGATCTTGACAAGAAGAGGAGCATTGTACAGAAAATACAGATTTGAAGTGAATAAAATACAGTTTGTTCCTGTCATTTACACTATTTAATTGAATGCTTTCATTGACCTTTGATTGACTACATCATTTAACATTTGTGGGATGAAGTAGGACTTTCATATAGTCATTTTATAATTGATTGAAGTGATCTTGGAGCATCAAATCTCTCTGTTTTATCATTCCTTCTAACAATGTTGTAACAGTCTAAGGAATTCATTGTTTTGAGAGATCCTAATGTAGATTTGATCCATTCTTAGGGAATTTTCCTACTGATTCCTATAGAATAGATCTCTTGTAACATATTTCTAATGCTACTAATAGATTTGAGTGCAGGAAGAAGCAATTGGAGGGTGATCATCGAGAATTAACAATGAAGAAGAGAGGAAAATGCTGCTACAAGTACAACAGTAGAACATCTACCTTAATGAGGGTATTATTTTATGTTTTAATGAGTTAGGTAATTTCCTAAATATGATGTTTAACCTTTGAATGGGTCTTGGAAGTGATTGGAAGTGAGAGAAATAGGAAACCCTTGTTTTGCATCATTAAATGAGAGGGTTTGATAAAAAAAAAGGTACGTAGAAGAGTCATCTTGGAAAAAGGACTATGAAATCCTTAGTTTGACATCAAAAAACAATACTTTGGAAATTTTGGGAACTTGGGAATAAGTTTAGAAGACACTTGCTTTGTAAAAGTGGCCTAATTAAGCCTAAATTTGAAACAAATTGCCCTATTTCGTACAATCATTCCAAAAGAGTGATATCTTGTTTTTGAGTATGTTACACAACTCTGAAAGGGTATCTAAAATAAATATTTATTTGTCTTGTGTTTTGTAAATTTTGTGATATAAGTCAAGAAAATAGAGTTTGAAGACCTAATGGAGAAAGCATCCTAGTCAAGGGGGTAAACTTGAGTTTGTGCATGAACTCAGGGTTTGGGTTTGTAAAACCTATTGAAACATCTCATCTTAAGTCTATTAAAGCACTTTGTGGTAGTGGAATAGATAGTTGAAAGGTACATTCAAAAGTTGTGCATTTGAGGGCCATTGAGTGTCTTTGAGAACTTAGTGAATCTTGTGTAATTATTCAACATTGTGAATTTATTACTAAAGTTTTGTTGTTACCTCCTTGGCTCTACATCAGATTTTCCTTTGTCGATACTCCTTTTCTTTATTCTAAATTTTGATACTCTTGATCTAATGTGTCTTGTTATGCCCTATTTCCTGATGTTTGCTCTCTCCCTTTCTGTTCTCTATTTATAACTCCCCCTTTCATTTTGGCTCCCCCATTCACATGTCTCTCCTTGCAGATTAAGTGTCCTTCTACCCTTATTTACCTCTTCCTTTTTATAATTTCTCCCCCTTTTTGAAACTTATGTCAAAGGGTATATACAATGACTGAATATTTGGCTAAGAAGGTTTTGTTCACTTCCATTACAATTATCAAAGCAACATCCCAATTTTGTAGTGAAACTTCTAGTGATTTGATTTGTATTGTTGTCTTTGTTGGAAGGTGAACTAAGCCATCTAATGTTGAAATATTAGGATCTTTCTTCAATACATTTTTTGCATAGGCTAGTTTCTTTTGTAGAATCTCCATGTAAGGGGTTAAGGAGCCTTATGTTTGAACTAATTTGGCTCTAGTGTTAGCCTCTTTCGTTGTCAATACAACTAGTTCCTTTTGTGTGTGAAGTGTTGTGTGAAAATGCTTCTTACTTTAAGTTGGATCTTTAGGTAGTTGCATGCCTTATATTTTTAAATTTCTTTCCAAGATCATTATTCTCTAGCTAATTTCCTATGTGAAGATTGATGGATCACATAATTTTGTGTACAATGAGAATATATATTTTCAATTACTATCTTCACCTTTTCAATTTTCTTGGCCAGCTCTACCTATGATAGTTCTATTTCACTAGATATTCTCTTATTCATCTTTCCTTGGAACTTTTTTTCAAACCATTCCATGAGTTCCACATTTGTCTATAGGTCTTCATTGGTCACCTGCTCAACTATTTTTGATAGTTGTTCCAATATTGGCTTTGTTTTATCAGGTGCTTGTAAGCTAAATGCATCTAGAAAGATGTCTTTTATTTCAATTAGTTCTTTCCTTTGTTTATACTCATTTTTTAGTATCTCCTGCTTATTCTTCCTTTCTAGTTCCTCTCGAACTTCATTGATCTAATCAATGTTCATGGTTTCATAGACATACTTTGGAATGATTATTTCTTCATCTAATGTAGGGTCTCCATAGTGAAGTACTCTTGCAACCTTTGTAGAGCTCAAGCCTGGTGCTGAAATTTGAAGTAATATTGCTTCAATCCTCGGCTTTTGAGGTATTCTTGTAGGAGTCCCAATTTCTTCTTGCTCCTTTTCTTTTGGGGTCTCCTTATCCTCCTCTAATTTGTCTTTATCAATAATAATAATTTTTGGAGGTGCACCTTGGACTTGTGCAGTAAGAACAAAAGTATCCATCTATCATGTTTGGTCCTTTGTTGACTCCTCAATAGTTGTAGTGACTTTATCTGTGGAATCAACCTTAACTAATGTATCTTGTGAAGCTTGATCTTTAGTTTGTCTACTCATAGCTATAGGGATAATAGAAGATGTTTCTTGTGTTGCCATCTTATCCCTAGTTAAGTCAGCTACTATTTTTTGTAACTCATCTACACTGACCAATACTAGATTACTGCATATTTGAGCTTGTAGAGTTGATTGGTCAAGGATATTTTTAAGATCCTCTGTAGTCAATGGATTGATGTTCTAACCAAAGCTTTTAGGAACATCCTTCATTTTTATTGTTTCTACAGGTATGGAGGTGTCATGTGGAGGACTTGAAGGTGGAAATTGTGTGTCTTGCACACTCTGTTCTATTTTTTTCTCTTCATAAATTGCCATATTATCTTCCTTTTGTGTTCCCTCCTTGACTGTATCATCTACCTTTTCCTTCTCACCATCACCTTCCTTATCATTGTGATCTTCTTCTCCATTATTTCTTCCCTCAAAGGTATCTTCCTCTCCTTCTTTGATGGTTGTTGGGTCGTAGATTAATTTCCACATTTGAGTGGGCTTCTTAACAACATCTTTAACCTTATTTTTAAGAATGTTGAAGGCTCTATATTTGGGTGCAAATTTGCTCCCATGCTTCTTATTAGCCTTGGTTATTTTCCCTTTTGTGAGCACAGACATTACTCGAGCCAATGGAGACTCTCTTATTTCCTTTTCCATATTAAGGCAATAATGCCATTTATTTTCAATAATAGAATATAAATCATTGGGCATTGAATTGTGAAGTTCAAGTGGAGTGTTCTTGAACTTGGCCATCATGGTATAGACTGATTCTTCAACCATTTTTTGTTCTTCTCTACTCAATTATTAAAATCAATTCTCTTTAAGCTAGTTAAGTCTGCATTATCTTTAATATTATCACATATATTTTCTAAATCAGACTTGGTGGTGTGACTTACCACTCTAAATTGGCTATTGTCATCTAGTTCAGTCCTTTCTTCATTAGATTTAAGTGGTGCAACATATTTTCTTCTCAATTTCTTCTTTGTAGGTCCTTGTTGCTTGGTAACCTTCTTCTTCTCCTTCTCCTTAGAATCTTTTTTTGTGGCTCTTGTACTTGCCCTTGTAGTAGGCTTAGCTAGGCTTGGCTTGGCAATATTTTTTCCCTTGGGTTGTTCTATAGGTTGCTTCTAAGCTTTTCTGGTTGGTGCTTCCTCAGCTTGCTCTTCCTCCTTAGCACCTTCTTCCTCTTTAGCATCTTCTCCCATGCCTTGTGTCAAGGCAAGTGGCTCTTGGCCCTATTCTTCTTCTTCTTAATCTTCATCATTTTCTTTTTCTCCTTCTACTATCCCTTCACCAAATTTAGCCTTGTGTTTCTTGACTAATTTTTCCTTTTTCTTTAGAGTTGAGGAAATTTTCAACTTAATTTCCACCTTATACTTTACAACATCAAAAGTTCCAAAAGGGTTTGCACTTTTATCAATCTCTTCTGCAAGCAATGCTATGATTGTTGCTAATGCCTCATCAATGTTAATTTCATATCCTAGCGGCCTTAGCCATCTCACTCTAGGTACTGTTGCTTGGATATAAGTGTAATCAATGTGAACTAAGAAATAAATGTCATTAATGTGCTACTCTACTAGGGAGATTGGAATCCTTATTCTTTGCTTCATGGACTTCTTAAAGTCCTCAAAAGAGCTTGTCATTAAGGTTTCAAAATTAGCTCCCATTTTCTCTATGTACTCATTCACTTGTACTGCTATAGACCTATTCGTCTTCCAACTTATCTTACCAAAAGAGGGAAATTCATTTTGAACATAGAACCAACCAACTGAACCTCATATGGTTCCTTGTCCTTGGGATTCCTAGAGCTAGATGCCATTTCTAAAAACTAGGGTTTCAAGATGTAAAAATTGTGCAACTACATAGCTCGGCACTTGAGGAATACCTTAGATCGATGAAATGGTGCTAAATCTTTGTTGGAATCTTCACAAAAGCTTCAATCTCTACTTGGAAATCACTTCTGTGCTCTTCTCACTCTTGCTCTATGTTTGCAATGATGAAAAATGATTGTAAAATCAATCTTATACTCTTCATTACATAGCATTTAATGCTTAGTACATATATAGCTATCCACTTGGCTCTTTATGTAATTTTAGTTTCACTTGGCTTCCATTGATTTTCCAACAGTTGGCATCCACTAGAGTTTCCCTTACTCAGCTTCAATAAGGATTTTCTTTTACTCAGCAACCACTACTTAGTTTTAACTAACTTTGGCAGACAACTTGACATTGTAGACACCTAAAAATCCTTTAGAAAATAAAGTATTTTTATTTTTTGAAAGTTCCTGATGACATCATCATTTATTAATTAATTAATTATTTAATTATTTAATTTATTTTTATGCCATTAAATCCCTTTATCTTAATTAAAAATATTTAATTAAGGAATCCCTCCCAAAAATGTTTCAATCTTATTTAAACATTATTTCCTTATTTATGAATTATTTAATTAATAAATAGACCAAAAATTCCAAAATAAATTATTTATTTATTTTTTGCCCAAAACTTGGCCAATTTCCTTAAGACCACTAACCTCTTCCAAAATCTTCTAATCCTTCTTTAATTTTGATTAAAGGCTAATCCCATCATTTCCTACCCCTAATCCCAACTCAAAATATTTAATTAACATTAAATATTAATCCTCATGTTTATTAAAAATATTTTAATAAATATCTCCTCAACCCAAACCCTTGAAATAAATAAGACTTTATTTGTTTCCTAAAAACCTTATTTATCCTCATCCTAGGAAGTTCTAGACTCTTCTAGAAAGTCTTCATCCTCATCCAAAGCCTAGACTCTTCTAGAAGATGTCAATCCTTATCTTTGACCCTAATCCTAATCCCCCCCTAACCTTGTCACATTCCCTAAACATGGGTTAAGACTTGCTAACCCAAGCCAAAGCCAACAAATATCTCCTTCTTTACCCACCCTCATTAAATGCCATCCACTTGCCCATCTCTAACAAGCCTAATCTAATCTTAACCCAAGCCTAATCCAAGCTTTAATCATTTGCACATTCCTAAGTCAAGCTTAAGACTTTCTTAATCCAACCCAAGTCAAATATCTCAACTCTTTCACAAATATCCCAACCATAAAACTTTATGAAGCTCACAAAGCCATTAATGACTCTTACAAGCTCATTCATTGCTCTTACAAGCCATTATGAGGGTCTTTATGAGCTGTGAGCCTCCTTTGTTGACCCCTCAACCCCTCTTGCTCTAACCAATGACCCTATGACATGTGTCACTCCTTGATTGGCTGTAAGGAAGCACAATCCATGTGCTATCCTCTCATTCAATCTAAACCTTCCATAAGCTTTATCCCATCCTTGCTTTAGAACAATCCCAAATCCATCTAGTTCTATCTAGTTCTTTGCTTTAGAACAATCCCAAATCCAAAGTCCATCCAAATCATCCCCCCAGCTAGCTAGCAACCCAGTCCAAAATCACCCAAGCCTTTAGGGAATTGTTGTTACTCTACCAGAGTTTTCTATCCAATCAATCTATCCAAATCCCTCAATCTCCCCAAAGTTATCCCTTTGACAGAGCTTTGTCTAGGGTAATCTAGCCTTGTCACTTGTCATCCCTCATCACCTTAAGCTAAAGGTTGGGATCCACAAGTGGTCAATTTTGTGTCATGCCCATAGGATCATTTGTCTATCCTCAAGTTGACACCAAAAGCCACCAATCTTGCATAGAGGAAAGCAAAACTCTCACTTTTTGATAGCACACCCTTGAAGTCTTCCATCCACAGGAAAGCCAAAAATCTCTAGCCAATCCTCCTTAGGTTTGTCATGCAGCTTTGACTCTCCCTAGGAAATCTTTCATCAGCCAATCCAAAATCTACACTTAATCCAAATCCAACCATGAGCTTCCATGTTCATCCATATGCAAGACCCCATCCTCATCCAACTCATCATCAAAACATGAAATCCCAACCCTATCATGATGAGTTTGGTCACATTGTCCTTTCTCCCACTACATCCTATTCTAATGATGATGAAAATCTTGTTGACTATGATGAGTATCTTGAGAGCCTTAGATGCCTTCTGCCAACCATACCCCAAAATCCAAGCATTCCTCCAAACTATCTAGTAATGCCATCTCATATCCCAACTTCTCCTCCATCACCCAATTAACCAAGCTTCCAATCTTCCACCCCCATTACACTAGATATTCCTATCAGTCCACCACCTCCACCTCTGACACACGAGTCTCCCAGGAATCTCCTAGAGGAAACACAAGAAAAGCTGCCTCCAACAGTCGATAAGCCATGTCATCTAATCCAACCATGTGAAGTAGTCAGTGATGAAGCTTCCCCATCTATAATATCACCTCCATCTCCCATAGCTATCATCCCCATACCATCCATCAAATTGCTTAAAATCCTTCCACTACCCACAAGCATCAAAATGCCACCACCTGTCAAATCCCTTCAAATCCTATCCACATCACCTCCAAGCATTTCCCAATCTCCCATAATGACCCTTATGCATCCATCTTCTACTCACCCATCTCCACTACTGAATCTCCCATCTATCCACCCACTGCCTTTGAAGAATCCATCCCTTCACCTCCTATCGCACCATCCACTCCAATCCAATCCTATCAAGATCCTGCCCAAAAGCATGTTGACATTCCCCAAAGCATAAATGAAGATATCATCATACCATGTCTTCCATCCATAGTGCAGTCACCATCCCCTCCATCACAAAAAACCTCTAGCCATACCTCCTCTACTGCAGGATATCTTTTCATCCCATCAGCTAAATCAAGATCCTATCCTACCATCTCCTCCACTCCATGCTTCCATCTTACTACCTATCCAAGCTATTCCACCATCTATAATCTACCCTCTTGGTTCACTTACATTCATCCATGGTGGCCCCCTTTCAGTAGAAGAATTAAGAATAATATCTCCCCGTTGCAGTACATCTAATAAAGAACTTCTACCATTTTCTACAAGCAAAAAGTTTCCTTAGCTCGTTCAAATGCTTAATCGATGGCATTATCAAGGTCAAGGTTTAGGACCACAAGAGCAAGGAATCAGAAAACCTATTATTGCACAAAAGAATCTAGGATTTTGTGTTCTTGGATATGTATCCAAAGGCTCACCATCTAAAAGTGTTGGTACACACCATCCCCAAACCAAGCCTATCTCCAGGCCCACCATGCCAGCCTCCCTTCACTCCTTCAAAAAATCTTATGTCATCCCCCCTCCACCATCTTTGCAACCCAAAACAACCTACCATATCCCCCCTTCATCCACTAAATCTATTTTGGGTCCCCATGTCCCAAAATCTACCATCCTCCATCCTCCTATTAGCCATCATAAAAATCATATTCCCTCCATTCCTACACAAGATCAACAAAGGCACATATCAGGGCACATCATCCATCATCATCCACCTACACGCTCTTCCATATCCTCTCCATCTCATAAAGCTTCTCCTAACCATGTTCCCAAAGCTTACCACAACAATGTAAATTCCAACTTCAAAATGCATAAAGCTAAAAATCCACATCGTAGGCAATCATATGTCTATTCTAAAAGAAACACTCCAAAAAGGAAAAATCCAATCAAAGAATGCAAAACAATGCAAATGCCTATGAAAATAAAATCCAAAACCATGTGGATCCCAAAGAAAAAAGTAGAAACCCAATGCATAATGGCATCCACCATTGCTAGTCCCCCATCTAGTGACTCATGTCCCCCATATCCTAACTCCATCTTGGGTGCCTATATCCCCAAGCATGCTTCCACAAATCCTCCATCAAGCTCGCATCTACCATCTATCCCCCATATGCTCTTTTCACACTCGTCCCAGCATGTGCCAATATTGATCCTGCAAGCATCCCCATCTCATACTCGTTTCCAGCCTTTTCATCCCTCCATCTCCTACCATCAATCCCATCTAATCCGATCTATTGCATAAATCACACATCCGATGTACCAATAGCTAGCAACAAAATTGAACATTCCAATAGCTAGTGAAAAATCCCAAAAAAGCCAAAAATAACTAAAGAAAGCTAAAATCATTCTAGCTAAGTCCAAAGTCAAAAAGTCAAAAAAATAAAGAAAAATAAAGCATCCACTAGTGAAAACTTTACAATTCAAGCACCTTGGACAAGTACCATGATGAAAACTTGGCAAACAAGTGTCATGTGTAATCCAGTCATCCCCAGCTTAGCCTATCATCCTCATGCTTTTGGTCACATCTTGCCATCCAGCTCTATCTTCTAATTTATCCACCTATCTTTCATCCTCCAATTTTTATCTATCACTATCCACTTATCTTCTGCAACCTCACCCCATCATCCCAACTATCATCCATCTCCCTGGCACCTTCAGCTTTTCCATCTTAGCTTCAATCCTATCACATCCATCATAAGACCTTGTTCTGCATGTCATCTTCTAATTGGGGGTACTATATTCCTTGGAGATCTTGTATTGGCCATCCTCCCTTGTCATTGGTATCTCACTCTAGGCTATCCTCATGCAAATCCAATGTCATCCTCTCATTAGCGATTCACTCTAGCACCATCTATTAGCTCAGCTACCACCAACCTTAGCATTGTCCCCATCCTTGGTTGCACATATATCATCATCATTGGATACATCCTACGAAATCCATATCTGTTTCTATCACCTCATCCTTAGCTTCTGCATCTTGCACCAACTTGAGCCATCCTGCTATCTTATCATCTAGAGCTCCTGTATAGCTTGTAAATAATCTTGTATCCAACACTTGTATCATAGCTTGTATATCCAAACTTGTCCAAAACATTTCCATCTCACAAAAACCAAAACATGAACAACCTTGTACATTTGTAACATATCTTGGTCTGTCAGCTTGTACATCCTCTTTAGCTTAGTACCATTGTATCTATCCAGCTTTCGTGTTAGTTCATCCTTGATCAACATCTTGTACACATCGCACAACCCTTGGTTAGCTATTCCAAATACATGCTTTAGCTAGATCTCCTATCACCAAAGTGTTATCCTTCTTAGTTCAGCTTGCCAAGTGCATCACTAATCCAAATCCACCAGCTTAGGTGCTCTCTGATAGATCCTTGTAGGATATAGCTTTCCTCATGTCTGATCTTGGTCCGTTAGTACCTCGTCCTACCCATCTCATTGGAAAATGGTTCTCTTTTGAATTTTTGCTTTCTTTTGATTTGGAATCTTCTCTTTTGGGTCTTGAAGTATCTTTTCTAAGCAATCTCCTTGTTCCCTCCTCACGGTTGCCATGATCTTTCATATCATGGTATGCTATGAATGGGGCAATCTGAGCGTAAGGTATTGATCAGGTCTTTCATTTGTTTTTCTTTTCTTCTTGTGGGTTACCCAGTGTCGGTTCCACGTAGTTTCCTCAGGGTTTCATGTGTGCTACTAGGGCAATCCTTGTGTGTTTTTTTTGAGTCAGTCAGTCAGTCCTCTGGATAGTTGGTGAAAATTTCTTGATGTTCTTGGTACCCTTGGTAATTAACCAACAGTCCTATAGCAAATCTAGTGCTCAACTACATGGTGGTACTTCTCTTTGAAGTATCCCCCTGCTCAAAAAGCTTCAATGGATTCCCTTCATCTCCATTATCCCCCATCCATATCCAACATCCGTCTCTCCTAACCCAGCTTGTGCAACCATATCTCTCAGAATCAATCATCACTCTTAGCTTTAGGGATCCACAATCCTAGTCTTAGGGATCCACCCATCAAATCAATCCACCAAGCCTCATCTTTCGAGATCCACAATCCTAGTCCTAGGGATCTCTGACACCCATCTTCCATCAATCTAACTCTGTGAAATCCTGTTGCATCAGCTTTATAATCCCCTCATCCTTCTCCCTATCCTGGATTCCTTTTTATAGTGCTATGCTCCTTCATCCTCCACTTTTCCTAAAGTCTTAAGCTTGCTTCCTCTTATGCATCTGATTCTCCTTTATCATTCTCCTATAGTGAGAGTTTGAGCGAATTTAGCCCCTTCTCTTTGCCAATCTGAGTCTCCTTGCTCATCTCAAATTCTTGTATTTTTCAAGAAATCGTTGAGCCTCATTTTCTCTCCCTGCCACCTTCTTGAGGGGGCATCATGCAGTCCATTCTCTCTCTTCTACCTGAGACTGGGGAAACTGTGTTGCTCCATGAAGTCATCTCCATGTCATTTATATCTGAACTTCTTTGAAATAGTGTTGTTTCAACACTATGTCAAAGAGGGGCAAAATGTAGACACCTAAAAATCTTTTAGAAAATAAAGTATTTTTATTTTCTAAAAAAGTTCCTGATGACATCATCATTAATTAATTAATTAATTAATTATTTAATTTATTTTTTTATTTTTATGCCATTAAATCCCTTTATCTTAATTAGAAATATTTAATTAAGGAATCCCTCCCAAAAATGTTTAAATCTTATTTAAACATTATTTCCTTATTTATTAATTATTTAATTAATAAATTGACCAAAAATCCCAAAATAAATAATTTATTTATTTTTGGCCCAAAACTTGGCCAATTTTCTTAAGACCACTAACCTCTTCCAAAATCTTCTAATCCTTCTTTAATTTCGATTAAAGGCTAATCCCATCATTTCCTACCCCTAATCCCAACTTAAAATATTTAATTAAGATTAAATATTAATCCTCATGTTTATCAAAAATATTTTAATAAATATCTCCTCAACCCAAACCCTTGAAATAAATAAAACTTTATTTATTTCCTAAAAACCTTATTTATCCTCATCCTAGGAAGTTCTAGACTCTTCTAGAAAGTCTTCATCCTCATCCAAAGCCTAGACTCTTCTAGAAGATGTCAATCCTTATCTTTGGCCCTAATCCTAATCCCCCCGTAACCTTGTCACATTCCCTAAACATGGGTTAAGACTTGCTAACCCAAGCCAAAGCCAACAAATATCTCCTTCTTCACCCACCCTCATTAAATGCCATCCACTTGCCCATCTCTAACAAGCCTAATCTAATCTTAACCCAAGCCTAATCCAAGCCTTAATCATTTACACATTCCTAAGTCAAGCTTAAGACTTTCTTAATCCAATCCAAGTCAAATATCTCAACTCTCTCACAAATATCTCAACCATAAAACTTTATGAAGCCCATAAAGTCATAAATGACTCTTACAAGCCCATTCATTGCTCTTACAAGCCATTATGAGGGTCTTTATGAGCTTTGAGCCTGCTTTGTTGACCCCTCAACCCCTCTTGCTCTAACCAATGACCCTGTGACATGCGTCACTCCCTGATTGGCTATAAGGAAGCACAATCCATGTGCTCTCCTCTCATTCAATCTAAACCTTCCATAAGATTTCTCCCATCCTTGCATCCTAGCCCTTGATCCTTCAATCCCTTTGCCTATTTCAGGAATCCTCTCCCAAGCCATTTAAAAACACAAGCACCCATAGTAACAAAGTAATGCCATTTTGATCGTGAAGTAAAGCCACAATGCCTTATTTGAGAAGCCATTTTACATCAAATCCATTCACCCAAGCCAAAATTCATTAAGAACACCATTGAAGCCTTTGGAGAATCGAGCATACATTCTATCTAAATTAGACAAAGCTACTCAACAAGAGAGCTTCTCATTGAGAGAGCCCATTAATGGCTCATATTCTCAATTGAGAGCTCATCTTAGCCTATGTTGAAGTTACATTTATTTAGTTTTGTGAATACTTTTGATTTGATATTTAGTGTTCTTTGCATTACTAATACTTGTATACAGGCATATAATAGGATTTTACTTGGCATCTAAAGGAAAATTTCCTAACTTGGTAACACTATGAAAACTTTGAAGATTTAACCTTGCATATTTATTCATGCTGATCTATCTTGTATAGTACTAACTCATTCTAGGATCTAATGCATGGTAAAGCATTTAAATATTAGTCCCGCATACCTTCTTTTTCTTAGTTTAATGAAGTATGACCACTTGACCCTTTAGGCGAAGTGATCCCTCCATTTGATGTGTTGCATCCATCTTTCTTCTTCTATGTCTTATTCATTTCTCCTCTAATGTGCTCAACATCTACTTTTCCTTTTCCCTTGTTTGACTTTGAGTTAGGTTCCTTTTTCCTTGTTGGGAAATGCTTGCTGATATGACTAGTCTTCAAGCAACTAAAGCATGTACTTTGGCTCAACCATCTACTATAGCTTCCACTAAAATCTATTCTTATGAAATTCTTAGGGATGTTTCCATACTCTTGATAGTAGTGATAGCTATGTCTTGTGTTGTAGTCCCAATTGTAGGAATTTTTATGGCTTCTTCCCTTGATTGTTGATGATGTGGTCTTGGATCTGCATTCAAAGGCTTTATGTCCATAGTTCTAACAATTGTAGCAACATCCTTCAAATCTTGGTGCATGCATGGTTCTAGTTCTGCATTCATATGCTTGTTGACAAGGTTGTTTGTTGCACTTCTAAAAATATGTCATATTCTTTGACTTGGCATTCCGACTACCATTCTTATTCCTGTAAACATTAGCTATATGTCCTTTCTTACCAAAAAAATGACAAGTGGGTTTGAAGTTCTTATCTTTTTCATTTCTTTGTTCAGTAGTCTTGGATGACTCTCCTTCTTTAGTGCTTTTGTAGCCCAAACCTTAAGTGTCTTTACAAGATCTAGGGGATTTCACTAGTTGCTCAAAGTACTTGATGGATTCATTTGACTTGTTGAAACTTTCAGAAAACTCATTGTCTCTCTCTATTTAGGTCATTCTATAGTTGTTCATTTTGCAACTTCAATGTAGTTATCTCAATGTCCTTAACATTCAACTCATGATGTGCATTCATCATTTGGCTTAGGGTATCCAACTAAATGTTTGAGATCCTAGACAACTCTGCTGATTTTTTTCCAATCTATTTAACAAGATTCTTTTGTCTTCTTCAATCATGGCCTTATTCTCTATGGCTTTCTTCTTTTGTTTAGTCACTTTACATAATAGTATTACTTGTGATTCTTGCTCCAACTTGAGATTTTTGATCTCTTCAACTTGTGCTATGTTCTTGTCCATAAGATCTACAATTGTTGAAACTCACATGAGTTACCATCTACAAATAAATTTTTAATGTCAATATCCTTGTATTGGGTGTCATTCTCAGCTATGGAAATCTCTTTCCTTCTCTTTAACAAACTACTCAAAGCATTTATGGCTTCATCCAATTGTTGTAGTAAGAGGTGTATCTCAATCTCCTAATTCTCAATGGTCTTTCCCAACTTGTAGACTTCCATCTCAAGATCTTTTCTCTAAAATGTAAGGCTTCTCCTAATGAGAACTTAGCTCTAATACCAATTATTGGGATTTACAAGTGGGAAGTATACTTCTGAGAGGGGATGAGGGTACATCGGAAGTGCTAAACTTTAACCAATAAAACTTTTAACTTTGAAATAGTGCACACATAAACATATAGAAAAAACATGTGAAGAAAATGCCTCCATATAAACACTTGACACCTGATATGATTACCTAGAAACCCTCCAATGAGAAGGTAAAATTGGGGTGGGGATGACACCCACAACTCTTCACTACTATAGCAATAAAGTTCACCTATTAAGGTTACATAATTTGATCATTCTCATAATTTACCCTGTAAAAGGCCTACCCTATTAAAGGCTTACAAGGATTGTTAGATCCTACCCTATTAAATGATTTTAACACCCTGTCAAAAGTGTGCCTAGCTAAAGGACTTTAGAACACTCACTTTTAATGTCACCCTATTAAAGGCTTTATAAAATGGCTATTAAACCAACCTAAGTCCATAGGATTTTATTCTGTTGTAACAATTGTTAGAGAGTACAATAGAATGTTTGATTTGATACACTTGCATTCTAATATTGCTAATTTCAGATCCTTGTCCTGTCTAATTTGATCCTCACTAATCTGGTTTGAAAAATGTTGTAAACTTGATTCTTTGTTCTTCTAACTAATTCATCAACTCTATCCTTCTTCTAAGTCACCTTCAACTTTATCAATTTACCCCTTTTACTTCCTTCAAATATTTTCTAGCATTATCTCCTTGGATGCATTCTGTCACACACTCTGTAAATTATGGGGCTTTGTCTCCTTAAAATGATTTCATGACTTAGGGTTAGGTATGAATCTATGATTGAGATTCATCCAACTTTTCCACTCAAATCCTCCAATTTTCCTCATTGGTTGCATGTTGATTGCATAGGGAATCAAATAGATTTGATCTTATCTTTAATCCTTCAAGATTTATCCATATGTCGGCTCAAAAATGGTTTACATATTAGTTTTTGAAGGCACCAACTCTTATGCTGATTTTTTATTGCTCGGAACTTGAACTTGCTCGACATCTATTGTTCACTTGGCACTTGAAATTTGCTCAGCACTGTATGTTTTCTTGACATCTGGATGACTCAGCATCAACTTAGAAAATAGTTTAAGTGTGTTGACACTCAATTGTCAAAACCAATCTATGATGTACATATATATCATGCATATTCCAATTATTTTTCTATTAGTTAATTTAACATGTTTATGGTAGGATATACTTACATGATATCTAGAATAAGAGCAATAAAATGTGAAAATTTCATACTATAATGAATCACTACATGCACCTTTGTATTTGTCAGCAAACTCAAAAACCTCGCCACCTATACAAACCATCCCATTGTCACAATAAGAACTTAGATAATCAATCAGTATTGAGACGGTTTCTTTAAAAATCAACTATATATAATTTATTATAGGACATTTTTATGTAGACAAGTATTCTATGAAATGGTTTTTGTAACAAAATATAAAGACAACCTATAAAAAAATACTAGAGTATAAAGAAAAGTCTCTTTAATAATCATATCTATCACCATACACAAATTCTTCTTAATAAAAATAATACTAATATTATGGGTGTTTCTTATTGCAATCAATATAATCATTAGAAAGTGGCCATCATGCAAAATATTGATTAAAAACTTGACCGAAAGGCATGAAACATGTCATTGATTTAAAAGATAATCTCTTGAATAACAACAAAAAAGATTATGAAGAATAGCTAGTTGGAATTCATCATCATACATGTACATTTTATGAACATATGTTAAAAGCATACAATCTATAGATAATAATGTATACAATTATGATTTTTTATTTATGTTTAAGGGTAAGATTGTGTGTGATTTTAAACATTTTTTTATCATACTCAATGATCCATCATCAAAATGAAAGGGATAAAAAAATGAAGAGTTATAATTTCCCTACTTTAATCGAGGTTTCGAGGAGGAGATGATAATAAGGGTGGCTTGCCGACTTGAAAACCATGGAGGCCTCAGTGAGAGTTGCAACAATTTCAGAAGCAACATCAAAGCCCAAATTATTAGCATCCACTTTGTACACATTGTGAGGGGTGTCCATGTCCTCTAGTATCCCCCAACATTTGTGATCCAAGTTTGGGTTCCCAACCTGAAGCCGATTATAAGTAAGTAATAACATTATCACTAAAATCTAAGTAAAACAAATACTGAATAATTAAAACATAATACTAGAATACCTATACATAAATAGTCTATGGGTGAGCAGTGACTTTGAGAACATAATTAGTCGCTTAATGAATTAAATTCCTCGCATGTGGGAGATTGTTGATCATTCATCCTTCAAAATCCAAAAAAATCCCTGACATCATTGTGGTGGTGAATGCCATTGGCAACCCAAATTTCACATTGTCTCGTGCGTCGTAATATCCTCCTATCAAATCCACCTATCACAACAACAATGGCAATAAACTATATAAAAACATCAAAACTACTTTATTTTTAATAGAGTAGAGCACCTCAAGCTAAAGAGACAAGGTATTGGACATAGTATTACACAACAATCACTTAAAAGGCTTACCCACTTCATTATTATTGAACAAAAACTATCAAAACTTAGTATACTCAAGATTTCAAAAAAATTGAATGTATCTTTTTAGTAGACCCATCAAAAAGGCTAGAATCTCCTCATCATTTCATTCTCTGACCAACTAGAAGTTTCCTATAAAGTTTTCCTTCGAAGAAAATAAGAGATTTAGTGAGAACATCTTTGTATTTATGAGACAAAGAAGTGCCTCACTTGGCGTATACATATTGCATATTATTGTAATAGTTGGCTTTTGTTGTGATAGAAATAACTAAGAACATTATGACCACAATGTAACCCCCACTTTACATTGCAATCCCCATTTCTTTCTAACACAATGGATTGGTGGTGGAATCCCTGAGTCACAATGTGGTGATTTATAGAAAAATCAGTGATGATAAAAGTTAACATAAAGAAAAAAGCCTCTAGTTCACTTTCACCCCAGTCCACTATAGAATGCCACTTGCCTCCAAGCTGAAAGTCTTGGTTTTTTGCAAATCTATAGGTTTAGTTTAAGCTTCACTTGGTTTTGAGAATCCTTTCATATTCTCTACTTAACAAGGCCAACCACATGAAGGTGGAAGTTCATTTGGGCTCCGATCCCTCCCCCCTATAATCACTCTAAATTCTAATGCAAGTTGCTCCCTTTAATATCATAAACTCATAACAAGAACAAAGAAACAACAATAAATGCAAGAACAAAATATGGACTTCTTATTTGCACCGCAAATGCAAAATTAAAAACTTCATTAGTAAAATATGCTAACCCACATGGGTGCCTTTAGTACAATAATTTGCAAGACAAGATGTGAACTATCACCTAGATTTGCTCTAGGCAATGTTTAGGCCATTCTTAAATAGGCAATTTGATGCCACCCAGGAAGGTTCTAGACATTGAAACTTAAAACCCAGGGCCGACAAACCCTAACAATACATATAAAGTCAGCTAAATACATCTTTGACAATTATTTTAGATATTTTGGGTAGACCAAGTTTGAAAGGCCATAACTCACAAATTGTTTCTTTGATTGGCTATTATAACCACTTTTCAAAAATGCCAGCTCCTGATCTACATGATTGAAATAGTGTTAGTGTCCTTTTGTCAAGTTTTAAGATCTCATCCAAGCACTATAATGCCTCCAATGGTGAGCCTAAAGATTTTTCTACAAATTTTTCCACCAAAAATCCACAATAACTTCTCTGATAGTTATGCTTGAGCAATGAAATTTTTATGGTAGGCTCGTGACTCTAAAATGAACCTTCCTATAGAAAATGAGAACATTCCAAGCTAATATGAAAAACTTACTAAAAATAGCAAGTTCCCATAAATATTAACCACCCTGTCTACTAGTCTTTATTAAAATAGAAAAGACTAAAAATAAAATATTTTTTGGTGATGCAAGATTGCACTTACACCTAGGATGCTCTTGCATTAGACACCTGGGCTAATTTTGAGAAGTGACCTATCACATCTTGGATGTTTAGAGGAAAACCAAGATAGTTAACCTCCTTCTTTGCTACCCATGATGAATCCTCAACTGGTCTCCCTTTCCATTTAACCAAATATTCCTCATAAGTTTTGTTTCTGGTACTTTTTCCAACATGACTATCTAGTATCTTCTCAATCTCCTTTGTAGCCAAACTAGCTTCTGGAATACTCCATTACAATTCTGCAACTTCATCTCCATCACCTCCTTCATAATACTCTATCAAATTTGAAATATTAAATGCTAGTAAAATATTCAATTTAGTAGGAAACTCCACTTTATATGCATTTCTAGAATCATTCCTTTTCACTATCTTGCATGATCCAAACTTCTTTATCTTTAGCTTATTATATGTAACCACTAGAAAATGCTCCTTTCTCAAATGACCCATGAATTCATCTCAAATCTAAAATTCCTTATATCTCCTTTTTACATTTGCCTTAGCCTTATACTATGTATTCATCTTTATGATGTTCTTCTTGACCTCCTCATGGACATTCTTCAAATTTTTAGCAAAATCTTCTACTTCAGCACTACTTATCTCTCCTTTATCCAACTGCCTCAATTTAGCAGCATTTCTGGGACTACTCCCATATACAATCTAGAATGGTGATTTACTAGTACTCCTATTTATAGAATTATTATATGTAAATTCTCCCTGTGGTAAGATCATATCCCATCCTTATGGTTTATCTCCAACCAAGCATCTCAACAAGTTTCCCAAACTGTGATTCATAGCTTCTATCTGTCCAATAGTCTATGGATGATGTAAAGAACTAAACTTCAAATCTATGTTCAACTTCTTCCACAATGTATGCTAGAAATTCTTGACAAATTTGGTATCTCTATCTAAAATTATACTCTTTGGTAGACCATGTAATCTAACTAATTCTTTGGAAAAACAACTCTACTACATGAGCAACATCACTAGTCTTGTTGCAAGGAATAAAATGTGCCATCTTTGAGAACCTATCAACCACCACAAAAATAGAATCATGCCTACATTTTGTCCTTGGTAATCTAAGAAAAAAATCCATGCCGACATACTCCTATGGATTCTCTAGTATAGGTAATGGTTGATACAACCCTATATTCTGCTTCACTCCTTTCACCATCTGACATGCTCGAAAACTTTGTTCAAACTTTGTCACATCTTACTATAACTGTGGTCAGTAATAATTTTCAGCAACTAAGGCTATAATTTTATCTCTACCAAAATGCCCAACCAATCCTCTAGTATGATTCTCCTTGATGAGATTCTCTGTTATTGAACTTCTAGGAATGCATAACTGGCTTCCTTTAAATAATATCTTATCCTGGATCATGAAATCCAACCACTTTGTACTATCAAGTGTAATAGATCCTATTGGGTAAAACTGAGGTTGAACTTGATGGTATATGATCAACTCAACAATACACTAAGAATTTAAATCCAAGATTCATAAACTCATGGCTGTTTGCTCAAGGGGTGAAAATAATAAATCAAGAGGTTTATGAATGCAAATTACTACTTGCTAATAAATTGAACTGTACAAATTACCACACATCTAATATTACTTCTGCAAATGGATTATAATCCAAAGTTTGGATTCCTATCAACACACCTCTAAACAATTAAATACAATGTCTTTATGAATGCTATTGTAAAGTTTTGTCCGAATAAAAGTTGGTTTGATTAAGAGTTGTAATCTACTTAGATTATGATAGGAGATTTAATGGCGGCAAGAGGTTGTTTATGACAAACTGGTTCTAAATACAGAGTGTAGTAGGAAGTATGATAAGTGGTGACAAAGAGTATTATGAATAGCGCTAGGAAGTTATGAGTATTATGAGTATTATGGTTCAATAACTGGATGGATGCGGTAAGAAGAATGTAGCTGATAGTATTATGAGTATTATGGTTCAAGTGTAGTAGGAAGTATGATAAGTGGTGACAGAGAGTATTATGAATAGCGATAGGAAGTTATGAGTATTATGAGTATCATGGTTCAATAAATGGATGGATGCGGTAGGAAGAATGTAGATGATAGTATTATGAGTATTATGGTTCAATAACTGGATGAATGCAGTAGGAAGAATAAAATGGATAGCATTTTGTAATAGATTTATGCAACAATAGAATAATGATATATATAAAACAATTACTTCATAAGAATGTTGCAACCAATTACTTCATCAGATAATTGAATCCTCAATTAACAACAACAAGCATTGTATAGATTTAATTAACAAACATATATATGATAAACTTCTTATAAATGTACACAGTAAATTCAATCTATAAAGAACACATTCATGAAATCAATCAATGTTGCAATATGCACAAAACCAACTAATGTAATCTCACCAAGTTTCTCGAGAGGGGGCCCTCCTCTAGTTCGCAAGGTGAGAGATGTTCTAAAACCAACTGCTATAGAAACTCCACGCTTTTAATATCACAACTTCAAAGATAATATAAATAGAGTGTTTTCATATATCATGTCTATATTGTTTTTCAATTAACATTTTCTAATATAGGCTTAAAATGTTTAACCATATTAATAACTAAACTAGAATGGTTGATGGCCTACTCCCTAAATATAGATAATGATTTGTTTTGGATATTGGCCACACATAACAGATTACAAAACAACTTGGCCAAGATAACATACAAACAAAAAATTGATCTATTTAGACATTCAAAACTACTTACCAAAAATAACATAGCAAAATTACAGCTTCTAAATTGCTCCTCCAACTAAATAGTTGGATCCTTACTCTCATATCCTTAGTTCCTATAGCAGAATGAGTCAAGATGTATCAATATTTTCTGCATTAACCATCCACTCTTCAAGAAATATTTGAAACCTTAAGACTTTATTAAATGCATTTTATTCTTTAGTGATTAATGGCATGATAGGGGTTAGGATAGGCTTAAGAAAAGGAAAAAATGTATAAAGAATGTACAAAAATAGAGCACATTTGTACACCATCATTCCCCCTAGCTTAAAGACTTTGCATGTCATCATGCAAATGAGGTGATTGATTGGATCCAATAGGCTTGACATTTAATGTCTTTGTGTTCTCTCTAACTCCAATCACATTAGTGGCTCCCTTTTCTTGAGAAAAAAATGCTTGCAATTGCAACTATAGCTATTGATTGGATTGTTGGAGTTGAGTAACAATCTGCCATAATTGTGTATTAGAGAAAAGTGACATACCTTGTTTTGCGTTAGGAACTCCATGAAGTCCATCCATTTATGTAGTAAGTGGATTTAAATTGTCCTAAACTGTAAGAGTGATAGGGAGTGTATTACTACTGACATTAACCATTGCAAGGGAAAATTCATGAGGAGGATGCTCACTTTATGTTTCATGGTAAAGAACCATATCAATATTAGTGGTTGGATGTTCCTTCATTATGTCCTTATATTGTTGAGTATTTCCCTCATGAGACAATTTTTTGATGAACATCTTCCTGTAATTTTTCAATCTTAGGATTCTCTTGCCAATTTTTTGTAACACCTTTTTCTTCATTAATCTAAATATTCATGTTACATGGTGGAGTCTCTTCCCCAATCTCTTTGCTAATTCCTTCGCCCAATTGAGTAATTTTCTCATGGTCTTCCATTTCTTCCTCATCTCTTTGTTTAGGTATCTCTTCTTCTTCTAAATTAGATGCTCAATACAGTCTTCTTTTTGTTGTTTTTGGTTTTTATTACTATGTTGCTAGCTTCTCAACCTCTTTAAAAGCTAGGCATTATTTATCTATAGTTCTTTTGTACCCAAAATTTTCATGTTACATATAGACCCTACTATTTCAACTAATCCTTGCAGCCTATTAGGGGTATGGTGCTTCTACCGAGTAACCATAGATGTGGGCTAGGTTTTTGGATTTCACTTCCCATTTTCCTTTTGGTTTTTAGGGCTTTTTCTTTTAGTAGACTTAGAGCTTTCAAACGTCACTTCTTAGAAGGGCTAGCTTCAAGGGTTTTATCAGCGATAGGAAGTTGAGGGTCTTCTATATAGGTTTGGTTAACAAATGCATCCCATTCTAGGATGGGTTGAGCCAAATGAAGATTATGGTCAATAATGAGCTTAATTAGCCCATGGTGAGCCAAGGAATCAACATGACCTCGATTATACTGGTCATAGGATTGTTTTAGGGAGCATAATAGGTAATATGGAAGATTAACAAGAACACCATATCATAAATGTAACATGAGGTAGAAATGGTGGGCAAATACATACTTGTAGCATCCTTCACAAGTGACATAATGAATTAGAAAATTTTCAACAGCATCCCATGGCTTTGGGAGAGATTTTCGCACTACTCCTTGCCCTTCAACATTCTTAATCGATTCACCTCACTAAAGAAGCTGCTTCTTATGAGGCTTTAAATCTATAACCCTTGATGATCAATTTGGGAAGAAATGGTCACCAATTTGGGGTAGACTAGTAACCTTTGCAATAGTCTGCAAGTTCATAGGAAACTGTAGTCCCTAGACTATAGCATGGGTTCCTTAAAATCTCATAGCAAACTCTGTGGCTATGGTCGCATCAAATCCACACAAATGTTTAAAGAAATTCATCCATCTAGCATGAGCAAAAATTTTCAAGGCTTCCTCATCAACATTTAACTTATCCAAGGACTTTGGTTCAAAGTGAAGATGTTTTCCCCCCATGATGACAAGTGATAGAGGTTGAACAAGTTTAACACAGTAGGAAACAAGAAAAAAACAATGGCAAGGCAAGCTTAATTAATTTTTAGGACAAAAAGGAGTCATGTAAGAAGTGACCTAGTGAAGAACTCACAAACATGTAATAATAAAAATGAGCATGTAATTAATATCGTGGAAATAATGACCTTAAAGGACTTATGAGAATATGTGGAAATGATGACCTAGCACAAAACCCACCTAACTAAAGTGTTTGATCCATCTTGGTCATGCCAAGTAATCATCAAAGCAATAAAATACATGAAATAAAGCATAAGGCAAGAGAATACTTCCTGACGTGGTGATAGTGAGGAAGGAAGATCTAAAGATGTCATCAAATCCAAGAAGATCGCCCATCAAGAAAAGAAAAGTTCCATCACCCACAAGGTAAGAGACAATAGGCACATGAGGATTAAATAATATTCACTGTAAAAAGATTTGCAAAGAAACACTCATCAAAGTGTAGAGGCACATGGTGTTGGAAATGATTGAAAAGATCATGAATGAAGAATAATGGAACTGGTAAAGAATGTTTTTAATCATTGTTTTGTCATTGATGTCAAACTTGCTACTTGCAAGAATGACAATTTATTAAGTGATCCAAATACTATCAATTGGTTGATTGACAAGGAGATGGCAATCAATAAGATGTAACTAGAGTACCTAGAGAAAGGTTGAAGTTATGATGTTGTAATGAAGTATAAGGATCAGCTAAGCCATTGATTTAATAGTGTATTATTGACATACTCATAGAGGATGGAAAAACTACAACATATCAAATATGTAAGGTTTAACTAAGTCATTTGTGAAGCCTAACTAAGTTCAATGGAGAGAGCTAAGCAAGCTAGTTAGAGCCGAGTAGATTCCTAGTTGAAGCCGAGCAAGTTCAACTTCAGTGTAAGCCAAGTGATTATTCAAATGTTGAGTAACACATAATCCTTTAGGTGTCAAGTAGTAGAAAAAGATAATGGATGCTGAGTAAGTCTTGAGGTGCCGAGTGAAGATCAGAAGCCAAGTAATACAAAATTTCTTTAGGTGCTGAGCGCCAGTAAAATAATGATAGAAGCCAAGTAACATAGAAGGAGCTGAGCATCAGTAAACCAATGATGCCGAGTTGCCACATTATTTGTTTAGTCAAAGATTTGCTAGATCAGTAGCAATAAGTTTGTTACATCAAATTTTGTGAATTAGTTGGATGATAAGGATGATGAGTAGATGTCACAGAATTCTATGTAATCCATGCAAACCATTTTAAGGCGAATGCTAAAGGATTTATCATAAAGTTTCTAGAAGAAATAATTTGGAGGGAAAAAATACCACTTTCTCAAGAGAAAATAAGGATTTGAGTAGGAAATCAAGAACAAAACTTCTTTATAAGGAGTTACAGGTCAGAGATCAATACACATGCATGAGAGGGAGTTGGTCATAAGTGTGATCATGCAAAGAAGCGAAGAAGAGTAAGAACAAAATATCAAGACTCTGAGTTGATCAAGTGACCATAGAGAACATTGGGATAATGAGTGGAAGAACTCAAGGAGATAGATCTTGATGGGTGAACAAGCTGTCAGCACTGCAAGGGAGGAAAGCCAAGCAAAGAAAGGAACTAAAGAGTGATATGAAATCTGCACAGTTACAGTTGCAAATCTGTATTAGGTCAAAACCCTTCTAATAATTTCTTACCATTGTATTAGATATTGAAATCCTGCATTGCTCGGTTAGCTTAATAGCTAGCTAGATAAGCCTTAGGAAAAGGATAAAGAGATCCTTAGGAGAAGGATAAGAGATCCTTGGAGAGGAGGATAGGAGATCCTTAGAGAGGGATGCAAGATTCTTTTGAGAAGGTGACTGAAAATCCCATGGACTTGGGTGAGCCTAATAGCTCTATGTAAATCCTTTAACAGGGTGACATTCTAAGTTGAATGTTCTTAAAAACTTTAACAGGGTCACCTTTAATAATGTGTTGTAGCCTTTAATAGGGTAGACCATCAGAAGTGGTTGAAATCAATTATACAGTTATTTTGTGGGCATCATCCCCACTCCAGTTTTACCTTCTTATTCTTGGAGGGTTTTTGGATTATCAAATCCTTAGTGTTATGGTGTGATGCATGTTTAATTTTCATAATTTCTCAATGTTTAATTACATGCATGATGATTTCAGTTATGCGCCATTAAGGATTTATAGAAAAAGTTGTATTGGACATCATTGGACCATCAGAAGTGGTTGAAATCAATTGTACAGTTATTTTGTGGGCATCATCCCCACTTCAGTTTTACCTTCTTATTCTTGGAGGGTTTCTGGATTATGAAATCCTTAGTGTTATGGTGTGATGCATGTTTAATTTTCATAATTGCTCAATGTTTAATTACATGCATGATGATTTCAGTTATGTGCCATTAAGGATTTACAGAAAAAGTTGTATTGGACATCATTGGACCTTGGATAACTGATTCACCCCCCACCCCCCCCCCCCCCCCCCCTCTCAGTTATTCTAAAGAATTCTAACAATTGGTATCAAAGCACACTGTTGATTTATTTCAAGGTACTAGCAAAAAGAAGATCAAGATGTCCAAGAGAGAAGTTCCCAAGCTAAAAAAAGACAACTTTGTTGCATGGAAAAGTTTGATGAAGCTACACCTTAGATCAATAGGCAACTATGCATAGACCTCAATCATAGTTGACCATGTAGACTCTACAGGACCCCTCACTGCAGATGACATGAGCAAGAAGAAGGAGCACAATCAAGCAATGTTAGATATTGCTTCAGCACTAAGCTATGCTGAGTATGATGACATCAAAGGATGTGATACTTCACACTAGATGTGGGAAACATTATCAAGAATTTATGGAGGAGATGATAATGTCAAGAGAGCCAAAAGAGAAAGCCTAAGAGGAAAATTTGATGATATGAAAAAGGAAGGAGAAAATGCTGCTCAATACAGTGCAAGAATAAAGGAAGTAGTCAGTGCCTTAAGAAGTCTAGGAGGACATTTAGTAGAAGAAACAGTATGTAGCAAATACTTGAGAACTTTGCTTCCCATCTATGCTATAAGAGTATCATCCATCCAAGAGCTAAGGTGTGTACAAGGCAACACAGTGACATTTGAAGGAATAATTGGAAGACTCACTACCTTTGAGTTATCCAACTTTGACAACTACAAGTCAGAAAATTTTGAATCTGCATTCAAAGCTAAGATGAAAATGAAAGACAAGGAGGAGGTTCAAACAAAGAAAAAGAATGGAAAAGGAAAGTATGTATCCAGTAACAGCAGCACTGATGAAGATGATGTAGACCAATTGGAGGCATTACTAGCAAGAAGATTTCACAGAGGAAGAGGCAAATTCAAAGGTAAGCTACCAATCATTTGTTTTAATTGTAATGAAGTTGGTCACATTGCAGCCAAATGCACATAAAAGAAAAATTACAAGGATAGAGGCAACTTCAAGAACAAGAAAGAGGACAAAAAAGACTACAAAGGTAAAGGAAAAAGATGCTACATTGTTGAAGAAGACTCTGACGAGAATGATGATGAAGTAGTCTATGTGGCTATGGAAGATGAATCAGATAAAGATGAAGCAACTGCTCTGGTAACCTGCATGAACAAGAATGATAGATGGATCATAGACAATGGATGCTCTCATCACATTTCTGGAAACAAAATTAAGTTCATTACCTTTACTCAATATGAAGGAAATAGTGTTAGATTTGGTAACAATGCACCATGTCAGATCAAAGGGAAAGGTAGTATCAAGCTTACTAAAAAGATATCATGTGATAATGCATACTATGTTGAAGGCCTAAATTATAACATGTTAAGTGTCTCACAGTTAGGCAAAATAGGATGTAAGGTTGAATTTGAAAAAGGAGTTACTAAGATTTATGAATCTTAAGGAAGTCTAATAGGAAAAGGTGATCAGACTAAGAGTAATTTGTTTTACCTTGACATGGAAGATGCTTCTTATCTCATTGTTCAAACTGATGTTTTATGGTTGTGGCATAAGAGGCTATGTCACATAAATTTTGACAATCTGATAAGCATCAACAAAATGAAGAAAGTCAGCGGTCTACCAAAGTTGAAGAAACTTGATAACATCATGTGCAAACAATGACAACTAGGGAAGATGACCAAGTCAAATTTCAAAAAAAATACTTATACTTCTAATGAAGTATAAGAGTTAGTTCATACTAACTTGTGTGGTCCTATTGAAGTACAAAGCTACAAAGGTGACAGATACATAATGCTATTTGTAGATGACTATTCAAGAATGATGACAGTCATGTTCCTGAAAAAAAAATTAGATGCATTTTAAATGTTCAAATGGTACTTGGGTAGAGTAGAGAAAGAGATTGGAAAGAGCCTAAAATGTCTTAGATTTGATAGAGGAGGTGAATTCACATCAAGAGAATTTGAAGAGTTCTGCAATGAAAGAGGAATCAAAAGGCAGACATCAACACCCAGAACTCCACCTCAGAATGGTATAGCAAAGAGAAGGAATAGATCAATTATTGACTATGCTAGGACCTTAATGATGGAGAAAAATGTTGCACTCAAGTACTGGAGAGAAGCTGTAAGTATTGCAGTCTACACGCTCAATAGAGTTCAAGTCAAGAAAGGTACAAATGTAACACCTTTTGAATTATGGTATGGGCATTCTCCTAATGTAAAACATTTCAAAACATTTGGATGCAAATGTTATATATATACAGACTCTAGAAATGGAAAGTTTGATGCAAAAAGTGAGGAAGGCACATTTCTTGGTTATTCTACTAGAAGTAAAGCTTATAAGTGTTTGAATGTTAACACTAACAAAGTAGTAGAAAGCACAAATGTGAAGTTTGATGAGCTTGCAGAAGTTCAAAGTGTTGAAAACACCAAGAAAGAAGAAGAATACAAGACCTTTGTATAATTTTATGAAGGTATACCTAACAATGGTGAAGTTGCAACTCAGAATGACAATCAGCAACAAAATCTAGCATCTACCGAGTCACAGACAGTGAATGCCAAGCAACAAACACATTCAGAAGCCGAGCTGCAGAATATAGAAAATGTTCATTCAGACTCTAAGAATAGCCAATATGAAGGAAATGAAAAAAATAGCTGATGAAGATATACATGAAGATTCATATTCTAAAAGAGACAATATGAAAACAAGGAAAGAACCAGTATTGGCAAAGTATGTGAGAAGAAATCATCCTGCAGATCAAATTATTGGAAATAAAGAGGTAGGACCAATGACAAGGAATAGACTCAGAAATGAAACATGTTTACTCAACAAAATGGAACCAAAAACAGTGAGTGAATCCATAACAGATGATGAATTGTATAATGCTATGAAAGAAAAAATAGAACAAATTGAGAAGAACGAGACATGGACCTTAGTCTCAAGACAAACTGACAAGAATGTGATTGGAACCAAGTGGGTGTTCAGAAACAAGTTAGATGAGAATGGTGAAATCATAAGGAAAAAGACAAGACTAGTTTGTAAAGGGTATGCACAAGAAGAAGGACTAGATTATGGAGAAACTTTTGCTCCAGTTGTTGTAGCCTTTAATAGGGCAGACCATCAGAAGTGGTTGAAATCAATTGCACAATTATTTTGTGGGTATCATCTCCTATCCAGTTTTACTGTCTTATTCCTGGAGGGTTTTCGGGTTATCAAATCCTTAGTGTTTGCTACAATGGAAAATCAAAAAAATGCTATAGGAAGTAACATTGTTGAAAGTGCGACAAGAAGTTACTGTTATGTTTTATGTTTTGTTTTAAATATTAATGTTTTCAATTAAGTCCTATGTGTGGTGGCATAACTAGAATGGTAATTTGATGAGCCTTCTAGGTATAGCCACTTAGGCAAATGTATGTGTTGATTTTTTAGTTATGTAGTTTTCTTTAAGTCATAATTTTGGGTGTTCAATAATTAATCCAATCAAATTCTAGACTATGACAGAAAGTTGGTGACAATTTTTTCTGATTTCTTGGATTCTCATGATTTCAAGAAATGTTCTTGAGAAGGAGATGTTTCATATTTCGCCTAGATAGAGAGAAAAGCCAGTTTTTTGATGTAATAGAAGGATCAAATGCAGAGAGAATAGAAAGTTTTTCATGTTTTTGGTGTTGATTTTCTACGTTTTCAGTTAGAAGTGTGATGTTTCCTTTTGTACCATATTTTGGAAATCAACATTCTAAAAATATACAAATGTTCTAATTTTTCAAATCATATGTAAGTTGATTCTTTGTATTCCTTCATAGTTCAGAGTTTTTTTTTTGGATTGTATTATAGTAGGATCGATTGGGGTATTGCAAGTCTGGCATAAACTATTTTGAGAGTCGTTCCTTGTTGATGGAAATCATTTAACTCTTTGCAATCAGTTCTATGGTCACAGATGAGTATGTATATAAGTTTATTTTCTACTTTATTTTCTTTTGTCATCCTTGCCGTCAATATGTTCAGCCGCATGGGTTTATGTCTGTGAGTTGATTGAATATTTCATATATTCATCGATATGTGATAAAGGGAAAGATTGTTTTTATATACATAGAATGTGCAGTTGTAAGTTCCTGAACATTTATCGATCGGTGGTAGGTTTGTGCCCAAGTTTTAAATTCATGCAAGAAGAAAAGATGGTGTAGATTGAATATGAGTAAATGCTTTTGGTTTTCAATTTTTGGTCATAGTTATGTCAAGTTTTCTTCTCCCGAAAAAGTATGTCAAATAGATTGTAGAAAAGTTAAGTAAGATTTTATTAAGTTAGTGCAAAAAAATGTTGTGACAGGAGGTTATCAAAGTTCCTGTCGCATCTTGGTTTTCACTGGGTATTGAAAAAATCAATTTGTTAACAATTTGAAAGAAGTTTTACTCGTTCTTGAAGTTCATGTTGCATGTTATCATTTTAATATATGTATGAAGAGAATCAGTTAGTAAATTGCAAAGTTTTATTTTAGTTTGATCCTAGAAGGTGCATGTGCCCCTTGAAGCAACTCAGTTGAGTGATTGATTTCCTCCTACATTTTCCAAGGTGAGGCTCTGCATCATTTTTGGTATCAGAGCTAAAGAGTTGTAGGTTGTGTGAATTTACATGTTGTACATTCCTAATCAAGATTCTTCAGTAGGATCAAACAAGATGGTGACCAATGCAAAGTTAGCTAAGAAGGTTGAGAAGCAAGAAGAACTTCTCCAGGAAGAGAATAGAGAAATGAAGGGGATATTGGTAGAATTAGCCAGTAAGTTGGAACACATGAAGAATGTGGTTGAGAAGAAAGAGATGAAAGAAGAAGTAGAAGAAGAGGAAGAAGTACTAGATGATGAAGAGGATGAAATATCTAAGAATGAGAAACCACTTTTTAAATCTTTAAAGGCTTTGGGAGGAAAACCCACTGAATTACCTATGTTTACGGGAAAGATGTATGTTGAATTAGTGTTGGAATGGATTGAAGCTTTAGAGAATCACTTTGAATGTGAGAAAATTTTAGAATCACAACAAGTTAAGTTGGCTAAATCCAGAATGAAGGGAGCAACCCTTACATGGTGGAATTGTGTGCAAGAAGAAAGGGTAAAGGAGGATAAGAGGAAAATTTTTTCATGGAAGAAGATGGTGTCTATGATAAGAGAGACGTACCTCCCTAAAGACTATGAAGTACAGTTACATTAGAAAAGGCAGAATCTCAAACAAAGGGATATGGATATCTACACTTATAAAGAAGAATTTTAAAAGTTGAGTCTAAGATCAAAATTTGCAAAACTTGAGAGTATCAAGGTAGCAAGATACCTAAATGGTTGAAGGATGAACATACAAGAGGAGTTGCAGTTGTTAAGTCTTAACACCATAGCTAAGTGCTATCAATTAGCTTTGAAAGTGGAAGAGAAAATCAAGAGGAGACAAGAAAATAACAGTAGAGGTAGAGGAAGGAAGCCATTCAGAGGAAGAGTTACATTTAGAGGAAGAAGTCCAAATTTTCAGCCACAAACAGAGATGCATAACGAAGTTAACAAGTTTGATAATTTCAAAGGAAGTTTCAGAGGTAGAAGGCCAAATTTTAGAGGAAGATCACCTAGAAGAAAAAATGTACCAATAAGATGTTACAATTGTAATCAAGAAGGTCACATGGCACACAAATGTCCAGCAAAGGCAAGCTCTAGTACTCATGGAGAAAAGAGGATACACCTGACACAAGAAGCTAATTTACAAGAAGATTCATAAACTTATGGTTATCTAGAAAAGGGAGAATCGCTTATGATGAGAAGAACACTATTGAAGATGCCTATAAAAGAAGAACCACCACAAAGGAAGTCCATTTTTAGAACTACATGTAAGTCTGGAGGAAAAATTTGCAAGGTATTGGTAGACTTTGGTTCTACAGAAAATTTTGTAGCTCTTGAAATGGTGGAAAAGTTAAAGTTACCAAAAATACCTCATCCATATCCTTACAAAGTATCCTGGCTAAATAAAGGACAACAGACTATAGTGGAAGATCAAGTTTGGGTGGAATTTCAGATTGGAGCATACAAAGACAGATTATTGTTTGATGTTTTTAATATGGATGCATGCCATTTACTTTTTGGTAGACCATGGAAATACGATCTCAAGGCACAACATGATGGAGTGAAGAATACATATACCATTACAAAGAATGGAAAGGTCATTGAATTGATACCTATAGCTAAACTAAGTCAAGAAGAATCAAAAGCTACAGAAGCTAAGATCATGGTAATGGGTAAGAGAGAATTTCTGAAAGAAGTGTCCACTCTTTGCACTAATTCCTGTGCTCAAGGATAAATTATAGAATGATGCTGAAAATAAGATTGAGGAAGAAAAATTAGAGATGGAGTCTTCAAACTTGAAGGTGGAAATGACAGAAAAGAAGAAACAAAAGGTAGCAGAAGAAGTGAAACCAATTCTAGATAAGTACAAAGAAATCATAGGTGATGGAATACCACGAAGTCTCCCACCTATGAGAGAAATTAGTCATTGTATTGATCTCATACCAGGTACAACATTACCCAAAAAAGCTACATACAAACTAACACCACAACAAAATGAAGAAATGGAAAGACAAATTGAAGAGTTACTTGAGACTGGTTTGAGTAGTAAAAGTTTAAGCCCATGTGTAGTACCTGTAGTTCTAGCCCCAAAGAAAGAAGGAACATGGAGATTATGCATAGATTCAAGAGCATTGAACAAGATCACTATAAGGTATAGATTTCCAATGCCTAGAATAGAAGATTTACTTGATTGTTTGGGGAAAGCAAGATATTTTTCAAAGATTGATTTAAAAAGTGGGTATCATCAAATAAGAATTAGGCCAGGAGATGAATGGAAAATAGCATTTAAGACAAATGAGGGATTATATGAATGTAAGGTAATGCCATTTGAATTTTCTAAAACTCCTAGTACATTTATGAGACTTATAAATGAAGTTCTCAAAGATTTTACAGCAAAAGTTTGTGATAGTGTATCTAGATGACATTTTGGTTTTTAGCGAAACAAAAGAGGAGCATCTGAAACATTTAGATTTAGTATTGAGGATGTTACAACAAGAAAAGTTAATGATTAATTTGGAGAAATGCAATTTTATGCAAGAGGAGCTGACATACCTTGGATTTGTGATCTCAAAGGGAACACTCAAGATGGATCAAGATAAGGTAAGTGCAATTCTTTCATGGCCAATTCCTAAAACTATTGCAACAGTTAGAAGTTTTCATGGTTTAGCCACTTTATATAGGTAGTTCATTAGAAATTTTAGTTTGATTTGTGCACCTCTTTTGAATACCATAAAAGGAGGGTAGAAATGTAAATTTGTTTGGACAGCAGAAGCCAATGAAGCCTTTGAACTTCTTAAGCAAAAAGTGGTCCAACAACCAATCCTTGCATTTCCTAATTTTAATAAAGTCTTTCAAATAGAATGTGATGCAAGCAACATAGCAATAGGAGGTGTTCTTAGTCAAGAGGACAGACCTATAGCCTTTTTTAGTGGGAAACTCAATGAAGCTAAACAAAAATATTCATCATATGATTTGGAAATGTATGCCCTTGTACAATCCCTTAAGAAATGGAGACACTATTTTCTGCCTAAGGAATTCATTGCATACATAGATAACCAAGCCCTTAGTTTCATAAACATTCAAGAGAAATTGAATCATAGGCATATGAAATGGGTAGAGACATTGCAAGCATTCATGTTTTCTACTAAGCATAAGAAGGGAGTTGCAAATAAGGTTGCTGATGTGCTAAGTAGAAGAACTTTAACTACATCAAAAATTCAGTTGGAAACTACAAGAATTTCAAATCTGAAAGGTATGTATGTTGATGATGCTGATTTTAAAGACATTTATCAAGCATGTACTAATTTGGATGAAAGATACAATCGTGAGTATGCTAATTTTCTGATTCAAGAAGGATTATTATTCAAAGGAGGACAAGTTTGCATACCAAAGTGTACAATGAGAGATAATATCATTTAAGAGAAACATAGTGGAGCATTATCCCATCACTTTGGACTAGATAAGACTTTTGAGTTGGTTCATAGAAATTATTTTTGGCCAAAGTTACAAAAGGATGTGAGGATTTTTTTGGAAGAATGCACCATTTATCAAAAAAGCAAAGGCAAAAAGTACCAATGCAAGATTATATCAGCCCCTACCTATTCCTTGAAGACCATGGGAAAATATTAGTATGGATTTTGTTATGGGATTGCCAAGAACTCAAAAGGTTTATGATAGCATTTTTGTTGTTGTGGATAGATTTAGTAAAATTGCACATTTCTTACCATGTAAGTCCACCAAAGATGCATCATACATTGCAGATTTATTCTTTAAAGAGATAGTGGGGATTCATGGATTACCATTGAATATTGTTTCAGAGAGAGATGGAAGATTTGTAGGTCATTTTTGGAGAACCTTTTGGAAGAAACTTGGCACAAATTTATCTTTTTCATCTACATATCACCCACAAACCAATGGCCAAACATAAGTTGTCAACAAATCATTGGGAAACTTATTAAGATGCCTTACAAAACAACATGGAGAAAAATGGGATTCTATACTTTCTCAAGCTGAATTCTCATACTATGATACAGTGAATAGAAGTATAGGGAAATATTCATTTTAGATCATGTATGGTACACATCCAAGAGGAATTCTCAAGCTGAGGGAACTTCCAAACACTTTTCCATGTAGTTCACATGGTGAAGAATTTGCTGAAGCTATTAAAGAGGTCCAAGATCAAGTCAAGTTACAACTACAGAATTCAAATCAGAAGTATAAAGAAGTTGCTGATTAGAAAATGAGAGAAGTACAGTTCAAGGTTGGTGATTTAGTATGGGCATATCTGAAGAAAGAAAGGATACCTCAAATGAAGCACACAAAGTTATTACCTAAGAAGGTTTGTCCTTGTCAAATTCTAGAAAAATATGGACATAATGCATACAAAATTCAGTTACCTATAGATATTGGTATTTCACCCATATTCAATGTTTGTGATCTCACACTATACAAGGGTTTTGAAACACAAGCAACACATGAAGACTCAGTAATAGAAGATTTGCAGCAAGTACCTAAACCAGCACCACCTCAATTGGAGAAGATACTAGATACAAAAATAAAGAAGACTCGAAGAAGATAATACACTCAGTACTTAGTCAAATGAATCTATTTGGATGGATGAGAAACAAATCAGTAAACATGGTTCATCAGTACAACATCTCATCTCAAGTGGACTTGACATTCATTCTATAGGGGAGTATGCTGCAGTGGCAGATCAAAAAACGGCTATAGGAAGTAACATTGTTGAAAGTGCGACAAGAAGTTACTATTATGTTTTATGTTTTGTTTTAAATTTTAATGTTTTTAATTAAGTCCTATGTGTGGTGGCATAACTAGAATGGTAATTCGATGAGCCTTCTAGGTATAGCCACCTAGGACAATGTATGTGTTGATTTTTCAGTTATGTAGTTTTCTTTAAGTCATAATTTTGGGTGTTCAATAATTAATCCAATCAAATTTTGGATTGTGACAAAAAGTTGGTGATAGTTTTTTCTGATTTCTTGGATTCTCATGATTTCAAGAAATGTTCTTGAGACGGAGATGTTTCATATTCTGACTAGATAGAGAGAAAAGCCAATTTTTTGATGTAATAGAAGAATCAAATGTAGAGAGAATCAAAAAAATTTCATGTTTTTGGTGTTGATTTTTTGCATTTTTAGTTGGAAGTGTGATTTTTCCTTTTGTACCATCTTTTGGAAATCAACATTTTGAAAATATACGAATGTTCTAATTTTGCAAATCATATGTAAGTTGATTCTTTGTATTCCTTCATAGTTCAAAGTTTTTTTTTGGATTCTATTATAGTAGGATCAATTGGGGTGTTGCAAGTCTGGCATAAACTATTCTGAGAGTCATTCCTTGTTGATGGAAATCATTTAACTCTCTACGATCAATTTTATGGTCGCAGATGAGTATGTATATAAGTTTATTTTCTACTTTATTTTCTTTTGTCATCCTTGCTATCAATACATTTAGCTGCACGAGTTTATGTTTGTGAGTTGATTGAATATTTCATATATTCATCGATATGTGATAAAGGGAAATATTGTTTTTATATACATAGAATGTGCAGTTGTAAGTTCTTGAATATTTTTCGATCGGTGGTTAGTTTGTGCCCAAGTTTAAAATTCACGCAAGAAGAAAAGATGTTGTAGATTGAATATGAGTAAATGCTTTTGGTATTCAATTTTTGGTCAGAGTTATGTCAAGTTTTCTTCTCCCGAAAAAGTATGTCAAATAGATTGCAGAAAAGTCGGGTTGGATTTTATTAAGTTAGTGCAGAGAAATGTTGCAACAGGAGGTTATGAAAGTTTCTGTTGCATCTCAGTTTTCACTGGGTATTGAAAAAATCAGTTTGTTAACAATCTGAAAGAAGTTTTACTCGTTCTTGAAGTTCATGTTGCATGTTCTCATTTTAATATATGTATGAAGAGAATTAGTTAGTAAATTGCCAAGTTTAATTTTAGTTTGATCCTGGAAGGTGCATGTGCCCCTTGAAGCAACTTAGTTGAGTGATTGATTTCCTCTTGAGTTTTCCAAGGTGAGGCTTTACATTAGTGTTATGGTTTGATGCATGTTTACTTTTCATAATTGATTAATGTTTAATTGCATGCATGATGATTTCAGTTATGTGCCATTAAGGATTTATAAAAAGAGTTGTATTGGACATCATTGGACCTTGGATAACTAATTCACCCCCCCCCCCCCCCCCCCCCCCCCCCCCCCCCCCTCCTCTCAGTTATTCTAAACACATGGTAGTGTAGTCCATTGGAAGATGTAGAGCGACAAGAGGCCCATGAGTAAGGGATGCCAAGAGAAGGGTGATAGGAACAAAGAGACCTCTTGTCACAGCCAGTAGGGTGTATTGCTGGAGGTTTGTTTTCTATGCTTTCCATCTTTCTTGTTTCATTCTTTTTCTTCTTCTTCTTTTTAAATTTTTTTTAATTTGATTTTATTACAACACTAGACCACCAAAAAATCAATTTTCAATCAAGTGTCACTTGGAAGTGCTAGCGGACTAGTTTTCACTACCACAGAGTCTGACAACTACAAGTCATTAGATTACCCAGTTTTCAACAAGTAGTTGGTCAATAATGCCAGAGACTGGTTTTCATTATTGGTTCTTTTTTCTAAATATATATAATTATATAGATATACTATAGCAATGTTGAAGGAGACCAAAGGGAACCATGGTGAGTTCCATAACAAGTTCCAGAAAGAAAGCTTCCTTTGAGAGAGGCTTCTTATATAGCTTCAATCGATGACCATTAATGAGGAGCTTGAGATGTTCACTATCCACAGTGTGGAGCTGAACTACACCATTTTCATATACATGCTCAATTTCATAAGGTCTGAGCCATCTTGTATGAAATTTACCTTTAAAATCCTAGAATCGGGAGTTGTACAGAAGTGCCCAATCACTAGGCTAGAAAGAATGCTAAGAATGGGTTTGTCATTCCACAGTGCTCATTGATTTTGAAAAATTTTAGTATGAAGAAGTGCTTCTTGATGTAACTCATCAAGGAGTGGAGTTGTGTTAGGCATTCCTTTTGAGCATCAAAAGACTCAATCCGAGTTAAAGGGCACTTCAAATAGTCTTATTCAAACTCAATAGGAAATACAACCTTCTTACCATAAATCAATTCATAAGGGGTCATACTAGTGGTGGTATTCCACACAATACAATAGGCCCACACAACTTTAGGAAGTTGTGTGGCCCAATCACACTTATGGAGTGCAACAATTTTAGTAAGAATATTCTCCATTTCTTGATTAGTTACCTCGACTTGTTCATTGGCTTGAGGATGATAAGGTGACAATTTTTTGTGGCAAATTTCATATTCTTTAATTAATGTAGCAATGAGGTCTAAAGTAAATTGAGGTCCTTGATTAGTAGTAATCTCACATGGAACACCAAAGCAAGTGAAGATCTTAGAATATAGGAATTCAACAACTTTGGTATTTCGAACATATTTAAGCGCAACCACCTCAACGTACTTTGTGACATAATATGTACAAACAAGAATATATTCCTTATTTTTGGAAGGTGGGTTGATAGGTCCAATGAAATTGAGACCCCATTTTTCAAAAGGTTCTACAAAGAGTTGAGGGTGAAGTGGCATTTCATCTAATTGTGTAGGATGACCCATGCGTTGGAATTAGTCACAATGTTGAACATAATGCTTGCAATCCTTATGGAGCATAGGCTAGTAATAACCAACAGTTAGAATCTTTTGAGTAGTCCATTGAGCAACAAAGTGTCCACCACAAGGTTCAGTATGATAGGCACAAAGAATATCAAAGATGTCTTCCTCAAGAATACATTGGCACATGATGTTATCAATGCCAGTATGAAATAGAAGACAATTGATTGAAGTATATTGTTTTTTGTGGCTCACCAACTTACAATGCTTACAAGAGGAGAAGTGTGGTGGAAATTTGCATGTAACAAAATAGTTGGCAATGTCAACATACCATGGACTTTTGGTAGAAATTGTAGAGGTGTTCATCAGGGAATGAGTCATCAATAGGTACAACTTCATTGTCCGACTATGGTAATCATGACAAGAAATCTACAACCACATTTTCTCGATTAGGCTTATCAAGTACAATAACATCAAATTCTTGTAATAAAAGAAACCACCTAATAACCCTATTAGTTACTATAGGTTTATTCATCAAAAATCAAATTGTTGAATGATCAATATGAACAAACACCTTATAACTAGTAATTTAGTGCTTAAATTTATCAATAGCATAAACAACAGCTAAAAATTATTTTTCAGTTACTATATAGTTAACCTCAGCAGTAGTGAAGTTCTTGCTGATGTAGTAGATTGAATGGAAGAGGTTGTCTTCCTTTTGTCCAAGTACTGCTCCCATTGAAAAGTAAAAAGCATCAGTGTGAATATGGAATGGTAATTCCCAATTAGGGCCTCTAAGAATAGGAGTAGTTACCAGCTTGGTCTTAATGGTTTCAAAGGCTTCTTGACATTCAGGGGTCCAAGTGAAAACAACATATTTAGCTAACAAAGAAAATAAAGGAGAAGCAATCTTATTGAAGTTTTGAATAAATCTCCTATAATATATTGCATGGACAAGGAAACTTCAAACATCTTTTTGTGTCAAAGGTGTGGGAAGGTCTTGAATTATTTGAATCTTTTTGGGATAAACTTCTATACAAATTCCCTCTGTCATCAACATATGACATTGCTCATGGCTTAGAGACAAATTAGTGTTGATACATCACTTAAGTACTTTCTCTAAGTTATTTTTAGCTTCATCAAAGGTATTTCTATGAATAGTAAAATCATCCATATAAACTTCTACACAATCATTAACTAGATCAGTAAAGATGTATAATACTACACGTTGGAATGTCGTAGAGGCATTACATAACCCAAAAGGAAGAACATTGTATGTAAAGGTTCCTCATGGACAAGTGAAGGTAGTTTTGTCCTAATCTTCTATGGCAATGAGGATCTAATTGTACCTACTGAATCCATCCAAGAAGGAGAAGAATCACTTCCCTGCAAGAGTATCCAAGAATTGATCAATAAAGGGTAATGGAAAATGATCCTTCTTAGTAGCCTTATTTAAAGCTTGATAATCAACTCAAATACACCACTTACCATATTTCTTTGGAACAAAAACCCAAGGAGATACCCACCTACTATCCAAAATTAGATAAATGAAACCAACATTCAAGAGTTTTTGGAGTTCTTTAACAATATCACGCAAGGTAGGATTGAGTCTACATTGCAGTTGTCAAACTGGGTGACTTCCTTCTTCAATGTAAATGTGATGAGTACAAGTATCAGGATGAATACCTCACATGTCTTGATAATCTCAGGCAAATGCATCTATATGTTCTTTAAGCATACCTATGAGATATTTAACTAGAGCTAGTGTTAACTATGGATTAATATTGAGGGTATTCCCTAGTAAGATCTCCAAAGATTTTGATGATGTAGGATCACTAAGGAGGGGTCTCGATGATATTTTTGGTTTTTCTAAGGACAACAATGGACTATACAAACATTGATGTGGTAGAAGTTGATGTAATGTGAGGAAGTGTTGAATAGATTGAGGAATGCCAACTAAAGGATAATTCCCAAAAGGATAGTCAACAATTGCATGAGAGGGGAAAACCATAGTTTCTAGGATATCATTTGACTCATAACTATTTTGAAGAAAGTTTTATAAGATGGTCTCATCAGTTGGGTCTTCAAAATAATGTACTTGCCCAATAGTAAGGACTGGAACATAATTGTCTAAATCATTGCTGACCCATGTTGGGTCCTCGATGTCCAATAATGGTTGAGTAGGAGGATATAAGGTTAACTCTTTTGTTTGCTCACCATTAGAAATAATCATGTTACCTGACTGACAATTAATGTGAGCATTGGCTACTACTAACCAGACTCTTCCAAGAATGAGAGGATATCCCCCCAACTTAGTATTGGGCTTAAGAATCATAAAATTAGTTGGATATTCTGAACTATCAATGGAAAGAATGACATATTCTATAACCTCTTCTAGTCTGACTAAGGATTGATCTACCATTTGAAGCACTATAGGAGTAGGTCTAAGTCCCTCTAAGGATAAATTTTTTTTTTTTTCATTTGTCATTACATTTATAGCAACACCTAAATCTAAAAGTGTATTAGGAATGACAATTGTACCAATACTTACCTAGATGACAAGACTATCAGGATCTACATATTTTGGAACATTGACATTTCCCAACATTAATTTTTCTAGTTGTCCAATAACTTGAATAATTTTTGGATCCTTCTTTCTCTATTGTTGGGTACATAAAAATTGTATCATCTTATTGTATACAAGCACATCCTTAAGAGCCTACAAAAGAGGAATTTCAATGTTAATATTGCATAATTCATTTAAAATATCAAAGTCAAAATGTGTTGGTTATTTAAGCTCTAGCTTATGGATGAATCGATTGGGAAAGTGAGGTTCTTTTTCTTGGGAAAGGGAGGTTATTTTTCTAACTCTTCATCAAGTTCATCAAGGACCTCTATAATAGTAGGTCCTTTAAGAGCTTTCCTAGATCTGAGGTGTACAACATCCAACTCAATCATGTTAATAGGGTAGGTAGGAAAAGTAACTATCTTGCTATGATAGAGTGGTTGAGGAGGCTTATTATTAGGATTTGGATTTGGTTGAGTTGTCATGGATGTGGACTTAGGTAGTTGTGGTGGATTTGAAGATGGAGGTATGGTAGGAAGAAATTATTGATGTTGTTGATAGGGGCTTATTAGTAGTGGTGGAGGAAAGGATTGTTGTGGAGGATAGGGTTGTGTATAAGGTTGTGAAGTTAGATATGATGATTATGGAGGTGGATATGAAGGTTTTCATCTCCATGTTTGATGCCATGGTTGTGTACTAGGTTGAAAAATTAGAGGCCATTGATGATAAAGTTAGGGTTGTTGATAACCTCCATACCATGGACCTTAGTTAGAGAATTGTTGAGATGGTCTGGGAAAATATTCATTGGAGAACCCTCTAGGTAAAAATTGGCATTATGGAGCCATATAGTAAACTAGATCTTTAATATATTCCATAGGAATCATTCCTTTAGGAAAAGGTTGTAGCATTGAACCCTTACTAACTTCCTTGAGTGATGCTACATGAGTTTGATTATAAGGGAAATCTTCTAGTCCATGCTTCTTATGACAAGTTGGACAATATACTACCAAGGCCTTTTCAGTCCTCATGTTTCTTGCAAGAATACAATGTGTCAATTTTTTTGCCCATATGATTTAATAAGTCAATTTTAATATCTTCAAGTAAATTACCAATTTCATGCTTGGAGATACCTAATGTATTATCCATAGTGGAAAACTTACTTAAGTTCTTGTGAATAGATCAATGAGACCGTGAATAGTTCCTACATATATCAAAAATATCTTCAAAGGGTATTTTAGAAATATCACCATTTCCAATAAAATTTAAAGCATACATGGTTTCATTGCGAATCACTCTTAAGAAAAGAATCTTAATAGTTTTTGAATTTAAATCAGGATGTCTTGAACATTGTAAGCTAAAGGCAAAACATTCCAAAAAATCTTCAACTGACTCTTCTTCTTGTTGAGTCATGTTAAAGATTTCATCCGATACTTCCATGGTCTTATAGTACTCCTAATATTTTGTTAGAAAAGTATCTTTTATTTGGTTCCATGTTCTAATGTCCCTAAGACCCATAAACCATCATAATGCAACATCTTTCAAGGTAGCTAGAAAGAGCTTTAGTTTTTGTGCATCACTTTGATAATCATAGCTATTATAAAGGACATCAAATTCAAATAGGAACACATTAGGATCCTCAGAGGTTGACCCTCTAAATATGGGAAGTTATTAGTGAGGGATGTTTTTCATAGGGGAATCATCCTCAGGAGGCTAAATAGGAAACTCAAAGGTCATATTGTGTTGAATAATTACATTCCTATTGGTTCTAGCATTATTTCCTTCTGCATTGTTGTTTTTGACATTGTTAGCCATGACTTCTTTTGGAACTTTGGTTTCCCAAGGTGTAAAATATGTTTAGAAGGTTGTTTTGGAGGCTTACTACACCTAATTTTGTATGATTTCACAAATTGTTCAGAAATATCAACAGGTGTAGTAGGAGAGGTAGATTAAGAAGATGGCTGGATTTTAACTTTGTTGCTTGGTTTGATTTCAATAGTTGATGGATTTTTCTCTTTTGTGGTTTTTGAATTTTTGAACTACCTACTGATTCCTTCTTAAAAAATCTACCTTGACTATCTCTAAGCCTATTCATGCACCTAAATGATTTACTGTAGTGGAAACCAAAGGTACTATCCTAAGCAAGGTCGACAATTGCTCAAGACTTCTCAAGGGATCACTATTCCTATCTTGACCTATTATAGTTTCAAGCCTTTAATATCTCTCCCTAGCGACGACACCACAAATGTTGGGTAAAACTGAGGTTCAACTTGATGGTATATGATCAAATCAACAATACCCTAGGAATATCAATCTAGGATTCATAAACTCATGAGATATATAACGACTATTTTCTCAAGGGGTGAAAATAATAAATCAAGAGATTTATGAATGCAAATTACTACTTGCTAATAAATCAAACTGTCTAAATTACCACACATCTAAGATTACTTCTACAAATGGATTATAATCTAAAGTTTGGATTCCTATTAACACACATCTAAACATTTAAACACAATGTTTTATGAATGTTTTTGTTCAATTAAAAGTTGGTTTGATTAAGAGTTTTAATCTACTTAGATTTCAATAGGAGATTTAGTGGTGGCAGGAGGTTGTTTACGAAAAATTGGTTCTAAATACAAAGTGCAGTAGGAAGTATGATAAGTGGTGATAGATAGTATTATGAATAGTGACAGAAAGTTATGAGTATTATGAGTATTATGGTTCAATAACTTGATGGATGTGGTAGGAAGAATGCAACAAATAGTATTATGAGTATTATGGTTCAATAACTGGATGGATGCGGTACAAAGAATACATCAAAAAGTATTCTATAGAAGATTTATGCACCAATAGAATAATGATATATAGCAGACAATTACTTCATAAAAATTTCATAACCAATTACTTCATCAGACAATTTAATCCTTGATTAATGACAACAAGCATTGTATAGATTTAATTCACAAACATATATGCGATAAACTTCTTATAAATGCACACAGTCAATTCAATCTATAAAGAACACATGAAATCAATCAATGCTAAAATATTCACAAAACAAACTAAAGTAATCTCACCAAGTTTCTTGAGAGGGGGCCCTCCTCTAGTTCGCAAGGTGAGAGATGTTATAAAACCAACTGCTATAGAAACTCCATGCTCTTAATTTCATAGACTTTAGAGATAATATAAATAGAGTGTTTTCATATATCATGTCTATATTGTTCTTTGATTAACATTTGCTTATATAGGATTAAATTTTTTAACCATATTAATAACTAAACTAGAATGGCCGATGACTTGTTCCCTAAATATAGATAATGATTTGTTTTGGCTACTAGCTACACATAACAGATTACAAAACAACTTGGAAAAGTTACCATATGGCCAAAAACTGATCTATTTAGACATTCAAAACTACTTGCCTAAAATAACATAGCAAAATTACAGCTTCCAAACTGCTCCTCCAACTAAATGGTTGGCTCCATACTCTGAAATCCTTAGTTCCTATAGTAGAATGAGTCAAGATGTATCAATATTTTCTTCATTAACCATCCATTCTTCAAGAAATATTTCAAACCTTAAGACTTTATTAAATGCATTGTATTCTTTAGTGATTAATGGCATGATAGGGGTTAGGACAGGCTTTAGACAAGGGGAAAATGTATAAAGAATGTACAGAAATAGAGCACATTTGCACACCATCAGATCTTGTACAATCGTTCCATGCTTCACCAAAATTGGGATCATCTAGATACAATGTACTAATTTCCTTGAACCCAACCATGTCCATCGCCATTTTTGTTAGGAAAAGTTGTCTTCTACTAAGAGCATCTACAACTTTGTTAGACTTCCCACTCTTGTGTTTCAAAACAAATGTATAACTCTACAAAAACTCAACCCTCTTTAAATACCTTTGGTTCAATTTTCCTTGATTGTTCAAATATTTCTGAGCTTGATGATTAGTATACAAAACAAACTCCTTAGGAAGAAGATAGTGTCTCCACTTCTTCAATGCTTGAACTATAGCATAAAATTCTTGATCATAAATAGAATGTTTTCTTTTTGCATCCTTCAAATTCTCACTAAAATAAGTAATAGGTCTACCTTCTTGACTCAAAATAGCTCCTATTGTAGTACCACTAGCATGACAGTCTACTTGAAACACCTTGTTAAAATTAGGAAGTGCTAAAATAGGTTGCTCAGTAACTTTTTGTTTCAACAAGTTAAAACTCTTATTTGCTCGTGTAGTCTACTTAAATTCTTTTCTATCCCCTCTCATTATTTTAGTCAAGGGCCCACAAATATTACTAAAACTTCTTATGAACTTTCTATAAAATGTAGCTAGTCCATGAAAAGATCTTACCTCTATCACACTCCTTGATGTAGCCATTCACTTTCTCTAGGTCCATTTTTAGACCTTCTCCTAAGACTACAAATCCCAAGTACACCAACTCCTTTACAAAACTGCACTTCTTCAGGTTTATCAACAAATTTTCTTCCTTCAACTTATCAAACACCTTGCAAATATGACTCAAATGCTCTTCCAATGTCTTACTAAAGATTAATATATCATCTAGGTAAATAGTGACAAACTTACCTAGAAACTCCTTTAGTACCTCATTCATGAGCTTGATGAAAGTGCTCAATGCATTGGTTAGCCCAAAAGGCATGACTAACCACTCATATAGTCCTTTCATTTTCTTGAAAGTAGTCTTCCACTCATCACCTTCTCTGATACAAATCTAATGGTACCCACTCTTCAGATCTATCTTTGTGATATATTTAGCTCTACTCAAACAGTCCATAATATCATCCATCCTCGACAAAGAAAATCTATACTTGATGGTGATCTTGTTGATAGCACAAGAATCTATGCATATTCTCCATTATCCATTCTTCTTTCATGCTAACACTCCTAGTACAACACATGGACTTAGGATCTCTTGAATTAACCCCTTTTGCAACAACTCATGAACTTTCCTATTCAACTCTTCACTTTTTGCTAGTGTCATTCTATGTGCTGCCTTGTTTGGAAAACTAGCTTCTAGAACCAAATCCATCTGATGATTGATTTTCCTTACTTGGGCAATTCATCAGGTACATTATCTAATATAATATCAAAAAACTCTCTAAACATATCTGCAACTTTTGTAGGTACTTCTTCTACTTATTTACTATCTTTAGGAATTATAGCAAAACACATATGCTCATGATTCATACCTTTAAGAAACTCTTTTCTATCAACAAAAAATATTCTAGTAGCACTAAAAACCTTTTCTTTTTTATCCTTCAATGGATTCAACTTAAGTTTCACTCCATCCTTAGCTAGAGTGTAGGCGTTTGCTTGTCCATCATGTAGAGCATGCCTATCAAACTTTCATGGCCTACCCAACAACATATGACATATGTCCACAGGTATAATATTGTATAGTACCTCATCCTGGTAGCTTCCAATCTTGAACTTTACTAAGCACTACTCATTGACCATCACCTTATGGTCATCTTGCACCCCAGTAATATGGTATGGACGTGGGTGTTTCTACCTCTTCATCTTCAACTTGGTGACCATTGTTTCTAACACCACATTTTTAGTACTTCCACCATCAATGCTCACATCACAACACTTATCTTCACATCTACACCTTGTGTGAAACAAGCTACTTCTTTTCTCAAGTTCATTCTCACAACTTGGTAGGGCTCTTCAGTTAACTAAGACTTCTCTTTCAACATCTTCAAAATGTGAGGATATGATATCTTCATCAACATGTGCAACTCTGGTCTGGCCTTCTGTTGTTTGATCTATCCTTCCTTGGTACTGGGTACTTTCAAATTCTCTATGCCCTTCTTCACAATAAAAAGATTTCCTACAGAAGCCTCCTCTTCCAAATCCTTGTCCTCTACCTCTTCCTCTCTAATTTCTATTGTTCTAATCATGGAAATGATTGGAATTATTTCCCCTTTGGTTCTGACTACTACTTCTAGCCTCATCCTTGTTCTTTTGATCATTATTACAACCACCATAAGATCATCCACCAGATCTTTCACCATGACCTCTTCCACCGTTCTTATTGTCAAACTTCTTTCTCAGTTTCTCCTCGACTCTTAGGGAAAACTGGTATGCCTCCTCAATATTGCACATTTGAACTAGACTTAGCTCATTTAAAATGTTGGGCCTTAACCCATTAAGATAACATGCAACTTTCTCCTTATGAGCTTCTGCATGGCCAATTCTAATGAGAACTCGATAGAACTCTCCGGTATACTCTTGAATGGATTTTCTCGCTTGCTTCAACCCTTGCATCTTCTTTAATAGATCAAGCTCATAATCAATGTGAATGAATTGTCACTTCAGTTTATCTTTCATTCGATACCATCTAGTGATTTTGTCCTTTTCCTTTCTATTTTTCTCCAATTGAACCTCCTGCCACTAGATCTTTGCATATCCCTTCAGTTTTGCCTTTGCAAACTTAACCCTATCAGGATCATCGATATCCTCATACTCAAAGTACTCCTCCAATTCATTGATCTAGTGGATCAACTCCTCTAGGTTAAGATTTTCAAAAAATATGGGAATTTGAAACATAGATCTTTTTCCAATCTTGGAGATGGCCCTGAAAAGCCTCTCTTCCTCTGGATTTAGAATAGCCTCTACTTTAGCATTTTCTTCTACTTCATCCTCATCCTCACTTTCATCTCTTATAGGAAGATTTATTTCTCTTCACATTTGTTCTTCCAATGCTTGTATTTTCCTTTGGAGAGCTTGAAAACCCTTAAGGGTAACACCTACAGCTCTTCCGCCATGCTCTCTTCATGGAGACATTTTCATGCTTCCAATAAAATACTAGTATAAACTACCTCACAATCGGTGATCTGTCTACATGCTTAGCCCAAACCATAATCCTCGTGTTAACTACCTCACAGTTGGTGATGTGTACATACACTCAAGAACTCTAGCTCTGATACCACTTAATGTAGGGTGCAAGAATCCCCTTAATACCATAAATTGATAACAAAAAAAAAAGAAATAATTGCAAATGCGAGAAAAAAATGAAATTCTTATTTGTGCCGCAAATATGAGATTACAAATTTCATTAGTACAATATGCTAACCCACATGGACACCTTCAGTACAATGATTTGCAAGACAAGCTATGAAGTATCACCCATAGCTACTCTAGACAATGATTGGGCCTTTCTTAAATAGGCAATTTTATGTCACTTGAGAAGGTTCTCCAAAAAACCCTAACAATACATACAAAGTTAGCCAAATACATCTTTGACAATTTTTTAGGTATTTTGGGCAGCCCAACTTTGAAAGGCCATAACTCACGAACTGTTGTTCCGATTGGCTATTATAACCACTTTTTGGAAATGCTAGCTCCTGATCTACAAGCTTTAGACAACACTAGCTCACTTCCATCAAGTTTTTGGACCTCATCTAGGCACTCTAAGGCCTCCAATGGTGAGCCTAAAGATTTTTCTGTAAAATTTTCCATTGAAAATCTACAATAACTTCTCCAATACTTATGCTTGAGCAATGAGATTTTTATGGTAGGTTTGTAACTCTAAGGTGAACCTTCCTTTAGAAAATGAGAACATTCTAAGCTCATATGAAAAAATTACTAAATATAGTAAGTTCCTATAAATAGTAACCACCTTGTCTACTAGTCCTTATTAAAATAGAAAAGAGTGAAAACAAAATATGTTTGGGTGATGCAAGATTGCCCTTACACCCAGGATGCTCCTGTATCAAATTCCCCATTAAGAACTAAGTAAATATTTCATTCATTCATTTTAGAATTATATCATTGAATTTTTATAATCACATAACATTCATTAACATTACATACAATTAATTAATACATATAAACATTCATCAATAATTTGTGAACACATAAATCATTATATTCACATAACATTGATTAACATGACATATAATTTATTAATACATATAAATAGTCATCAATAATTTATGAACATGTCAATCATTATAATCACATAACAATATTCAATAACATGACTTACAATTCATTAATAAGTAAGTAATACACATTGACATGACATACAATTAATTAATATGTATAAACATTCATCAATAATTTGTGAAAACACATTAATAATTATATTCGCATAACATTCATTAACACAACATATAATTCATTAGTACCTATAAGCTTTCATCAATAATTTGTGAACACATCAATAATTATAATCACATAACAATACTCAATAACATGACATAAAATTAATTAATAGGAAACATTCATAAAAAATGATCAACACATTCATCATCAAACAAGGTTTTTAACATTCATTTCTTCTTTGTTTTTTATTTGTTGAAGATAAAGGCTAATAGGCACATTGTGATTGTTGGCATTCTCATGTGGCTCTTATGGTTTTGATCTTATGACATGAGGCTTCCTCTTATTTTTTTGACAACAAGGCTAATGTTCCCCTAAAATAAGAAATAAATGGGTTTAATTCTAATTTTTTTTTTTTAATGTTATAAGTATTTCATTAATCTAAAGAACATTAATCTTATGAATGGTTCATAAGGCACAACACTTGGTGAAGGTTTTACAAATGGGGTTGCAAGCTTTCATTTTAACAATGGAGGAAACTTTGTAGTTAAGTGCACTCATGCTGGAGTAGTACTGATATGGGTGACCTCTTGGGAAGTCCCAATGCTTCACCCCTATGAGCATCACCTAGATCCAATGAGTGCTAAGTGTTCCATTTATTCTCATTAGAGATAGATTCATGTTGAATCACTACTCATGAAACATGGGTCAATGAGTTTGACTCAAAAATCACACAGTTAAATCCTGATAGCAATATCACAATAATAGGGATTTTTATTTACCTAATAGTTCCACATTATCTACTTTCACATTTTGTTCAAACCTAGCCTCAACATGCTCAACACTAACATCATGCATACTAAAAAAAATTCGCATAAAGGTTACACCTATTGCAATTTAAGATGTTAAATTTTATTAATAATTACATGATTAATTTTTAATAGAAATTGATTATGTACATTTATCATTATGATGTGTAGGATTCATGCCTTCATCTTCATGAATAAGATCTATGCCAGGAGTTGTAGGCTGCAATGAAATATCAAGCACACATTGTTATCATTGTTCAAAATTATCATCAAATAGATTATTTCTCATGAAGTTCTCGATTACTATCATTATTCATTAGGCCTTTTTACTTATGTGTGAACTAGTACACTAGAATCTTCTACATTTTTTTGGCCACTAGAATTTGTGCGGTGGTGGACAATCACTTCTTTATAGCCTTTCTTGAAGCCAATTTGTTTGTCCTCTTATGTGGGCACTAGAATATCATCAATATTGAAGGTATTGTTTATTTATAAATATTTTAAAAAAATTGATACAAAATTTCATTAACTGCTACATACAAGGCATGAATGAATTTTCATTTATCCACCATAGCCAAGATGGTGTTGACCAACCTCATCTTTCCTACCTTGTGTCACCTTTGATGTGTCCTAGAACTTGTATATGTAAACTTTGAATATGTTACAAATATGTTAGATTATATAAATCTAAAAAAAAGACAATGAAAGTTGAAAACAAAGAAATTTTACTTGTTGATTCAATTGGATAATTTTTTCAACTATTAAGAGGTGAATTTAAGCAATGATCATATAGTTAGATAGTTATGAATTGACTAATAGTTGGATGGTTACTAACTAGCAAAAATAATCTACAACACAACTATTTGAGAGGTTGATGATATGCAATATCATTATTTTATGAAATTGTATCATTTAATGTCAGTCAAATGTTGACTACATGAGTGTGTACAATTGTGTTTAAAGTATGCTACAAATGTGTATGTCTTTGATTGAAATTTGAAGGTGTAGATTCATTTTCTCTTGGTAATAGATTGAGTAATGATATAATATTCATGCATAGAATAGGATTTTTTTTCTAATGTTTATTTCTATTATTCTTCAGTATCTAATGGAATGACTAATTAATGAGTGGGTGTAATGTTGGTAGTAGTACAAAGCTGATCATGGATGAATCTAATCACTTTATTAGAGATGAAAGTGGTTAGAGTTGATCAAATTCACCCTGTAGTTTTTTTCATTCTCTGATGTCTTGTATTCCTCTATCAAATCAATGCAATTCAAATAAAATGAGCTACAAATTGAGTTCAAGTCAGCCAAATTATTATTTGGTTGCCAACAAGAAAATAGTTGGCATATTCCTTTTTGTGTGGTTGAGAAGTGATCTGAGACAGGATGTTAGAGATTTAAAGTTTCTTGTGTTGGTCATGGGCTAATGGGATACCTTGACAAGAAGGAAAGAAGAGAAAAATCTCTAGTTCAACTATTATTTGTATATAATTTGTTTGTTTTACTTTCTTTTTTTACTATGCTTCATATTGTTGACATTCATTATTTTATAAATAGATCTGTGATTTCCAACCAAAAAACAAAGGGTATGTTTATTATTTACTTGAATGATATCCTAAAATCCTTGCAAGACAAAAAAGTAGTAAATATAGATCATAGAGCTTACTTTGAACATAATTAAGAACACTGGTGGCCACTCATTAATGGGTGTTCATAAATGTTTATAGGGTTCTATTTCCATCAACATGTTATACTATAAAACCTTTTAAAGGAGAATATCTAACATAGAATAATATACATGTTAGATATATGATTACAGTTATTGTAATCAAGTCAAGAATTTTGATGAATAACTATAGATCACTAATTTGTGCATAGTTATATTAATGCTACCACATACATATTTTTTTTGGGCTGGTGGGTTAATTACTTTATCACTTAGTCACATCTCTTTTGCATCTTCAATGATTTCATTCCACTCCACTTGTGGCACCATAGGAGTATGCTCATACTTTGGGTTCAGCTTTAGAGCCCTTATGTACTAGTCTCTCATAGTATTTAGATTTTTGCAAGCTTTCTTTAGAATTTTGGCTTTATTCAAAATATTTTGATCAAAGAACTCCATGTCATCATGCAATGTGTAACGCTCTACTCGGGAACCCAAGAGAAATAAACCTAACATGTTACAATGTTTACTAAACTATTTTTTTTTTTAAAGTTTAAATAACATCAAGATAATATTAATGCAGAAGCAATATGAACATATACATCAAATACACATATGAAAATATAGATACAGTTTTGATTCCTCAAGGGTTCCTTTACGTTGAGTCACATTTAATAATTTTAAATTAATTAGTTTAAGTCTCAAGTACAATGCCACATGATCATAAAGAAATAATAGCTACATAATCGCATAAGAAAAGCATAAATATATCTAATACAATGAAAGTACATCCACTAAATAACATCCATTGCAAATGTCGCAGGGTATGTGAAAATAGATTCTATACATCAAAATACATGATAACATATATACATCATCTGAAAAGAAGTCTCTGAGATAAGAAATAAGAATGATAAAGGTACATCTTCTGCAAAGAACATCCAATAGATGTCAATGTGAGGGGAACCCAAATGGTAAGAAGACACTACCTCCCAACCATGTGGTTACCTAGTCAGGCTTCCACTCCCACTGTGCAGGGAAGATAATGAACGATCCACATATGGCTATCAAACATTTTACATTCCTAGGAAAAGTACCCCTAATAGCCAAAACTATCTCAAAGGTAACACATGCTACTCAAGAAGATAAAATAATCCAAAAGTAAGAACACTCAATCCAATACCAACACCACATAACCAAACATCATACACAAACCAAGTATAAACCAAATACTAAGATCATAAGATAAAGTCAATGAAAGATAATCACCTCAAGTCAAAAACCACATATCAAGAGTACATCATCCATGAATCACCAATCACCATCAATGAAAGTAATAACCATAATAAACACATCCAACAATAAGTACACCACCAGAGGTACACATAATCTACAGAGGAGACTCAGGCTACATACTAGGGATTGTCATCACATGGCTTCTTGAGTTACCCTGAACTGATCTCTTAATAGACCCCAGACCCTCAAGCGTTGAGTTACCCTGGACTGGTTACTCTGAACCCCGGACCCTCAACATCACACATGTGGAAACTAGAAAGCCCTCTCAAGAAGAGGAGGCACTCATCCCATTCCATCCTTAGTCTATACAAGCACTCAAGGCATGGTTGGGTCAAATATCTCTAACTTATCTTTTTAGTGTGTTTTTTCCCCAAAAGTTTTAATTACGAGATTATCACTTATTACATAACTTGCATTAGGTTACCCTGGCACTGACCACTTTGGGTCCCGGACCCCTATGCAAGTCACTCCCAAAGTCATGCACCTAGACAACCTCTCCTAAGCACATAAATCCATAGTTGTGTCCCATACCACAACACTCATAAAGATCAAAATCGGTTCCTTAACAGGCAACCTAATAATAAGATGGTTCTCCCATCCAAGAACACATAAATGCTCCACAAAGTAAATCTCATAAACATAATTTCAATTTAAATCACAAGATATATTATGACATCCAGTCACATAAAATAGTATCAAAAAAATCTCACAAAGCCTCTGGTGTACATCCTAGACTGGTCAACATCTAACCGACTCCAAAATCTCAAAGCATGGACAATATAAGCAAACAATACAGTTTCATAGTTTAGGTTTGATTTGAAAATACACAATAAAGTGAAAAGTAAAGTTTCAATTTTGTGTTCAATGTACATTTCAAGTGTAGGAGATTCTCGATTTATTCCACCCAATAACCCATTCATTTATTCGACTTAAATATGTAAAATTACCATCATAATAAAAGTCATTTCCTAGTAGAATAATTTGGAAATAATAGTTTTATTCCATTTAGGTTATAAAAAGAAAATAACAGTTCATTGATTTTAAATAAAATAACCATAATTTTAATAAAATCAATATTATTAAATATGATAAATTAATAACTTCATTAATTAACACTTATCGTTAATAGATCCTAATTAAATCGAATTTAATTATATTAATTAATAATTAATAAAGCTATTTAAATTTATTTAATTACAAAACATTTATATAAATTAATAGTAAAATTATTAATAAATAATTATATAATTTAATAATATAAAATGTTATTAAATTATAATGTAAATTTATTACAATTTAAATTAAATAAATTTTAAAATGTATTAAAATTTATTAAAAATGAAATATACATATATTGGTGTGTTTAAAGGCCCACCGGCCTAGTACCCACGACAATAGGGTATCCTGCTGCGTGCAGCAGCAGTACCGGCTGTCACGGTCATTAATGTCGGCAGTAGGTGGGGGGTGGGGGGGGGGGGGGTAATATCCCCACCCTATCCATTATATATATATTTTTAAATTTTTTTAATATACAAAACAAAAACCATTTCACCCCCCCAACATTCAATTAAATTTTAATAATATATATTTATTTATTTTTAATATATATATATTTTTAACATATTTTGCAAATATGGTTCGTTAGAAAAATTTCTATTAACCATATATATATAATTTAAAATTTTATTTTTAATAAAATTTTAATCCAAAACAATGCCCCTTCAATAATATAATTTTTTTAAAAATAAACGATTGCCATTTAAATTTGGTAGGAAAAATTAAATTGAAACAATCAAATTTTTATTTTTTTAAATTCTTAAATATCCTTTTAACTTCAAGACCCACCCAAATTAAATACAATAAGTTCTTTAATCTAGAGAACCAATTTCATTTTCTCTTTAAATTTTCTTCTACAAAATAATGAGAGACTAATTACAATCAATCAGATCTAGAAAACAATCAAGACGACAGACATAATTTCAACCACCCAATCAAACACGGAGCAAACAGATATTTTCCAATTGAAAATGTATTCACGAGTTTTCAAACCTTGCCTCGTACTGATGCTAAACTCTGACAGCTAGATGAAAATCCTATGCAAGTGAAATCCTTCAAGCTACGAAAAATTCCTTTTTTCTCCTTCCAAAAGTGTGTTCCCTGAAACCTATGTGTGCAATAATGACCCGAAACCCTCTTATATAGAAACTAATTAACTTTTAGGGTTTCTATCTCCACAACTGTAAAATTTTTTAATGTTAAATTTGATAAATATTTATTAACTTAAATAACAATAATATTTAGCATTTATTTAAAAATGAACTCTAAATATATTATTATTAAATTAAATAAATATTATCATGTTCTAATTTTATTCTTTATAACTTTTATCTTCAAATTCCATTCTTTTTATTTAATTAATTTCTCAATTAATTAAATATAATAAAATATTAAAATGTCAGAATAATTTTTCATTAAATTAAATCATTAATTTAATCTTTTAATTAAATGTAATTAACAAAAAATTCATTAAAGACTCACAAAACAACATACGCACAAAATACTTACGGGTTTAAAAAGGGTAGACAGTCTGTTATGAGTCCTCCTTGTAGGACAAGTATTATAGGCTATGGCTAGGATTGGACCTGATCATTATCTTCCCATTCTCACCATTTGAGTATATTTAATTGGGCACGCTCATCCTGGCAATTTAGGGAAGTCGATGCTCGGTACCTGCATCTTGCATAAAATATGAGCATGTACATGTATATAATATATCTCAACTAAATAGGCAATGGCAGGGAGTGGTGCATTGTGTAGATCCCGACTAGCAGGTGACTATGACTCCCTCCCTTAACCACATTAAAAACGTTAGACAGAAAGATAAAACAAACATGCACACCATACACATGCAAGTATGGGGTAAGTATAAAAATCACCAATCTAAGATAAATGCTCAGTTGTAATAATGCATCTCTATCAATACAACATGATCATCATTAAAGACATCACATTAACATTGTTACGAAAGAAAACACATTTACTAAAATGAAATCAACTAAGTAATCATCACTAATATATCACTAATCCAAGTCATGAGATAATATCATAATATTGCAAATCCAGAATCTCTAAAACTAATCAATGCATAAAATCAACGTAAAAGAATTTGACAATGATAAAAAAAATGCAAACTAGGGGCAGGCACTACACAATGTTAAAATGATGGTTACATCTCATTTTCCTATTGCCATGTCATTAGTTTGGATTGTTGTGCCACTTACTTTAGTTGATTGTTCCTCTTTGTTTTATTTTGATCAAACTAATATATTAGTTGTTTGCATCTCATCTTGGTCCATTTCCTTCTCTTCAGTTTCTCCAATCACTAATTGTTTTGAGTGCACAAATTCTTCCATCCATTTATTAAATTTTTTGTCATATGGCCAATCAAAACTTAGAACCTCTCATTGCTTCTTGATCACATAATCTTCTCTAATGGAATTATAGAATAATTGCACCTTAAAAATTTATTCAATTGTAATTGCCCATAACACATGCCCTTTTTCACTTATAACCCCATTTATTCTAAGCTCAATAAATCATCTAATTCTTTGCCCCATTCCTCCTTCTCTTTTAGTTTATCTATTTTTTAAAGTGCATGGGGGCAAAGATAAAAATTCTTAGCAAGGTATTTTGAAAAAAAATTTATCATCTTCTCTTGTACTATAATCCTTTTCTCATCAAAATCAAATAGATCATTAGCCACATCAAAGTTTTTTTCTATTTGTTCACAAGATAGATTAACAACTAAAATCAACAAAAGGGTGATATCCTTATCCCTGCTGCCCCATTTACTCATGATGGACGTTAAAGTATCTTCGTCATTCTTTATTTTAGTTCACATGTCCATTATTTATACTAGTTGTTCATAAAACGTTGGCCATTTAATCTTATTTACTAGATATAAGATTATCTTCCTAATTTTATCCTCATATAAATCATTCGATTCTACATGCAAGGCCCAAAGTTTATTCTTTTCTTCTTCAAATTTCTTAGCAATATAAAATTCTAGCCCTTGTGGGGTATTTGGTAATTCTACTAAGGGAGTTGACTTGAATGGCTCAATTAGGGGGTGAGCATAAGTAATTTGGGGCCAACTAGCTTCTCTCACTTTTCTCTTTCCTAGTTGCCTATCCATTTGGGCTACCTAAGCCTCCAATTGATGTATCTTATCTCCCCTTTCCTCATATGCTTTCAACATTTCTTCAAATTTGGGATTGAGCTCTAGGAATTATTTTTTATCCTTTCCAGCAACCACAACCCCAAAATCCATCATTTCCCTAGTCATTTTTGATACTTTTTCATTATCTACCTCCTTTTCCTTGTACACCATAAGGCTACCTATATGCTCAACACTTGAAACTTCATGTATTTTGGTCTTATCCCTTTTTTAATGAGCCATATCACCAATGCCTAGTGATCATTACTATATTTCAATCTTTTGTGTACTTGCAGGAGCTCTTCCTTAGTTTTAAAATTCTTGAGTCCTTTATTAATTGTCTTCCCCTTTCAGTGGTTATTTGTGCAAATTCCTTCACGAAGTTAGCTTTAACTTCCTCTTCAATGTTAGAGTCCATTTTACTAGGTTGCTCTACTTTTATTAGCTTACACTTATTCTCAAAATTAGCAATGTTCTTCTCCATAAGAATTTGGAAAAAGCTCTAGATTTCACAAAACTTTCATTATCAATAAATATTTTGGCAACCTATGCTATCACATGATCTATTTCCTTACCTTTATAATCTCTAATAGTGAGATTAAGTGATGGCATAGGAGGTTCCTCAGGTACTCCTTCTTTAATATTTGTAGTTGTGACCACAATATCCCTTTCTCCTCTAATTTATCTTGGTTGTTCCCTTAAAGATGATGAAAACTATAGTCTGGGTGGGTGAGTATTCTTCAACATTAGAAGATGATCCTAGCTCCAACTGTCTTGGGAGCATGTGTGTTAGTTGGGCTTTTAGACCTTGGTCTTTTGTATGGAGGAACATGTTGTAAATTCCTAGACACTACATACTCAACCCTTTTCTACAATGTATACTACCTTGTGGTTAAAATCATTCTGCTTGCCAACCTCCTTTCCACTTTAATGGCCTTGTCTGGGTATGCTTGTGTCATGATTTCTTTCTTCTCATTCAATGTTTGCATAATCCCAACAAAATGTTAGATTGTGGTGACTAATCACGAAAGCACTGTACATACTTCATAAACTCTTTGGGGCCGACATGTAATTATTAATTATAACCCTAATGCGGTAAAAATACTTGTATAAAAGAGCTTAGGGTTAGGGATTGTTTCATAGTTGTGAGGTGAAATTGGTTCTTTTGATGGTATTGAGCTATAAGGGTTTACAAATTGTAATAAAGTTATAATCACTAGATCATAATAATATTAGACTTGCTATTTGGTGGATGTAGCCCAAGGATTGGGTGAACCACATTAAACTTGGTGTCTTGTGTCTATTATTTTTTGTGTAATTTTTATTTCTATCTGTGGTTTAATCCTAACAAGTGGTGTCAAATTGAGGTTTTTTTTTAGTTACCCTCTATAGGAAAGTCTCATGGTTGAGTGGGAGAAATGGTAGATGAGTGTAAGCTGAGGGTTGATAGGTTTAATGGGTAGAACTTTCAATTATGGAAGATGCAAATGGAAGACTATCTTTATTAGAAGAATTTATGGAAGCCATTGGAAGGCAAAGCCAAGAATCAGGATCTATGTCAAATTATGAATGAGGTCTTTTAGATAGAAAGACACTTGGAAGTATTTGATTATGCTTGGCACCATCAGTGGCATTTAATACTATGAAAGTGAAGACAGTAGAAGAATTGATGCAAACCCTAGTGAATCTATATGAAAAGCCCTCCACTTCAAACAAGGTATTTCTCATGAAAAATTTATTTAATATGAAAATGGCAGAAGGTGGATTTGTTGTAGATCATTTAAATGAGTTTAATACTATTACTAGTTAGTTATATTTTGTGGGTATCAATTTTGAGGAGGAAATTAGGGCTCTCTTGATTTTGTATTCTTTGCCTGAAACTTGGAATGGCTTGGTAATGACTATGAGCAATTTTGTTCCTAGATCTAGTACCCTAAAATATGATGATGTGATCGGTGTTGTTTTAAGTGAGGAAAGTTGTAGGAAAACCTTAGTTAGATCTACATCAGGAGGTGCTTTGAATGCACAAAGTAGGGACAGGACAACTGAGAGAGGAAGTAATTCTGGAAATTGTGAGAAATCAAGAGGAAAGTCAAAGGGCATGAAGTCTCAATCGAGAGGACTAAATGACTACTGGTACTGTGAAAAACTAGGGCATAAAAAGAAAGATTGTTGATATCAAAGAAAAATGAAGGAGATAAATCAGATGGAGACAAGGAGGCAAATGTGGTAAGTAACAAATCCGAAGAGGATGCTTTGCTTCTATCTTCAGAAAGTGTTGATGATTCATGGGTTTTAGATTCTGGTGCTTCATTTCATGCTACACTTCATAGAGGTAATTTCATTGATTATGACCAAGGGGATTTTGGACTTGTTTATTTGGGGGATAATGAACCTTGTTAGATTTTTGGAAAGGGAAAAGTTAAGATTAAGTTGAAGAATGGGAATCATTGGCTACTACATGAGGTAAGACATGTTCCAAGGCTGAGTAGGAATTTAATTTCAGTAGGGCAACTCGGTGATGAGGGTTGCATAGTTACTTTTAAGAATAAAAATTGGAAGGTTTCAAAAGGTTCCCTTGTAGTAGCAAAAGGCATGAAAGTAGGCATCTTATATCTTTGTATAGGTCATATTGTTCCATCTACTTTAATTGTTTCAGAGAAAAAATGAATGTTTAGGAAAAATCATTACAGTTGAGTAGGGAGAACAAATAGCTACTGTAAATTTTGATACAACATTGTGACACAACAGACTTGGGCATATGAGTAAGAAAGGTATGAAAGTACTTCTTTCAAATAAAGTTTTATTAGGTTTAAAATGTGTTAATATGGATTTTTGTGAAAGTTGTGTGTATGAAAAACAAAAGAGAGTGAGTTTTGTAAACACTGGGAAGTAAAAAAAAAAGGAGAAATTAGAGCTTGTGCATATCGATGTATGGGGACCGGCACAACTATCTTCCCTTAGAGGCTCTCATTATTATGTTACATTTATTGATGATGCAACTAGAAAGGTATGGATTTATTTCCTTAGACATAAATTTGATGTATTCCAAACTTTTAAGAAATGGAAATGCTTGGTTGAAAATGAGACTGTTAAGAAATTAAAATATCTTAGATTTGATAATGGTGGTGAGTATTATAGTCATGAATTTGAAGGTTATTACTCCACTAATGGTATTTGTAGATAGAAAACTATTCAAATGAATCCATAGGAAAATGGAGTGGCTGAATGCATGAAAAGGACTATAATGGAGAGTGCAAGGAGCATTAAGTTGCATGTTGGGTTACCCTTATACATTTTGGAAGAGGCTATCAAGACTATTGTATATTTGATTAATAAAGGTCCCTCTACTCCCTTGGGTTGTGGTATTCTAGAGGAAGCATGGACTGGTAAGAAGATGAGTTATTATTTTCTCAAGACCTTTGTTTGTGAAGCTTTTGCTCATATAGATTCTAAAAATAGAACAAAGCTGGAAGCTAAGTCAAATAAATGTGTATTTGTTGGATATGGAATTAAAGAATTTGGTTATAGGCTTTTGTATTTTGAAAATCATAAAATTCTAAGAAGTATGGATGTCATATTTAATGATAAAGTGTTGTACAAAGATCTATTGCAGCAACATGAGAAGGAAGAAGATGATTATGTAGTGTTGGATGATCCTCCAAATGCTAATGTTCCAACCATTCCTCATGATGTGCAACAACTAAAACAACAAATACCACATACACTGTTGAATGTTAGACAGTCAAAAAGGCAAATTAGACCTCTAGAAAGATTTTCTCCCTCTTTGTATTCTATTTTATTAATAGATGCTAGTGAACCCAAATGTTATGATGAAGCTATATAGGTATATACTAAGATTCAGTGGGAGTCTGCAATGAAAGAAGAAATGGAAACTTTGCTAAAAAATAAGACTTGATATTTATGCAAATTGCCTGCAGGTAAATCAACTTTATAGAATAAGTGGGTTTATAGGTTAAAAGAAGTGGATGGAGGAAAGAAAATATTTAAAGCCAAGTTAGTTGTGAAAGGATATATGTGGCTCATCCATAGGGTTTTGAGGTCAAAGGTAAGGAGAACTTAGTGTACAAATTGAAGAAAAGTTTAGATGGCTTGAACACCTTGGCAATGGTATCTAAAATTTGACATTTTTATGCATGAGCATGGATATCATAGGTGTCATTCATATCATTGTGTTTATTTTAAGAGGTTGAATGATGATAGCTACATCATTTTATGTTTATATGTTGATGATATGCTTGTAGCTAGGTCTAACATTGATCATATTAAGGGCTAAAATGCTAGTTAGAACATGCATTTTCTATGAAGGATTTAGAGGCAGAAAAAAAAATCTTGGGTATGAAGATTTATAGAGATAGGAAGAATAGAACATTGACACTATCTCAGGTTGATTATGTGGAGAAGGTGTTACAATGTTTCTCTATGGAGAATGCTAAAGCTATTAGCACACCTTTACCTGGTCATTTGAAGTTGACTAAGGAGATTTGTTCCAATGCATAAGAAGGAGAGGATAAGATGTCCAAGGTACCCTATGCTTTAGCTGTAGGAAGCTTGATGTATGCTATGGTATGTACTAGGCTAGATATTGCACATGCAGTGGGACTTGTTAGAAGGTATATGAGTCATCCAGGAATTGAGCATTTGAATGCAATCAAATAGATTCTCAAATATTTGAGAGGAACATCCAATAATTTTTTACACTTTTGGGGCTCTACTATTGATTTATAGAGCTATGTTGACTTAGATTTGGCAAGGGATATTGATAGCAGGCAGAGTGCTACAAGTTTATTGGTGGGCCAGACGTGAGCTGGGTTTCTAGGTTACAAAAGGTTAATGCTTTATCCACTATAGAGGAAGAGCATGTAGCTATTATAGAGGCAGCTAAGGATATGATATGGCTTAAGTTCTTCTTAGAAAAATTACGACACCCTTAGAAGGATAATTATTTGTTTACAGATAGTCAAAGTGCCATTCATCTTGCAAAGAATTCAGCTCTGCATTCAAAGACCAAACACATACAGTTGCGGTACCATTTCATTTGGTCCATTTTGGAGGATGGATAGTTAAAGTTGGAGAAGATAAATACAAATGACAATTCACTAGATATGTTGACAAAGGTGGTAAGAAGGGAGAAGCTGAACTCCTCTTCAACTTCAGTTGGTCTTCTAAACTAACCATGAATAAAAGAATAGCAAAGTCTAGGGTGGTTTGATTCAGTGGGAGCCTCATGGAGTAGTGGTGTAGCTATAGAATTAGTCTCCAAGTGGGATATTGTTGTTTTTTTTGGAGCCTAATCAGTACCCAAGTGAGAGATTGTTAAATTGTAGTGATTGATCAGGAAAGTGCTACACATACTTCATAAATTCTTTGGGGCTCAGGGCATCACACTAAAAAAAAAATTGGCCCTATTTTATTGGGATTTTGGGCCAACATTTAATCATTAATTATAACCCTAAAGTGGTAAAAATACTTGTATAAAAGAGCTTAGGGTTAGGGATTGTTTCATAGTTGTGATGTGAAATTGGTTCTTGTGGTAGTATTGAGTTGTAAGGAATTATGAATTTTAATCAAGTTATAATCACTAGATTGTAATAAAATTGGACTTGTTGTTTGGTGGACGTAGCCCAAGGACTAGGTGAACCATGTTAAATCTTGGTGTCTTGTGTTCTTTTCTATATGATCTATTATCTTTTCTATAATTGTTATTTCTATCCGTGGTTTAATCCTAACACAAAATTGTCCATCAACATATCTACTTTCATACCCCAATATTTTCTATCTACTAGGGGATCATAATCTAGCTCAAAAGTATTTATAAAGTCTAAGACTTTATTATAAACTATCCATTTTTCCTTCCTAATTTCTTGTTCTTACAATGAGAACCTATTTTTTATTATGTCCTTAGGAAAGTATAAAATTTGCTTATGAATTTTAGCTTTGCTCCTTTATACAAGGAGGTCATAAAATCCCTTTGAGCCTACAAACTAGGCATGGGACTAAGGCTTTTGATATCTATCTAAGAATTTCCCCAAGTCCCTCCATTCCTTCTTAACAAAAGCAAAATTATGAACAGTAGTAAGGGGCAAAAATGTACCTTTGGACTCACCCAACAAATCTCTTTCCTCAACCTATCCAATTTGCCACAATAATTCAGCAATCCCTATTTTTAAAGGCACTTCATATGGTAACACATGTGGTTTTACCAAAAAATAATAAACTTTGAAAATGATGGACATTGCACATGGGATGATATCTCCCCAATTATGGCTCACCAATAGCCCTTTAGCATGGTCTAATCAGTTCTAATAGAGGCTATGGTATCCTAGAGCTATCCCCTATTAATAATATTATGAGCCTAGAAGAAAAATATCTATCAAACTTAACAAAACTAGCATCAATCACCTCCCATGTCATATTCGTGCTCCATAATTGAATAGGGAGTTTCTCTCCCTCTCTTTACAATTCCAATTTCTTCTCCTTAGTGAAAAAGGTAACTCCCTTATATAAACATACATACATTAGCATGGAGTACTAGCAAAAGGGCTTATCAACCTTAGCCTTTGTAATTCCTATTAAGCCATTATGAATCTCCTCTATTTAGTGAGTAGCAAAATAAAAAATTGAGCTCATTCCGTATTGAAAAGTTTGAGCAATAATGAAAAAAATAGAGCTTGGGATGTGATATTGCTCATCTGTGCCAAAGATCTTGCAAAGAGAAAAAATATAAGGCCTATACCCTAGGGTTGAAGAATTGTTTCATGGAGGCATGGGGATATTTTGTGTTACCAAGGGAAATGATCCAATTTTTATAAAATGCTCCTGTAGTGGTCCTCCCCTTAGATATATTCTTTGTGCATCATACCTAGCTTGGAAGTCTTCTATGTCTATTTTTACATGAACAACATGGTCATGGTTCAGCTTAAAAACTTCTTTGATCAGTTTCGGTGAAACCCTAAAGAGATTATCACAACATGGTTCTTCACAATTTTGGTAATTAGGTCATACTTTTTTGCCACTACTGCCAGTAAATCATCATCAAAGAAAATTCCAAGAATAATCAATTTACCTATATCGAATTCCCATACATTGTTTACTGGAGTATCTAATTTTTTTTTTGCAAACCATTTTTGAGAAAGCTCTAATCCTCCAACAAATACTTCTGCAACACTTAACCAGTTTTCTTTATCATAGAAACCCTCATTGACTAGTAATCTAGGGCTTTTTGGAATAAGCTCTTTTCTGCTAGCTAATTCATTCATAAATTGTAGCATTTATTCCAAGAAATCATCATGAATCACCCTCTTTAGATAATCTAGTTTTCTCAAAAAATCCTTTAGTGGAGTAGTTTTTTAAACTTACCCTAATGCATTAAAAATTCTCAATTTTCTAGAAGGTTAGACAACTTACCCATTTTTCTTGCCTTTTCTTCTCTGGAAGTTACTAAGCAATATGTCAAAACCCTTCGAAAATCTTGCCCTTAGCTATAGAAATATTTATGCTAGAAGAATTCTACAATCTTATGGATCAATAATAGAGAATTGAAAATTTGATTACAACCTTAAACTCAGACAAAACAACATTGATCAAAGTTAATACTTCAACAGTCACTTCTTGTGTCACACCGTGAAGTTTAAAATTCCACCACTGATCATCAAGAATTGGATGGCTTAGAATGAAATCAAAATGACTATATTAAACTTTTTTGGAAATTGCCACATGTCAATAGGGCCCTTCCCTACTTTAGTTAAACTTCATTCACTTTTATGAAGCAGGTATGCATTGATCATCAATCTTTAGAAGATTGATCATCGTGAAAATCCTTCTATCTTTATAATCTTGGCTTCAAAGTTACATGCCCACTGGTACAATCACTTTCCAACTCAGAGAACCCATAGACTGCTCCACCAATCATCATGTACCATGTCAACATGATTTCCATTTTGGCATAACTAAGCGACCCTTTGAATGACTAACCCCACTTTGGTTAAACTTCACTCACTTTTATGTTGTAGGGATATGCCTTTTGTTGATCTTCCCTAGATCATCAGTGCATAGATGTCATACCTTTTATGACCTAGTCAGCAAGAGCAACAAATGGAATGGGTTGCTTTTTCTAGTATGTCTAACATTTACCAACTATTTTTAATGCCTTTTTAAAACTAAGATAGAAAACATCATCGAGTACACATGTCACTAGGGTGCTTTCCCACTTTATTTAAACTTTTCACATCTTTTCATTCTAGTAATATGCCTGTCATAGATCATCCAAAGATCAATAGTGTCATGATTATAATAAAATAAGGTGACCCCACTGCTTAGCTTGAACACTGAAATTGCTTGAAATCCTCACCGTGCTTTGACAACCCCCTAAGAATTCTGAAACCATTCTGAGCTCTCAAGCTCTTGTGGTGCATTTAAAGTGTAATGTCACAAAGTGCTACATGGAAAGTAGGCACTTCCCTACATTTGCTAAAGGTTGAGAAAATTCATATTGCGGGCAAGCACTCACCATAGATATTTCAAATATCAACAATTATCAAATACAAACCTTGTAGTGGTCAAGATACTCTAAAATGTTAAAGAATTAACAAAAGTAGAACCATAGTTAAAATAAGGGTTTTATGGAAAGATAATTAAATTTTGGGAAATTAAATTTGAAATAAATACAGGGAAAGGTAAAGGTAAAATCTTAGGGTAATAAGCTTCATGCATAATATTTTATAAAACACTACTTTTCAAAATTATGAAAAACTAGGGCACATAACAACAATTTCATGAATTTTTTATAATAATTTCATCTAGGGTTTTAACACATCCCACATTTTAAACATAGGACTAATGATCTTTTTACTATAAAGTATAACAAAATACAAGGAGAAAGGACAAAATCACCACATGGGATTAGATGATAGCTAAAATGAAGTGACCATTCATCCCCATGGATTATGAGCTAGATCTATTCAAGAAAATGCAAGGGTTGAAGTAAGTGGAAAAATCTATTCAAGAGTATACTAAAGAGTTCTATAAGGTTCTCATTAGAACCAACCATGTAGAAGTTGATAAGGAGATATTGGCCTGTTATCTTAATGGGTTAAGGTCAAGTATTTTGGACAAGATAATTATGGTTGGAATGACTAATATTGAAGAGGCATAGCAGTTTGCCCTAAGAGTTGAGGAGAAACTAAGCGAGAAGTTTGGTAACAAGAATAGTGGAAGATCTGGAAGATGACCTTATGGTAGCCAAAATGATGATCAAAAGAATAAGGATGAGGCTAGTAGTAGCAGCTAGAACCAGAGGGGAAAAAATTCTAGTCATTTCTATGATCAAAAAAATAGAGATTCGAGGGGAAGAGGTAGAGGATAAGGATTTGGAAGAGGAGGCTTTTGTGGAAAATTTTTTCATTGCAAAGAAGAAGGGCATAGAGCATTTGAATGTTCCTAGTGCCAAGGAATGATTGATCAAAGAATCGAAGGCTAGACCATAGTAGCACATATTGACAAAGATGCTAGATCATCACAATCTAAAGTTGTTAAAAGAGGAGAACTCCTCGTTAACAAAAGAATCTTGCTTGTTGTGATTTCACAACACACACCCCATTTTTCTTAGAAATGCATACCCACTAGTTTAATTTTTAGCTTTTTAAGGTATTTTTATATCCCTAGTTTGGGGTCTAAGTCTTTTTTAGGGTTTTGCCTCAAGTTTTACCTAATTTGGGTCTCTATCTCAATAAATAGTTGCCAGAAGCTATGTTTTTGATAGGACAAAATCAAATTTTATATATAATAATAATGGGTGCACTAGTGTACCTATCACACCCCTAAAGGTGCACTAGTGCTCTAGTCACTTGAAGGAAAGCACATTCCTCTTTGAAATATGCAATTGTACACTTGCACAGGTGCACACCTCCAAGAGGTCTGCCTAATCTTGGGCCTATAAAGCATGGGACCTGCCCCTTTTCTCACTTCCCATTTCTCCACTAAGTCTTCGGCAAGCACACCTCCACACCTCATGAGGTGCACTTGATCCCCTCTTCATCACCTGTACACACTAAGAAAACACATTAACTAACAAAAAAAAGGTATGCAACATGTGCACCCTCAAGGTGCAAACCTTTTTTCAAAACCTTAACATGAACAAAACTTTAAAACCTAAACTAAAACCTTAACACAAACAAAACTTTAAAATCTAAACTAAGTTAGCTTTCACCTAGTGAAAGGTGTGCATGTGTACACCTATCCAAGGTGTGCACATGTGCACCTTTCAGAGATAATGTTCTCCTTTTGCATATGATAAAGGGTGTGCACATAGCGCACCCCACAAGGTGCACTATGTGTGCACCCCTTTCCTTCACACTTAGCATAAGTTTGGTACTATAAGGATGCACACCTAGTGTACCCCATAAGGTGTGCTAGGTGCACACCCTTATTTTAAAATGTTATTAAGTAGGAAGATGCACCTAGAACACCTTTGAGTTGCACAAGATGTGCCATTTTTTTGTCTTCTAGAGGTTTTTTGCAGGTGTTAGGTGTTTTTGTCATAGTTTCTTTTTTATGATTTTACGTTCTGAGTCAATTTTTTTTAGTAAGTAGGGTTTATGTAAGTTGATTTTTCTTCACCTCCTGACTAATGTATGTTGGATTTGGGAAAATTAAATGGCTTCATTCTCATCTTTCCTCACTATAAAGATGGCTCCAAAATTAGCGGTCTTCAATTTTCAAGGTGCTCCAACAAAACCATGTTTCTAGGATGAATATTCAGAAATCTGAGATACTGAGCTAAGTCATATTGACTGGAATGCATTCCTAGTTTTATGAAACAAACAAACTAATAGGTCTCCAATGGTATTGTCACTTATTAGATTAGGGCTTGTAAAGATAACATTACGCCTGGTTGATCATGACATAGGCAAAGAACTATGTTTCAAAGGAAAGGGTTGTGAAAAGTATAATTAGAGAGATAGTCCTAGATCTGAGACCTAATAATATAAAGAAGGTATTCTATCTTCCAAGAGCATATTAGTATATCAATTTAACATATCATCAAGCAAAAAGGTGGTATAGAGATCATAGAGAGGAAGCATTAGAAATCATCCAATCTTTACACCTCATTGATAAGTCTCCTCTTGGATGAAAAGTAGGAAAAGTAGATATGACAAGGGGCTATATGAAGGATGATATTAGATATTCTATCACTCTTAAGTAGATTTATGGGGTTACCAACATTAGGACACATGAACATATGGATGGTACACTTTGTTGAGACCATTAGAATAGTGAAGATGCTAATTGATTGAGTTTTAATTCTTAATGAGAATTTAGATGAGTAACTTATGTTAGTCAAGAGAGACCAAAAGCTCTATATGACATCTTATTTGGTATATCTATTAGCTACAAGAGCAAAAAATTATCTGAGATTGTTCAAATGGGGCAACTTGAAAGATGCAAATGCATTGCCTTATGTAGTATACCCATAGTTGGTAAGGAAAAAGCTTCCACATCACAAGGAATATAGAATAGTGAATAATGCCTTCATTTTTACAACCATCTAGTCTATTGAAGGAGATTATGTGAAATGATGTTAGATGAGGCAGCAAAAAAAATTACAAAAATTGACACCTATTACATCCAATTTAAGACATTCACCTATTTGAGAGTAGTAGGAATGACTGCCAATCCAAAGAAGCTCCCTAGATATTTGTGTGATAGACTCATATTGCTAGAGATTGTAAGACAACTCTTGTTTGCATTGTAAAGAGTAAAGAAGCAACATAAGAAGACTTGGGTATGGCCCATCACTATAGGTCCATATAGTGTTGTTTGCAACTTTTGAGTCTGAGTGGGATCAGTATCTCCTAGAGGAATATAACTCTCCTCATCCCTATTTTGATAACATTGGAAGATTTCAGTACTTGGTAGGGAAACAATTCCAACATGAAGATGCCATAGATGATCATTGGATGAATGTAGTAGATGACCACAAAATCTAAATAAGGGATTATTGTAGGATGACTCTCTATTTGGTAGGCAGTGCCTTGAAAATAAAGGTCCCTTTAAAGATAGTGCAACAAGACACTGAAGAGGTCCTAGATCCCTTGTATAACAAAGATAAGATATTTGATGAACCTATTATGAATGCAAAAATATATAAATAGGAAAATATGGATATTAATCATAGGGCAAGGCATGTCATCCAATTAGCTAAGGATTGGATCAAAAGACCATTCAAGCTAGATCCAATTCCACAAACCATGGATTTCCAAGCTACATCCCCCCTAGTGAAAGGTAGAGGAGCAAAGGTGACAGTGACCACATTCACATATTAGTCTCTAGTAAGGCTAGAAATAGTGCATCGACTTGATAGAGAAGTTGGATACTTTAGGGTGCAGAAGGGAAAAGGAAAAAGGAAAAGAACTTCCCCCTCTCAAGGTGGGCCTAGATAAGAGACAACTCAAGCACTAGAACACCAAGGGGTAGAGAATGTACAAGAGGTAGAACATGTAGAAGTTATCTAGACTTAGAATAATCCTCTAGTGCCACCACTAGAACAAAGGCAAGGAACTGAAGTAGAAGCACATGAAGTGTCTCAACCCACATAAGAGGAAGAAGCATCTCTATCAGTTTCCAAGAAAAGAAAGACGAAAAATTCAGTTAAAATGAGACAAAAGGTGATAAGAAAGGTTATTCCTTTTCCATCAATCCTAGAAGTTATTCTATAAGAAGAAGAAGAGGATGATAAAGATGAATAAGATAACCTTCCTTCGAGTCAAAGGACTCATCTTGCTAGGGATTTAGAGATAGAATGGAGAAAAAGTTCCACTATAACACCACCATCCATTCCTACATAGCCTATTTAGGCTAAAACTTTAGAGGGTGAATTACAATAATGTATTAATGAGCAAGAGATGAAGGGGCTGATGTCTTTTAGATTAGGTTTTGATTTCATACCAATAGGCACTGAGCTGGTAGGTGACAAGATAAGGGATACTTTGACAAATAAACCTAAATAAGAGGATTGGAGTCAATTCCCACCTCAGTCACAAGGACCTTCAAGTTCTCCACCATCACCAAGTCAACCTTTATCTTGCTTGGATAAAGGTTCAACTACTCCTCTCCCTCTGAGTAATGAAGAGTAGGTGCATGCTAAATAGGAGCCACAACAAATGCCTATCAATGAAGTGTCAAAGGAAATGAAAATATATGAGGAGCCCTAATAGACTTCCAAAGATATAGAGGTGAGGATTGTGGACCCAATAGACATAGAGATGCCTGATGTGGATCTCTCACAAAAGGAGAAGACTCTAAAGAGAAGTTATAAGGGGGAAAACATAGTGGTAAAAGCTCCATCTTAATCTAAAAATAGATCTTTGATAGAAGATGCTCCAAGATGGTTGAGAAAAGAGGTGATGGCTAGGTATAGAAGGCAGATGTATAATACTAAGGAAGAGGGAATGGGAGAATTAATTGAAGCTCTCAAGAAACTTGAGTCACCTATAGGTGATGCATAAACACCAGCCTTTGTTACGAGTGATCAAAATTGGGCCTTGTTTTCCCTTGTTGGTATCCCTCCTCCACATATAGATATTAAGGATTTGACGCCAAAATATTATCAATTAAAAGAGGTCTTGCTTAGAAAATCCACTGCAAATACTACCAAATTGATGTTTGCTATAGGAATTAAGGAAATTTTTAGGCACTTAGAATAGGATTAGATTGAATTATTAAACCTTTGGAAGAAAAATGAAATCCTAAAGGGATATCTAAATAAAATCATTGGTCTATTGGATCCAAAAAATCCCAAGGAGACTCTAAATGTGAAACTTGATAAAGCAGATAAGAAGACTACAAAATTTGATCCATTTTGAGGCTTGTCAACAGTGATGGGAAATTTTTAAAGAGAAAGGTGTGTAGATCATACAAATAAATCTTAAACTACTATACCATGTTGGTTTGAATTTTTGCATGATAAAATTCCTCTGTCCAGGTATTAAAAAATTAGATTGTATCCATTAATGGTGAATAAGGTTTCTAGCTAAGTCATCCTTTTTTTAGCCTTTGAAAATTTTTGTGAAAACCCTATGTCTCATTCCATTTAAAAAATTTCCTAGCGTGAAATTTTTTTAGAAAAAAAGATAAGCAAATATTCTTTTCCCACTTGTTTTGAGGTTGTTGTTGAGTCCTTTGAAAGAGGTTTTATGCCACCATCAAATCTTATTTGAATCTATGGTTGTCACATACTTGTTATAGCAAGATGTTTTAATGTTATGCCTAGCGAGGTAGAAACCATCAAATAACTATGTTGTGATACTGAAAAATGAAGTCTAGTGTCGAGAAATGTGTTAACATGAAGACATTATGACCATGTGTTATGTCCTAGGCTTGTCAGTTTTAAGAAGAAATGCACGTGAAAAAAACTTGTAAATGGTGTCACTGGAGTCCAAGTTTCTCTGGCAATTCACTAAGTTTCTATCAAAAAATCCATATGATCACTTGCCGGTGGCAACATAGCAAGTGACTAGATTTTGCAAAAGGTAGTGTTCTTTTAAAGGTTGATGTGACCACAAAAATTCCCATACAGTCTTATAAATGTGCACGACTACCTTCTCTAACACCAGCATTAATTGATAGGTTTTCAATCAATGTATTTTTTGTTCTTCGTCACTAGAATTGAGAATATGTTAAAGGTTGCTATATCACTAGCCAAAATAACACCACTTTTCTAGTAGCGACATAGCGAGGGCCTGGTCATTGCAAAAGATGATGTTCTTTTAAAAAATAAGAAATGATTGTGAGGATCCTGAAGAAAATATTGCACCAGCTTTGCTTTTATTTCTGTGCAAGTTGTGTTGCTCATCATTTTATTTCCTAGCATTAGTTTTGATGTTTACCGGGAGGTTGATATATCGCTAGCCGAATAGTTGGTAATTTCTTTGGTAGCGATGTAGCGACTGATCAGAAAGTGGTGATGTAATAGAAAATCCTCAAAGGTGGGCCCCGAATGAGTTGTGTAGATCAAATGACATAGTGGCATCCTACTGAGCATCTATAAGCCAAAAATTTTGATGGTTACCAGGAGGTCGCTATATTGCTAGCTAGATAAGTTAGTATTTTTGTCAATAGCAATGTAGCGACCCGCCTAAAAGTAACAAACACGGTAGGGCCAAGGGCATGTGATGTCATTGGAAATTAAATAACATATATGTGTGTTAGTTTGTCGAGCCAGCTTAGCGACAATAGTACTTAGACCCACTCCCCATGTATAAAACATATAAAGAATTCTAATCATTAGATCAAGCATGGAACAATGATACTCATTAACTCGCTATGAAAAGATGTACGAAGATTATGTATAGTGAGTTAGTAAGCGAGGAACCCACCATTGTTCTCTTAAAAGTTTTTAAAAATATCTACCACATGATCAAATCAAAATCAATGGTTATCACTAGCACACTATAGAAAGGTGCTCGAAAGTTATGTATAGAAAGTTAGCAAGTTGATGACACATGTCCTTAGTCATCTATGGGCCTAGTTTGAAATGCTAGCATTGAAGGGAAGATATAGATGGAGGTAGTTTATTGGTTTGACCACTAGCATGCTAAGAAGAAAAGTGAGTCAGCTTGTTTTTCATTCCTAGATCGTAGGATTTTTGAAGGATCAACGACGAAAATTTAAAAGGAAGTGCGATGCCACTCTATTTTTCTATTTTGTGCATTTATGATGAATGAAAGCTTCACATGTGGGAGAAATAGAGTATAATATAGGAGATTTCATTAGTTCCAGTCTTGCACAAACAAAGATTTCACGATTTCTGAGCACAAGAGCTTGTTGATCATATTATGTTTAGCCTGGTACGAACGTGAATTAATTCTTCATCTGTTTGAGAGAAACTATAGAGGTTCAAGGAAAGATAAGTCTAGAAAGTCAAGTAAGTACTCATATATAATCTCTGTAACTTTCTAGTTCCTATTATTACGACCAAGATGCCTCTAAAGAAAGCATTTTCTGGGCAAGTTAATTATATGGATAGGAATGTTCATGACGATTTGTTAGAATTACTCCCAACATCCACCACTGAACCTGCACAAGTTAAAAAATTGATTTCCTTAAACCCTAGGCTCAAAATTGCTGATGGCTTATATGACAAGGGGAACGGAGTTAGGGATGCAACAAGTACCCAGATTGGTCTTGTCTTGTGTAAAAAGAAATTTTCAGAAAGGAATTTGTTTGCCCAAATGTTAATGTCTGGAATTTTGATTTGGGAAAGCTAGTAGTTCCAAGTGTTTTCATGGATTATGATTTGCTTGAAGCCATTGCTGAGAATTATGACCAAGCTATTAGGGTGGTGAGAAGAAATGATGGCATGCCTTTGATCTCAATTAGCTTAGAAGAAATGATGGCGTGCCTATGAGTTTCTTGAAGTCATTGCTGAGAATTATGACCAAACTATTAGGGTGGTGAGAAGAAATGATGGTGTGCCTCTGATCTCAATTAGTCCTGAAGAAATTAGAGAGGTTTTTCACCTAGAACCATTGTTAGATTACCATGTGCCAATCAATCTGCCAGAATTAGAGAATGAATACAAAGCAAAGAAGGATGTAATTAGGAGAGGTGCACTGAGGACACACATTGGTACAATAGGAACTTTTCCAGTAATTACTATAGCCTCTAGAGAACCTTTAAAGAAGAGTCTTTTCACCTCTCAGGCTGTAGAGATATATAAGACTTTGTGCTATGTTTTTGGTGAAGATAAATAGGATTTCATGCCCATTGGCCTTATGTATATGATGGTTCAAATTTCTTCTTTCAGTGTAGATGTTATCTTTGATTTTACTTCCTATTTGGCTGAAGAAATTCATACTAGTTTAGTTGGAATTGCAAAAGGGAAGGTGGAGAAAACTTTTGGCCACTATTCTCTATTGATGCATATGTTCTTGTTCAAGGGGTTGCCATATTTATGTAATGAGATAGAATTGAACAGAGAGGAGAATGGGGAAGCATTGCCAGTCCAGTTGTGGAGCGCAAATATGACTTGGGATTCAAATAATGCCAATTTTGTCAGATTGAATAGGTATTTTGCTTCTAAATTGAGATGTCTCATATTAAGAGACAATCCCATAATCCCTAAGATATTTATGGACCTCCTAAGACCTATGGACAAACCCCATAACTTGAAAGTTTCACACAATTGGGGAGATATCATTCCTTACCTTGTTTCTACGATTTTCAAAATCTATGGTTTTAAAGGGAGTCCTCATGTCTTGCCTTACTAAGTACCTTTGAAGGTAGGAATGGCTAAAGTTTTGTGGCAATTAGGAGGAGTAGAAGAAATGTTTTTGTTGAAAAGGCAACTAGGGTCAATTTTCCCCACCTACATAGTGGCCCATTAGTTTGTGATTACAAAAGGGGGTTGGATCTTGTTGCATAAAATTTTGGATCAGTATATGATGGATGTCTCCCATCCTCATTTTTGTGATTCTAAGGGATTTTTTAATTAGACTTTGAGGCATAGAATTAAGCTAGGACTGGTGAAACATGATTCATATTATCCAGAGGACATTATAAGGAATGAATTCACATTATAGGAGTAGGAAACTAAGAAAGAAAAAATGAGAGTTTACTCCCAGGTCCTAGAATTCATTCATTATTTTGATTAGAAATATAGTCCTTTAGATAATGCTAATACAAAGGCTAAAAAAATAAATAAGCTCATGAGAAACTTCCTTGAAATAATCGAAGCTATGAATGAGAAGAAATGATTTTTTATTGATTCTTATCTTGATAAGGCCAGAGAAGTCATGAGGAGGTTGGCTTTCACTCCTAATATAGGAGCTTGTCAAATAGTTGTACAAAAGAAGCTTGGTTACACTATAAGTTGAAATAAAAGGGCTCCTGTAGATAAGGCAAGAAAATAATGGGATCCACCAGTATAGCCCTAGAGGAGAGACTTGATGAGCCTAGTCCCAAGAGGCAGAAGGTAATGAAAGAGGATAGGCCTCAAGTTGAGGAATATTCACCCACTCAATCCCCTTTGAGGATTGGAGAAGAATAGCTCACAAGTGAGCAAATTGAGGAGATGGGATCAGAAGGAGGTATTTTTATTACTCAAGCAAAATTGGATGAAGGTAACCCTCTAGAGCCTCCTCTACCAAGTTTGGACCTAACAATAGCTAACTATAGAGGCAGGGAATTGGACCCTGTGTCAGAATAGGCAAGTCATCAATTTTTGGCTGATGACAGTTTTGTGAAATCTAGGGCTTTTCAGCAGTTTCCATGGAGGGAAAACATGAATATTTTTGAGGAAAAATGTAAAAGGTTGAAAACAGAGCATCCAAAAATGGATGAAGCTTCCATCCAGAACCAAACAAAAGAAGAAATGATAAAAGAATTTTAGAATATAAGCCCTAAGGATGGAAGGCAAATGGTGAAGGCATCTAAAATTTAATTATTGCCAAATTGGGATATTGTTGATGCCTTAGTTTTTAGTTCTGTTTCAAATAAACTAACTTTGCAAGATCAAAATAAAGGGGATTTCCAAGGCACTACATTCATTGAAGATCAAGCTGCATTGGTCAGTTGGTCATTAAGAAGAGGATCTAGAGCCCCATCATCACAACCAAATGAGTTTGGATTGATGGGAAGCATAACTGTGAGAAGAGTTGTTGATACCTCACATGTACAGGTAACACATTGGAATGTAGATTCTTCCAAGTTTCTTTTGGCCATTGCTAAGAAGGAGGAATAGGCTATGTTTGAGTTACAGAATGAATATGAGGAAGTTATGGATGCTAACAATAAAGAGGTGAAAAAGAGAATTGAGCTTGAGAACAAGCTATTGGGAAAACCCACTAGGCCTAGAATAATATACCCTCGTCCCCCAGTTGAACCCTTTAAATCCACCCCCCTCATAGAAATACCAGATACACCCCAAAGGCCATAGTACTACACTGCTGAGGATTTTACATGTAGAGTTGGAGGCAAAATATGAAGATAAATTAAGAAAAGCTCTCACATATTTGGGGGACAAATTTGAATGGCCACTAATCCATGATCAATTGGCTAGGGTGATCAATATCTGGGAGGATTTGACAGCAATGATGAGGCTTTAAATCCTATTGTAAATAAATGGGTGAGAAGGGAGAAACAAATGACATTTTTGTGTTTATCTATCATAAATAATTCTTATGATCAAATTGAAAAAACCTTTGATATTATTTTTGATCTTTCTCATTTGGACAATAAAAGGATTCATTTATAGAGAATAATAGTAGGCTACTTGAACCAGTACAAGAGCTAGAAATTCAATTTATTTCCTCATGCCCTAGATAAAAGAAATAATTTGAAAAGAAAAGATGAATGGGCGAAGGAACTTGATATTTTTTGTTTAAGGATGAATAGAATTGTGAATGAAATAGGGCATGCATGGTGGGCTATGAAAATGGAAGAAATGGTGAAGGCCCAAATATTCTTTGATTCTTTAAAATAGGAATTTTTTGCTATTGATAATGAGGCTGAGTATGTGTTAAAAAGATAGAGAGATATTTTGCAATTCAATTGGCTAGATGACATATTGTTTGACAAGTGGATGGTAGAAATAGCTCCTAGTGAATAGTTTGATGAAGACAAAACTGACAGTGATGAGGTGCAGGGTGAGGAGATCCAAATCATTGATGCAAGCTTGGGCCCATAGGATGCTGATACAACCGAAGAAGAAAAAAAAGTAGAGGTTACTCCCACCATATAGGATAAAGACAATGAAAACCCACAAGTGGAGATTAATGTGCAATCATTAGAACAATATTCACCGTTGGCTAGCTTGGCAATTGCATACAAAGAGAGATTAGAATAGTAGCCAAATCAGCAACACTAGAGGATGTAGTAGAAAGGGGCCCACAAAAGGGATGTTTGATTTATAAGTATTTTTTTTACTCACATTTGTCATTTGGTGATAGGTGTATGTAAATATTTCTTGTAAAGGGCACCTGTCATTTTCTCTTAGCCTAAAGCTTGTTGCATCTCACACTATATAAGTGAGATCCCAGGGCTAGAGAAGGGGTCTGATTTCTATTGTTTCTAAGTGATATACTTAGTTTTTCGGTCCAATATTTTGAGCAAGTTTATGATGTATTTTCTCTATTAGTTCCTAAGAATACATGAATATAGAATGATCTCTATGTTTATTCTTAAGGTCATTCTGAGTTTACTGCAAATGTATACAATTTTCAAAAAAAATGAATACAAATTATGAGCTGTCCCCATATCAATTCTTTTTGAATTTTGTCTCCTTTTAATTACTTGTTCATATTGATATTGTATGAGTAAAGGCTTGTGCAATTGAATGCCATCCAGTTAGGTTGTATATGTTAGGAATAAGGTGTCTCAACCTTGGATAATTCCTATTCTTATTATTTGTTTTGTAAAATGTATTTCTTGCAAATAATGTTGATGTGTCGGCATCTTGAATTGTTTATAAGGAGATCATCACTAAAATAGTTATGACAGATTCCTATGACATGTAAGAGATATGTTAGGAAGATTCAATGACAGGTGAAGACATGTGGCAACTGATAAATTTGAGTATTGTACACTCTACTCCAATAAATTTTTTAGGGTTCCTATTTTCTTGGAGAATGGTAAAACCCTAATACAGTTACCTTAGGGAGTAGCCCTAAAAGTAAAGTGCACGTTATAAGCATATTTAGGGTTGCAAAGAGGTGGATGTGAAATAGTGTATTGTTGGTACTGTGAGTTGCTACTGGAGTCTTCTGTTGTTGCTATTGAACTTGCATTGCAAGTGTATTGTAACCTTATGTTGAAGATAATACATTGTGCAGGTTCTGGAGGGGTGGGGTTGTTTTACTGAAAGGTTTTTCCCCACCGAAAAATCTTTGTGTTATGTGTTTCTTTCTCTGTCTATTTTCTTTGTGCTTGATTGGTTGAAATATTTTTGTTTACATGATATTGGATCTATAAGTGTAAAAGATTTTAATAGGATTTGTACCATACTTCTCTTAAGAGATTAGTGTAGGAAGCTATTTCCGCACCTGAGTTTCCTTACAAGTGGTATCAGAGCTTGATCAACTTTTGATCCTAGTTGTTGGGTAGGGTTTTTTGAGCTAATCTCAAGTTGAGTGGGAGTCTTGTGTAGAGCATCCTAAATCTTATTTGTAGATTGAGATGGCAAGTTCATCATATGGAAGAATGGAGGTGGATAAATTTAATGGCACAAATTTTGAATTGTGGAAACTCAAGATGGAAGACATGTTGGAAGATCGTGATCTATGGGAAGTGACTTCAAATGCTACAAGACCAGCAACTATAACTCAAGTAGATTGGGATATCAAAGATCGTAAAGCTAAGGGTCTCATAAGACTCTATTTAACTGATGCAATCCTTCTGAATTTTCTAGATGAGAAAATCACATATAGTTTGTGGGAAAGACTTGGAGTCATGTATCAGGCCAAATCTTTGGTGAACAAGTTGTTCCTGAGGAAGAATTTTTACTCTCTACGAATGGAGGAAAGTGGATCCTTAATGGATCATTTAAATGCATTTAATCTACTAGTTGCATAGTCGACATCAGCTGGTGTCAAGTTAGAGGAGGAGGATCGTTGTTACACACTTTTGTGTTCTTTACTGGATTCATGGGACCATCTTGTGATGGCTATTGGAAGCACAGTAGTCACTTTCAAAATGGATGATGTGGTGTCTTCACTGCTATTAGAGGAGATGCAAAGAAAGGCTTCCATTTTGAAAAAGGAAGCCCTTGCTATTCGTGGGAGATCCACGAAAAGAGGGAAGAAAAATGAAAATAAGTCTAACAATAAGGGTAGATCCAAATCCTATCGAAATTCAAAGCCTTCCACTAAGTCCAAGGAAAAATGTTGGAACTATGATAAACCTAGGCACTTTCGTAAAGATTGCGAAGAGTTGAAGAAGAAGAAAGGTTTAGATTTAGCTTCAGAAAGATCTCAAGAAGATGGGGATTCATTCATCATAGCTTTGGAAGCCCATGCATTTGATTATTTGTGGTTGGTTGACTCGGCTGCATCTTTTCACATGACCTCTCATTGAAACTAGTTCTCAAAATATGAAGATTTCAATGGTGGAAAGGTGTACTTGGGTGATGATTCTCACCTAAAAATAGTTGGATGCAGAAGGGTCGCTATCAAATTTCTTGATGGATGAGTAAAGGGAATCAATGGAGTTATGCACATTCCAGGTTTGGCATGAAACCTATTATCTGTAAGTATGTTGAATAATGTAGGTGTGCAAGTTGTTTTTTCAAAAGAAGGATGCAAGATGATGAGAGGATTGATAGTGCTTGCAAGGGGTACTAGGAGAGGTACCTTATTTCAGCTAGATACATGTATTCCTCTATGTAATAGTTCTTCATCCTCACCATCTAAACGAGTAGTGAAGAATACTGTGGTTATTGGTTCCAATGGCAATGCAAACACTTTGGAAGGTAAGATTCCTGCAGAAAAGACAATTTTGTGGCATTTGAGATTTGGTCACATTATTGAAAAGGGTCTCAGAACCTTGAAAAATAAAAATCTTGTTGAGGGGTTAAATGATTACAATCTCGAGTTCGACTTCTGTGAACACTGTGTCTATGGTAAAAAAAATCATGTTTAGTTTTACTCTAGTAGACCTATAGACCTATAGAAGAATTTTGGCCAGATCTGTTATATGGGATGTGTTTATCAAATCGTCATGAATTATGCATGTATTTGAGGATTTGAGATGAGAATTAGAATGAAACTAAAATTATCCTCATACAATGTTTCCCAGTCTTGAATCATCCCTAGGTATACCCACCCTAGTTTTGCAGAGCCTAAAGTGTAGAAAACCACCCTTGGTTATTCTGAAGTTGGGTCCAAACGGTTTGCACATATAATTGTTAATAGGAATTGGCTAGTCCTTAGATTGTGTGAGTGATGTCATTTTGGTATTGAGCATTTTGTTGCTTAGTAGTTTTTCAAAACACCAACACACCACATTTAGAATAATGCAGATAAGTTGGTTGCTATCTTCAACAAGGATTTTGGGTTAATGGATGAAGTACATACCTAAGGTAAAGACCTGCAAGAGTTATAGTCAATAAAGGGTTAGAGGTATTAGATGTTAATGGATGTATATATTTTAAATGAGCTAGATAAGATAGATGATTGGATAGAGAAGATTTTAGATGGCAATAAAGTAATGGAAACATTACATGAAGATTTTCACAAGCTCAAGGAGCAAACCCAAGATAAATTTTTGGAGGTACAAAAACATTATAGTGATGCTTGTTTGGACATTTTTGAAGATGATTCAAGAGATCAACTAATGACTGTAGAGGTAGTTATTGAATAGTTTTGGAAGAATTTTGAAAAAACTTCCACTGATGAGGATATCAAATAGGCATTTAAGACTAAAGAGGCATTGCTAGATTTGGATGTGAAATTGGGAGATTTGGAGAGACTCACATAGAGGTTGACAACTATGGAAAAAAAGTAAAGGACAAATATGAAGCTTTAGATTTTCTAGATGAAATCGAAGTAATGGAGATTAGAGAGAAATTAAAGAGAAAATACCTAGACATAGCTCTAGTATGAAGGGGAATAAACCCAGAAGGTCAAATTTTAGTATTGAGACTGTTGGGACTAAAAATTGCATGGTCAATTTTTAGTACCATTGAGAATTTGAGCCCTACAAACACTTTTAAATGCTTTTGTACCTGGCTGTACCTTTGAGGCCCCTAAGGTGTTTAATGTTTCTAACACCCTAAATTTAGTGTGTCTAAGTTTTCTATAAAGTTAGATTGTCATTCCGAGTCATTTCGTGAAGTCTTGTTTTGAGCTAGTGTCAATTCTGCATTTTTACCCTAGTGTCAAACAACGATAGGAGCCCATGTTGCAACTGACTATCTTGCACCTAGACATGTTTCATGATTGACCACTTTGGGAGTATCTAGTGTCCATACCAGAGAGCCTATGTTTCAGATTTTGAGTCATTTTGAGTCCGTTTGCCTAGGTTTTGAATCCATCAAAGTTGGTCAGTTATCAATGTCATGCTGATATGAAATGTTCAAAATTCTGGGAAGCCTTGTTTGATGTGTTATAACTTTTGACCAATTATCTAAAATGATGAAATTCCTATTGCATTGCATTTTAGAGGTCAAAGAAATGTTATGTTTCAAGTTTGAGCTTATGAAGAATCTATTTGATTAGTTTTCAAATGCGATTCCAAATGCAATTTGTAACTTTTACTAGTGTTAGCATTTATAGATTTGTCAAAACCCTTGTTTGTGATGTCATAACTCCTAATCCATGATCATTAAGACTGAATGGATTGTACCACTATCTTGACCTCTAAAAATACTTTAAGTGTGCTAGTTTTTAATTCGTGATGAAACCATTTGCACACTTTTCTAGGTCAATTCCATTTGCAAAAAATGCTTTCTGCGATTGTTTCAATCTTGAAAATTCTGAGCAGCCCACTTTGACCACTCGCCATTTGCGTCCTATTATTTTTCATAAGTCCAAATCATAGACTCAAAATGTCCTCATGATAGATAACTAATGCCCTAGTTTTTCTCTTTGCAAATGCCAGTTTACCCAGTTTTTGAAGCCGATTCCGAACCTAGTTTAGTGTTTTCTAACATGTTTATGTGCAGGTGATTTTGAGAGGGCAACTTTGACAGTTAATATCTTTTGACTAAGAATTCATCATGAGATGAGATTTAATAGGGTGCAAGTATGTGGAACAAAGAATCAATGTGTTCGATTTTAGAGCCTGATTAGGTGTCTGGGTTAGTTTTTAAGGCCAGTCAAATGATCCTCTAGTAAAAAGTTGATGAGTTTTAGATTATTGGCAAAATGATCTTTAATTAAGGGTTCAGTGTTTGAACTTGTTTCTAATCAGTATGAGATGTTGAATGGATCAATTTTCTAGTTCAGTCATTTGAAAAAAAAAAAAATTTACCTGGACCCACTTTGGGGCCCGACTAATTGCATTAGACTGATTAGATATGGGAAAGGAAGATGTTTTTAAAAGATGTAATCATTCGTTCAATGTTGATGTTTCTATCTTTGAACATAATTGCGAAGAGTTTTCAAGCAAGAATCAAAGTCATAGTCTTAAGATGCTTGAAATATTTTTCGTCGCTATGTCCATCAATTAGTGATCTTCCTTCAATTTTTAGAACAAAAAATAATATGAAGATACATCAAAGACTACTTTGTGATGTGGATTCAATCTTCCTTTCTTATTCTATGTATAGGAGGTCATTCATAAAAAATGTTCAAATGGCATTTGTTAGAGTCTGGAAAGTTTTGGAACTATGCTTCCAACTTTTGGTTATAGAAAACAAGCAACTCAATGGGAAGTTTTTTATAGGTTGCTTTTTGACTCTCCAAAGTACTTCAGTAGCCAAGTTCAAGTTAATCATGCAATACATAATGTAGTTGCATTGGTACAATCTAGTTGCCATAGCTTTTGAAATTATCGACTCCTCCACCAAATTCATTTGGAAACCTTCCACCAGAGTTTGGCTACAACATTGAAAATGGTTGAAGACGTTTTTAGGTAGTTCAAAAAAAAACTTGGTCTGATGGAAGAAACAACAAAACTAGACTATGCTTTTTGTGTTAAAATATCAACAGAGCACCCTGCATAAAGGAGAACCTCTTGATTGAAGACTCAACTATATGAAGTGCATTGCCAAGCCATAACAGGCAGTTCCACACATGAAAAAGGGAACCTATAGTAGGTCAAAGCCGTAGCACAAGAATCTACAATTGGTATCAAAGGAAATGCCAAATTGAGCAAGACCACAAATTAAGAAAAGAGGCCATCCATGGTTTAAGAGGATCAAGCACCCAGTGAAGGTTCATAGTAGTAGGGACATGGGACACCTATATCTGAAGAATCCACCATTCACGCCAATCAAGGAAAAGACCTCACACATGCTTTCAAAGAGCCAATATGTAAAGGGGTAGTCAACTTTAGAATAGAGGAAGCCTATGACTAAAAAGGATGAAACTGCTAGTAAATGAAAGAACCATACACCATAGAAGAACCCGTGATAGATTGGAAGCATATCACATAGGTCAAAATGTAGGGAGCCCACATAGCATGAAATGTCCAGTAGGCAGCAAAAGAAAATATGGTAGTTGGGAATGAGCTAGTTGTGCATTGTATGAAATGGGGAGTTTATCCTTGGAAAATCCTTGTACTGGGCCTCCTCCATCTATGATCTCAGATACATTCAGCCATCAAAGTGGACTGTGTTTGTAAGATTATAAAAAATGTGGTACCTAGTTGCAAGAACGAGAGCATTTGGAAGTCTTGAAAGAGCTTTTGAAATTGCCCATACATGAAGCAAAGAGCCGACATTAGAACCCATCTAGCAGGAGAAACACGTGTAGGGGTACTCATGCAAAAGACCAAACCAAGAGAGTGGAGCGATTAAAAGTACACTGGAAGCCTTTATCCCACATTCACTAAGAGAGGATATTTTCAACTCTTTAAATACATTAAGACACATACCCTAAGATGTCTTAAAAGACATTGAATTTTACAAGCCAAGGAGGATGTGGTATGCACATGGAGGGGCCCATGTGACCAATTGGATCTGACATTACCAAATTTTGAATGAAAATTGAAGCATGTTGATGTGCTGAGATTTCCCAGGATGCTGCCACATGTCAAGATCAAGGGTTGGTGCAATTTCGCAAGATGAAGGTGCCTAGGAGATAAGCAATGTGGGTAAGTGGAACTTGGACATGTGACAAGTGGGTCCTATGCATGGTGAGGTGGTATTGTAGAGCAAGCTCAAGCAGGAATCACCTAGATGTCGACGTGTGGCACATCGAATAGACTGCGCATTTCTGCAAAAGAAAGATGCCTGGAAGATAAGTAATGTGGGTATGTTGGATCGTGCCATGTGGCATTCAGTCCTAGGTGTGTCGACATGGCAATGAAAAAGTAGGGGCTTTAAGTGATGAAATGGCATCTGATGAATAGTGGTTGGCCTATCAGAGGTTGCCACATGGCAAAAAAGCTTGGTCAAACCAATTGACCCGAAGTGCAAGGATAAAGGGAAAAAATAAAATATTTAAAATGTCAAATTTTTATCATTTTTCAAAATAACTATGCACGTCACTAAATTTTAAATTCAGAAAGGGGTTTTAACTTTAGAGTAATTTAAATTTTTCAAAATTTAAATTTCAAAGAGTACAGACTTGAACCTTGTTTTGTCCCAGGTTCCTAATTTGCAACTGTATTCAAGTGACAAAGTTTAAAACTATTTTTAGCAAGGTAATGACCTGAATATGCATAAAAGATAGTGAAAATGTAGTTGGGTTTGAATTGGGTTACTTTCAAATCATTTATATTTTAATTCCTTCAGCATATCAAATATTTTGGTTGCAGAAACATTTTCATCATTTCATCTAAGATATTTTCAAATCAGTTACAAGTAATGATGAAAATAAAATCAGATCAAAATGGTAGAAAGATGAAAGAGGTTTTTAGTTGTAGGAAATTGAATTTCAAGTGGATACATGTCAGTTGCATAATAGATCCAATAACTCACTTCTTGCTATATCTTTCTTTCTTTCATTCATTGTAAGGGTTGGAATTTTGGAAAGTTTTCTCTGGAATGAAGGTATTTAGTAGAACTAGCCTATAATTGATGAATTTTGAGTAGTAGATCTAGGATGTGTTGGTTCCATACCATGAAGCTTTTTCTTTGGCTCTAATATCCCCTTCCCATCCCATCATCTTCTCATTCCCACAATTTTCTCTCTTGTATGACATCATTTGTTCATTGACTAGTCTAGTTTATTAGGTTTTTTATGAGTTAAGTTCATGCATTTTTATGTATTATTTCAAGGAAATCAATACAAGGAATAGAAAGTGTTTAGTTTCAATTTAAATCTTGTCTCCTTCTCAGTTGAGCTATGATGTTTTATGGTCTTTGAACAAAGAGCCTAGATCATAAGTGGAGTCCCTTAAGGTTGTATGTTGCTTCATTGTTGCTTGTAATTCCAGGAATTATGCAAATGCTTCAGAGATTCAACAGGGTTGCAAGTTTATTGAGGAGGATATCAGGTAAGAATGAGATTTAGATTGAACATTGATGTCTATTTACAAGGTGAATGGATAGATCATATATCTAAATATATGAATAAGTATCAGATATCCAAAATGCATGAGGGAGATTCATGAATTGCCCAACGGATTAGGCACTGATCAGCTACAAGATCATTAGTTCATTGTCCATATTTGGTTTTCATCTACTTTCCCCATCCACATATATTCAAAATCAAATTCAAATCATCTTTACATTTTATGTTCAAGAGCTAGAATAGTTTAACCCTCACTTAGCTTATGAGATTTATAGATTTGCATTTAGCTACTCTAGATCTATGTCATTACATGAGTTATTAGGAGAAATAAGGGTTTTATCTGCTTAATAGATTCAGGGATATGTTTTGCACTTGTATGGTATCAATTGAATCTGAGGTCCACCCACCTAGGTCTTGCAGAGCCTGAAGTAGAAGAAGGGTCTAGCCTCATAGTTGGCCCGGTGTCTGAAATGGCATGTTGAAAATGGGAGTTAGTTGCCCCTAGATATGTCATATTCTTAGTGGGATAATTAAAAACCTTCCAACATTTTCAAACACCGAAAAAATGGCAACTATGTTGGGGAGTTGGATACAGAAAGAACCAAAATCTCTGGCATGAAACAAATTGGATATAGCAAATATATAGCAAGAGGTGTTTCTTATTTCCTTGCTAAAGTTTCATGCACCCCAATCAGTTTTATCCATTTGCAAAAGTAATTTCAAGGTTGAATACTGATGGTGTTACTAGGTTTTATTTCTAGTCAATTCAACTAGTTGTGGTTTTCGTAGTACTATACTATTGCAAATTCAGAGTCAGAATTGTGATCAAAAGTTTTTCTCTCTTCTAAGTGTTTTGAAGTTTTGCAAATTCTACAAAGTGACAATTCAGTTCAGATTTGTCATGTTATAAATCATGTGTTAAATCTTTCTCACAATTGTGAGTGGCAACTCTCTCTAAAAGGATCTCTGAACCAATGTAGATTGGTTACATAAAATTTCTTTCAATAGTTTTCAATTGAATTAGACATATATGAAAGTTGTGTCAAATTTTAAACAAAAAAAGAGAGTATATGAATTTCTGACCACTAAGTTTTAATTGATTTTCTATCATAAGAATTTTTAATGATAAATGTGAATCACTGTTGTGATTTCATTTTTCTCCTCAAGGAGATGGTGACTCTATAAGGATATGATTAGTGGTGTGAGGAATTGAGATCAGCACTAGGCCAACCAGCAGATCAATGTTTTTAGTAGTAACACTTGAGGTATTTTATATTTTCACGTGATTCCTGTTTCATGAAAGTGAGTTATACATATGTATTCTCTATCAAGTGGTATTTTCAGCACTAAGAGGAGAAGAATAGTTTGAAGGTTTCATACACTTCATTGATTAAGTTTCAACATGTTGTGTTTAAGTTGTGAATTGTATTTGAAGAGGTTTATTTGGTAGAAGACTGTCTAGATTTGCTGCAAATTACAAATTAGAATTAGTGTTAATGAGGTTCAAATTTTTAAAGGATGTCAAGATTCATTTAACCTAGGATGCAACCGGTTAGTGAATTTCCTAGATCCATTTCTACCAAGCGGTGTATGCCATTAAGTTTTAATGGTATTCATGGTTTCTCAAATGTCATTCCTAATGATGTTAGGAAATGTTTTCCTAAGTTTAGTGGGAACCATCTTGTCTTACCTAGTCATCATGTTGAACTGTTCACTGATTTGATGGGTGACTATGAGATTGCTCATGAGGACATTCACATGAAGCTATTTGTTCAAACTTTGGAATATGATGCTAGAGACTAGTTTTCTTTTCTACCAGCATGCTCTATTTCATCTTGGGGTGAGTTGCATTCTGCCTTCATGGAGCAATTTGGAGAATGGGTAAACATATCTGATTCTTATGACAAGTTCTTAAAGATTCATATTCAAAGTGATGAACTTGTCCCTCAATTTAACATCAAATTTGTGAGAGTTTTGAATGAAATCCCTAAGATTTATAGACCCGATGATCAAATGTGTTTAGTTGTATATTTTGATGCATTTGACAAGAAAATGAATTATCTACTAAGGGATAAAGAACCACAGACGTTATATTAGGATTTTTTGACCGCTAGGGATATTCAGAATAATATGAAGTATGGATTGATTAGAGGCCATTTTCTTATGAATGATTTCCAGTATAATGGTCATGAAAGAAAATTTGAACATGGTGTTGATGCTTCAGTTTCAAATAAGCATATCAACACTCTTGCTATAGGTTCTAATTAGATCGAGAATTTAAATCAAAATATGTGTATAATGAAGGTTAGTCCGGTTGCAAATAGAAACACACATGTTCATGATACTACAATAGTGAATAGTATTTCAGACTTTGATAAGGTTCAGCATTGTGTTGATTTTATGAATTGAAGTTAAGTTACAGCAGTAAGTTCTTCTTATAATAATTATATGTATGATGATGTAACTAATGTTTCAAATTTTGAGGATGCTACACCTAAATCTCAGTCTTATGTAAGTGAGAAGGCTAGAAGTTATATCTCTAGTCATGAGCTTCATGTTGCTGATCCGATATGTTATGGAGAGATAACACAAGATGGAGAATATAAATCAAACTTATCTCAGTCACAGTCAGAAGAACAGAGTTCACATTTTTGTAATGTTTCAGCAATAGATGATAAGATGGATTCACTTGACCAATCGGATATGTAAGAAATGAATTCTCTTATTGAGAGATTGTATTATGTTGAGAATGTTATAAAGGTTAAAGTTGAAAGATATGCATCTCAATATAAGTACGAAGAAGCTGCAAGTTATCTTCCAAGTGATAATGAAGTTGCTGATCCAGTGTATTGTGAAGATAATGATGTTAGTGGTTGCTCAAGTCAAGAAGAGGACAATGCTAGCATGTTTTCATCTTCATGTGAATCAGATGCAAATTGGAAAGAAGAAAGTGATGACATAAGTGATTATTCTTATGTCAGTAAAAGTATGATTTCCATTTCTAAATCTGAAAGTGAAATTTGATTTCATAGTTATACAATTCAACTAGATGTTGAAAGTTGTGAAGAGTTGTCTACACAATATGAGGATAAAGAAATTGTTTATAAGGATGGATTAGCTAATTGTGTAGATGATTGTATTGAGGATGCATATAGTGATGATCAGTATATGAGTGATCCTAAGATTAATGTATCAACACCTATCGATAAGATAAATAATGATAGGTTTGCAAGACATTTGAATCATCTTAAAGGAGATAATGAAAGCAATTTTGATTCATATTTTGCATGCTTCATTGATGGAGTTAATGATGTGTCTTTGAATGATGATTCTAATTCTTCTTTTTCACATGATGAAATTTTTCTTGACAGTGGTGTAAGAAGTAGTTTTCAAATGTACACTAACATTTTGTATGATGAAGATCTTGATGATGGTCAGCTTATGTTTTGCCAAGATGTTCAACAAGGATCACTACATGGATTTATTAATCCACTGTTTGAGGAGAACTGTGAGCTTTTAGATTTAGTTGAGTTGGATATAAGTGATGATGAATTATCATACCACTATAAGAAATCAGTTTACTCTTCTTCCAGATGTGATAGTGAATGTACTAATCAACATTTCAATTGTGATTACAAGAATAAGGTGTTTGATGAGAGTGCTATTGAAAATCAGCGTGCACCTTGTAAATATTTTATGATGAACTTTATAATGTGAAGATTAATTTATTTTCTGATTGTGAAGAACCATTTGAAGACTATGGATTAGTTTTAGATTATGATATTGATGACATGTGTGAATACCAGTCAGATTGTTCATTTGAGCATCCTCCAGTTATGCAAAAGGATATACAATTTGAAGGTATTAGTGATCCTTTTCCGCATGTTGAATATGATGTATTCATATTTGAGATTGATAGCATGCATGATTTGTTTAATAAAGAAGAGTTTCAGCTTTAGTCTGATATGTTTGACCATGTAATCAATATTTTGATAATGAGAAAATGGTTGAGAATGAAGCAAGTTTTTATATGCATTATGGAAGTAAGAATGGAGACTTAGTTTTACTAAGTGTTGAGTTTCAGGAAGCTAATATAATTGGTGAAACTAATAGGAGAAGTATTTTTAGTTTACCTCATGCATGTTCAAATGACAATTAGGTATACGAAAGAGGTAAACAATTTTGTTGAAGTTCGGTGGCCCAGGGCCATCGTGTGTAAATAGTAGAGGTAGTTGTTTTTTGCTTTCAGTAAAGTTGTTTGAGAGGACTTTTTTTACAATTCAGGTGTGTTGTCTACTTCTACCAAAGATCCAAATCCTTCCCATGCCCATAAGGGACATGCATCCCAAGACAGAGCCATTGTTGGGACTAAAAATTGCATGGTCAATTTTGAGTACCATTGAGAATTTGAGCCCTATAAATGCTTTTAAATGCTTTTGTACCTGGCTATACCTTTGAGGGCCCTAAGGTGTTTAATGTTTCTAACACTCTAAATTTAGTGCATCTAAGTGTTCTATGAAGTTAGATTGTCATTCCAAGTCATTCCGTGAAGTCCTATTTTGAGCTAGTGTTAATTCTACATTTTTACCCCAAGTGTCAAACAATGACAGGAGCCCATGTTTGCAACTGAATATCTTGCACCTAGAAATATTTCATGATCCACCACTTTGGGATTATCTACTGTCTATACCAGAGAGCCTATATTTCAGATTTTGAGTCATTTCGAGTCCATTTGCCTAGGTTTTGAATCCCTCAACATTGGTCAGTTATCAATGTCATGCTAATATGAAATGTTCAGAATTCTGGGAAGCCCTATTTGATGTGTTATAACTTTTGACCAGTTGTCTAAAATGATGAAATTCCTATTGCATTGCATTTTAGAGGTTAGAGACATGTTATTTTTAAAGTTTGAGCTTATGAAGAATCTGTTTGATTAGTTTTCACATGCGATTCCAAATGTAATTTGTAACTTTTACTGGTGTCATGATTTGCAGATTTGTCGAAATCCCTATTCGTGATGTCATAATTTCTAATCCATGATTTGTAAGACAGAATGGATTGTACCACTATGTTGTCATCTAAAACTTCTTTAAGTGTGCTAGTTTTTAAGTGTTGATGAAGCCATTTGCACACTTTTCTAGGTCAATTCAATTTGCAAAAAATGCTTTCTGCCATTGTTTCAATCTATAAAATATGAGTAGCCCACTTTGATCGCTCTCCATTTGCATCTTGTTAGTCATCATAAGCCTAAATCACAAACTTAAAATATGACAGAGAACTAATGCCTAAGTTTTTGTCTTTCCAAGTGTCAGTTTACCAAATTTTTGATGCCGATTCCAAACCCAGTTTAGTGTTTTCTGACATGTTTATGTGTAGGTAATTCTGAGAGGGAAACTTTGACAGTCAATATCTTTTGACTAAGAATTCATCATGAGATGAGATTTGATAGGGTGCAAGTATGCGAAACAAAGAATCAATGTGTTCAATTTTAGAGCCTAATCAAGTGTTTGGGTTAGTTTTTAAGGCCAGTCAAAGCACCCTCTAGCACTAAGTTGATGAGTTGCAGATTAATGGTAAAATAATCTTTAATTGATGGTTTAGTATTTGAACTTGTTTCTAATAAGTATGAGATGGTTAATGGATCAATTTACCAGTTCAATCATTAGAAAATGAAAAAAAAATTAGCCAGACCCACTTTGGGGCCCGACTAATTGCATCAGACTGATTAGATATGGGAAAGGAAGATGTAATCATTCTTTCAATGTTGATGTTTTTGTCTGTGAACATAATTGTGAAGAGTTTTCAAGTAAGAATCAAAGTCACAATCTTAAGATGCTTGAATTATTTGTCATCACTATATCCATCAATTAGTGATCTTCCTTCGATTTTCAGAACAACAAATAATATGAAGATACATCAAAGACTACTTTGTTGATGTGGATTCAATCTTCCTTTCTTATTCTACGTATAGGAGTTCATTCATAAAAAATGTTCAAATGGCATTTGTTAGAGTCTGGAAAGTTTTGGAACTATGCTTCCAACTTTTGGTTATAGAAAACAAGCAACTCAATGGAAGTTTTTTATAGGTTGCTTTTTGACTCTCCAAAGTACTTCAGTAGCCAAGTTCAAGTTAATCATGCAATACATGATGTAGTTGCATTGGTACAATCTAGTTGCTATAGGTTTTGAAATTATGGACTCCTCCACAAAATTCATTTGGAAACCTTCCACCAGAGTTTGACTGCAGCATTGGAAATGGTTGAAGAGGTTTGCAAGTAGTTCAAAAACATACTTGGTGTGATGGAAGGAACAACAAAACTAGACTATGCTTTTTGTGTTAAAATATCAACAGAGCACCCTGCATAAAGGAGAACCTACTGATTGAAGACTCAACTATATGAAGAGCATTGCCAAGCCATAAAAGGCAGTTCCACACATGAAAAAGGGAACTTGTAGCAGGTCAAACCCACAACACAAGAATCTATAGCCGACATCAAAGGAAATGCCAAATGGAGCAAGACCATGAATTAAGAAAAGAGACCATCCATGGTTTAAGAGGATCAAACTACCTAGTGAAGGATCATAGTAGTAGGGACATGGGACACCTATGTGTGAAGAATCCACCATTCACACAAATGAAAAAAAGACCTCACGCATGCTTTCAAAGAGCCAACATGTAAAGGGGCAATCAACTTTAGAATAGAGGAAACCTGTGACTAAAAAGGATGAAGTTGCCAGTAAATGAAAGAATGATACACTATAGAAGAATCCACGATAGATTGAAAGCATATCACACAAGTCAAAATGTAGGGAACCAAATAGGATGAAACATCTAGTAGGCAACAAAAGAAAATATGGCAGATGGGAATGAGCCAGTTTTGCGTTGAATGAAACAAGGAGTTTATCCTTGGAAAATCCTTGTGTTGGGCATCCTCCATCTGCAATCTTAGATACATCTAACCATCAGAGTGGACTGTGTTCATAAGATTATAAAAAATGTGGCACCCAATTGCAAGAATGAGAGCATTTGGATATCTTGAAAGAGCTTTTGAAACTGCCCATACACGAAGTAGAGAGCCCACATTAGAACCCATACTAGTAGGAGAAACATGTGCAGGGTAAGAAAAATTTGGACATGTGGCAAGTGGGTCCCGTGCATGGTGAGGTGGCATTGTAGAGTAAGCTCAAGTAGGAATCACCCAGATGCTGACACATGGTGCATCAAACGAACTGTGCATTTCCACAAAAGAAAGATGCCTGGAAGATAAGTAATGCGGGTATGCGAGATCATGCCATGTGGCATTGAGTCTCGGGTGTGTTGATGTGGTAATGATGAAGCAGGGGCTTTGAGTAATGACATGGAATCTAATGAACAGTGGTTGGCCAATCAGAGGCTATCACGTGGAAAAAAATCTTAGTCAAACCAGTTGACCCCAAAGTGCAAGGATAAAGGGAAAAAAAAATATTTAAAATGTCAAATTTTTATCATTTTTCAAAATAAGGATGCATGTCACTGAATTTCAAATTTAGAAAGGGGTTTTAACCTAAAGTTTTAACTTTAGAGTAATTAAAATTTTAAAAAAATTTAAATTTCAAAGAGTGTAGACTTGAACCTTGTAGCAGGGGGGTATTGTTTTTCAAACTTATATTTTGGGCATTTTTGAGAAGCAAATATTGCAATATTATATATTGTCGAAATCAGGGGAAGAAATTTTTTTTGATTCTAAGGTTAGTTTTAGCACAGGAAGTAGTTTATTCAAGATACAAGAGGATTTTTCCCAGGTTCCTAATTTGCAACTGTATTCAAGTGACAAATTTCAAAACTATTTTTAGCAAGGTAATCACCTGAATATGCATAAAAGACAATGAAAATGCAGTTGGGTTCGAATTGAGTTACTTTCAAATCAGTTAAATTTTAATTCCTTCAACATTTCATGAGGCATATTAGATATTTTGGTTATAGAAATGGTTTTCATCATTTCATCTAAGATATTTTCAAATCAGTTACAAGTAATGATGAAAACAAAATCAGATCAAAATGGTAGAAAGATGAAAGAGGTTTTTAGTTGTAGGAGATTGAATTTAAAGTGGACAGATGTTAGTTGCATAACAGATTCAGGAATTCACTTCTTGCTATATCTTTCTTTCTTTCATTCATTGTAAGGGTTGGAATTTTGGAAATTTTTCTTCAGAATGAAGGCATTTAGTAGAATTGGCCTGGAATTGATGAATTTTGAGTGGAAGATCTGGGATGTGCTAGTTCCAAACCATGAAGCTTTTTCTTTGGCTGTGATACCCTCTTCCCATCCAATCAACTTCTCATTCTTGCCATTTTCTCTCTTGTATGACATCATTTGTTCATTGAATAGTCTAGTTTATTAGGTTTTTTATGAGTTAAGTTGATGCATTTTTATGTATTATTTCAAGGAAATCAATACAAGGAACATCAAGTGTTTAGTTTCAATTTAAATCTTGTCTCCTTTCTCAGTTGAGCTATAATGTTTTATTGTCTTTGAACAAAGAGCCTAGATCATAAGTGCAGTCCCTTGAGGCTATATGTTGCTTCATTGTTGATTATAATTCAAGGAATTATGTAAATGCTTTAGAGATTCAACAGGGTTACAGATTTATTGAGGAGGATATTAGGTAAGAATGAGATTTAGATTCAACATTGATGTCTATTTACAAGGTGAATAGATAGATCATATATCTGAGCATATGAATAAGTATCAGATATCCAAAATGCATGAGGGAAATTCATGAATTGCCCAATTAATCAGGCATTGATCAACTACAAGATCATTAGTTTGTTGTCCATACTTGGTTTTCATATTCTTTCCCCACCCACATAAAATCAAAATCAAATTCAAATCATCTTTACATTTTATGTTGAAGAGCTAGAATAGTTTAACCCTCCCCCAGCTTATGAGATTTATAGATTTGCATTTAGCTACGATAGATTTGTGTCATTACATGAGTTATTAGGAGAAATAAAGGTTTTATCTACTTAATAGATTCAAAGATATGTTTTGCACTGGTATGGTATCAATTGAATCTGAGGTCCACCCACCTAGGTCTTGCAGAGCCTAAAGTAGAAGAAGGGTCTAGTCTTATAGTTGGCCTGGTGTCTAAAATAGCATGTTGAAAATGGGAGTTAGCTACCCCTATATATGTCATATTCTCATTGGGATAATTGAAAACCCTCTAGCATTTTCAAACACCAACAAAGACTTGGTAAAATTTTGCATTTTTTTGACATTGCTTGCAAGGTGCACAAGTTTTCAAGATGTGCTAGGTTTGCTTCTACTAAGGTGCATTAGAATTTTTTGAAGAAGTTAGAGGTGTATTGACAGTTAACTACTAGTTCCAAATTTAGAGCTTTTCATGCACCGAAAATATACTTTGGAAATATTTTAACTCATACAATCATCAATTGAAGGTTGAACTTATATTTTTAGCACCTCCAGAGACTCCCACATCATATAATGGCTTTCTTTTTCTTATTTTATCATGCTTTCTTTTTTGTAAGACATGTAAAGGCTCATGCATCTATTAATGATATAAATAAGGATGGAGTTCTACTTAGCACCAATTAGATAGTTAGTTTGTACATAAATAGATTTTTTTTATTAGTTTAGACGCATACGCTTGCGTAAAGAAACTTCTCACTCTCAATAGAAATTGAGAAGATTATTTCTTATATATTTAGGAATACAATATGTATTCCAGCTAGTTATTTTGATGTAATAATATATGCTATTGGTGCTCTCATTTGGAGTGTAGTTATTCCTGCCTGAGTGTGTTATACTTTGTGAATGTATGTTCATGGAATGTAATGGAGCCAATAGTTTTATTATGTTATTTTCATTGAGCAATCTTTTAATTCTAGTGTTTGCTACATGTTTACAAATTCCACTGATGTACTTAGTTTGAGAAGAGATCACTCTGTTGTTCCTACATAGCTTTTTGTCTCACATGAGCATACTTCTTGTGTCCTAGTGATCTAATGTGTAAGAATTTTCCTAAGGGAAAAATTCAACTAGGAACTAAGAACTCAGACACAAGCACAACTATAGATCAAAAAGAGAAAGTATGATCAGAATGGCAATACATTCATTTAATATGTAATGTGAAAGTACACTAGGAGTGCCTATATATAAAGGCCTCTAAGATACATCTAGAATGCCTCATAAATAACATCATGATAAGTCATACAACTAGACACATGTCCACCAAATATGGGTTATCCTCCATTAAGGATGAAAGTATGTGCGATGATGAGAGGATAAGCCTACAAGGGTGTGACATGCAAATTAGTGTTGTAGACACCATGTGCTAAAATAGAGTTTTGTAGTCCTGTGTTGTCAACATGACAACTCAAAAAGGTGTGCAAGCTCCTAAGTGTCTCACAAAATAAAATAATAAAATAATGAAAAAATAATAAAATAATGCATTAACCTAATTAAACTTAAGTAAGTGTAAATAGTAAATACATATTTGCACCAACACCCCTCCTTAAGTGCAATTTAGGAAAATGCCCTTAAGCTTACAAAAACTAGGATGAAGTGCATAATGGGTCCTAGCTACTAGGCCATGTTAGGTACCCATGTACATAATGATATGAAATTCTCTCATAAAAGCAGAGAAAGAGGGAAAACCTCATGGAAAAAACCCTCCCCCAAAGAGAGAGATAGATAGGGATGCATGGATGGATGGAGTAATCAAGACACGTAATCCAATATATACATAAGTGAAGAATGAGAAGAACTAGAACCTCATAAGAGGAAAAAATTTCCCCATAAGAAAGAAGAGGAAGAGAGACAAGGTACCCCCCCCCCCCCCCCCCCCCCCCAAAATGAAGAGTGCTAACAAGTGAAAACTACTCCAAGGAAGAAGCTTGTCCAAGATTGTTGAATGAGATTTGTCCCATTTGGAAGAAATAAAGGCAAAGGTACTATCTTGAAGATGAATAATGGCCCTGAAACCTGCTCAAGTATCCTTGTGATGATGTTAATGTTTGTCCCTTCCAGTTGTTCTGAAAGGAATGAATGCAGATCTGGAAAGGATGTCTGGTGAACCTGTTTCAATGAACCATCTATCTCCTCTACTAACAAAGAGGCCTCCAACAACTGCTGTTCATAAGGATCCACAATCACACCAACCTATAAAGATTGATCATGTAGAGAATGAACGTGAGGGTCAGAGTGAGCCCTCACAAAAATTATAGAAGGATCACCTTCATCAAAGAGAAGATATAAGTCCTTAAGGCTATCTGCCAAATCAATTGAAGCTAGAGCTAGAAGACAAGATGTACCATGTTGTGTTGGACCTTTCACTGTGGCAATGTAAGCATGTGGACTATACTGATGATGTGACCTCTCACTGCAATTGTCAATAGAACTCCACGTGTCTAAATCTATTGAATCACTATTACTTGTGTCAATATCAGTTTCCACTGTGTATGAAGTGTGGAGAGGATTAGAGGATAAGCTAGGTGAACTTTCCTCAAAGAGTACATCCTTCTCCACAAAAATCTCATGTGTTGCTAGATCCATAAGTCTATAAGCTTTAGCATTGTCTTCATAATTGATGAAAGTACAAGGCCTAGGTGTTGGTGCCTTGCAAATCCTAGAAGATAGGTTTGCCCATGTTGGAAAACCAAAGACTTTGAAGTGACTCATAACCAATTTTCTACTGCACCATGCCTCAAAATGAGTCTTCCTGTCTAAGGCATTATGAGGATACCTATTAAGTATGTGTGTAGCACTACTAATGGCTTCAACTTCAAGTGTAGGATCAAGAGACTTGACTTTTATCATGCAACTTGCCATGGTTTTGAGAGTCTTAATCCTAATAGTTGTAACATTTGTCTTGTGTGGACTAAATGCTGGTGGATTCTGAAGATCAATTCCCTCAAATCTACAAAAGGCCTTAAGTCTTCTATTAACATATTTGTTCTCATTGTCCACCTGAAGTACCTTGATGGCTTTCCTTGACTTGTGTTCAATATGAGTCTTAAAGACTTGAGGCTTATCAACCACTTTATTCTTGTGATGAAGGAAGTAGACCCAAGTGAATCCTTAAAAGTCATCAACAAATGTGAGGATGTAGTGGCCTTGGCTGATTAAAGTCACTAAAAAGGGTCCTGCTAAAACCATGTGAACTAACTAGAGAACAACTAGAGCTTGTGAAGACTTCCCTTTATCAAACTTCTCCTTGAGATTCATATCTACTAAAAATGATGAACATTCTCCCTTAGAAAATTTTATGTTAGGTATACCTTTGACCATATGTTTTGAGAAAAGTTGCTAAACAGAGTGAAAATCAAGGTGACCAAACCACTCATGCCATAATGTGATTTGTGAAGTAGAGTGAGTCAACAAAGCTTGAGAAGGAGAATTAGGCACAAAATGGGAGAAGGAATAAAACCTCTTGTCATCATTGACTTTCCCCACTGCAACCAATGAATCATCTTTTAAAGTTCACACCATCACTAAATCTAGAAGGAACTCAAATTTATGACCATCTCCAAGGTGAGTGATTAGGTAAACTGATAGGATATTGGAGCTACGGTTTGGAATGTAGAGAAAATCTTTAAATTCCCCATTTTCCATTTCCACATGTCCTTTCCCTTCAACTTCCATTTTAGTATCATCTCCCAGAAATATGTGTGGTACCTTTGATTGCTTCAATGAAGACAAGTCTCCCTTTGAAGAACCCATATGGTAGGAGGCACTTGAGTCAAGTATCCATTCCAAAGAAGAACTTGTGTTTGCCATAAGTGCTTGTCCTTTACCCTTTGAAGAGGTTGGAGTTGAATCCTAGAAGTACCTAGTACTTGAATCTTGTTCTTCTTGAGTAGATTTTCTAGCTCATGATTAATTCTTTTAGTATTACAATGATGTTCATCATGATTTAGATTTTTGCAGTATGCACAAAATAGTTTGTCCTTCTTTTCATTACTTCCTTTCTTGTTGCAAGAAGAAATGCCTTGTTGTGAGGAGGATTGTTGTGTCTCAGATTGTGATTTGTGCTTCCATTGCTTCTTCTTTTTGTTTCTTTTCCCTCCTTGACTTGATTTCTGCTCATCACTAGCCACCAAGGCTTTGGTTTTTGATGACTTGAGAAGTCCTAAATCCATCAAGTGAGATTGTTGAATGATCAATTTTTTTACAAATGCATCAAATGAAGGCTTCTGGTAAGCAGATCCCATGGTCAACCTATGAGTATTAAAACTTGAAACAAAGGAAGCGTATTCTAAAGGTAGCCTCTTTAGGATGTGATGAATCAACTTCTCATCCTTCATGGGATTACCATAATCTTTAAGAAGTGCCCTATACTCATTGACTTTGATAATGTAATCCTAAATTGTGTCAAAGTTCTTTGGATCCAAGAGAAGTAGATAATCCTCAATTTGAAATCCCTTTTCCTCATCCACCTTACCATATAATGCTACAAGTTTATCCCAAGTTGGTTTTGATTCTATAGAACTGGCAATGTGAAACAAGAGATCTCTATGAACACAATTCCTAATAACTCCTAAAGCTTGTCAGTCTTGAGCTTGCCAATTAATGAGTTCTTTAGCATCAGTAGGTTTGGTAATTTTACCATCAACATAAAGACTATATCCTTTTTCCATTAATCTACTCCATGCAATATCTTTCTATGTAGAATAGTTGCATGAAGTTAGAGGAGGACATTTAAAACCCATGATGCAAAAAATAAAAAGAGCGCAAAAGAGAGACACAAGAACACATCACACCCCCCCCCCCCCCCCCCACCCTTTCACTTAATCAAAAGATCCCCTTTAAAAGGATTCTTTTGGCACTTTATAAATAGTTTATGTATAATGGGACATTTGTCAAAGTAAACAAAGTGGACCTTCTAATTTTGCGTTTACAACTGCCTTATGAGGCCAAAATCTATCACTAAGAACTATAGCTAAAAGCCCTAATTTTGAAAGTGAGAATTTTGTCCACACAACCCTAGAATTTGACTTAAGATCTGGAAAGTAGACAAAAAATATACATTTCAAAAAAAAACAAAACCTTAAAAACTGACCAGATGTGCAAGTATGGAGCATTTGAAGTTGCAAAATGTAGGATTATGCAAGTACAGTCACCAAAAATGCAATTTTTGAACAATCCTTGCACCAAAACTAGATAATAACACCACCACTAAAAATTCAAGAAATTTTACCCAATTTGAAAAAAATTGTACCTAAATCAGAGTCTAGATATCCAAGTTATGGGCTCACAAAGTCAGGCTGCCAAATTGAAAAGCAATTTGGAGAGGGGTCTGGTAGGAAGACTAGGTGATTAAATTTGACAGTCAAATATCCATCATAGTAGTTATAAAATGCCTAATTTTGATGGTCAGATGATTGTCAATTTTAGCACAGTGAAATGCTAATGCAGGAAAAAAAACTGGGCCCCCTGCTAACATGTCAAGCTAATGTGTTTTCTATATAGTATGGAATGCTAACATGGTAGTAGCAGTATGACTTACGAAAGAGCAGACTATACTATGACATGGATAAATGGTATACATCAACTATACACATGATGGTACAATCATTGTCTGCGTGGTAGATTGGTGGCAGCTTACGTGTCTTGACTGGGTGCATTCTATCACGTGCTGAAAGTAGAGAATGCCACGTGTTAGAATAAGTGTGGTCCATGTGGACAAGTGTAGAGTGTTGCATGACACTAAAATCTATGTGCAGGCTTTCGATGGATGGTTTGCAAGTTCCAGTTGCCTGAATATACTCTTGCTTGTCAGAATATCTTCATGTCACAAGGATTGGACACTCGTGCTAGAAATTAGTTATTAGTGTGTTGCCTCACTTTTCATCCGATACCTATTATGCAAAAGTGGAAATTTAACTTGTATTGTGTTTATTCTAGTTAAGTCAGTCCCTTCTTCCTCAAGTGATAAGTATCTCCATCGAGTTTTCATCTTTTCCCTTTTCCTGCATTGTATAGCCAAGTGGGTTTTCTTTATCATTATGAGTCTTTTGGGTAGTTTAGGACCTTGCTCGATGGAGATTCTTGAATTATGTTACTTTAGATGAACTTACTTGCAGCTCATTTTGTTTTTAACATAAAGAAAGTTGGACCAGCAAAAAATCTAGTTTCATCTTCTCCTTGGCGAGTTTTCACACCCCGAAGGTGGAACTCCACCGAGATTTACAAATGTGATTTGTGAGCTTAAATAAAGAGAGGTAAATTATGTTATGGATAGAACATTCAAGAATTGCCATAATTTTATGATGGGAATCATACAAAATTTGCTAAGATGATCAGAATAAGATCTAGTGGAAAACTCTGAAACAACTTCTCCTCAGCGGACTTTGAACTAAGAAGTTAATTTTCCAGAAAGGCATTTGTGAAAAGGTAAAATAAGTCAGTGGGCCCCATTTTTCACTCATGAAGCCATTTTTATGTTTTTTGAAGGCTTAAAGTAAAGTGGTTAGTACAGTGAAGATAAAACAAGGGCAAAAGCGAAATTGTGGAAATTGCCTTCTCCTCTGTGGGCTTTCTACCCTCAACAACAATTTTTTGCATGTAATGGAAAATCGTTCTTGCAAGCACAATAATTGTGTAAATTGATCATGGGATGTTTTGGGAAAGATAACTGAAGCAAATTAGTTGAGTTTGTGAAGATATTTTGATAGAATCTAGTCAGGTAGATTTCTTCCCAAGGAGTACTCTATTTTTATTTCTCCAAAACTGGCTAAAAATGGAAAAGTAAGTCTGTAATTAAAGAAAGTTACCATTGGACCAATAGGAATAGTGAAAAGACAAGGAAAAATTCATTAGAACCCTCACATTTACTAATTCAATAGATTTATCCTTAAATTCACTCGTGTGGCATGGATCATGAAAATCAACGAACAGACTAAGGGTTCTTATATAAAGATAAGTGTAACAGATTTTAAAATTACTACTTTCTCTTTCGAATTGTTATGATAAATAGTGCTTCCAAAAATTTTCAAAGTTAAAAGGTTCACTCCTTACACTATTTTCAATTATTAGATTTCAATTTACCTTTATATCAAACAAAATGGCAACAAGATTTTCTGGTTTTGATGGGCTGAGTGGAGTTAAGTCAACGTGGTAGAATATTATAGACACTTCACTCAATTTTTGTGACATGCAAGACTTATAAAGGAGACTAAGGACCGAGCCAATTCATCCCATAATGACAAAACTTTGAGGAAGTGGATTAGTAGACACAACCATATTTCCAATGGGAGTACAAGCTCTAGAATTGATTATTGAATACATCAATCATTACAATCTAGATACAAAACAAATCTTAATACCAGATCAAATAGTGCTAATCTCAATTGATAGGCAAGTGGTAGTGAACTACCTATAGATTCCAAAAAGAGAGGAGTTCTCTGAATTAACAATTAGAGGAGCTATGTTTGAATTCTCTTTGAAGAAGATGGTGTGGCGAAAGGAGATCATGAGTTCTTGGTTCCAAAATCCAAGGGGAGCTAAGAGTAAGGTCCCTAAAACCCTTTTCGGCACTGATCTCAAGCTTGAGATTGTGGAAATTCTAGTCCTATTGCATCAACTTAAAGGTGAGGTAGAAGCCGTTAATTTTGTAGAACAATACTTCTTTTTGGTGCAACTTATTTGCTTAGATACATAGTATTTTGACTGGTGTATGAGGTAAGTGAACATATGTCTAGGGCTCTTAGTGTGGCTAAGTTCTATAATTCATTTTATATGTCTTCTTTCTTGATATATATGTTGGCTTCCCTACAATTGTGGCCAGGACTCCCCAGAATAGAGAATTTTCCTGATGATGTGAAAAGCTATGAATTTTATCCATGTCTGTAGTTGCAGAATAGTAATGCAAAGTATATCCAAGTAAATGATGCATTCATAATGAGAATGTGTAGGGAACTCCAAGGATGTCTAGAGCAGACATTCAGTCTAGAAGTAATGGTGGTCATCAGTCAATTTGGTAGTTATTTCATTCAGTTCTCATCTTTTTCTTATTTGCATCTTGCAATGTTTGATGGATTTCCTCTGAAGCTGCCTAGATACTCGAATGACATGATTGTACTCATTGAGATCATGAGGTAAGTGATTTAGGTGAATGTGTTGAGTGCCAATTTGAGGAAGAAGGGGTATGAATTCCCCATGAAAGTTGGGGCCTATAGTTCTTAGTCTCAATCAGATGCTAAGAACATGGTCAAGGCATTTGAGAACAAATATAGACTTGAAGAATATGAAGTGGTAAGGCCCATGTTTGATCCTAATAGATATGCAAGAGATGTGCTTCAAATTGGAAGCGTAATCAAGCACATAACTACAATAGAAGATTATTGGGTGGATTGTAAAGATGAGTTGGAGAGTCGAGATCGAGCTTTTGCTAGATTGATAGTGGATCAAATAAAGACAGATGGCATTAACTTAGATGTGCAAGGGCTAGAAGATGATGGGAAAAATTTGTATAGAAATACATATTTGACTAGGAAATGGGTTGAGTGGACAACAAAATAAGGCTGGAGTAAGAGTAAGACTACTCAAGCTTCTCTAGCTACTGCTACTCCTACTTCTTCTTAGAGTTCCACATCTAGTGTTACAACTACAACTACTCAAGGACTTGCTAAATCTGTAGGAGGAGCTGACCAACCCCCAGAGAGAAACATTTCAATAGCTCCAACTTACCAGGGTGGTCTTGTACCAAGTATTATAGCCCAAGCTAGTACCAAGGAAAAGAAGACTGAAGAGCCAAAATATGGTGTTACTTCTCTAGTCTCACCTCCCCATGTTACTCCAACTCCATCTCCTCACGTTACTCCAACTCCATCTCCTCATCATATCCCTGGTCCATCTACGAGGGCTCCTCTTTTGAAGCCAACTAGTTCCCCCATTCAGATAGAAGAGATAGGGGATGAAAAGAGTAGTAGTAGCGAGTCCATTGAATTTGATGAAGCTACAAAGAAGACTCAAGAGGAAGAGAAATCCCATAGTTCATCTAGGCTTCTTTTTCAAGATCCAAAGAATCCTTTTTCTGCAACTATAGTGGCAGTGACTTTGATGAAGAAGAAAATCTTCAGTACAGAGTCACTTGGGGCTACTTCTAAAGTGATTAGTACAAAGTCCTTGATAGAAGATACCTTAGAAAGGAAGAGAAAGAGAAAAGAGGAGAGTATCCCTACAAAAGATATTGTGTCTCAAGAAGTTCACTCTAGGTCTGTAGTAGTGAAAGCCAAGAAGTAAAAGACTCTATCAATACTTGGGCAAGATTCAGAAATAGGACACTTAACAATGGAGATAGAAAAGCCAAACAAAGCAGGGAGAATTGAAGACATGACGCCTGATGATTTCACTCTGCATTCAATTGATCTTGGAGAGGCTAGACATGATACAAAGGTGGGCCTATGGAGATCAAGTAATGAAGTGATAGAACAACAACTGGAGAGCCTCAAATTGTCAAAAATCAAGATGAAGGTTGAGATTGAGGAATTGAAAAGATTTATTAGGCAGTTAGTTGTTCCATTGGCAACCATTACTGGTGTGCCTTCTACTGAGAACCCTATAGTAGAATAATTTCAAGCTTTCATCTCATAGCTTAAAAAAGATAGGCATTTTGGCTAGATCAAAAAAGAATGGATTGAGACACTCAATGCAGATGGAATAGCTCAAATCGATCAAATTGGAAATGTTATCATTCAATTTGAAGATTCAAAGCATTCAATTTAAGCTAGAGATGATTCAATAAAGTTGAAGAGGGACTCAAAGAAACAAGGGAAAAAGTGAGGAAAACCCAAGATAGAGCATTCAAACTCATGAGAGGATTACACACTGACTCACAAACTAGTAGGCAATAGAAGGCTCTTATTGGGGTAGAATTAATGAAGAACAACTTCTCCACATACTTGAGTAATATATCTGGAATGACTTCAAGTAGTCAAAATAGAGTGATAGAGTTGCCAATGCTTAGTGGATGCGTACACATGGCTAATAAAGAATTGACAAGTCAACTAAATGTAGTAAAGGAGTTAGCTCGAGAGCATTCAAAGTGGCTCTTAAGATTCACTAATGTACATGTGCCTAATCACAAAGAAATGATTCCAATTATAGTTGCTACTAAAGCATACAGAGTGAAAACTGAAAAAGGAAAGAAGTCTAAGTGATTCAGTTGATGTTCCCTTTTTTTTTTTCATTTTCTATTGTAAGCCTTTCAAATTTTGTAAATTTTCTAATACAACAAACTGGCATCTTTCCATTTTTCATCCTCAGAAGATGAACCGATTAAAATTCCTATTGTAACGGTCATCTCTCAAACTCTATATGTATGAAGTTGAATGATTAATGGAGGGTATACAAAATGTTTGGTGTGAAATACTTGTTGTTGCAGAGACAATTAAGAGTATTTTATATTGATTATTTTCTGTTCCAGTTGGCTTTAAGTTTGTATCTTTCTCTTATGGTTTGGATTGGAACAAGGAAGAAATAGAGTTTTGCTTCCCCTATTTGTTATACAACAAATGAACGCAATAAGTATTGTCATTGGTCATTCTGAGAGGAATTTTGAACATTATCAATTTAGCAAATAAAAATAGATTTCAGTTCTTGTAGTTTAGCTCATGGAAAGTTTTGTAGATTCATAATATGTGTAGATGCATAAAACTAAATAGATTATTAAAAAATTATGTTCACCTGAGTTAGATCTTTCCTAAGTCTAGCTTGGTTATACCTCTATTGTTCTCAGGTTAAGAACACACCCCCAATTAGATGATAGGAATAAAAATAATTCACTAAAAATCTATCATAGGGAGCTGTACCTATTAATTCAAAGGAAATCCCATTAATCTACAGAGGGCTTTTCAACTATTGTAACTAGATATTGTTCAAAAAATTTGGGAATTTAAGGGTCAAATCCAAAGAGCAAATCTATTTACCAATAGATTTTTTATGACTCTGCTGGGGAATATGAATAGTCGCTTGACCAAAAATCCTATGCCATGAGGAAAAATGGTACTACCTCATGAAAATATTATTCTAGTTCTCCAACCCAACCTTGGTTTTCAAGATGACCAAGAGGACATAATTTCATCCGTCAACACATTCATTCGGAGACATAGAAGGAACACTGAACATTATTGGAATGCTAGCTAGGTATTAGAGGAAGAAGATAGAAGAGCTAAAGCCTTGCAAAGAGTTGTTCAAAGGAGAGATATTTGGATAGCAGAAAGACAATTAAGACAATAAGCTCAGAGATAAATTAGACCCAGCATCCTAGAACAATTTAGGTTCCTCAGAAGTACCAAGGAACAGGGTGGGCAAGATCCTACCTTTGATAAACTTGCAAAGCTTGGCTTTCCTATTTTAGACATCCCAAAGCAAAAAGGTGAATGTAAAAGTCAGAGTAGACCCCTTTTCCCTATTAGAAATTAGGATGCAAACACTTCACATTCCACTTGTCAAGTGTTAGCACTTCACAAAGTTACTACACCTCCAATTGTTAATTTTTTGCCATATACTACTAGAACAATCATGACTACTCCATGGGCCATGACAATGAGATTGTTAGTGCTAAATTCTTGCCATCCACTCCCAACTAGTTCAAGGAAGAATTTTCCTAAATTCTCAGGTGATGGAAAAGTCACTACAAATGAATACATTAAAGTTTTCTTTGTGGCTACTCATATCTTAGGAGTGGGACATGAAGATGTTGCTATAAGATTATTCGTAGAAACCCTCATGGATAGTGCAATAGATTGGTTTTATCATCTAGTTGATGGCTCAATAACTGATTGGAATACAATGAGAGCTAAATTTGAGACAAGATCCAAAACTGCAGAAGATAAGCATGCCTTGCTAACACAATTGACCTCAACTACGAAGAAACCAACTATGAGCACAAGGGATTTCATTGCCAAATTCAATAAAATTAATAGCAGAATTCCTACTGCTGATAGACCTACACTTGGTCATTTGAAAACTTTCTTTATTAGTACTATGCCTCTAGCTATAAATTATGGTTTGAGAAGAGCACATCCCACTGATCTAGCTGACACACAAAAGAAAGTGATTGAATGTGAGGATGGTTTAATTTCTGCAGGAAAATGGAAATGAGAACTTCAAACTAAAGGGAGTTCTAGTAATACCACATCATTAGAAGAGATGATTCAAAAGTTGTCTAATGAACTAGTAGCAATGAAGAAATAGTTACTAGGATTCAATAGCTCTTGTCAACAGAATTACCAAAATTCACCTGGAAGAAGAAATGAAAGTAGATTCCATAGCTTAGAAGTTCACAACCTAGGTTGCAAATTAAAGCAGTGCCAAAAAAAGGAAATATGTGTGTCTTTCATTTGACCATAGATCATGATAGTGAGAATTTTCTAGAGACTACCTGTATGATGTAGTTGTTATCTACTAATAAATTAAACATTGTGGCTCCTTGTTCAGAGCCTGATTCTTATTCAAATGGTGACTCTGGAAATTTGTTTTTAGAATATGAATCAGATTCTGAATCAAAAGGTTAGTGTTACACAACTATTGATGGAACTTCATACACAATGCTTACCCGTAGACAAATGTTAAAGAATCAAACCTCTAGTCACACTCATAGGAATGACTTCAATCCTTCAATGAGAAATGTACATACTGATCAAGGAGCATCTACTTCACAAATAGCTAAGGACAAGACATCCTTTGATTTCATTCAATTCTGTGAAGAATAAAAAAATCAAATTTCCACTGCTAATTATCTAAAGTCACATCCTTTTGAGTTAAAAAGAATGGTAGACCAATGTAAAGGAAACACATCAGATCCTAATTGTAATGTAATGGTTGAAAAAGAAGATGAAACCTTAACATCTGGTTTGTTTAATCAAGAAGATTCCACAGTTTTAGTAACTTCTCTTGGGAAAAAGCCTGAACCTTTTTATATCTCATTGTACATCAATGGATGTAAACTCAATAGCTATATAATAGATTCAATTGCATCAGATAATGTTATGCCTTATTCTGTAGCTAAAGCTTTGGGTCTCAATCTTACTAAAGTGCATGGAAGATGCTATTCAATGGATGCCAAATAAGTTCCCTTACTCGGATAGATTAAAGATGCTCAAGTAGCTTTAGCTTCACATCCACAAAAAAAGCTCCTATTGACTATCCTAGTAGCTAATATCCTAGCAAGCTATGGACTATTGTTAAGTAGAAGTTTTTGTTGTGACTTAGGAGGAGAAATAAAACTAGACTGGTCCCAAGGAGTAATACCTATTGGGAATAAGAAAGTCAAATTAGAACCTGAAGAAAAGGAAAATTTCATAGTGTTGAAATTAGACGATCCTAAAGCTCAAATCCTATATCAAGAATTAGAATTTGGCAATTATATGTTGTTTACTAAAGAAAACCCAAAAGAGCTAATAGATGAAAATCAAAGTGATAAAGTTTCTAATGGAAATAAAGATGTACTAGGCATATGGATGCTTGAATTTGATGGAATTTGTGCCTCTTCAGGATCTGGAGTAGGTGTAGTATTCATATCCCTAGAAGGAGAACCTAAACCTATGGCTTTCAAATTGGAATTTTGGAATATGAATAACACTATAGAATATGAGGCCTTATTACTTGGAATAATAATAGGAAAAGAAAGAGGAATACAGATTTTAAAAGCCCAAGGTGATGCAGAGCTTATTGTAAAGTAGGTAAAAGGGCAGTATTCTATTAAAAATCACAAGCCGAAGAATTACAGGAATAGAGTCTGGGATGAGATTGAAGGTCTAGATGTCTTCTTTATTGAATTAGTTCCAAGAGAGATGAATACTAAAGCTGATTCCTTAGCTGTGTCCGCCTCCCTATTACTTCCTCACCTAGATTTCCAAGACAAGAAGTACCAGATCAAAATTGTGTATCGATTTGCCATTCCAAATAACACAGAATCATGGCAAGTTTTCAATGATGATAAAAGTTTGCAGATGTTCCTTGAGAATGACAAGTTTAGCTTTGAGCATGAATCTAATGGAAGTAATCATGAAAGCCCTGGTGTAGAGAAAGAACAGGGCCAAACTGTGGAAGTTCAGTTGAAAGGCAACATTATTCCCCCATATTTCATCGCCTTAGAGAAATTGTTTAATAGACATGATGCTTACATAAAATAGAAGAGAGCAGAAAAGGGGCCAACAATGGATGAATATGAAGGAGTTAACATTGGAGATATTCATAATCCCAAACCGATTAACATTGGGAAGTGTTTTTCACCCGAAGAGAAAGAGGCCGCAAAGAATCTATTTATGGAATATAGAGATGTTTTCACTTGGAGTTATGAAGATTTGAAAATTTATAGAAATGGGAAGGTAAAACACGAAATTCCACAAAAGCCTGATGCAGTCACTTTTTGACATAAACAAAGGAACTATAATCCTAAAGTCATTGATGCCATCTTCTAAGAAGTAGATAAGATGTTAAAAGCAAGAATTATTTATCCCATTCATCATTCCACCTAGATAGCCAATATAGTACCCATCAGAAAGAAGAATGGAGAAATAAGAATTTGTGTTGATTTAGACAACCTAAATCAAGCGTCCCTGAAAGATAACTTTTCTCTTCCTAATATGGACTATTTATTGCAAATAGTGGTAGGATCTGAAATGATGTCTATGCTTGACGGCTTCTTGGGTTATAATTAGATTGAAGTAGAAGAGAAAGACCAGCATAAGATGACATTCACTACCCCTTGGGGTACATTTGTGTATCATAGAATGCCTTTTGGACTTATCAACACTGGTGCTACATTCAAAAGCTACATGAGTAATACATTCACTGATTTGAAAGACTGAATCATACTCATATACCTAGATGACCTCACTGTGTTCTTGAGAAAAAGAAAAGATCATATGGAAGATTTGAGGAAAGTGTTATAGAGGTGCCAAGAGCATGGAATATCTCTCAACCCAAAGAAGTCAATTTTCTATGTGACAAAAGAAAAGCTCCTTAGCCATATAGTGTCCCAGGAAAGCATTAGAATTGACCTTGAAAGAGTAGAAGCTATTCAAAGACTAAGTCTACCCTCAAACAAAACAAGGGTTAAATATTTCTTCGGGTAGGTGAATTTTCTCAGAAGATTTGCGCCTAATTTCACAAAAACTACTAAACATATAGTAGACATGATGAAAGGGAATTCAAATTTCAAATGGAATGAGGCAGGAAAGTGAGCTTTTCATGATATAAAAACTGCTATTGCTAATGCCCCGGTACTGTGTCATCCAAATTATAAGTGAGACTTTATCATTTATTGCTATGCTTCAAAACATACATTGTCAGCTATTCTTATGCAGGAGAATGATGAAGGAGTACAGTATCCTATTGCTTTTATGAGCGTACCTTTAAAGAACCATGAGTTCAAATATTCACAAATTGAAAAGCATGTTTTTTCAATCATCAAGGCTCTTAAATTTTTTTGGTTCTATATCCTACATTCACATTCAATAGTTTTTGTCCTATATGTAGCAGTAAAGAGCGCACTAACGCAACATAATATAGGTTGCAATGTCAGAGGAGCATGGGTAGCAAAAATAAAAGAATACGATATAGAGATTAAACCTACCAAGTTGATAACGGGGAATGCTCTATGCAAGGCAATTCTAGAAAAAAAAATCATTGGAGAGTCAAAAGAATTGGGTGAGAAGCAATTGGTGTTAGCTGTAGGTCTCTATGATGCATGGTTTGAAAACATCCCTTAATTTTTAACATATGGTGAATGTCCAAAGGACCTAAATGCAAAGCAAAGAAGAGACCTTAAACTAAAAGTAGCTAAGTATGTGATCTGGGATGATAAACTTTTCAAAAGAGCTATTGATGGTACTTTCCTTAGGTGTGTAGATAAACAACAACAAGAAATGTTGTTGAAGACATTTCATGATGAAGCTTGTGGAGGACATTTCTCTTCTTTAGTCATAGCATTTAAAATACTAAGGCAATGCTATTACTGGCCTGTGATGTTTAAAGATGCATATGCCTGGGTAGCAAAGTGTGAAAAGTGCAAGATGTTCTCTAGACACCCTCAATTAGTTACTCTACCACTAAGATCTATTATCATTGAAGGGCCTTTTCAACAATGGGGCCTTGATTTCATTGGTCTGATTACTCCTATATCTAGTGCTGGTCGTCAATATATAATAACTGCAATTGACTACTTCACTAAATGGGTAGGAGCTAAAGCTACAAAGAAGACTAATTCTGAGGTAGTGTGTGAATTCATAAAGGAGAACATTTTGGTCAGGTTTTTTGTTCCTATCAAACTAGTGATGGATAATGCATCTTATTTTTCTTCAATTGAAATTATTGATTTTTGTTTTGAGTATGGGATAACCATTGGCCATTCATCTGATTATTTCCCTCAAGGGAATGGCCAAGAAAAGTCTAGTAATAAGAACTTAATTAATATTGTGAAGAAGATAGTCTCATATAATCAAAAGACCTAGCACAAGAGGATTTATGAGGCACTCTAGGTGTATAGAGTGACACCCAAGAGGGCAATTGGTATATCCCCTTTTGAACTAGTTTATGGAACTGAAGCCAATCTGCCTCTACCTCTTGAGTTAGCCACGAACAAACTCAGATTAGTAATTGAGGATGATGTCTATAAAGATGATCTGGAGAAGAGGATCCTATATTTGAGCAAACTTGAAGAAGAAAGGAGGGAAATTGTAGACCACAATACACAACACCAAATGCAAGTGAAAGAGATCTTAAATGAGAAAACAAGACCTCAAAAATTTATGGTATGAGACATGGTACTACTTTGGGACAAAAGAAAGGCTCTGAGAGAAATGCATAAGAAGTTTGATGCTCTATGGAAAGGTCCATTTAGAATTCAACAGGCATTCGAAAAAAATTCTTCCAAGTTGGCATATGAAGATGGTGAAGTACTACCCTTGACTTATAAGGGCTAGGATCTCAAGCTCTATGAAATTGGAAATTGAAAATAGGTAACCCCAGTACTATACTATAGTTAAGCTTTGTGTCTTGTGTGTGTCTTAGTTAGCCTTTTCCCTTATGTTTTCTTTTTCTTGTTCCTTGTTTTGTTTTAGTCTTTGTTGTGTTGTCACCTTTTATATTCTCTTGCTTAACCAAAGATTCTAAGTTCCTTGCTTGGGCATGCTCTACCCAAGTCCCCAATTAGAGCCAATTGTGGCCTCACTTTTCATCCTATACCTATTATGCAAAAGTGGAAATTTAACTTGTATTGTGTTTAGCTTGGTCAAGTCGGTCCTTTCTTCCTCAAGTGATAAGTATCTCCATCGAGTTTTCATCTTTTTCGTTCTCCCGCATTGTATGGCTAGGTGGGTTTTCTTTATCATCATGAGGCTTTTGGGTAGTTTAGGAATTTTCTCGATGGAGATTCTTGAAATATGTTACTTTAGATGAACTTACTTGCAGCTCATTTTGTTCCAAACATAAAGAAAGTTGGACCAGAAAAAAATCTAGTTTTGTCTTCTCCTTGGTGGGTTTTCACACCCCGAAGGTGAAACTCTACCAAGATTTACAAATGTGGTTTGCGAGCTTAAATAAAGAGAGGTGAATTAAGTAATGGATAGAACATTCAAGAATTGCCATAATTTTACCATGGGAATCATGCAAAATTTTATAAGATGATCAGAATAAGATCTAGTAGAAAACTCTAAACTAGCTTCTCCTTAGCAAACTTCAAACCAAGAAGTTAATTTTCTAGAAAGGCATTTTCAGAAAGGTAAAATAGATCAATGGGCCCCATTTTCCACTTGTGAAGCCATTTTTTCTGTTTTTTGAAGGCTGAAAGTAAAGTGGTTAGGCTAGAGAAGGTAAAACAAGGGCAAAAGTGGAAAAGTGGAAATTGCCTTCTCCTCCGTGAGCTTTCTACCCTCGACAAAATTTTTTTGCATGTAATGAAAAATCATTCCTACAAGCACAATAATTGTGTGCATTGATCATGGGATGTTTTTGGAAAGATAATTGAAGCAAATCAGTTGAGTTTGTGAAGGTATTTTGACAGAATCCAGTCGGACGGATTTCTTCCCAAGGAGTACTCCATTTTTATTTCTTCGAAACTAAGTAAAAATGGGAAAGTAAGTCCGTAATTAAAAAAAAGTTATTGTTGGGCCAACAGGAATAGTGAAAAGATAGGGAAAAATCTATTAGAACCCTCACATTTACTAATTCAATGGATTTATCCTTAAATTCACTCATGTGGCACAGATCATGAAAATCAATAGACAAATTAAGGGTTCTTATATAAAGATAAGTGTAATAGATTTTCAAATTACTACTTTCTCTTTTGAATTGTTATGCGAAATAGTGCTTCCAAAAAATTTCAAAGTTACAAGGTTCACTCCTTGCACTATTTACAATTATTAGATTTCAATTTACCTTTATATCAGACAAAATGACAACAAGATTTGCTAGTTTTGATGGTCTGGGTGGAGTTAAGTCAACATGGAAAAATATTATAGACACTTCACTCCATTTCTTTGACATGCAAGACTTCCAAAGGAGACTAAGGATAGAGCCAATTCACTCCATAATGGAGAAACTTCGAGGAAGTGGATTAGTAGAGGCAACCAAATTTCCAATAGCAGTACAAGCTCCAGAGTTGATTATTGAATGCATTAATCATTACAATCTGAATAAAAAATAAATCTTACTACTAGATCAAATAGTGCTGATCTCAATTGATAGGCAAGCAATAGTGAATTGCCTACAGATTTTAGAAGGAGAGGAGTTCTCTGAATTAACAATTGGAGGAGCTATGTCTGAATTCCCTCTGAAGAAGATGGTGTGGCAAAAGGAGATCATGAGTTCTTGGTCCCAAAAGCCAAGGGGGGCTAAGAGTAAGGTCCCTAAAACCCTTTTCAGCACTGATCTCAAGCTTGAGATTGTGGACATTCTAGTCCTCTTGCATCGACTTAAGGGTGAGGTAGAAGCCCTTAATTTTGTAGAACAATACTTCTTTTTGGTGCAACTTATTTGCTCAAATACACAGTATGTTAACTGGGCGTATGAGGTAAGTGAAAATTTGTCTAGGGCTCTTAGTGCGGCTAAGTTCTACAATTCATTTTATATGTCTTCTTTCTTGATATATATGTTGGCTTTCCTACAATTGTGGCGAGGACTCCCAAGAATAGAGAATTTTCCTGATGATGTGAAAAGCTATGAATTTTATCGATGCCTATAGTTATAGAATAATTATGCAGAGTATATCTAGGTAAATGATGCATTCACAATGAGAATATGTAGGAAACTCCAAGGATGTCTAGAGTGGAGATTCAGTCCAGAAGCAATGGCGGTCATCAGTCAATTTGGCAATTATTTCATTCAATTCTCATCTTTTCCTTATTTGTGCCTTGCAGCATTTGATGGATTTCCTCTAAAGCTACCTAGATACCTAAACGACATGATTGTACTCATTGAGATCATGAGGCAAGTGATTTAGGTGAACATGTTGATAGCAAGTTTGAGGAAGAAGGGGTATGAATTCCCCATGAAATTTGGGGCCTATAGTTGTGAGTCTTGATCAGATGCTAAGAACATGCTCAAGGAATTTGAGAACAAATATAGACTTGAAGAATATGAAGTGGTAAGGCCCATGTTTGATCCTAACGAATATTCTAGAGATGTGCTTCAAATTGGAAGTGTAATCAAGCACGTAACTACCATAGAAGATTACTGGGCAAATTGTAAAGGTGAGTTGGAGAGCCGAGATTGAGCTTTTGCTAGATTGATAGTGGATCAAATAAAGACATATGGCAATAACTTAGATGTGGAAGGGCTAGAAGATAATGGGAAAAATATGTATAGCAATACATATTTGAATAAACTAAGGAATACTCCTATTAGTTCTAAACCCTATGTGGATATAGAGGAAGATTTTGATGTTATGATGGCTCAGATCATCAAGAGGACTAGGAAATGGGTTGAGTGGACAGAAAAAAAAGGCCAGAGTAAGAGTAAGACTACTCAAGCTTCTCTAGCCATTGCTACTCCTAATTCTTCTCAAAGTGCCACACCTAGTGTTACAACTACAGCTACTCAAGAACATGCTCAATCTACAAGAGGAGGTGACCAACCCCTGGAGAAAAACATTTCAATAGCTCCAACTTTCTAGGGCAGTCCTCCACCGAGTATTGGATCCCAAGCTAGCACCGAAGAAAAGAAGACTGAAGAGCTAAAAGAGGGTGTTACTACTCCAGTCTCACCTCCCCACGTTACTCCAACTCCATCTCCTCACATTACTCCAACTCCATCTCCTCATCATAGCACTAGTCCATCTGCAAGAACTCCTCTTTTGAAGCCAACTGGTTCCCCCATTCAGATAGTAGAGATCGGGGATGAAAAGAGTAGTAGTAGCGAGTCCACTGAATTTGATGAAGCTACGAAGAAGACTCAAGAGAAAAAGAAATCCTAGAGTTCATCTAGGCTTCTTTTTCAAGATCCAAAGAATCCTTTTTCTACAACTACAGTGGCAGTGACTCTAGTGAAGAAGAAAATCTTTTGTACAAAGTCACTTGGGGCTGCTTCTAAAGTGATTAGTACAGAGTTCTAGCTAGAAGACACCTTAGAAAGGAAGAGAAAGAGAAAAGAGGAGAGTATCCCTACAAAAGATACTGTGTCTCAAGTAGTTCATTTTGGGTCTACAATAGTGAAAGCCAGGAAGCAGAAGACTCTATCAATACTTGGGTAAGATTTAGAAATAAGACACTTAACAATGGAGATAGCAAAGCCAAATAAGGTATGGAGAATTGAAGACATGACGCCTAATGATTTCACTTTCCATTCAATTGATCTTGGAGGGGCTAGACATGATACAAAGGTGGGCCATGGAGATCAAGTAATGAGGTGATAGAAGAACGACTGGAGAGCCTCAAATTGTCAAAAATCAAGATGAAGGTTGAGATTGAGGAATTGAAAAGATTTATCAGGTAGTTAGTTGTTCCATTGGCAACCATTACTAGTGTGCCTACTACTGAGAACCCTACAATAGAAGAAGTTCAAGCTTTCATCTTACAGCTTCAAAAAGATAGGCATTTTGGCCAGATCAAAAAAAAATGGATTGAGAAACTCAAAGTAGATGGAATTTCCTTGATCAATCAAATTGGAAATATTATGCTTCGATTGGAAACTAGGAAGGATAATATCATATCTAATCACAATACTTTTGCTGCAGAGAAGGCAAGATGTGATGAATGCATTTCCCTCCTAAAAATGATCATCCAAACGAAGTCAAAAGAGGTGGTTGAAGCAAAGATTTTGAATAAAGGGATTGAGCCTCTATTCAAATGGCTTCAAAGCATGCAATTTATGTTGGAGATGATTCAAGAAGCTAAAGAGGGACTCAAAGAAACAAGGGAAAAAGTGAGAAAAACCCAAGACAAAGCATTTGAACTCATGAGAGGATTACGCACTAACTCACAAACCAATGGGCAAGAGAAAGCTCTTATTGGGGTAGAAGTCATGAAGAGAAACTTCTCCACATACTTGAGTAATTTATCTAGAATGACTTCAAGTAGTCAAAATAGAGTGATAGAGTTGCAGACACTTGGTGGATGCGTACATGTGTCTGCTAAAGAATTGACAAGTTAGCTAAATGTTGTAAAGGAGCTAGCTCGAGAGAATTTGAAGTGGCCCTTAAGATTTACTAATATACATGTACCTAATCATGAAGAAATGATTCCAATTATAGTTGCTGCTAAAGCATAAAGAGCAAAAACTAAAAAGGGAAAGAAGTCTAAGTGAGTCAGTTGATGTTCCATTTTATTTTTCATTTTCTGTTCTAAGCTTTGCAAAAAATTTAAATTTTGTAATACAAAAAACTAGCATCTTGCCATTTGTCATCCTGAAAAGATAAACCAATTAAAATTCCTATTGTAACAGTCATCTCTCAAACTCTATATGTATGAAGTTGAATGATTAATGGAGGTTGAAATTTTTTTTTGGTGTGAAATACTTCTTATTGCAGAGACAATTTAGAGTATTTTATATTGATTATTTTCTGTTCCAGTTGGCTTTAAGTTTGTATCTTTCTTTTATGGTTTGGATTGAAATGAGGAAGAAATAGAGTTTTGCTTCCCCTATTTTTTATACAATGAATGAACGTGATAAGTATTGTCATTGTTCATTCTAAGAGGAATTTTAAACATTATCAATTTAGCAAATAAGTATAGATTTTAGTTCTTGTAGTTTAGCTCATGGAAAGTTTTTTAGATTTATAAGATGTGTGGATGCATAAAACCAAATAGATTATTAAAAACTTCTATTCTCCTGAGTTAGATCTTGCCTAAGTCTAGCTTGGTTATACCTCTATTGTTCTCAGGAGAACACACCCCCAATTAGATGATAGGAATAAACATAATTCACTGAAAATATATCATAGGGAGCTGTACCTATTAATTTAGAGAAAAGCCCATTCATCTACAAAGGGTTTTTCAACTGTTGTAACCAGATATTGTTCAAAATATTTGGGTATTTAAGGGTCAAATCCAAAGAAAAAATTTCTTTACCACACAATGCCAGGAAACTACAAATCGATGTTAAAAAAATATTGTACTGTCAGGATATTTAGCACAAAATATACTGTGCTAGAGTTTTGAAAAGCATTGCGGTCAGAGTTAAACTGCGCTTGCTATATTGAATATGGGTTTGTCCCACATTGCTGCATTGGGAAATCCTTGGGTATTTAAAGAATATGAGTCACTACTTTCAAAACAAAGAGGCCACTAGGATACTCTCTTGCCAAGAGGTTAATGAAAGTGGCAAAAAATTTGAGGGTACGGCCTACTACAATACTTTCTATCGAATTAACCAAATAACATGTGATTAATTAAATATACCCTCAAAATGGTAGAGTTGGGGTGTCACTGCCCAGTTCTACTAAAAAAAATTCTCTATTGGGTGATTGAAGGGAAATTTTTTTTTGAAAATATAATAAAAAATAATAGAGAAAAAAAATGCAGATCTAAATAAATTAATTAAATCTACATAAAACGATCATACCCCTATTGCAAATCAAGGCCTCCAGGTTTTGATTCACAAAAAAAATTGCCTCACAATCAACTTTGGGCCAAGGTAGCCAATTTTATAGTCAATTTTCACCAAATTAGCATTTTGGATGCAATGGTGAGGTCAAATCTGGCTCTAGACGCTCCCAATTTTTGTAGTACTTAGAATTTGGGCTAAGGTGCTAAAGCAACAATGGTCTCGAATGGCTATGTGATGAGAAAATCTCTAAGCTTTAATACCATGTAATAATTTTCCTAAGGACAAAATTCACCCAGGAACTAAGAACTCAAACACAAGCACAACTATAGACTAGAAAGAGAGAATATGATCAGAATGACGATATATAAAGGCCTCTGATATACATCTAGAATGCCTTGTAATCAGCATCATGATAAGTCATACAACTAGGCACATGTCCACCAAATATGGGTTATCCTCGATTAAGCACAAAAGTATGTGCAATGATGAGAGGATAAGCCTGCAGGGGTGTGTCATGCAAATCAGTGTTGTAGACACCATGTGCTAAAATAGCATTGTGTACTCCTATGTTGTCAACATGAAAACTCAAAAAGGTGTGCAAAATCCTAAGTGTCTCACAAGATAAAATAATAAAATAATGCATTAACCTATGTAAACTTAAGTGTAAATAGTAAATACGTATTTACACCAACATAATGAAAAGTGAAACATCTTATGATTACTAAATTCCCATCAAAAATTGCATTAGTGGAATTGAGGAAGCACTGCTCCTATTTTCATTAGTTTCCTACTGATCTTTTCAAAGGCTTAACTCATAGATGTGTTGTTCTCATGGCTTATGTCTATTAGGAATTTACTTTTCAAGTCATTAGCTTAAACATTGATACCCTATCCTTGTTATTTTCTTTTACAAACACTTGGTTAATTTAGGAATTCCTATACTTGCATTGATAGATTATATACATTAAAAAAAATATAATTTTTTTGTGTGTAGTTACTCTTTTTGAGATAGCAAGTAGACTAGTCATCTTGTCCAAAAATTTTCATAACAAACAAAGGCTTCCTTGTGAACACTCACATTTATCTTCTTTTGAGTAGATTCTAGTAGGTTGTTAGAGCACATGAAACCTTGGAGCTGATCCCAAACCAACTTTTCAATAGAGGAGTTTGAAAGGATTCCTTCTGTTAAACATCATGCAAAGTGATAGCTCAATATTGCTAAGTGGGGAGAATAGACCAGATTAACAAAGGAGTTTGTTTTTCTCAAGGTGCAAATGTGAAGATAAGTTTTGTGTTGTGATCATTGATGGTGGAAGTACTAATAATCTAGCATCAGAAATAATGGTCACAAAGTTGAAGCTGAAGAGACTAAAACACCTACATCTATATTATATTGCTTGGGTGGAAGAAGACCACAAGTTCTGGTCAATGAGCAATACTAAGTGAAGTTCAAGATCAAAAGCTACCAAGATGAAGTATTGTGTGATATCATACCTATGGACATATGTCATTTTTTGTTGGGTAGGTTATGGAAATTTGACAAGTATGTTGTACATGATGGGTGAACAAATACTTACACTCTAACCATGGATGGAGTGAAGCATAAGTTGAAGTCATTGAAGGAGAAAGAAGAAAAGGTATGTAGTGCTACTAGAATATGTTCCATTGATGAAAATGATTTTCTCAAAGGTATTCAAGCATGAGCATATGAGTTTTGTTGTAATTCCAAAAGATGGTAAATAAGAAGTAGAGGAGGTACCTGTAGAAGTTGTAGATAAGTTGAGAGAGTATTCTGACACTATGTTGAATAATTTACCTAATAAGGAAGACTAGTCACTAGATGGATTTGATTCTAGGAGCCAATTTTCCAAACAAGATAGGGCATAGTATTATACTAGCAAAAAGTGAAGAGTTGAACAAACAAGTTCATGAGTTGTTGCATAAGGAGTTGATTCAAGAGAGTTTGAGTGCTTGTATTGTACCAATAATAATATCACCAAAAATGAATTAAGAATGGGGATGTCTACAAACTCTCACACTATCAACAAGATTACAATCAAGTATAGATTTCCATTAGTAAGCATGGATGATATTATGGATTTTTTGAGTGAGGTTGAGTATTTCACCAAGGTAGATATGAAGAGTGGGTACCATCACATTTTCATCAAAGAAGGAGATGAATATAAAACTACTTTCAAGAGAAGGGAAGGATTGTAAAGTGCTTAGTCATGCCTTCTGGGCTAACCAATGCACCAAGCACTTTCATGAGGGTCATGAATGTGGTGTTGAAGGACTTTCTTGGTAATTTTTTCTTTATTTATCTAGATGACATTTTGATCATTGGAGAAGCATTTGATTCATAATTGATAGGTGTTTGATAAGTTGAGGGAAAAAAAGTTGTTAATAAACCTGAAGAAGTGCAATTGTGTAAAGATAGAGTTGGTCTACCTAGCATTTATAGTCTTAGGAGAAGGTATGAAAATGGACCTAGAGAAAGTGAAGGCCATCCTTGAATGGCCTACTCCAAAAAATGCTAAAAAGGTAAGATCTTTTCATGGACTGGCTAGTTTTTATAGAAATTTCATAAGAGGTTTTAGCAGTATTTGTGGACCCTTGACTCAAACAATGAGAGTGGGTAGGAAAGAATTTAAGTGAACTGTAGCACTGGATAAGAGTTTTAATCTATAAAAAAAAAAAAAGAGTTACAAAGCAACTTGTTTTAGCACTTCCAGATTTTAACAAGGTGTTTCAAGTAGATTGTGATGCTAGTGGTATTATAATAGGAGTTTTTTTGAGTAAAAAAGGTAGACCCGTTGCTTATTTTAGTGAGAAGTTTAATGATGCAAAAATAAAATATTTTGTTTACAAATAGGAATTTTATGCTATAGTTCAAACATTGGAGAAGTGGAGACACTATCTTCTTCATAAGGAACTTATTTTGTATACTGATCATGAAGCTTTGCAATATTTGAATAGTCAAAGAAAATTAAATTAAAGGCATTTGAAGTGGGTTGAGTTTTTGTAGAGTTATACATTTGTTTTAAAATAGAGGAGTGAGAAGTCTAATAGAGTTGTAGATGCTCTTAGCAAAAGACAACTTGTGTTGACATAAATGCAGATTGAGGTGGTTGGGTTAAAGTAACTCAAGATTTGTATCCATGTGATCCTAATTTTGGTGACACATGGAAGGTTTGTACAAACCTTGTTACACTTGACAGGAAAAGTGGTTGGATTTCATGATCCAAGATAGTATGTTATTCAAGGGAAGCCAATTATGCATTCCAAGAAATTCAATGAGAGAGAATATCATCAAGGAGTTCAGCATAGTGGAGGATTGGTTGAACAGTTTGGGAGAGATAAGAGCATTGTTTTGGTTGTTGAGAATTATTACTAGTCATAGTTGTAGAAAGATGTGAAGAAGTTTGTACAAAGTCGTAGATTATGTCAGATGGTGAAAGGAGTGAAGCATAATATAGGGTTGTATCAGCCATTACTTGTACCAAAGAAGCCATGAGAGGATGCCAGCATGGATTTTGTTATTGGATTACCAAGGAATTGATGACAACATGATTTTATTTTTTGGTGATTTACAAGTTTTCAAGGATGGAACATTTCATTCCTTGCAAGAAGATTAGTGGTGTTGTTCATGTGGCAGAGTTGTTTAATAAAGAAGTGGTGAGACTACATGGTCTGCCAAAGATTATAGTTTTAGATCAAGATATCTAAGTTGTTGGGTATTTTTGGTGTACCTTGTGGATGAAGTTAAAGATATATTTGAAGTTCAGTTTATCATATCAGCCATAGACTGATGGACAAATAGAAGTGGTGAATAGGAGTTTGGCAAATTTGCTGAGATGTTTGGTTAGAGACAAGCCAAAAGGATGGGATTTGGTTTTACTGCAGGTAGAATTTTCTTATAATAATACTATCAATAGGAGTATTGGTAAATCACCATTTCAAATTTTATACAAGAGTAGTCCCAAAAATTCTTTTGAATTGAGATAGTTGGATAAAGGAGAGATAAGTAGTGCTGAAGCACAAGATTTTGCTAGACATTTGAAGAATATCCATGAGGAGGTGAGGAAATACATTATAAAGATGAATACATAGTATAAAGCTAAGGTAGATGTGAAAAGAAGGTATGAGAAATTTTAGATTGGGGATGAAATCATGGCTTAATTAAGAAAATAGCATTTTCCAATGGGTACATATAATAAACTAAAGATGAAGAAGTTTGTCCTGTGCATGATAGTGAAAAGGCATGATTCTAAAAATTCCTATGAAGTGGAGTTACCTACCAAATTGAATATTTCACTAGTATTTAACATTTTAGATTTGATAGAGTATTATAAGGGAGCTAAAGGAGATGAAGTTGCATAAGCATAGTGGAGTACTCTAGTAGTTGGTTTGTCTACGAAGGAGATTGAGGAGATATTGGATAGTCATGTGGGAAAAAGTACAAGGGATAGAGCTTATGAAGAATAATTGGTCAAATGGAAAGGGAGGATAATAGAAGATTAATCATGATGGGAAAAGGAGGAGGTTAATTGTCTTGGTTTTCCTCTGGTCACTTAAGATGTGGCAAAGTCACTTCTCAAAAATTACCCTGAGTGTATGATGTAGGAGCATCTTAGGTCTGAGGGAAATCTTGTATCACCCAAAAATATTTCTATTTTTAGTCTTTCATATTTTAATCAAGACTAGTAGACAGGGGGGTTACTAATTTTGGAAGCTTTCTATTTTTATTGAGTTTGTCATATGAGCTTGAAATGTTTTGATTTTCTACAGGAAGGTCCATTTCAGACTTATAAGCCTACCATAAAAATATCATTGCTCCATATTTAGTATAAAATAATTTATTACTTATTTTTGATGGAAAATTTTGGACAACTCAATGGATAGACACTTGTGCAGATCTGAGCCTATAGATCAAGAGTTGGCATTTTTGAAAAGTGGTTATAATATCTAATCGAAGCAATGATTCGAGAGTTATAGCCTTTCAATTTTGGGCTACCCAAAATTTCTAAAATAAATGTCAAAGATGTATTTGGTTGACTCTGTGTGTATTGCTAGGGTCTATTAGCCCTAGGTATTAAGTTTGAATGTCTAGAAGGGTATGTGTAGCATCATGGGGTGCCAAAAAGTGGTGATCTAAAAAAATATGTGTTCTTGTGTATTTTTTTCTTCAAAGATGTGTTTGACAACATTTTTCCCACCCAAATTTGATGAGACGAAAAGGGTTTCATACAAATATTCTTAGCTTTCCATAAATGTAATGTTTATCAAATTATGAGTTTAGTAAGTAATTATTACTTATTTTCAAATGGAGTTATGTATAAAGTGATGATTGACACACTAATTGAAATACAACTATAACTTTCAAATTGTACAACATTTTTCAAATCCAAAAGATGCATCACTTTAAATGATTCCTATACTGTAAGGAAAAAGAAGAACAACTAAATTTTAGGAAGTTTTGAATCAGCTAAGGTGATTAGATACAAGAGTTTTTTAATTTTAAAAATACTATAGTAGAAAATCCATAATGAATTATTTATTTAGAATAAAAGTACCCAAAAACATGCATCACATCCTGATGCAAGAGCATCCTGGGTGTAAGGGCAATCTTGCATCACCCAAAAATATTTGTATTTTAGTCTTTTCTATTTTAATGAGGACTAGCAGATAGTGTGCTTACTATTTATGGGAAATTCCTATTCTTTTAGCAAGTTTGTAAGCCTAACATAAAAATATCATTGCTCAAGCATAAGTATCAAAGAAGTTATTGCAGATTTTTGATTGAAAAATTTCTTGAAAAATCTTTAGGCTCACTATTGGAGGCTTTAGAGTGCCTAGATAAGGTCTGAAAACTTGACAGGAAGGGTACTAGTGCAATTTTGAGCCTGTAGATCACAAGCTGACATTTTCAAAAAGTGGTTATAATAGCCAATTGGAGCAACGGTTTATGTGTTATGGCCTTGATAAGTTGGGCTATAGAAATTTCTAAAATAATTTGTCAAAGATGTATTCGGCTGACTCTATGTGTATTGTTAGGGTCTATCGGCCCTAGGTATTAAGTTTCACCATCTAGAACCTTCTCGGTCAACATAAAACTACCTATTTAAGAAAGGCTTGAACATTGTCTAAGATAGCTCTAAGTGATAGTTGGTAGCTTGTCTTGTAGATTGTTGTAATTACAGTGCCCATGTGAGTTACCATATTGTAATTATGAATTCTACAATTCTACATTTGCAGTGCAAATAAGAAGTCCATATTTTGTTCTCAAATTTTTTGTTATTTCTATATGAGTTTGTGGTATTAAGGGGAGCTGCCTACAGCAAGTGGTATCAAAGCTTGAGTTCTTGAGTGTGTGGATAGATTGTCGACTGTGAGCTAGCTCACACTAGGACTTTGGTTTGGGCTAAGTATGTAGATAGATCATTGATTGTGATGCAATTTGCACTAGGATTCTAGTGAAAGTGTGAAAATGTATGCACAAAGAGAGTGTGGCAGAAGAGCTGTAGGTATTACACTTGAGAGTTTTTGAGGCCTACAAAGACAAATGCAAGAATTAGAAGAACAAATGTGTAGAAGAATAAATCTTCCCATGAGAGATGAAAGCGAGGATGAGATAAAGTAGAAGAAAATACTAAAGTAGAGGCAGTTTTAAATCTAGAGGAAGAGAGGCTTTTTAGAGCCATCTCCAAGATTGGAAAAAGACCTAAGTTTGAGGTTCCCACATTTTTAGAAATCTTAACCCAAAGGAGCTAATCGATGATATCAATGAACTAGAGGAGTAATTTGAGTATGAAGATATTGATGATCCTAATAGGGTCAAGTTTGTGAAGGCAAAAGTAAAGGGATATGTGAAGATCTGGCGGCAGGAGGTTTAGTTGGAGTAAAATAGAAAGGAAAAAGACAAAATCACTAGATGGGATTGAATGAAAGATAAACTGAAGTGACAATTCATTCCTATGGATTATGAGCTTTATTTGTTGAAAAAGATGCAAGGGTTGAAGCAAGCAAGAAAAAATGTTGAAGAGTATACCAAAAAGTTTTGTTGAGTTCTCATTAGAACTAGCCATGTAGAAGATAAGTAGAAAGTAGCCCATTATCTTAATGGGTTAAGGCCAATCATTCAAGATGAGCTAAGTCAACTTCAAATGAGTAGTATTAAGGAGGCATACTAGTTTTCCCTAAGAGTTGAGGAGAAACTGAGCAAGAAGTTTAACAATAAGAATAGTGGAAGAGGTCATGGTAGAAGATTTAGTGGACAATCTTATGGTGGTCATAATGATGATCAAAAGAATAAAGATGAGTCTAGAAGTAATAGTTAGAGCTAGAGGGAAAACAATCTCAATCATTCCCATGATCAAAACAATAGAGATCAAAGAGGAAGATGCAAAGGACAAGGATCTAGAAGAGGAGGCTTTCATGGAAAATATTTTCACCATAAAAAAGAAGGGCATAGAGCATTTGAATGTACCCAGTGCTAAGGAAGGATAGATTGAAGAACAAAAGGTCAAGCAAGAGTTGTACATGTTGACGAAGATGCCAGATCCTCACATCCTAAAGATGATAAAAGAGGAGAAGTCCTAATTAACCAAAGAGTCCTACTGAGTGGTTATAATGAACCTAAGCAAAGAAGGAGCTTTCTTTGCACAAGGTATAGATGTGAAGATAAGTGTTGTGATGTGATCATTGATGATGGAAGTACTAACAAATTAGTGTTAGAAATGATGGTCACTAAGTTGAAGCTGAAAAGGCATAAACACCCATATCCATACCGTATTGCTTGGGTGCAAGATAACCATAAGGTCATGTTTAATGAGCAGTGCTCCATGAAGTTTAAGACTGCAAGCTACTAGGATGAGGTACTATGTGATATATTACCTATGAACATATGTCATATGTTTTTGGTTAGGTTGTGGCACTTTGGCAGGCATGTTGTACATGATAGGCAAGAAAATAACTACACTCTAACTAAGGATATAGTGAAACATAAGTTGAAGCCATTAAAGGATAAAGAAGAAAAGATATGTAGTACTACCAAAATATGTTTTGTTGATAGAAAAGATTTTTTCAAAGGTATCAAGAATAAGCATATGTGTTTTGCTATAATTCCTAAAGATAGTAAAGAAGAAATAGAGGAGATACCCGCAAAACTTACAGATATGTTGAAAGAGTTTTTAGATATAGTATTAGATAATGTACCTAAAGTATTTCCCCTAGTGAAGAAGATTATTCATTAGATATATTTGGTTCCAAGAACCAATTTTCTAAACAAGACAGGGCATAAAATGACACCAATAGAAAGTGAAGAGTTGAATAGGCAAATTCATGAGTTGTTGCAGAAGGGGTTGATTCAAGAGAGTCTGAGTCTATGTGTTGTACTAGCAATATTAGCACCAAAGAAGAATGGAGAATAAAGGATGTGCACGAATTCTTTCACTATCAACAAGATCACAATAAAGTATTGATTTTCATTGCCAAGGATGGATGATATTATAGACTATTTGAGTGGAGCTAAGTATTTCACAAAGATCAATATGAAGAGTCGGTACCATTAGATTCGTATAAGAGAAGGTGATGAGTGGAAGACTACTTTCAAGACAACAAAAGGACTATATGAGTGGTTAGTCATGCCTTTTGGGCCAACCAATGCACCAAGCACTTTCATGAGGCTCATGAATGAAGTACTGAAGGAGTTTCTAGGTAAGTTTGTCATTGTTTACCTTGATTATATATTGATCTTTTGTAATACATTAGAGGAGCATTTGATTCATATTCACAAGGCATTTGATAAGTTGAGGGAAGAAAAGTCGCTGATAAACATGAAGAAGTGTTGTTTTGTAAAGAAAGAGTTGGTGTACCTAGGATTTGTAATCTTAGGAGAAGGTCTGAAAATGGACCTAGAGAAAGCGAAGGCTATCCTTGAATGGCCTACTCCAAGGAGTGTGACAAAGGTAAGATATTTTCATGGACTAGATACATTTTATAAAAATTTCATAAGAATTTTTAGTAGTATTTGTGGACCCTTGACTAAAATAATGAGAGGGGATAGGAAATAGTTTAAGTGGACTATAGGAGCAGATAAGAGTTTTAATCTTTTGAAACAAAAAGTTATTGAGCAACCTATTTTAGCACTTCTTGGTTTTAACAAGATGTTTCAAGTAGACTATGATGCTAGTGGTACCAAAATAGGAGCTATCTTGAGCCAAGAAGGTAGACTTGTTGCTTATTTTAGTGAGAAGTTGAATGATGCAAAAAGAAAATATTTTGTTTATGATTAGGAATTTTATGCTATAGTTCAAGCATTAAAGAAGTGGAGACACTATATTCTTCCTAAGGAGTTTGTTTTGTGTACTAATCATCAAGCTTGGCAATATTTGAATAGTCAAGGAAAATTGAACCAAAGACATTTAAAGTGGTTTGAGTTTTGCAGAGTTATATATTTGTTTTGAAACATAGGAGTGGGAAGTCTAACAAAGTTATAGATTCTCTTAGTAGAAGACAACTTTTGCTGACAGAAATGCTAATAGAGGTGGTTGGGTTTAAGGAACTTAGTACTTTGTATCTAGATGATCTTGATTTTGGTGAAGAATGGAAGACTTGTACAGAACCTGTTACACTTGATAGGACAAAGTGGTTGGATTTCATGATCTAGGATAATATGTTATTCAAATGAAGCCAATTGTGCATTCCTAGAAGTTCAATGAGATTGAATCTCATCAACAGGAAGGATAGTGGAGGATTGGCTACACATTTTGCTAGAGATAAAACAATAGCTTTTGTTTCTAAAAATTACTATTGGCCATAGTTGTAGCAAGATGTGATGAAGTTTGTATAAAGAAAGTTGTAGAGTATGTCAAATGGTAAAAGGAGTTAAGCAGAATATAGGGTTGTATCAACCATTACCTATGCCAAAGAATTTGTGGGAGGATGTTAGCATGGATTTTATTCTTGGATTACTTATGACATAGTGTGGGCATGATTCTATTTTTGAGGTGGTTGACTAGTTTTCGAAGATGGCACATTTTATTCCTTGCAAGAAGACTGGTGATGTTGTTCATGTAGCAGAGATGTATTTCAAAGAAGTGGTAAGATTACATGGTCTACCAAAGAGTATAGTTTAAGATGAAGATACCGAATTTGTTGGGTATTTCTGGTGTACATTATGGATGAAGTTGAAGATAGATTTGAAGTTCAGTTCATCACATCATCCATAGATTGATGGATAGATAGAAGCTATGAATCATAGTTTTGGAAATTTACTAAGGTGCTTGGTTGGAGATAAACCAAAAGGATGGGATATGATTTTACCATAGGTAGAATTTACACATAATAATTCTATCAATAGGAGTACTGGTAAATAACCATTCTAGATTGTATATGAGAATAGTTCCAAAAATGCTTTTGAACTAAGGCAGTTGAATAAAGGAGAGATAAGTAGTGTTAAAGTAGAATATTTTGTTGAACATTTGAAGGACATCCATGAGGAGGTGAGGAAGCACATCATCAAGATGAATACATAGTATAAGGCTAAGGAAAATGTGAAAAGGAGATATAAGGAATTTTAGATTGGCTATGAAATCATGGTTCATTTAAGAAAGGAGCAATTTCTAGTGGGTACATACAATAAGCTGAAGATGAAGAAGTTTGGACTATGCAAGATAGTGAAGAGGCATGATTCTGGCAATGCATATGAAGTGGAGTTACCTGATGAATTGAATATTTCACGAGTATTTAATATTTTGGATTTGATAGAATATTATTGAGGTGATGGAGATGAAGTTGCAAAAGCATAGTGGAGCATTCTAGTAGCTAGTTCAGCTACAAAGGAGATTGAGGAGATACTAGATAGTTATGTTGGAAAAAGTACCAGAAACAAAACTTATGAGGAATATCTAGTCAAATGGAAAGAGAGACCAGTTGAAGATTCATCATGATTAGTAAAGGAGAGGTCAACCATCTTGGTTTCCTTTGAATTCTTGAGACGTGATGGGGTCACTTCTCAAATTACCCTAAGGGTCTGATGTAGGAACATCTTGGGTGTAAGGGAAATCTTGCATCACCCAAAAATATTTGTATTTCAGTCTTTTCTATTTTAATAAAGTCTAGTAGACAAGGTGGTTACTATTTATGGGAACTTGCTATTCTTTTAGTAAGTTTTTCATATGAGCTTGGAATGTTTCCATTTTCTACAAGAAGGTTCATTTTAGAGTTGTAAGCCTACCACAAAAATTTCATTGCTCAAGCATAAGTATTGGAGAAGTTATTATAGATTTTTGGTGGAAAAATTTGCCAAAAAATTTTAGGCTCACTGTTGGAGGCCTTAGAGTGCCTAAATGAGGTCTAAAAACTCAACAAAAGGGTGCTAGCATGGTTCCAAGCCTATAGATCATGAGCTAGCATTTCTAAAAAGTGGTTATAATAGCCAATTGGAGCAATGGTGTGTCAGTTATGGCCTTCAAAAGTTGGGTTACTAAAATTTCTAAAATAATTTGTCAAAGATGTTTTTGGCTGACTCTATGTGTATTGTTAGGGTCTGTTGGCCCTAGGTATTAAGTTTGAGCATCTAAAACCTTCTTGAGCAGCATAAAAAATTGCCTATTTGAGAAAGTCCTAAATATTCTCTAAGACAATTTTGGGTGATAGTTGGCAACTTATCTTGCAGATTATTGTAATGAAGGGACCCATGTGAGTTAGCATATTGTACTTATGAATTTTGTATTCCACATTTGTGGTGCAAACAAGAAGTCCATAGTTTGTTCTTGCATTTTCTATTATTTCTATATGAGTTTGTGGTATTAAGGGGAGCTCCCTACATCACATTCAAGCATGAGTCCACTTCTTATATCTAGAATCTTGTTACAAAATATTATCATTTTATTTTGATTAAGGTAGTTAGACATACATCTATTTATTTTTGTCCTGAGCATTTTGTACTATTGCATTAATTTAAAAATTTTGACCAATCAATGTTTAGTTATTTTTAGATAAGGCCTAGTAGTTTAGAAACTAAATTCAATTTCCTAGAGATCTTTTCCTCTCAATGTTTTGATAGAAAATTCATAACAAGTGGAAAATTGCACGTCAAGTTGACATAACCCTAATTTTATAATTTTTCATTGCCACTTAAGGGTATAGTTTGGTTGACCATGATCCTACACATAACTAGAACCTTCTTGGGCATTACAAAATTGCCTATTTAAGAAAGGCACAAACATTTTCTAGAAAAACTTTGGGTGATAGCTCATAGCATTGTCTTGTGAATTACTGTAATTAAGGTGCCCTTGGGGGTTAGCATATTGTAATTGTGAATTTTGTAATTTTGTATTTGTGGTGATAATGAGAAGCTGCTATTTTGTTCTCACAATTGTTGTTGTTTCTTTGTTTATGTCATATGTTTATGATTTTAAAGGGAACACCCTTTATAACAAATGAACAAGACAATACAAATCAAATCATGTTTAACACGTAAAAAAATGTATCGAAACAAGGATTTACTAGCTCTAGTTGTAGTAGGTGTGGTTGTTTGCAAACTCCTTATTGTCAATCCAATAGTTGACAATCTTGAAGTCTTGGCCTACCTTGTAAAAGTAGGTGTATGGACATCATCAACACCTGAAAAAATAATCATATATATACAATGCATTTTCTTCTAAAAATATAGATTGCAAAAAACATGACAACAATAATATAAAACTAAAAATCATAATCATGAAGAAAATAATGTCCCTTTGGATGAATAAAAATTGAAGTCACATACCTGTAGAACATACATTGGTACCATTGCAAAGTGGAACAACTCGGTGTGGTCTCAAAAATTCCTATAACAAAACATACATATTGTGGTTCATGATCCATAAATTAGTATAAAAATAAAGCTTTATTGAACTATTGTTCTACCAAAAGACTCATTTTTGCTTACTTTCAGATAGGGTGCTCTACGACACAATTCATTTCTTGTGGCCTGTTTCTCTTCTGTTAGATTTGGATCCATCACAAGCTGAAGAATTTGTAGATTGATGTTCTTGAGGGTATTTTCAATAGAGTTACAAGGTCACTACTATATATCATATTATCATTGTATAATATTGTGGCAGCCATATTAGCAAGTAATTGCTCTTGTGTAATATGTTCTCTTCCCTTTCCCTAAGAATCATATTGTGACAAAAACATTAGTAAAACAACCAAAAAAATTCTAGAACCTTAACAAAAGTAACATAATAATATGACATTTTGTAAAATTATAATTGCAAAAATGTGTATATAGAAGGTTTACTTGCACTAGAGAAGGGGTGGGAGAAACATCCTTGCCTCTATCATCCAATGGATTGGCCATGTCACCTGGTAACAAAGAATATATATAAAAGCATCAACACAATGAAAGGAATAGTTGATTTAGCAAAAAAATTATTATTAAAATGGTATATTATATATTGGAGTTCTAATTGGAAGTAACTAGTTTAAATATTACATATATAGTACTTACAAGTCCCATGATAATAAATTTCTTTGTATCTATGTGATTCAAATTGTAATCTATTAGCAACTCTTCCCCTAAACTTAATGATTTTATCGAACATACAAAAACATGATTTCCCTCACGTGCCTCAAAAATGCAACTGGGTCACTTATTAGTTGACCCAAGATGCATGATATTTATAAAACCTGCAATGTTCTTAGTTTCTTTTGGCCTTCCATAAATCTACACAAGAAGTCTTTTACTTTGATAGTTTTCTTTCCATTGTAGATAATTTGCTAATAGTGCATACCTATGCTTACATTTTTTATATTAAACTATCTACATCCAGTTACTATAAGTGTAACAAGGTCCTACATACTCCATTAATTCAACAACTTTATTATAACTGACCTTTATGTCATCCATGGAAAATAGTCCCAAGCTATGTAATAATGATGGAGATATGAGATATATCCTCTTGTTAACACAAAAATTAGTATTAATTAGAGGTAATTCCTTGGGTACCCATTCTTTCTCACGATATGTGTACCTTGTTGGAAATGATTGAAAAGATCATGAATGAAGAATAATGGAACTGGTAAAGAATATTTTCAATCATTTTTTTGTCATTGATGTCAAACTTGCTAGTTGTAGGAATGATAATTGCTTAAGTGATCCAAATACTATCAATTGGTTGATTGACAAGGAGGTGGCAATCAATAAGATGTAACTAAAGAACCTAGAGAAAGGTTGAAGTTATGATGTTGTAATGAAGTATAAGGATCAGATAAGCTATTGATAAAATAGTGTATTGATGACATACTCTAAGACACAGAGGATGGACACACTGAGACACATCAAAGATATAATGATTAACTAAGTTCATTAGAGAGAACCGAGCTAGCTAGTTAGTGCCAAATAGATTCTCAGTTGAATCCGAGAAAGTTCAACGTTAGTGTGTGCTGAGTGCTCTTTAGGTGCCGAGTGATCTTTAGGTGTCGAGTAACATAGAATTTCTTCAGATGTTGAGAGCCAAAAAAATAACAATAGAAGCTGAGTAACATAGAAGGAGCCAAGCATTAGTAAACCAATGATGTCGAGTTGCTACATTATTTGTTAAGTCAAAGATTTGCCAGATCAGCAGCGATAAGGTTGTTACGTCAAATTTTATGAATTAGTTGGATGATAAGGATGATGAGTAGATGTCACAGAATTCTATGTAATCCATGCAAACCATTTTCAAGGTGAATGCTAATGGATTTATCATGAAGTTTCTAGAAGAAACAATTTGGAGGGAAAATAATACCATTCTCTCAAAAGATTTGAGTGGGAAATGAAGAAAAGAACTTCTTTATAAGGATCTATAGGTCAAAGATCAAGTGCACATGCATGAGAGGGAGTTGGTCATAAAGAATGGTCATGCGAAGAATTCAAGAGGAGTAAGAACAGAGCATCAAGACTCTGAGTTAATCAAGTGACCATAGAGTGCATTGGCATAACGAGTGGAAGAACTCAAGGAGACAGATCTTGAAGGGTGAACAAGCTATTAGTACTACAAGGGAGAGAAGCCAAGCAAAGAAAGGAATTGAAGAGTGATCTGAAATCTACACAGTTAGGGTTGCAATCTCTATCAGGTCAAAACTCTTCTAATACTCTCTTACCATTGTATTAGATATTGAAATCCTACATTGCTAGGTTAACTTAATAGCTAGGTGGATAAGCCTTAGAAAAAGGATAGAATATCCCCAAGAGAAGGATAAAGAGATCCTTAGGAGGAGGATAGGAGATCCTTAGACAGAGATGAAAGATTCTTTTGAGAAGGTGACTATAAATCCCATGGACTTGGGTGAGCCTAACAGCTCTATGTAAATCCTTTAATAGGGTGACATTCTAAGTTGAATGTTCTTAAATCCTTTAACAGGGTCACATCTTACAGTGTGTAAAGCCTTTAACAGGGTAGGCCTTTAATAGGTCAGACCATCAAAAGTGGTTGAAATCAATTGCATAGTTAATTTTTGGGTATCATCCCCACCCCAGTTTTACCTTCTTATTCCTGGAGGGTTTCTGGGTCATTAAAATCCTTAGTGTTATGGTGTGATGCATATTTACTTTTCATGATTGTTTAATGTTTAATTGCATGCATGATAATTTCATTTATGTGTAATTAAGGATTTGTAGAAAAAGTTGTATTAGACATCATTGGACCTTGGATAACTGATTCACCCCCCTCTCTCAGTTGTTCTAAAAGAATTCTAACATAGCTCAAGGGAACCTTTACATCACCCTTTATCTCATCATCATAAGAAAATGATCCCACTTGAGCAAGGAAAAAATTGCATGGACTTATTGGATTTCCTTCTAATCTTTTGACCTCTAGTTTGTCTCTTTTTTGTAGACCTACTACATGTCTCACTATCCTCTTCTATTCCTGCATTCCCTCACCCGAGGAAGACAAATCTAACAGATACCTATTTGGGGGTATGTGTAGCCCATCAAATGAGAGATATAGTTGGATCGAAATATTTTTCTATAAAATGAAGCTAATATAGATGAAGTTTTCCTTAAGTTAATGTTGAAGGTAAAGAGAAAACAAGCATATAATAAACTTATACCTTTTAATCCATGTCACTTTGAATGATCCTTGTTAAAGGGGTATAGTTTCTTGGATATGTAAATTATTTTTCTTAATTTGGTTACAAATTACATGATACTCATGCTGCAAATTACATAGAACATACCATAACCAAAATGCATGTACATCACCAAAAACATAATGTTGTATATTTTTTCTTTGGTTACCTCTACAAAAAACATATTATAAGTAATCAACACCAAGAATTAAGCATCGTAACAAATATTTCAGCCTAATCAGCACCTAATGCATTTCCATTAATCATCTTCTTCATCCATCTCAGCATCATGAACACCATCATTATCACCATCATCATCCAAATTGTTATAATGATCATCGTCAACATCATGATCATCACTATGACCATCATCATCATCATCATCATCATCACCATCACCATCACCACTATCATCATCTTCATTGCCACCACCACCACCATCAATGCCATGACCATCATCATGAACATATTTTCCATCATCATCATCATCATCATCTGCATCTTCTCCGTCATCATAATATACTTTTTGTTCCACTTCTTTGGTATCTTCTTCTACAATGACATTATACTTCACCAGTCTTCCTCTTGGACTGTGTCTAACAAAAAATGACCAACCCAGGTTATATTTAATGCCAAAGTAAAACACTTTCTCACATTGGCTTGGAATAACATAGGGCTCATTTCTAACTCACTCAAATGACCTTGTATTAATCATTTTAAATCTATTATCATGTTCAATAATAGTTCTATCAAGATCATTTTGATTTAGTCATAGCCTATATCATTTGACACTTAATAGAAAAAGTTTGAAGAAATTAGAGCCTCACTCAATTATATTGTCCAAAACACCATAGTATAAATTTTTAGATTGTTGAGGATGCATTTCATTTCTAGAAGAAATATTGGTGACTTTGAAGACTACAATTATCCTGGAATCACAAGTTCTCTTAGTCTCATCCACCTTTTTTATGTGAAATTTATGATCATTGTAGTACATATCTTTGTGGTGCTTGACCTATTATTTTTCAAACATGTAAAAATTATGCATCCATCCATGAGTTTATATTAAACAAATGGGCCATGATAGATTAACTTATACATACCTTTCCACCTCTTAAACCATTTGCTAGATCAATTATAATTGGTGTAACATTGGGATCTCCATTACGATGAGCTTCTTTAACTAATAAAGCAACACCTTCCCATGTTAATGGGCAACCATTTTTTTTAGATCATTTAATCCATACTATTATCCAATCAAGATTGTTTGCAATATACATATGAAGTGCATCTCACTCATTAGCAACTATATAAAATAAATAGACCAGTTAGAAACAACTTATATTGATGATGGATAAAAATTAATTAACTACAGTAACATCTTATTATTACCTCTCACTTTCCTCAATCTACCTTTCCCCATCAAGTACTCCCCTTCATATATGTTAATGGAGTTGGGATCCTAGATGTGATCTACATGGATCTTTGATGCAAACTTAGGAAGATATTCACTAATGTACATCATGGTCTAGTAGACCATATATCTCTTGACCATGGAACCCATAGGACATGTTGTCTATCAAACCAAGCCCTTCAAAAATTTCAAGTGCCTCTTAACCATCCATATTGACCTAGTTGGCATAGGTCCACACAACTCAACCTCCTCAAATAGATGTATGAGGTAGTGTTCTTGTGCATTGAAAAAAGTTAGACACTTTTGCACCTCACACAAAACATGAAGAATTTTTCTCTTCCATTTCTTTATGTCTTTTTTATCAATTTCTTTAGATGACAACCACCTAGAAGATATTCATCATACAAAAATATAATAATGAGACTGATAACACTTCTATACAAAAATATAACAAATAACCCTTCTAACCTCATGTATTTCCCAAGGTCATATATAACATGTTTGACACTCATGTTGTAAAAGTTGTGTGGGAGAGATAGAGGTAGAACATATTGTAGTAATATCAAAATGATCTTTTCAATATATTATAAAATAAATCAATCAAAAGTACATGATTTTTTAAAAATTTATTGTAAATAGAGAAGAACATGACTTATCTTGATGAAGGTATGCCAATCATGCATTTTCAACCCTGACCCAAAATTACCTTTCTTTGATATGAGAATGCTTATGTTTATAGAAAATCCTCTAAGAATTTTTTTTTATGGCTTCACATATGACATCAATTTATTGTTGTGTTAATAACTGATGAAGTATGCTCCCCTTAATACCATAAACACATAACAAAACAAAGAAACAACAATAAATGTGAGAAAAAAATGAACTTTCTATTATCATTGCAAAATTCAAAATTATAGAATTCACAAGTACAATATGCTAACCTACATGGGTGCATTCATTATAGTAATTGGAAAGACTAAGCTATGAACTACCACCCAGAGTTATCCTAGACATTATTCAGGTCTTTCTTAAATAGGCAATTTTGTGCTGCCTAGGAAGGTTCTAGACATTGAGTCTTAATACCTAGGGCCGAAAGGCCCTAACAAAACATATAGAGTTGGCCAAATACATCTTTGACATTTATTTTAGAAATTCAGGGTAGCACAACTTTTAAAGGCCATAACTCTCAAATCATTGCTTCGATTGGCTATTTTAACCACATTTTAGAAGCACTAGTTCATGATCTATAGGCTTATCACCATGCTAGTGCCCTTTTATCAATTTTTTGGACCTCATCTGAGGCCTCTAAGGCCTTCAAAACTGAGTTCAAATATTTTTCTCCAAAAGTTTCCATCGAAAATTCACAATAACTTCTCTAATACTTAAGCTACAACAATCATATTTTTATGGTAGGCTTATAATTCTAAAATTAACCTTCATGTAGAAAATCAGAACATTTTGAGCTCGTATGAAAAAACTTACTAAAAATAGAAATTTCCTAGAAATTGTAACCCACCTATCTACTAGTCCTCATTAAAATAGAAAAGGCTTAAAGTAAAAATATTTTTGGGTTATGCAAGATTTCTCTTACACCTAGGATGATCTTGCATCAAACACTTGGGGTATTTTGAGAAGTGACTCTGTCACATCTCAGGTGTTTAGAGGAAAACCAATATGGTTAACCTCCTCCCTTACTAGCCATGATGAATCTTCTACTAGCCACCCTTTCCATTTGACTAGGTATTCTTCATAAGTTTTCTTACTTGTACTTTTACCAATACAACTATCCAGTATCTCCTCAATCTCCCATGTAGCCAAACTAGCTATTGGAATACTCCATTGCACTTCTATAGCTTCAACTCCATCACCTCCTTCGTAATACTTTGTCAAATTTGAAATATTAAATATTGGTGAAATATTCAATTTAGTAGGCAACTCCATTTCATTAGCATTTCTAGAATCATGTCTATTCACTATCTTACTCAGTCGAAACATCTTCATCTTAAGCTTATTATATGTACCCATTGGAAAATGATCCTTTCTCAAATGAACCATAACTTTATCTCCAATATGAAATTCCTTTTGTAGACACCTAAAAATCCTTTAGAAAATAAAATATTTTTATTTTCTGAAAAAAGTCCTTGATGACATCATCATTTATTAATTAATTAATTAATTAATTTTTTTATGCCATTAAATCCCTTTAGCTTAATTAAAAATATTTAATTAAGGAATCCCTTTCAAAAATGTTTAAATCTTATTTAAACATTATTTCCTTATTTATTAATTATTTAATTAATAAATTGACCAAAAATCCCAAAATAAATAAATAATCTATTTTTTGCACAAAACTTGGCCAATTTCCTTAAGACCACTAACCGCTTCCAAAATCTTCTAATCCTTCTTTAATTTTGATTAAAGGCTAATCCCATCATTTCCTACTCCTAATCCCAACTCAAAATATTTAATTAAGATTAAATATTAATTCTCATGTTTATTAAAAATATTTTAATAAATATCTCAACAAACCAAACCCTTGAAATAAATAAAACTTTATTTATTTTCTAAAAAACCTTTTTTATCCTCATCCTAGGAAGTTCTAGACTCTTCTAGAAAGTCTTCATCCTCATCCAAAGCCTAGACTCTTCTAGAAGATGTCAATCCTTATCTTTAATCCTAATCTTAATCCCCTCCTAACCTTGTCACATTCTCTAAACATGGGTTAAGACTTGCTAACCCAAGCCAAAGTTAACAAATATCTCCTTCTTCACCCACCCTCATTTATTGCAATCCACTTACCTATCCCTAAGCTAATCCTAAACCATCCTAATCCATCCTCTAATCATTTGCACAATCCTAAGCAAGCTTAAAAGCTTCCTAATCCAACCCAAGTCAAAATCTCTCACCCTCCAACATAAATGACCCTCAAATATCTCTTACACTCTCCTTCAATGCTCTTACAAAGCACTTATGAAGAGTCTTTATGAAGATATTATCCCTTGAGCCTCCTTTTTTGACTCATCCTTGCCTTTTCCTCCATCCTCTCACCCTGTGACATGTGTCACTCTCTAATTGGTTGTAAGGAAGCACAATCCATGTGCTCTCCTCTCATTCAATCTGAGCCCTTCATAAGCTTTCTCCTTTCCTTCCATCTTAGCCCTTCATCCCTCAAGCCTCTTACCTATAAATTGGATCCTTACCCTTTGCGAAAACAACACAATCTAGAAAGTAAAGCCATAATGCCATTTTGAGAAACCATTTTTACATCAAATCCATTCACCAAAATCTATCAAAAATCCTCCATTGAAGCCTATTTGAGCATTTGAGCATAGATACATAATCAAGCCATCTTAGCTATTAGACACACCTCTACATCAAGTGATCATCCTCATTGAGAGAGCCTATCCATGGCTCATATTCTCATTTGAGGATTTCACTTTGTCTCTCATGAAGTTATGTTAAATTTGTATGCAAATGCTTTTTGATTGTTTTAATTTAGTGTTTCTAACATACTAAAGTAACATATACATTTTGGCATGCCCGGTGGGACCTCGCATGAGTCAACTTTATTAGCTTTTTTAGTCAAGATTTGTATGTCATTTGCTAATTTTGGCTAATTTTGCTTGTTTTTGTGATTGTTAGGATTGTATAAATTGGTTTTGTAGGTCCACATGAGCATGAAGAAGACAAAAGAACTCATAGTCTATCTCATAGTGTTTGGAAAATTTTCAAGCTTATAGGTGGATGGAGCACTTAGAATTCTTCTTCCTCTTCTTGTCTATATTCTTCTTCTATTCTGTCTACTTCTTCTTCTTCTTAAGGGATCTTGGCCTTTTTTTAAAGAAGCAAAATCATACACACTTTTTTAAAGTGCTTAAAATGAACCCCCAAATCATACTTAAATCCATTAAAAACTAAAAATTTACAAAAAAAAAAATCTTTTAACAAGTGAAACTAAACCAATCCAATCATTTTCTTCCTTGCAACATCAAGGTTTTAAATGCATTCATGCAAAGTTAGGAACATTTCATTTTTAGAAATTTAAAAAGAACTTCAATTTTCCATTTCAAAAGGTTCAAAATCAACACTAAGTGCATACTAAAATCTAAATCAAACTCAAAGCATCAATCAAGGATAAAATGAACCTCATTTGCCAATATTTTAAAGTTCTTTTAAAAATCTCATGAAAATTAAGAGTCCTAAATGGTTGCCAAAATTGTCCTAAAAGCTTTGTTATTTGTTCCAAACAAATGTCTTGTTGCAAAATCTTGAATGTTTCCTAGGTTTTTCATGCATCAAAACAATCTAGGAATATCATTTTTTTAGGCTTAAAAAATGCAAACTAGAACACAAAATCTTGAATGAAAACCAAAGTCTAAAGAGTCATTTTCACTTTTGAGTCCAAAACAATCTTGAATGATCTAAGGTTAAAACAAAGCACTTCAAAGTTCTTAAAAAAACATGCAAAATCTCAATCTTGAATGCTCAAAGGAAAAAACTTGAATGTTTAATCACTTGTCTTTGAATGCATGTTGCTAAAATCACTCTTGAGTGCCATGGATTAAAATCAAGTTTGTTTGTTTTTTATGAATGCGTGATTAAAACAACGAATCCAATCTTGAATGCCATAGATCAAATAATCATCTTTTGAGGCATAAAAAGAATCCACATTTTAGAAACTTTCTAAGTTATAAAAACAAATAAAGACACTTTGAGTGAATTTGTTGTTGGACTCACCCTCTTTAATCACCCATCATTCTAACCATTGGTTGCAATATCAGTGCCATAAATGGGGATGGGTCTACCTAAGAAGGTGTTAAGTGATCCACAAAAATGAAATTCCACTCACTTGAGTTTTTATTGGTTTTTCTAAGATTGAAAATTTCTTAAATGCACATTAGTCTCGCTAACACTTCATTTGGGCATAAAAATTGAACAAATCTTGACATGGAGGGCCTCCAGGCACGTGCTTGAAATCGAGCTTTACACACATCTTAGTTTTGGGCTTAAAACAATCTCACACTCAGTCTTCAATGCCTTAAAGAAAATTAATTGATACTTGACGTGGAGGGCCTCCGACCGTGCAAGTTTACTTTTTGTTGACCCTAAATCTTCTTGGTGTATTCATTCTTCGATCACTTCTCTTTTGTTGGCACATTTCAAATTGGATTTGAACCTTTGCATCTTAAATCACGTGTTTTTTCAAAAGGTCTAAATCAGAAAACTTAAAGTGTCAGTTGGAAACGAACTCTATCTTTTAGCCCAAGATCATCCAAGTCTTCTCTCCCCTTTTCATCTTTTGAGGCCATCTTGGGTGCATAAGATTAGGATCCAAAATCCTGTCTTAGCTTTTAGGAGGCCTACTTGGGGATTTCATCACCCCTTGGGATGACCTCAACTCCAACGTTCTGGCAGAGTATAAAGATTGGGAGGTGAATCCAAAGACACCTCTCTTGGGATCAAAATTTTGTCACTTGGGCTAAGCCTCAAGGAATTTTATACCCTTGAGAAGTGAAAGAGGAGAAGTGGGTTACCGCTCCTCTTGGTTGTGTGATATTGTTTTGGTTTCATCTACAGATTTGGGCCTCATGTACCTTGGGTATATCGAGGACTCCCTAGCTAAACCAATTGTTAGCCTTGTAGACAACCATCTAGGATGTTAATGTGTTTGAAGTGACTGATCAAAACATTTGTAGAATATACACACTCCACGACACTGTTACTGTCTTCTGAGAATCAAAACTTCTATCTGGTTGTTCCTATCTATTTCTTGATCTTTTACTTTCTGAATGAATGTTTTCCAAACTCGGTCAATCCTAGCTTAAGGTACACTTAGCATAGTCACTGGCTATTTCAGAAGTTGAACAAAGTTGAAGCAAAATAACCACGTTCTCTCAAAGCCAAACAGATTTAAGAATTTATGTAAGAACAACCCAAACCCAAACAGAAGTTTCACAAATCCAAACTCAAGCCATGTCAGGTATACCAAGAAATTTCAGCCAAGAGAAAGGAAGTAACACCAAGCCCTCGAATTACCAAACTCCACAAAGCAGAAAACAAAGCTACTGACGGAGCTCTTCAAGATGCCTGGTTAGATCGCACAATCAGATTTAGCAAACATCTAGGAGCTAACCCTGCTTATGCCTTACCAACTAGGCATGATTATTATGATTAGACCCCCTTGTTTCTCCACATCTTCTTGCATAAACTTCACATTAAAGTCATCTTTGTAGGAAAGTCTACCATTCTAGGTTATCCCTTTAAGCATTTTAGCTCATCCATCTCATCTAGTTCCTTGCCTTAGAACCAAACCATCTAGCCAGCAATCAAAGAGTTCACATCCAAGCCTTCAAAATTGTTGTCACATTGCTAGAACTTGCTTTTCCTATCATCTTGCAAATCCACTAGTCTCACCAAAGTTATCCCTCTGACAGAGATTTGTCTAGGGTAATCTAGCCTTGTCAATTGTCATCCCTCATCACCTTGAGCTAAAGGTTGGGATCCACAAGTGGTCAATCTTGTGTTTTTCCTAAGGGATCATCAGTCTATCCTTAAGTTGACACAATCACCACCAAGCTTGCACATAGGAAATCAAACCTTTCGTGCTTTGGCAACATATATTTGAAGTTAGAATCCCCAACCCAATCTTCCTTAGGTTTTTCATATAGCTTTGCCTCAGCCTAGGAAATCATTTTCATACAAAAGCCTCCCCCCCTTTTGCATCCATCAACATTGTTGCACGTCATCCCTAGGAACATTTTCATGCCACCCATCACTCGCTTAGCCAAGAAGAAGAAGAAGGAAACAATGGAGCCCTATCATTTCGATCAGACAACATCACTTCCCTTGAGCACTCAACCATCCTTCAACCTAGAGAATGCTATACCATCACCTACTGACATTGAAGCTTTCATGAACCAAGCAGGAAATGCAGTATTGGTGAAAGCCATTATAGACAAGAATAAAGAAACAATCATGGCAAAATTTCAGAGGGACAACATAGGAGCCTTCAATTTTGGAAGACCTCCTCCCTTATTAGATCCTTCTCACCTTTTGTTTGGGCAGCTGCCACCACCCATAGGCTCTTACGATCCAAATCATCCTTTGTATATACCAAAAAAAGATCCTTAACCCACCTCATATGATCCAACAGACCCAAACATACCAGCCTCCACTCAACTTGAAATCTCCATTCCGCAAGCCACTCTAGCTACCACCACTCCACCATTCATCCATACCACTCCATCCTGAACCCCCTTCACCCAAAACACCTCATCATTCACTCCCTTCACTATTGATGCTACTGCTCTCCAACCCAGCCTTCCAAATCCACCCATCTCCCAAATCAATGCTAGCATCTTTGGCCAACCTCAGTAATATACAACCGAGATGCCACCCATGGGGCCAAGTAATCAACCTTTCATTAGCCCCAGCTTGTATACCTCAACTCAAAGCACAATTCCATCATTTCCAATAGGTCCTTGGAGCTCAGTGCCATCAGCCACAAATTCACAAGCTACTGCCCTCACTCCACAAAGCTGTCAAACCCCACAAGCTACTACCAATGTTCTGCCAAGCTCTCAAGTGACCCAAGCTCCTGCCACCACTCTACCAAGCTTTCAAATCCAACCACCAAGCTATCAAATCCAATCAGTTCCATTTCCAAGCTTTCAATTCCCACCACCTCCACCACCAACTAATCCTTTACCTCCTATTACTAACTATTTTTATATGCCACTTCTAGGAGGAAATCCACCACCACCAACCACCAATTACTTGGCCTCTTTTGCCATGCATATACCCTCGTAAATGGGGGCACAACCCACATATATTGGTCAAACTCCTCAAATCCAAGGTAAAGTTCCATAAGGTCCTCGATCCTTTCCCCAAGCTTCACAACCATCTTATACCTTACCTCCACAAAGAAATCCATTTATCCCACAACCAAATTATGTTCCTCAATCCCAATATCAAATCCAATATCAACAGCCAGCCTCGCAACATGTGCAACAATATGTACCAGCTCCACCTCAACAACCTATCATCCACCATTTAGTTGCCCAAGCCATGTACAATCCCTACTAGCCCATACCTCAAAGCCATCCATATTCAATTGCACCATTCAATACATATCTCCCTCGGAGTGCTCCTACAATGGAGACACCATAGCCATCACCCATTAATTCAGAATGGGAAGCCATGAAGACAGCTTTGAAGAATATCCAAGAGGGAAATGACCCAAAAACTTTCAAGTTTGAGAATGTGTGTCCTTACCGATTTGACAGAGCCATTACCACTACACCATTTCCCAAACACTTTGAGATACCCAAGTTTGAAAAATTTAGAGGTAAAGGAGACCCTATCACACATATCAAAGAATTTTACATGCACTGCCAAAAAGTGGCATACAGTGACATCTTCCTTTTGCACCTCTTCCCCAAAATTTTGGCTGGACCAGCTCTTGAATGGTTTTATAGAATCTTATATGGCACAATCAAAAACTTTGCTAAATTGTCTGAGGCATTTGTAGCCCAATATGCACATCTTGTTGAGAGAGAATTATCAGTGGTTGATCTTGTCCACACCAAGCAAAAAGGTGGATAAACTCTTGGTGAATATCTGCAAAGATGGCAAACCCTTACCACCTGCATATCTTGCACCCTGCTAGAGCGCCACTTGGTGAAAATGTTTGTTGATAATTCCCATCCTAGCTTAGTTCACCACATGACCATGAACTATTTGCAGACCTGCAAAGATATCAAAGAAAAAGGAATGATCCTTGAGCAAGGACTCATTAAAGATGGTGTGGTCAAGATTTACAAGGAAGCCAACCAAAATCAAACACATTCAAATGACAAGTCTAGGTATTGGAACAAAAATAAGCATGTTGCAACAGATGGGGTCAGTGACACCAGACATGTGAATATTGTTGGTCCTTCCCAAAATTAGTCCAACCCACCTTATCAACCAAACAATCAACAAGCTATCAACAACCAATAGCAGAATCAACAAAGCTTTCAAAGCCACAATCCAAAGCCCAACTTTCAAGGGTCTAAAAATCAAGCTAATGCCATCAATGTAGCTGCAGTACCAAAGCCCAAGTTCCAACCTACACCTCAAAACTATACACCCCTTGGATGTCATTTTAAAGAAATTAGTCAAGGAAAACCTCATTATATTTCCTCCTACCTAGCAAATTGACCCAGGCCAATCCAAAGCTACATGGTATAGAGACAATGAGTATTGTAAGTTTCATAGGGTGAAAGGGCACACCACCCTCAGATGCATGAAGCTGAAAGATTATGTGCAAGACCTCATTGATCGAAAAGAAATCACAGTTGGAGCACAAACCTCTCCCAATGTAGGCTTGCAAATCTATCAAAATTCTTTTCCTCCTCACAACAACCAAAATCCTAGAAAAGCACCCATCCAAACCAACAACAACAACACCAACAATCGCCAGCCAAACCAACAGCATGGGAAGAACAATGACCACACTTCATCCTACATAGACTATGGTAGCCTCATAGCTTGTATATCTAAGAAAGAGCCTTCTGTCAATGTTATCAATATCCAAGGCCCAAACAATAAGTTTGCAGTCACCACTCGAAGAGCGCAATTGAACATCGCAGCCCCATCAATCCCATTAGCACTATCAATCGCAGCAACATCATCAGCTCCATCAAAAAGCTAGTACAATATCTTGGAACACCTTGGGAACATGCCAGCCCAAATCTCCATTTTAGACCTTCTTTGCACTAGTCGTGTGTACAAAGACATCCTTGATAGTGCTTTCATAGAATCTTGTGTCACTTCGGATATCAATGCGACTGATTTTCATAATCTTGTTGGACACCTTTCATCCTCATGTACCTTATCATTCAAGCCCACTAACATACCAGTGGTCAAGCCAGATCACACCCTTCCACTTTGCATAGCCATTATGGTATCTAATTTCATCATAAAAAGAGTAATGATAGATAATGGATTAGCCTTGAATATTTATACCGTAAAATTTATAAAACAAGCTGGGTATACTGAGGTGGATATCATCAGTGAGGTTATCACCATCAAAGCTTATGACAACTTGGAGAGAACCACAGAGGGCACTGTTTTGCTACCCATCAAGGTTGGGCTGGTCATCCAAGAGATAGTTTTCCATGTTGTTGATCTAAACCTACCATTTAACATCCTCCTCGGTCCCCCATGGATTCATGCCATGAAGGTCGTTCCATCCACATATCATCAGTGCCTCAAATTTTTGCATTAGGGCACTGAAGTGACCATCCATGCAAATCCAGAACCCTTTGCTTATTGCAATGCAGTTGAAGCCTCATATATAAACCATTGCCCTGGCATTGAAATCAGCCAATCCATCACCAGTTCATCCAACACCTGTAATGACCTAGAAACCATCCTTGCCTCCACCCTATCTACCATAAAGATCAACAACAAAGCTTGCGGAGAATATAGCTTATCTGATGCATTTGCAGTTGGTGCATTGCCACTTGATCCACACACCCATGGATGACCCACATATCATAATGCCAAGGAGACTCCACCTCCTTGATACACACAGCTTGGCCCAACAACCTTTGTATCTCCAAGAATTCCTCTTCATGAGGAGCTCACTCTAGATATTAGCAATTGGTTACATAAGGATGCACCTCCAAGAAATCAAGTACGCCTTGATCACTTTAGCTAGAAGTATCCCCAAGCACATAAGCTCATCACTAAAAAATGGAACTTCTAGGACCAGAGGAAAGAGGCATGCAGTGTCCCATCGAAGCACACAAACGGGAAAAGAAGTTAGGTCTAGGCTTTGGCATACCCACAACTGGGGGCACCAAGATTGATGGTCATGGTTTTTTGAACATCCACCATGACCTTGTAGAAATCAAAGACATTCTGGAGGAAGTTGAAAAGAGACCCTACGACGATATCCCAAACCAAATCTCCCTGGGAGACTCTATTCTCCAAGAACTATCCATCCATTTCATTGATCTACCACTCACTCACCCTGAACTCATAGATTGGGACCAACCAAGCATCATACACATTGATAAGTTCACATCAGAGGAAGTGCTTCTAAGATTCATGGGAGCCAAAACTCCTCACAAGAAAACAAAGCCAAATTCTGTCTATATCTATAAGCTAGATCCCAAGGGGTATTTTGGAGAAAATCCCAAACCTAGTTTCGATACACCCAAAATTAGAACTAAGGCGAATCTGAGACTAGCTCAGGTAGTGAAGAGAGGCCCTCAATGAGAAAATGCAGAGTCACAAGTAGAACATGAGGATTTAGTATTGCCTCCTCAAGATAATCGACTAGAGGTGTCTTCTATTCTAATTGAGGATACTAGAGAAGTCAACATCAGTTCTTTAGAGATCCCAAGACTTGTTCACATTGCTGCATCCCTATCGCAAGACCAAGCTAATCTCATCTTTGAGGTGTTAAGTGAGAACATTGGCTGATTTGCATGGTCAGATCAGGACATGCCAGGACTTGATCCAAAGCTTGTAGTTCATCATCTTGTAGTCGATTCAAAGATCAGGCCTGTCAGACAAAAGCTTAGAATAATGCACCCCAAGGTGGCATTACTAGTCAAAGTTGAATTAAAAAGAATGTTAGCTGCTAAGGTTATCCAACCTATTGACTACTCTCATCACTAAGCCTTCTAGTGACATTAGAATCTGCAGAGGAGGATCAACATAAGATAGCATTCACTACCCCTTGGGGAACCTTTTGCTACAACATGATGCCTTTTGGCCTAAAGAATGCTGGGGCTACCTATCAAAGAGCTATGACAACCATTTTCCATGATCTTATCCATAGCATTTTGGAGGATTATGTGGATGATATCTTGGTTAAATCTCACACCTTCATGGATCATCTTGCTGACTTGGAGAAAGTCTTTGATAGGTTAGCTAAATATCATCTCATGCTGAATCCCAAAAAATATGTCTTTGGGGTCACATCTAGCAAGCTTCTAGGCTTTATAGTTTCTAAATGAGGTATAGAGATTGACCCCAAGAAGGTCAAGGCTATCTTAGACATGCCCCCTCCCTAGACACTATGATAGCTTCGTACTCTTCAAGGAAAGCTTCAATCAGTCCAACACTTCATCTCCCAGCTTTCAGATAAGTGTACGCTATTTACACATCTACTAAAGAAAGATGAGAACTTCAAGTGGGATTCTTTATGTCAACACAACTTCGATCAGCTCAAGCAGTATCTCGCTAATCCCCCTATCTTGGTTCCACCAGTTCTTGGTCATCCCTTCATCTTGTACATATCAGTAATGCCTATTGCTCTAGGGGCACTTCTATCACAACACGATGACTATGGCAGAGAAAGAGTCATCTACTATATCAGTAGAACCCTAGATGGTTATGAGCTCAATTACACTCCTATGGAAAAAGCTTGTTTGGCAGTTTTTTTCTCAATTCAAAAGCTTTGCCACTACATGCTAAGTCATACTATCCAGCTAGTATCCAAAATTGATCCTCTCAAGTATATGCTCTCTAGAATAGCACTTACAGGCCGTTTGGCCAAATGGGTCATGCTTCTTAGCGAATTTGACATCCAGTATGTGGACAGAAAGGAAATCAAAGGGCAAGCTATAGCAGATCACCTAGCTAATGCACCTCTAGTAGATACATATCCTTTGATCATAGAATTTCTCGATGAACATATCTATCTAATTGAAGAACAGCTCCCATGGAAACTTTATTTTGATGGCTCATACACATCTCATAGATAAGGGGCAGGAATATTGTTGGTCACACCTCAAGGTGATTACATTCCAAAAGCTTTTAAGCTACAATTCCCTAGCACCAACAATATAGCTGAATATTAGGCTCTCATAATAGGATTAAAGATAGCCACAGAATGGAACATCACTGAGTTAGAAATCTTTGGCGATTCTCAGCTCATCATCAAGCAAGTCCTAAATGAATATCAAACCAAACATGAAAAGCTATTACCCTACAAAGAGCTAGTTGATTAGCTAACCCAACATTTTACAAAGCTTCAGTTTATACAAGTGCCTCAAATGTAGAACAAAGCAGTAGACGCTATGGCTACTATCAGGTCGCTCTTGGAAATTCCCCAAGCAACTACACAATACGAGTTTTTAGTCAAGCAGCTCCTCACACCCGCCTATGCGAATGAGGATTTAAATCGTGTTTGCATCTTGGTTGGTCCTCAATCCCCTTGGTACCATGAAATCCACACTTACCTTAAAGATGGTATCATATCCCCTCACCTCACACAAACCCAACGCCAAAACCTCATTCGAAAATCATCCTGCTATGTCATCATAGCCAATACCCTATATCGTCAAGGTTATCACGATACTCTCTCTAGGTGTTTAGACCAAAATGAGGTCGCAATGGTGTTAAAAGTACACTTTGGACTTTGCGGTGCCCACACGAGTGGTATTGTCCTAGCATGACAAATCCTTAGAGAAAGCTACTATTGGCCTAAAATCAAAGAAGACTCCTGTGACTTTGTCAAAAAATGTCTCCCATGTCAGCAGCACACCAATCTTATGCATGCTCCAGCACAAGATCTACAGCCTATTGCACCACCTTGGCCCTTTGCATGTTGGATCCTTGATCTAGTTGGAACTATCACACCTCTCTCATTTGATGGACATAAGTGGATAATAATAGCTGCAAGCTATTTCACTAAATAAGTGGAAGCAATCCCCCTGGTCTTAGCTATAGGAGTTCAGGTCTCCAAGTTTATCTTGTACCACATTGTTTGCCGCTTTGGCATCCCATCCACCATCTTCATCGACCACAGAGGTAACTTTGAAAATCTCAACATGGAAGAATTATGCACTTCCCTCTACATCCATCACTACTTTTCTAGCCGATATTTCTCACAAGGTAATGGCCAGGCAGAGCCAACTAACAAAACTCTCCTCAAAATCCTAAAGAAAGTTGTCAATGATTTCGGCTGCGATTGGCACCTACAAATAAATCCATCCCTATGGGCCTATCAAACCTCCTTCCGTACATCCACAAGAACAATGCCATACTCCCTAGTCTATGGTGTCGAAGCAGTACTACCCCTAGAGGTTGAACTTCCCTCCTTACACATATCTTTGCAAGGGAAAATATCAGATGAAGAATACAGAGTAGCTCAGCTCACCCAACTAGATCTCCTAGATGAGAAGCAAAAACACACCTATGATCACCTCATAGTCTATCAATCTCATCTCAAAAGGAACTTCAATAAGAAGGTGCTTCCTCGACACTTTCAGCCGGGTGACATGGTCCTCAAAGAAAATATGAAAGTCCAAGCTAATCGAGAAAAGAAAGGCAAGTTTGAACCTACATGACTTGGTCCTTATGTTGTCACTGCCTCCTTTGGCTCTAGAGCCTATCAACTATCTACACTAGAAGGAGAACTCTTGAATGATCCTACTAACATCATTCATCTCAAGAAGTTCTATGCTTGAAGATCCTTTGTATACCCAGCTTTTGAAAAGTTCAAAAAAAATAGTAAAGAGAAATAAGCATCCAATGGTGAAAACTTGGCAATTCAAGCGCCTTGGATAGGTACCTTGGTGAAAACTTGGTAATTCAGGCACTTTGTGTACTAAGACCGATCCACTATCTATCACTACCCTATCTCTCATCCATCCACTCACAATCCCATAAAACACTTGCTTGTTTCCTTGGTGTTCCAACTAAATATCCAACATCTAATGAAGCTTGTAAATACCTCTTGTACAGCTTGTAAATCTTGTACCAAAGCTTGTATCATACCTTGTAAATCTTGTATCATCCCTTGTATCATAGCTTGTATATCCAAATCTTGTCCAAAACTTGTACCATATTCCAGCTTGTAAATAATCTTGTATCCTAGTTTGTACCCTATTATGTGCACACACAAATCCTACTTCACTTAAGCTTTTCACAAAACCCTCAAATTATCAAACTATCCATCTATCACACATTGCAAACATCCAACACACTCTAAAAAAATTTCATCTCACCAACCCAAAACATGAACAACCTTGTACATTTGTACCATATCTTGGTCCGTTAGCTTGTACATCCTCTTTAGCTTAGTACCATTGTAGCTATCCAACTTTCGTGTCAGTTCATCCTTGATCAGCATCTTGCACACATCGCACAACCCTTGGTTAGCTATTCCAATGCATCCTTTAGCTAGATCTTCTATCACCAAAGTGTTATTCTTCTTAGTTCAGCTTGCTAGATGTATCACTCATCTAGATCCATTAGCTTAGGTGCTCTCTTATAGATCCTTGTAGGATATAGCTTTCCTCATGTGTGATCTTGGTCCATAAGTACCTCGTCCTACCCATCTCATTGTCAAATGGTTCTCTTTTGGATTTTTGCTTTCTTTTGATTTGGAATCTCCCCTTTGGGTCATGAAGTATCTTTTCCAAGCAATCTTTTTGTTCCCTCCTCAAGGCTGCCACGATCTTCCATATCATGGTATACTGTGAATGGGGCAATCTAAGTGTAAGGTTTTGATTAGGTCTTCTATTTGTTTTTCTTTTCTGCTTGTGGGTTACCCAGTGTCAGTTCCATGCTGCTTCTTTTGGGATTCATGTGTGCTACTAAGGCAATCCTTGCGTGTTTGTTTTAAGTCAAGTCCATCAGTCCTCTAGATAGTTGGTGAAAAGGCCTTGATATTCTTGGTAACCTTGGCAATTAACCAATAGTCCTATAGAAAATCTAGTGCTCATCTATATGGTGGTACTTCTCTTTAAAGTATCCCCCCACTCAAAAAGCTTTAATGGAATCCCTTCATCTACATTATTCCCCATCCATATATAGCATCGGTCTCTCCTACCCTAGCTTATGCATCATTATCTCTTTCAATGAATCATCACTCTTAGCTTTAGGGATCCACAATCCTAGTCTTAGGATCCACCAATCAAATCAATCCACCAAGCCTCATCTTTCAAGATCCACAATCCTAGTCCTAGGGATCTCCGAAACCCATCTCTCGCCAATCTAGCTCTTTGAAATCCTGTTGCATCAGCTTTATCATCCCATCATTCATCTCCCTATCCTAGATTCCTTTTTATAGTGCTCTGCTCCTTCATCCTCCCCCCAAATCCTAAAAGTCTTAAGCTTATTTACTCTTGTGCCTCTAATTTTCCCCTTTATCATTCTCCCATAGTGAGAGTTTGAGCTAGCTAAACCTCTTCTCTTATGCCACTCTGCATCCTCCCATCCGCCAAGATTCTTGTACTTTTAAAAAAGTTGTCGAGCCTCACTTTTTCTCCCCACCGCCTTCTTGAGGGGGCATCTCGCAGTCCATTCTCTCCTCTTCTGCTCTAGCCTTGGGCATCTTATTTTCTTATCTTTGATGCCATGCCACTTGCGGCATCCAATCAAAGAGGGGAAAAATGTAGACACCTAAAAATCCTTTAGAAAATAAAATATTTTTATTTTCTGAAAAAAGTCCCTGATAACATCATCATTTATTAATTAATTAATTAATTTTTTATGCCATTAAATCCCTTTATCTTAATTAAAAATATTTAATTAAGGAATCCCTTTCAAAAATGTTTAAATCTTATTTAAACATTATTTCCTTATTTATTAATTATTTAATTAATAAATTGACCAAAAATCTCAAAATAAATAAATAATTTTTTTTTGCCCAAAACTTGGCCGATTTCCTTAAGACCACTAACCTCTTCCAAAATCTTCTAATCCTTCTTTAATTTTGATTAAAGGCTAATCCCATCATTTCCTACTCCTAATCTCAACTCAAAATATTCAATTAAGATTAAATATTAATCCTCATGTTTATTAAAAATATTTTAATAAATATCCCCTCAACCTAAACCCTTGAAATAAATAAAACTTTATTTATTTTCTAAAAAACCTTTTTTATCCTCATCCTAGGAAGTTCTAGACTCTTCTAGAAAGTCTTCATCCTCATCCAAAGCCTAGACTCTTCTAGAAGATGTCAATCCTTATCTTTAATCCTAATCTTAATCCCCTCCTAACCTTGTCACATTCTCTAAACATGGGTTAAGACTTGCTAACCCACACCAAAGTTAACAAATATCTCCTCCTTCACCCACCCTCATTTATTGCCATCCACTTGTCTATCCCTAAGCTAATCCTAAACCATCCTAATCCATCCTCTAATCATTTGGACAATCCTATGAAAGCTTAAAACCTTCCTAATCCAACCAAAGTCAAAATTCTTCACCCTCCAACATAAATGACCCTCAAATATCTCTTACACTCTCCTTCAATGCTCTTACAAAGCACTTATGAAGGGTCTTTATGAGGATATTATCCCTTGAGCCTCTTTTGTTGACTCATCCTTGCCCTTTCCTCCATCCTCTCACCTTGTGACATGTGTCACTCCTTGATTGGCTGTAGGGAAGCACAATCTATGTGCTCTCCTCTCATTCAATCTGAGCCCTCCATAAGCTTTTTCCTTTCCTTCCATCTTAGCCCTCCATCCCTCAAGCCTCTTGCCTATAAATTGGATCTTTCCCCTTTGCAAAAACAACACAGTCTAGAAATTAAAGCCATAATGCCATTTTGAGAAGCGATTTTTACATCAAATCCATTCACCAAAATCTATCAAAAATCTTGCATTGAAGCCCATTTGAGCATTTGAGCATACATACATAATCAAGCCATCTTAGCTATTAGACACACCTCCACATCAAGTGATCATCCTCATTGAGGGAGCCTATCCATGGCTCATATTCTCATTTGAGGACTTCACTTCGTCTCTCATGAAGTTATGTTAAATTAGTATGCAAATTATTTTTGATTGTTTTAATTTAATGTTTCTAGCATACTAAAGTAGCATATACACCTTTTACCTCCTTTTCACATCTTCCTTATCCTTGTACGTCATATTCATCTTTATGGAGTGCTTCCTCACTCCCTCATGGATATTCTTGAAATATTTAGTAAATTCTTCTGCTTTAGCATTACTTATCTCTCCTTTATCCAATTGCCTCAATTTAGAAGCATTTCTAGGACTACTCCTATATATAATATAGAATGGTGATTTACGAATACTCCTATTGATAGAATTATTACATGCAAATTCCACTTGTGGTAAAATTAGATCTCATCCTTTTGGCTTATCTCCAACCAAACATCAAAATAAATTTTTGAAACTCCTATTCACCACTTCTATTTGTCCATCAATATATGGATGATATGATGAACTAAACTTAAACTCCATCTTCAATTTCTTCCATAATGTATGCCAAAAATACCCAACAAATATGGTATCTCAATCTGAAACTATACTCTTTGGTAGACCATGTAGTCTCACCACTTCTTTGAAAAAAATGCCATATGAACAACATCATTAGTCTTCTTACAATGAATAAAATTTGGTATCTTTGAAAACCTGTCAACCACCACAAAAATAGAATCATGCCCATGTTGTGTCCTTGGTAATCTAAGCACAAAATCCATGTTGACATCCTCCCAAGACTTCTCTAGTATAGGTAATGGCTAATGAAACTTTGTGTTATGCTTCACTCATTTCACCATCTGACATAGTCTACAACTGTATACAAAATTGTTCACATATTGATTTAATTGTGGCCAGCAATAACTCTAAACAACCAAGGCTATGGAATTATCTCTGCCAAAATGTCCAGCCAATCCTCCACTATACTTCTTGATGAAATTCTCTCTCATTGAACTTCTGGGAATGCACAACTAACTTCCTTTAAACAACATATTATCCTAGATCATGAAATCCAACCATTTTTTCATGTCAATTCTAACAGGTTTTGTACAAGCCTTCCATGCTTCACCAAAATTAGGATCATCTGGATACAAAGTATTGAGTTCCCTGAACCCAACCACATCTATCTACACTTTTGTTAACAAATTTTTTTTCCTACTAAGAGCATCTATAATTTTGTTAGACTTCATACTCCTATGTGTCAAAACAAATGTTTAATTCTTCAAAAACTCAACCCACTTCAAATGCCTTTGGTTTAATTTTCCTTGACTATTCAAATATTGCAAAGCTTGAAGATCAATATACAAATCAAACTCCTTAGGAAGAAGATAGTGTCTCCACTTCCTCATTGGTTGAAATATAGAATAAAATTACTGATCATAAACATACTATTTTCTTTTTTAAATCATTTAATTTCTCATTAAAATAAGCAATAGGTCTACCTTCTTCGCTCAAAATAGCTCCTATTGCAATATCACTAGCATCACAGTCTACTTGAAACACCTTTTTAAAATCAGGAAGTGCTAAAATAGGTTACTCAATAACTTTCTATTTCAACAAATTAAAACTCCTATCTACTCCTATAGTCTACTTAAATTCTTTCCTATCCCCTCTCATTGTTTTAGTCAAGGGTCCACAAATACTGCTAAAACCTCTTATGAACTTTCTGTAAAAACTAGCTAGTTCATGAAAAGATCTTACCTTTGTCGAACTCCTGGGAGTAGGCCATTCAAAGATACCCTTCACTTTCTTTGGGTCCATTTTTAAACCTTCTACTAAGACTAAAAATCCTAGGTACACCAACTCCTTTAAAAAATTGCACATCTTTATCAACAATGTTTCTTCCCTCAACTTATCAAACATCATTTGAATATGAATCAAATTCTCCTCCAATGTCTTACTAAAGATCAAAATGTCATCTTCATAAATAATGACAAACTTACCCTAAAACTCCTTTACTACCCCATTCATTAGCCTCATGAAAGTGCTCAATGCATTGGTTAGCCCAAATGGCATGACTACCACTCATATGGTCCTTCCTTTGTCTTGAAAGCAGTCTCATCACCTTCTTTCATATGAATATGATGGTATCCACTTTTTAGATCTATCTTTGTGAAATACTCAACCCCACTCAAAGAGTCCATAATATCATCCATTCTAAGCAAAGGAAATATGTACTTGATTGTGATCTTATTGATCACATCAGAATCTTTGCACCTCCTCTATTTTCCATTCTTTAGTGCTAATAAGACTGCTACATCACATGGACTTAGACTCTCTCAAATCAACCCCTTCTACAAAAACTCATTAAATTGTCTATTGAATTTTTCAGTTACTATTGGTATCATTCTATGCACTACCTTGTTTGGCAAATTGGCTCCTAGAACCAAATCCATCTTGTGATTGATCTTCCTCACTGGGGGAAATTTATCAGGTAGATTATCCAATACGATACCAAAAAACTCTCCTAACATATTTAGAATTTTTGTAGGTACCTCTTCTACTTCTTCTTTACTATCCTTTGGAATTATAGAAAAATACATATGTTCATTCTTTATACCTTTGAGAAACTCTTTTCCATCAACAAAACATTTTCTGGCAACACAACATACATTTTCTTCTTTCTCCTTCAATGACTTCAACTTATGTTTCACTCCATACTTTGTTAGAGTGTAAGTATTTGCTTGCTCATCATGTAGAACATGCCTATCAAACTACCATGACCTACCTAGCAACATATGACATATGTCCATAGGTATGATATCACAAAGTACCTCATCCCGGTAGTTTTTGATCTTGAACTTAATTGAGCATTTCCCATTGACCATGACCTTATGGTCATCTTTCACACAAGAAATATAGTATGGATGCAAGTATTTTTTCCTTTTCAACTTCAGCTTTGTGATCATCAATTTTGACATGATATTTTTAGTACTTCCACAATCATTGATCACATCACAATACTTATCTTCACATTTGCACATGGTGTGAAACAAACTCCTTCTTTCATCAGGTTCATTCTCACCACTCAACATGACTCTTCTATTAACTAGGACTTCTCCTCTTTCAACATCCTTAGAATGTGATGATCTAGCATCTTCATCAACATGTAAAACTCTGGCCTGGCCTTTTGTTCTTTGATTTTTCCTTCCTTAGCACTGGGAATATTCAAATGCTCTATGACCTTCTTCTCCATAGTGAAAACATTTCCCATGGAAGCCTCCTCTTCAAGATCCTCATCCTCTATGTCTTTATCTCTAATCTCTATTGTTTTGATCATGGAAATGATTGAAATTATTTCCCCTTCGTTATGACTACAACTTCTAGCCTCATTCTTGTTCATATGATCATCATTATAGCCTCCATAGGAATCTCCACCAGATCTTCCACCATGACCTCTTTGACTTTTCTTATCATCAAACTTTTTACTTAGTTTCTCCTTAACTCTTAGGGAAAACTGGTATGCCTCCTCCATAATGTTCATTTGAACTAGACTTAGCTCATCATGAATACTTAGTCTTAATCGATTAAGATAGTGAGCCACTTTCTCCTTACCATCTTCTACATGGTCTGTTCTAATAAGAACTCAATAGAAATCTTTAGTGTACTCTTGAACATATTTTCCTACTTGCTTGAACCCTTGCATTGTCATCAATAGATCAAGCTCATAATCCACGGGCATGAATTGTCACTTTAGTTTAGCTATTATTCGATGTCATATGGTGATTTTGTCCTTTCTCTTTTTATTCCATACCAACTAAACCTCTTGCCACCAGATCTTGGCATGGCCCTTTAGTTTCTCCTTTGCAAACTTGACCCTATTAGGATCTTCAATATTTTCATACTCAAAGTACTCCTCCAATTTATTGATCCAATTGATTAGCTCCTCTGGGTTAAGATTTCTTAAAAATGTGGGAAACTCTAACTTAGGTCCTTTTCCAATCTTGGAGATGGCCTTAAGAAGCTTCTCTTCCTTCACATTTAGAATCGCCTCTTCTTTAGCATTTTCTTCTTCTTCATCCTCGGCTTTCATCTCTTATGAGAAGATTTATTCCTCTACGCATTCGTTCTTCCAATTCTTATAATTGTATTTGGAGGGATCTAAAACCCTCAGGTGTGACACCTATATTTCTTTTTCCATGCTCTCTTCATGGAGGCCATTTTTGTGCTTTCACTAAAACCCTAGTGTAAACTGCCTCACAATTTGTAATTTTTCTATAAAATCAACTCAAACTATGGTCCTAGTGCAAACTACCTCATAGTCGATGATCTAACCACACACTCAAGAACTCTATCTCTAATACCACTTGATGAAGGGTGCTCCTGTTAATACCATAAACACATAACAAAAATAAAGAAATAATAGAAAATGCGAGAACAAAATATGGACTTCTTATTATCACCACAAAATGCAGGATTACTTAATTCACAAGCACAATATGCTAACCCACATGGGCACCTTCATTATTGTAATATGCAAAACTAAGTTGTGAAGTACCACCTAGAGCTATCCTACACAATATTTGGGCATTTCTTAAATATGCAATTTAATGCCTCTTGGGAAGGTTTTAGACATTCCTTCTTAATAACTAGGGTGGAAAGATCATAACAAATTATATAGAGTCAACCAAATACATCTTTGACACTTATTTTAGAAATTTCGGGTAGCTCAACTTTGGAAGGCCATAACTCTTGAACTCTCAAACTGTTGCTTTGATTGGATATTATAACCACTTTTTAGAAACATCAACTCTTGATCTATAGGTTCAAAACTATGCTAGAGTCCTTTTGTCAAGTTTTTGGACCTCATCTGAGGCATCTAAGGCCTTCAAAGCTAACCTTAAAGATTTTTCTTCAATGTTTTCCACCAAAAATTCACATTAACTTCTTTGATACTTAAGATGGGGTAATCATATTTTTATGGAAGGCTTATAATTTTAAAATGAACCTTCATGTAGAAAATTAGAACATTTTGAGCTCGTATGAAAAACTTACTAAAATTAGAAAGTTCCCAAAAATAGTAACCCTTGTCCACTAGTCCTTATTAAAATAGAAAAGGCTAAAAATAAAAATATTTTTGGGCGATGCAAAATTGCTCTTAGGCCCAGGATGCTCCTACATCAATAACTAAGGAATGGTCCTCATATTAATCTGGTTTCCATTTCTATTTGATTCAAGGAAAAACTTCAATGCATGATTGGATTCATCAATGACATTACAAATTTTGACCAATTTTTCTTTGTCACACCTTCCATCCAATAATTTCCATAGTGTCTCTATTACATTCTTTCCAATATGCATAACATCAAACAAATGCACAATTGGGAGGTACTCTTAGTACGACAACCTACCAAATTATCTAGGATATCTTTTAAGTCCTTTTGGAAGTTGCTCATTGATGCCTGGATGACCTTCATGAACATCAATTATGTCATTACTAAACAAAAGATAGTATCCAAATTTAAATTTCATACAAAACCCTACATCAAATGAAATGACATTACCTCAATGATTCATTCTATTGTATTGCAACTTCTACATGTGAGGTGGCATTCTTTATGGCTTTGATGTTGTCTCTTCTTTCCCATTGAAAATATGTTTTTCAGCAATTTTATACTTATGATTTTTGTGGAGAAAGTCTCTATTCTCATTGAACACCTACTTTCCTCAACTTTTTGAATAACTAGATTTTATCTTTGAGTTATAAATTGGACATGCAAAGTTTCCCTTTGTCTAAAGAGCTACAAGATTGTGTATAATTGGATGACATGTGTACTGTAATATTCATATTTACAATTATCATACACAACTTAAACATACAAATAAAATGTATTAGCACTATTGCATACCAAAAATATGTGTTAACAGTTTTACATACCACAAAAATGTGTTAGTCCAAGGATACAAGCATTACACAGAATTGAAATTGTCTTTCACCGATTGATCTATAGATATTATACATAGTGACCCCATTCCATAACTCCAACAACTCATCAATCAAGGGCTCAATATATACATTCATATCTTTCACTTGGTACTTACCTAGTTGAATGAACATAAACAAAACATAACAATTATGGTCATTTATATACTGTGTTTATAAATTAATTTAGATGACTCAATTAAATGAAAAATACATGGTATAATCATTTCCAACATTATTTTCTCCCTCTTTATGGTCATTCAAGGATGAATGTTATTCTTAATTAAAAAATAAGCTGGCATGAGTAAACATATCTCATCTCTCAAAATGGATTGACACCGTCTACTGCTAATGAAAGCTTTAGATTATGAGGTTTTTCTTTAACTACTAGCAACCTATCTCCTATGTCCTCAAATTTAGAACCATCTTTAGGCATTCACGTAATTTCATCTTGAATTCTATGCATGCATGGTAATCCATAAATTGTGCCAAGCTAGTACACTTAATTAATCATTGCAAACATGGAATAATGGGAATATATCAAAGAATCTTGTGAGGAACCCTTTTCATTATTTCATCTAATTGTTATTTGCTAATGTGAAAATTATGATATTCTATTACGAATTCATGTTTTTTATGATAAATAATATGATCAATGGGACATGCATGTATTGTTTGATACTCCATTCCAATATCTTTCATAATGTTCAATAATTCATGTTAAGATCAAGGTAGAATGTTTGATGGTAGTAACAAAACTCACCTATCAACCTATGAAAAAATATTGTTAATATAAAGAACATTAATGGTATGCTGACATAGAAAATGACAAAAATGACACTATGCCTTAACATACGTGAGATCGCTGAATCAGATATACCATTCATAACCTTGAAGTTTATGAGTAACAATATAGTGGAGAGAAGTTTTTTTTGGGAGCCTTGGTACAAGGGCTCATATGCCTTTTCAATTATAGGTATATCAAGTTTCCCATCATCATCATCATTAGATGCACAACTATCATCCTCTTCATCATCTTCGTTACTTGTGCCTATAACATTTTCTTGAATCCTATTCTCTGGCACATTATCAGATTTACCAATACCAACATCTTCAATTGTGTTCTCTGCCTCAAGATCATCTTCTTCCATGGGAGTATTAACTTCTTCTTTGATATTCACACCTCCAAGTTCCACTAGTTTGGAATCCACATGAACCAAGGATGAAAATCCTTCCCCCCTTCAATGTGATCATGTTGCCTACAATGTCTGTAAGCTATTGTGATTAGAATTCTTTGAGTCTTTAAGTCCTTTTATTTTTTTCAAGGACAATAAAATTTTCCATCACCATTTCTTTTGAATTGAGACCACAATATATCAATTTTCACCATATTTTGTTTGAGGCTCATATTTTTAGGCATGAAGTTTCTTCACAAGCAAATATTTGGGCTATAAAATTATATCAAATATAAACATACAAGCATTAGTAGTATCTTGTATATAATCAAATAATTAAATATTACTATCTCTTTAGTAAAGATGGCATCTAAACAAATAAAATGAATTATACAATATAAATATTGGCATTGATTTTGGACAAAAATTATTCATTTGTGTATGTTGCTACTTGAAATATGTTGCTACAAAAATGTGAGTAAAGGTATGGATGGTAAGATCTGCCATGAGTTTTTATGAGATAAGATCTTCCATCCTCAAACCATATCATTTCAATGAACTTCCATTCATTAACACGTATAATAATATTTGAGATTTTTGCCGAGAATGGGGTTAGAGATTCTAAGGTTCTTCCTAGAGTAACTTCAGCCTATGATCACTTTGAGTACAACTTAGGGGAGAATGAAAGAACATGCAAAGATAGGTCATTGCTACAAGACCATGTGAGGTACCTATGTATAAAGGAATCTTTCAAAAACATCATAAAGGAGAAAAACTCATGGGAAAAAATCCCCTCCAAAAGAGAAAGAAGATGAAGAAAAAATGTACAAGCAAAAAAGGAAGGAGGAACCTACAAGGAACTTCCATTACCAATGTACAATCATTGTTCCCACCCATGATGATGTCTCTAGACAACATATTTGAATACACACACCTCAAATTGAATTTTCCAATGTTTAAATGCAAGAGTTCTTGATCTTATGGTACTAACTGAAAAACAAATAATGTGAACCTTTGAATCTAGATCAACACTGATTAAACACAAAGAACTATTAAGACATGGCTCAATTTCATCACAAATATCAAGATTGTCCAACTCATAAGTTTCATTTGTGTAGTGTCAAATGGTAGCTTATAACAACCATGCATAAAAGGGTCATCTAGGAATAGAGAAATATGTGGGTCTCCACAAATCTCCCATTAGTTACAATGATAGATTCTTTATATAACAATAAAAAATAAAAACATGTAAAATTGGAGCCCCTGTAGTGTAAAAGTGGGCACATATTTTGCAAAATGTCAAAAGTAGAAGTCAAAACAAAACAAAAATACTTTAGATTAAACTAATATGGTTGTGTAATGCGTGGAACTAGCTTTCCAATGCCTACACGTAGGGAAAAATACAATGTTGTATATGCAAGATATGGCTCCAAAAAATAAGCAGTTCCATTATGCACAAAAAATAGCACTACAAAATTGAGGTGGCTACAGATCTACACTATGGTGACCAATATGAGTAGATAGCATTAATCATGTGTGTAGGAAAACACCCAAGAGTGTTCAGGGGCTTCAAACAACCTATGCAAAAAATATCACCTCCCCATAAAAACTCAAGCTAATGTCTAGATAGCACAATAAGTACACTTGTCAATGGAATATGTTAATTAAAATGCCAATTGTAGGGATTTAACATTGTGAATGTAAAGTTTACAACCTATAACAATCAACTTAGGTTTATATATTTTGATAAGTTAACTCTCCAAATCCTCACGAATAGGTCCAAATGTATTGTCTATCTTATTGCATCTTTCCTTGATCTCTCATAAATGTTGTCTTGCTTGGGTAATAAATAGTTTGGCCTTATTAGTTTTTTGTGACCACCCATACACATATATCTTGTGTTCTTTTAACATCTTCGATAGTGTGATGAACAAAATCATGACCTTTATGCCTTGATTCCATTATATATATATATATATATATATATATATATATATATATATATATATATATATATATATATATATATATATATATATATATATATATATATATCATATGCACCACTATCAAATTTATTATGAACATAGGAAGACTCAACCATGTTATTGAGTTCATGTGAAATGGATGCTACCTCATGATCAAAATTGTTTTTAAAAAAATCAAAATAAATGTCACAAATAAGGTTGTTTTGTAATCTTAGGAAACTATTTTGTAGAATCTTATGTTCTGTTCACTATTAGACAACCAATTTCCAAGAGACATGTTTCATATTTCCTATGTCATCTCATATTGTAAATAATTGTAGCCTCTATCTCTCTAGATTTTATGCCTAAATAGGCCACATTTCAATACAATATTTTTGTATAGCTTGTAACTTTCCATTTCAGGGAGTTGATAAGGCTATTTTGTTTCTTCCATATAAAGCTCTTTAATTTTTATAAAGGTCTCTTACATATGTGTATTGCTTGCAACAAGGTACTAGATTGGTTTAATGGTTGATACATGTCGATATTCTCTTTTGTTGGAGACATCTAAGCGATTTTTTTAAACAATGTCTTGTCCACTTGCAAAAATGATTTATCATGAAGGATTAGTGTATCATGTGCTCAAAAATGTCATTATGTTTTGTTTCATGGGAAATATATATGAATTTCATTATTTTTTTAATTAAATATGTTTGGACTACTATTCTTTAGCCCAAATGGCCCTATGTGGGAAAATATTACTTATTTTTGCCTTAATGAAATTCATGAACCCTTTTGATGTGTTTGCTATGTCTACTTATTGCTTGGGATGCTCTATTCATTAGCCTTGGGAGAACATTTTAATCCATGTTAAGAGTACAATAGTGTGTCATTCCATTTTTTGAATCAATTTTCAAGTTTTAAGGTTAGTGTACATTTTAGGCCTCAAGGTCAATTTGCTTAAGGAAATTTATATATTGTCTAGACTTGGGTCTAAAAAGTTTCACAGTCTCCTCCTTACACTGTTTCTTGTATTTTGGGTTTGTTATATTCTTATTGCATTAGATTTTTTGAACTACACATTTATTATATTTTTCTATTCATGAAAATATTGTGCAAGTTTATAACCAATCCCTAGAGTCTAGTGAATCATCATTAGTTTTATTATTCATCTCAAAACCCTAATCAATCAGTATAGGGGTTTTAATGTATTTTAATAATATTTACATGTTGAAGAGATTCAATCTCATTCAAGGGTATCTCTAACAACCAGTTTGTAGAGACTATTTCTATGTGAACATGAATTCTAATAATTTGTTTGGAATAACTAAGAGTTCACTTGCAAAAGACTATAATGTCACACCTAGAAGGCTATAAAGACACCAAAGATGTGGAGAAATAATGGAAATTTGATTCCTTATCAAGTGCAATTTCACTTAATAGACCTTTTGATGGGATTTTTAGTTTGTGGCAAAATCCAATTTTTGAGAAGCTGAGCACAACTTATAACCAAGTAAATAAGATATGAAGGATAATACCTTCAAATTGGGCTTGAAAATAGCATGAATCATGAAAGAAGTTAACTTCCTCCTAGATAATATAATGAATGCACTTAAGAAAATAGAAGAGTACTAGATAGAGAAAAAATGAACTTGGTTTAAAACAAGACAAGCCTTGCAAATAGTTTTCTAAAAGCCTTTACCTTCAATGCTACTAAAAAAATCTTTGTGAAGCCTCCCACACTTTGTCACATGAATAAATAAAGCTGCACTTTTACTATTTTTTTATTTATATCCTTGACAATGTCAAAATTTTGAGCTAAACTTAACTAGTGTTGAAATTTTGACATTATTGAGATCATTTTTTATTTTTATTTTTAAATTTGATAAGCCAAATTGGTCCATCATCAAAAATTTAGGTCAAAAATTACCCCCAAATCTACTAGTGTGGGTCTCAACTATAGGATTTGATGTTTAAAAACTTTCTGGGCCGTGTAAAAATGCCTATATAAAGAATGCTCATACATTGTCTAGGAGAGCTCTAGGTGATAGTTCAGAGATCTATGTTGCAATTATTACAAGGAAGGACCCCAAGTGGATTTGCATATTGTATCTCAAAATTTTGTAATTCTACATTTTCAATGATGATAAGAAGCCCATATTTTGTTCTCACAAACTACCTTTATTTCTTTGTTTTGTTATGTGTTTGTGTTATTAAGGGGAGAATCCTTCATCAATAATAGTTATCAAACTCCAATGAACAACATTCACCTGCATTATCTATTTTTGAGCATTTGATTTAAATGAGGCCACTTTAATTTTTAACAAGATCTTTTAATGTTTTAAGTTTTGAGAAAACTTTAGATTTTCTAGAAATCTTATAAATCCAATCTTTCCTAGTACAATCATCAAGAAAAGAAATAAAATAGTTTACAACTCCTCCATAAGAGGTTACCTCCATAGGACAAAAGACATATGAGTGCACTAACTCCAACTATGTTGTCTTCTTGTCATGACCACACTTCAAAAATCTCACCCATTTTTGTTTCCCATGAAGATAGTATTTGTAGAATTCTGAATCTACTAATTGAAGACCTAGACATTGATCATAGTTTTGCATAACCTCTAGACCCTTTTTTTCTCATGAGGCCTAGCCTATGATGCCAATGTGGCACATCACTACCTATAAAAATCATGACAACTCCCACCTCATTAATAGTTTCTACAGTATATAGATTGAAAACTTTATTTCTCTTTGCAATGACCATAGAACCTTAGTGACTTTCCATGTGTTCATGAGAGTTGTAAGAAAACCTTAGGTGTATAATTGACTTACAAAAATCAATTTCCTTTTGAATTTGGGAACATTCCAAATATCTTTAAAAAACAATTGGATACCTCCTTCTAATGATAATATAATATCACCCTTCCCAATAATTTTACAAGCATAGTTTTCACCCAAATATACATTGCCAATCTTTCCTTTTTAAATTTGTGAAGGAATTAATACAAGAAGAAGCATGAAAAGAGGCCTAGGAATCAACCACATGAACTTTAGGTTGTGTCACTTGTTGAAAGAATAAAAATATCATCATCCTTGTTATGAATGGTGTTTTCTTCACTATCCAAAACCTTTTCTTGTTCCTTCTAATATTTTTGACAGTCCTTCTTGATGTTACCATCATTTCCACAAAACCAATAATTTCCTTGTGAACCCTTGGATTGTGATCTACTATTGTTATTATTTCTTCCTCTATGATGAACTTTTCATCAATTTTCTTTGCTAACCATCATTAGATGAAGGCTATTGTTGTGCCCTTTTCATATCTTTAGTTTGAAGATTTTTTGCTACATTGTTAAACTTCATCTTTGTTTTCGGTGTCATCGATGTGCGTAGAGCCATCAAAACTCCTTCCTAACTATTTGGTAACAAACATAACAAAAGAATGACCTTTATTTGATCATCCAACTTGATGCCCACTAAAGTTAATTGAGTAGAAATGATGTTGAATTCATTTAGGTGGTTTGACACAATTCCACCTTCTCCCATTTTCACATTATACAATCTTTTTTTATGAGAAAATCCTTGTTGGATGGTGAAACCATTTCATACATGGAAAGATAATTTCTCCCATAATTATTTCAAAGTTTTTATACACTAAACATTAAACAAGATTTTTTTGGACAGCAAGATAATGATAGATTTATTTTTCACCTTTCTATCCTTGTTTTCCCAATCTTCATCTTTCATCTGAGTTGGCTTCTTTGAATTGCCTTATAATGCAAAGAATGAATCTTTCTTAATCAGTGAGACTTCTATACGGAACCTTTAAAGACCAAAATTCTTCCCTAAAAGCTTCTTTATCTTAGCTTCCTCCATCTCCAAGGAATTTAATTACCAAATTATGACCAACATTTTTAAGCTTCTTTGATACCAATTATAAATGTAAAAATAAACTAGAGATGAATTAATAAACAAAACAAAAGGGAGGGGAGAGAGAGAGAGAGAGAGAGAGAGAGAGAGAGAGAGAGATATTTATCATGGTTTACCATAACTTGTGGCTACATCCACATTGAGAGCAAAGTAATTATATTATTGATCAATAGATACAATAAAAAATATATAGTAAAAGATGATCAACTGAAGAAACATAATTATTGGAGGAAAAACCCAAAGCAACCATTTGGCTTCATTGTCTCAAAAGAATCATCCATGACTTTGATTTTGAATATAAACCAAGGACCCATGAAGCGTCCAACTGAAGCCTTTTGAAGAATTTTAGGTGTTGTCGATATTCACTTTTCTAACTAAACGAAAATGAGAGAGTTTAGTTGTGCTCCTTCCACATTACCTTTTCTAATGAATAATTTAAGGCTATTTGTTTTAATCCTGACATCATTAAAGGCTTAAATCCTCAAGATACAAAGAACCTTTGCCTAAAATATCAAAATACATTTAAAAATATTCAATGCAAAAAAATCCATTTTCATCATTCTAAAGGTATTTTCTATAAGAATATAATGAGTCACATAAAGCTTTTGTGCAAATCCTAGAATCTAAAGATGTGACTAGATCCTTGAGACATACTATTTCTCAATAATAATAAAAACTAGTACTCATACTATCATAACCCCCTATTGACATATAACAACTATAAATATATTAATATCCATTTTTATCATGTTTGTCAAATGTTTGAATACCTAACATTACCCATAATAATCAATAGCAATATTAGGCGTCTTTAGAATATTCAAATAATAATAATCAAATAATATGCATTATGAGAACATAAATCTTATATGTATATAATATGTAGAATTTCAAATACATGAACTAAATTGAATAATATATATATACAACCATCTAATATTAATTAAAAGAACAATACTAATATTGCTATCAATAAGATCTTAAATATAGGCATAATAAATGGTGATTCTTTCCCAAAGGTCGCAGAGGCCAGGCCCACCATGTATAAATATTGGAAAAGGGGGCTTAAGTTGATCATTGTTAAATAAAAGAATGAGATTATTATAGATAGACCAATGCATTAAAGCCTCTATATACATAAATGGCTTGTAGTGTTAGTATGAGAGGACAATACAACCCTTGTATAAATGACTAGATGATAAACATATGTATATGTGAACCTTAAGGAGTGCATTCTAGATAAGACAGTTGAATAACTAAGGGCTAGGAAACTTGATCTAAAGATGTGAAAACTTGATCTAGAGACACCTTTAAGATTGGCAATAAGATAGAGGGTAAAAAGTGGAGTTAAGATTATTATTGTTTGTATTCTAACATTTTCTTTGTAGGTATTATTGTCCCAATCTAACCCTAAATAGTGGGGACATGACACATACAAATCTCCTAATAACTACTTACCCTCAAAAATGTCCTATGACATTATAAAAGATCAACCAATATAAATTGCTTAGGAAGTCTTAAAATACATAAAAAAGATGAAAGGACATGGATATCCTTACACCAATACCATCACCACTATTTATACTGCTATCCAGACAAAATGCACTAAAGACAAAACATTGTCAACTTTTTTTTTCTCCATATTCACAAAAAATGTAGTGATTTGTTTCCAAATTTTTTGTATGCAAATCATGAAGATCAAATGCTGAAATTTTCAGAAAAATCTATGATGTTTTCAATTTTTTGAAATTTAGTCAACTATACAGTTTATAGGGAGGATAGCCATGTCGATTTATATTAAGGTACCACTACAATATGGAATCTTCCAAAACATTAACATGTGGATGCTTATATATATAGGCTTTAGGTTTTCCCCTCATCATTTTGAATTTCACTAAAAGTGCAAATTGAGAAAGAATAGAACAACAATACAGAGAAAAGACACAAACACATGATTTTATCGTGGTTCACCACAAATTGTGGCTACATCCACACTAAAAGGAAGGTCTCTATTTATGCAAATGTATGAACTTTACATCACCATTGTAGCTTTAGCTCTTCGAATACGATATGAAATAATGAACCTCTGATACATATTTATAGAGTCTCAAAGGAAATGAAGAGACAAACAATTGGAGGGAAACAATAATAAATTGTGCATAATAAAAGAAAGACCATTGGGCTTCACATATAGATCCAAAAAACCCCCACTTGAAGTCCAACTATTGTAATGTATGAGTCTCCCTTGAATTCCTCTACTATTATTTCTTTACAATGTTGAGAGAAGCTCGACAGAACTCAAACTTCTCTCGTGGAACAACCTTTGTAAGTGCACCAACTAGATTCTCCTTGGTGTTGATCTTCAAGACCTAAAGTTTTCCCTCATCAAGTTTACTTCAAATGAAATGATATTTTACCTCAATATGCTTAGTCTTTCTATGAAATGCTACATTTTTGGCTAAGTCAATGGCACTTTTACTATCACAATACAAGGTTGATCGTTGTTGAGAATAGTCAAAATCATGAAATAGACATTGCAACCAAAATCAACTCTTTTGCTCCTTCAATGAGAGAAATTTATTTAGCCTCAGTAGTAGAAAGTGAGACCACTTGTTGCAACTTTGATGCTCAATTGACCGCTACTCCAACAAAGGTAAATACATAACCAATAGTGGATCTTCTATTATCTAAATTTTCAGCCATATCTAAATAACCTTTGAATGAAGTTTCTTTTCCACCAAAACACAATACAAAATAAGGATTACCCTAAAGATATCTTAAGATCCACTTAACTACATCCCAATTTTGTTTACCTAGATTACTCATAAATATGCTAACAATCCCCACTGCTTGGGCAATATCAGGACAAGAGCAAACCATTGCATACATAAAACTACCCACTGCTACAGAATATGGGATGTTCTTTGTGTAGTTATTTTCTTCTTGTGTCTTGGGACACATGGCTAAAGATAATCTAAAATGAGTAGCATGAGGAGTGTTGACCGATTGGCATCTGCCATGCCAAATCTTTCTAATACCTTGGGAACATAGTGTCCTTGAGAAAGTTTTATTTCCCTTTTATGTCTATCATGGATAATGTCCATGCCAAGTATCTATTTTTCTACCTCTAAGTCCTTCAAGCCAAACTTTTTAAACATCTTTTCTTTCAATTCTAAAATCAACTTCATAGATGAGCCAATGACAAGCATGTCATCAACATAGAGAAATAAAAGAATAAAGGAACCATTAGGTAACTTCTTGTAGTAGACACATGGATTAGATTCAAACTAAATGAAGTTATTTTTAGTCATGAATCAATCTAACATGAGGTACCACTACCTCAGAGACTTTTTGAGACCATACAAGCTCTTCCTCAATCTGGAATATAAGTTTTCTTTACCACATTTAATAAATCCCTTTGGCTCCATCATGTAGATTTATTTATTTAGATCACCATGGAGAAATGTTTTTTTGGCATCCAACTATTCAAGTTCAAGATCATGAGCAACAACTAATCCAAGAATAGCCTAGATTGTAGTCATCTTGACCACAGTTGAGAATATTTCATTGAAATCTATGCCCTTTTGGTGATCAAAACCTTTAACAACTAGCCTGGCTTTATAATGTTTTTTATTTTTGCCTTAATCTTTCAACTAATAAATACATCAATTTTTGAGTGCTTTCCGATTTGGTAGCAAAGAAACCAAATCCCAAGTTTTTTTCACATCAAAGAATCCATTTGTTCCTGCATTGTTGCCTCCCATTTGTGAGAATCTGAGGCTTTGAGAGCTTCTTTGAAGCTTGTAGGTTCAACTTGGTCTACAAGTAAAAGTTCTTGCTCTACTTCTTCGGAGTACAAGAGTTCATAATCAGTGAATCGAGCATGAAGCCTTCTCTATCTTGTATATTTTCTCAACCCCTGAATATTTTCCCCATTTAGAGCATCCAAATTTTTGTTGTTATCAGCATTGTTAGTATTTGCTAGAGACTTGAATTTTTGTAATTCATATGGGCTACCCCTTGGCAAAGTGCGAATGTTACTTATATTCCTATTTCCAGCATCCATGTGAGAGTTTGAATTGAACTCTCTATTTTTGTTATCAAAATTCCTTTGATTATTGGTGACCACATCATATTTTTGTTCATGTTGAACCACATCATCCTTGGTGTGAGAACGGATATGAGTGTGATCAACATTATCCATAGTCTATCAATTTCTATCCTAATTACTATCACTGTCTTTAGGTTGTGTGTGCAGAGTGATACAAGTTGATTTTTCTTGTGGAGAGAGTAAAACTGGTGGGTGATAGGGTGAAAATTCCTATGAATGAAAGGTAGACTACATATCTATGCAATATCTTTCACTGCAAGGGGTGAGAGCTCGTATTTTTATCTAAATGCCCCTCTCTACTATTGTGGCATCCTATCAGTTAATGTCAAATATACGTGAGCTATGAGTGGGCTCCTGTCTGCAAGATTTTACTCTTGCGTGACTAGTTTGATGGCCAAATAGCTCCTCATGCAATGATCTTTGTACTGTTGTGGCATCCTGTCAGCCCATGTCTAGGATGCGTGAATTGGGGTTGAGATTGAGATTATCTCGTGTTCTTTCAACCATTGGTAGGTTCGGCTCATGTTCACAGTGATTGGATTGCACATCCCCTTGCGTGGCCTATCTGACAAGGGTGATGAATGTGGGTGACTTTAGTATTGGGTGATCCAATGTGGGGGAGTTTGTGCCCAAGGTTGACTCCTTGTGTGGTGCGTTGTATGGAAGATCGTGGGTGAGGCTCCTGTATGGAGTCCACCTCACTCATGAGTGGCATGTCCACAACCTTAAAATGTTTGACTAAAAACATTAGTAGGGAGTGGATCTTCATCAATATATTTTTCATTTTCTCCATATTCAGATAGAGGATTATCATCTTTGTTTTGATTTAAATTTGAAATTGGAGTAACATGACTGTGACTTCTTGATTCCTCAATACTCTATTCACCAATGGTATTGGAATGACTCCACATGCTAGTGTATATAGTGGAAAGAGGGGCAGGAGCTAGAACTGAATTGGGAGATCAAATACTAGAAGAAACATTATTCTAATCTCTGTCAGCATTAGAGTTATTATCTAAAATAGAGAAAGGGGCATATTCACTTACCATTTTTTCTTCATTGTGTAATAATGGAAATACCTTCCCATTGAAGATGACATCTCTACCTCTGATAATTTTCTTCCCAATTAGATCCCATATTCTAAAACTGAACCGATCTTCATCATAGCCCACAAATATGCCTTTTGTGATTTTGGATCAAGCTTCTTTCTTTTCTCTTTTGGAACATGTACATAAGTTTCACATCCAAACACCCGAATGTGAGAATATGAGATTTTCTTTCCCAGCCACTCTTCCTTAGGTATGCCAAACTCCAACCGAGAAGAGGAACTTTAGTTAATTAAATATATTGTTGTATTACAAGCCTTTGCCCAAAACCCCTTGCCTAAACTGGCATTAGAAAACATACAACAAGATTTCTCAAGGATTGTTCTATTCATCCTCTTTGTTGCTCCATTTTCTTGTGGGGTGAATGGAACAATCTTAATTCTCTAAATGCCATTGTCCTTGCAAAATGAATCAAACTCCAATGAGAAAAACTCTCCACTATTACCTATTTGCAAGCATTTTATTTTGCAGCCAATCTGATTCTCAACTAAAGCCTTATAGATTTTAAACTTGCTCAAAATATCATATTTCTAATGCAATATGTAAATCCATACCTTTCTTGTGCACTCATTAAGTTAAATGATGAAGAAGTTTTCTCCTCCAATAGAGCTTTCCTTCGTGGGTCTAAACACATCAGAATAAACAAGTACCAAAGGAGTACCTTTCTTTTCATGTCCGGTCCTCAAGAAGTTGACCTGCTTCTATTTTTCATAGAGACAATGTTCACAAAATTGTAAGTCAACTGATTTCAACTTCGGTAATTACTCCTTTTTATGCATAACAACAAGGCCCTTTTTACTCATGTGACCAAGCCTTTGATGCCACAATTTTGAATTGCTATCTTCAACTACCATGGTAGTCCCCACTTCACCGATATTTTTGACAATATATAAACTCCCAATCTTGTCTCCTTTTGCAACTAACACAGATTCTTTTGTGACTTTCCATGAATTAGTTAGAGAAGTGACAAAACCTTGTGCATATAGTTGACTTACGGAAAGCAAATTTCTCTTTAGTTTTGGAACATGATGCACATCTTTTAATATCCATTTAACACCTACTTTCAAAGATAATAAAATATCTCCTTTGCCTACTATTTCACATGCTTTATTATGACCCAAGTATACTTCACTGAACTTACCTTCTTGATAATTTAAGAAGTATTCCGTACATCAAGTGACATGAAATGATGTACCAAAACCCAAAACCCATTAGGATGAAGTAGTCTCAATTGTAGATAAAATCAACACACTATCATCTTTGTCATAGATGGTGTTTGCTTGACTTTCTCGCACTCATTCATGTGCTCTCTTATATTCTCTACAATCCTTTTTCACATGACCACTTTTGCCCCAAAACCAGTATTCTCTACATTTCTTTTCCCTTGAATTTGAGTGCCTAGCTGATTTTGATCTTCTATGATGATTGTTCATTCTTCTATTTTGGCTTCTTCCTCTATTTTCGATGTTGACCGCCATCAAGGGTTCACTGAATGAGGATTCCTTGTTGCTTCTCTGCATATCCTTACTAAGTAGAGTTTCCATAACTTCATCATAGACCAGCTAGCTCTTTGAGGAGTTAGAAGTACTAACTGCTATAACAATGGGATCCTAGCTGTTAGGTAATGAATACAACAAGATGATAGCTTTAGATTCATCATCTTGTGTTACGCCAACTAAGGTTGCTTGACATAATAAAGTGTACAAATCATTTATGTGATTTGACATCATAGTCCCATCCTTCATTTTTAGCTTGTAAAACTTCTTCATAATGAATATTTTGTTTGCAACTAAGGCTATTTCGTACATACTTTGAAGTTTATCCCAAACTTCCTTGGTCGTATATTCGTTGTGTACATTGAATAAAACATTCTGTGATAAAGAAAGAAATATTGTTGCCTTTGCTTTATCATTAGTTTTATCCTAGTCTTCATCCTTCATTGTAGTCAGTTTCTTTGCTTTTCCATCAATTGCTACTACCAAGTCTTGCTTGACTAGCAATGAATGCATCTGAACTTTCCACAAACTGAAATTTTATCCTAAGAATTTCTGCACTCGCAAATCTTCCATGACTCTAGATTTTCAAACACCAAAATCAATTCTAGCATCTACACTAACCTCTGATACCAATTGTGAAATTCATTGAAAGTGTAAATTGAGAAAGAACAGAACAACAATAAAGAGAAAAGACACAAACACATGATTTTATCATGGTTCACCACAAATTGCGGCTATGTCCACACTGCAAGGAAGATCTCTATTAATGTAAATGTCTAACTTTTTCATCATAGCTGTAGCTTTAGCTCTTCAAATACAATATCAAATAATGAACCTCCAATACATATTTATAGAGTCTCAAAGGAAATGAAGAGACAAACAATTGGAAGGAAACAATAATAAGTTGTGCATAATAAAAGAAAGATCATTAGGCTTTACATATACACCCAACAATCATAGATACTGTTGTTCATGAAAAAATCCAGAAAAAATTTAGGCGATCTAACCCAAAATAATCCTGCAAATACATATGTTTCAAATCCTTATTGTAATTGATTAATCATAACTTAGTGATATATTTCATTTTTTTCTATCATGAAGCGATCCAAAATACTCTTGCTCTTGAATTCATGGCTTTAGAATGCCCCAAAGAATTCCCCATATGTGTATCCTTTGTACAGAGCTAGGTGTTCTTCACCTACCATTGATTCTACTAGAGGAATGAATGCATCCATAAGAGGTTGGAATGGATATATGAGCACTTGTACAATTTGTTACAACCCTATGCTCTATGCGCTAGTATCTCGCATTTCTCATTACCTCATAATAACGCCCAAACCATTCAAAAGAAGTTCTCAATAATGGAGAATTTTGGAAGAGTATCAAACTACATATGCTAATCATCATCTGAGACAATGATAAAAATATATCATACATAGATTAGAAAACATAAAGAAAGAAATAATTAGCTATTTGTACAAGAAGCAAGGATTTTTTTTCCCTTTATCCTCATATCTATATGAGCTTAGATTTTCTTTCTCATAGTTCATCCCGATGATGAACATTATTCGATAGTATGGGTATGAGTTCTCCATAATTCTTGCCATATCTAAAAGATCATTTCCAAACTAGAGATTATCTATGAAATTAGAAATAATAGCTTACATTCAATGTTATACCGAAATAAGGCATAATGAGGCATTCATTGAATATGATCCAAAATGTCAAAATGATTTCCACTCCAAACATCGATTAGACAATCATTTATATTGTCACAACCCATTACTCCATAAGCTGCCACTTGGATCCTTGTCAAAACATTTATCTTTCATAAAATTGATTAAATAGAAATTAGTATAATGCATTTTTCTAAATATATCATAAGAATTGATAGTCTCTGTAGTCAACCACAAAATCATAAACCTACCGAACATTCTTGGCACTGGTATATTATACAGCTATGTCTGGAAGTTAGTAGAGTTTCCTAAACTAGTTGCAGAACAAAAGTTTAAACAAGGGCCTATAAATCTATGTGTGACATTCTTTTCAAAACCACTAAATGGGCAAGAAATTTTTGTGTTCATTCTTATTTAAACTCTCTAAAATTATATCAAAGCATAAAACTTTAGTTTTATAGTCTCTTCTCTCAAATGGGTGTGGAGCTCAAACTATAATTTTGATTTGGTTTGTATTAATCTCTTCACCGCTTATTACTGAGATTATGTTATTGATTGATATGCATAATACTACCATAATTTACCAAATATAAATTTTGCATGAATCATGATTAGAATCATTTCTTCTTTTTATTCTAGTCTAGGCTCAAGATTAAATTCAATCCATAAACACGGGGTTGAATTTTACTCAAGACTATAGCCACCGTCTAATACTATGATTGCAAGATGGGGAGATTTATCTATGCGAAAGATTAAATGTCCTTTCTAAAATTGCAGTAGTTTTGCTGTGCATGTTAAATTCTTTAATTAATTCAGAATTTATAGCTTGTTTTAAAATTAAAATTAAAACATGTGGTTACTTTGGGTTTCGAGTTAGTTTTGCATTTATGGTTGATGCCTGTGAATAAACTGAAGGTGTGACTTCTTCTTGCATTAAAGTTAACCCATGGGAGAGTAAAAAGATGGATTATCTCTTTTGTAAATGAATGTTATTTAATCTCTGTCATCATGAAGATGTATGTGAACATGATAGGAGATGTGAATTCATTAATGTTTTATAGCTCTACTCAGATCAGAACTTGAAATGAGGGCACCATGGATTTGAACTAACTGAACTGCATTTTGTGAAATGTTGGTCGTTTATCTTCTGAGGTAGAGAGTAATGTTTTTCAAGAAAAGCAAAGTTACCTTTATGTGCATGGTGCACGTATAATTGGAATGCTAGATTTGTAGGAGTTTTCTTTGCTTTTGTTATGTGATTTCTATGAATTAATTTTGGACTAAAATTATCTTCATTATGTGAAAGTATCTAGTAAGTTGCATTTCAATGAATTGGTTACATGGACTCTTGAGAAGAAAAGTGGTCCATGTTTATTCATTTATTCTTTCCATAAGGATTATTATAACCATCCAAGAACGTGTTAGTTGGAATTGTCTATATGTTGATAAGGAAACATATTTTGCGTTCATTCAGATTTTACATTCATTCTTGAAATCTAAGCATAAACTACATGTCCTGAGTGTGTGTTTGTTTATTGTACACTTTTTTGATGAATAGTCTTTTTTTATTAATAAATAATATATTAGTTGCAATTCACAAAAAAGGGCCGAGGGATACAAGATTTAAGCAACCCTTGAGGTAGGGGTGGTTCATCGTGATCATAGAAACCCTATTCATCCATAGGATTGGTAGGCAGGCTAGGAACAGTCCAACCATTAACAACATCATCAGGGGCTTGGTCTTCATCTTTAGTATTAGCCCGCAAGGGTGGAATAGCCAATTCCAGGCAAAAAGGTGATTTGCTAGGAGGGGGAGCCAATGGACTTGGGGACCAACTTGAGCCACGATGAGGCATTGAAGCTGAGCAGTATTGCCAACCACCATCGACACTACTAGGAAAGCAATGGCTGGAAGCATACGAGCATGGTGTGTGAGAGCAATGGACAAAAGAGCTACACCCCTGGGGGCGGCCACTAGGTGGAGTATGATCAATCAAGGCATTAGGAGGCATTCTGGAAACCATACAAGGTGCATTACCCCAATGATTGAGCAGCTCCTGGAAGTGGGCCACCTCCAAAGTCACCACCTTATTGGCTTGGAGTTGAATCTGCACCATTACATTGTTACAAATGTATGCTTTAATGTACATAACAACATTTTTTATGTCAAAAAAATTGTGAGTGAAAAGAACAACATTCTTATCTTTTCACAAAGTAAACAAAATCTCCATCCTAAAGGTATGCCAGATCTGGGTAAACTGCCTAGGGAACCTAGGGGAGTCACCTAACAGAACCATATGCTAGGAAAAAGGTTTTGGCTAAAAAGGCTTAAAGAAATCATGAATCTAGTACCAATAATTTTGGGCACATCTACATAACCAAAAAATATGCAAAAAAAACTCTCTTGTCCATAGAATGGACACTGACAACCATTGTACATTTTGGGAACATTACAAATTTGAGACTAGAATCTAAACCCATAACATGATATTGAGTTAAAACTAATGATGCTTGTAATAGTTTGTATGCACTTGGTGTAATTATGTCTTATGAGATGAGCTCAAGTTATGGTGAACTTCTTGGGATTTGTTACATTTGAATATGTAAAACTAAGTAATGGTATAGGGTGTGAATGTTCTTTGCATTCGTGGTAACCTTATTGTGAGTATTTTAACCTTATTAGCTCTCTTGGTTTTGGACCAGCTGGCATTGGGGGAGTTGGATGTGACAACTTTGGTGATGTTTAGTTTCTGTTTTCTATCTACAAGGGTTACTATACAAATAACCTCATTGAAGCCCTTGCTATCTTGGTTGCAATGGAACAATGCTGTCAACATGGTTGGAGAAGAATTATCTGTGAGACTGATCATAAGTGGTTGTCAATTTATTGAATAGACGAAACCTTGTGGATGTGGATTGGCATTTGGCTCTGGTTATTCAACAGATAACTCAGTGATGCAATTCTCTAGATTTTGTGTCTTTTATGCATATTCCTCGTGAGTGGAATAGTGTGGTTGATTGCTTGGCTAAATGGGCCTCTGAGCATGTGTCAGATTGGAACATTATTGATCATAGGATGCTTAATCCTGATTTATCTCAGAAGTTGGCTCAACTTGTGGACCAAGATAAAGCTTTTTAGTGCTCTTTGTTTCTTCTGTTGTTCTGTTCTCTTTGGTATTCAATAAAAATTCTGTCCCTCTTTTAATTACAAAAATAATCTTGTCTCTCACTGAATTTTTGACTTTTTTTGGAAATTGTTGATGTGGCATTATGGATAATCTTTGCATATACCCAATTCAATAATGTAATATTATGAATTGGAGAAATATGTTAAGTCTTTAAAATTGAGTCATATAAATTGTGATAAACTTGCAACTGATCTCCTAGATTACCCACAAGGGCATTGGGTATGTGATCCACTGCAAACCATTTCCCGTCTTTGAACACTTGTAGGCCACTCACATCTCCTTCCATCAAAATAGTGATACCTCATGCAACTCGGTGAGATACTATGGATTTGTGCATGCTAGATAATAATCTAGATATTTCATTGGCACACTCTCGTGCAATCTCTCTAAATTACCAAAGTCAATGAAACTCATTTCTTCTTGTTTGAAATTCCTTAATGAAAATATCGTTCATTTTGGTATGCATCTACTAAATACCCATAGGTTAAAGGGGTGCCAATGTACATAAATATTGGACAAGGGGGCTTAAGTTGATCATTGTTAAAGGAAAGAATGGTATTATTACATAGGCCGCTGCAGAATACTAACAATTATGAAATAGCAATTCTAAAAATACTAATTCCTAATTGTCAATTTCTATCCCTGCTACCAAACAGGCCCGAGAGATCACGTGGTAATCACGTATTACGAGTGAATTGTGAGGAAGGCCAAAAAAGCAAAAAATATCGATTATGGTGCAAGGAGACTTTATCCATTCCCTCCAAACATCACAAAATAGTATGAAGGTAAAACCCTCCACCAATCGTAATCAAGGATAGAGGGGTCAATCATTAAAGATATTCAAAACGTAATATAGTTTGGGAGGGTATCGAGTCTCCTTCAAAGTGAATGACAATCCCAACATTGGGCACCTATGCACCAAACCAGTGCATAAATAATATACTAAAGTCAGTGGTGTATATGAGCACAAGTATTTAAAGGGAAGCACACGAGGATCGAAGCCACATAGGATTTGTGGATAACTGATAAGAAGTCCAACAAATGAAAAGCTAAATAAAAGTATTAAATACACATGTAAGCTCCTTTCACATTATTTAAATATATACTTTTTTTTGAGCTTTGTTTATATAAAAATAGTATGCCATTGAAATATGACCCACACGTATATATAGTAAGTATGGAGATTAGCAATAGTTGATATGATGGTATTAGTTCATAAGTGGGAGATAAAATAATGTTGTTTCGTGATATTTATGGGGATAGGTTAATCTCTAAACAACATATACTAAAGACAAAACAAAATCAATTTTATTTTTTTCAATTTTGTTGTTGTTTTCGACTACAAACTATGCAGATCATGAAGATCAGATGCTAATTTTTTTGGAAAAATTCATGATGTTTTCAATTTTTTTAAAATTGGTCAACTGTACAGTTTGTAGGGAGTATAGCCGCGTCCATACTTATGTACTCTTTTAGCTATATATTTTTTCATTTGATTGACCAATCAACTTATCACAATAATGTATTAAATTTTCTGTTATAGAAACATTACAATTGACTAATTATATATATTTTTAAGAATATGAAAATATAATTTCTGTCATATGATGTTATTAGTTGTTGTCACGATACTTATAGAGATAGGCTAATCTCCACACAACATGCACTAAAGACAAAACAAAGTCAAACTTTTTTTTTTTTATTAACGCACATAATCTTTTTTTTTTCCAGATTCACAAAAACATTGTGATTGTTTTCCAATTTTGTTGTTGTTTTCAACTACAAACTATGCAAATCATGAAGATCAAACGCTGAAGTTTTTGGAAAAATTCATAATGTTTTTTATTATTTGAAAATTAGTCAACTGTACAGCTTGTAGGGATGATAATTGGGTCCATACTTATGTAATCTTTTAGCTACATATTTTTTTCATTGGATTGGTCAATCAACCAATCAAAATAAAGTATTAAATTTTCTATTATAGAAACATTATAATTGACTAATTATATAATTTTAAAAAAATATGAAAATATATTTTCTCGAATTTTCATTGGTTGGAACAATGAAAAAAAAACATTTCCTTCTAACAAAATACAAAATTTCTAAGAGTACAAATAATAAATAAATTTAAATTCCATAGTAATCTAGAACTTTCTACTCGATATTTCTCCTCTCTTTTTGGAAAGCTCCATGGATTGAGCTCCAAATCAATCATTCATTCAATTGAGAGGGAAAGTTTAAGAGGTTTTCTTTTGAACTAGATCTTGTAGCCTGAATTGACAAGTAAAAAAACAAGGTAAGAATTCTGAAGCTTACAATTTCTTTATTATTTTTCTCTCTTTCTGAAATATTCTTCTTTAAGTGGGGTTTACAGCTCAGTGGTTCCTTTTAGAGTGGATTCAAATTTGTTTATAATGGCTTATGGTGTCTTTTGTTAATTTATGAGAAAATGTTTTATTTGATGCTTTGTTCTGTGACTACTTGTTCAGTGCTTTGCTTAGAGATTTGTTCTGATTTTACTAATGAATGTTCAAAAATTGCAGCAATTCTTTATTTTGATTTTAATAGCAAGTCTTCAACTTTAGGCTGTGATTTTGAACTGGCTTTGTTAATATTTTTTTTTCCATTTCAAGATCTAAATTGTGCCTTTAAGAGTCTATTGACAAAGCTTTTTTGGAGGCAGTTTTTGAATCAGTAGCCGAGCATTGATATTCTCTACTATGAGATCTTAAGTTCAAATCCAAGGTTTGGTAACTAACTATCAAATTATTATTTTCATGGCTCTCTGAATGAAAACCTTTCCTTGAGATTCTTATATGTGTTGTCACAACTACACTATTTCCTGAATACTCTCTTGCTATCAATGAATATTAGAGTTTATATTTGCATATACACATATTGTGTAGGTATGTTGTGTTGTTAAAACTACTCTGTTTTCCTTGAATTTAATAGAACTACATGCATAGCATGTAACACCTCGCTAAGGGATCCAAAAGAACTAACCTAAAGTTTTACTAAGATTGTCAATTTTTTTTTTTTAAAGAATAACATGTACAACAATCAGCGGAAGCAATAACATACAATCATACATAAGCAAACATAATAGATTACTTTCCTTAAGGATCCCAAGATGTTGAGTCACATTTAAATTTAAATAATACTAAGTCCAATAAATAACACATCCGCATAAAAAAATAACTACATGTCCAAGTCCATTTAAATAATATACATTTGTTCTAAATGCCACTTGCTAATAAATTTGAAATGCACAATCATCCACTGTAGATGTCACAGGGTATGAAAGGTTGAAAGAATATACATTTATAAAAATAGATTACATCATCCCTTTCGGATCTATGAAACATAGTACAATACAATAAGTAAAATCATCCATCATATAGATATAACCATCCATCATAATACACAAAGATAGAATTAAAGGAAAAGTAGAACAAAGAACTCTAGCCACAACATCTACGGACGGATCTTAATGGTAAAACTAAAAAGCACTACCACCTGACCTCTTGGTAACCCAAAAAGGGTCCACTCCCACCATGCTAAGGAGATAGTCTCAAGTCCCAAACAGGATATCAATCCAAAAAATCAAAAGTAATATCTAAGTCAAAGAACTCCCTAAAAGTAATCTAACTCAAAGGTTCCAAGATAAATCAACATCTAGACCCACAGGAAAACAAAGACATGTAGGGAATCTACTATGCAAGTGGGCAAGTGTTATCGCATTAATCAATTCTAGAGTTACCTTGGTAGTCTAACTTGACCTCGGTCCCCTAGTGACTCTATGTGGCACTAGTATCCTTTTGTACAAACAAGACATACTAACAATGGATGGTTGCAACCAAGCGTCCTATCTACTCCCATCTTAGTCTATATTAGCACTCGACGCATGTGCGAGGAAAGACAAAAACTCTTATTAGGTTCATTTCACTCTCATTTAGTGTAAATTTTTCACTTATTAAATAACCTACAATAGGTTACCCTAGCAACCACTTTGGGCTCCAGCCTCCATTGCAAGCCACTTCTCGACATTACATATAGATAACGTACCCTAAGCTCATAAAAGTACAAATCAAAGAATCATAGTTTTCACCTTAGTCCTATACAAGTGACTAAGAAGCATCAAAAGACAATTCTCAATAACACCTCAGTCCTTTACAGGCAACTGGAAAGCATCCAAAAATAATTGATCGAAGACTAAAAGGTTAAGTCAAATATGTAATACCATTCATCTCATTATTACACAATAACATTGAAAGAAATAATGAACAATAGATCTAAACTCATCATAGAGTATACCAAACACATTACCATGGTTGAGTTTAAACAAATCAAGATCAAATCATCATCATGACATTGCCAACATAGAACTCCCAAGCCTCTGGTAAACATCCTAAGATTGGTCAACATTCTAGTCAACCCAAACCTAAAACATAAGACAACATATAGTTAATAGCGTAGTTTCATAGTTTGGTTTGATTTTGAAGATACATAGTCTAAGTGAATAGTAAAGTTTAAGTTTTTATTTCAATGTAAGTTTTCAAGTAGATGAGGTTTATATTTTTACCCTTACTAATCAACCCATTTCTTGTATTATAACAAATTGTACAATTACCCTTATGAAATTACAAGGATTACAATAAAATATCCTAAAATAATTTAAAGTTAATTATTTATTAAATTATTAAAATAATAATTATCAATCATTAAATAAAATACTCATGATTGTATTAATAATCAAATTATTAAATAATAATAATAATAAATATATTTGAAAATTATTAACTAATATTTATCATTAATTTGAATTAACTTCAATAATATTTATCATTGAATAATCTAAATTACTAAACTAATAATTAATAATTAAAAATTATTAATAAAGTTCTTTAATAATTAATACTTACAAACTAACATTTTAAATTTTTTATATTTTAATACAACTTAGTTAATTAAATTTAAATTTAAACAAAACAAGCTTAAATTTTACCTTTTTTTCTTTTTAAAGCCCTCTGGGCTATTGGCTATTGCAACAGCCCTGCTATCATGGCAACAGAGTATCCTTTCTTTATATAATTTTTTTAATATAGAAATTCATGAAAATAGTCTGATAGAGAAAATATGATGAACTAGTCAAATTTTATATTCCAACATTTTGATTTCTTTTCAAAACCATTCATGCTTGTGTTATCAACTTTTAACCTATAGCATGAGAGTTTTCTACTGTTTCAATTCTCATAATACAAATAGAAATTCAATATGAATATCAGTAAATCACAATGAAAGATTCATCATAGAAGAATTTTGGAAAGAAATAGATTCAATAGATACAATGTAGACAGGAATATCGAATTACATCAATTCATTATGTGAATAAGCACAAGATTCTACTTGAATCTTATGCTAATACGCAATCCACCCGAAGATTGTCAGAGAATTGTCTTTTCTCTCAAAACCTTCTCTCTAAAAAATCTCTTCTCCAAAAATCTCAGTCCCTGTGAAATGAACTCTCAATCTCTGATATCTCTCCTAAATTTGGGGCACTAATTGTGTGAGGGAACTCATTGATCACAATCTTTTAACTCTTTATTTACTTTTTCAAATATTCATGCACACTTTTTGCAATTTAAAATATCTTTTATAAATTATTTATCTTTCACTCTTTAATTAATTTTTGAAGTGTTTTTTGATAAAATATTTATTAATTAAGTAATAACAATATTTAGCATTTATTAAAAATGACCTCCTGAATATATTATTAATAAATTAAATAAATATTATTATACTCTCAAATTAGAACTATAATTTTCTCTTTAAATTTAATTTTTTTAATTTAATAATTTCTCAATTAATTAAATATAATTAAATATTGAAATTATCTTTATATTTTTCCATTAAATTAAATCATTAATTAATCTTTTAATTTGACTTAAATAACAAAAAAATCACCAAAGACCTACAAGAAGAAATATGAAAACCCATCATAAAATACCACATACAAGATCAAACTCAAGCATTATAATCACAAATTTACGTTATATGACAAATTCAGAAGGGTAATCATCTTAGATACTTGTCCAAATTTTTTAGGACAATTGGTCTTAAAGGTTAGGATTTGGACTCAAGAATTTATCTCCCCTCTCTTACCATTGAGATATTGTGATAGGGTATGCTCATCCTAGCAATTCAGGGAAGTTGAAACTTGGTACCTGTAATCTACATAAAATCCACAAATGTGCAAACACAATGGTAGGAAGTAGGGCATCATATAGATCCCGACTAGCAAGTGACTATGACTCATTTAACCGCATCAAAAACTTCATACATAAAGAAGACATACACGCACACCATACACATGCAAGTATGGGGTAAGTATCCATAGAAAACACATGCCAATAATCCATCTAACTAACATCATCAATTAACTGAAATTACTGTAGATCATCATCAATGAAGTATAATCATGCATACATGAAGTAACTAGTACCAACATAGTCTCATCATAAAATCAATTAAGTATGAAAAAAAATCCAATAATCTAGAAAATAATGCTATTAATCATCAAGCATAAGCATAAACTAGCCTTAAAAAATTCAATAATAATAACTGAATGTAAACTAGGGGAAGGCACTACATCCACCCCCCTAGATTTAGGCTTACTCTTGGAAGCCTATAACAAGTAGGGATATAAATCTTGTAGACCAAATACATCCTCAAATATAGTTGATGACTCATTAGTAGGGTCTCATTGGACCCTTACCTACTCTATGATTTGACCCTTGAGGGTCAACTCCCACTGCTGCAAAATGTGAATCGACTCCAAGCTAGCTGCTCGTCCTCTACCTATAACACACTCCAATCAAGAACATGTATCACATCAAGAATATACTGTCTAAGTAAAGAAACATGGAAACCATCATGAACACAAGCTAGTTTGAGCGACAAAGCAAAGATGGTAGGCAATTGGACCTATCCTCTCAAGAATCTCAAATGGTCCCACAAAGCGAGGTGCTAGCTTCAAACCCTTTCCATAATGGATTAGACTCTTCCATAGATGCACTCTCAAGAAAGCTTTCTCACCCACTACAAATTGCTTATCTGTCCTATGAGTATCAACATACTTCTTCTATCTATCCTGTGCTATAGACACGTGCTCACAGATACACACTACCTATTGCTCTATATCTCAAAACATATCAGGACCCAACAAGATGCAATCCTCAAGACTATTCCAACTCAAAGGTGTATGGCAAGGATGACCATCCAAATCCTGAAAAGGTGCCATCCCAATAGAACTATGATATCAATTGTTATAAAAAAAACCCCAAAGAGTCTGTCTATCCATCACATACATCCTCAACATATCCTCCAAAACTTGATTCACTCTCTTAGTCTAACTATCTATCTCTAGGTGATAAGTTGAGCTGAAGTTTAACTACTGTCTAAGATCATGTTGTACTAATGTCCAAAATGTGGAAGTGAATACAGGATCCCTATTCAAAATGATCTTTTGGAGAATACCATGTAATCTCATGATATCACGCATGAAGAAATTAGCTACAGAAGCTACAGTGTAGGATGACCTCATTGGTGAAAAATCTACCACCTTAGTCAACCAATCAATGGTGAACATGATAGCGTCATGTCGACGAGAAGTCATAAGAAATCCTACAATGAAATCCATAGAGATGATATCCCACTTCCATGAAGGAATAAGATTAGGCTATAAAAGCCTTGCTAGATGTTGGTGTTGTACCTTGACTCTCTAGCATTCAAGACACCTAGCCACAAAATCAATGATATCATGCTTCATCCCTGTTCAATAGTGTAGAAGTTGCAAGTCTACATGCATCTTCTTGACACCTAGATGTGCCAAGTAGGGTGCATGATGAGCCTCTGATAGGATCAATTTATGAAGCTCATTCAACAGCGATACATAGATCCTTCTTAAATGTCGCAAAAGGCCATCTAACTCCAAAACATAACCTGAGAACTTTCCCTCTAGTGGTCTCCTTGAATCTATCTCTCTGCTCACCTCCTGATACCAAATATCTATAGGAAGTGCCTAAAGTATACGACTCCTCAAATCCACACTAAGAGTTAAAGATAGTGTCACATGTGTCCTACAACTCAAAATATTAGCTACCACATTCTCCTTTCCCTAAATATACTTCACCTTGAATTCATACTCACAAAGAAACTCCATCCAATGCCTTTGTCTAGCATTTAAGTTAGGCTATGTGAATATGTACTATAGACTACGATGGTCACTATGAAGTTCAAATCTATGTCCCAGCAAGAAGTGTCTCCATCTCTCTAGGGCATGAACTACCACAACTAACTCAAGATCATGCATAGGAAAATTTGGCTCATGATCCTTGAGTTTGCGTGATTCATATGCAATCACTCGTCCATCCTGCATCAATATTGCTCCAATCCCCTCAAGGGAAGCATCTGTACACAGCATGAAGTCACCTACGAGATCTCGTACTCATAGGATAGGTGCACTAGTCAAAAGCTCCTTGAGCTTTTGAAATGCTTCCTTGCATTTCTCCATCAATAAAAACTTCTTTCCTTTCCTCTGAAGGGAAGTGATAGGATGTGTTATTATGGAAAAGTTTTGGATGAACCTGCAATAATAACTAGCTAGACCCATGAAGCTAAATTTTTTTGACATGATAGTGGGTGTGGACCAATCTACCATTGCTTGAATCTTTGTAGGGTCTACAAAGATAGGCTCACCTAATATGATATGCCCTAAATACTATATCTCTAATTGAAAGAAATCACATTTCGCCAATTTGGCATAAAGTTGAATATCTCTCAAGCACTGCAAAACCAAATCTCGATGTACCTCATGCTCCTTCTAAGATCTAAAATATATCAATATATCATCTAAGAACACGAGTATGAATCGATGAAGATAGAAACATAACACTCCATTCATTAGACACATCAAAACTAATGGAGCATTTGTCAGCCCAAATGGGACTACTTTGAACTCATAATGCCTATACCGAGTTTAGAAGGTAGTCTTATGAATGTCAGCATCCTAAATGTAAAGCTAATCGTATCCTAACTTAAGATCAATTTTGGAGAACACTGTGTCTCCCTTAATCTAATAAAATAAATCATCAATCCTTGGTAAAGGATACCTAATCTTTATTGTCACCTTGTTTAGCTATCTATAATCAATACATAGGCATAGTGAACCATCCTTCTACTTCACAAAGAGCACTAGAGCTCCCCATGGTGATACACTTGGTTAGATACTACCCTTGGCCAGAAGGTCCTCAAGTGATAGGCGCAAATCACTCAATTCCTGAGTGGTCATATGATAAGGAGCTCTAGGAATAGTCTTCACTCTTGGAATGAGATCAATGCTAAAATAAATATCTCTTTTCAGGGGCATGCCTAGAATCTCACTAATAAAGACATCCACATATTCCTGTAGAATAGGGTGGTCTATAGTCTTTCCTGTAGGGTCTTCTTCTTCCAGCTCACTTTCTATAATAGCAACTACCTGACATCCCTTACAAAAGCTCTACTTTAATTGCATAGTAGATATCATCTGTAGAGATATAGGTCTTTGGATACCCACAATCTCTGCATCCTTCCCTTGATCATCCTAACAAACAATGGTCTTTTTCCTATAGTCTATACTAGCTCTATGAGAGCCAAGGCAATTCACACCTAAGACCACATTGTAAGAGCCAAGAGGAATTATCCAAAGGTCAACTAATGTCACAAACCCTCCTAAGCTTAGTTCACACTTTTGTACTATGAAATCTATGGAAACCCTAGCACCTAAGGCTAGTTCCACTTGCCAACCCAAATCTTTTTTAATTGCTTCCAACTTACATTTAGAAACTAATGACATCTAGTGAAATAAAAGAGTCTATGGTACCTAAATTAAATAGTACAAAGAGAGGTGTACCTTGGATAGCTCATGTAGTCTCCACCATGGTCCCCTAATAGTCTTCCTAATAGTGATCCACTGCTGCAAATACCCTATGAGCTCGATCTACATCTCCAACTATGGGCTCAGATGTTGCTAGCCTAGAACCTAAAAAGTGAGATGCATGTTCTGGGTAGTGGGCTATAATGTGTCCAAACTACCCACAAGAGTAACATCCTATGCCTCTACCAGATCCCCTCCCTACTGGAGATCTACTCAATTACTAGTGGCTATCCCTACTAACAAAAGATTGGTTTCTCTACGTAAGCTGAGTGTTCTAGGTTTTCCTATTGTGTTGTGCATTGTGATAGTTTTTAGAGTTAGAACCATCATCAACACTCTGTGCCTGAGGGTATGATACCTTCTATTTCTATTGTTGTTGAGGTTGTTGTTGGTTTTGATTCCCCTTAGGAAAAGGAGGTTTTCTATTCCCATCTAAGTTGTGGTTACCCTTAGATCCTAATATTGTAGATGCTCCCACAAAACCTCCATGTCCTAGGTTGACACTCTAGAAGTATGGCTCAATGTACTACATCTTTGAAGGTTTTAGGTTCAAATGCCTTAACACCCACAACTAGATGGTTGTTCAAGCCTCTAATAAAATGTCGTACCAACTATGTTGGGTTATCACTAATTCTCGCATAGGGTATGGGCTCATAGGATTTTCACTCATACTCTACTACAGTAATAGTGAACTATCTCAAGTTGTGGAATTCATTTGCTCTCTACTCATTTCATTCCTCTGGTAGGAATCACTAATAGAAGTTTTCTAAGAATAACTCCCATTTGACACTATTCATATTTATACCCAGTTTCTTATCTTCGATAGTCCACCATATGGCTCCAAAGAGTTCTAGGTTGGTGATAGCAAACCTCACTATGACATTAGTGTCAAAGTCCTAAATAGCAAATACCCTATCAAGAGTAATAAGCTACTACTCGGCTATATAACTTGAACCCATTCTATTAAAGGGTTTGAGCTTGGACCTTTGAAGGTCCTTCATCTAAGTAACTACAACTAATCTCTATCGGTCCCTCCGAGGGCTCCTAGACCATAATGTCCCCTCCTCCTGGTTCTAAGAGTTGTACAACAAACCTATTGCCATGGCCGCAGAAGACTGCTATGGCAGTACTTTGTTGCCATGACAAAAGAGTTGTCACGATAGCCAATAGCCTAGAGAGCTTTAAAAAGAAAAAAAATGTAAAGTTTAATTGTGCTTTGTTTAAATTTAATTTAATTAAAATTTGATTAATTAATTTGTATTAAATATTAAATTTTAATAAATGTTAGTTTGTAAGTATTAATTATTAAAGAGCTTTATTCATAGTTTTAAATTATTAAATAATTATTAATTATTAATTTAGTAATTTAGATTATTTGATGATAAATATTATTGAAGTTAATTCAAATTAATGATAAATATCTGTTAATAATATTCAAATATATTTATTTTTATTATTATTTAATAATTTGATTATTAATACAATTGTGAGTATTTTATTTAATGATTGATAGTTATTGTTTTAATAGTTTAATAAATAATTAACTTTAAATTATTTAGAATATTTTATTGTAATCCTTGTAATCTCATAAGATAAGGGTAATTGTACAATTTGTTCTGTTTGTTGTACAACTCTTAGAACCAGGAGGAGGGGAAATAAGACATTATGGTGTGGTGGCCCCACCCCCATATATATATATATATATATATATATATATATATATATATATATATATATATATATATATATATATATATATATAACCTCCCCCTCATCGTAGTTACAAATTTATGTTTTATTTATTTTGTTTTGTTTTGTTTATAAATTAAAAAAATCCCAAAATCCTTATATATATATATATATATATATATATATATATATATATATATATAGAAATTCATGAAAATAGTCTGATAGAGAAAATCTGATGAACCAGTCAAATTTTATATTCCAAAATTTTGATTTCTTTTCAAAACCTTTCATGCTTACATTATCAAGTTTTAATCTACAACACTAGGGTTTTCTACTATTTCAATTCTCATAATATAGATAGAAATTTGATATGAATATTAGTAAATCACAATGAAATATTCATCATACATAAATTTGGGAGAAAAATAGATTCAACAGACATGATGTAGACATGAATATCGACTTACATAAATTTATTATGCGAATAATCACAAGATTCTACCTGAATTTGATGCTAATACATAATCCACCCAAAGATTGTGAGAGAATTGTCTTTTCTCTCAAAACCTTCTCTCTAGAAAATCTCTTCTCCAAAAATCTTGGTCCTTGTAAAAAGAACTCTCAATCTTCAATATGGAGTTCTCTCCTAAATTCGGGGCACTAATTGTGTGATCATGCGAGGGAACTCATTGATCACAATATTTTAACTCTTTATTTGCTTTTTAAAATATTCATGCACACTTTTTGCAATTTAAAATATCTTTAATAAATTAATTTCTCTTTCACTCTTTAATTAATTTTTAAAGTGATTTTTGATAAAATATTTATTAAGTAATAATAATATTTAGCATTTATTTAAAAATGATCTCCTAAATATATTATTAGTAAATTAAATAAATATTATTATGCTCTCAAATTAGAACTATAATTTTCACTTCAAATTTAATTCTTTTTAAATTAATTTTTCAATTAATTAAATATAATTAAGTATTGAAATTATCTTAATAATTTTCCATTAAATTAAATCATTAATAAATCTTTTAATTTGACTTAATTAACAAAAAAATCACCAAAGACCTACAATAAAAAATCTGAAAACCCATCATAAAATACAACATATTAGATCAAACTCAAGGGTTATAATCACAAATTTACATCATATGATGAATTCAAAACGGTAATCATCTCAAATACTTGTCCTACTTTTCTAGGACAATTAGTTTTAAAGGTTAGGATTTGGACTCAAGAATTTATTCCCTTCTCTTACCATTGAGATATTGTGATAGGGTATGCTCATCTTGGCAATTCAAGGAAGTCAATACATGATACCTACAATCTACATAAATTCCACGTATGTGCAAAGACATATATTCTAAACTAGATAGGCAATGGCAAGAAGTGGTGCATCATGTAGATCCTAACTAGTAGGTGACTATGACTCCCTTCCTTAATCAAATTAGAAACGTCATATATAAAGAAAACATACATGCACACCATACACATGCAAGTATGGGGTAAGTATCCATAGAAAACACATACAAATAATCCATCTAACTTACATCATCAATTAACTAAAATCACTGTAAATCATCATCATTGAAGTATAATTATGCATACATGAAGTAACTAGTATCAACATAGTCTCATCATAAAATCAATTGAGTTTGAAAACAATATCCAATAATCTAGAAAATAATGCTTCTAATCATCAAGCATAGACATAAACTAGCCTAAAAGAGTTTGTCAATAATAACTGAATGTAAACTAGGGGTAGGCACTACATGGTAATACTGATCTATTAAATGCTTGATTTGCTTCTATTTTCTATACAAGTACATACATGATCGAAAAAGAAACAATGCTAATAGATAAATTTACAATGAAAAATCCCCAATTGCCATCTTAGATTCCAATTTTTCCATAGCTCAAATCTTTATATAATATTTACATAATAGTAACCTTTTTTCTAGTATACATGGCTGCAAATCAATTTGGAACTAAACCTCTATAGATCGAAAGTAGCACTGAAAAAGAAAAAGAAAAAAAAGAATAATAATAATAATGCATAGATGATAGTGCGATATGAATTGTTGTAAAACAAAATTGTGCTATTAATGTTTCCCAAACCATAAAAAAATCCAAAATTCTAATTAGATTCACACAAAAAGGATAGTTAAATGGAGTTTAGTAATGAGTGTTAGTTGTTTGGTTCATGTCTTTGTGAAAACAAATTTTCTACGCATATCCTATTGCTTCTAAAAAATGTTAAATGCATTTATGGACTTGTCACAATTTAGAGGCCACTACAAATATATAGGAATCTCAAGGCAAGACTTTCATTCTTATTTAGTAGGAAGATTTTGGTGTCGCAATTCAATATTATTGACAACAGTTTTCTGGCTAGTTAAATGACTAGGGAATTTTTTTTAAATCTACTTGTGTTTCAGGTTTCTTTCAAGATTATTTGTTGAAAGCTTAAAAAAAATTTCATAAGCACTACTTGGAACCAAGAAGAAGAAATAATCCATAAATTTCTTTCTGTTTGTGATGATTCACAATCTAAAAATATAATTTTTGAAAATATCAATTGAAATACAATTAATGCAATGTTGACAACTCTATTATGCCTATCTGGAATAAGGAATTGGTCTAGTTTTATTTCAATAAAGCATGTTATCCATTGAAGTTGGTGGATTGCTTTGTCATACTCAAGTGCTCTGCAATTCTAAAAATTATACTCATTCAAAGCATTAAAAAACATTCTAACTATTTAAAAAAGTTTGATTTCTCCTTGAGAATAACTTATTATCTCAACAGTATAAATTAGTGAAAGCTACATAAGTGATATTAAAAAAAATTCATAGGGTTTACCCACCTTGGTTAAAAAAAACTAAAGAGAAGAGGATTTGATGATCAAGTATCAATTCTAGTCATTGGTCAAATTGTGTTGGATTACACATGATTAAGCGAGAAAGGCTCATAGGTTGTCCAACCAACAATTTGAAGAACTAATAATTCTGACTCCTAATCTTGCAATAGGTGTGAAAGTCTCATGCCATAATCCAATCCTTCTTCTTGTGCATATCCTTTGCAAAAATAATCTTGTTTTTTCTCATTACTTTTCCATTCTCATTCAATTTATTCCTAGAAACCTATTTGGTACCTATAACATTTTTCTTCTTTTGTTCTAGGTACTAATGACCAAGTTTTATTCTTTTGAATGTGTTCAATCTCTATTTTTATTGCTAGCATCCAATCATCATCTTTTAGTGCATCCGTTACCAATCTTTGCTCCATCGAGCTGATAGTAAACATGTAGTGTTTTTTACTTTAAATTGAATCTTGGTCAATACTCCATTACTCCTATCTCCAATTATATCTAATAAGCTATGATTAATTCTTATGTTCCTTAGTGTTACAAGCTCAACATTCTAAATTCACTCATTTATTGTACTTGTGATGTTTTTGGTTGTATTATTATCACTTGTTTGATATTGGTACTTCTACCTGTCTATTTTGTATCACTTTTCTTTGGTTTAAAGAAGGTTAACTCATTATATTCTTCTAGTTTCTTTATACAATTATCTTCATTCTCTTCTAAGAATTCATCAATCTTTACGTTTTCCCTATCAGTTATCTTATTTGTCCTTTTTATTTAAGCATGTGTAAGCTTTGATCTTAGTGATTATCCTAAGAATGTACCTGCATCACTCATACTATCAAACTTTTCATTTTAGTCATCTTTCTTAATATAGAATTTTCTTCCAAAGACTATAAAGTAACTAACATTAGGTTTTCAACCATACCAAATTGCATAAAGTGTCTTATTTATTCCCATTTTGAGTTGTACCTAATTAACTATCTATACAATAGTATTAACAACCCCTCACTAGAATCTATGTGCAACTCCTTTTTTACTTAACAATGCCGTAGAACATTCTACAATAGATTTGCTTCTTCTATTTGCAATGTTACTTTGTTGAGGTGTTCTTAGTGTGCTCAAATACCTCTTTATTCTATGTTCTTCATAATATTTTTTGAATTTTTTAGAAGTCAATTCACCACCTTTATCTAAAATAAGACATTTTGATGTTCTTCTAGTTTCATTCTCAACTCTTTCTTTATACATCTTGTACATATGAAAAGCATATGACATAACCTTTAAGAACATTATTGACATCATCCTTTAGTAGTTATCAATGAACAAGATAAACTATTTGTCTCAATGATAGCTCTCTAGTCCAATAGATTTGCATAAATTTGTATGTACTAGGTCAAAGATGTGTTCTATAGAGTAAACCCTTTTGGTGAAACTTGAACTAGTCATTTTCCTAAGCTAACATTCTTTACATACTATGTTGTTTGGTTTGTTCAATATTTATATTCATCTTAACACTTTTCTTCTTACTAACTTTTACCAAATTACCAAAATTATTATGAAACAATCTCTTATGGCATAACCAACTCTCTTCTACCTTAGCAATTAAATAATGACCACATTAATATTTGTTGAAGTTGATGAAAGATCAAACCCACACTTCCCAAGGATCACCTACATGCAAACACTTATCACAGAAAGAGAGAAGGAAAAAACTATGGAGGTTAGAATTCCCAGATTCACAGATGAGACATTCTTAATGAGCAAAAAGGATGTTTCTATTATCAAAACTAAATGAATAACTTATAAAAAGATCAATTCTTATAAAAGGAGATCAGAACCCTAACAAGTAACTATCCTAGGTTGCATGATAATAATTAATAAAATAATTTATTATTATATGCCTAGAGTTTAGCTTAAGTAAACTAGAGATAATAAGTGACTTAATAATTAAATCAATATGATTTAATTAATAAGAGAATACTTTATTACTCTAACAGTATTTAGCTCAAAAAGGTTAAATCAATTTACCAATTATTATACATATTTTAAATTTTCCATTACTAAACTCAAATTTGAATCCTTTTTTATTTGTCTAAGATTTTATTAGAAATTTATACTCTAGTCCATCAATCCAATAAACATCTTCATAGGTAATATCATTAGTTAAAGAAATTAGACTAGTGTAGGAGCACCTAGGCTAAGGTCAAACCCTAAGTCTAATTTTTTTGGGTAGATGATCTAACCAACCATTGTGATAATAAGGACTAATGATGAAGTTCCAAGGTGTGTTTATGAGATTTGAGTTGATAGGTTTTGGTTTAGGAGTCTGATTTGATCAATTAGGTCATGATAAGAGGAAATTGCAAAAATTGCTCTAGAAGGAAAAATGAGGTGAAATGCCATGAAAAGGGGAAAAGAGGTGTGTAAAGGTGGCCCTTAGATGTTCCAAGGTCATCCTAGGAGGTTTGAAAACATTCTTTTCAACTTTGAAGAGTCTAGGAGAAAAATTGCAAAATTTGTCAAAAAGTTGCATTGACAACTTTGCAATTTTGTAAGGTTGCTTGACAACTTTTCATGTAGTTTTTGAAAAACCAATGAATTGGGTAGTTATGGTTTGAACTATAGTCTAGAATGAATTATGAAGTCTTTTTAAGACTTTTCCAACTCAGTTCCAAGGGTTTGACAGTTGGGTGTACAAACAACACCTGTTGTAGGATAGTTTATGAGCATTTGAAGCATAGTTTGAAGTTTTGGTTGGTATTTTGGATTGAATAAGGAATTTTTTTGATGAAATAGGATCTTATGTTCATGAATTTAGTCTATGTGTAGTTAATTTTCTTTCAAGATAGCATTTGATAGGGTTTAGAAAATTATTTGTTGTTAGTAGTCTTGCTGGTCAATTTTGTGTAACAAGTATGGAATGGGCTATGGCTTGAGTATACTTGGTCTAATCACCATGGATCTTGGAGACCAAGAATATCCTCTATAAATAGTGTAAATATGGTCTATGGAGGTTTTGCAAGGCCAAATTCTATTTTTACAAGTGAGCCCTAGGCAAGCAAACAAGCTTGACAAGGTGCAAGGAGATGCTTGTAAAGAGTTTTTGTAAAGAGAAAATGATTGGCATGGGTCAATATAGTTTCTAAGGTGGGATAAATATGTAAAGGAAGAAAAACTCAAAGGAGGAGGCTGGGTATAGAGTTTGATGCTTGTGAAGAAGAAAACACTAGCATTGCTTTCAAAACCATTAAAAGTAGGGTTTCCTGAATCTATACAATACATAAATTGTTGAAATCCTAGACATGAAAAATCTTCAAGGGTTGGTAATAGGGGAAAAGTATAGTATACACCAATGGGCCTTATTAATGGTTTATGTGAGTTAGAGCTCCTTCCTTGTTTCTAGGAGGGCTAATAGGGGCTTTTAGGGCTACAAGGCCTAACTAGTCATTTTTGGGATTTGGGTGAGTGAGACTTGAAAGGATGGGGTAGAATGATGGGGAATAAGTCAAGAATCTTAGAAGGAAGGTTAAATATTTTTTTTAAGGCACCTAGTGTACTTGAGGGAGTAGGCCAAAGAATGCACTTTGGGTGAATTCAGAGAATGGAATTGAAGTTTGAATTGGTGGGTGAGTTTCTTGGGGAAAGGGGATTGTAGAGGGATCCTCTAAGCTAGGGTTAGGAGAGAAAGCCCTATAGAGGGCTAGGAGTAGCTTGGAAAGAGCTAGAAAGGCTCTTAGTTGAATAAGCTCCCCAACAAATACCTTTACCTTTGATTATGCAAGGACAATCATTTCCAATTTTGACTAAACCTCTATCACAATGTTCCATGGTTATGAATATATCATTATCTCAATTCACATGGTGTGTATGACTAATCTCAATGATCAAATCACTTTTAAAGTTTACACTTGAGATCAAAGATTTCTCTTCATTGATTCCTATGTTGTCAGTAAAATGATCTTCTTTCACAACAAAAAATATTGTGTCCTCGTCATTGTCTTCTCTATTTGTATTGCACTTACTTTCTTCATCTTCGATAATGTAACACAACTTCTTTCTCTTTTGAGTGAAATATTTGTACTTCTTGTAGTTTTCTTCCTTCTCTCTATCATATTCCTTCTTTTATTTATTAGGACATCTATGAGAAAGGTGACCAATTTGTCTACAGTTCCAAAATTCAATAGGAATTTTCCCTTTATATCTTCCTTTTCCTTTAGGAAATATTGTGGAAATTAAGGCTTCAAGTTCCTCTAATTTTTTCTCCCTGACATTTAGTCCTTCATATTCATTAGAATCGTATACAACTATTTTTCCTTTCCTAGATGATCTGATATTAGTTGTAGCTTGAAATGCAACTTCACTGGTAGGTTTACTAAATTATCAAAGTTACTCAATTCAAATGTTGTGAGCCTACTAATAAGTGAAACAATTATAATCTTACTTTACCAATTGTCCTTAGTTTTTATTATGTTGAGATGCATATACAGTGGCAATAATAAATCCTAGCATGAGAATATACCAAGGAATATGCACATCTAAGGAAAAAATATTGGATGATAGTTACAAATATTTTAATGAAACATAAATCTAACCAAATTAATAGGAAGCCAAATGGAAATACCCAAATAATAGGCCCAAAAAAATAGGACCAAGATAAGATGCCTAAAATAATAGGCCCAAAATCATTGGACTAGGAAAAATGGGAAGGAAAAATAGGCCCGAAATAACTTTTTAAAATATTTCAAATATGGTTTTTTCTTTTCGTTAAATTTTTTTTTTCATGAATTTTATTTTTTGTGGGAGGTAGGGGAATTTGAAACAAATCTATGGAATGTCAAGAGATATCTATTTGGGGATATGAGGAGCCACTCAGTAGTTATAAACTAAAGGCTCATCATTTCATTTTCATTTTTGTGTTAAATTTGCAGAAAGGAAGAGGTGTAGAGTTTTTGAGGAGAAGATTGAAGTTTTTGAAGAGGACAAGATTGGATATTTTTAAGAAGAATGCATAGAAGTTTTGGAGCAAGTTATTTGCAAATGAGATTTGTATTTTTATTTTTTGTAATTTAGTTTTGCATTTAGATTTAGATTTAGTTTTAAAATTACTTGCAATATTCTACTTTGATTTAGATTTTAATTTCAATTACTTTTATTCATATTTAGAATTGCACTTAAAATTGTTTATATTTCCATGCAATAATTTAGCATTGCATGTTTCATTTAGGTATAGGATTTTATATTCAAAATGCTCTAAATTGTAAATTTCATGTTTTACATTTTTAGGAAGGCTAGCACTCCAAGGCTAATGTAATTGGAAATTTTAAAGGTGTTGAATGTAGGAGGGTATATAAAAATGGTGGTGGAAATGTCGGGGTCTCGGTACATTGGTTATTGGCTCCTTGGTGGAAAATATTTGTTATGCCTATATGAGAAATTTGTATAAATATATTTACAAATCTAGATATTTCTCTTGACTTTGGACTAGAACTTTAGTTGTTAGATCAAATTAAAAGTGAGAATTTATTAAATCAAATTTGAATTAATGAGAAATTACTTTAAGTTTCTTCACATTCTTTGATTGCACAAAAATGGTTTTGATGTTCGTTAATTTTTGTTTTTCTTCTATTTAAGAATACCAACATCCATAAATTTATAAGTGTTGGAAATGTTTACAATTGGAGGGGAGGAGGGGGAGGTGGATGAATCAGTTACTCAAGGTCCATAAGTACCATTTGAACAATTAAACATAAACAGTCTTTGTTTTCGGTTATCCTATTGTTGCTTGGTCCCTATTGTAAAGATAAAGTTACGGTCTCAAACATAACATGCTTTTCTTATTGAAAACATCGTCAAATATAAAAACATATAAAGCATTCAACACAAGTAAATGAAACTAGGATTTTATGTGGAAACCCAATTTGGGAAAACCACCAGCAACATGTCATCACTTTTTCACCATTTTGAAGTGAACTCTATTAGGAGCCAACCTTGTTAAAAGTTTATAATACAAACTATCAAATGTGGCCTAGTTAGAGGATTTAATCACCCTATTAGGAGTGGCTTTGTTAGAGGAATTTAATCATTCCATTTATAATGTCACCTTGTTAAAGGTGTTCAAAATATAATAGGGAAAGTAAACCCTAAGGGCTGAGTGAATTAGTACTTCAAAACTTTATAAATTAAAATATTCACCACACATCAATATTAAAATTTGCATGTAAACAAAAATACCAAACTAAGAATGTTCATCCATAGCATTAAAAAAAAAAAACATTCCACACATATGACACAAGATATTTGGTTAACCAGAAACCCTCTAATGAGAAGTTAAAACTAGGGTGGGGATGACACCCACAAATATTTACTACTGCAGTTGTAAAGTATATCCAATGAAGGTTACAATGTTTGATCATAAACTATGATCTACCTTGTAAAAGGTCTACCCTATTAAAGGCTTACAAAGATTGTTAGATCTTACTTTGTTAAAGGATTCAAAACCTTATTAGAATTGTGTCTAGTTAAAGGGCTTCAACTTACAATAAAGTAAGCACTTGGTTAAGAGATTTTTACAAAAGTCTGCTAGAACTTGAAACCTGCTAGGGTTACTCTGAAATAGATTTTACTAATTCACCTACTAGAATGTCTCAACCTTGATCCTTTAGTTTTCACTTCTTTGCTAGATATCAGATCACTTTTTTCCTAATGTATGCTTGATCCTCTCTGATAAGATGTATCACTTCTATCCTTTCTATGCTTTCCTCCATTCTATTTACTTCATTCTGCAATTCATATCTCAATTACAACTCCTTAGTCATCATGAATGCTCTGTCTATGCATGCAAACTTCTCTCTTTGCTCTTAAACTCTTTAGGATTTTCCTTCCTTAAGAATACCTAGTTCACCTAAGGTTAGGTACGAATCAATGATTTTGATTCACTAATTTTTCCACTTAGAGCATCCCTCAATTTGATTGGTTGCATGTATTACATAGGGATTCTCAATATAGATTCATTCTTATCATCTAGAATCACAAAACAAACCTTAAGTCGGCTAAAAAATGGTTTACATAGGAGTTTGTGTCATCTCAAACAACTATGTCCAAAATTATTTACTTGGCACTTGAAGCCTCTGATGTTCGACATCCACTATATATTCAATGTTGTAACTCATACTCTAAATGACTTGACATCCACCATTCACTCAGCACTTGAATCACTCAGCATATACTAGCTTGCTCATCACTGGAGTGACTCAGCACTAATTGTCTACTCAACACATACTATATATCTTGGTTGGCATCCATTATCTGACAACTTATGCTTAACATACACTACTTACTCAGCATCAATAAGTACTATTATGTAATGACTTAAGTGTATTATCACTCATATGTCAAAACCAAAATAAGATGAACAATCTCCTCCTTTGACATGAGTAACAAAAACACTTTTTCATGTATATATAACCTTACCTTAAGAATAACTCAAATAATCTATAATCTTTACTTAGCTCACATACAAAATTTCAAAATATAAAAATTTTGCAAAACTTATGACTTATCAGTCATACCTCAAAACTTCATAACTCCCCCTGAGTTGATTGTTCTGTGTTGTATCTGAATCTAATACTCATGTTGAGAAAATTTTCTTCAACTATTGGCTTACTCTATTTTTGCATATACTCCCCCTTTGGGTATTCTCTCCTTTTCTATCTCAATTCCCCTTTTTACTCAATATCCCCGCTTTTGGACACTTATGTCATGGGTTGTACACCATAGTGTGTTTGCCCAAAAATAATTAATGGACCTCTAGTGTAATTCAAGTGTCGCATCCCAATTGTTGCATGCTACCTCTAGGGATATAATTTGGACATCTAGCTCAAAAATAAGGTCTATTAGGCCCTCATGAGTAGAAATATTAGAATATTTCTTCATCAATGTTTCTACAAAGGCTAATTCCTTATAAAACACCTCCATGTGTGAGGTCATAATGGCCTAAATATTTATGAAGATAGCCCTAGTATTTGTATCTTGTGCTTGTAATGTAGCTAGATGACCTTGAGTAGATAATAGTCATTGAAAATGAGTTTGACTATGACTAGGAGACAACTTAAGAATATTACCTATTGTTTTTAAATATCCCTATAATCAATCAATAGACCTCTATTCTTCTTGTGTAAATAAATTCAAATCAAAAAACTTTTTGTATAGAGAAAATATATTCTCTAACACCTTTACATCTTCCATCTTTGTTGCTAAGTCAACATGTCTCAGTGCAATGGCACTAGAGATCTTTTCATCAACCTTGGTTTGAAACCTCTTCTCAAACCATTCTAAAAGTGTAGTATCTCTGTCCATGTCTATATCACTTATCTTATCAACCATATTCACTAGTTACTCAATAATAAGTTTATCTTCATCAGGTGTTGGGAGGCTAAATGCATTATGAAATATGTCTTTGATATCATATAGAACTTGTCTCTACTTGTGCTCCCTTCTGAGTAACTCTTGGTTCTTCTTCTTTTCTAGAGCTTCTTGCAATATGCTCATTTCATCTATGGTGATTGTTGTTAGATCAAACATTATAAGTTAAATCACTTCATATGTTTTGACATCTCCACAAGATGTGCCTTCTCCAACCTTATATCTATTAGGAATAAACCTTGATGACTACAATGGTGTAGCATCTACACTTGGCCTATGAAGAGTTTGACTAGGAATAGGAGATGTAGAGATTGGTAGGGTAACAAATTTTTGAATTGCTATTTGTTTCTCTAGTTTCATAGTCAAAATTGACTCTTTAGTCCTATCCTTCTCCTTCTCTATGTTTTCTTCACCTTGCGTCTATGATTTAGGTGTAGGACTACCTTCCTAACCTACATGGACTTGTGTCCCATCCTGCTTAACTAAAAATACTGCTCACACTAAAGAATGTGGCACTAATGTGCTGAAATTTGATGTCACTGTGGAATTTCTTTGATATACCACAATGGGCATTGAAACATGAGTGTCACTGGTGACACCCAGTTGTGCTTCTAGACCTCTTATCTTTGTGGATGAAATGGGTACACTAGATGTGCTAGTATTCTATTTCTCCCTTGCTGATACCTTGTCAATTTCATCTCTATTCGTTACTATAAGATTAGTGCATAGTTTAGTAGCTAAATTAGAATAATGTAGTATCCTCTTCAAATCATCCTCTCTCAAAGGATTTCTATTCTATGCTATGTTATCAGAAACATCCTTTATCTTGATTGTATCTTGCTAACTTGCTAGGTCCGCATGAGGGGGACTGACACTTGACATATGTACCTCAAGTACATTCTAGTCTTTTTATTGCTCTTCTTAACCTATAGCCTCTATATTTTATTCCTTCTCTATACCTCTCTCATGTCCATATTTGATACATCCATCCTTGGTAATCTCTACTATCTCTTGTTCATCTTTTTCCTCACCTACCTCCTCAAGTTCTTTCTTGATAGCCTTTTCCATTGTCAACCCATAGATAACTTTCTATATTTGGGTGCTTCCCTTGAAAACCTACTCAATATTATTCTATAAAATGTTAAAGGCTTTGTATTAGGAGAAAATCTCGCCTTGAATTTGTTTATGTCCTTATTCATAAATGACTTGTCTAGTTATAGAATTACTCTAGCTAGAGTAGTCTCAATTATATTTCTTTCAGTTGTTAAACTATATTGCCATCTTTGGTCAACTTTGTCATGTAGAATTTTAGGTACATAGTTGGAAAGATCAATAGGTGTATTCTTGAATGTGGCCATCATTTTATATATAGATTCCTCTACCTTATTCATTTCTACTTTTCCTATTTTATCAAACTCAACATGTGTGAAGCCAGATAAATCTACATTATTCCTGATATTATCACACAAGTTGTCTAAACTAGAAGATGGATTGTGGATTACAACTTGGAATTGACTATTTTCATTTGATTTGGTCCTCTCCTCATCTGATTCATCTAGAGCTATGTACTTCCTCCTCTTTGGTTTATCTTGTTGACTCTGCTCTACGGTAGTAGTAGTTCTTTTTCCTTTAGGTTTGTCAGTTTCCTATGTCTTCTTTGTAGTTTCCCTTGTGCTAGCCCTAGTAACAAGTATAGATGACTTTTGTTGTGTTGGCTTCATAACCTTCTTTGATTTCCTCTATGCAAGCTCCTTGGATTTTCTTTTCTTCTTTTTTGTTGGATTAGGTGCTTCATTGGCTTCTTCTTCCTTGTCACCTTCATCATGTTCCACTTCTTCTTCTTGATCATATCCTTGACCTTGTGTTAGTGCAAGAGCAGCTCGAGAAGATTTCTCATCTTCTTCTTCTTCCTCTTCTCCCCCTTCAGTAAATCTCTCCTTTAGCTTCTTCAAAAAAAATCTTCTTTCTCACCATAAAAGTTGTCTTCAAATTTATTGTGATTCTTTATTTAGCTTCTTCATAATCACCAAATGAGGTTGCACTCTTGTCCACTTTTTCTGCAAGTAAAGTTGTGATGGTTGTTTATGCCTCATCCTCGTTGACTTCATAGGAAAATGGCCTAAGCCATATGACCCTAGGAACAATTTCTTGTACATATGTAAAATTGACATCCACTAAAAAAAACAAATCATAATATTTCTCTACTAGTGATACTAGTATCCACAATATTTTCTTAATAGACCTCTTAAAGTCTTTAAAATAGCTTGTCATGATTGACTCAAAGTTGTCCCCAAGTTGCTCTATGAACTCTCCAATCTGAACTGCAATAGACCTGTTGGTCTTCCAAGAAGCTTTTCCAAATGAAGGAAATGTTTTCCACACATAAAAGAATATGCAAACCAGTAATGAACCAAATTTGCATTGTGCACTCTTTGTCTTTCTTGTGGCTCCCAAGTCTTCTAATAACTACTAGAGTTGTAACTCATAAAGGTCATAAGAGTGATCCTTCTTCACTATGTTGTAGCCTAAATTCATAGCCATACAAGACACATTGTTCAATCTACTAGATTGAAAGAACATGTGAGAGATTATTCTCATTGCAAATGCAATTAGGGGATCTGAAATTATGCCAATGGACATTGCTCTTTTGTTCCATACAATGCTTATATTCTTCTCAATTACCTCCTTAGCATCACTTCCCATGGTCTTAGATTTATCTAGGGTTGGCTACCCTATTACTCATTGAATGATCCTTTTTGTGATCTATTTAGGGCCATTTTCCAACCATATAGAGTGATCATGTATTCTACTTAGTACTATATTAATCCATTTTATTTTGAATACATTTGGAAAATATAGGGCACGGGTTAACCCTTTTCTCTCAACAATTTTATTTTCCTCCTTTAACACTCTAGCAGTAGATAGTTCTCCATAAAAATCTCTAATTTTCATGTCTCCAATACTTCCAACCTTACAAGTGTAACAACATCTTACATCTTGTACCATCAAAACTTGTGATGGTATCATCGATAACACACCAATTGGATCTCTCTTGTATGCAATCTCAAGAATGGCTCAGAAGAGTGGTTGTTTAATCTCATTGATTATTAATTGAATATTTAAAACCTCTTTTACGTCCTTCTAAATAGCAGTAGAAGAACTAGATGCCATATCAAATAACTAGGCTTTGCAATAATTCAGACAATGTAGCTCGACATACAATAAATACCTTATGAATCTGATGATTGGTAATGAGTAGCAACTAAATCTAGTTTACAAATGCTTGAATCCTTCATGTCAATTTGTCTTATGCTTTTCATGCTCTCTTCAATCCTAAATGAATGTAAATGAGTCAAAAATCATCCATATAACCCTTAAAACCTAGCAATAAATGTTCAGTGCTTACACAGCTGTAAGTTTGGCTATCATAGCAATTTCAACTCACTTAGCTTACACATGATTTCTTCTACACTTGACAACCATAGTGAGCTTGGCCAATACTATCACCTTTAATAGATCAACATCAACTAAAAAATTTGTTTTCACACGGCAACAACATGAAAAATAACAAAACTTATAGATTTCTTCTAGGTTCTAACCAATACATTCAATCTTAATTCATGCATATATAATATTTTTCAGAACTTAGATTATTGGAAATTATGTAAAAGATGTCATTAAAATATCATCCCACATACCTTTTGATTTCCTAGTTGGGGGTGATGTGATCATTTGATCCATTGGATGAAGTGACCTCATCTGAGTTTGATGTGCTACAATTTTCCTTTTTCTTCCATGTCTTCTTCATCTACACTTTAACTTTCTCAACATAAATCTTTTCTTTGCCTTTGTTGAAGTCACTGCTAGGTACTTTTGACTTTGTTAGATAACATCTATTGATGTGACTAGTCTTCAAATAGCTAAAATATGTATTTTGACTCAACCATGCATTGTAGTCACTTCTAAAATGTCTTCTAATGCAATTCTCAGCAACATGTCCATACTCTTGACAATAGTGAAAACCATACCTTGTATAGTAATCCTAATTGTAGGGTTTTCTATTGTGTTGTGCCTTTGTCTACTTGTTTGATGTCCACTTGTCATTAGATCTACATTCATATGCTTTATGTCCACACTTCTGACAATTATGGAAATAAACTTCAAATCATTGTGTGCTTGAAGTCTTGATCCTACATTCATGTTCCTGATGTCCTTACTTGTTGCACTTATGAGAGTAACCCATGTACTTCTGCTTAGGGTTCTAATTTGCATTGTTGCTCCTGCAAACATTTGTTGTATGATGTAACTTTCCACAATTATAACAAGTGGGTTTGTAGTTCTTACCCTTTTTTCTTCTTTGTTGACCACTTTTAGATGATTCTCCTTCTTTAGTACTAGTGTAGCCCAATTCAATAGTATCATTGTTAGATCTAGGAGACCTCATCAATTTCTCAAAGTACTTGATGGCTTCACTTGGTATATTGAAACTTTTAGCAAATTCTTTTTCTCTTCTTAGATCATTTCTCAAAATTTTATTATGTAATTTCATGGTTGTGAGCTCAATGTCCTTATCATTAAATTCACGTATGGTGGACATATGGACAACATGTTGTAACCCTAAAGTGGCATAAAATTACTTGTATAAAAGTGCTTAGGGTTAACGATTGTTTCATTGTGGTGATGCGAAATTGGTTCTTGCAGTGGTATTGAGTTGTAAGGGATTACAAATTGTAATCAGGTTGTAATCACTAGATTGTAATAATATCATACATGCTATTTGGTAGACATAGCCTAGGGATTGGGTGAACCATGTTAAATCTTGGTGTCTTATGTTCTTTTCTATGTGATCTATTATTTTATGTTATTAGTCATATTTGCATGTAATTATTATTTCTATATGAGGTTTGATCCTAACATATCTTAATCCTTGATTAAATCATGTTATCATTATTATATTATAATTTAGGTAGGTAGGTCAGCCTAGGTGTTATGAAGGGTTGTGTCTATTCAACCTAAGCATAATTAGGTATATATAGGAGGTTGTGAGTCTTATTTCATCATCATATTGTGAAGTGTGTTCTCATTGGAGATATTTGGAGGTTGCCCCCTTGAAGTGGCCTATTAATATCAACTATTATCAAGTATTTATATAATATTATTTCTTTTATTGTGCAAGTTATTTGATTACAAGTGGTATCAGAGCATGATCTTGGCACCATAGAGGCAAGATTTTTTCTCAACATTGGGGCAATTATGGGAAGAGCATAACTTTCAGATTTTAGTGAATTTTTCAAAGATTTTTAAAGGGTTTTTGAAGAACATATTAAAGAACCTATAATCCAAAATTTAGAGGAATTGGAGAAAATTTGAGGAAATTATTGCAGAATTACTATTTCTACACAAATTTTTGAGTTCTTCATATCTCTCACATCCTACCAAATTGGAGTATAACTTGTATTGGGTTTTTCAATACATAGTAGAGGAGCCTAAATTCAAATCTTGGAGAAATTGAAAAATAAAAATAAGCAAGATATTATAAAATTAGAAAAATTCTCTCTCAAGGCAGAAAATTTGCTAAAAAAATTTGGGGATTTTTTCTGAGTAAGGATTTCTTGGCCTAAGTAAGTTACAGTAAAAAATAAATAAAGTAGAGAATTTAAATTTCAATTGTGTGATTTATTTCAAAAAAATTGGTTTCCATCATGATTGGGCCTCCAACAAGAGGCAAAAAGAATTCTACCACATCGGGGAAATCCTCTGATCAAGATTGGGAAGAAATAGAGGATAGTAAGCCCAATGATGAACTTGGTAAGCTCAAGGAAGAGGTGAAGAAGGATATGTGTCACCTACAAGGAGATATATCATATATACGAAGCATGTTAAGCACCTATATGAATGAAATAAGGAAGGAGATCTCAAGAAATCAAGGTGAAACCTTCAAGTTGACTAATAATGTCACAAATTTTATTAATCCTACAGTATCTAGGAATTTTTTTTCTAAAGGTGGATATGCACAAATTTGATGGTAAGGATCCTCTAACATGGATAAATCAAATGGAGATTGTTTTTTGAAATACATCAAATCCCATATAGACAAAATGTTATGATGGCTTCCTTATATCTAGAACTAGATCAATTCATTTGGTATCATTGGCTTTGTACTCATAGGAGAAAAAAGGGTCTCACTATATCATGGTCAATTTTTACAGAACTCCAAGCACAATATGGCAATAGTGCAAAAGAAAACTTCTTTAGCCAACTTGCTAAGCCTCAATAGACAGAATTAGTTAATGATTATATTGAACAATTCCAAAATCTATCCTTTAAGAGTGGATACAATTACAGAGGAGAACTTGAATGATTTATTCTTGGGAGGTCTCAAGGATCACATTCAACATGAAGTATGCATGTTTTGTCCCAATTCAGTAAATGAGTCTTTTATATTGGCACGCAGGGTAGAGGAGAAGTTCTTGATTCCTAGAAAGTAGGGAGCTAATATGAAAAGAGATAAAGGATATTCAGTACCTTATCTTCCTCAACCTACTAGGTTGACTCCACATCAAATTGAGGAGAAAAGAGAAAAATGGTTATATTTCAATTGTAATAGAAAATATAGTCGAGGACATAAATGTAGTGAAAATAAATCATTCTATATTGAAGGTCTGATTGAGGAAGAAGAGGATGAGACCATATCAAAGAAGGATATGGAGTTAGGTGAGGAATCACACGATTCTCAACCAATCTTTTCTTGTCATGCACTTTTAGGTTTTAGTGCACCACAAACTCTCAAGGTAGTGGGTTTCTTAAAGAAGCAAAAAGTAATAGTGTTGATCAACTTAGGTAGTACTCATAATTTCATCAACAAAAAGTTGGAAACTCTTCTAAATTGTTTTATATTTCTAGCCCTAGAGTTTTTGGTTTTGATTGTAGATGGGACCATGGTTAGTTGTTCAAGGAAGTGTCATAGCATCAAATTATCCATAGGAGATTATCAACTTGATACCTCAATGTATGAAATATCCATGGGTGTAATAGATATTGTTTTGGGAGTTCAATGGCTTACTACATTGAGAATAATTGAGATGAACTTCCAAGAACTATTCTTGTGATTTCAATCACAAGGAAAGGTAGTGGAGCTAAGGGGATTGAAGGAAAAATCCCCACAGATGGTAAGCTCTCATCAAATGAAAAAACATCTTATAAAAGGTGTAGATGGATTTATGGCCTAGCTATGTTCATTTTAAATCTCTCAATCTCATGCTCTTACTCATCTAGATTTACAAGAAATAATTGATTGTCACTTAGTGATTCTTGGAGATATACCTAAAGGACTTCCTCCTAAGAGGGATCATGACCATGTCATATGATTAGTTCTAGGGAGTCAGCCACCAAACATTAGGCCTTATAGGTAGCCACACATACAAAAAAGTAAGATAGAAAAAATTGTTGAGGAAATGCTAGAGGAAGGAATTATCAGGCATAGCCAAAGTGTTTACTCCTCACCTATTGTGCTAGTGCGTAAGAAGGATAAAACTTGGTGCATGTGTCCAGATTATAGAGTGCTCAACAAGTACACAATTAAAGATAAGTTTCATATTCTAGTCATTGATGATCTTCTAGATAAATTAAATGGAGCTATGTATTTTACCAAGTTAGATCTTAGATCAAGTTATCACCAAATTTAGATTAAGGATGAATATATTTGTAAGACAACATTTCAAACTCATGAAGGTCATTATTAATTTTTGATGTCATTCAGTCTTACCAATGCACCATTTACATTCCAAAGTTTGATGAAATCCATTTTTAAGAAGTTCTTGAGAAAGTTTGTGTTAGTTTTTTTTGATGATATATTAGTTTATAGCAAGGGTTGGGAAGAACATTTGCATCATGTAGATCAAGCATTACAATTACTCAAAGATCATCAACTCTATGCTAAGTCATCCAAGTGTGCTTTGGGTCTTAAGGAGGTGGAGTATTTGGGACACAAGGTTTCACATTAAGGAGTAAAGGTGGACCCTAACAAAATTAAGGCTATCATGGAATGGCCTATTCCAAAAACTATTAAGAAGTTTAGGGGTTTCTTGAGATTGATAGAATACTATAGAAGATTTTTGAAGAATTATGGTCATATAGAAGTACCCATTACAACCCTATTGAAGAAGGATTATTTTCATTAGAATGACTTTGCTAAAGTATCATTTGAGAAATTGAAGAAGGCTATGTGTACAACTCTAGTTCTTGCCACTCCATACCTATTTATGACAAGGAAATGCTAGCAATTCTTCATGTAGTTAAAAAATAGATGCCTTATTTAATGGGTTGACACTTCAAGGTTAAGATAGATCATGATAGCCTAAAATATTTTTTGGAACAAAGACTATCATCAAAAGAGCAACACAAATGGATCACTAAGATATTGGGATATGACTTTGAAATTGTATACAAGAAAGGGAAGGAAAATATTGTAGTTGATGCACTTTTGAGGAAGAAAGAAAAAGATGAAGCCTTATTGTGTGCCCTTTCAATATTATAAGAAAATTGGGTGGTAGAAGCCAAATAAGAGTGGGAAAATTATGTTGCAACAAGTAATCTCATCCAAAAAATAAAAAGTGACCCTAGTAGTTTAGATAAGTTTTATTTAAAGGGGGATATTCTTTGGTATAAAGAGTGCTTGTATCTCTCCAAGAATTCCACTCTTAAACACAAGATTTGCAAAGAACTGCATGAGTCCTTGATTGGTGGTCATTTAGGATTTTTGGAGACATATCACAAGGTGAAGAAAGACTTTTTTTGGGAAGGGCTAAAAGGTGACATTCAAAATTTTTTGGTTGAATGTTTGGTTTGTCAAAGAAATAGGGGAAACAATTAAGACACTGGGTCTCTTGCAACCTTTATCTATTCCTAGCCAACATTGGAAAGAGGTAACCATGGACTTCATCATAGGGCTCCCCAAATCTAAAGGTAACAATGTCATCATGGTAGTAGTTGATCACCTCATTAAATATGCACATCTTATTGCATTATCACATCCTTTTATAGCAAGTGTAGTGGAAAAAGTTTTCTTGGAGAATATCCAAAAGCTACATGGTATACCTAAGGTTATTGTTAGTGATCATGATCCTATCTTTACTAGTCACTTTTGGAAAGATTTATTCTCATGTGTGGGTACTCAATTGGCTCATAGTTCTTCATACCATCCACAATCAGATGGGTAAACTTAGGTGGCTAATAAATGTTTGGAAGGATATCTACATTGTTTCACTTTAGAAAAACAATCTAAATGGGTAGATTGGCTACCTCTTGCAAAATGGTGGTACAATACTTCTTTTAATAGCTCATAAAAAATGTCTCCATTTTTGGCACATTATGGATATCATCCTCCTTCCATCACATCATCATTAAAGATGTCACCAAGAGTTCAAGTAGTAGAGGATCACTTGCTTCATCAACAATAGGTACTTTTAGGACTCAAGGAGAATTTAGCTATGGCACAAAATCAAATGAAACAACAACTGGACCAATATCATAGTGAAAGAAATTTTTAAGTTGGGGACTAGGTCTTCTTGAGGTTGCATCCTTATAAATAAATCTCAATGAAACAAAAAAAAAGAATAATATGGTGTCTCCAAGATATTACAGACCATACCAAATCATGCAAAAGATTGGTAGTATTTCCTACAAGCTTAAGTTGCCACCAACAACAAAGATACATCCAGTTTTTCATGTTTCTTGTTTGAAGAAGGTAATTGGGAAGAATATTCCTACTCAAATAGTACTACCACAACTTGATGAAGAACAAAGAGTAATTTTGGAACCAGAGTGCATTCTTCAAACATGCATGAAGAAGCTGAGGAACAAAACCTTGACTCAGTATCTCATCCAATGGAAGAATTTACTAGTTGAAGAGGCCACATTGGAGGATGAGGAGTTCATTCCAAAGAATCCACACTTGGTTAGCATTGAGGAAAATGCTTCTTTCAAGAGATAGGGCATGCTACAAGGGTTATGGATAGTCAACTCGTGGCTATCTTAATCCTTAATTAAGTCATGTTATCATTATTATATTATAATTTAGGTAGGTAGGTCAACCTAGGTGTTATGAAGGGTTGTGTCTATTCAACCTAAGCATAATTAGGTATATAAAGGAGGTTGTGAGTCTTATTTCATCATCATATTGTGAAGTGTGTTCTCATTAGAGATTTTTGGATGTTGCCACCTTGAGGTGGCCTATTCCTCTCAGCTATTATCAAGTATTTATATAATATTATTTCTTCTATTGTGCAAGTTATTTCATTACAAAGTCCAATTGGATTACTTCCTTTCATTCTATTTGCAATGTACATTCAATAATTTTTTTCAGAAAGAGAGCAAGACTTGCCAAATATTCACATTGATTTGTAGATTCATTTTTTAAAAATTTAAGTACATTTTAAAAAGATGTAGAAGTTTTTGGATACAATTGTTCAATTGTGTGTTGTCTTTGATGTCACACAAATGTCATATCAGTCATCAGATATTGCCTACCAAACTCAGAAGGTTAGCAAAGCAAAGGACATTGTCTACCAAGCTTAGAAGGTCAGCAAGGCAATAGACAGTGTCTACCAAGCCCAAAAGGTTAGTAAAGATAGCTTACAATGTCTACCGAGTAGACAGTTGGTTACCGAGCCTTCAAGGTAATCAAAGAAACTTAGTTCTTACTGAGCTCACTCGGTAATCGAAGAAAATATGACAAAAGTAGTTCTTATGAAGCTCACTCGGTAATCAAAGAAAATATGGCAGAAACAATTCTTACCAAGTTCACTCGGTCATCAAACGTAATTTGGTAAAAGTAGTTCTTATCGAGTAAACTCGACAGCCAAAGGATTTTAAGATATTGTAATGTTAACTGAGTCAAGAAGGTTAACTTTGGAAATTCTTGGAAGAAATATTTACTAAGCAGGGTCAGCCAGTAAAGGATGTTTATTTGTTTAAGAATAATATCTATAGCTGACTGATGAATGGTTTATTAGTAAATATAACATATAAATGAGCTGACTTGAAAATCTAAATGGTATAAGTAAGAGGTCAAGTTTGCAAATTTAAAAGTGTGTGGATGTATGAGAAGTTAATGTGATATGAAGACTGATTATTGTGGAAGCAAATTTGAAGAATGATCAAAAATCATTGAGGAGTAGCAGAGTCATATTTGATCAAGAAATATCTAATGATGTTGAATAGAGACCTATATCCAACAAATTCAGTTGCATCTTGTTCAGGTCAATTCATTGTTGCTTTCTAACCATTGTAGCAGTGATTTCAAATCTCTTAAAAGAGTTGGTTTAATAGCCATTTTGTAAATCCTCTAACAAGGTGACAGTTCAGTTGATTTTTTCTAAAGACCTCTAGCAAGGCCACTCCTAACAAGGTGATTAAATCCTCTAATAGGGTCACACCTAATAGTGTGTATTGTAACCTTTAACAGGGTTGACTCCCAACAGGGCTAACTTCAGAAGAGTGAAAAATTGGTGACTAGTTACTTGGTGGTTTTTCCCATATTGGGTTTCCATGTTAAATCTGGTGTCTCTTGTGTTCACTTTATTTTCAATTACATGCATGAATGCTTGAAAAGAAAGTAACAGTTCAATTTACCAAGTTTCAACATTTGTTTACCTAGTATAAGCAGTAACTAGATCATTAAGACATCTAAGGGATTTGTGGATTAAATTTTTTTTATTAGTAACCAATTCACCCCCCCTCTCAGTTACACTATCTTTATTTTCAACAATTGGTATCAGAGCTTTTGGTGCTTATAGGAAATGATTTCAAGGATCTAAGCTAAAGATTGGAATGTCTTACAAAAGAGAAATTCCAAGACTTAACAGGGACAAGTTATTAGCATGCCAAGGATTGATGAGGCTTCATCTGGCTTCCATTGGTGATAAATGGCTACAGTACCTTGATGAAAAATATGAAGAACCTTTTGGTACATTATCTGTCAATGATATTGCTAAAAAGAAGACTCACAATAACATGATGATAGATATAGCATCCGCTCTGAGTTATGAAGAATTTGATGACATCAAGGATTGCAAAACTGCCTTTGAAATGTGGAACAAGCTGAAAGAAATCTATGGAGGAGATGATAATGTGAGAAGAGCCAAAGCAAAAATTTTGAGAGGGCAATTTGATCAAATGAGGATGAGATAGGATGAAAACATTACAAAGTATGTTGAAAGAGTTAAAGCATGTGTTAGTGCAATCAAAGCATCTAGAGGAGATATCAGTGAGGAGATAGTTATAAGTAAAGTTCTTAGAACCCTACTTCCTATTTATGAAATCAGAGTCTCTACAATTCAAGAAAGGAGATGTGAGGCAAATCATAAAATAAATGTAGAGGCCATAGTTGGAAGATTGACTACATTTGAGATAGACAACAATGACAACTATGTTCTAGCAGCCAAGAATGTTGAATCAACATTTGAAGCCAAGTTTTCACTCAAAGAAAAAAGGAAAAAGATGAAGGAACCACAATCAAAAAGTGATGAAGAATTAGAACAAAGTTCAGTTAGTAATCTTGAAGTGGTTGAAGCTCTACTAGCAAAAAAATATTCAAGAGACAAAGGAAAATACAAAGGAAAAGTTCCTCTAATTTGTTTCTCTTGTGAAGAAATTGGACATATTTTTGCTAGGTGCCCAAATAAGTAGAACAAAGATGAGAAGAAAGGTCAAAAGTACAATGGAAAGAAAGACTTCAAATCATTCAAGGATAAAGGTAAGAAAACATGCTTTATGGCTAAAAATTCTAATGATTCTAATGATGAAGAAGAAGATGAAATTGTCTACATTGCTGTAAAAGATGAATCTGATAATGATGAGGAAATGGCACTGATTCATCATATGAGAAAAAATGATACATGGATCATAGATAGTGGTTGTTCTCATCACATGACTGGTGATAAAACTAAGTTTGAATATTTTGAAGACTATGATGGTGGCAGTGTAAGGATTGGTAACAATGAACCTTGTTGTATAAGAGGAAAAGGAAGAATCTCACTAAGGAACTTGTATGTGATAATGCATATTGGGTAGAAGGATTAAAACATAATTTTTTGAGTTTCACACAGCTACTCAATAATGGATTCAAAGTAGAATTTATGCATGAAAAAGTAAGGTTGTTAGATGGCAAAGGAAAGTTGATTGGATCTAGGACTCAAACAAAAGGTAACTTATTTTATCTTGAACTTGGTGAATGCTCATGTTTCATTTCTCAAATTGAAGAAAGTTAGTTATGGCATAGGAGGTTGTGTCATGTAAAATTTGACAACTTAATAAAGATTAGCAAATTCAAGAAAGTAAGAGGTATTCCTGACATAAAGAAACCTGAGGTTGGTTTATGCAAGAATTTTCAAATTGGGGAAATGGGAAAGACTAGTTTTAAAAGAAAGAACTATCAGACTGAAGAAATTCTAGAAATTGTGCATACTGATTTGTGTGGACCTATTGGCATTGAAAGTTATAATGGTGAAGAATTCTTCATTTTATTTTTTGATGATTATTCAAGAATGATGACTATCATGTACCTTAGAGAGAAATTAGAAGCATTTGAAAAGTTCAAATGGTACTTGGCCAAAGTAGAAAACCAAATAGGAAAAAGACTAAAATGCTTAAGGTTTGACAAAGGTGGTGAATTCATTTCACATGAGTTCAATAACTTTTGCATTGAAAGGAGAATCAAAAGACAGGTTTCAACACCTAGAACTCTTGAAAAAATTAGAATAGTAGAAAGAAGGAATAGATCTATAATAGATTGTGCAAAAACCTTAATGATTGAGAAAGGCATTGCTATCAAATACTGTAGGGAACCTATCAGCACTACAGTTCATACCTTGAACCAAGTACAGCTGAAAAAAGACTCATTGAAAACACACTATGAGTTGTGGTATGGCTACAAATCCAATGTAAGTTATCTAAAAGTATTTGGAAGAAAATGTTACATTTTGAAAGAATCTAGAAAAGGTAAATTTGATATAAAAAGTGATGAAGGAATATTTTTGGGATACTCTTGCAAAAGCAAACATATAGATGTTTGAACTTATCTACTCACAAAGTCATAGAAAGTGCACATGTGAAAGTTGATGAGTTTGTAGAAAGAACAGAAGAAAAAAGAAAGAAGGAACCTAAAGACTACAAAAGATTTGTTTACATTGAACCTAATACAATACCAAGTATACCTATCAATTAGGAATCCTCAACTCCAGAGTCTTCATTAACCGAGTCAGAAGAAGTTCAAACCGAGTCAACATCTACTGAGCTGCAAAAACTCGAGTTGCAAATAGAAGCTATTGAGTCAACATCTACCGAGCCTGAGCAACCTGAATCAAAACACGAAGTTGAGATATAGAAGGATAAAAATGCAAGTCATTCAAAAGGAAAGGAGCCTATGTTAGAAAAGTATGTTAGAAAGCATCATACACTAGATTAGATCATTGGTGATAAATCAGAAGAAACAATGACAAGAAGTAAGTTCAAAAGCACTTGTTTACTTGCTGATTTTGAACCTAGAAATGTCAAAGATGCACTAGAAAATGAAAGTTGGATTGAAGCTATGAATGAAGAGATAGAATAGATAGAAAAAAACAAAACATGGACTCTTGTACCTAGGCCCAAAGACAAGAATGTGATTGGAACAAAGTGGGTATTCAGAAACAAACTAAATGAAGATGGTAAGGTATCAAGGAAAAAACCTAGACTAGTATGCAAAGGATATTCAAAAGAAGAAGGTGTAGACTATGGAGAGACTTTTACTCCTGTTGCAAGATTGAAAGGTGTCAAAACTTTACTTGCATATGCTGCATTCAAAGGATACAAAGTTTATCAGATTGATGTCAAGTCAGCATTTTTCAATGGCATATTGGAGGAAGAGGTTTACATTGAGCAGCTTGAAGGTTTTGTTGATCTTGACAAGAAGGACATGGTCTACAAGTTGCATAAAGCATTATATGGTCTGAAACAAGCCCCTAGAGCATGGTATGAAAGATTGCATAACTATCTTATTTAGATTAGTTTTCAAAGAACTAATGACAACAACAGTTTGTACATAAAGGAAGGACCAGATAATAAGATTGTTTTGACAAAAATATTTGTATATGATACTTTGTTCATAGGAAATGATGATCTTTGCAAATAATTATCAGAAAAAATGAACAAGGAATTTGAAATGTCAATGTTTGGTGAGATAAAATTCTGTGTTGGTCTTCAAATTCAGCAGAAAAAGAATGGCATTTACATTACTCAATCTAAATACATCAAGGAGATACTGAAAAAGTTTGGTATGGAAGAATGCAAACCAGTTGGGACTCCTATGTGTATTGGATTGAAACTCACCAAGGATGATGAATCAAAGGAAGTGGATCAGACATTGTATAGATCTATGATTGGAAAGTTGCAATATGTAGTTCACACAAGACCAGACATTGCCCTTGCAGTAGGAATTGTAGCAAGATTCTCAGCAAAACTAAAAGAAAATCACATGATGGCAATCAAAAGAATCATGAGATACTTGAAAGGAACTGAAGAATATGGATTACGGTATAAACTTGGAGGAAAACTAGACTTAAAAGTGTTTACTGATGTAGATTGGGTAGGAAATATTGATGACAAGAAGAGCACAAGTGAAGGAGCTTTCTTTCTTGGAAAAAGGTTGGTTTCTTGGACAAGCAAAAAGAAGAATTGTACATTTCAATCCACAGCAGAAGCTGAATATGTTGCAGCAGTAGTGAATTGTTCAAACATTGTGTGATTTAAACAACTATTGAAAGGTATGAAGCAAGAAATCAAAGAACCAATTGTTATGTTTTGTGATAACACAAGTGCAAATAACATCTCCAAAAATCTAGTGATGCATTCAAAAACCAAGCACATTGCCATAAAGTATCACTTTGTTAGAGAATTAGTGCAAGAAAAGGAAATAAGATTGAAATATGTGCATACAAAGGAACAAATTGCTGACATATTCACAAAGCCTTTACCTAAGGATGCATTCTTGTATCTAAGAGGTAAGTTACAGGTCATTCTCCTATTTGAAGCTAACTAAAATACAGTTTAGTGATGCATCAATAGGAACAAAATTGAAGATCTATCAGTTGATGCAACAAACCAATGAAGACATTGCATATGAATCAGTACATCAGGTACAATGCTATTCAGTTGTTTTGAGTTATCTTTGGCATGTGTTGTCAAAGAGGGAGAATATATATTGTCATATCTTTCTAAAATTTGCAAATAATAAGAGTTTGTGTAAGAGGGAGATATTATATGTAAGAGGGTGTTTTGTATTCTGTCATTAAAAGACTTGTTTTCAAATTTCATTCTACTATGACATGTTGTGTTGCCATCAATGCCAAAGAGAGAGATTGTTGGATACAATTGTTCAATTGTGTGTTGTCTTTAATGTCACACAAATTTCATATCAGTCATCAAATAGTGCCTACCAAACTTAGAAGGTCAGAAAAGCAAAGGACAGGGTCTATCGAGCTCAGAAGGTCAGCAAGGCAATAGACAGTGTCTATTGAGCCCAAAAGGTTAGTAAAGATAGGTTGCAGTGTCTACTGAGTAGACAGTTGGTTACCGAGCCTTCAAGGTAATCAAAGAAACTTAGTTCTTACCGAGCTCACTTGGTAATCAAAGAAAATATGACAAAAACAATTCTTACCGAGCTCACTCGGTAATCGAAGAAAATATGGCAAAAACAATTCTTACCGAGTTCACTCGATCATCAAAGGTAATTTGGTAAAAGTAGTTCTTACAAAGTAAACTTGGTAGCCAAAGGATTTTAAGATATTGTAATGTTACCCAAGTTAAGAAGGTTAACTCTAGAAATTCCTAGAAGCAGTATTTACTGAGCAGGGTTAGCCAGTAAAGGATGTTTATTTGTTTAAGAATAATATTTGTAGCTGATTGATGAATGGTTTATTGGTAAATGTAACATATAAATGAGCTAACTTGACAATCTAAATGGTATAAGTAAGAGGTCAAGTTTGCGAATTTAAAAGTGTGTGGATGTATGAGAAGTTAATGTGATATGAAGACTGATTATTGTGGAAGTGAATTTGAAGAATGATCAAAGATCATTGAGGAGCAGCAGAGTCATATTTGATCAAGGAAGATCTAATAATGCTGAACAGAGACCTGTATCCAACAAATTTAGTTGCATCTTGTTCATGTCAATTCATTGTTTCTTTCTAACCATTGTAGCAATGATTTCAAATCTCTTAACAGAGTTGGTTTAATAGCCATTTTGTAAATCCTCTAACAAGGTGACAATTTAGTTGAATTGTTCTAAAGACCTCTAGCAAGGCCACTCCTAACAGGGTGATTAAATCCTCTAACAGGGTCACACCTAATAGTGTGTATTGTAACCTTTAATAGGGTTGGCTCCTAACAGGGCTCACTTTAGAAGAGTGAAAAATTGGTGACTAGTTACTTGGTGGTTTTTTCCATATTTGGTTTCCACATTAAATCTAGTGTCTCTTGTATTCACTTTATTTTTAGTTACATGGATGAATGCTTGAAAATAAAGTAATAGTTCAATTTACCAAGTTTCAGCATTTGTTTACCAAGTATAAGAAGTAACTAGATCATTAAGACATCTACGGGATTTGTGGATTAATTTTTTTTGTTAGTAACTGATTCACCCCCCCTCTCAGTTACACTATCTTTATTCCCAACAGAAGTTAGTATAATTAAGTTATTTTTAATGATTTATATGTAAATCATTTAGAAATATTATATTAGGATTAATTAATTTAAATAATTTTTAATCAATTTTAAAATAGGATAATTGTTTTAATATTCTATTATTTAAAAAATAAATAAAATTAATTTGATTTACATACAATAAAACTAGAAAGACATTATTCATATCTATATTCTTATCTAGAATTTAATATTAACTTTTTTTATTGGTCGATCATTTACAATTTAAAAGAATACCATTAATGGGTGGCAATCTAAGGACTTTGGGCTCTTCAAATCTATTCGCCAAGGGTGCCCTCTTGGACCATCTCTTTATGTTCTGGCTGTGAAGGGGTTTGGTTACTTGCATGCCAATACCATTTATGTGGGCTTGGTACATGACATATCCCTCCCCAATTCAATAGCCCAACCAGTCAATGGCCTTTTCTAGACCAATTGAGGATGAGGAAAATGTTGCTAACACCTTACACTACATGGACACCTTTTGTCTTGCCTCTAGCTCTACTATTCAATGGCACAATACCATTTGCTACAAGAAGACATTTCTTCTTGGCCTAACATGGCTCAACTATTATCAATGGAAAGGGGTACAACATGGTAAAATATTTCTCTTCATTGGCATCACCTTTGCATTTCAAGCTTCTCCTATGGAGCTTTAGAATTTTGTTTTGTTTAGGATTGTAAAAAAGTTGAAGTACTGGATCACCAAGCTCCTATCTTTAATGTGAAAGTTTGAGATATGTTCTAAGGTGTTGGCCACCACACATGTTTACTACTCTTTTTGTTGGGCACCCTCTAAAGTCTCATACTTCAAGCTCGAGTAGTTATTGAGTGATTTCCTCTAGGCCTTTGATGCCTCACATCATGGCTTCCATAGAGTGACATGGGAGTTTTTTTGTCTTCCCAAATACAACAAAAGTAATACACTTTGGTGGCCTTGGGTTTCTTTATAAACAAAAGTAATACACTATCCTTTGTGCTAAGTGGGTCATCAAGGCCCTCACTGGCAATGAGGCATGGAAAACTCTTTTGAGACACTACATTTCTTTAGGCTACCTGAGTAATAGAGCTACCTAGAAGGGGCTTAGATTTAAAAACCTTCTCATTACCTTGAAACTTGTGCAAATTTAGGGTAATTTTGTTGCTAAAAGCATTTGGAAAGCTTGGGAAGATGTTAAGCCATGGTTTCAATGGGTTGGTGATGGGTTTAGAGATAGTCTCTTAATGAACCAACACAGGTTGTGGTGGTCCCCCTTGTTTTCCATTCAAGTTGTACCTTTGGCCAAGATTTAGAGAGCTAATGCTCTACATTTTTAAAAATGTAGCATCAAGACACCCAAATATATTTTTTGTAGTTAGTATGAGCCTTCTCTCATGGGAGGACACATAGGTGTCATTCAAGCTCATCCATCCATATTGTGAGACATTTGGTCTTTTGGTTTTTATGGTGCCTCCTCATATGTTGCACAAGCTAAGTATTTAGTCATCTCGACCATGGTGGAAAGACTAGAAGTGTTATCTTGTTATTCTAGTGACTAGATACAAACCCAAGTTGGGTTATAGGTGGTTAGTCCTTCATCTTCTGATGGTCAATGTCCTCAATCAGTATTTGCATTTGTAGTCCTCTTAGAAAACTAGGAGTCATAGGTTTGCTACTATTTGGAAAGCCATAACTAAACCAAATATTGCTCACTTTGTTTGGTGTATCCTCTTTTAAGGGCTGCCTTTGGGCCCTTGACTCCACTATTTGGGTATTCCTGATCCCATATGTCCCTTCTTTCAGTAGCTAGAAAGCTTCTTGCATATGTTTTCATTTTGTAGGTGTGCTTAATATTAGCGACATTGGACTCATGATTTTTTAAAACTATTTTTCTAAAAGGATTTCTCTTGGCATATAGTTATTTTGGGAGATACACCCAAACTTCCTTTGAAGTATTCCCAAATTCGTCATGCTTTCCATATGGAAATTGTTTTTACTCTCCAGAAAGATTGAAATGTTGTTTTATTCTCTCATAGATCCCTTGATATAAGTGCCTTTATGTGCACTAAAGCATGTATTTGTAATACTGTAATGATGTAGATTTAAGTACAAATTGACAAAGTGGCATTGGAGGTGGCCCACCTCCAAGATTTTCTTTCTCACTAGGAAAATGCTCCATGTATGATTGGCTAGGTGCTTCCTGATACCACTTCTAGACACCATATATCACCATGTGGCCACCAACAGGGCCAAAACAACTCTACTCATTGTTCACACACCCTAAGAGTTCAACCTCCTCACATCTCCCCTAGTGGTGAGTTTGATGATCATCTTTTCTTGGCCTTTCCTCCTCATAGGTTGGGCTCAGGTTGGTCCCTAGTGGTTCCTCCAATCACTCCTAATTCTTGGTGGCCTTCCTCTGGTCGTGACCCTAAGTAGTCTTTCTATTGGCTTGATTTAGCAATTTCCCCTCCTAGGTTAGAAGGTGGTAAAGATGCTCCTAATGTTGTTGTTGCTAAAGATGGGTGGGCTCCCCTTGAGCTACCTTATAACCCTGCTAATGTATGGGGTTTTGGTGGCAAAGATCCCCCATTGAGGGTTTTTGTGTTATTATGTTTTGAGTTATGGTATTATGTTTAGACTTCAATCTCTAGGCTTTATATTTTTTTTAATAAGTGGTTGAGTTTCCAACGCCTAACCATTTGAACTTATATTGAGTGATCTTTTATCACCCAACTTCATTTTTTGTGAATATGTAACTTTTATATTTAATTAATAGAGAAAGGAGTGTTCATTCAAAAAAAAAAAAAAAAAACTATTTTAATCTAAGATTTGAAAAGAGTTTTTTTACTATTTTTACTTGATAGTTTTAAGTAAAAAATAATAATATACTTCTAAAATTTGTAAAAGTATAATAGAAAGGTTCTAATATCTAAAAAAACATAGAAAGATCTTAATATGCAAAAAAGTAAAAAAGCATAATATTAAGATTTAGATACTATAAAGGTATAGAAAGATTTTAATATGGAAAAAAAATATAGAAATATTTTATTAAAATTTAGATATTATTCATGATTGAATAATTTATTTATTTTTTAACATATCTTTGATCAATCAAAATATTGCTTAAACATGGATTTTTTTATAAATCTATATCTATTCATAAAACTATTGATGTTTCTATTTTCTATTTGACAATTGTAAATAATAAAAAATAGAATATAATTTTTTTAAATATGTAAAAAAAAATAGAAATATTACTTTAAAGTGTAGATTTTACCTTAAAATGCACTAAAAATTAGAAAAAGTTAGTCTTAAAATTTAGAAAATAAAAATATTATTTAAAAATAGAAAATATATATGAACACAAATATTAAGTTCTAAACTTATTTCAAATTCTTAATTATTCATTAAAAAATTAAACAATAGAGCTTAGTTTAATTTAAAATTTTCATGATTTACCTGGAAGATTAAAATTAAAATCATAAATTTGTTTATATATATTAAAAAAGAAGAAGAAGAAATAAACCATTTATATTAATTTTATTTTTCAATTTTCTTTGTTATGAATTATTTAGTTTTCATACATACATATATATCTTCAAATTCATAAAACTCTAACAACAAATAAACTCTAAACATGACCAGACTCTAACTTTAAAATTATTTTCAACCCTAACTATAACTCAAATATTTCCCTCTAATTTACACCCCAATCCTTACCATTAACTTTAACCACTATTTTTTAAAAATCATAACAATAACTATGCTAATCTATCTGTATTTTAACCCTAACAATAATTTAATCTAAACCATAACCTTAGCCTTAAGCTCAACCCAAATAGTCATGATAACCAAATCATAATATGAAATCTAACAAAAGGCTATTATAAATCCTAACCAAAAGCATAGTTAGATAGATAAATGTTAATTCGATATTGAATATATATTTAATGTAAGTTCAACATTCAAGAAATGGATCATCAAAAGTTTGAAAATATTAATTTATAATCTATTAAATATAATTATTTCTAAGATACAATTATATTATATTTTTTAAACTAATGTTTCAAATCACAATATTACCCTAAATAAATTAAAACTTGCCTAACAAAATTAAGACTTGGCTCTAATACTAAATTATTTTGAAATCTAAATTTAATTAGAGCTTCACCTTTAATCTTAATTAAATATTAATCATTAGATTCCTAATATATATGATATTACAACTCATGTTTAATTATCTTTCTCACACACACACACACACACACACACACACACACACACACACACACACACACACACACACACAGAGAGAGAGAGAGAGAGAGAGAGAGAGAGAGAGAGTAGTGGGTATAGAGAGAAAGATCATAGAGAGTAGGGAAACAATGAGAGAGGGAGAGAAAAGGAGATATATATTAGGTAGGGTATTCAAAGAGAGAGAGAGAGAGAGGTAAGGGGGTAAATAAAGGGCATAACTGTTGGAAATACAATAAGAAAAGTAAACTCTTGGGGGGGGGGGGGGGGAGGTGAATCTGTCCTTCAAAAATTTATCCATTAAATCATTCACCACACATCCATCTCACAATTTGCATGTAAATTGAAATACCAAACTAAGCATGTTCATTCATAGCATGAAAATAATAAACATTCAACACATATATGACACAAGAGATTTGGTTATGCAGAAACCCTCAAATGAGAAAATAAAACAAGGGTGGGTATGACACCCACAAATCTTTACTACAGCAGTTGTAAAGTGTATCCAATGAGGTTACAATGTTTGATCATAAACTATGATCTACCCTATGAAAGGTCTGCCCTATTAAAGGCTTATAAAGATTGTTAGATCTTACCCTGTTAAAGGATTTCAACACCCTATTAAAAGTGTGCCTAGTTAAATAACTTCAACTTACAATGAAGGAAGCACTCAGTTAAGAGATTTATACAAAATTTTGCTAGAACTTGAAACCTGTTAAGGCTACTTTGTTAAGAGATTTTATTGATTCATCTAATAGAATTTATTAGCCTCAATCCTTTAGTTAGCACTTCTCTACTAGATATCAGATCACCTCTTTCCTTATGTATATTTGATCCTCTCTGATTAGATGTATCACTTATGTCCTCTCTGCTTTCCTCTATTTTTTCTAACCAATTCTACAATTCATATCTCAATCACAACTCCTTAGTCACCATGAATTCTCTATCTATGCATGCAAACTTTTCTCTTTTCTCTACTAACTCTTTTAGGTTTTTTCCTCCTTAAGAAGACATAGGTGACTTAGGGCTAGGTAGGAATCAACAATTGTGATTCACCTATTTTTCCACTTAAAACATCCCTCAATCTAATTGCTTACATGTAATGCATAGGGATTCTCAATATAGATTTTTCTTCTCATCTAGAATCATAAAAAAATCCTAAAGTCATCCAAAAAATGGTTTACATAAGATTTTGTGCCATTACAAACAACTATGTCCAAAACTATTTACTCGACACTTGAAGCCTCGATGCTCAACATCCACTATATCTTTAATGTTATAACCTATCTTCTATATGACTCAGCATCCACTATTCACTCAACATCTAAATCACTCAACATATACTAACTTGCTCATCATTGGAGTGACTTAGCACTAGCTGCCTACTCGACACATACTAGTGCTTGACACATACTATATATCTTGCTCAACATGCACTATCTAAAAATCTATGCTTAACATACACTACTTAATCAGCATGCACTTTATAAATATAATTAAGTGTGTAGTCACTCATATGTCAAAACCAATCTAAGATTAACAATCTCCTCCTTTGACATGAGTGGAAAAAACACTCTTTCATGCATATATAACCTTAGCTTAAGCATAACTTAGATAATCTATAGTCTTTACTCGGTTCACATGCAAAATTTCAAAATGTTCAAAATTTTACAAAACTGATGACTTATTAGTCATACCTCAAACTTTATAACCCCCTTGAGTTGATTTTTCTATGCTGAGTAAATTTTCTTCAACTGTTGGATCTCTATTTAAGCTTTTACTCTCTCTTTGAGTATTTTCTCCTTTTCTACCTCAATTCCTATTTTTCTCACTTCCCCCTTTTTGACACATATGTCATGGGTGGTACACAAACAATATGTTTTTCCAAAAATGTTTGATGGACCTCCATTATAATTTCAAGTGATGCATCCGAATTGTTGTACACCACCTTTAGAGATTGAATTTGAACATCTAGCTTGGTAGCAAGGTCTATTAGGCCTTCATAAGTAGAAATATAGGGTCTTTCTTCGTCAATGTTTTTGAAAAGGCTAGTTCCTTGTGCAACACCTCCATGTGTGGGGTCAACATGGCTTGAATATATATCAAGGTAGCCCTGGTATTTGCATCTTGTGCTTGTAATGCAGCTAGCTGACCTTTAGTAGATAATAACCTTTGAAAATGAGTTTGACTATGACCAAGAGACAACTTAAGAATATTACCTATCATCTTTAAGTCACCCTATAGTAGCCCAACAAATCTTTGTGCTTCTTGTGTGTGTATCGACCCTAAAATGGTTGCCTAGACTATGGGCCCCAATTCATCAATTTTCAAACTTCGTCATTCAATTTGTCAATTTCCTAAATCAATGCATCATAATATTTTATTGAATCAATTCAAATCATTTTCCTTGATCAAATTGTAATTAATTTAATTATTTCAATATTTCCTAAGGTTTGATCATTTCATCAATAATCTTATTTAATTAAAAGAAAATCTCTCTTTTAATTAAATAATTTTATCTTATTTAATTAAAATATCTCTTTTTATTAAATAATCTTTATCATATTTAATTAAAAGAAAACATCCTTTTAAATAAATAAAATAATCTTACTTAATTAAAATCTTTCCTTTTATGAAAATAAGTGAAAAACATGTTTGGATGAAATTTAATAGATTAGAATGGATAAATTGATGGACAACTGGTGCACAATGGAGATCCACGGATGGCGCTGAGTGTAGATTTGTTGCATTCTTGGGTTGCTGCATATTGGGGCCTACATTTTCTACACACCCCTGCTCCAATCTCCTACTTCTCCCCATGGCTTTGGCCTATGTTCTTTGCTTGCATGGGGGTTGCTTTGGTGCTGTGTGGTGTGGGGATGAATTGGTAGTTCCAATCTTTTCTAGTGGGGGTGTTTTCTTTTCTACACTCTATTCTAATTGCAACACTCTTGGTTGGGATTTTGGTCTAGGATCAAAGACCCTGGGTTTCCTATCCCAACTTTTTGCTAGTGGGATTTTTGAGCATGGCCCATGGTGAATCAGGGTTTGAGGGTATCTCAGATTTCCTCTGAGGATATGGAGATGATTGACCTATCATCTTTAACACATGTCAATGGTGGAAATCAGATGAATAAACCTACAATGGGAGATGGGGTTTCCTCCTCAAATGGGATGCCTCGAATTAAAAAAGTAAATGGATGTTTGGAAAGATCTGAGAACCGACCTATTTTGGTCATTCAACCTGAGTAAGTTTTAGAGGATGTTGAATACTGGTAGAACCATGCCCTTATTTATAAATTTTTGGGCCTTTGTCTATCTTTACCTATGTTAGATTCCTAGGCTCGTCGAGTTTGGAATCCCAAAGGTGATATGGAGATCATTTTGGAAGCGAATAATTATTTTTTGGTTATCTTCTCTTGCATGGTGGATAGGAATAGGGCATTTGAAGGAGGCCCTTACTTCTTTAAGCAGGTGGGGCTTTTATATCAAGCCTTGGCACATGGGCTTCAATTTAGCTGAAGAGATTCCATCATGGGTCCCTATGTGGGTTCATTTGCTAAGACTTCCTTTGGAGTTTTGGAGGGTTAATTTTCTTCATTCAATCTCATTACTTCTTGGAAAACTTGTGGGAGTAGCTTCACAAACCCAAGATTGTAAGGTAATTTCTTATGCTCATATTTTTGTTGAGGTTTATTTAACTAATCCATTACTAGATTCTATAGAAATATGCTTGCGATCCTCTTCCTGGATCCAACAGCTAGATTATGAGACTCTCCCTTTTAGATGTCAAATTTGTCATGAATATGGTCACTTGCTCCACAAATGCCCTAGATTTTAGCCCACTACTTTGGATGCATCTGGACCTCTTAAAGGGGACAAGGGGAAGACTCCTACATCTACTGAACTTGTGGGTGATGAGGGATTTACTCAGGTTAAAACTTTGAACAAAGGAAAGGTTAATAAGAGAACTTGGCTGGAGAGACACAATGATGGTACTTTTAACAGATTTGATGTTCTTGAAGACTTTGTACAGGAGGAAGGTATTTTAGTTGAGCTTTCTTCTAGGGATAAGGGTCTGCATGAAGTTTAGGAAGAAGAGGCAAAGAGGGAGGATACGTTACTATCTCTAGAGGATCCTTAGAGGATATAGATTGATATGGATCTACCTTCTTAGGTTTAGGATACCAAGAAGCCCTAGGGATCATAGGTTCTGATGAGTTCAATTATGGTGGTTCCAGATCCCCCTGCCCTAAGGGGGTCTCAAATTTGTCCAAGGGTCGCAAAGCCCATTCTACTCTAGGTTTATAGTAGAAATCCTTTGAAAAGGGGTCTCTAGAGAAACTATCAAGGAGTGGTAGAAAGTCTGATCAAGAGAAGGTCAAGATTATGGGGGATACTTTGGTTGAGTCTGGCTTTGTGAAACCCATTGATTCCCATTTCTCCCAGCCCCATAAATGATTTTTCTATCATGGAATATTTGAGCGTTGAACATCATCCCTAGACAAAAGGCTGTTCGCAGATTAATTGATTCTCAATTACCAGATGTGGTTTTTATTCAGGAAACTAAGCTTACAGTGGATGGTTTGGCCAGTTGTGCTTTGTGTATCTAGCCCTAGGGAATTTCACAAGGAGTGGGAGCTTGAAATAGTTTAGGAGTGGTTGCTTACATCTAGAACCTGAGAAAAGTTCTTCCCTTATGGCGGATTTCTAGTTGATCCTCTATTTCTTTGGTTGCATCCTGTTTGGCGACTGGGGAAAGATACCTTCTATCCAATATTTATGCTCCTAATAATATTTTAGGAAAGTCAAATATTTGGGCTCATATTAGCTGCATTTAGGCCCTGGACCCATTTCTCCCATGGATCTTGGTTGGTGATTTTAACTTTGTTACTAGATTAGATGAAAAATGTGGAGGAGTTGCTAGGTTGGATCCCTTTGCAAATCTTTTCAAGGATATGATAGGTTCCTTGAATCTCATTGATGTGAAGCCATCTAATGGGATCTTTACATGGAATAATAGGAGGTGTGCTGCTGAGGCTATCTCAAAAAGGCTCAATAGATTTTTGGTTTCCTGTTATTGGATGAATAACAAGTTGATCACCAATTCAGAAATTCTTGATTGGAGAGGCTCTGATCATTAGCCTATCAAGGTCTTGGTTATTGCTTATGGAGTCATCAAGAACCCTTCTTTTAAATTTTAGTTAATGTGGCTAAGAGATTAGTCTTTGTAGGATCTTATGATGGATTGGTGGTATGAGGGGATGCCTACACATGGGACAACAATGTTTACTTTTTGTAAGAGGCTTCAACACATTAAGTATAGGCTTAAGAAGTGTAATAAACAATGTTTTGGGAACCTACAGGCTCAAAGGATAGCTTCTCATGCTAAGTTAGACAACATCACTCAGTTGATTTGGGATCAAGGTTAGACCTTTGATCTAAGTGAAGATGAGTCCTTGGCTCTTAAAGGATTAGAAGAGTGGGCACTTCGGGAGGAGATCTTTTGGAAGAAAAAATCTTGTATTGACTGGCTTCAAGAGGGGGATAGGAACACTGCATTCTTTCATGGCTCAGTCAAGGCTCAGAGACAAGGGAATTCTTTATCCTCTTTGATCTTGCCTAAAGGGGTTCATCTCTCTTCCAATGTTGATATTTCAAGGGCAACGGTCAACTATTTTTCAAATCTCTTTTCTAAGGAGGATCTTGATGCTAGGGCTGAGGAGAGGGCAATCTTGGATTGCATTCCTCACCTGGTCTTTGTGAAGATGAATGAGGCCCTCTTACATCCTATATTTCTATTTGAATTGGAGAAAGTGGTGTTTAACATTAAAAATGGTAAGGCTCCCAGTGCTGATGGATTTTCGATTGAGTTCTTTTAGGAATTCTAGGAAATAATTAAGTTAGATCTAGTTGAGGTGGTACAAGAATCTCATAGGAATAAGTAGATGCTCAAGTCCATGAATTCTACTTTTTTGGCTCTCATACCTAAGCAGGAGGGGGCTAATCAGTTGGCTCATTTTAGACCTATTGCACTTTGTAATGTTGCCTATAAGATTATCACCAAGCTGATTGTGGAGAGACTTAAGCCACTCCTCAGCACTCTAATCTCTCCAGAGCAAGGGGTTTTGGTGAGTGAAGACAAATTTTAGATGGGGTTGTGGTTGCAATGGAAGTTATTCATTCTATGGCTAATTCTAAGGAGAGGGCTATGTTCATGAAGCTTGACATGGCTAAAGCTTATGATCGGGTGAGTTGGGAATTCTTATAGAAAGTTCTTTTGGTGTTTGGCTTTGCTGAGGAATGGGTTAATTGGATTTTGAGTTATGTGACCTCCTCCTCCTTTACTATCATTATAAATGGGGAACTATCAAATCTATTTAGTGATTCTCGACGACTTTGGCAAGGGGACCCTCTATCTCCTTATTTATTCATTATCATGGTTGAGGGTCTTGGAAGATTTATTAAATCTCAAGTGGGGCAAGGTCTTATTAAGGGTTGGAGTTGGACTGACTCTATTAATTCCTACTCTCACCTTTAGTTTGTGGATGATATTACGTTGATGGGTAGGGCTGGAGTTACTGAAGCTATAAATTTTAGGATAGCCTTAGACATTTAGTTGAAGGCTTCAAGTCAGTGTATTAATGATGACAAATCTTTGATTTTCTTCTTCAATACCCCCTAGCCTATTCAAAATAGGATTGCTAGGATCCTTAGATTTCAGATTGGTTCTCTTCCCTTGTTATACCTTGGAGTCCCCTTGGCTTTGGGATCTCAGTATAGAGTGTATTGGCAAGGAATTTTGGATAAATTATTGAGTAAAGTCAGTCATTGGACTTATAGGTGGCTTTCTTCTACTGGAAGAGTGGTTCTTCTTAAGATTGTGGTGTAGTATCTCCCTATTTATAGGTGTTGCGTGCAAGTTCCCCCTTCTACCTTTGTGATGGATTTTGATGCTCTTTCTTGATAGTTTCTTTGGTCTGGTACCCTTCTCTCATCAAAGTGGAGTTTAGTTAAGTGGGACTGTGTCTATAAGCCTAAGCATGCTAGAGGCCTGGGTCTTAAGTCTATGGCACTTATTGTCATGGCCCTGGCTGCTAAGCTGTATTGGAGGTGGAGCAACAATCAACACTCAGATTTGGAAAATATTCTTACTCAAGTATTTTCCTAGTGTTGATAGTTTAGTTGTGTCATGCCTGGCTTTGTTGGGTAAAGGTTCCTATGTTTGGAATACCCTTAAGAAGGGTGCTCTGCTGATTAAGGAAGGTCTCTCTTGGATTTGTAATAGAGGCTCAGATGCTTTGTATTGTAGGACTCTTGGGATGGTCATCCATCCATGATCTCTTGCTTTCCTTAGCTTCAGTCTCTCTACCACACTTTCACTAATGCTAGCTGGTTTAAGGTGGAGCATTTTAAGACTATCAAGCATTTGGGACAGGTGGAGGTGACTTGCTAGAAGGATTCTCAAGAGTGGCCTATTGGTGGCTTTGATGATGATCATGCTCTTCTTGCTCTTGTGTTGGATAATAGGTTTTGTAGCTCTCTCAAGGGGAGGGATGTTCTAGCTTGGAATCCTAGTCCAAATGAAAAATTCTTTCTGGCTCAAGGCTATACTATGCTGGATAGGAACCTACATGGTCCAGCTGAAGTGCACTGGTAGAAGAAGGTTTGGTGTAACTTTTCTTGGCCTAGATGTAATTTCTTCTTATGGTTGTTGGCTCAAAAGAAATGTCTCACATGGGAGAATCTTCACAAAAGAGCCTTTCAGGGACCTTATGTTAGTTTCTTATGCTCACATAATGAGAAATCTATCTCTCACTTTTTTTTTATTTGCCCCTTTTTGAAGGAAATATGGAATAGATGGTGGGAGGCTTGGAGTCATGGCTATATTCATGCCACTTCCCTCATTGACTTTTGGGAAAGTTTGGGCAGACCTCCAGTGAAGACTTCTTTCTTGCAAACTGCCTAGAAAATTGGGCAATTTTTTTTTCTCTAGAACCTTTGGTTGGAGAGGAATCACAAGATATTTTGTGACTCTAAGTAAGATAGCATTTAGTTGTGGAGGAAGATTCTTAGTAGGCTCCAGGAGACTATTTTTTCTATGTGTGACATGTCCAAAAGTATAGATCCTAGGAAACAAACTATTGTGAGAAATTTGAACCTGAATGGAAATAATTAGGGATGCACTCTTGGAAAAAGGTTGTGCCATGGAAAGCAACGTGTTTGTAGGTATGGGTGATTGACCCATCCCCTAGCTAGGATCTTGAAGATCAATATAGATGGATCTTCTCGAGGAAATCTTGGTCATGCTAGTATTGGAGCTATAGGTAGAGGTAATGATGGTGGTGTGGTTTTTATGTTCTCTATTTAAAAGGGTCAATACTCTAATAATCTAATGGTGGCCCTTGCTATTAAGATTGCTATGGAGAGAGGATGCTCTTTAGGCTGGAAACAGATCATATGTGACTCTGACTCTCAGATTGTTGTTGATATGTTGTGTTGGTGTTTGAAAATGTTATAGGTTTCCAATTACCTTGAAGAGAATATGACACATCTAAGGGCAGCTAACTCCCATCTTTAACATATCATTTCTAACACTGGGCCAACTATAAGGCATGACCCTTCTTCACTTCAGGCTCTACAAGACCTAGGTGGGTAAACCTTGAGGTTTTGACATATGGTACCAGTGCAATTTAAACATAAATTTGAACCTAATAAATGTAGATGAAACCCTTATATCTCCTAATAACTCATGCAATAACCTAGATCTATAGTAGCTAAATGCAAATCTATGAAATTCATAAGTTGAGTGAGGGTTATACTTCTCATCTCTTCAACATAAAAGGGGGAAATGAATTTCATTAATAATGTTGAATTCAACAAAACCTTAAATATGCAGCAACATGAACAAGTGATCCTATAATTGATGAGTGCATAATCCATTAGGCAATTCCATGAGTCAAATACATACATACGGGTACCTGAGACATATTTGTATTTCAGAAATCTAATCTATTTATTCACCTTGTAAATAGACATCCAAGTTGAATCAAAATCTCATTCTTACATAATATCCCCCTCAATAAACTTGTACCCTTGCTGATTTCTTTGAAGCATTTACATAACCCCTTGAGTTATAGGCAACAATGAAATAGCATATAGCTTTAAGGGATTGCAACTATGACCTAGGCTCTATGATAAAACATTGAAAATTCATTGAGTCAAGAAACAAGACTTAGAATGAAACTAATGAAATTCTTGCTCATTTGTATTCATTTCCTTGAAACAATATAATCAAATACATGAAATCAAAACATGAAAATACCTAACATATCAAAACTAGCTATATTTATCTTCATATTGCTGTTCATACAAGAGAAATTACTAAAAGAAATGTGGTGTCATAGTATGGGAACACATCAAAACTGGATCCAAAACACGGTATCATAGCAATGACTAGTTTTTCTCCAAAGCCTGGACCCAACTACAACCAACCTTACAATAGATAAGAGAAAGAAAGATATAGGAGAAGAAATCCTAGATTTGAGCAAAACACGACATCTGTCCACTTGAAAAACCTCTCCTAACAAGTTAAAAATATCTCTCTAATCTCTCCCATCAACTAGTGAATCGAATCTTCATCATTTGGCCTCCCAAATGCAAAAATATCTCAAATATTTGGTTGAAAAGATAACTGATTTTGATGCCCAATCTTTACTCAAGGTAAAAATGAAAATTAGTTAAAAATGACTTCTAAAAGCCAAGAAAACCCTTTAGAATCAATTTTCTTCACATTTAGACTTCAACAAGCCTTCATATTTGCCTCCTATCTGATTTTGACATCCCATGATGAATTCTGCCCATTCCACTAAGAATGCCCCAGAATTTCCAAATTGGCTTATAGACTAAACCAGTAAATTATTGTGTAAAATCTGACCTCAAATCTACAAAATTCATCTTCTCCTGGTTCCAATGGTATATTATAGTGCGTATTTCAGACAAAAAATGCCCCCTAGTAGCAGTTTGAAAAATAGGCACCTGCAATATGAATAGACATGAAATTTCAAAAATTAAAAAACTTACATAGTATGAACTATACAAATCATATAAATTTATTCATACCCTTTCTTTTGAAAAAATCATGCTTTCAAATCGCCTCTGAATTTCATTTTATATTCACTTTTTTCTCTCTGCCCACCTTGCCACTTGTCTGCTTTCTATTGGTTATAATTTTTGAAATATTAATTAATTAATATTTTAATATTAATTAATTAAATTAATCCTTTAAACCATTTTAATTCCTCCACATTACACTTTACATACTCGTGAGAATGATATATTAATATCTTATTAATATTTCCCATATCCCATAGTAATAGAGCCTCTTCACATCCCCCTTTACACTCATACGTTGGTTTTTGAAATGTAACACCAGGACCCTCAAATTCTTCCTTTACAACCATACAGGGTCTTCCAATTTCAATGCCCTTTATGCTCATATAGGCACCTTGTATCACTAGGAGCATTTTAAAATTGTCTCATGCTCATACCCTGGGCCTCAATTTTTGGAGCATCGGGGGCCTTTGAAATTTTAACCTCCGATCTCACAAGTTGAGCGTGAGATCAGGAATCTCCAATCCTGCCCTTCCTGACCTTATGCTTGCCTGCCACATGTCACTTCTTCCACATAGCTCAGTCAAAATTATGTCTTCTATTTGACTAGGTGGACCCCATGCAAAGAGTCCCTTCGTCTATAAGGAAGAAACTTAAGACAACTCCCTTTCCAACATCTATGTATAAAAACAGCGTAGGCTAACATATTCCCAGCAATGTGGGATAAAACATTTTGGACTTTTCCCTTTTACCATGGCATTAAGATCTTCCCCACCAAAATGAGTCAGAGGCATGAGTAGCTCTTGCCATTAAGACAACAAAAGCGATAAAAAAGCTAATGACCACTATGCAGAGAACCTCTCCATGAGTATCTTCTTTTCTACAATATGTGGGACTGTTCAAACTTTGATTGGCAACTTCCTTGCACTTTTTATGCTTCCTTGTTTTTCTTATGCATGTGTGCTTCCCCTTTTTGCATGAGGCTTGTGCACATGTGGGGTCTCCTTTTTATTTGTGGGTGTCCCCTATTTTTTTCCCATTGTCCTGCATGAGCTACTTCATGTGGAGATTCTTTTTCCCAGTGTGTTCTACTCTTTAGAGTGTCGCCTTCCAATTCCTTTCTGGCTTGTTTATAGATGCCCCCATTTAGACCTGCCTCTAACTGTGAGTTTTTTCTTACTACCTGTTCCTTTTGCTCCTATTTTTCAATACCACAGGGTGCCTTCTCATGGCATGGGCTATTTTATGCTACCCTTTGCTTATGGATCTCTTCACTCTTGGACAACTTCCCCATCAAAAGCTATTAACTTGTCTTTTGACTTCATCTCTAGTGCATTTCTAACTTGGACAAGATCTGGCACAAAGCAGAAAGAAATTCCTTCAACTTAGAGTTTGTAAACCTTGTAAAGTGAAAGAGGAACAACTTTTGCTCCTCGATCTAGCCTAGGTTGTCACTGTACCTATGCCAAGATCACATTTGCATCCTCTTTTCTGAAGTGCAGAAGCCCAAGTGACTTTTGAATATTAGGATACAAAACAAGAACAAATTTATTATTCATATTATACATTGTATAGATATAAACTCCCCAAAGCCTCTTTGACACAAACTATTGACTCAAAGAAAGGTCAAACATGTGTTTGGCCTCCAAAGGTTCCCCTACTTTGAAACGACTTCCTCTTAGCTGGCTGTGACCTTGTCATGGCCTAAACTCTTTAAAATGCATGGGATAATTTATTTAGACGTTGAAATATACCCTCAACATATACATCATTTGGCATTGCCATTTGAAATGACATCTTGTAAAAAATCCTGACATTGAGAAAATCAGCCCGAAAGAGTATCACTCAAGGCACCCATTATGTCGAATACTTCTTGCATATCACTGGCACTTTGCATGTATTCCAGCCAATTTAGCAACTCCTTTGAGAATCCCAACATACCCTTCACATCTTGTAACCTTTCTCTCATGGTAACTTCCCAAAGCTCCATGCCAAGAGATCACTACTATCATCATTAGTTTTTCCATTGCTATTGATTTCCATGGCCAAATTTCTATTTTTTAGTGCACCTAGCTTATTGAACTTTAAGAAGTGTTGCAATTTCTCTATAAGCCTTGTATAAATGAGCATGAATCTTCTTTTCTAATTTCATTATATTTTGGATCCATTGCTGCCAAATCTGAGGATGAAGCACCGAATGATGTAGGGGTTGTCAATGGTGAATGTCCATGCTTGTTGTTTGCTAAGGGTTTCCTTAACTCATGGATTGTCCTACTCCTGACACTATAGATAGTGCTAGCCATCAAGCTCTTCATGTCATCCCAATCAATTCCCTTGAAAAGGGTTGGCTCTTTAGAGAAACATAACCATTATTCCCAGTACCAAGGCTCTTGTAAGGGCCCATGTCCAATAGAAAATCAATAAGGTATGTTACTTCACGAGAAAAGTAATCAAGAAATTCAAATTTCCTATCCATCACAATTTGGAATATGAACCACTCACCAGCATTTTTAAAAGGTGATATACCTAACATTATCTAAAAGAAAGTGCAACCAAGTGCCCAAGGATCCTTCCCAATACAGAACTTGGAGGTGCTTTAAGTCGAAAGCTTTGGAAAGAAGTATTGTAATTCATTACAATACCCAAAAAAAAATTGTCAGATAGTAACAGTCTTATGATTTCAAATTAGTCCATCATTTTGAAGAAATTAGTCAGACCCCAAAGTGGGTCCAGCTAAAAAAAATTCATTTCTAAATGACTCAATTGCAAAACTGACCCATTCACCATCCAACACTAATTTGAAATAAATTCGACCACAGAATAATCAAATAAAACTCATTTTAACTCTCTTTTATAGATTATCAATTTTGCATCAGGAGATCCATTGACTGGCCTTAAAAATTGACTAGAACACCTAACCGGGGTCTGAGATTGAACACACTGATTCTCTATTTTGCATACTCCTATCCTATAAAATCTTGTCTCATCACAAATTTGAGGTAAAAATATATTGACCCTCAAATTTTCCTCCTTAGAATTACCTACAAGTAAACATGTCAGAAAACAACAAATCACATTTGGATTCGGCTTTGAGAACTGGGTAAACTAACACTTGGGAAAATGAAAACTGGGGCATTGGTTCACTCTCACGAGGAGAGCATGAATCTGGGATTTGGGCTCATGAAAAATATTTGGGCATGAATGGCGAGCGGTCAAATTTAGCTACTCAGAATTTGATGACTGGAAACAATGACAACATTTTTTGCAAATGAAATTGACCTAGAAAAGTGTGTAGATGTATTCATAAAGACTTGAAAATTGGCACACTTGAAGTAATTTTAGAGTACAACACAATGTTTTAATCCATTCAACCTCACCTATCATAGATTTCAAGTTATGATATCACGAACAAGGGTACTAACAGCTTGGCATATGCTAACACTAGTAAAAGGTTAGAAATTGCATATATGTCGCTTATACCTTGACTTTACATCTCCTCAAATGTTGCTAGATGGATTTCAAATGAGCAATAAAATTTCTATTCATACATAACATTATCATCAAAATCTGAAATCACTTCACAAACACTCGATGTATCTTCACACAATTGAAGTGTTGATTAGTTTTTATCTCATTTGAATCATCATAAAACTTACCATGAAGGGCCAATTTCTCTTCAAAGACAACTCCATCAAACACCTCATCTTCAAGCTCACAAAATGCAACATCATTACAAATCTCAACATCACAAATGGAAGAACAATATTCTAATTTGTTACAACAGTATGACAGTGTATCATCATTTGCATTTAGCTCAACTAAACCTAAAACTTCCATGTCTTCTTCAAACAATGGATTGATAACTCCATGTAGGGACCCTCTTTGAAAATTTGGACAAAAGATGGTTTGTTCATCATCACAATCTTTGTCATATAAAGCATTAGTATATACTTTAAAATCAGTACCCACTTCATCCTCATGGAGACTTTTAGCGTATGAAGAAAAGTCAAAATTATATGAAGACACACTTTCTATTTCTTCTACCAAAAATATAGTGTCCATAATTACATTCTCTGTTGGAATGTTCAAAATGGGAAGAGTACTTTTGAGATGGTGGGGGGCTGAATCAAAAGTAACTAGTTTTAAGCCTTTTAAACCCTCATTAACACAAAACTAAAGGTAAAGTACATGCATGTAAACATATAAGCAAACATGAAATGAAAGCATGCATTAACACATGACACAAGAGATTTGGTAACCCAGAAACCCTCCAGGAATAAGAAGGTAAAATTGGGGTGGGGATGATACCCGCAAAAATTACTGTAGCAATAATTATTTGACCACTTCTTATGGTCTGCCTTGTTAAAGGCTTTACACTATATCAATAGTGATCCGATTAGAGGATTTTCAAAAACTTTACATGAAGTGTCACCCTATTAAAGCATTTACAATAGGCTATTAAACCCACCTAATACATAGGATTTTCAATCACCTTCTCCAAAGGTTCTCCTACCTAGCTGTTAAGCTAACCTATCAATATAGGATTTCAGCATCTAATACAATGGCAAGAAAGTATTAGAACAATGAACATGACAGTATGCAATCTCTAATTGCTGAATTTAGGTGCTTGATCTATTCTCTCTAATCTTGATCCTCTAAGATCTGACATCTAAATGTGTTCCTTGTCCCTTGTGCTATTCTGATCAACTGGATGTGAAATTGCTGCTATGTTCCTCTATGTTTTTCCTTCTTCACACTGAATTTTTTCTGTAGTCTCCCCATACACTGTTCTCTACTCTTTGTGCAATGGAGTTTTCAACCTCCTTTTAAAGATTGTGAAGACTTAGGGTTAGGTATGGATTTATGATCCATATTGAATCTCAAGTTTCCTACTCATTCCTTGCATTTTTCTCATTAGTTGCATGCCTTCTCCATTTTTCTGATTGGCTGCATGCAGATTGCATAGGGAATATAAAAGATTTGATCTTATCTTTTTCTCCTTCAAAATCCTTCTATGTTGGCTTCAAAAATAGTTTACATATGAGTTTGTGAGGGCAAAAATTCATATGTTGATTCTGTGTTACTCAACACATACTGGACTACTGGTGCTTGGCATACATACTATCATGGATTGCTCAGCATCTATTACACTCTATTTTTCTTGGCACATATATAATTTTAGCTCACTCATCATATGAAGCATTCTGACTTTCTTGACATAAACTATGACTTGACACCTATATGTCACTCGATGCTTATATACTGTTTGACACCTAAAGTCACTTGATACCTGTTAAAATTTTGACTCGGCACACACTATGGCTCGACATACATGGTGTACTCAGCTTCAATACAAAAAAGTGATTAAGTGTGTTGACACTCAAATTTCAAAACTATTGAAGACTTACAATCTCCCCCTTTGACATGAGTGTCAAAAACACTTAACTAGACATTACCAATCTATCCTTATGAGTACCTTATCCTCAAAATTTCAAAATAATTTCATTCAAAATTTATTCAAGATCTATTCAAAATACCTTAACTCCCCCTGAGTTGATTTGTACCTTATCATTGAAACCAAAATTCTATGCTGAATGTACCTAATATCCTATTGCCTTCTGCCCTATACCGGTATTCTATACCTATGCCCCTATATCTGATCTATTAGAACTTATGGAATATCTACATTTTGTATCAAAGAAACTTCCCATGTGATTACCAAATTTTGTATCTTCCCCTCTTGGCTCTCAAAATTTATAGGTATTCTCTCCTTAAACATATATCTCCCCCTTTATTATTTCTCCCCTTTCTTTATTATTTCTTCCCCCTTTTTGACACTAATGTCAAAAGGCTCTAAGAAGTAATACCATACTTAGCCAAAAAATTGCTATTTACCTCCATTATTGTTTTCAAAGCTGCATCCCAATTCTACAAAGCAATGTCAAGTCAATTGTGTTGGATGGAAATCTTTGCAGCAAGGTGGACAAGTCCATCAAGTGTAGAAAGATTTGGATCTTTCTTTAAAACTATTTTACCATAAACTTGTTCCTTGTGGATGACTTCTAAATGAGGGGTTATGGAGGATTGGATCTGCATCAATTTAGCTATAATATTTGCTTCCTCTACTGTTAGTATAGCTAACTCTATTTGTGTGTGAAGTGATTGTGCAAAATGCTTCTCACTCTGAACTAGATCTCTAGGTAACTACATACTAGAGATTTTCAAGTTCCTTTCCAAGCTCATTATTCTTTGGTTTGTTTCTTGTATGAAATTTGAAAAGTCACACAACTTCCTATACAATGAAAAAATGTTTTCAAAAACAATTTTGGCCTTATCTGTTGCCTTGGCCAATTCAACCTATTCAAGTGCAATGCCACTTAATATCTTTTCATTTACCTTTCCTTGAAATTTTCTCTCTAACCATTCCATGAGTTTAACATTGGTATCATGGTCTTCATTTGCCACCTAGTCAACTATGTCTGATAGTTTCTCAATTATTAGCTTTCCTTCATCTGGTGACTGCAAGCTGAAGACATCCATAAAGATGTCCTTTATATCATGAAGTTCTTGCTTGTGTTTGAATTCTTTTCTCAATATTTCTTGCCTCATCCTTCTATCCAATGCATTTTTCATTTCAGTCATTTGTGCTATTGTGATAATCTTGGAATCATAAGAGGGTATCACAATCTCTTCATCTAATTTAGGGTCTCCATGGTGAAGTACCTTGGCCACTCTTGTTGAACTTGATCCTAGAGTTGAAAATTGTGAGGGGATAACATCAGTGCTCGACTTTTGAATAGTCTTAGTAGGAGTTCCAGTCTTTGGTAGTTCTACCAATGTCTGAATTGTAGCCTACTCCTTTTTTTTTTCTGCATCCTCTTTCTCATCTAACTTCCCCTGCTCTGCACTTGACATCTGATCATTGTCACTTGTTGCACTTGGTGGAGGTGGTGGTGGAAGCATCATAATTTTTCTCCTAGTAGTTGTGTATGTGAAAGGTGTATCCTTTGGTTTTACCTTTTCCTTTTGTGATGCTGCTACTACTCTTTTTAGTTCATCTACACTCACCAATATAGGGCTTGTATACAACTATGCCTATAGAGTAGATTGGTGAAGGATCTTGGAGAGATCCTCTATAGTAAATGGATTGATGTTTTGAGCTATCTTGTCACTAACATCCTTTATGATTACTATTTCTATAGGTGTAGTGGTTGTGTGAGGTGGACTAGGAGGTGGCAATTATGTGCCTTGCACACTCTATTCTTCTTCTTGCTGCTAGTCAGTTGTTGCCATAGTTTCTTCTCCTAGTGCTAATTCCTCCTCTTCTTTCTCCTTATTCTCTTCTTCTCCTTTCTCTTCCTCACTTTTCTTTTCTGTTTCATTTTCTTCCTCCTCTGCTTTTTGTTCTTCTCCCTTCTTTTCTTTTACCTTTTCTTTGGTACTAGATTCTACCTTATTTGTTTCTTCTACCTTATCATCAATTATCTTGTATATTGTTTTCCATATCTGTGTGTATTCATTTACAACATCCTCAATTTTTTACTGAAGGATGAAAAAGGCTTTGTATTTGGGTGAAAATTTCCCACTATGTTTCTTATTTGCCTTGGTTATTTGAGCCTTTTTCATATTAGGCTTCACTTATGCTAGGGTAGATTCTCTAATTTACCTCTCCATCTTTAAACAATAATGCCCCTTATGCTCAAATATCTCATATAGTTCCTTTGGCATAGTGTTATCAAGCTCTAGAGGTGTGTTCTTGAATTTTGCCATCATGGCATACACAGATTCCACTATTTTATTCTGCTCTTCCCTATTGAGCCTATTGAAATTTAAAGACTTTAAATCATTTAAATCTACATTTTAAATCTTGTTACAAAGCTTATCAATTGCAGATTTTGGAGGATGACTTACCACTTTGAACTAGCTTATGTCCTTTGATTCTATCCTCTCTTCATCATCTGTATCTGGCTAAGCCACATACCTTCTTCTTTTCTTAGGCTCTTTACTAGCTTGTAAATTGGCTTTCTTCTTTTCCTTTGATTCCTCTTTGGCCTTTTGAGTGGTTTCTCTTGTTGTGGCCCTTTTTGCTACTAGCTTAGCTGGAGCTAGCTTGGTTTGACCATGTTTGGTGACCTTTTTGGGCTTGGGCTGAGCTGTAGGCTGTGTTTTTGCCTTTATTTCCTTTTGCCTAGTAGGTGTTAGTGCTTCCTCAGCTTCTTCTCCCTTGGCACCTTCCTCTTTGTCTTCCCCTTGGCCTTGTGTTAGCTCTCACCTTCTTCCTCACTGTCTCGTTCTACTTCTTCTTCTTCTTTACTTTTCTTAACATCTTATCTTTCTTTTTGATAACTGAAGTAGTTTTAAACTCAGTCTCAAATTTGGACTTTACAACATCATATGTTCCAAAGTAAGGATCTACCTTATCAATTTTTTCTACTAGCAATGTTGTGATTGTTGTTGAGGCTTCATCTACATCAAGTTCATATCCCAATGGCCTTCGTTATCTCACTCTCGGTATTGCTGCTTGGATGTATGTGAAATCAATATCAACCAAGAAACATATGTCATTGACATGTTTCTCAACCAATGAAATTGGTATCCTCATTCTTTGCATCATAGACTTCTTAAAGTCTTCAAAGTAGCTCATCATCTGTGCCTCAAAATTATCTCCCATCTGATCAATGAACTCATTGATCTATGTGACTGTTGACTTGTTCAAATTCAAATTTACCTTCCCAATTGAAGGGAATTATTCATTCACATAAAAGAATATGCACATGAGAACTGAGCCAAATTTTCATTGAGTACCTTTTGATCTCCTTATAGCTCCTAGGTTCTCATTAATTTGTTGAAGCATCAGCTTTGCCAAATCATAGGTATCATCTTTCTTTACCAACTTGTATGCTACATCAACAGCTATGCATGGTATGTTGTTTAGTCTACTGCATTGGTATAATTTATGTGAAATTATCCTCACAACAAAGTCAAGTAGGGGTTTAGTAATAGTGTCAATACTCATTCCCCTATTCTTCCATTTTTCTCTAGCATTCTTCTCAATAACCTCCTTTCTATCACTTCTCAAAGTCTGGCTGATCTAGGGTAGGAAGATCAGTAACCCTATGAAATATCCTCTTAGTAATCTTGATAGGTCCTATCACTAGCCATAAATATCCATCATGAATTTAGCTCAAAACAATATGAATCCATTCAATTTTGAACACTATAGGGAAAACTAGGGTTTTGGTCAAACCCTTCTTCTCAACAATTTGAAACTTGTCCTTCAATATTCTATTGTCACATAGCTTATCATAGGCATTGAAGATTTCTAGATCACCTATGGCACCATTTTTGCAATTGTAGTACTTTCTTACATCCTGAACTATGACAACCTTGGGTGGAAGGATAGATAACACACCAGTTGGGTTATTTTTATAGGTAACTTTGGGCATTGGCCTAAATTGAAGCTATTTTACTTCATTACTAACAAGTTGAATCTCATGATCTATTGGAATGTTCAAATGGGAAGAATACTTCTGAGAGGGGGGGGGGGGGGGGGGGTGATTCAGAAGTTACCAATTTTTATCCTTTTCTAACCCTTAGTAACATATAACTAAAATTAACATGAATACAAGTAAACAACCATAAAATGAAAGCATGCATCAGCACATAACACAAGAGATTTGATGACCCAAAAACCCTCTAGGAATAAGAAGATAAAAATGGGGTGGGGATGACACCCACAAAAATTACTACAGTAATGAGTTCAACCACTTCTAATGGTTTTCCCTGTTAAAGGCCTGCCCTATTAAGGGCTTTCCATTGTGTCAATAGTGACCTATTGAAAGGATTTACAAACACTTTACATGAAGTGTCACCCTATTAAAGGATTTACAATAGGCTATTAAACCCACCTATTACATATGATTTTCTTGACCTTCTCCAAAGGCTCTCCTACCTAGCTATTAAGTTAACCTATCACCATAGGATTTCAACCTCTAATACAATTGTGAGAGAGTATTAGAACATTTGACTTGTTAAAATGCAATCTCAAATTGCTAGGTTTAGGTACTTGATCTACTCTTCCTCTTCTGATCTCTACTAGATCTAATCTCTAGATATGTCCCTATTTTGTTCTGATCAACTAGATATGAAACTGTTGTCCTTTCCACTAAGTCCTATCTCTTCACACTAAAATTTCACTATACTCTCCCCTTATGCTATTTTCTCCACATATACAATGGTGCATTCATTCTCCTTATAAAGAATGTGAAAACTTAGGGTTAGGTATGGATCTACGATCAATATTGAATCTCAAATTTCTACTCATACTTTTGCATTTTTCTTATTGGTTGCATGCCTTCACCACTTTTCTGATTAGTTACATGTAGATTGCATAGAGAATGTAAATGATTCATCCTTATCCTTTTTCTCCTTCATAATTTATCTAATTCATCTCCAAAAATGGTTTACATCTTAGTTTGTGAAAATAAAAACTCTTATGTTGATCCTACGTTGCTTGGCACATGAAGTATTACTGATGCTCGACACATATTGTTTTTGGATTTATCGACATCTGAATGATTCTATTACTCAGCACATAAGCAATTTTGGATCACTCAGCACATGAACATTTCCTATATTTCTTGACACATACTACATTGTGATCTTCTCGGCACTAAGTGTGGCTCATCACCTATTGAAATTTTGGCTCGACATCTATTGTGTACTTTTGATGTATGATGAAAATGGTTAAATGTGTTGACACTCATTTGTCAATACTATTTATTTGACCAACAACCTCCCCCTTTGACATGAGTGTCAAAAACACTTAACTAAGCATTGGTGATCCTAATCTTATTAAGTACATTCTTTACTTGCTCGGCTCCCATGCAAAATTTCAAAAATTGTGAGTAGCAATATACCTTATGACTCCCCTTGAGTTGATTATGCCTTTGAAATTGAAATTCTTTGCTAATGTGCCTGATCCTCTCTGTCCTTTGATCTATTTCTATATTTTGAGCCTATATGTTGTATCTGATCTATGTTATATCCCTGTATTCCATGTGATTACTAAAGTTTTACATCTCTCCTTCACTCCTTTATTCCTTGTCTCCCTCTTTTTGGCTATTTACAATCATTCCAATTTATTTTCAAAATGAATGAAAGAATGGAATGAAAGAATGTAATCAATATGATCAAAATTTGGTAATTAACCAAAATATCTACATATCTCCTTCTTTTTTTATTTCTCCCCATATATTAATCTACATATCTCCTCCTTTGCTTATTTCTCCCAATATAATATATCTCCCCCTTTTTGACACTAATGTCAAAGGGCTCTACGGAGAAATACCATGTTTGGCCAAAAATGAGCTGTTGACCTCTAAGAGTATCTTTAGAGCTGCATCCTAGTTGTTTAATGCAATATACAATGACTTGTGTTGGATTGTAAGCTCTACTACTAGGTCTACAAGTCCTTCATTTGTAGAAAGATTGGGCTCTTTCTTCAGGAATGTCTCTACATACATCTACTCCTTGTGGAGTGCTTCCAAGTGAGGGGTAATGGAGGATTAGATTTGCATTAGCTTGTCTTTTATATTAGCCTCCTCTACTGATAATATAGCTAGTTCCCTTTCATTGTGAAGTGTCTAAGCAAAATTCTTCTCACTTTGAGCTAGATTGGTTGGGAGTTGCATACTAGAAATCTTTAGATTTCTCTCCAAGCTCATTATTTTCTAGCTAGTCTCATGTGTGAAGTTGGAAAAATCACACAATTTATTGTAAAGGGAGAATATATTTCCAAGTACAATTTTAACTTTATCTATTTCTTAGCCAGGTCAACTTGTCCCAAAATGATATCATTTGATATCCTCTTATTGACCTTACCCTGGAACTTCTTCTCTGACCATTCCATTAGTTTGTCATTTGTATCATGGTCCTCATTTGTTACCTAATCAATTATATCTGATAGTTGCTCTATAATTGGTCTTGACTCATCTGGAGACTGTAGGCTGAAGGCATCCATAAATATGTCCTTGATTTCATTTAATGCTTGCCTGTATTTGTAGTCCTTTCTAAGTACCTCTTGTCTCCTTCTTTTAGCCCAATGCACTATGAATTTCATTCATCTTCTCCTTAGTGAGAGTACTGGATTCATAATAAGCTATTTTAATTTCCTCATCAAGCTTAGGAATTCCATAATGAAGTTTCCTAGCTACTTTAGTTGAGCTCAAGCTTGGTGTTCTAATTTTCAATGTCAGCATTTTAGTGCTTGGCTGCTGAAGAGTTTTTGTAGGAGTACCTATTTTTGGTAGTTCAACCAAAGTTTGTGTTACAGATTCCTCCTTATCTCTTGTCTCATCTTTCTCTTCAACTTGCTTCTCTTCTACTATATTCTAGCTAGGAGTGTACCTATTAATTGTACTAATTTATCTTTATCATCGCTTGTTGGTGCACTCAGCTCCTAAAGTGCTTGTGTGACTTCTTTTGGTGGAGATGGAGGTGGAAGGAATAGGAGTCCAGTAGATTGTGTGGTCAAAGGTTGTTCTTGTTTTTGCACCTTGACTTCCTTTTATTTCGCTACTACTTTCTAGAGATCATCAACACTGACCAATATTGGACTTGAACATAGTCTTGCTACTTGTGTTGATTGGTCAAGGATATTTGCTAGATCCTCTACAGTTAATGGATTAATGTTTTGACCAGATGTGTCAACAAGATCCTTTATCTTGATTATTTCTGTAGGTGTGATGGTAGAATGAGGAGGGCTAGGAGGTGGTAGTTGAGTGTCTTGCACACTCTGTTCCTGTTGCTCATCTGTCCCCTTTTCCTCTTCTTTACTCATTTCTTCATCTTTTTCTTCTTCATCCTTCTTTTCTTCCTGCACTTTCTTCTCTTCTAACTTCTTCTCCTCCACCTTCTTCCTTCTTGCTTCTTTTATTTATTTTGTTTTGGCACTTGCTTCTGCCTTGTATTCTTCATCAAATACATCATCAATTTTCTTGTATATAATCTTCCAGACTTTTTTGGTTTTGCTCACAACCTCTTCAATTTTATTTTGTAGAATACTAAATGCCTTGTATTTGGGAATAAATCTATTGTTGTGCCTTTTGATTGCATTTGTTATTTGACTTTTAGTCAAATCAGGCAACATTCTTGCTAGGGTAGACTCCCTTATTTCCTTCTCAATTTGCAGACAAAAATGCCATTTATCTTCTATAATCTTGTATAAGTCCTTGGAAATGAGCTATCCCATTCAAGAGGTGTATGTTTATATTCTACCATCATACTATATATAGATTTCTCTATTTTATTTTGCTCATCCTTTGTGAGCTTACTAAAATCTACATTCTTCAAATCATTTAAGTCACCATTCCTAATCTTAGCACATAATTTTTCAATAGAAGACTTAGGTGGATGACTTACCACTTTAAATTGACTATGGTCTTCTGATTCTATCCTTTCTTCATGTGAATCAGGTTGAGCCACAAATTTCCTTCTTTTCTTTGGCTCTTCTTTAGTCTTCTCAGTGGTTTCCTTCCTCTTTGCTACCTCTTCTTTTGCTTTTTGTGTAGTAGCTCTTGTAGTAGCTCTAGTTGTAGGCTTCTTGGGTTCAGGCTTTGCCACTTTCTTTGGCTTAGGCTGAGAAATAGGTGGTGCTTTTACCTTTCTTTTGGTGACCTTGGTTAGGATGGGTGTTTCCTTGTCTTGTTCTTTCTTGTCACTCTCATCCTCACCTAAGCCTTCTGTCAATTGTAGAGATTCTTGTTTAGGCTCATCTCTTTCATTGTCATCTTCTTCTTTATCATCACTTATTTCTTTTACTTCTTCTGCAGTACCTGTCTCTCCAATATCTGCACCAAATTTCTTTTTGATCTTCTTGACCAATTTATCTTTCTTCTTCACTGTTGTGGCTATTTTGAGGTCTATTACCACCCTTGATTTTACAACATCATGTGTTCCAAAGTGCTTTGTAGTTTTATCAATTTCCTATACAAGCAATGCTATAATAGCTTTCGATGCCTAATCCACATCAAGTTCATAGCCTAGTAGTCTAAGCCATTTGACTCTAGGGATGACTGCTTGTATGTAGGTATAGTCAATATCCACTAGAAAAAAAATGTCTTTTTCATGGTGCTCCACTAATGAGACTAGAATTCTCATTCTCTATTTCATGGATTGTTTGAAATCCTCAAAATAATTGGTCATTTGGGCATCAGAGTTTTCACCCATTTGATCAATGAATCCATTTATCTGGTCAACAATAGTCTTATTTAGATCCCATCTCATCTTGCCAACTGAAGGAATTCTTTCATAATGTAGAAAAATATGCAAATCAAAACTGAGCCAAATTTGCATTGAGCCTCTTTTGATTTCCTTATGGCTCCCAAGTTCTCATTGATTTGTTGCATCATTAATTCTGCAAGATCATAAGTATGATCCTTCTTTACTAACTTGTAAGCAACATCTACTACTATGTAGGGTACACTGTTTAACCTGTTGGATTGGTAAAATTTGTGAGATATAATTATTATAGAAAAATCTAGTAGGGGGTCTTTGATGGTGTCAATTTTCATGCCCCTATTGTTCCACTTAGCACTAGTACTTTTCTCAATTGCCTCCCTCTTTTAAAGATGATAGGGAAAACTAGGGTTTTGGTCAGACCCTTCTTTTCAACTATGAAGAATTTTTCTTTAAGTATCCCATTTTTATAGAGTTTATCAAATGCATTAAAAATATCCAAATCTCCTATGTCTCCTATCTTATAGTTGTAGCATTTGTGTACATCCTAAACCATTACTACTTTATCAGGAATCATGGATAGGGCACCAATGAGATCATTTTTTTAGGCAACCTCTGGGATGGGTCTAAACTGGGGTTGTTTAACTTCATTGATAGCTAGTTGAATTTCCAAACCTTACTTTCCTTTTGCAAACTTAGAACCAAATGCCATTTCTAACTGAACTAGGGTTTATTGTTTAAATGAGCTTTTTCAAACTATGTAACTTGGCACTTGAATGAAATACCTAGTAAATAGATGGAACAAAGTTGGGTTGTTGTTGAATCCTTGTAAATCGCCTTTTGATCACTGGGAAATCACTTAATCACTCTTCTTTCCTTACTCTTTGTTTGAATGATAAAAAGCTTAATGATTTTCACTTTTATTAGGCTTAAAACCTAGCATTTATTGCTTTCGTGCTTACAACTATCACTCAACTTTCAAAGGATTTTCCAACTTGGCATCAACTCTATTTCATTTACTTGGCAACCACTATCAACTCTTACTCAGCAACTACTAGACTATTCAACTCGGCATGTACTAAAGTTTTACTAGGTAGCCAAAGATAGCTTGGCATCATCTTCCGACTTTTATCCTAACATCTTAATTTATGCAGATTTATTCTTTGCAATGCTCCTATGTTATTTTGGGCTGATGTATGATACATCTTTATATGTATCAGCCCCATGTGCCTTTCTGGTGCTTAATTTGATGAGGTGTGATCACTTGACCTCTTGAGTGAAGTGATCTCTCTATTTGATGTGTTGCATTCACCTTTATTCTATCATATCTTCTTCATATCTTCCCTAATGTGTTCCACATCAACTTTTTCTTTGCCCTTGTTTACTTCAGTCTTGGGTGCCTTGACCTTTCTTGGATAGTTCTTGCTAACATGTCTAGTCTTCAAGCAGCTAAAACAAGTAATTTGACTCAACCATCTGCTATAGTTCCCATTAAAGTGTGTTCTTATGCAATTCTAAGGTGGATGACCATATCGCTGACAGTAGTGACAACTATACCTAGTATTGTAATCCCAAATGTAATGGTGTGCATGATTAATTCCTCTTATAGGCTAATTAGGTGTCCACATAGGCTTTTCTCTACATTCAAATGTTCTATGTCCATATTTTTTGTAGTTGTAGTAGTGAACCTCAAATCTTGGTGTCCTCATGGTCTGGGTTCTGTAGTCTTGTGTTAAGTGTCCTTACTTTTTGCACTTGTGATAGAAATTTGCATTTGTAGGCTTATCATTTTGATGACTATTCTTGCTTCTGCACACATTAGAGGTATGTCCCTTTTTACCACAAAAATTACAAGTAGGTTTATTATTCTTACCTTTGTTGCTTCTTTCTTCTGCAACCTTGGATGATTCTCCTTGTTCAGTGTTGATGTAGCCAAGTCCTATAGTGTCATTGCTAGCCCTTGGTGATTTCAGCAATTGCTCAAAGTACTCGATGGCCTCATTGAATTTGTTGTAACTTTCTACTTATTCCTTTTATCTCTTCAATTCATTCTATAATTGTTCATTTTGTATCTTCAAGGTGGAGATCTCAATATCCTTCATGTTTAGCTCATGATGAGCATTCGTCATCTAGCTTGAAGTGTCTAATTGTATGTTTGATATCTTTTCAAATTTAATTGTCTTCTGTTCTAGCTTATTGATGAGATTTCTCTTGTCATCTTCTACCATGGCCTTTTCTTCAATAGCTCTTTTCTTTTGTTCAGTCACTTCACAAAGCAATATGGCTTTTGATTCTTGTTCAAGCTTGAGTAATCTGATTTCTTCAGCTTGTGCTCTATTTTTCTCCATTAATTCACTATTGCTGCATCAAATTCCTTTAAATATCCATTGGAAAATATAAGTGTATGTCATTTTCAGCCATGGCTATCTCCTTTCTTCTTTTCAAAGATTTTCTTAGTTCCTCCCTAGCTTCCTCTACTTTGTGTAGAGCTAGTTGCACATCAATCACCTAATTGTCAATGATCTTCCCAAGTTTGAAGACTTCCATCTTCTAACCTTTTTGTCCAAGTTTTTAGGCTTCTCCTTCTAAAAACCAGTGCTCTAATACCAATTTTTCAAATGTTCAAATGGGAAGAGTACTTCTTGGGGGGGGGGGGGGGTGAATCAGAAGTAACCAATTTTTATTCTTTTCTAACCCTTAATAACATATAACTGAAATTAACATGCATGCAAGTAAACATGTAAATAACCATAAAATGAAAGCATGCATCAACACATAACAAAAGAGATTTTGATGACCTAGAAACCCACCAGGAATAAGAAGGTAAAACTAGGGTGGGGATGACACCCACAAAAATTACTATAGCAATGAGTTCAACCACTTCTGATTGTTTTCCCTATTAAAGGCTTTACACTATGTCAATAATGATCTATTGAAAGGATTTACAAACACTTTACATGAAATTTCACCCTATTAAAGGATTTTCAATAGGCTATTAAACCCACCTAATACATAGGATTTTCTTGACCTTCTCCAAAGGCTCTCCTACCTAGTTTTTAAGTTAACCTATCACCATAGGATTTCAACCTCTAATACAATTTTGAGAGAGTATTAGAAAATTTCACCTAATTGAATGCAATCTCAAATTGCTGGGTTCAAGTACTTGATCTGCTCTTCCTCTTCTAATCTCTACTAGATCTAATCTTGGGATATGTCCCTATTCTATTCTAATCAACTAGATATGAAACTGCTATCCTTTCCACTAAGTCCTTTCTCTTCACACTAAAATTTCACTATAATCTCCCCTTATGCTATTTTCTTCAACACATACAATGGTGTATTCATTCTCCTTATAAATAATGTGAAGACTTAGGGTTAGGTATGGATCTATGATCCATATTGAATCTCAAATTTGCACTCATACTTTGCATTTTTCTTATTGGTTGCATGCCTTCACCATTTTTCTGATTGGTTACATGCAGATTACATAGGGAATGTAAATGATTCATCCTTATCCTTTTTCTCCTTCAAAATTTCTCAAAATTGGCTCCAAAAATGGTTTACATCTTAGTCTGTGCAAATACAAACTCTTATGCTGATCTTGCATTTCTTGGCACATGAAGTATTACTGATGCTCGACACATACTGTTTCTAGATTGCTTGACATCTAAATGATTATGTTACTCAGCACATAAGCAATTCTGGATCACTCAGCACATGAACATTTCCTGTATTGCTTGGCACATACTACACTATGATCTACTGGGCATTAATTGTGACTCGAGACCTATTAAAATTCTAGCTTGACATCTATTGTGTACTTGGCATGTATGATGAAAATGGTTAAGTGTGTTGACACTCATTTTTCAATACTATTGATTTGACCAACAATGATCTTCCTTAGCCTTGGGGTTTTGTGAGCTAGAGGCCATTTTACCAAACAAGGGTTTTAAAAGTATTAAAAAATGTAACTCTACGTAGCTTGACACTTGATAAATACCTTTGAATCAATGAACTTGTTTTGAATTACTATTGGAATTGATGCAAATGACTGTAAGGTAGCTGCTTCATTGCCTCTTCCCTCTTCTTGTCTTTGCTCTACATTTGAATGGCATGAAAATGAATGAAATTCAACCTTATACTTGTTAAAGACCTAGCATTAAATGCTTCATGCATACAGTTGTAAACTTAGCACTTGAAGGTTTCAATATAACTCAGCTCCCATTATATTTCATTTACTTGGCCTCCACTAGACTTCTAATTCACTCGACTTCAACTAACAACTTGGCAGCTATTGGAAACTTAGCATCTGTTGGAGCTTCTCTTAGCATCTAAGAGTAACTCGACAACTTCTTCGAATTTTTCCTTGGCATCTTTTCTCATGCAGATTTCTTCTTTGTAGTTCTTCTTTATTCTTTGGAACTGATGTATGATTTGACTTTATATATCAGTCCCATACATCCTTTTTTGCTTAGTTGGATGAAGTATGATCACTTGACCTTTTGGGTGAAGTGATCTCTCCATTTGATGTGCTACACTCACCTTTCTTCTTCCAATTCTTGTTCATTTGTCCTCTTATTTGTTCAACATCGACCTTCTCTTTTCCATTGTTGGCTTCTGTCTTGAGTGCCTTTGACTTTGTTGGGAAATTCTTACTGATATGACTATGTTTAAGAAACTAAAAGATGTAGTTTGGTTTAGCCATCTACTGTAGCTTCCTTTAAAATGTGTCCTTATGCAATTTTTAGGAATGTGTCCATACTCCTGAAAATAGTGACAACTATACCTGGTATTGTAATCCCAGTTATAGTGATGAACATGGTTGTTTCCTCTTGTAGGTTGATTTGGTGTCCACATAGGCTTTGATCTACATTCAAATGCTCTATGTCCATCCATTTTGCAATTGTAGCAATGTCCTTCAAATCTTGGTTTTCTCATAATATTTTTTTTGCATTCATGTACCTGATGTCCTTACTTTTTGCACTTGTGACAAAAACATACATTTGTAGGCTTATCATGCTGATGACTATTCTTTCTCCTGCACACATTAGAGGTATGTCCCTTTTTACCAAAAAAATGACCAGTAGGTTTAGTGTTCTTACCTTTATTGGTCCTTTCTGTTGCAATCTTGGATGATTCTCCTTGTTCAATGCTGGTGTAACCAAGTACTAAAGTATCATTACTAGCCCTTGGTGATTTTAGTAGTTTCTCAAAATACTTGATGGCCTCATTGGGTTTGTTGTAGCTTTTTTCTATCTCCTTTTCTCTCTTCAATTCATTCTACAATTGTTCATTTTGCATTTTTAAGGTGGAGATCTCAATGTCCTTCATGTTTAACTCATGATGAGCATTCATCATTAGGCTTAAGGTGTCTAGCTAAATATTTGAGATCTTTTCAAACTCAATTGTCTTCTCCTCCAATCTATTGGTGAGGTTTCTCTTGTCATCTTCTATCATATCCTTGTCTTCAATGGCTCTTTTCTTTTGTTCAGTCACTTCACAAAGCATTATGGCTTTTGATTCTTGTTCAAGCTTGAGTAAGATGATTTCTTCAGCTTGTGCTCTATTTTTCTCCATTAGTTTTGCTATTACTGCATCAAATTCCTTGGAATCTCCATTGGAAAACACTTATGTGGTATCAATCTCCTTGTAGTGTATGTCATTCTCAGCTATGGCTATCTCCTTCCTTCTTTTTAAGGACTTTCTCAACTCTTCTCTGGATTCTTCCACTTTGTGCAAGGCTAGGTGCACATCAATCACCTAATTGTCTATGATCTTCCCAAGTTTGAAGACTTCCATCTTCAGACCTTTTCTCTAAGTTGTTAGAATTCTCCTTGTGAGAATGAATGCTCTAATACCAATTGTTAGAATGTTCAAAATGGGAAGAGTACTTCTGAGAGGGGGGGTGAATCAGAAGTAACTAGTTTTTATCCTTTTAAACCCTCATTAATAGAAAACTAAAAGTAAAGTACATGCATGTAAACATATAAGCAAACATGAAATGAAAGCATGCATCAACACATGACACAAGAGATTTGGTAACCTAGAAACCCTCCAAGAATAAGAAGGTAAAATTGGGGTGGGGATGATACCCACAAGATTACTGCAACAATAATTATTTGACCACTTCTGATGGTCTACCCTGTGAAAGGCCTGCCCTGTTAAAGGCTTTACACTGTATCAATAGTGACCTAATTAGAGGATTTACAAACACTTTACATAAAGTGTCACCCTGTTAAAGGATTTACAATAGGTTGTTAAACCCACCTAATACATAGGATTTTCAATCGCCTTCTCCAAAGGTTCTCCTACCTAGCTGTTAAGCTAACCTCTCAATATAGGATTTCAACATCTAATACAATGGAAATAAATTATTAGAACAATGAACCTGATAGTATGTAATCATTAATTGCTAAATTTAGGTACTTGATCTATTCTCTCTAATCTTGATCCTCTCATATTTGACATCTGATCATGTTCCTTGTCCCTTGTGTTGTTCTGGTCAACTGGATGTGAAATTGTTTCTCTATTCCTCTAAGTTTTTCCTTCTTCACACTAAATTTTTTCTATAGTCTCCCCATACACTATTCTCTAATCTTTGTGCAATGGATTTTTTTACCTCCTTTTAAAGATTGTGAAGACTTAGGGTTAGGTATGGATCTATAATCCATATTGAATCTCAAGTTTCCCTCTCATTCCTTGCATTTTTCTCATTGGTTGCATGCCTTCTCCATTTTTCTAATTGGTTGCATGCACATTGCATAGGGAATATAAAAGATTTGATCTTATCTTTTTCTCCTTCAAAATCCTTCTATGTAACTTCAAAAATAGTTTACATCTATGTTTGTGAGGGCACAAACTCATATGCTGATTCTATGTTGCTCAACACATACTAGACTATTGGTGCTTGGCACACATACTATCCTGGATTGCACGGAGCCTATTACACTCTATCTCACTTAGCACATATATAATTTTGGCTATCTCAGCATATGAAGCATTCTAACTTGCTTGGCATAAACTGTGACTCGGCACCTATATGTCACTTAGCAGTTATATAGTACTTGGCACCTGAAGTCATTCAACACCTATTGAAATTCTAACTCAGCACACACTATGGCTCAACATACATGGTGTACTCAACTTCAATACAAAAAAGTGATTAAGTGTGTTGACAATCAAATGTCAAAACTATTTAAGACCAACATTCTCTTCATCATATTTCTTAGGATAACTATTCCAGATAGACCCTGAATCATTCCAAAACACCTCACTACATGCTCAAGTTTTATTGTCTAAAGTAAAAGCACTTAACAACCCTTCAATGCTATCTTCATATTCAAATCCATTAACATTAACTGGATTCAAAATTTCTTTATCTTCATACCTTGAGGATAAATCACTCTCAAATTTTTCACTAACTAACTGAGTTGTATAATGCACAAAATGAGATGCACTTTCCTTTTTAGAATCAGAAAAATAATTCACACCTTCATCTTCGTATGAATGTTCACTACCATCATTACTTTGTTCTTCTCCCATTGCATCAGAATCACATTAAGATGAACCTATACTAGCATTTTCCTCTTCTTGTCTCAAGCAAAAACTCCCATTATTATCTTAACATGAGGCTTCTTCATAATACATCAGATCAGAAACTTTATTATCATCACTTGAAACATGACTTTCAGCTTGCTCATACTCATAGTCAGGGTAAACTTTAAGAAAGTCACCTCCAAATAAAGAAATAAAATATTGGTGAATCTTTCATTATTTTGAAAAAACAAAATTATTTCTATTGGTGAATCTCTCAATTTTTTATTCTAAATATGATTAATATTGGTGATTATTTTTTAATCATAATTTTTTTGTCTAAGATATTGATGAATCTCAATAATAATAGGAAGTTCATTAATCACCATGGAGTATTACAAATCAAAATTGAACATTTTTTTACCTCATGGAATATTATGAGAATCATTACATATACTTTAATTCAACAGTGAAAAATAAATATTGGTGATATTTCCCTAAAGTAACTAATAATTATGATAATTATTGGTTAGTTCAATTTAATTTCTCCAATAACATATTATATTCAGGTATCTCAAATCTATTCATGTAACAAATATTGTGGCGAATATTTGAGTTTAAATTTTTTAATAAAATAAATTATTGAGCGATTTTAAGTATTCTATAACTGAATTTTATAAAACTATGGCGATTTAGGTTGTATCAAATCTTAAATTATTAGCCAAATTACTAGCCAAAAAATTCTAAAATTAGCCAATTTATGAATATTAGCCACTAAATTATACCCTACTCATATTGAGATGAATATATTTCAACTTTAGATTTTATAACATTCTCAACATGATGTAATCTATAAATAAGAGAAATCATTTCTTGGCTATCTGACTGATGAAGTGAATCCACCCTACTGTCCACTGCCAAAACATAACAAAAATGTGAACTCTAATCTTTCGACTATGACTGAGATGAATGTGACTTACATTCTTCATCTTGTGTTATCTCTCCATGGCATGTCAGACTAGAAACATCAAACTCATAATTAGAAAGATAACTCTCAGCCTCCTAACTTGCACAAGACTAAGACCTATGTGCAACAACCTCAAATTTTGAAACATTAGTTACATCATCATACATGTAATTATCATGAGAAGAACTTATTACTGTAACTAAACCTTGATCTGTAAAATCAACACAATGCTGAAACCTATCAAAGTGTGAAGTATTTCTAACTGCTAGAACATCATGAACATATGTGTCTTCATTTGCAGTAGACTCATTCTTCTCTACACACACACACACACTCTGATTTGAAATTTTAGTCTGATTATTCATTATAGTAGGGGTATTTCTAAGCTTATTTGAAATTAAATCATCTACACTATAATCATCCTTTCTTTCAAACACATTATATTGACAATCATTCATACAAAAATGACCTCTAATCAATCTATACTTCAAGTTATTCTCAATATTCCTAGCGGTCACAAAAGCCTGATACAATGTCTGTAGTTCTTTATCCCTTAGTAGATGATTCATTTTCTTGTCAAATGCTTCAAATTAAATAGCTAAACACATTTGATCATTGGGTCTATAACTCTTAGTGATTTTATTTAAAATTCTTGTAAATCTGATTTTAAATTGAGGGACAAGTTCATCATTCTCAATGTGAATCTTCAAGAACTTATCATAAGAATAAGATATGCTTACCTATTCTCCAAATTTCTCCATGAAGGTGGAATACAACTAACCCAAAGATGAAATAGAATGTGCTGGTAGAAAAGAAAACTAGTCTCTAGCATCACCTTCTAAGGTTTGAACAAATAGTTTCATGTGCACATCCTCATGAGTAGTTTCATAGTTGCCCATTAAATCACTAAATATCTAAATATGATGACTAGATGAAACAATCCCATTAAACTTAGGCAATCTATTTCTAACATCATTAGGAATGACATTCAAGAAACCATGAAAACCATCAAAGCATAATGACATATATCTCTTGGTAGGAATAGATCTAGAAACTTTACTGACAAGTTGCACACTAGATGAAAAGAAATTTGACATTCTTCAAAGATTTGAAACTCATTCACCAACAATAATTCTCTGATTTGCAACTTACAACCAATCTACAAAACTCTCTACCAAATGAACATTTCAAATATAGTTCAAAACTTTATACAACAAGATGAAACTTAATCTAATGAAGTGTATGAAAACTTATCAAACTATTATCCTCCTCTTAGTATTGAAACTCAGTTGATGAAGAATACACTTTTCCAATCAATTTTCATGAAAAGAAAATAAATGAAAATGAGAATACCTCAAGATCCGGATGGCTGAAAGTTCTCTACCTACCATTTACAATAGTAGATCCAAAATCTTATCAAATCCTTACTAAACCTTTTGAATCAACACACCACAAATTTTGCAACCATTTTAATGTTTCAACCTCTTTAGATCTATTCTTCTCCTATAGAAACTAATCACAATTCATGTATAATACTACACTGGTATAGAGATTAACTTCAAGTCACCACTCAAATTAAGTGAGACATGAATTGAATTAGATTTGAACAGAACTACAAACTAACCTGAAACAACAACAGATAGAAGGAACCCTCTTTAGATTTATCTTGAATTTGAAACCTCTATACAAAGTTGAAACATAACTCTTCAACACCATGAGATCCAAACTACACTTCTCTTTTCAAACAAAAAATTCAACAACAAATTCAGATCTACCCAAAAATGTGTTGAAAGCCCTCAATAAAATACACATACAATTAAATGCCACTAATTGCAGAGATAGAGTCACCACTCACAATTGTGAGAAAATATTTTGAAACACAAATTATTACTAATCTAATTCTAAACTAGACTTTCAGCATGAAATAAACTTGCAGGTCCTCAAACATTTTGAAAAGAGAACAAGATACTAATCCATCCTTTGACTCTAAAACTTTATAACAACAATTCACACCAAACTGAACAAATTGAGGATTTAATCATTTCTCAACACAATTTACATCCAATTAAAGAACTACTACTGCAAATGCATAAACCTAAATGGGGAACAAATCCTTGCATACAAAACTGAATATGCACAATATATCAAAGATTTTCAACTCCTTAATTTAGGCATTTACAACCTTTATCCCTAGTAGAGTTTCCATTTTGGTTGTGTTTGAAAACGTTATAGGTTTCCAATTACCCTAATGAGAATATGATACATCTAAGGGTAGCTAACTCCCATCTTTAACACATCATTTCAGACATCGAGCCAACTATAAGGCATGACCCTTCTTCACTTTAGGCTCTACAAGACCTAGGTGTATACACCCTAAAATGGTCGCCTAGACTATGGGCCCCCATTATTCAATTTATCAATTTATCAAATTTCTTGAATCAATGGTTTGCAATATTTTATTAAATCAATTCAAATCAATTTCCTTGATCAAATTCGATTATTTTATTTCTAAGGTTGGTCATTTTATCCTAAGTCTTATTTAATTAAAAGAAAATCTCCTCTTTTAATTAAATAAAATAAGTCCCTATTTAATTAAAAGAAAACCTCTCTTTTAATTAAATAATTCATCCGCATTTAATTAATTAAGAGAAAAACCCCTCTTTTAATTTAATTAAATATCTCCTATTTAATTAAAAGAACTTGCTCCCTTTTAATTAAATAAAAATCCCACTTAAATATCTCTTGTTGATGAAAGAGAAATAAAATAAATTCTTTTATTTAATTTCTACACTTAAATGCACATATTTCTAAGTGGGTCTTATCTTTTCACTTTCTTCTCAATCACTTCTCTTTTCTCATTGGTGAAATTTTGTCTCACATGGATCAAACTCTATTATCCCATATTGGTTGTGAGAAGCCTCTCACCTCCATAATTTCCTTTATAAGGGAGAGCCCTCTCCTCATTTTAGGGACGGATGATGTTATTGTTATGCTGTAGGTTTGGAGAGCAATTTTTGAAGGAGTTTTTGAATGCTAAAGCTTTTTGTGGAGAACTTCTATCTTCTTGTCTCATTCTCTCTTGCACCCATGGCTTTCATCACGGGCTTTTATCATTGCATTTGCATGTTAGTTTAGAGTCATATTTGCTTTCATAAGATTAGATCTTGCTTTCATAGATTAGATTTTGCATTGTTCTTGCATTGTTATCATATAGATTAGTTTTCATCTCCATTTGCATGCATTTTTGGATATTTGAATCTCTGATTTCATGGTGTACTTGCATGGGCATGAACTAGGTCAAACCGAGGGCCTCCATTGCAAAACCCTTGCACTCCATGACTAGAGAGCTATGAGTCGCCATTTGAGACCTCATTCTTGAGTAATCTTGAATATAATGATTCATAGAAGTGTGCTCACATTTTAGGCATACATTTTTGGTGCCCACCGTGGGACGACCCACCTTTGCTTGCTGGTTTTTGTGTAGATCTATTTGTAGACTCAAAGAAACCTTGGATTTGAAAGATTTTCTCATATCTTTCAAACAGATGTGCATTTTGATCTGACATTTTTTACACAAGGCAGAAATATATCCAAGAAGCTTTGGTCCAATTTTCAGACTTTTCTGAAATATTTTTGAGCTTTTATGATATTTTCTCCATTTTTCATAAAAAATCATTTTCAGGCGTAAAACAGCACATTTTTTAGAAACATTTATATTTTCAAAAATTTCTTGGAATTTTAAATAGATTTGGTTCTTTGTGTTTCAATTTTAGAGGTCATATTATGGGTCAATTATTCGATTTGCAAAAACTGGTCTGTTTTGACAAAACAACTCCCTAGGGCACAAATTAAAAGATCTTTTCAAAAAATTTGCATTTTTAGAAAGCTCTCTAATTTTTGATACGGGTTAATTTTTTGTATTTTGAGTTTTGGATCCGAATTCATATCATGTAGATCTTATCTTTATGACTAAGTCAAAAATCAATTGAAAAAAAAAAGGCATTTAATGAATAGTTTGCATTTTCTTTTTTTCAATGAATCAATGCATGATGTGGGCTTTCATTTGGGTTACTTATTGATTATTATCACTCTTAAAAATCAAATTTTTAGATCTAACCTTGGTTTTGGATGAGTTGACATATATTGCATTCATGAGTTTGTTGCTTTGTTCATTGTGAGCGAGCCATCAAGTGTAAACGAAAGGTACAACAAAGAAAAGATGCATTGTGAGGATTACCAAGTAATTTTGTTTGACTGATAACACTTCATTTGGACGTAAAATTAACATCTCTCATGTCAAGCTTGAGTGTGTTTTCCTCCATGTTCTTATTTTACAACACATGCATAATTCGATACTAGGTTGTGATCTCCATTAGTTTTCATTTACCAGGCTTAGTTGCTTGTGATAGATCTAATTAGCTATCTTGGGTTATTGGACTCACTAATCTGCCGGCCCCTCATTCCACCCTGTGGTTGCAAGCTCAACACCACGTTAAAAGGGGAGGGGTCTACAGGACAAAAGTGTTAAATGTTCCACTAGGCAACCCTTTTGTGCTTTCTAGAACTCACTAGTTTCTAAGTTGTGGACTCGTTTTGGCTTGTGTGAGGGGTTAAATGTTCCACATCTTTGGACTCACCTTGCATTAGTTAAAGCGTTAAGTGTACCACCTGTAGGACTATAAAAATGAGTAATATGCATAACACACTATGAGCAAATCACAAACTCAATCAACATGTATTAGCACCCACTAGTCTACCATGAAAGCCAAACTAATTAAGAAAGCAATAGAAACCCCCTTTTTCGTTTGTAGCTCCCATGTTCTTCTTTCTTCTCCAATGATTGTAGCTCCAATTTGCCTATAGTGCACACAAGGTTGAAGCCAAAGCCTATGATGTGGATAATGCCATGAGAATACTTGAAGTGTAATTTTATGTGTGAGAGAGAATGCAACATGCAAAGAAGTAGAGACTCAAAGATTCAATAATTTGGATTTTCAAAACTTAGGCATTCTAGATTTAAGGGACCCAAAATGAGAGAAAGAGTGTCCAATTTATAATTTTCATGTAGGATGAGAAAATTGGATTTTTCACCCACAGACATGTGATGTGGTAAGAGATTCCTATGACGCATATGACGGAATATGCCAAAAGTAGGATTCTATGACACATGAGAGTCAAATTTTGAAGAGAATCTATGACGCGTCATAAGATTCCTCAACCCACTTAAAGCCAAGAATCTATGACAAATAAGCCAAATAGGGACATGCGTAAGAGGTAATAATAATTCCTATGACGCATATGATAGAAAATTCCAAAAGTAAGATTCTATGACACACGAGAGTCAAATTTGGAAGAGAATCTATGACGCATCATAAGATTCCTCAACCCACTTAAAGCCAAGAATCTATGACGAATAAGCCAAATAGGGACATGCGTAAGAGATAAGAATATTTGATTATGACAAATCTCAGCCAAGTGTCAAAGGAGGATCCACGAGATGTCACATCCAAGTGTCACGATGATGCAATATTTGAATTAAAAATCCTCTTATTCCACAAAATAAGAATTAGTAAAAAATGGATTTAATGATGAAAAATGGAACTTAGGAAATTAAGAATTTCCATGGTTTGCAGATAATGAATCAATTAATTAATAAGATTAATTAATTGAGGATGATAATTGGGAAGAATAATTAGAGAGAATAGGATTAAATTATGAGTTATTTAATCCTATAGAGAAAATTAGTAAATGATTGGCCAAATTGATTAAATGAATGTGACTGTATCCTTTGATGAAAATGTGACGATGATGGATATCGAATAAGATGATGACTAGTAGATCAAAGCCATGATCAAATTGATTGATTGAAGTTGATAACATGCCAAGGACACATGACATGAATTGGTTGATATGTAACATTTAACCGACATTGTAAATGCTACAGGATTGAAATTGATTGATAAGGTTTGATCATAATAACATCAACAGACATTGTCAATATTATTAAAATGGTTGATGATGTCATGATCTAACATTGAAATCCTCAACAATGTCAAAGACTGGATGACATGAATGATAGTTTGACCTAGCACTGAGAGCCACGACAATACTAAGGTCAGATTGATAAGATTGATAGGTCGATAGGTTTCCAAGGCACTGAAAGCCACAACAATGCCTAGGAGTGGATAAATGATGATTGGTTTGGGATGTTTGATATGTTTTGGGCTGATTAGAACCAATTTTGAGTGATTCTAAGTTGATATGGGGTGATTTCGAGTTGATTTGATATGATTCCGAGTTGATTTGATATGATTCTAAGTTGATATGAAATTGATATGAAAGGGGATACAAATGACAAAATATGGTCAATCTAGCCAAACGATCAAAGTTAGTAGAATGAGAAAATGGGACAAATTAGTATGAAGAAGTGATGAGGTTGTAGATGTGAACCATTTTTGAGCGTCTACATTTTGCCCCTCTTTGATACAATGTGATTTAGAGCGTTGTATTAAAGAAAAACTGATGAGAAAGCCACAACATGCCCCAATAGGGATGATATATATGGGTGCCCCCTCAAGAAATTGACTAAGATAAGCATATGATAAGTCAATTTATCAACAACAAGAAGACAAAACCATAGCAACTGATGAAATGACTTGAAACTATGTGTGCATGCCCAAAATGATGGAAAGATGTCATAACATGAGGGAAATCATCAAAAATGGTTGTATTTGGTTGAAGATGATGAGACAAATGTCATACTGAGGTTGAACTAGGTGGAAAGCCACAGAAAGGTGATTGACAATGTAGGATGATGCAAGAATGCAAGATGGAGATGATTTGGTGAATTAGAAGACATGATCATGGTGGTGGAGAATGAGATGAAGAAGAAAGATGAGATGAGGAGATGTTAGTATGATGGAAAGACTTTTGCTTCTAGAAAGTGCACTATATGTCAAATGGAGTTTTATTTTGATATGGCAAAGAGAATGCAACGCATCATGGCAAAAAGGTCCAGAGTGCAAATGCAAGCATTTTGCATAAACAAGAACGATGTAGACAAAAATGACCTTGTCCTTCCTAAGGCATATATACATGCCCCAGACTCTCAAAGGTACATTGTAACAAACAAAAATGGAAAAGGATGACCATGAACCATCCTAGCCAGTCTCATAGATTAGTTTTATATCATCGAGTGGCATAGGAACATGATCAAAGAAAAACAAAGCAAAAAATAAATCACTCACTAAACAACGTGAGCCAACAACTATCCTTGCCCATTATTACTTGCTTTTTAGTGTTTTAGGTGTTTAGATGGTGTTTGATAGGTTGATAATGTGATTGCACTGTTTGTGGATTTAGTTGATAGGTTTGTAGTGACATGTTGGATTGATTGTTGGTTCACATTGGTCAGATAGTGTAATTGTCTTGAAGCGTAGTGCTTTGATTTTCAGTCTACAAAGTGCAAGTGTTTATGCAAAAGGGGTGGTTATCCATAGTGAATATGTACAAGTTTTATTGCAAATTTTTGATGAGTTTTGTGATTTTTAGGGTTTTTGAGGATATTTTGTTTTTTCTGTAACTGATTTCTTCAAGTCATTTTACGTTTTTTAGGTTTTTTTCAGGACATTTTATGATTTTTAGGGATTTTTTCAGGATCGTATTTGAATGTTTAGGATTTTTTCAGGACATTATGTGAATGTTTAGGATTTTTTCAGGACATTATGTGATTTTTAGTGATTTTCTTAGGACATTTTATGATTTTTAGGGATTTTTTTAGGACATTATGTGATTTTTAGGGATTTTTTTCAGGACATTTTATGATTTTTAGGGATTTTTTCAGGATCGTATAAGCATATACAAGTGTTAGCTCCAATCCGTTATGTGATAGGTCCAATGGATAAAAATCACTTAGGGGTATGCCCCCAGTTTAAATTCAAAATCATGCACCATGTAGGTAATATGCCCCCAGACAAGACACAAATTATGTACAAAGGCCAATGACAGAGTATGTATAGACTAGTAATGCTTGGCAAGATAACAAAGGACATTAACCAGCTCATGAGCTATGATAAGGGACACAGGATGTCTTGCAATATGAAGGATATGATCAAGGAATGATGGAGGGGGAAAAGACCAGATGGAATCCTGATAGATGGAGGAGCGACACTGATTACACATGGTGCCTGTTTGCCAGGTTTTCACCATGGTACTTGCCCAAAGTGCCTGTTTGCCAGGTTTTCACTTTTGGACAGAATTTTTCTCTTGACTCAAACTTTTGTGCCAAGATGCCTATTTGCCAAGTTTTCATCAAGGCATCCATTTTTTCATGACTTTTTTCACTTTTTTTCTTTGCTTTTTTCATGACTTTATGCTATTTTTTTGATATTTTTTCAGGACTTTTAGATGAAATCAAGAATGTCACTGACAAATGCTGAGAAGATATCTGTTGTTAGTGTTGCTAGCTAATGAGCTCTGGATCCATGACTGACCATAATTATGGAGGATTTGTTCCGAGTCTATAGCTAAAATCAAACCACTAGAAAGGCCTCGAGAGATACCATCGTGTACCGTATGTAAGACAATGTTTATCTCTTGCGAATCAAGGCATCTAAGGATAATTGGGTCAATAGAAATGTCATGTGGGATGTCACTGATGATGTCATATACAAAGGCTTGTTGGATAAAGGATTGATTTTGGTTATTGGACAAAGTAGGTAGTTGAATTTGGGGATAAACAAAGGGATATAAGGGAAGGTTGGGAGTGTTGAGACCAATGACCTTCCGCATGAATGCTGATTGAGAGAGCTCCAAAAGACTTTGTGGCATGTTGAACACTAGAACACTAATATTCGTGGCATCATATTTTTCATTTTTTATCCTTGGGAGCTTCTTAGCTTTTGATTTTTTATGGTCTAATGGTGCCTTTCGGTTTTCACCAAGAGACCTATGCTTGTTATTTCTTTCTCTTTTTTTTTTTTAACTAGAAGGTGGAGTGGACTCGCCAAAATATGCCAATGTGTTCTCTTTAGGAGAAACTGCTTCTTTATGATCTTCAATCATAATACCTTCGAAGTCCATTATGAGAGTGTCATCATTGTCGAATCGATCAAAAATTGGTGGTCCGCATTGGTCCCAATCCAAAGGTTCAGGATAACTTGAGGAGATGTCATCATTAGTGTTGAATGGGCTTTGGTTGAAGGTAGATATATGGGTAACTGATTCAATTGGGTCATTGGGGTTATGCTCAGAGGGTAGGGGATTGTTGGTTTCAAGTGGGATATCTCAGATGTCTTTTCATCATTTGAAACATCCATAGTCTTACATGTAGGTAGTGTGGTACTAGGAGGACCTATTTGTAATGGTTTAAATCCAAGCCCCAAACTACGAGGTTGTCCTTCTGTAGTGATAGGTTCAATGATTCCTTGTTTCTAAGATCCAACACCACTATGGCCATCATAGCCTTATTTCTGGATGATGGTAAACCCAAGTCCATACTTGCTAGGAGATATCAAAGTGGGTTCTTGTTCTGCTTTTTCTTTCTCAATACATATGGATGTATTCTCATTGATAGAAGTATAATTCTTTGTACTGATGGGAGGAAGTGGTGATTCCCTAATGTGAGAGACTTGAGACATAAAGTACTCTCCATACCCATTGTCTTCAATCTTCATCTTTTCCTTGGCTTTACTGAGCAGTATATTAGCATCCACATACTTAGAGGAATTTGTGGGTTGTGCTTCATTATTTTTTAGGATTTGGTATGCAGTAGCATCTCTTAGATTAGCACAAAACTGGAAAGGATCTGGATCACCAAGGATGGTAACCTCTATGTTGTGATAGGAGAACTCCAAAAATTGATGATATGTAGAAGGGACTACTTTCATAGCATGAAGCCAAGGCCATCCTAGTATCATGTTGCAATTCATTTTGATGTCTAGGACATGGAACAATGTGTCTTTAGTAGCTTGACCAACTCTAACAGGTAATGTGATGATGCCCCTAGAGAAGCGTTCACCATCATCATAAGATTTTATTGTGATTCTTCGAGAGGGATGCACATCATCTTCAAAATAACCCAAATTGTTGACAACCTTAAGAGTATAGATGTTCAGTCCTACACCTCCATCTATTAAGACATGTTTGACTTTGGCCTTATGGATGAAGACTTCGAGATAAAGGGGATCATTATGGTTAGGTTTTTCCTTAGGAATATCTCGGGGTGAAAAAGTGATATGTTGTGATGCAAATAGTTTCCCAACCATGGCTTGGAACTAGGCAACATCAATGTTATCTAGGACTACTAACTCTTTAAGGGCTTGCTCCAAGATCTTCTGATGTTGGGGAGATGTACTTAGTAGGTCTAAAATGGATATTTGTGTATGGGTTTTTCCAAGTTGTTCAAAAAGGCTATAATCAGATTAAGTAAGAGTAGTAGGTCTACTTGGAGGTGTAGGTCTAGTAGAAGGAGTAGGTCTAGATGGGGCTCTAGGTAGGACGATCTTGCTATGACATGTAGTGATAGCACAACGAGGGTCTTCAGCCTTCAATGTGAATGTGGATATGCGAAAGTCAAACTCACTAAAGAAATTGATGGTCTAGTCATAGCCGGTGCTTGTGTAATTCACATTACATTGTGAGTTTGAGTTTGAACTTGAGGGTTTCTCTTTGTCCTGATTACCCAAAGGATCTTTGAAAATAGTGTGATCAGAGTTGGATGCTAATAGTGATGGATCAACTGTGATGATGCCATCATCAATAAGGTCTTGTATTGCATGTTTCAATTGGAAGCATGATGAAGTCTTGTGTCCTTTGGTGTGATGGTAATCACAATACGTTTTGTCATCCCACCAATCTGCTTTAGTTAATGTTTCATCTTTGATTGGGGGTAGCTGCAAGAAGTTATTACTCAGTAACTATTGTAATGCAGTCTCAAGTGGTATTCCTAATGGTGTGAATTTTCTATCCTTGGTTCTAGGATGTCTTTTGTCTTGTGTGGAAGTCTCAATTTTCTATTCTGGAGCTGATGTTTGATTAGGAGTTTGCAAATTTGTAGGGTTTACACCTTTCAAAGTTAGTTGAGGTTGTGTTGTGCTAATCATGCAAGCGTCGGCAATGCCATCATTAGTCATTCTTTTTTTTGGAGAAAAGTTTTGCCTTTTCATTAGACGAGTTGGTGTTTGTGTGTTCTTTGTTTATCTCGAGGATTCCTTTATGGATAAGAGCATCTTCAATACTAGCCCCTTTTTTCATCAGTTTAGAAATGGTGCCATTATTGTTAAAGATTGGATGACATGAATGATTGTTTGACCTAGCATTGAGAGCCACAACAATACTAAGGTCAGATTGATAAGATTGATAGGTTGATAGGTTTCCAAGGCACTAAAAGCCACAACAATGCCTAGGAGTAGATAAATGATGATTGGTTTGGGATGTTTGATATGTTTTGGGCTGATTAGGACCAATTTTGAGTGATTTCGAGTTGATTTGGGGTGATTCTGAGTTGATTTGATATGATTCTAATTTGATATGAAATTGATACGAAAGGGGATACAAATGACAAAATATGGTCAATCTGGCCAAACAATCAAAGTTAGTAGAATGATAAAATGGGACAAATTAGTATGAAGAAGTGATGAGGTTGTAGATGTGAACCATTTTTGAGCGTCTGCATTTTTCCCCTCTTTGATACAATGTGATTTAGAGCATTGTATTAAAGAATAACTGATGAGAAAGCCACAACATGCCCCAGTAGGGATGATATATATGGGTGCCCCCTCAAGAAATTTACTAAGATAAGCATATGATAAGTCAATTTATCGACAACAAGAAGACAAAACCATAGCAACTGACGGAATGACCTGAAACTGTGTGTGCATGCCTAAAATGATGGAAAGATGTCATAACATGCGAGAAATCATAAAAAATGGTCGTATTTGGTCAAAGATGATGAGACAAATGTTAGACTAAGGTTGAACAAGGTGCAAAGCCACAGAAAGGTGATTGATAGTGTAGGATGATGCAAGAATGCAAGATGGAGATGATTTGGTGAATTAGAAGAGATGATCGTGGTGATGGAGAATGAGATGAAGAAGAAAGATGAGATGAGGAGATATTAGTATGATGAAAAGACTTTTGCTTCTAGAAAGTGCACTATATGTCAAATGGAGCTTTATTTTGATATGGCAAAGAGAATGCAACGCATCATGGCATAAAGGGCCAGAGTGCAAATGCAAGCATTTTGGGTAAACAAGCATGATGTAGACAAAAATGACCTTGTCCTTCCAAATGCATATATACATGTCCCAGACTCTCAAAGGTACATTGCAATAGACAAAAATTGAAAAATATGACCATGAACCATCCCGGACAGTCTCATAGATTAGTTTTATATCATCGAGTGGCATAGGAACATGATCAAAGAAAAACAAAGCAAAAAATAAATCACTTACTAAACAGCGTGAGCCAACAACTATCCTTGTCCATTATTACTTGCTTTTTAGTTTTTTAAGTGTTTAGATGGTGTTTGATAGGTTGATAATGTGATAGCACTGTTTGTGGATTCAGTTGATAGGTTTGTAGTGATATGTTGGATTGATTGCTGGTTCACGTTGGTCAGATAGTGTGATTGTCTTGAAGCGTAGTGCTTTGATTTTCAGTCTGCAAAGTGCAAGTGTTTATGCAAAAGGGGTGGTTATCCACAGTGAATATGTACAAGGTTTATTGCAAATTTTTGATGAGTTTTGTGATTTTTAGGGTTTTTGAGGATATTTGATTTTTTTTTGTAATTGATTTCTTCAAGTCATTTTACATTTTTTAGGTTTTTTTCAGGACATTTTATGATTTTTAGGGATTTTTTCAGGATCGTATTTGAATGTTTAGGATTTTTTCAAGACATTATGTGAATGTTTAGGATTTTTGCAGGACATTATGTGATTTTTAGTGATTTTCTCAGGACATTTTATGATTTTTATGGATTTTTTCAGGACATTATGTGATTTTTAGGGATTTTTTTCAGGAGATTTTATGATTTTTAGGGAGTTTTTCAGGATCGTATAAGCATATACAATTGTTAGCTCCAATCTATTATGTGATAGGTTTAATGGATAAAAATCACTTAGGGGTATGCCCCTAGTTCAAATTCAAACTCATGTAGCATGTAGGTAATATGCCCCCAGACAAGACACAAATCATGTACAAAGGCCAATGACAGAGTATGTATAGACTGGTAATGCTTGGCAAGATAACAAAGGACATTAACTAGTTCGTGAGCTATGATAAGGGACCAAGGATGTCTTGCAATGTGAAGGATATGATCAAGGAATGATGGAGGGGGAAAAGACCAGATGGAATCCTAATAGATGGAGGAGTGACACTGATTACACATGGTGCATGTTTGCCAGGTTTTCACCATGGTACTTTCCCAAAGCGCCTGTTTCCCATGTTTTCACTTTTGGACAAATGCTAAGAAGATATCTATTGCTGGTGCTACTAGCTGATAAGCTCTAGATCCATGAATGACCATAATTATGGAGGATTTGTTCCGAGTCTATAGCTAAAATCAAACCACTAGAAAGGCCTCGAGAGATACCATTGTGTACCGTATGTAAGACAATGTTTATCTCTTGTGAATCAAGGCATCTAAGGATAATTGGGTCAATAGAAATGTCATGTGGGATGTCACTAATGATGTCATATGCAAAGGTTTGTTGGATAAAGGACTAATTTTGGTTATTGGACAAAGTAGGTAGTTGAATTTGGGGATAAACAAAGGGATATAAGGGAGGGTTGGGAGGGTTGAGACCAATGACCTTCCGCATGAATGCTGATTGAGAGAGCTCCAAAAGACTTTGTGGCATGTTGAACACTGGAACACTAATATTCGTGGCATCATATTTTTCATTTTGTATCCTTGGGAGCTTCTTAGCTTTTGATTTTTTATGGTATAATGGTGCCTTTCAGTTTTCACCAAGAGACCTATGCTTGTTATTTCTTTCTCTTTTTGCTTTGTAACTAGAAGGTGGAGTGGACTCGCCAAAATATGCCAATGTGTTCTCTTTAGGAGAAACTACTTCTTTATGATCTTCAGTCATAATGCCTTCGAAGTCCATTATGAGAGTGTCATCATTGTTGATTTGATCAAAAATTGGTGGTCCGCACTGGTCCCAATCCAAAGGTTCAAGATAACTTGAGGAGATGTCATCATCAATGTTGAATGGGCTTTGGTTGAAGGTAGATATATGGGTAACTGATTCAACTGGGTCATTGGGGTTATGCTCAAAGGCTAGGGGATTGTTATTTTCAAGTGGGATATCCTCAGATGCCTTTTCATCATTTGAAACATCCATAGTCTTACATGTAGGTAGTGTGGTACTAGGAGGACCTATTCATAATGGTTTAAATCCAAGCCCCAAACTAGGAGGTTGTCCTTCTATAGTGATAGGTTCAGTGATTCCTTGTTTCTGAGATCCAAGACCACTATAGCCATCATAGCCTTGTTTCTGCATGATGGTAAACCCAAGTCCATACTTGCTAGGAGATATCAAAGTGGGTTCTTGTTCTGCTTTTGCTTTCTGAATACATACGGATGTATTCTCATTGATAGAAGTATAATTCTTTGTACTGATGGGAGAAAGTGGTGATTCCCTAATGTGAGAGAGTTGAGACATAAATTACTCTCCACACCCATTGTATTCAATCTTCATCTTTTCCTTGGCTATACTTAGCAGTATATCAACATCCACATACTTAGAGGAATTTTTGGGTTGTGCTTCATTATTTTTTAGGATTTGGTATGCAGTAGCATCTCTTAGATTAGCACAAAACTGGAAAGGATCTAGATCATTGGGGATGGTAACCTCTATGTTGTGATAGGAGAACTCCAAACATTGATGATATGTACAAGGGACTGCTTTCATAGCATGAAGCCAAGGGAGTCCTAGTATCATGTTACAATTCATTTTGACGTCTAGGACATGGAACAATGTTTCTTCAGTAGCTGGACCAACTCTGACAAGTAATGTGATGATGCCCCTAGAGAAGTGTTCACTAAGCTTTTATTGTGATTCTTTGAGAGGGATCCACATCATCTTTAGAATAACCCAAATTGTTGACAACCTTAATAGTATAGATGTTCAGTACTACACCTCCATCTATTAAGACACGTCTGACTTTGGCCTTATGGATGAAGACTTTGAGATAAAGGGGATCATTATGGTTAGGTTTCTCCTTAGGAATATCTCGGGGTCAAAAAGTGATATGTTGTGACGCAAATAGGTTCCCAACCATGGCTTGAAACTGGGCAACATCAATGTGATCTGGGACTACTAACTCTTTAAGGGCTTGCTCCAAGATCTTCTGATGTTGGGGAGATGTACTTAGTAGGTCCAAAACGGATATTTGTGTAGGGGTTTTTCCAAGTTGTTGAAAAAGGCTATAATCAGATGAAGTAAGAGCACTAGGTCTACTTGGAGGTGCAAGTCTAGTAGAAGGAGTAGGTCTAGATGGGGCTCTAGGTAGGGTGATCTTGCTACAGCATGCAGTGACAGCACAACAAGGGTCTTTAGCCTTCAATGTGAATGTGGATATCCGAAAGTCAGACTCATTAAAGCAATTGATGGTGTGGTCATAGCCGGTGCGTGTGTAATTCACATTACCTTGTGAGTTTGACTTTGAACTTGAGGGTTTCTCTTTGTCATGATTACCCAAAGGATCTTTGAAAATAGTGTGATCAGAGTTGGATGCTAATAGTGATGGATCAACTGTGATGATGCCATCATTAATAAGGTCTTGTATTGCATGTTTCAATTGGAATCATGATGAAGTCTTGTGTCCTTTGGTGTGATGGTAATCACAATACTTTTTGTCATCCCACCAATCTGCTTTAGTTAATGGTTCATCTTTGATTGGGGGTAGCTACAAGAAGTTATTACTCAGTAACTGTTGTAATGCAGTCTCAAGTGGTATTCCCAATGGTGTGAATTTTCTATTCTTGGTTCTAGGATGTCTTTTGTCTTGTGTGGAAGTCTTAGTTTTCTATTGTGGAGCTGATGTTTGATTAGGAGTTTGCAAATTTGTACAGTTTACACCTTTCAAAGTTAGTTGAGGTTGTGCTGGCTAATCGTGCGAGCGTCCACAATGCCATCATTAGTCACATTCTTGTTTTTGGAGAAAATTTTTTCCTTTTCATTAGACGAGTTGGTGTTTGTGTTTTCTTTTTTTTATCTTGAGGATTCCTTTACAGATAAGAGCATCTTCAATACTAGCCCCTTTTTTCATCAATTTAGAAATGGTGCTTGGACTCTTGATTTTAAGTTCATACATTAAGCCAGGGACTAAGTTTTCAATGCACAAGTTTACTTGTTGTTCTTCAGGAATGTCTAGTGAGCATTGACTAACTAAGCTTCTCCAACGGAGTAAGAATGTGATGAATGATTCTCCCATCTTCTATTTAGTTGAGCACAAATCAGAAAGTGTCACCTCATTTGTAATGTTAAAGGAAAAGTGCGAGATAAACTTGTCTGCTAGCTCTGACCAAGATTTGATATTAACAGGAAGTTTGGACTACCATTCAAGTGCGGGCCCACCTAGAGAACGAGGGAACAATCTCATATCGTAAGTGGGTCCATCAATGAGTCTAGTACATGAAGCACAAAATTCACTGATGTGGTCAATAGGGTTGCCTTTTCCACAGTATTTTTCAAACCTTGGAGCCTCAAAGTGTTTTGGGAATGGAGGCATATACAAACTTTTATCGAATGGATTAGGACATAGGTCCCTTTCTGTATATAGAGCATGTTTCTTTTGGACTCCCATTTCCTTGACTTGTTTGGAAAGTTGTTTGAATTGTTGTAATAGTTCTTCATTGGGGCTTTGCGTGATGGTCTTTCCTTCGAGTCTTTTGTGTCTATGAGTTGACTGCTTGCTATGGCAAGAACTTTGTCTACTCGGTTCTAACATTTCTGTGTCTGATGAGTCTGATGAAGTGTCACTAGGTGGTGGAGGTATGTTGGCACCTCGAAGATAGAAAGGTCCCTATTGTTGGGGAGCTCGTTGTGGCATTTTTTGTGGGATTGACTGTGATTGTTGTACCATGTGTTGTTGTTGTGTCTTGTGTTGTGGTTGTTGTTGGGATACCTCTGTTGGTTTTATGTGAGACCATGTGTGTGCTTGTTGTTCTAGAGGTATTTGTTGAGGTTGTTGTGGCACATGTTGTTGTTGTAAAAAATGTTTTTGGTATGCGATTTGTTGCTCAAGGAATCTTTGGTATTCCAACTGCTGCTTGAGTTGCTCTTGTTGTTTAGCAAACATCAATTGTTTTTGTTGGAATTGTTTTTGATAAATTGTGTGTAAGTCAAGTGGGTCCACATGGGATTGCATGTTAGGAATGTTGGATGTTTGCCCCACTTGTGTTTTTTGTTGTTGCATTTGATGTTGTTGTTGATATGTGGGATGTGTGTCAAGTGGATGTAGACTTGGTTGTGCCTTGGAAGTGTTGAGTCCTTGTACCATTGTAGGTTTTTGTTGTCGTGCGGGTTGACTAAGTCCTTGAGAATTGAACGTCATGTTTGTATTGTTGTTTTGGTACCTTTATGTTTTAGATGTTCCTGCTTGTGACATCATATTGACTTGACTATGAGTTGTGTCCCTGTTAGGAATGGGCGTAATGTCAATAAGACTTTTCCTTTGTGCATCTATAGGGATGGTTGCACTTGATGTTTCACATGTTGTATTTATGAGAGGCTCCATAGTGTTTGATGTCATAGCACTTGGTAAAGTTAGGAGCAAAGGTGTACTTTGTTGATTTGCCTCCAAAGAAGGTATGCCTAGAATCCCTAGAGCATGGGCCCCTTTAGGTGCATCTTGTTGTTACATCATGTGACTAAAATCAAGTGTTAATGTCCTTTTGGGGTGTTTAGGGATTGGTGGTATTTCATCAAACAAGGGGTTGACATTGATGTGTTCAAATGTACTTTGGAGGATTTCAATTGTTCGTTCTTGATGGGATCTTATAGGTGCCATTATTGTGTTTGAAAACTCCAAATGTTGTTTTCCCTTGTCTAAGTCCAAATTTATCATGGGTTGGATGTTTTCAATTGTTGTGTTGGTTTGATTTTTGGACCTAAGACCTTCCAAGTTTGGATTAAATTTGACAATTTCTTGAGCTGCCAAACGTTTGACATTCTTGCAAAAAAATTTGTCTTGCCATGCCCTAGCCATTTCTTCATTAGTGATGCCATAATCATTGTTAGAGTCATCACTTAGGTGTACAATACCTTGTTGTATGTTTGATGTGTTAGGTTGGCTGAATTCAAATGAATGTGATTGTTCATATTCAGGTGAGGTTGGTACACTTCCTTCTCCTAGTGGCATCGACACGAATATAGGTTCAAAATCAGGACCCCATTGAACCATCCCATGTTTGGGGGAAGTGTTTGGAGGAAATATCATGGTAGGTGTATTGTTCAAGGTTTTTTGTGCCATATCTTGAGGATCTTGTGGATACATGTTCAAGGGATCTGCTAGTAATGGTTGTGATGCCTCGATTTGGTCTTCGTCAAAGGTTTGTTAGATTTTGTTGCTCTTTATTTGTCTTGGATGAGGCTTTGGTTGTGCTTGTGCCTCAGAAAAAAAATTTTGATAGAATTCCTCGGCTCTCTGAGCTGATTGTCTCCTAGTAAGTGCTAGCATGATACCTAAGAGTGCAAATGCAATGGAATTTTTGAGTGTTTTGGGTGATTTTAGAGTGGTGGGTATGCAAGATATGAGTGTTTTTATGATTTTTAATTGTTTAGGAATGTTATGAAATGTGAGGAAATGCTAAATGAACTATGGTTTTGATGTGCAAAGTGAAAATGTCCTAGGGATATTATGCAAATGCAAAATGCAAGGTGATGGTTTGAAGTTTGACTAGAGGGGATGAAAATGACTCTAAGTTATGAAAAATGACAATTAGGGTTATGTTTTGGACTTGTTAAGGAGGCTAAAGGTTGATTTATGCAAGGTATACCATGCAAAGGATGATGTTCTAGGGTTCATAATGATGTTTGGGACATGCAACATGAGGGTAAATGCTCAAGAAGGCAATTTGGTTGATGGACAATTTGATAGGGTTTGGTAGTGAAAATGATGCTAAGGATTTTGATCAATGCAATATGAAGGGGATATACCAATAGGATAGGTCAAAATAACGTTTGGGGATGCTAGGGATATGATTATTATATTACAAGGGTATATGGAAAGTTTTGAACTTAGATAAAACCTTTTGAAAGTATTTTGCCTAAGAGTTTAACCTTGTGATAAAGGACTTTGGATCTTGACCAAAAACTAATAAAAGATGAAAAGATCAAATTGATAAAAGATGAAAAGGTCAAATATATCAAGACATAGATAAATTTTGACCAAATAAAATTATAAGCAAAGATAAAAGGACTAGTCAAGATCCATTATCCGTCAACACTAGGAAATACTCTAAGACTTATACTTTTTCTAGATTTTTGACTAAATTCAAAGGTTTTGGGGGTTCAAAATGATGTTTTGAGGACTCAAAATGATGGTTATGCTGAGAGGATATGTGATATGGACAATTTCTATGATGCAAAAGGTGATTTTGGGTGCAAGATGTGGTTTTGGGTCAAGTACAGAACAGGGAGGTCTAGAGGCTCCTAGATGTAGTTTTGGGGTCCTAAAGTGCAGTTCGGAGGCCCAAAATGGTCATGCAGGTACCCAAGTTCACCCTAACAATTCCAAGTGTGCCCTAACAATACCAACTATGTCATTGACACACTTGGAGCCAGTTTGGGTGTAGTTGGTAGTTTCTAGGAGCAGTTGATAAGCTAGTAAGAATGTTTGCTGATTCTAAGGGGTATGGTTACCAAACTGACATGCCAGGAAGCCAGGATGCTGGGGTTGATGTTAGGATCTATTGGGAGATGAAAAATGATGTATAGAATGGTGTCTTAAGTGAAGGTGATGATGATTAGGTGCTGTAGAATGCAGATCTAGGCAAGCTATTGCAAGGGGAGCTAACTAGGTACCTAAGGACACTGTTGAAGCCCCAAAATGTTATCTGGAACCCAAAACTGGATCTTAGGAGCACCAAGTGTGCCCAAATAGTGTAGAATGTTTCAATGATGTAATTGGGACCCAGTTGGGCATAGTTGGTAGTTTCTGGGCGCAGTTGGTAAGATGGGCTAAAACTAAGGCAATTCTGGAAGCTATGGTTTCAGGATTGATGTCACAGAGATGTAAATGGTAGAGGATAGTGTTAGGGCTAGTATGGATGCTCAAAATGATGGTTAGGACACTCAAAATGATGGATAAAGTGGTCAAGATGATGAATAGGTATGCAAAGATGCAAGGCGGTGAATGCAAAGTGCTGATTCTGAGATGGGAATGTGAAAACTAAGGAAAGTAAAATTGAACCTAAATGGATGCAATATGAAAAGTAATAGTTACTAAATGAGGACTAAAAGGTGCAATATGAAGTCTATATGATGTAAGGATGAAGCTTGGACTAGGGTGAATGCAAGTGAAATCTATGCAAGTGTGAGATCTACGTTTTGCCAAGCACATTTAAGAGCACAAGTCGCCATGTTTTCCAAGGTTCGAGTGTGTTGAATCAATGTTTGTAAAGTTTGATAAAGGTTGAAATGTTTTGGCAATGTGTAAGGTTTTGACAAGTTCAAATGATATCCAAGGTGTAAATTTAACATTTTGGCTTTTATATTGATTATGTTTTACACACACACAAGACACATTAAGACAAGAATAGTTGTTGTAAAAGTTAACAAACACACCATAACCTAGGCTTTTAGGACTGTATCCACTGAATTCCTACTTGAACTGAAGTTCAGCCACACTTATCTAGAGTGAACAACCCAGGATCTTGGTACCACGGGCTCCCCCTTATAGCGCACTCACTTCTCGGGGCTACCAAGATCCGCTTCCCAAGGGGAATGACTTCCCAAGGGACTGTTGCCTCTACTAAGGACCACGAGAATGTAGGATGTCTTCAAGGGCATGGGTGACCCCTTAAGCTAGTGGATAGAAAGTATTTTGGCCACTAAAACATGGTTTTTAGTAAGGGCATTATGTTCGGCAAGTGAATGATAAACTTCCGCAGAAGGTCTCCCAGCCCCGAGAATCGGGGTTTGACGCACCACAAGGGTACTCGAGGAGAGCTATCATGTAGCAATACCGCCAACACAACTTTCACTGTAATTGAGTTTTATATAGTGGCTGGAATGTTGACCTAGCTTTGGCTCGTTACCGCTCTGAGGTCGTCCCCTGGCATACCAAATATCGAGTATCTTGGTCCAAGGCAAGCCTCCTATAGAAGTTACACGGATTTCTCTTACACGCAAGATCCACGAATGGCGAGGGGAGAGGGTATGTCCAGTGCAACTCCTAGGGATCTAACACCGTAGAAATGCCATGTAAAAAAGAAAAAGGTTCTTTTTAAGCACCAAACGAAATGTTATCTAATCTAGGAAATCCACACACATAGTTTTGAAAGACACACAAAGTCTTCGACAACATCCTGCAAATAAAGCATTTGTAGTTTATGATCATGTCTTCATCCCATGATTGCCACATGCTACAAATAGACCATCAGTAACACAAAAATCACCTAATCTATTTCCTACAATGTGATAGGAACTTGAAATGCAGATTTTGATTGGTGCATGTGCTTACTATGAACCTAGGTGTGCTCCGACAGTGCAAATTGCTCTCCAGAAGGCAAAAATGGCTTTGAACATCCTCAAGTGAACCCAAATAGTTAAAAATGCATCAATGACGTAGTTGGGGCCCATTTGGGCGTAGTTGGGAAGTCAGGTGCAGGGTGTGGGGAAATGGGTGCCTAGTCAAAACCCAAAAATTGAAATTTTCAGAGCTACACTCCCAAGTGTGCCCAAATAGTGTAGACTATGTCAATGAAAAAGTTAGGGCCTAGATGGGTGTAGTTGGTAAGTTGGAAACAACAGAAAGAGGCTTTGGTGTCTTCTGGGCTCCTAAAACTGCTCCTAGTGGTCCCAAGTGTGCCCTGACAAAGCAGAGTGCGCCCTAGGACAGCAAGCTAAAAGAATGTATGAAACAATAGAATATAAGCATTTTACTGGACCCCCTGATTAATCTATGTGTGAAAAGGAAGAGTAGATAGTCGTTATACCCTTCCAAGTGAGCTCCTTCCTTGCACCTACAAGCACAAACAAGAAAACCCAAGTTAGATATGCATGTTCACATCGGGTTCACCAAATGTAGGACCAGAAAAATGGGTAATATGCATAACACACTATTAGAAAATCACAAACTAATTCAACATGTATTAGAACCCACTACTCTACCATGAAAGCCAAACTAATTAAGAAAGTAATAGAAACCCCCTTTTTCATTTGTAGCTCCCATGTTCTTCTTTCTTCTCCAATGATTGTAGCTCCAATTCACCTATAGTACACACGAGGTTGAAGCCAAAGCCTATGATGTGGATAATGCCATGAGAATACTTGAAGTGTGATTTTATGTGAGAGAGAGAATGCAACATGCAAAGAAGTAGAGACTCAAAGATTCAACAATTTGGATTTTCAAAACTTAAGCATCCGATTCAAGGACTCAAGGACTTAAGAATTCTAGATTCAAGGGACCCAAAATGGGAGAAAGAGTGTCCAATTTATAATTTTCATGTAGGGTGAGAACATTGGATTTGTCACCCATATACATGCGATGTGGCAAGAGATTCCTATGACGCATATGACGAAATATGCCAAAAGTAGGATTCTATGACACATGAGAGTCAAATTTGGAAGAGCATCTATGACACGTCATAAGATTCCTCAACCCACTTAAAGCCAAGAATCTATGACGAATAAGCCAAATAGGGACATGCATAAGAGGTAATAATAATTCCTATGATGCATATGATAGAATATGCCAAAAGTAAAATTCTATGACACGTCATAAGATTCCTCAACCCACTTAAAGCCAAGAATCTATGACGAATAAGCCAAATAGGGACATGCGTAAGAGATAAGAATATTTGATTATGAAAAATCTCAGCCAAGTGTCAAAGGAGGATCCATGAGGTGTCACATCCAAGTGTCATGATGATGCAATATTTTATGGAATATTTGAATTAAAAATCCTCTTATTCCACAAAATAAGAATTAGTAGAAAATCTATGTGCTTGATATTTGATAAGAATAAGAATTAAATATTTGATATCACCTGATTGTTGTTCTATGTGCTTGTTTATCTACTTGCTTGCTCAAAATGATTGAAATCTTCCCTCTATTTGTAAGCAGTCCTGAAACAGTGGCACTTCGCTTAGCTGAAGACTTGTGTCTTGAACTTTGACTAGTATCATCTCTTAAGTTACCTTTGGTCTTCATTTCTTAATGTTTGTCATACCTTGTGTCACATTGGTCATAATCTGTGGCTGTTCTAGCCTTTAAATCAGACCATTTGTGCCTAGGTGGACAACATTCTTGTTATTATCTCATCCTTTTTTAGACTCAGTCTTAGTGTGGTCCTTGTCCAAGTTCTAGCTTTTTGTCATTGTCTATGACTATTGCAACCAGAAGTGGCAACATGTTTTATCCTTATAACCTTAGACGTGGTCGTACCAGGGGTCGTAATAATGGGAGAGGTCACTTACCTTTCGCTACACAATCTATACCTAGTTCGGCTAGTGAGGCATCTTCACGATCCCCCTCACCTACTAGGTCACCTTGAGCTCAGCAAACATTTTCCATAAACCTGCAACAAAATAGGAATCCTTTGTACCAAGAGGATACTGAGACAAATAGAGGTCCTACATTACCAAACACGATGTCAGATTCCTTTTTTAGAGAGCCTTTTGAAACACAACACACTAAAACAAAACACATTCCTATAATGACTAATCATGAACCTGAACATGGTAGTCATAGTAGACATCAAGAAACACCAATGCATGACAAAGAGAAAGAGAAAGATCATAACACCATTGAGGAATAGGAAGAGGTGGAAATACTCCCTGAACACATAGCAAAATGTCGAAGAGACAAAAACTTCCAAAAGGTCAAGGAAATCCTACTCAACGAAGAGAAAGAAAAATACTTTCTCAAACTTCCAAAAGGTCATGGCTATCCGTATTGAGCAATTTATGGTCAAGAAGGGTGAACTCACTCTTCAGAGAGACACAAAACAAGGTTCCACTTCCACTAGGGATAAAACCAAACATGTCAACAAGAACTGAGAAATTGTACATGATGGAGCTATTGACAATGTCACACCCAAACCTGTTCAGGCTGCATTTAATCTTACAGATGGTCTTAAAGTGGCCAAAAATGCTGAGAAACCTCCCCTTGACAATAAGACATCTGGGAACAAATCAAGAAACTCATGGATAACACGCCCCAAGCGAGAGTATACGCCTTAGGGGGAACCTTCGGATTTGGTTTACAAAACATTGCTACAACACAAGCTTATTTCACCAATGGACAAGCCTCATCCCTATGATCCACATCCACATCCACCATGGTGGAATGAGACCTCTTTCTGTGAATATCACCAAAACAAGGGACACAAAACTATCAACTATATAAAATTGCACCATAAAGTCCAAGACATGATTGATGCTAGTGATCTTGTGGTAGATGGACATAATAAAAACTCAGACCACGAGGCATTCAAAGAACCTTTCCCATCTTATGAAAAGGGAGAGACTTTGAAGCTAGAACCCCACAACAAGGTCAACTATACCTATCCCAATGATGAAAATGTCATTCATATGGTTGAACCTGTGGATCTTGAATATTGCAACATTATTACCATTAAGGGCAAGCAAGATAACGACAAACCCAAGACACCATTTGTCTTGAGGGGCCCTACTTCCAATGCAATGGATAATGCACCCTCGTAACACTGTGCTAATGCTGTTACTCGCTCTCATGCTAAGTTGGTGCTTAAAGGCCCTGTGCCTCCTACTTCAAATACTGAATAACACAAAGACAAAGTCCTTGTTGGTCCATCCGGTAAAGGTGCAAAACCCACAATGAACTTGACAAAAACTAGTAATAGTGTTCTCGATCAATTGAAATGTACCAATGCTCAGATTTCCATCTTTGAGCTGCTTAAAACCTCACCTGCTCATAGGCAAATTCTGGACAAAGCCCTCACTGAGGCAAATGTTCCTCAAGATCTTGACCTTGAGCGATTTCAATCCATGGTAGGTCACCTGACCTCACCTTATCTTATGACCTTCTTCGAGGAGGATGACAACTCACTGAATCACCCACACAATCAGCCTCTACACATCGAGGTTATGATCCACCAGACAATCAGCCTCTACACAACCTGAATTACAAACTGAGCAATCATTCAAATTGAAAGAAACTGGCATGGGAGAGTACCACATTGAACCAGTGCTATCATTGACACCTTAGACAAAGTATAATGGCACTTTTGTCAAGGCTACAGTTCCCTTAGAGGATGAAAGTGAAAACAGAGCCATCATCGCATGGCTTTACAAAGAAGAGGCTCCCGTGGACCTAATAGAAAAAGTTCGAGAAATTACTCCTCAAAAATATGGGCCTGGCCTTAGGCTTATGAAGCATTTTGGTTACAAGGGAACTGGCCCTATTGCGTGCAATAACAATGGCCTGATCAATCCTATCAAAGCAAGTGCTCGACACAACAGTGATACAACTGGTCTAGGGTTTAACAAAGTCCCTTTCCATTTGGGATCAAACAAATTCATACCCATACCTAAGAGTTCATCTAAAAATGAGTCACAATCTGAGTCAAGTACTCAAGAGGAAGAATTTGATGATGAGGATTCCTACCCTCATCCTATTCCTTATGATCTCGCTAAATTCTTTGCTGAGCCAGATGACTTTGTGCCATGTGTTAGCACTGTGGATGATACTAGTAACTCTTCTGAGGATGATACTGAACAACTCAAATATCATTCAAAAAAGGGAGAATCTAATCGGTCATGCCGTATTGAGTATTTGTGTAAGAATCCAAAGGATGAAGGCGAGTATGTCCCTATCACTGTTGGGGAGTTCTATAATCTCTCGCCATGTAGCACTGATTCTCATGAATATGAATTTGACTCTCTTTCAGAAGCTACTACTGATAAAGACATTGACCAAGTGCATGTCTATGAAAATCAAATCGAAGTGGGTGAAACATCTAGTGTTAGGTCACGAGAGTTTGATCCAACTAATGTCCTAGAGTCATCAATTACTAACGTTCATACTTTGAGGTGTTTGAACACACCTATGGACGAAGTCACCGTAGGTCTCGAATTGCTGGTCCATGCACTTAATGACTATACTGTGAACACAATTGAACCAACCACTACTCTCTCACTCACACATCCTAAGCTTATAGACTGGAACCCCAATACATCTAATGAAGTCCCCACATTCCAGAATGACTATGCTCTCACCTGCTACATTAATTATATCAAACCTATAACATCTTCCACCAATGAGCAGAGCGTCAACATGACTGAGGCTTTCACATGTGCATGGGGAACCTTTTGTTGGAATGTAATGCCATTTGGCTTAAAGAATGCTGGTGCCACATACCAGCGGGCTGTTACCACAATTTTCCATGACTTGATGCATAAAACCATGTAGGACTATGTTGACGATACCTTGGTCAAAAGTGCTAAATGCACTACTCATCTAAAAGATTTGGGACCCATCCTAGATCGTATGGAAAAATTCAGCCTTTGACTCAATCCTAAGAAATGCACATTTGGTGTCACATCAGGAAAGTTGTTAGGATACATCATCTCTACAAAAGGAATTGAAGTAGATTCAGAGAAAGTACAAGCAATAATGGACATGCCACCACCTCGAAACATTAGTTAGACGAGAGGACTACAGGGAAGGCTTCAATCTATTCATAGTTTTATTTCATAATTGGTTGATAGATCACAACCCTTCACAAAGATCTTACATAAGGGTGTGAAATTCAATTGGAGCCAGGATTGTGAGCAAACCTTAAAACAAATCAAACAATATCTTGTCAATCCTCCAATCCTAATGCCTCCTATTCATGGGAAGCCTCTGCTTTTATACATTTCAGCCACTAACACATCTCTAGTAATCCTATTGGCTCAAGAAGACAATGACAACAAAGAAAGAGCTATTTATTACTTGAGCCAGACACTGGTCTCTTATGAGAAGAACTATAGCGTTATTGAGAAAGCTAAAATAGATCCCCTAAAGTACTTTCTCAGTAAGGAAGCTCTCACAAGAAGACTGGCTAAATGGTGCATGATACTCGGTGAGTTTGACATCCAATATGTTGAACGCAAGGCTATAAAGGGGCAGGCAATTGCAGATCAGCTAGCTAATGCACCCATACAGAGTCTTCTACCCATGAACATTGATTTTCCAGATGAGTTGATTCTGACACTCACACATCATATGTGGGTTATGTTCTTTGATGGGTCTTTCACTCAACAAGGATCAGGTGATGGCTTGCTTTTTATTACACCACAAAGATATTCTTTGCCCAAAGCATACAAGATTCTATTTCCTTGTACAAATAACATTGCTAAATATGAGGCTTTGATCAATGGCATGAAAATTTTAGTTGAATGGAGAGTGGATTAGTTAGACATCTTTGGTGACTCTTAGCTTGTTATCAACCAAGTAAATGATGTGTATCAAACAAACGATGAGAAACTAATTCCTTTCAAGCGCATGGTTGATGACTTGAAGAGGTATTTTGCACACATCACCTTCTAGCAAGTTCCCTAAGCAGATAATAAGGTGGCTAATGCCATGGCTACTCTAGCCTCCCTACTACAAATGCCTGAAAATGATCTCCAATATGAGTTCTTGGTGGAAGCGTTACACTACCCAGCCTATGACACCATCACATTTATTCCTACCTCCGTAATCAAACCATTTCGAAAGGTCTGACCTAGAATGAGAAACGTTACCTAATCTGTAATGCTTCACATTATGTCATTATTGTTGATGATCTGTATAGGAGAGGTCTCGATGAAACACTCCTTAGGTGTTTAGAAACTGAAGAGTCCAAATGCACACTAATTAATGTTCACAAGGGCATTTGCAAATCTCATTCCAATGGCCTCACACTAGCTCGCAAACTCCTTCGTGTTGTTACTACTGGCCTAAAATGGAGCAAGAAGCCATCAAGTATGCTAGGTCCTGCAAGTAGTGTCAGCTACATGAGAATCTCATTCACGCTCTAGCCAGAGAGCTAATTCCCTCTACTACAACATGGCCATTTCAACACTGGGCCTTCGACTTGGTGGGGCAGATTCACCCAACCTCTTCTAATGGACATAAGTTCATTATCATGGCTACAGATTATTTTATGAAATGGGTAGAGGCAGTACCTCTCATAGTTGCTGATGGCAAAACTATAGCGCATTTCATCACAAACTACATCATCTGCAGATATGGTGTACCATCCTCAATCATTATTGATAATGGAGGACAATTCAAAAATAAAGACCTTAAGGAACTGTGCAAGAAATTTAAGATTACACAACATTGGTCTTCCATTTATTACCCCCAGGGTAATGGTCAAGCTAAGGCATCCAATAAGGCGATCCTCAAAATTCTTCATCACACAATCAGTAAGTCAGGGAGAGACTGGCATCTCCAGATCAATCCAGCCCTATGGGCATATAGGAAAAGCATCAGGACTCCAATAGGCATGACTCACTTTGCTTTGGTATATGGGGCGGATGCTGTGCTTCTAATAGAGGTCAAGATTCCTACCTTGAGAATCTCTATGAAAGGCCTTATCACTGATGATGACTATAGAATACCTCAGCTTCAAGAGCTTGTGTTACTGGATGAATGATGACAAGTGGCATGTGATCATCTAAGAGCATATCAACAAAGGATGGCACGAAGCTACAATCGGAGGGTCAGGCGACATGACTTCCAGCTAGGTGATCTCGTCCTGAGAGAGAATCCCAAGAATCAACAACAGCGAGTACAAAAGGGAAAATTTGAACCGAACTGGCTGGGTCCTTACATCATTACTCCAGTATATGGATCTGGCACCTATCATCTTTCCACAACTAAAGGAGAAGTGTTTAAAGAACCTATCAACACTCTCCACCTGAAGCAATTTTATAGTTGATTTAATCTCAGCAAGCTCTCTGCACATATCTATATGTCCTGAAAAAAATCTAAAAATTGGAAAAAAAGGTCGTGAAAAAATTTGTTACCCTAGTGAAAACCTAGCAATAGGCACCTTGGTAACACCAAAAAATTTGAAAGATCTCAAAAAATACAAAAAAATTGAAAAATAGAAAAGTGCCATTGGTGAAAACCTAGAAACAGGCATCATGGTAGAAAAAAAAGAAAATCTTGCCAAGAAGGTGAAAACCTGGTAAACAGGCACCTCTTGTTCCCAATGCTCCATCTTGCAGTGCATCTTTTGGCTATTCTGTACAGTCACTTTCACGCTTTTGTTTTCCTACTTTTCCTACCCATGTATCGATGGATTGAGTCTTGTCCCAGCTCGGGGGCATCCCCCCTTAGTGTCACTCTTTTTGAAGTTGTCCTCATAGAATCTCTTTCATGATAGTCACTAGTTATTTCAACTACGTCTACCTACTATCGCTAGTGTCACTCTTTTCAAGGTTCTCCTCATAGAATCTCTTTCATGATAGTCACCAGTTGTTTCAAACTGCGTCTTCCTACTGTCGCTAGTGTCACGCTTTTTCAAATTCTCCTCATAGAATCTCTTTCACAATAGTCACCAGTTGTTTCAGCTCTGTCTGCCTACTATCGCTTAGGTCACATCTCTATTGCGTCAGTCACCAGTCATTCTGATTGTGTCTGCCTATTGTTGTCACCCTACTAAAGAGATTTCTTTCGAATGTATTATGGATATTAGCACTTGACATCAATCCCAAAACACTGAATTCAAAAATGATATCTTGTTTGGATATGTTGAGCTCTTCCTTTGTTTTCTTTGTCTTTGCTTTATCATACCTCCTCGAACAACTTGATGATGTCATCTTCGACTAGGGAAGTAATGAGTGGGGGCATGATCTTTTTCTTTGCTTGTTGTTTGTAGTTTAGTTCCAATAAGTTGATCTACTCCTATAAGAGGGGTGTCTACTATAAGAGCCTCCATCTCGTATTGGATGGCCATGTGTACCTTGACTCCTTTTATATGAATACATCAATAACGTCGGTTCTTCTCCTTGTTTGTTGGAGTGAACTCTTCATGCTATAGTAAATAATGATACTCGTCCTGCTAAGTGAACGTACAGGTCACTGCGAGTATATTTAGCACACTTCTGTCTCAGGTTACGAACACAAGGGTCATTGCAAACAGAATAAATACTAAATACTTAGCATAAGAGGGATCTCCCGTGTGTTTGGTGTGCCTATTACGCAAGAAACATTCAGGTCATCCTAGCGTTTATGCTTTGATGCTTATGTTAACTTGCTACATTAAAAGGGACAAATGTTCTGGTCATTCTGGCTTCTTGTGCCTTGAATGCTTACATTTAATCCTGAAAAACCAATAAGGTATGTTATATTCATATTTCCATGATTTCAATGTCAGTGGAAATTGTATGACCTACAAGCTTTGTTTTATATCCGGTGATGATTAAATATTGAGGCTTGGTAACCAGACCTAGGGTTGCATTTAACATATTCTCGCATTGCATACTTCATTTGTATAAGCATGCGATTCAATTGTGAATCTACTTTCACCTTCTCTGATGAGGGATTGTTGATCTCTTTAAAGTATCATGTTCTTCACGACTGCACAAATGATCGATTAATCACTCTTTTGGCTACTTTGGCTACTTAGAACCCTTTTTTTTTAAGATCAAATTCGAAATCTGACACACTTAAGTGGCTCAAAAATGCATTTTAGAATTTTGGGCAATCCAAATTCTTTTGATAATTTGCGATTCTTGAAATCTTTTCAAATCAAACTTGGACTTTTGGACCTCAAAATCACTTCGGATCAACTTCCACATTTCTTCAGATCGTTCTGATCTCTTCAATTTATTATGATCATTTTGATCTCCTCATCTTTTCTTTAGATCGTTCTGATCTCTTCTACATTCTGTTGAATCTCAAAATTGATATACTGCTCCACATCATATTTCTGGTGTGTCATCTTTTGATTTTGCTCCCGAGGGGGCAGGATGATTACATCATTGAATACTTATTACTCAGGGCATCTCGTTCCCATCTTATGTCCTCGTCACTTAGGGCATCTCATCACTCGGGGCATCTTGTTCCCTTCTATCTGGCATCTTTTCTATCTATCTTATCTTTTCATCAATTGATCAACCTTATAATAGCTCCTCTCAGAGTTTGATGGAAAGGTATTGGGACAGCCTAAATCCCAACTCTTGAGGATCAAGCCTCATTCTAGGGATGATTCTACAACTCATGATTAGACTTTGTTATCTTTTAGCAATCTTAGGTATCTAGGTGTTCTATCTGGATCCTTGAAGGTTAAGCTCCGTTTTGGAGATAATCTTCTAAATGCTTTCAATCTCAGGTATCTAGGTGTTCTATCTAGATCCTTGAAGGTTAAGCTCCGTTCTGGAGATAATCTTCTAAATGCTTTCAATCTCAGGTATCTAGGTGTTCTATCTGGATCCTTGAAGGTTAAGCTCCGTTCTGGAGATAATCTTCTAAATGCTTTCAATCTCAGGTATCTAGGTGTTCTATCTAGATCCTTGAAGGTTAAGCTTCGTTCTGGAGATAATCTTCTAAATGCTTTCAATCTCAGGTATCTAGGTGTTCTATCTAGATCCTTGAAGGTTAACCTCCGTTTTGGAGATAATCTTCTAAATGCTTTCAATCTTAGGTATATAGGTGTTCTATCTGGATCCTTGAAGGTTAAGCTCCGTTCTGGAGATAATCTTCTAAATGCTTTCAATCTTAGGTATCTAGGTGTTCTATCTGGATCCTTGAAGGTTAAGCTCTATTCTAGAGATAATCTTCTAAATGCTTTCAATCTTAGGTATCTAGGTGTTCTATCTGGATCCTTGAAGGTTAAGCTCTATTCTGGAGATAATCTTCTAAATGCTTTCAATCTCAAGTATCTAGGTGTTCTATCTGGATCCTTGAAGGTTAAGCTCCGTTGTGGAGATAATCTTCTAAATGCTTTCAATCTCAGGTATCTAGGTGTTCTATCTGGATCCTTGAAGGTTAAGCTCCGTTCTGGAGATAATCTTCTAAATTCTTTCTATCTTAGGTATCTAGGTGCTCTGCTTGGATTCCTTGGGATTAAGCTCTGTTCTAGAGATAGTCCTTAAAAGCTTAGCAATTGGTCTTCGTATCATCAACTTTGGAACCAATCCTTAAATTAAATCACTTTTAATAAATATGCCTATCTTGATTAATTAAATGTAATTATTTAATTAAATGAGAAAGGTATCTTTATAGTTGCACTTGTGACCAGTGATGACTATGTGATTTTTTTGATGTCTGTTAATAATGGCCCAATGATGAAAATAAGTTCTTTACATTTTCTAATGAATGATGAACACAAAATCCAATGTTATAATTGCTCTTTTGCAAGTACACCATTGCATTTTCATGTAGCTTGCATTATTAGACTTCATGTTAGTTTGCATTTTTAGGCTACATTATGAGTTTGAGAGCGTTCTCCCTTCATCTTTATTGTGGACTTTTAATCAACTATGGTCATGTTTTGATCTTCATTTCCTTATCTTCTTTTATTATCTCAATCAAAATTTCTATCTTAAACAGTTGATTGATTTGGGGGCATTTTCTTTTCTTCTTTCCATATGTTTCAAACTCCTATCTTCCATTTTCTTTATCCCCCACTTCTTTTCTTCTAAAATCACCTTTGGGGCATAATATTTCATGCTTGATGATCTACCTTGGTTCAATGGTTCTTATATCTTTCATCTTACATCAAGAACCTTATCTTTTGTTCGATGTGATCAAATTTATCAATTTGTTGTCTCTCCTCTATCTCATTTCAATTTCGATCATGAGGGGGCAATAATTATTAACTTCAATATTGATTTAATTTCTTTCTTTGACTACATGTGTTCCCAAATCGATCACACATTAGTCAAAGAGGGGAAAATGTATACACCCTAAAATGGTCACCTAGACTATGGGCCCCCATTATTCAATTTATCAATTTATCAAATTTCTTGAATCAATGGTTTGCAATATTTTATTAAATCAATTCAAATCAATTTCCTTGATCAAATTCGATTATTTTATTTCTAAGGTTGGTCATTTTATCCTAAGTCTTATTTAATTAAAAGAAAATCTCCTCTTTTAATTAAATAAAATAGGTCCCTATTTAATTAAAAGGAAACCTCTCTTTTAATTAAATAATTCATCCACATTTAATTAATTAAGAGAAAAATCCCTCTTTTAATTTAATTAAATATCTCCTATTTAATTAAAAGAACTTGCTCCCTTTTAATTAAATAAAAATCCCACTTAAATATCTCTTGTTGATGAAAGAGAAATAAAATAAATTCTTTTATTTAATTTCTAGACTTAAATGCACATATTTCTAAGTGGGACTTATCTTTTCACTTTCTTCTCAACCACTCCTCTTTTCTCATTGGTGGAATTTTGTCTCACATGGATCAAACTCTATTATCCCATATTGGTTGTGAGAAGCCTCTCACCTCCATAATTTCCTTTATAAGGGAGAGCCCTCTCCTCATTTTAGGGGCGGATGATGTTATTGTTATGCTGCAGGTTTGAAGAGCAATTTTTGAAGAAGGAGTTTTTGAATGCGAAAGCTTATTGTGGAGAACTTCTATCTTCTTGTCTCATTCTCTCTTGCACCCATGGCTTTCATCATGGGCTTTTATCATTGCATTTGCATGTTAGTTTAGAGTCATATTTGCTTTCATAAGATTAGATCTTGCTTTCATAGATTAGATTTTGCATTGTTCTTGCATTGTTATCATATAGATTAGCTTTCATCTCCATTTGCATGCATTTTTGGATCTTTGAATCTCTCATTTCTTGGTGTACTTGCATGGGCATGAACTAGGTCAAAACAAGGGCCTCCATTGCAAAACCCTTGTACTCCATGACTAGAGAGCTATGAGTCACCATGTGAGACATCATTCTTGAGTAATCTTGAATATAATGATTGATAGAAGTGTGCTCACATTTTAGGCATACACTAGGCAGGTAAACCTTGAGGTTCTAACATATGATACCAGTGCAATTTAAACATAAATTTGAACCTAATAACTACAAATGCAACCCTTATATCTCCTAATAACTCATGTAATAACCCAGATCTACAGTAGCTAAATGCAAATCTATGAAATTCATAAGTTGAGTTAAGGTTAGATGTTTTAGCTCTTCAACATGAAAGGGAGAAAAACATTTGATTAATAATGTTGAATTCAACAAAACTTCAAATACATAGCAACATGAACAAGTGATCCTATAACTAATTAGTGCCTAATCCATTAGGCAGTTCCATGAGTCAAATACATACATATGGGTACCTCAGACATATTTTTATCTTCAGATATCTAATCTATCTATTCACCTTGTAAATAGACATCCATGTTCAATCTAAATCTCATTCTTACATGACATCCCCCTCACTAAACTTGCAACCCTACTGATTTCTTTGAAGCATTTACATAACCCCTTGAGTTATAGGCAACAATGAAACAACATACAACCTTAAGGGATTGCAACTATGACCTAGGCTCTATGATAAAACATTGAAAATTCACTGAGTTGGGAGATGAGAATTAGAATGAAACTAATGAAATTCTTGCTCATTTGTATTCATTTCCTTGAAACAATACAATCAAATGCATCAAATCAAAATATGAAAATACCTAACATATTAGAACTAGCTATATATATCTTCCTACTATTGTTCATACAAGAGAAATTGCTAAAAGAAATGTGGTGTCACAGTATGGGAACACATAAAAATTGGATCCAAAACATGTTATCACAGTAGTGACTGGTTTTTCTCCAAAGATTGGACCCACCTACAACCAACCTTACAATAGATAAGAGAAAGAAATATATAGGAGAAGAAATCCTAGATTTGAGCAAAACATGACATCTGTCCACTTGAAAAACCTCTCCTAACAAGTTAAAAACATCTCTCTAATCTCTCCCCTCAATTGGTGAATTGAATCTTCATCATTTGGCCTCCCACATGCAAAAATATCTCAGATATTGGGTTGAAACGATAACTGATTTTGATGCCCAATCTTTACTCAAATTAAAAATGAAAATCAGTTAAAAATGACTTCTAAAAGCCAAGAAAACCCTTTAGAATCAAATTTCTTCACATTCAGACTTCAACAAGCCTTCATATTTACCTCCTATCTGATTTTGACATCTCATGATGAATTCTACCCATTCCACTGAGAATGCCCTAGAATTTACAAATTGGCTTACAGACTGAACCAATGAATTGTTGTACAAAATCTAACCTCAAATTTGGAAAATTCATCTTCTCCTAGTTCCAACAGTATATTATAGTGCTTATTTTGGTCAAAAAATGCCCCCCTGGTAGCAGTTTGAAAAATAGGCACCTAGGCTATGAACATGCATTAAATTTCAAAAATTTAAAAATTTACATAGTATGAACTATATAAATCATTTAAATTTATTCACTTTATTCTCTCTTCCCACCTTGCCACTTGTCTGCTTTCTATTGGTTATAATTTTTGAAATATTAATTAATTAATATTTTAATATTAATTAATTAATTTAATCCTTTAAACCATTTTAATTCCTCCACATTACACTTCACCTTCTCACGAGAATGATATATTAATATCTTATTAATATTTCCCATATCCTTTAGTAGCGGAGCCTCTTCACATCCCCTTTACACTCATACGCTAGTCTTTGAAATGTAACACTAAGACCGTCAAATTCTTCCTTTACGACCATATGGGATCTTCCAATTTTGATGCCCTTTACGCTCTTATGGGAACCTCATATCACTAGGAGCATTTTAAAATTTTCTCATGCCCATATGCTGGGCCTCAATTTTTGGAGCATCAGGAGCCTTTGAAATTTCAACCTTCGATCTCACGAGTTGAGCGTAAGATCGGGCATCTCCAATCCTACCCTTCTCAACTTTATGCTCGGCTACCACGTGTGACTTCTTCCACATGGCTTGGTCAAAATTTGGTCTTCTATTCAACTGGGTGGACCCCACGCGAAGAGTCCCTTTGTCTATAAGGAAGAACCTTAAGAAAAATCCCTTTCTAACATCTATGTATAAAGACACTGTAGGATAACATATTCCCAACAATGTGGGATAAAACATTTTGGACTTTTCCCTTTTACCATGGTGTTAAGCTCTTCCCTGCCAAAATGAGTTTGAGGCATAAGTAGCTCTTGCCATTAAGACAACAAAAGTGATAAAAAAGCTAATGACCACTCCGTAGAGAGCCTTTGCATGAGTATCTTCTTTCCTACAATACATGGGACTATTCAAACTCTGACTGGCAGCTTCCTTGCACTTTAGCTACTTCCTTATTTTTCTTATGCATGTGTGCTTCCCCTTTTTGTGTGAGGTTTCTGCACATGTGGGGTCTCCTTTCTATTTGTGGGCATCCCCTATTCTTGCTCATTGTTTTGTGTGAGCTGCTTCCTATGGAGTTTCCTTTGCCCAGCATGTTCTACTCTTTAGACTGTCACCTTCCAATTCCTTGCTAGCTTGTTTATAGATGCCCCCATTTCAATTGTGTGGGCTCTCTATTTTTTATGGTGACTTCTCAGCACTTTGGACCTATGTCTATGCATGAGTTTTTTCTTACTACCTATGGCTTTTGCTCCTATTTTTTAATGTTTTAGGGTGGCTTTTCATGGTGTGGGCTATTTTATGCTGCCCTTTGCTTATGGATCTCTTCATTCTCTTGGATGGCTTCCCCATCAAAAGCTATTAACTTGTCTTTTGACTTCATCTCTAACTCATTTCTAACTTGGACAGGATCTGGCACAAAGCGGAAATAAATTCCTTCAACTTTGAGTTTGTGAACCCTGTCAATTGAAGGAGGCACAACTTTTGCTCCTTGACCTAGCCCAGGTTGTCTCTATACCTATGCTAGGATCACATTTGCATCTTCTTTTCTAAAGCACAGAAGCCTAAGTGACTTTTGACTATTGGGATCCAAAACAAGAACAAATTCATTGTTGATATTACAGATTGTATAGATATAAACTCCCCGAAGCCTCTTTGACACAGACTATTGACTCAAAGGAAGCTAGAACATGTGTTTGGCCTCCAAAGGTTTCGTTGCTTTGAAATGGCTTCCTCTTAGCTGGCCGCAACCTTATCATGGCGTAAACTCTTTAAAATGCATGGGATAATTCATTTAGAAGTTGAAATATACCCTCACCATATACATCATTTGGCATTACCATTCAAAATGGCATCTTGAACAAAATCCTCACATTGAGAAAATTAGCCTGAAAGAGCATCACTCAAGGCACCCATTATGTCAAATACTTCTTACATATCACTGGCACTTTGCATGTCTTCTAGCCAATTTAGAAACTCGTTTGAGAATCCCAACATACCCTTCACATCCTATAACCTTTCTCTCATGGTAACTTCTCAAAGCTCCATGCCAAGAGATCACTACTATCATCATTAGCTTTTCCATTGCTATTGATTTCCATGCCCAAATTTCTACTTTTTCATGCACCTAGCTTATTGAACTTTAAGAAGTGCTGCAACTACTCTATAAGCTCTATATAAATGAGCATGAATCTTCTTTGCTGATTTCATTATATTTTGGATCCATTGTTTCACAATCTAAGGATGAAGCATGAGATGATGTAGGGCTATCAATGGTGAACGTCCATGCTTGTATTTTGTTGTAGGTTTCCTTAAGTCGTGGGTTGTCCTACTCCTTACACTATAGATACTGCTAGCCATCATGCTCTTCATGTTATCCCAATCAATTCCCTTGAAAAAGGATGGCTCTTTAGAGAAACATAACCATTAGGACCAGTACCAAGCCGCTTGCAAGGGTCAATGTCCAATGGATAATCGATAAAGTCTGTTACTTCAGGAGAAAAGTAATTAGGAAATTCAAATTTCCTATCCATAACCATTTAGAATATGAGCCACTCACCAACATTTTTAAAAGGTGATATACCTGACATTATCTGATACAAAGTGCAACCAAGTGCCCAAAGATCATTCCCAATACAAAGCTTAGAGGTTCTTTAAGTTGAAATCTTTAGAAAGAAGTATTGTAATTATTTAAAATACCCAAAAAAAACTTTTGTCAAATAGTAACACTATTATGAATTCAAATCAGTCCATCATTCTGAAGCAATTAGTCGGACCCCAAAGTGGGTCTAGCTAAAACAAATTTGGTTTCTAAATGACTAAACTGCAAAACTGACCTATTCACCATCCAACACTGTTTTGAAAGAAATTCAACCACTGAATAATCAAATAAAACTCATTTTAACTCTCTTTTACAGACTGTCAATTTTGCATCAGGAGGTCCTTTGACTGGCCTTAAAAATTGACCCAAACACCTGACCGAGGTTTGAGATTGAACACATTGATTCTCTGTTCCACATATTCCTACCCTATCAAATCTTGTCTAATGAAAAATTTTACGTATTGACCTTCAAATTTGTCTCCTCAGAATTACTTGCAAGTAAACATTTTAGAAACAACAAATCACTTTTGGATTCAGCTTTGAAAACTAGGTAAACTAACACTTGGGAAAACAAAAATTGGGGCATTAGTTCACTGTCAAGAGGAGAGTATGAATCTAGGATTTGGGCTCATGATGAATAAATAGGTGCAAATGGAGAGAGGTCAAAGTGGGCTACTCAAAATTTGATGACTGGAAACAATGACAACATTTTTCGCAAATGGAATTGACATCGAAAAGTGTGCAGACAGATTCATCAAGACTTAAAAATTGGCACACTTGAAGTATTTTTAGAGCACAATATAGTGGTACAATCCATTTGACCTCACCTATCATAGATTTCAAGTTATAACATCATGAACAGGGGTACTAATAGCTCAGCATATACTGACACTAGTAAAAAGTTAGAAATTACATTTGGAATTGCATTTGAAAACTAATCAAATAGATTCATCATAAGCTCAAACTTGAAACATAGAAATTCTTTGACCTCTATAATGTAATGAAAAATGAATTTCATCATTTGGGTTAACCAGTCAAAAGTTATAACTTGTCAAATATGGCTTCCCATAATTTAGAATTAATTGCAAATGCATGAAAATAGTAAACTACCAACTTTGAGGGATTTGAAACCTAGTCAAATGGACTTGTAATGACTCAAAATCTGAAACATAGGCTCTTTGGTAAGGACACTAAATACTCCCAAAGTAGGGAGTCATGAAACATCACTGGGTGTGAGATATTCACATGCAAACATGGCCTCCTGTCACTATTTGACACTATGGCCTCAAATGTATAGCCAAGTACAAATTCATCAAAAGTGTTTATAGAGTTTAGTTTCTTCAATGGTTCTCAAAACTGGGGCTACGATTTTGAGCACCAACATGCTGAATAACCAAAGCTTGGAGAACGTTAATTGGAGATTAGCCTCTTAGGCTAGACAAATTCTAAGTTTATGTAGTTCCTTGGATTATGTCTCCTTTCGTAATATCCCTCACAAATGGAATAGAATTGCGGATTGTTTGGCGAAGTGGGCTTTACAGAATGTGGATAGTTGGGATACTAATGGAAGGGATGAGTTACCCTAGGAATATCATGAGATTGTGGATCAGCTGTTATTGGAAGATAGGAATACGTAGTGTTGTTGTGAGCCTCTGGCCTTTGCCTTGTAATCTAGATTTGATTCAATAAACCTTTACCCCTTTCTTCAAAAAAAAAAAAAAAAAATCTGTCCTTTTATTAAATAATCTTATCTTATTTAATTAAAAGAAAATATCATTTTAAATAAATAAAATAATCTCAATTAATTAAAATCAAATCTCTCTTTTAGTTAAATAAACTTATCTTGTTTAATTAAAAGAAAAAACCCTTTTTAAATAAATAAAATAATCTTATTTAATTAAAAGAAAATCTCTCTTTTAATTAAATAATTTTATCTTATTTAATTAAAATCTCTCTTATAATTAAATAAATAAATCCCCACTTAAAACTCTCATTTTGATGAAAAAAGGAAATAAATCAAATAAAATCTTATAAAGATTCCTATTTTTTTAACAAATCTCAAAGTGGTGGGCTTTTTCCTCTTACTTGCCTTTTTAGGGATTTATCCCACATTGCTCTTGTGAGAAGCCTCCAACCTCCACACTTTCCTTTATAAGGAGGTCTCTCCTTCTCATTTGGATAGATTTTAGTTCCTATAGTATTGTTATGATGTAGGTTTGGAAAGTGATTTTGGAGGAGTTTGAACATTAGGGTTTGGACATTGGAGCTTCATTGCAACTTCTCTCTTCTTGTCTTCTTCTCTCATGCATCCATGGCTTTCATCATCATGCTTCATCCTTGCATTTTCATACCAGCTTAGAGTCATATTTTCTTTTATAGATTAATCGTGCATTCTTATTTACTTTCATATAGTAGATTTCCTTTCTTGCATTGATTTGCATTGTTATCATTTAGATTAGCTTACATCATCATTTGCATGCATATTTGATGATCACAGAGACTAGCACTCTTTCTTTTCCTCTTTGAATCTCTCATTTTATAGTGTACTTGCATGGGCATAAACTAGTTCAAACTAAGGGCCTCCATTAAAAACCCTTGTACTCCATGAATAGAGAGGTATGAGTCGCATTTGAGATCTCATTCTTGAGCAATCTTGGTTATAATGACTCATAGAAGTGTGTCAACATTTTAGCACACAGTGTGAACAAGTTTACATCACAAATATTTTTCTATAGATAAAATATGTTCTCGAACACTTTTTTCACATCTTTCATCTTTGTTGCTATGTCAACATGTCTGAGTGCAATGGCACTAGAAATATTTTCATCAACTTTTGTTCGATATCTTTTCTCAGAACATTCTAAAAGTTTGGTGTTTGTGTCCAGGTTTGTATCACTAATTTTATACACTAAATTCACCAGTTGCTCAATAATAGGTTTATCTTCATTTGGTGCTAGGTGGTTGAATGAATCATGAAATATGTCTTTCATGTCATATAGCACTTGTCTTTTCTTGTGCTCCGTTTTGAGTGACTCTTGATTCTTGTTCCTTGGTAGAGCTTCTTGTAATATGCTTATTTGTTCTATGGTGATTGTTTCTAGATCAATCTTTAGAAGTTCAATCACCTCATCTAAGTTTACATCTCCATAAGATGTGCCTTCTCCAATCATAGATGTATCAGGACTAGGCCTTGAGGACACTCAGCCTATGAAGAGTTTGACTAGGAATAGGAGATGTAGAGATTGATAGGGTAACCAATGTTTGAATCTCTATTTGTTCCTCTATTTTCATAGTCACACCTAACTCTTCAGTCCTATCATTCCCCTTCTTTGTGTTTCCTTCACCTTATGTCTAGGAGTTAGGTATAGGACTACCTTCCTAACCTATTTGGACTTGTGTGCCATCCTTCTCAAATATCAATACTACTTGCACTAAAGCATTTGGCACAAATGTATAGACATTTGATGCCATTCTGTCCTATCTTTGGTATACCACAATGGACATTGAAACATGAGTATTAGTGGTCACACCCTATTGTGCTTCTAAACCTCTTGTCTCTGTAGATGAGAGGGACACACTAGATGTGTCAATATTTTGCTTCTCCCCTAATGATATCTTGTCAATTTCATTTGTGCTAATTAATATAGGATTAGTGCATAGTTTAACAGCTAAATTTGAATCTTGTAGTATCCTCTTCAAATCATGCTCTGTCAAAAGATTGATGTTCTGCATTGTGTTATAAAAAACATCCTTTATCTTGATATTTTTTTGTTGACTTGCTTGTTCCACATGAGGGGGACTAGGACTCAACATATGTACCTTAGATACATTTTGATCTTGTTGTTGTTCTTCTTCAGTTGTTGCTCTTGTATTTGCTTCCTTTTTTGTGTCACCCTCATGACCATCTTTGACAGATCTATCCTTTGTAATCTCCACTACTTCTTGGGTATCTTTGTCCTCACCTACCTCCTTCAGTGCTTTCTTAATTATCTTTTCTATTTGTAACCCATAGATAACTTTCCATATTTGGGTGTACTATTTGACAAATTCCTCCATATTGTTCTACAAAATTTTGAAGGATCTTTATTTGGGAGAAAATTTCCCCTTGTATTTAATAATGACCTTAGTCATAGATGACTTATCAAATCTTGGCATTACTCCAGCTAAAGTAATCTCCCTTATATTCCTTTCAATAGTTAAATTGTATTGCCACCTTTTCTAAACTCTATCATATAAATTTTTGGGTAAAGAGTTGGGAAGATCAATAGGTACAATCTTAAATATTGCCATCATCTTATATATAGATTCCTCAACCTTAGTCATTTCTACCATTCCTAGTTTGTCAAACTCAACATGTGTGAACTCTGAAAAGTTTGCATTGTTCTTAATGTTATTACACAGGTTTTCTAAATTAGAAGAGGGTTTATGGTTTACCACTTGGAATTGACTGTTGCCATATGATTCAATCTTCTCTTCATCTAACTCATCTAGAGCTATATACTTCCTCCTCTTTCTTTGATCTTCCTAACTCTGCTCTGCAGTAGTAGTAGTTCTTTTGCCTTTGTATTTGTTAGCTTCCTATGTAATCTTTGTAGTGGCCCTTGTGCTAGCCCTAGTAATAGCTACTGTTGGCATTTTTTATGCTAGCTTCACAACCATATTTGGTTTCTTTTTTAGTAGATCCTTGGCTTTTATTTTCTTCTTCTCTATAGGCTTAGGTGCTTCATTGTCTTCTTCTCCCTCGGTACCTTTGTCATGTTCCACTTCTTCTTCTTCTTAGTCCTCTCCTTGACCTTGTGTTTATACAAGAGGGTCTTGAGAAGATTTCTTATTTTCTTCATACTTATCTTCTTCTTCTTCTTCTTCCTTTTCTCTCCCTTCACTAAATCTTTCCTTTAGCTTCTTCACAATTTTTTTCTTCTTTCTCACCACAAAAGTTGTCTTCAAATATATTTTGATTCTTGATTTTACTTCTTCATAATTTCCAAATGAGGTTGCACTCTTGTCCCCTTCTTCTGTAAGGAAAGTTGTGATGGTTGTTGATGCCTCATCCACATTGATTTCATTGAGAAATTGTTTGAGCCATTTGACCCTAGGAACATCTACTTTTACATATGTAAAATTAGCATCCACTAGAAAACAAACATCATCATAATATTTCTCTACTAGTGATACTAGTATCTTTAGTCTTTTCTTAATAAACTTCTTAAAGTCTTCAAAATTATCATTACTGACTCAAAGTTGTCCCTAAGTTGCTCCATGAACTCTCCAATTTGAACTACAATTGACTTATTGGTCTTCCAAGAGACTTTTCCAAATGAAGGAAATGTATTTTGCACATAAAAGAATATACAAACTAGTAATGAACTAAATTTGTATTGTGCACTCTTTTTCTTTCTTATGGTTCCCAAGTTTTCTAATAAATACTCAAGTTGTAACTTGGCAAGGTCATAAGAGTGATCCTTGTTCACTATCTTATAGCCTAAATCCATAGCCATACAAGACAAACTATTCAATCTTCTAGATTGAAAGAACTTGTGAGCAATTATTCTCACTACAAATACAATTAGGAGATATGAAATTATGTCTATTGGCATCCCTCTTTTGTTCTATACAACCCCTCTATTCTTCTCAATTACTTCCTTCACATCACTTTGCATGGTCTTAGTTCTATCTACAATAGGATACCCTATTACTCATTGAATGATCCTTTTAATCATCTTAGTCGGGCCATTTTCCAACCATATAGAGTGATCATGTATTATGCTCAACACTATCTTAATCCATTCTATTTTGAATACATCTACAAAATCTAGGGCATGGGTTAACCTTTTCTCTCTACAATGTTGTTTTCCTCCTTCAAAACTCCATCAACATAGTGTTTTCCATACAAATCTTTGATTTCCATGTCTCTAATACTTCTAACCTTACAAGTGTAACAACATCTTACATCTTGTATCATCAAAACCTATGGTGATATCATCAATAATGCACTAGTTGGATCTCCCTTGAATGCAATCTTAGGAATAACTTAGAAGGGTGGTTGTTTAGTCTCAATGCTTATCGATTGAACATTTACAACCTCTTTTCCTTCCTTCTTAAAAAAATTAGAAGAACTAGATGCCATTTAAGATAAATAGGGTTTATGATAATTTAGACAGTGTAACTCTACACACGATAATTACCTTATAAATTTGATGATTGGTGATAAGTAGCAGTTGAATCCAGTTCACTAATGCTTGAATTCTTCACATTGATTCTCCTTATTCTCTTTGTGCTCTCTTTGATCTTGAATAAATTCAAATGAGTCAATTATCAACCATATAACCCTTAAAATCTGGCAATAAATGCTCAATGCTTGCGCAATTGTAAGCTTAGCTATCATAGTGATTTCAACTCAGATGACTTACACATGATTTATTTTATTCTTGGAAAGCATAATGAGCTCGACCAATACTATCACCTTTAATAGATTGACACCAACTAAAATTTCATTTTCACTCAACAACACATGAAGACTAACCAAAATTATAGATTTCGTCTAGGTTCTAACCAATATATTTCATCTTAATTCATGCATAGATAATATTTTTAGAACTTAGATTCTTGGAATTGATGTAAAATATATCAATGAAATATCAGTCCAACATACCTTTTGATTGCCTAGTGGGGGTAAAGTGATCACCTAATCTATTGGATGAAGTGATCTCATCTAAACTTGGTGTGCTGCAATCTTCCTTTTTCCTCCATGTCTTCTTCATTTTCACTTTGACTTTTTCAACATCAATCTTCTCTTTTCCTTTATTGAATTCACTGCTAGGTGCTTTTGACCTTGTTGCACATAGTTCTTACTAATGTGACCAGTCTAAAAATAGTTAAAACATGTAGTTTCACTCAACCATCTACTATGGTCACTTCTGAAATGTGTTCTTATGCAATTCTCAGCAACATGTGCATACTCTTTACAATAGTGACAACTATACCTTGTATTGTAATCCCAATTATAGGGTTTTCCGTTGTGTTTTCCCTTTGTCTGCTTGTTTGATATCCACCTGGAATTAGATCTACATTCATATGCTTTATGTCCATAGTTATGATAATTCTGGAAATATCCTTCAAATATTTGTGTGCTTGTGGTCTTAGTCTTGCATTCATGCACCTGATGTCCTTGCTTATTGCACTTATGATAGTAACTCATGAACTTCTTCTTAGGGTTCTAATTTGCATTGTTTCTCCTACAAACATTGTCTATATAACCTATATTTCCACAATTATGACAAGTGGGTTTGTATTTTTTAACTTTTTTGCTTCTTTTTTCACCACTTTTAGATGATTCTCCTTCCTCAGTACTAGTGTATTCCAATCTAGTAGTATAATTTTTAGATCTAGGAGATCTCGTCAATTTCTCAAAGTATTTGATAACTTCATTAGGTGATTTAAAAGTTTTAGCAAATTCTTTTTCTCTTTGTAGATCATTTCTCAAATTTTCATTCTCTGATTTTAGGTTTGTCATCTCAATGTCCTTACCATTCAATTCATGATTGATAATCATCACTTGATTCATTATTTCCAATTGCATGCTAGAAATCCTATATAGCTATGATGTCCTCTATTCTAGTTTTTTGGTTAGTGTCCTTTTGTCATTTTCAATCATGACTTTGTCTTCCTCAACTTTCTTGTTCTGCTCAGTCATGTCAAATAGAAATGGTGATTGGACTACTTGTTTTATCTTAAGATTCCTAAGCTTTTCAGTTAGGGCACCATTCTTTTCCATTGGATTTGCAACTCCTACACAACATTTACTTGAGGTTCCATCTGCAAATAATTTAGTAGCATCCTCCTCTTGACAATGTGTGTCATTCTCTTCAATAGATATCTCTTTCCTTCTCTTTAATGAGAACTTCAACTCATTTCTTTCTTCATTTAGCTAATTTAGGGAAAACTAAATTTCAATCTTCTATTTCTCAATGACTTTTCTCAACTTGTTGACTTCCATCTTCAAGATCTTTCCTTTTCAAAGAACAAGGGCTGATACCAATTGTTGGAAATGCAATCGGGGAAGTAAACTCTAAGAGGGGGGAGGGGGTGAATTAGGCCTTCAAAATGTTATCCATTAAATCATTCACCACATATCCATCTCACAATTTTCGTGTAAATTAAAATACCAAACTAAGCATGTTCATCCATAGCATGAAAACAATAAACATCAACACAAATATAACACAAGATATTTGGTTACCTAGAAACCCTCCAATGAGAGGGTAAAACTAGAGTGGGGATAACACCAACAAATCTTTACTATTTTACTTGTAAAGTGTATTCAATGAAGGTCACAATGTTTAATCATAAACTATGATCTACCCTACGAAAGGTTTGCCTTGTTAAAGGCTTACAAAGATTGTTAGATCTTGCCCTGTTAAAGGATTTCAACACCCTATTAGAAGTGTGTCAGGTTAAAGGACTTCAACTTACAATGAAGTAAGCACTTGGTTAAGAGATTTGTACAAAAATTTACTAGAATTTAAAACATGTTAAGGCTACTCTATTAAGAGATTTTATTGATTCACCTAACACAATGTCCCAACCTTGATCCTTCAGTTAGCACTTCTCTACTAGATATTAGATCACCTCTTTTCTGATTTATACTTGATCCTCTCTGACCAGATTTATCACTTCTATCCTCTTTTCTTTCCTTTGTTCTCTCTAACTAATTTTGGAATTCATATCTCAATCACAACTCCTTAGTCACCATGAGTGCTTTTTTTGTGCATGAAAAATTCTCTCTTCACTCCACTAACTCTTTAGGGTTTTCTCCTCCTTAAGAAGACCTAGGTAACTTGGGGTTGGGTAGGAATCAATGATTGTGATTCACCATTTTTTCAATTAGAACATCCCTCAATCTAATTAGTTGCATGTACTGCATAGATATTCTCAATATAGAGTTGTTCTTATCATCTAGAATTGAAAAAAATCCTTAAGTCATCCCACAAATGATATATATAGGAATTTGTGCCATTACAAACAACTATGTCCAAAACTATTTACTCAGCACTTGAAGCCTCTAATGGTTGGCATCTACTATATCTTCAATTTTGTAACTCATCTTTTGTATGACTTGACACCCATTGTTCACTTGGCATATACTAAGTTTCTCATCACTATAGTGACTCGACACTAACTATCTACTCGATACATAATGTGTCTTGACACATACTATATACCTTTCTCAACATGCACTATTTGACAACTTATTCTTGACATAAACTACTTACTCAACACACGCATGATGAATATGACTAAGTGTGTAGTCACTCATATGTTAGAACCAAAACCAGATTAAAATTAACTAGAGAGAGGGAGGGAGGGAGGGAGGGAGGAATGGAAAGAGAGGGAGAGAGAGGGAGAGGGAGAATGAGAGGGAGAGGGAGAGGGAGAGAGAGAGAGAGAGGGTGGGTGATTAGGGGGCATATATATAAAGAGAGAAGAAGTAAGGGGAGAGAGGGGGAATAGTGAAAGAGGTTGATTAGGGGGAATTACTAGGGAGAGAGAGAGAGAGAGGTAAGGGATCCTATTATATTTTTTGTAGAAAGAGAACTTAGAGATAGGGTGATTAAGGGGTATATATAGAAAGATTTAGGATATAGTGGAGGAAAGGAGATTTTTAGAGTGATAGGGGAAGGGTTGAAGAGAGAGGGAGAGAGATTATGGGGAATATACATATACACACACATTTAGAGAGACGGGGGTTTATCTAGGGGGCATAAATAGAGAGAGTGGAAAGGGATAGGGGAATGGAGGGTTAGAGAGATCCTCATATTTTATTTTTAAGAGAGAGAGAGAGAGAGAGAGAGAGAGAGAGAGAGAGAGAGAGAGAGAGAGAGAGAGAGAGAGAGGCGAGAGAGAGAGAGAGAGAGAGAGAGAGAGAGGTGGGCTCTAGGGGGCATACTAGAGAGAGTGTAAATGGGTAGGGGAGTAAAGACAGATCCTTATGTTTTATTTTTAAGAGAGAAAGAGGGGGCAGAGAGGAAAATGATGGTAAGATGAGAGAGAGTGGAAAGGGAGAGATGATTATTAAGGGGCATATCTATAGTAGTTTATATTTTGTTTTTAATATAGAAGGAACTAGTAGTAGGGGAGACAAATAGAGAGTATGAAATGTTTTATTTAGATGGATTATGAATTGATGTGTGTGTGTGTGTGTGTGTGTGTGTGTGTGTGTGTGTGTGTGTGTGTGTGTGTGTGTGTGTGTGTGTGTGTGTGTGTGCGTGCGCGCGTGTGTGTGTGTGTGAGACAGAGAGAGGGGGGGGGGGAGAGAGAGAGAGAGAGAGAGAGAGAGAGAGAGAGAGAGAGAGAGAGAGAGAGAGAGAGAGAGAGAGAGAGAGAGAGTTCTAAAATTTACCATAATTGAAGTCTTAACTCTAACTCTAACCCTACCCATAATCTCAACCTTAAACTCCAATTGTAAACTTTATCCTAACCTGGCCGATAACGTTAACCATATGCATGTATACCTTAATATGAACCCAAATGAACTATAATCTAATATTAACCCTAATCCTAGCACTTAATCATAATTATAACCCTAACCATAGAAAATCTTGTTAACATAATAACACTTATTACCACTTTAATATTAATCTCACTTGACTCCTAACCTTAACCCTCATTCTAAGTCTAATTATTCCCATAGCCATATTCCTAATGCTAGATCTAACTATAACCCTACTTCTAATGAGGAACCCTTTCACTAAGTCTACTTCTATCCCTATCCATAACCATGTTCCTAATTCTAAGCATAAAACACATAAATTAAAGGTATACATAATTCAAAGTCAAATAAATTACTAACATTATACTAAATTGAAGAAAACCAATCATGTGTTCAAATTGTGCAATGAAAGTACTACATATGTACAATATGTTTAAAATATCTAAAATAATACTTTGTTACAAACCTTACAAAAATAGAACTAATAATTACACTCTAAACCCTAAGCCAACTTGCAACCATATCCATAATAGAGTTTAAAAAAATAGATCTAACTTTATTTTTTAAAATAGAACTTTTTTTAATAGTTTTTTTTTTAATTAGAAAAAAAAATTATTATCATCCAAAATCTTCAAAAATGTCTTCCATGGTGTGTCATAACTCTCTCTCTCTTTACACACACACACACACACACACACACACAGATATATATAAAAGCTAGTATAGCATAAACTCTAATAGCATACCTATCAGGAAGAGTTCTAAACATTTTATTTACAAAGAAGTTGGTCAAAAGATCAAGGAAAGTAAAGTTGTAAGTAAAAACTGCTTAGAACTCTTCCTAATAGGTATGCTATTAGAGTTGTATAGCATAAACTTTAATAGCATACCTATCCGAAAGAGTTCTAGGAATTTTACTTACAACTTTACTTTCCTTGCTCTTTCGACCAACTCCTTTGATAGCAGGAACAATCTCTTTTATCAAAGCTCATGGTTTTATTTTCTTGCATTTTTATTTCATCATAATTTTTCCATCAATCCTTCAATTTTTTCATGTGAGACATATTCATCACCATCATGTACATGTGAAATCTTATCCCACATCTACTTGGCTAAGTGTGGATCATGAACATCAACATATTTAGAGTCATTCAAGGCACTTGCAAATTCTATCATTAAAGAGTTATGAATTAAATTTTATTTCTTCTATGCATTGAAAAAATACTAGAAGGATTTGTATATTCATTAGTGAGATAATCTGGAGTTGTTACCTAATAACTTGTATTGAAATGACTCATTATTGGATTTTCTATATCCATGAGATTTATGCAATGTTGATGTATATTTCATTAGTGCTATGGTCATTTGTGCATTATCATATTTATTTTTGAGATGAGAGCATATATAATGTTTCAAAACCTAGGATTTGTGATTTTATGTAGATATCATTTGATAACACTTTAGTTCAATATTATTTTCATGTTGCTCATATTCTTTAGATTTGAAGTATAAATATGTTTCAAATTAGACTTTTATTTCGAAATACTATAATAATTGTGGTTAGATCCCACTTATGCACAATCTATTGGTAGATATTCTTTTTTGTTCAGACTACAAATAATGGAACATTTAAATTGAATAATTCACTTTTCTATGATATTTCATACAATCTTGTACACTTTCAAACCATACACCAAATCAAGCATTGGCTAAATATAACAATAAGTGCATACTTGTATCCCACTCCAACTTATATCATGCAAATCTCTCATTTCAATTGAAAAGATGAAGATCAACTTGTAGATATTGTACTATTAAAATTCATTGTAAAGATTTGGGTTTAATATTCATTGATCTAATTTCCCCAAGTAAAGATTAAAGGGGAGTGCTAGAAGCAATAATATTTCCTTGGTTATGTTTGTGTATTTAGTTAGGATAAACTAAGTTATCCCTCACGTAATTTTTCTCCTTTAGTCCAAGTGCGAGAACATGATATTTGTTTTTCCTATTGTTCATGTGTGAGGACATATATCTAAGTCTACTTTTTATTTAGATCAAATTAAATATTTTTACTAATTATATGGTAAGTATTTTAAATATCATAACTATAGAATATTTATTTAAATGAAGTAATTATATAAAAATTTCATCATTCTTAAGAGATTAAAATACATAAAAATAAATATTGAATAAACATTATTAAAATGAATGTACACAAATTAGAATTAAACATTGGATATTATTAGTTAAGAATGATATATATATTAGATACATATAAGTTTAATGAGGAAAGTCAAATATTTCTTTATTGTACAGTTTGGGACACAAGAGAGCTAGTGTAGGTCCTTGCTGTTGAGAAAACTAAGCATTCACAAGAGGAAATGATTCTTACTCAGAACCCCACATACCTTCATGGTATGAAATACATGCCTTACACCATAAAATAACACACCAATGGATAGGAAAATACTAGTTGTACATTATATAATAAGTTGGACACATCATTTATGTCTCTTTTCCAATGCTTAAAATACCCATACAGACCTTAACTAGGCACTATGTGTACCCATTGTATTCACCTTTCCTTCTTTCCTTTTCTTTTTCTCTTTATTTGTGCGTACTCCTCTATTAATTTACACATATAAATAATAGTTAATATGTAGTTACAAAGGTCACACCCTTTCATAATAATAATTAATTACATTTAGTTTTATCTTTAACATTATAAATTTCTATAATAAACGTCTCATGACATGTCCTATCATCTAATTTAATTTTTGTCCTAAGGAGTGATAAGGAGAATCCTCTAAACTCTTGTTTGATTCTCTTCTAGGTATATTCAAGGCTCTATCTTGGCCTTCTTAGGGTTCACTCTATGAGCCCTTACTAGGAGAATCCTCACTACAATTCCCCTATCCCTTCTAGGATCTCCCTATCAACTTCTTTATAAAAACTACCCTTCACTACTAGGGTCAAAAACTTCCCTTTCTACTCAACAAGCTTCTTCTCATGGCCATGATAGGATGTAAGACTTATTTATTCAATTTGATCATATTATATGTGTTCTTTCTCTTGGAATCTATTTTTCTTTGACCAATATCATCAAATCCTCTTAATAGGGCTAGTATCCGTTGAGCCCCTAATTAGATCTCCTATTAGGGTTGTAGTGCCTCTCCCATTTGACTTCTGTAAGTCATCTTGATGCATGAAACCTTGTTGATCTTTTGTTGAGATGGGATCATGATTGTGACCCTGAGTGGTCTACACCGTCGAAGTGTTTGGATTTATGTTTCTATATCAGTTGCTTTGTTTATGCTTTTGACTGATCTATGAGATATTGATGTGATTTTGGTTCACTAAGGTTTGTGACAGTGGTTAGCAGGATCAATGTGGTATCATGAGGTTGTTCTGTAATTACCCTGAGATGTGTGTAGAGATTGCACTATGTTCTATTACCATGCTACACTAGACTAGGTTCCTATAGTAGTGGTTAGTCATGTTTATGACTGTGTTTTCTTATAACTTTTAAGTGCCTTTTTAATGTAGTGTAATCAATCTTTATTAAATGCTTAAGTAATTAAATGGGTTGTTTATGTTGGATTCTTTGGTTAGGTATTTTGGACATTTACCTTGTTCATGTTGGATTCTTTGGTTAGGTATTGCAGACATTTACCTTGTTATATTTCTGATTAGAGAGATATTTGTTACTCATGTGATGTTTTACATTTGAGACAACCCGAGGGTCAAATGTCATACATTGATTTCAATATCATAGATTTTAGACTACTATGTTGTTCAGTTAATCATATTGCATGATTATGCCATTTTGAGATGACAGTGTGTTTTATGATGATATCTGGTTATCTAGTATTTGGACATACCTCTGATTATGTTATGTGATGGATTTAATGCTATGGTTATTTACTTCATTCCTGTGTTGTTATGCTTTATGTGAACGTGAGTGATGTAAATAGATTATTTTAATATAATTAAATAAATGGTTAAATTAGGTGATTTAACGCATTATTGCTTCGGCTATGTTATTATATGAAATTGCACTTGATCGTGTTGTTTAGTGTGTAGGATTTATATCCCTGGCAGTGGCACATGGAGTTAGTGATTCAGACTTTCATATTTTACCAATGTCGTCCTGATATGGTCGATGTACCCTTAATTTAATGTTTTAATTAAAACTTTCGGTGATTATTAAATTCGAACTCATTTGCATTATGTGATTAGACCAGTGAGTGTGTGTGTGCATTTAGAGGTTCACATTGTCGCGAAAGTTATTAAGGAGATTTATGCATTTTTGGGTTTTCGAGCTTTTTAATTGATTTATTTTAATTTTTGGCAGCTTTTCCATAGATGAATTCCTATTTATAAGAATAGCCTATTTTCGTTTGGGTCAACTCAGGGTTTAACTAGGTTGGCTGGTTATTTGCCCTAGTCAATTATTCACTCAAAAAGTGAATAAGTATCCAAAGAGGAATTTAATTCCTCACTTCTCACTTTCAAATGGGAAAGTTGGGGAGTAAAACCCAAAATCCTCTTCATGAGGATTTACTATTTTGTTCATTGTAGGAGCTATGGGCATGGGATCGTTGTGACGTTGAGCTCGTTGGATCCATCTTGGGGAAACTTTGTATTGCCATGATTTTCAGCTACCTCTGCGAGATATTTATTTTCTGGTTCAAATTCCCATTTTGCCCTTTTGGCTGTGATGTAGGGCTTTCCTGTTTTATTGTTTCTGCTCTGTTTCTGCTTCTATTTTGTGTAGCCATTTGTTTAGAGGCTGAGAACTAGTGTTCCCCTCTATTTCTGTATGTTAGTTCTACCCAATTGGGTAGGTATGAACATTTCCTTATTTTTTGTAATGAGGGTTTGGGATTTTGCACTGTTATGCTGGCCATTTTTGCATACGGTGTCCGATTCCTTTTATTTTTGGATTTTTGGGGTTTTTGAACCCAAAGGCCAAATGGGTTTTAATTTTGGAATTTTTCTAAAATTTGAGGTTTTTACCTCATTTTGCGTGCCGCCCCGTTTTCTCAAATTTTCTTGGCACAATGTGGGTCGTGGACTTGGATGATCCATTTGGATATCAGTCAGACCACTTCTGCACTTTTATGTTGCATTGGGATGCGTGTTTCATTTGTACTCCTGACGTTGTTTTCACTTGAGTGATTTTATACCTATTGTTTTTGTTTCTTTTAGACCTTTGCTTTGTTTCTTGGATGCTAGGATTCATGTAGAATCCATACTCTCGGATTGAGGCTGGTTGAGTAAGTTCATGACTTTTGGTCTTGTTATATCATTGGGATTCATGTGGAATCCATACTCTCGAATTGAGGCCAGTTGAGTGATTTTATGATGTATGGTTTTATTGGCTTTGGGATTCATGTAGAATCCATCCTTCCCATGTTGCTTTCAGTTGGGTGTTTTTTTTGCATTGTGTTCTCATTCCTATCCTTGTGTTATGATCTTCATGATGGTGGTGTGCCACACAAGAGTACATGTGCATACATTTGTTGGGTGACTTGCGAGGCTCGATCTTTCATGGATTTGCCGAAAGTTATGATCATTGGGGTTGGGATGGGAGTATGCATGCCCATGGGCACTTTTCATAGGATGAGCATGGGTAGGGTAGGGTAGCATATGGAGGGGCTTCTATCTCGCAGCCCTAAGATCATGATGCCACGGGTATGGCTGAGAGGAGCTTGATTAAGTGATAACTAAATAAAATGTGTGAATGGTAATAAAACTTAAGATAATAAAACTTCATGTGATGGTTCCAAGGAAGTACCTTGAGAGGGAAGTACCTTGCGAGAGTTTCCATACATGATACAAGCTTGGGATTTTTGATGCCAAGCGACTCTCCATGATGTTAGTCCCTACATAGTAGCCTATTAAGTGTTTGACCAGGACATATACTCCTTGCATTGTCTTAGGTTCTTGGTTGCAGCCATCATACTGTCTTGCGTGAGTGTTAGCCTTGGATGTTGTGCTTTATGTGTGTTTGTGGTTGGATCATTATCTCCATTAGCAAAGCGGGTGTGGACCTACGGGTGCCACATGGTTGGGAGGCATAGCTACCTTCACCATTGCTAGGGACCAGTGTATAGAGATGGTCTTGTTCTAGTGCGACCATTGCTAAATGTTTTCACTTGGCACTTTGAGTTTTGGAGTAGGCTTTCTTGTGATTTACACTTTCATTGGGATGCTTGTATATCATGTTTAGATGATGTTAATTTATTTGACACATTCCCATATTATGATGTTTAGCATATTATTAGATGATGTTAATTGATTTAGTAGTATATCTGTTGCTTACTGTTGTGTAGCATGTGATAGGTGATGTTACCTACTGTAGGGTTATCTTATGCATTATCACTAGCATGTTAGATTTTCTTATGCTTATATTGTTGCATATTTTAGTAGTGACATCCCTATTACGACATACCTGACGATTTGGTCGGTGGCTTGGGATGTTATGCGTGGGGATGGCTAGGACCCATGATGGTCTTATGATGCTATTGATGGTTGAGAGGAACCGTGTACTTAGTTTGTTTGTTCAATTCATTGCAATGTTTCTTTTGTTCTCTTCGATGTTTATTTTAGTATGCTCTTTGCTGCTATAGTTTAGATGGATAGATGTTCTTCATTCTGTGTTGTTCTTGCACTCAAGTGTTCATTCCTTGAGCCTTTGTGGATCTGGTACTCCCTAGTGTGGAGGTTCTTTGGTCTGTTCTTCACCTTTCTGAGTTCTTGAAGTGTCTTTATTTTCTATGGGCGACATTAGTTCAGCATGGTACGACACTTTAAAATGTATCGCACGCCCATGCAAACTATGTCGTACAACAGTGTAAAGTATCGCACGCCTTCTTGAGAAATGTTGTAAGACACTAGAAGAGTGTTGCATGCCTTCTTGAGAAATGTCGTACGATGCTGAAAAGTGTCGCATGCCTTCTTGAGATGTGTCGTATGACATTGGAAGAGTGCCGCACGCCTTAAGGAGAAGTGTCGCCCTCCCTTAGTAAAAAGTGTCACATGGTTTTTGTGAAAAACCTATGCGTGCTATCAACGGGCACTTTTCTTTGTGATCCGTTCTTTTTGAGAGTTGTTTTGGATACCCTTTTGGGCGTTCTTCGACCCTATGTTGTTGCATTTTGAATTCTGTTAGTTTCTCTTGAAATCCAATTTTCGTGTTTTTGTTTTAGTCTCTTGGGGTTTTAAAATATATCGTTTAAGTGTAAGTTGACATATATTCTTATACTTAAGATATATTTTAATATATGTGACGAATCTTTTGAGATAGGTTTCAGACCTCTCGGAGATAAGTTATGGATTCTAGGAAATTTCAGGGCTTCAAAAATCCAGACTTAGCCAATTTTTCAGGGCTTCAGGATTTCAGGCTTAGTCAAATTTCAAGATTCTCCATTTTACCCCAGCTTGGTGTTTTGTTGATGAGTGGTCATTTCTTGAGCCCTCATCTTGTTGTGGTGGTTATTGGCTTTTGTTTGCGTGTGTGGTCGGTAGTGGCATTCAAAGATCTGTTGGTTGTCAAGATTGTGGTGAAGTCTTCCGTTGTGATCGTTGTGATCCCTGTATGTTGTTGTCATGTGCATTCATACTTGTAAAAAAAAATAAAAAAATTCTTAGCTTGATTTGAATCCTTGTTTCCAAGGATCTCCGGGTGGGGCATTACAAGGGTTTTCTATAAATAACTCCTAAATCTTCTCAATAAGGTCCCAAAAAAATGTATTTCCAAATACCATTTTTAGAGTGCATAAAGATTTTTTAGGTCTTGGACCCTCAAAGTGTATGCACATCACCTTTCATGAAATATGCCTATTTATAAAGGTTTCAAGTCTACCTTTACTATCTATTCTTTCTTGGCTTCAAGATGTATTTAAATGACCTCCAAATTCATTGAGATCTTGGTCATAGGGCCTCTTCTCTATGAACTATATAGTCAATAACTCTAATGGCACAAACCAATCATATTCCTTCCTCTTTTAAATTTTGCAAGCGTCAAGTTTCCTAGTTAGGCACAACTAGTCTCATCTATGCCTTGATAGTAAAAATAGAAAACTAGAACAAAATGGCCTAAAAAGACATATTTAAAATGTAATTCTTATTCTCTAGTTGATTCCAAAGGGCCATGATGATTCATCTAGTGGAATCCAATCTAGAGCCATTCTTGTACAACCTACTTTATCAAAACTAGTGAACATGGCTATGAAAAGTGTTAAAACACTAATTTAATTTTATTTATCAAATTACCTCTACTCCCTTCTTAAGATTTCCCTTTATGCACTTGTGTTTCCATTTAATAATTAAATAGCAATTATTAAATGTCATTTACATCTTAAGGTTTCCTTTTTAGTTTTTATGATTTCCTCCTATAAGGATTTTGATCAATTGTAAATTTTATTTATTCTTTTCAATCTAATAATATAATTTTCCATACTCTCAGAGAAATAACCTTGCCTCTCCTTTGTCTTTTCTTCTCTATGATAGGTGCTTGCATGTAGGTGTTCTTTGGGTTTTGTGGATTTGTATATCTCAAATCCTGTTAGGATTAACCTTAGATAGAAAAAATAGTTACATGCAAATATAACCAATATCATAAAATAATAGATCACACATAAGAGAACCAATTTTAACATCACACCTTATAAAAATCCCTAATCCTAAGCCTTTTTATACAAGCTTTTTGTCACTTACAAAATTAGGGCTGGAATAATAGAAAAATAGTAGCCAACACCTTTTACAATATAAGGTCATTTTTAGCTTTGGGGGCGCTACCCTAAAAAACCCCACCCTGTACTACAATAGGGAGCACATCTGGGGCACTACCCTAGGACCCTACATGGGCACTACCCCTTGACCCCATCTTGGGGGTGCTACCATCAAACCCCTATAGAAATAATATGGGGAGAAAACTCAACCAAATAAACCCCTGAGTCTGATTAGGCTCCACATCACAACAATCTCCCACTTGGAGACTGATCATAGCACTACTAAACATGTAGCTCCCACTGGAATATCAAACCACCCTGGACTCTACTATTTTTCAATTTTATTTAGTCTAGAAGACTGATCGAAGTTGAAGAGGAGTTCACCTTCTCCCTTGGTACTACCTTTGTAAACATATTTGCTAGATTGTCATCTGTATGTATCTTATCCAGCTTTAACTATCCATCATCCAAAAATGACTAAATAAAATGGTACCACAACTATATGTATTTTGCCTATGAATGGTTGTCTAGCTATTTTGTGAACAAATAATTATCCCTCTATTTATGTCCCAACTCTTCCATGAAGAACTAATGCCATAACATCTCCTTGGCTACCTCTGTAGCAGTAACATACTCTGTCTCTGTGATGGACAAAGCATTAACCTTCTGCAACCTAGAAACCCAATTCACGACTGCCCCACCAATAGTAAATACATAACTTTTAGTGGTTTTCCTAGTATTAATATCCCCTACCAAATCTAAGTCAACATTTCCCTCTAAATTAGTAGTAAAGCCCCCAAAATGTAGACACTTACTACATGTTCCTCTCAAATATCTAAGAATCCATTTAACTGCATTCCAATGCTGAATTTGTGGATGACTCATATACCTACTAACAACTCTCACTGCATGTCCAATATCTAGCCTAGTACATACCATAGCATACATCAAGCTTCCTACACCTAAAGCATAAGGTACCTTGGACATCTTGTCCTCCTCTTCTTGTATCTTAGCACACATCTCCGTAGTCAACTTCAAATGACTAGGTAAAGGTGTGTGATAGCTTTAACATTCTCTATAGAGAAACGTTGCAACACCTTCTCAATATAATCAGCCTAAGATAAAATCAATTTCATGTTCTTCCTATCTTCACAAATCTTCATACCAAGGCTTTGTTTTTCTGCCCTGAAATTCTTCATATCAAATGAATGTGCTAATTATTCTTTTAACCCCTTAATGTGATCTATGTTAGACCTTGCTACAAGCATATCATCGACACATAAACATAAATTAATGTAGCTATCATTAGCCAACCTCTTAAAATAAACAAACTAATCTGAATAAAACCTATTGTATCCATGTTCATGCATAAACCTATCAAATTTTAGATACCATTGTCGAGGTGCTTGCTTCAAGCCATATAAACTTTTCTTCAATCTGCAGACTAAGTTATCCTTACCTTTGACCACATGTTTAAGGTAACATGTTTAAGGGCAACCTAGCATGTAATCTCATGTTCCTTGCATGCTCCATTATTGTCTTGTTCATGCATTCAGCCACTCCATTTTCCTATAGAGTGCTTGGAACAATTTTCTATTTATGAATACCATTAGTGAGAAATACTCACCACCATTATAAAATCTGAGACATTATAATCTTTTACTAATCTCATTTTCAACCAAGCATTCATATTTCTTAAAGGTTTGAAATACATCAATTTTTTGTCTAGGAAATAAGCCCATACTTTTCTAGTTGCATCATTAATAAATGTAACATAATAATGAGAGTCATCGATGGAAGATACCTGAGCTAGTCCCTATACATTTGTATGCACAAACTCTATTTTCTTAATTTTATTTCCCTTCCTAGTCTTCACAAAATTCACTCTCTTTTGTTTTCCATCCACAACACTTTCATAGAAATCCATATTGACACATTTCAGACCTAGTAAAAATTTCTTTGAATGAAGTAATTTCATACCTTTCTCACTGATGTGCCCAAGTCTATTCTATCACAATTTTGTATTAGAAACTACAACTATTCCTAAACATTCATTTTTCTTTGAAACAATCAAAGTAGAAGGAATGATATGACCTGCAAAAAGATATAAGGTTCCTACTTTCACACCATTTTCTACTACAAGAAAATCTTTTTAGACTTTCCAATTTTTATCATTAAAAGTAAGTATACAACCCTCATCACCAAGTTGCCTTACTAAAATTAAATTTCTACTCAGCCTTGGAACATGTCTTACCTCATGGAATAGCCAATGATTCCCATTCTGCAACTTAATCTGAACTTTTCCCTTTCAAAAAATCTAACAGGGTTCATTATCCACCGAATAAACAAGCCTAAAATCCCCTTGGACGTAATCAATAAAATAACCTCTATGAGGTGTAGCATGAAATGAAGCTCTATAATCTACAACCCATGAATCATCAACACTTTCTAAAAACAAAAGAAAAGCATCTTCTTCAAAGTTGTTACTTACCACATTTTCCCCCTTATTCCCTTCTAGTTTATCTCTAGTCTAGCAATCTTTCTTCTGAAGCCCTATTTTACCACAATATCAACAATCTCTTAGTCCTCTGGATTAAGACCTCTTCCCCTTTAACTTTCCTTTTGATTTCCCACAATTTCTAGAATTATTTCATCTCTCAATAATTCTTCCTCTACTTTGTGAATTCAAAGCACTTCTTGATGTAGATCCATAGATGTAGGAGCATCTTGGGTTTGCTCAGTGACTAATTTGGATTTCATAGTAGTAGGCTCAGTAGTTGCTTTGGAGGGTGCATGGACTGGTACTTAGTTGAAGAAGAACTAGTGCTCAACATGGTCTAAGAACTCGGTATTGTCTTTGGTTGCTTAGCATAGTCTAGTAACTCATCATGGTCTATGGTGCTTGGTATGGCTTGTGGTGCTTGGCATGGTCTTTCATTGTTCGGCATGGTCACTAGGACTTGGCATGGTCTCTAGAGCTCAAAAATTCTTGGGAATTTACGAGTGCTTGGCTTGGTTTTGTTGACACTTAGTTTGGCCTTGGTTCTATTGGTGTTGAGTTGTCTATGAGCCAAATTTTGATATTTAATTTATGTATGGGTATTTAATTTAGTGTTGTAGCTAACTTGTGACTAAGTTGGGCCAACTTGTGGCTTAGTTGGGTATAAGTAACAGGTCTTGTAGAGTCTTTAAAGAGTAGGAGCATTGGTGATCATCCATCTTGGAGAAGGAGGTGAAGTGTAGATGTGGATTTTGAAGAGCTAGGGTTGCAATTTAAGAACCAGCGGATTGCATGGTGGACCTGAGGGTACAAGTGTGGATTCTTCTTGGTGTTCTTATCCAGTTATGGATTTGGACTACTTAGAATTGGCATGTGGTAATTTGATCTTGCAGGATCTTGTAGAACTAGTTTTGTAATTGCTATTTGTATTTGTCCCTAATCTATAAGGCCTTATAGTTTGACATATTGCATGTAATCAGTTAATATATGAATAAAGAGTTGTGATTGGTATCAAATCTTGCATCATTGTTGTTTTGTTGTAGTGGTTCCACCATGTGTTCATTTGCTAGATTCTAGATCATTTTTATTTTGAGGTACATTCATAGTTGCACTGTGTTAGGTGGTATTAGACAGAAGGTTTTTCTTGAGCATGTAGATAGATTATTGAAGTTGCGGTAGTTTATAGTAGGACTTGGGTTGAGATATGTAGATCTAAGAAGATCTTAATCTAGTGGTGGATTTTCTTTCTAAAATCCTAGATCTATTGGTTGCAAGGTGACAAATCATTATTCTGACTAGCATTATAGAGGGCTTATAGATGGACATGAAGATGGAAGACTGATCTTGTTAAGGCATGATCACAAAGCATTTGTGTATTGCAGATCCATGTTCTTTGACTTGTGATTTGGTTCCTGATTGTTCATGCAAGGTGGCAGGTTGCAATCTAACTTACAAACAATTTGGTTTTATCACAAGGAGTGTGGGAAGGTTTTTTTTATAGAGGGTTTATGGAATTCTTGGAAGATGGTTCCAATAGGATTGGACCCTGGGATGATTGTGAATCTCTATGATGTGGTGGAGAGGAGGATTTTTGAGATGAGTGCTCGGTTTGATGCTAGCTTGGTTGATTGAGTTAAGGATGGAGTAAGGAAGGGATTCCATGGATATTTGTGGATTTTGAGTCTACCAATCCAAAAGAGAGTTGTTTGGCTAGTTAAGAGACTTGTTTGAGAGAAAAGATGGCATAGCAAGGTCGAGGTGGAAGAGATTGCTTTTTTTGATTAGTTTGTAGAGTTTCATAGATAACAGGTAGAGCAACTTGAGGCTATTGTTGAGAATATTCCTGACCTTTTTTTGATTAAGTAATAATAGGTTTTAAAGGACTTGAAACCTTTTACCAAGTTTTAATATTATTGACCTTGTTAATGCTAGGATGGAGGTTAATTTTCATGATCAGTCTATTGGGTCTGACATGCAAATTGCAAGAGACTTGGCCATGGATGATACAGTTGCTATTGGTGTTAAGTTGTATGTTGAAGAGAATCTTGTTGTGAGCAATGAGATTTCTAGTGTTGTGAGTTTCACATGTTTTGATGGAGACCTACGTATTGATGTTGATGTCAAGTTTGTTATTGCTGGTGTGGATTCACTAGTTACAGCTATGGATGAGGATTTGTTGATGAAGCATTATGCTTAGTTTGTTCCTAGGAGTGAGCATGCTAATTGGATGGTTGAGATTCTGGTGTTTGATAGAATGATACAAATGTAGATGATGTGTGAATTTTTTTTCTTATCCCTATTGGAGTGGAAGCCTTTTGTGAACATGAAGATGATTGCTGATCATTTTTTGGGCATCAAAGTATGGGACACACTTTTTTATTTACCTAGGGAGTCTGATATAGGAGCATCTTGGATTTTCTTAGTGATGACTTTGGAGTTCATGGGAGGAGGCTTAGTAGTTTCTTTGGAGGGTGCTTGGACTAATACTTAGTTGAAGAAGAACTGGTGCTCGGAATGGTTTACAAACTCATAATGGTCTTTGGTTTCTCAAAGCATAGTTTGTAAACTTGACATGGTTTTTGGTGCTTGACATGGTCTTTGTTTGCTCGGCATGGTTGCTAGGACTTGTCATAGTCTCTAGAGCTTGGAAATTCTTGGGAATTTACTAATTCTTGGCTTAGTTTTTCTGACACTCAATTTGGTCTTGGCTCTATTGGTGCCAAGCTATCTATGAGTCAACTTTTGGCATTTGATTTATGTATGAGTATTTAATTTAGTTTTGTATCCAACTTGTGGACCAACATAGACCTATATTTAATGTGAGCGATTTAATTTTGTTTGTGATGAGTTCGGCTGACTTGTGGAATACTTGGGTATATGTATGGGGTCTTGTAGAGTCTTTAAGGAGTAGGGGGCAGTGGTGATCATCCATCTTGGAGAAGGGGATGAAGTGTAGATGTGAATTTTGAAGAGCTATGGTTATGAATTAAGAATTAGAGGATTTCTTAGTGGACCTAAGGCTACAAGTGTGGATTCTTCTTGTTGTTCTTATCTAGTTGTGGATCTAGACTAGCTAGAATTGGCATGTGGTAATTGGATCTTGCAGGATCTTGCAGATTTGGTTTTGTAATTTTTGTTTGTATTTGGCCCTAACCTAGAAGGCCTTATGGTTAGGCATATTGAATGTAATAAGTTATTATATGAATAAAGAGTTGTGATTAGTATCAGATCTTGCATCACTATTTCGTTTTTGTTTTGGTTCCATTGTGTTGATTTGCTAGATTCTTGGTCACCTCATTTTGGGGTATATCCAAATTTGCACTGCATTATCCACCTAAGGATTTTCTTATGAGCTTCCTCACTCAATATAACATCAATCACATCATCATATTTTAGGGTATTAGATCTAGAAATAGAATTACTCATTTCTATTACCAAACCATTCCAACTTTTAGGCAAAGAACACAAAATCAAGAGAACCCTAATTTCTTCATCAAAATTAATACCCACAGAATATAATTGACTAGTATTTAGATGATCTACTATAGATCCACCTTTTTCCATTTTCATACTAAATAAATGCTTCATGAGAAATACCTTATATGAAGCGAAGGAATTTTCATACAATTTCACTAAGGTTTCCATCAACGCTTTTGTCATCTTCACTTTTGTAATGTTAAATGTAACTAATGGTGCCAAGCATAATTGAATGCTTCCAAGTGCCTTTTTATCTAAAATCTCCCATTCCTCATTTGTCATGGCTCCCTAGACTTTAGTTTTTCCTTCCAATGGCTTCTATAAATCTTTCTCATAGAGATAGTGCTCCATTTGTATCTTCCATAACTAAAATTTTTGCACATTCAACTTGTCAACTCTTAGCTTACCCCCATCTGCCATCACTCCCACTCAATCATGAGAACCTACACTTGGGGTGTTTCCCCTTGACCTTGTCTTGGGGGCATCACCCCAAACCCCCATAGAAATAATATGGGAAGAAAACTACATCGAATAAACATCTAAGTGTAATTAGGCTCCACATCACAAAAAAAATTTCATGGTATTAGAGCTTGACTTGTCGTAGCTTGTTCTTCTTATTAGAAAAAATAATAGTCCACCAAGATAATTGAGGGGAGAGGGCAAGGGTTGAATCAGTTATCCAAAAATTAAAACATTTATATTCCTTAAATAAACTTAGCCATTCAACCAAAGAAAATAACAACCATAAAAAGATACACATAGAAAATTACACCAAATATGTTGACTAGGGAAACCCTTGATCAAAAGGAAAACCATAGTGGGAATGATGCCCACAAGTTGATGTACTAATATAAATATTCTTTGTTAGAGAATGGAACCTATTAGGAGTTTATTACAACATATAGTACATATGAGTCCCTATTAGGAGACTTTGAATCCCTATTAGGAGATTCCAACCCTATTAGGAGTTGTTCCAACCCTGTTAGGAGTTGTAGTACAATGTATGCAAGATGATCCCACTACCAAAACATACAATTTCAACTACAAGAAGAGATCACTACTCAAATATGCAATTTACTATTATGTTACTCTTTCCTTTGTTCTGTTAATCAAACCAATCATTGTCAAGCCTTGTAGACTAGGTCACGAACCTTAGATTACTAAACAAAACCTCGACAATAAAGTTTCCTTCACTTTTGGTCAGCCCTACTCAACTTTGCATTCTAGTCTCTAATACTTACAAAAATTATTCTCATCCATATTATGATAAAGGAAAGTGTCCTTCCTTTATACTAATTCCATAAAACAATTCCCTGAGTCAACTACTAGAACTTCTCAATTAATTATTCGAGGACCACATTAAGAACATGTTACACTGAGTAATAACATTAGGCATTCATCTTCCAACTTGAATATCTTTTCGTACATCTAATATTATGACAAGTGAACTTAGCCATGTCATCACCAACATGTCTTCTTCACATCCTTAACCTTGATTCTCAACATAATAATTTTGATAAGAGATATAACAAGTAATAATTGTATATACTAAATACTATGACATATCTCTCATAGCCTTAGATAGTTAGAATACTCAACTAGTCATCTATACCAACTTGATCTTTATAGTGTTCTTCTATCAGATACTAGAGAAAACTACTATGTTGACATCAATGAAAAACTCAATCATGAATGTAACATATAATCATAGTAAAATATCTACAATACTCCCCCATAGGAATATCATTAGCATTCATGCTTTTAACATTCTCCCCCTTTGGCATTGATGGCAACATAGATGAAAAACATCTAGTTCCAAGAATTCCAAGAAAAGACTATTCATCTTCTTTTTATGTCCTCTTCATCAATCATTCTTGACCATTGATATACTTACATGTGCTTTCTATCAAGCTGTCATTCCATGTTGTACTTCCTCATGATCTTCATGATGTGCTTTCTTCTCCCCCATGATTGTTCTTACTTCTCCCTCATGATGTTTTTTCATGCAATACTTCTCCCCCATTAACATCAATGTCAAATATTTCAGCAACCATCAAATTTTGTAACAACTAATTATTACTAGGTCAAATGTCCAAAGACACTATTCAAAATAACTTTAAACAAGATTTTTAGACATCTCTATCCATCACAGATACTCCCCCATATAGGAAGCATCAACATTATTCTAGACAATAATGGTGCTTTGTTACATTAGACTGATGCATTCTTGCATCACTTACTCTTATCTAGGGAGGGGCATAATGCCTATAATACTTTGCAAATACTCAAAATTCTTTTTAGGAAGAGGCTTAGTGAATATATCAAGAATCTAATCTTTTATGGTCACCTACTCCAATCTAATTTCCTTGTGTGCAAGTTTTTCTCTCAACATGTGATACTTAATATAAACATGCTTAGTCTTCGAATGCAATACTAGATTCTTAGACATATTTACTATGTTTGTGTAGTCACAATGTATGACAATAGGTTCATTGATTTATATCCTTATATCTTTCAGCATCTCCTTCATCCAAACAACTTGATTGCAATTTTTTGTTGCTCCAACATATTCTACTTTTTCCATACTTTGTGATGTACAATCATGCTTCTTGCTTAACCAAGCAACCAATCTTCCTCCAAGAAAGAAGGCTCCACCACTAGTTCTATTTATATCATCTATACTACCTTCCCAATTAGCATCATTATAAGCACTTAGAGTAAAATTATTATATCTATCATACCACAATCCAAACTTAGATGTTCCTTTAGATATCTAAATATCCTTTTGACTTTGGCATAATGTGCTTCTCTAGGATCAACTTTGAATCATGCAATAATTCCAACAACATTTTCTATATTTAGCCTTGTTTGAGTTAGATATTGCAAATCTTGAATCATAGATCAATAACAGTAGGTGTCTCATCCTTTGTAGATAACTTGTGTCTAGTTATCATAGGTGTTCCAATGGGTTTGTATGTTTCCAAACCAAACCTTTTCAGTAAATCCTTCTAGTACTTATTCTGAGAAATAAAGATTCCTTCTTTATTCTATTCAATCTATAATCCTAAAAAATATTTCACTTCTCCTATCATACTCATCTTAGATTCTTTCTTCATCTCTTCTACAAACTTCTCACTTTCCACATCATTTCCTTCAAGTATGATATCATAAACAAATATTATCAAAATCATTAGACCATCATCAATTTCTTTCTAGTATGATTATTGTCTACCATACCTTTGCTATATCCAAGCTTTGTCAAATGCTTTTCCAACCTTGGATACCAGTTTCTTGGTGCTTGCTTTAGGCCATATAGTGCTTTTATCAATTTGCATACTATGTCATTATCATCTGTCAAAGGACAACCTTCAGGCTACTCAATATATACCTATTTTTCAAGTTCTCCATTTAGAAATGTTGACTTGACATCCATCTGATGCACTTTGAATTTCTTTTGTGTTGCATAGGCTAGGAATAATCTTACTACTTCTATTCTAGCCATTGGAGCATAGGTCTCATTATTATCTTTTCCTTCTTGCTGTGAGTAACCTTTACATTCCAATCCTACCTTGTTCCTTACAAATTCACCTTGCTCATTCACCTTGTTTCTGAATACCCATTTCATTCCTATCACATTCTTGTTTGTTGGTCTAGGAACCAATTCCACATCTCATTCTTTACTATCTAATCCAATTCCTCTTTCATAGCTTGTATCAAATAATCATTTTAACATGCTTCATCTACATTCATAGGTTCAACCTAAGATATCAAACATAGTTCTTCATTGACTCTTCTTCTTGTCATCACACCTTTATCTCTACTTCTAATGATTTTCTCAAATGGGTGATTCTTTATCAAAATCTTTCCCAAAGTAGGGGTTGTTATGTCAACTCTTGGCTCTACTAAAGGTTTCGAGCTTTGTTCCTACCTTGACTCTCCTTCTTTCTACAAATCATTGCTAATGATAACTTCCATATTTTCATGGTTAGGATTTAGATCAATGATAGTTACTAGAGCTATCTCTTCTAATACTTCCTCTTTAACTAATTCGGGTTCATTATCATAATCACAATCATTCAAGAATCTTTTTGTACTTGCTTTAAATTCTTCATCTTCATTAGATTGTAAAGTCTTTCTAGTTTTCCTTACTTTCTTAGGGCATGTAGATGAAAAATGATCAAAATCATTACTTTTCCAACAAGAAAATATTTTCATACCTTCTTTCTCTCTTTTCATAAGTAGATGTAAACCTTCTTTGATCTCCATATCTTTGGATCTCAATCTATCTTTACTTATACATCTATCTTGAAGCTCAATGCTGAATTCTATACACAACTCTAGTCTTTCACCAAGAAGCTCCATCTTCTAGGTTCTTAGGACTATCTTTTCCAAGTCTCTTTTATCTCTCCATAGTTCTCCATCTTTTCATCTCTAGTTTCCTATTCTTCATCTCTTCCTCTTTGTCATATTTCCTCCTCCCAAAGTTGTTAAGCCTTATCTTCAAGTACTTGATGCTCTAATAACAATTGTTAGAAATATTAGTCCACCAAGATAACTAGGTGGAGCAAAAGGTGAATCAGTTATCCAATAATTAAAATGTTTATCTTCCCTAAATAAACTTAACCATTCAACCAAAGTAAAGAATAACCATACAAAGATGCACAAAGAAAATTACACTAGATATGTTGACTAGGGAAACCCTTGATCAGAGGGAGAACCGTTGTGGGAATGATGCCTACAAGATGATGTGCTAATATAAATATTCCTTGTTATGTGATGGACCCTATTAGGAGTCCATTATAAAATTTAGTACATATGATTCCCTATTAGGAGACTTTGAATCTTTGTTAGGAGATTCCAACCCTATTAGTAGTTGTAGTACAATGTATACAAGATGAGCCCATTGCCCAAATATGCAATTTCAACTACAAGATGAGCTCACTGCTCAAATATGCAATTTACTATTATGTTCCTTTTTCAATTTTTCCATCTACCAAACCAATCACTATAATACCTTATAGAATAGGTCATCAACCTTGAATCCAAATATCAAACCTTGAATTACTCAGTAAAACCTAGCAAAGAAGTTTCCTTTACTTCTTCTCTGCTTTGCTCAACTTCGCATTCTGCTCTCTGCTGCTTATAAAATTATTCTCATCCATATCATGATAAAGAAAAATATCCTTCCTTTATACATAGTCCATAAAATAATTCCTTGAGTTGACTATTAAATCTTCTCAATTAATTATATAGGACCACATAAGAATACATTACACATAGCAATAATATTAGTTGTTCATCTTGCAACTTGAATATATTTTTGTACACATAATATTATAAAAAGTGAACTTATCCATGCCATCACCAACATGTCTTCTTCACATCCTCAACCTTGATACTTAGATGTATCTCTCATAACCTTGAATAGTTAAAATACTCAACTAGTCATCTGTACCAACTTGATCTTTCCATTGTTCTTCTATTAGACACCACATAAAATTGCTATGTTGACATAAATGACAAACTCAATCATGAATGTAACATATCAATATAGTAACATACCTATAATACTCCCCCATAGGAATATCATTAGCATTCATGTCTTCAAAGATCTCCCCCTTTGGCATTGATGGCAACATAGATGAAAAACATGTCTAGTTCCAAGAAAACCAATAAAAGATTGTTCATCTTCTTTTCAAGTCCTCTTCATCAATCATTCTCCTCTATTGATATACCTCAATGTGCTTTATGTCAAGCTATCATTCCATGTTGTACTTCCTCATGATCTTCATGATGTTTTTGTTTCTCCCCCATGATTGTTCTTAGTTCTCCCTCATGATATTTTTCATCCAATAATTCTCCCCCATTGACATCAATGTCAAAGGTTTCAGCAACCATCAAATTCTGCAACAACTAATTATTACTAGCTCAAGTGTCCAAATGCACTATTCAAAATAACTTTTAAAAAGATTTTTAGCTAACTCTATCCATCATAGATACTCCCTCATATAGGAAGCATCAACATTCAGTCTAGACAACAATGATGCTTTGTTATACTAGATTGATGCATACTTGAATGACTTACTCTAATGTAGGAAGTGGTAAAACCTCTAGCATACTTCAAAAATACTCAAAAGTTTCTTTGGGAAGAGGCTTAGTGAATATATTTGCAATCTTTTCTTTTGTGCTCCAATCCTCCAATCTAATTTCCTTTTCTACAACTTTTTCTCTCAACATGTGATGCTTAATACATATGTGTATAGTCTTTGAATGCAATACTAGATTCTTAGACATATCTACTATGCTTGTGTTGTCGTAATCTATGACAATAGGTTCACTAATTTATATCCTTATATCTTTCAACATCTACTTCATCCAGAAAACTTGAATGCAATTGTTTGTTGTTGCAACATATTCTACTTCCATTGTACTTTTTGATAACTATCTTTTCCAAAATAACTCGCCACTTATTTCTCAAAGTTTTTAAGCCTTATCTTCAAGGACTTCATGCTCTAATACTAATTGTTAAAAACAATAGTCCACCAAGATAACTAAGAGGGGGGGTGTGAATCAGTTATCCAACAATTAAAACATTTATATTCCTTAAATAAACTTAACCATTCAACCAAACTAAACAAAAACCATATGAAGATGCACATAGACAATTAAACTAGATATGTTGACTAGGGAAACCCTTGACCTGAGGGAAAACTCTAGTGGAAATGATGCCCATAAGATGATGTACTAATATAAATATTCCTTGTTAGAGGATGGACCCTATTAGGAGTCTATTACAACACTTATTACATATGAGTCCTTATTGGGAGACCTTGAATCTCTATTAGGAGAGTCAACCTTGTTAGGAGTTTTGACAACCCTTTTAGGAGTTGTAGTACAATGTATGCAAGATGAGTCCACTGCCCAAACATGCAATTTCAACTACAAGAAGATCTCACTACTCAAACATGTAATTTACTATTATGTTCCTCTTTCATTTGTTCTATCAACTAAACCAATCACTATCGGACCTTGTAGACTAGGTCATGAACCTTGAATCCAAATATCAAACATTGGATTACTTAGCAAAACCTTGGCAATGAAGTTTCCTTCACTTCCACTCTGCTCTGCTCAACTTCACATTACACTCTCTGATACTTACAAAAATTATTCTCATCCATATCATGATAAAGGAAAATGTCCTTCCTTTATACTTAGTCCATAAAACAATTCCCCAAGTTAGTTGTTAGACCTTCTCAATCAGTTGTTCTAGGACCACATTAAGAACACATTACACTTAGTGATAACATTAGTCTTTCATCTTGCAACTTGAATATCTTTCCATACACATAATATTATAACAAGTGAACTTAGCCACATCATCACCAACATGTATTCTTCACATCCTCAACCTTGATTCTTAGAATAATAATTCTACTAAGAGATATAACAAGTTTACCAAAACATGCCTCTATAAACTCTATCATAAAACAAATATCACCAAAACTTGCATAACTTCTTATAGACTTATCATTTCTTCATCCAAAATTAACTACATATACTAGATACTCAGATGTACCTCTCATAACCTTAGATATTTAGAATACTCAATTAGTCATCTATGCCAAATTAATCTTGTTGGTGTAAATCGATATTTACTATTTACACTTTACTTCAGTTTACTTAGGTTAGTGCATTTTATTATTATTTTGCATTATTTTATTATTTATTTTGTGAGACACTTAGGAGATTGTGTACCTTTTTGAGTTGTCATGTTGAAAACATAGAAGTGCACAACTCTAATTCAACACATGGTGTCTACAACATTGGATTTTGCATCATTCATTGAGTTTTTATGTAGACAATATAGCTATTTGCACTCCTAATTTAGCACATGTTGTCTACAACATAGATTTGTTTAGTACACCATTGTAGGCTTATCCTCTCCTTATCACACTTACTTTTGTGCTTAATGGAGGATAACCCATATCTAGTGGACATGTGCCTAGTTGTATGACTTATCACAATGTTGATTCCTAGGCATTCTAGATGCATCTAAGAGGCCTTTATATATAGGCACTCTTAGTGTTCTTATACATGGAATTGAATACTATATAGTTATTGTGATCATACTCTGATCTATGTTGTGCTTGTGTTTTGAGTTCCTTGGTTTGGGTGAATTTTTCCCTAAGGAAAATTCCTACATTGTATTAGAGCTGAGGGAGATACTCATCACATAGCCATTGAAGACCTCATTGCTTCATCTCTCGAAGGGACCCGATTCACATTTGGAGCATCAACTATAATTGGGAGCATCTAGACCAGAAGCGGACCTTGCCATTGCATTCAAAGAAACAATTTGGTGAAGATTTTCTGTAAATTTGCCTACTTTAGGCAAAAGTCAATTTTGAGGCAAAAAAAATTTTGCAAATTGGAACCCGAATGCTCAATTTGCAAGCTAGGTATGGTCTTTTATCGATTTTTAGATATTTAATTCTACTATTTCTCCATATTTTTTAGAATTAAAAAAAAATTCTACCTAGTCGAGCTTGCAAAGAATTTTTTTTGTAGAATCAGGTAGTCACACCTCAACCTTGCAAGGAGGAATATTTTGCTATCATTGGCATATTCCTTTAATTCAGTGGGCATCACCAACTCTTACTAGTGGATGGCATTAATTTCCAAGCTATCATTGAATCTAGTGACAGCAAGCCACTAGGTTAGCCCTTCCAAATTCCATTGTGATCCCAAGGGGAGGCTCATTTTTTATTAATACTACATGGCAGGAGCATTTACTTACTTCCACTCCCCATCACCTTGTAAATGTGGGATTAAAAGTTTTCAATCCTCATTGGTATTTTAAAACCCCAATGCCACTATAATGACTACACTCCAACCATTTAAAAACTTGGCTCCTGAGAACTCCTAATGATGGCACTCATTTTCATGAAATTTGACAACCCCAACTTGACATGTGGTAGGTTGCCAATTTTCCACGCAGCAGTTGTAGTGACCCCATCAATGCCACCTATGCAAACTTGTCTACCACACAACATGTGACATGTGTCAGAAAAATGACTACCTATGTAGCTATCCATGTGGCCAGTACATGTCACCTATGCCATGCAAGCCACCATGATAGACTATTGTGCCAGCCCAATTAGCCACCTACCATACATCTAGTCTGTGGACATATCAAATTCGACCATACAAGTATGTACCACTAATGTCATCAGCTGGTGACATCATCACTATGTCAGCAAGGGCCTACATTTTTACTGACGTTACCAAACTACTAGCCTAAATTTGTTGACTGTCTGACCATTATTCCAGGGTAATTTTGAAATACTATGACACTTATTTGATCATCAAATTTAACATCGTGTTTTCCTCTTCAAACCCCTCTTCATATGTAGTTTTGATTTGGCATCCTGACTTTGAGAGGCCATAACTTGATCATCTAGACTCCAAATTAGGTGTTGTTTTTTTTATTTTGGGTAAAATTTCCTAAACTTTTCAATGGTTCAACTTTTTTCTAGTTTTGGTGCACAAATTTATTAGAAACATCATTCTTTGGTGACTGTACCTATCCAATCCTATATTTTGCAACTTCAAATGGATTGTGCAGGCTCATCTAGACTCCTTTTTAGGTTCTTTTTTTTGAAAGTACCTTTTTTTTGTCTACATTTTAGATCTGTAGTCAGATTGTAGACTTGTGTGGACAAAAATACCACTTTTAGGAATAGGTTCTATTTTGCATTGTGTTACTTCACAATTGTTGTATTTTTGAGCTACATTGTAAAATTTTAGATTTGTACTCTATATTGAGATTGTAGTCAGCAAAATCAAAAGCCCACTTTGTCCATTTTAGCAAGTGGCCTATTGGTAGAAAACATTAAGGAACCATTGGTAGAAAAAGGTTTACTACATTATGTAACTACTGCAGCAAAGAAACCTCCTATTGATGTTGATGAAGCTCAGAAAGAAGACTAAGAATCCAAACAAGAGATGGCCCCAGGAACCTTGTTGAAATATATCTTTGATCCTATTAAATTTCATATTAGGAAGCTTACCAATCCAATAGAGCTTTTGGCTAAACTTGAAGCATTGTATGGGATAGTACCATAGAGGAAAAACTTCTCAAGTTGGATCCTAGGAATTTTGACACCAACAAAGACTATCTTACCCAAGTAGACATGTATAGGGCACAACTTAAGGATTGTGGTGAACCCATCAAGGATGGAAAGATAATCAAACACATCATGACTCATCTTCCACCTGAATATGCTCTTTTTTTTTTCTAGTTTTAATATTCACAAATTAACAATGGGTAGTGCCTATGTTAAGCCTTCATTTGAGAAATTTTTAGAAATGTTGATCTTAGAACATGATAATCTAGTGAGTATGGGAATTCTCAAGTCTTGCAAGACCAAAGCCTTGGTAGCAAATGAAGGTAATTCATGTGATAAAAACTCCAACAAGAAGCATAAGTAGTAGAAGGCTAAGTGACAAGATGAAACACAACAATCCTCCTCAAAACAACAATCTTCCTCAAATCAATTTTCTTCCACTCAACAATCTTTTTCACAACAAGGAAATTCTTCTTCCAAAAATAACCAAAAGGGGAACAATTCCAACAAAAAGGAGAAGAAAACTTGTTCCTATTGTAAGAGGAATGGTCATGATGAATATGAGTGCAAGAATAAGAAGATTGATGAATTGGTAAACATAATGAGGAAACAAAAAATTAATGTACCAAATGCATATAAGGATAAGATATCTTCAACCACTTCAAAGGGTAAGGGACAAGCTTTGGTAGCAAGTAAAAATAATACTAAGGAAAGGGTTCTTGATTTAGGAGCAACACATCATATGGGTGCTTGAAGGGAGTAGTTTTCCTTTTTGAAACCATCAAATGAACCTTATATCTATGTGGGAAATGATACTCAAGTAGAAGTAGAAGGTAAAGGAAATTTTGACTTGGAAAATGGTGTCTTCAAGGATGTTCTTCATGTTCCTAACCTTAGCACCAACCTTGTCTCCATCTATTAGATAACTCACTATGGATGTGGCAACAAAGTTGAGTTCCTCCCCAATATAGTTGTGGTGAAAAATCTCCAAGATGATTCTTTAGTGGTGGTTGGAAAAGCTAATCATGAGAAAAAACTTTATTCTTTCTCACATTTTGTGCCTAAGTCCACTTCCCTTGCCTTGTTGACTCATTCAAACACACAAAGTAAACTATGGCATAAAAGATTTGGACATCTCAATTATCGCTACCTTCATTAACTCAACAACAAGGATATGGTCATTGCTTTACCTCAAGTCAAGTATTCAAAGGGTGTATGTCTAGGTTGTGAAGTAGGCAAGCATCTCAAAGAGAATTATGAAAATGGGAAGTCTTGGAAGGAAATTGTTGTTCTTGAATTGGTTCATAGTGATGTAGTTGGCCCATTTCCAATACAATCTTTTGGTAAGGCTTGCTATGTTCTAACCTTTATTGATGACCTTTCACGATATAGTTGGGCCTTTTTTCTTACTCACAAGAGTGAAGTATTTGATAACTTAATCACCTTGAAAGCTAAAGTTGAGAAAAAATTAGGGAAAGTCATCAAGATCCTTAGAACAAATAATGGTAGGGAATATGTCAACTCTAGGCTTATAGACTTTTGCATTCATGAGGGTTAGATCTTCAACATTTGGTTGCATACACACCATAGAAGAATGGTGTCACTGAAAGAAAGAATATAACCCTTAAGAAAATGACCACTTGTATGCTTAAACACAAGTCTCTAGATCAAGTATTTTGAGCAAAATCTATGTGTTGTGCCAACTACATCCAAAATAGAAGTCTACTTAAGACCTTCAATGGAATAAAACCTTTTGAGGCATGGTGTGGCAGAAAACCAAATGTAAAGAACTTCAAAGTTTTTGGTTGTCTAGCATGGGCAAGGATACCTTCACAAAAGTGAAAGGCATTAGAACCTCAAAGAAAACCTTTTATATTTGATTGATACCCTAATCATCTTAAGGCATACGAACTAATGGATCCATAGACTAATGAAATCTTTTATGAGATGAGTGTTCACTTTGAAGAAACTTGTCCAAGTTTGGCTTCTTCAACTCCTCTTCTTCCTCCTTTGTGGACAATAATCATAATGATTGACTTGAAAGAGGACATTCCTTCAACTTTTACTTGCAATATTCCACCTTCACAAGGTTAATGAATAGTTGAGGACATTCCTACTTCTTTCACTAAATCTCGTTGGGCACAAAAAACCCTTGATGCAATAGATTCATTGGTGGAAAATCCTTTAGACACTTAGAGGACAAGGTCACAACACAAGTCATTTCCACATGCATATATAGCCATTTCTTCAAATCCACAATCATTTAAGGAAGCATCAGGGATTGTAGAATGGGACAAGGCTATGGAGGAAGAATATAATTCTTTGATGAAAAACAACACTTGGGACTTAGTTCCCCTTCCTAAGGGAAGAAAGGTAGTTCAATGTAAGTGGATCTATTGAACCAACTTTGTACTAGATGGAAGTGTGGATAAGCATAAGGCTAGACTAGTAGCCAAAGGTTTCTCACAAGTTCTAGGTATTGACTATATAGAGACTTTTGCACTAGTTGTCAAGATAGACTCCATTTTCCTGACACTAGCCATTGATGTCGCTCATGATTGGGTTGTACACTAGATGGATGTGAAAAGCACTTTTTTGAAAGGTGATCTTCATGAGGAGATTTATATGGAGAAACCAAAAGGGTTCATACAAGATTCTACTATGGTTTATAGATTAATGAAGTCTATTTATGGTCTTAAGCAGGCTCCTTAGGCTTGGTATGCCAAGATGGATTCCTTCCTACTCTCAGCAAGATTTGCTAGGTGTCATTCTAATTTGAATGTCTAAATTCTTTAGAAGGATGACTCACACTTGATACTAGTGCTTTATGTAGATGACTTGATCATTATAGGGAGCACTTCATCCATCATTGCCAGTGTCAAGACCTCTCTATAGGACTAATTTGCTATGACAAACTTGGGTTTTCTACATGACTACCTTGGTATTGAGATCACATAGTCTTCAGCAAGGATATCACTTTCTCAACCCAAGTATGCTCTTGACTTGCTTTCTCGGTTTCACATGACTCACTGCAAGCCTACTCCTACTCCCCTTCTATCAAGTGTCAAGTTAGAGGCTAAGTGTACCACTCCACTTGTTGATGCTACATTATATAGAGAGTTAGTTGGGAGCCTTATCTACTTGACACATATACACCTTGGTAATTCTTTTGCATTTGGCATGGTTTCTTGCTTCATGCAAGAACCACATGACCTTCATTGGAAGGCTACCAAGCACATCTTGCACTAAATAAAGGGTAGACATATACATGGGATGCATTATGTAGTAGGTACAGGACTTCATCTGGTTGGATACACAGAATCAGATTATGCAGGGGATCTAGATTCTCACAAGTCTACTTTAGGGCACATATTTCACCTTTGGTACAACCCTATTTGTTGGTAGATTAAGAAGAAAAATAGTTTTGTTGATTCTTCCACAGAGGCTAAGTATCGAGGAGCTATCAATGCAGCTATAGAGGCTCTTTGGATATAGCACATCCTGAAGGAGTTTGGATTTGATCTACCTAAGGTTGCAGTTCGTCATTGTTACAGTTAGAGTGCTATTGAGATGCAAAGTAGGTCACTAATATCTTTACCAAACCCTTCACTGAGGTCAAGTATATTCATTTGCAAAATCTCTTGGGGGTGTAGGATGTTGCAAAAACAGGAGTCCCTTGACTTCTCTCTTCTTCCTCTTCTAGGAGTGATTTTTTCCTCTTCTGAGGTCTTCTTCTCTCTCATCTTATTTATTGTACTTATCTCTCTTTTTGGAGGAGGGTTTTTCCCATGAGGTTTTCCCTTTTTCTCCACTTTATGAGAGATTTCATTACATCATTGTATGTACAACATTACTTTTGTACATGGGTACCTAGCATGGCCTAGTAGCTAATTGGATAAATAGATATTTACTAGTTACACTTAAGTTTACTTAGCTTAGTGCATTATTTTATTATTTTACATTATTTTATTATTTATTTTGTGAGACACTTAGGAGTTTGTGTACCTTTTTGAGTTATATTGACAATGTAGAAGTGCACAACTCTAATGCAGCACATGTTGTCTACAACACTAGAGTTTGCATCATTCATTGAGTTGTCATGCAGACAACACAATTATTGACACTCCTAATTTAGCACATGTTGTCTACAACATAGATTGAGTGCTACACCATTGTAGGCTTATCCTATCATTGTCGCACTTAATTCCTTTCTTAATGGAGGATAACCCATATCTGGTGGACATGTGCCTAGTTGTATGACTTATCATGATGTTGATTCCTAGGCATTCTAGATGCATCTCAGAGGCCTATATATACAAGCACTCCTAGTGTACTTGTACATGGAATTGAATACTATATAGTTATTCTAATCATACTCTGGTCTATTTTGTACTTGTGTTTTGAGTTCCTTGGTCTTGGGTGAATTTTTTCCTAGGGAAAATTATTACAAATCTTTTCATTGTTCTTTTATCAGATACCATAGAAAATTGCTATGTTGACATCAATGACAAACTCAGTTATGAATGTAACATATCATCATAGTAACATATGTATAATAATCCACCATATGAATATCAATAGAATTCATACTTTCAACAACTTCTCAACACTTATTTGGAAAAAAAGAAGAACGAGGGTTTAACATAACAAATCTTGCCTTTTTTGGGAATTTTTTGTGAAAATAAGGGGACTTTGATTTTTGGAGCACTATGAGGCCAAAAAAACCTCATGGCTGGATTTAGAAGATGTCAAAGACCCTATTTTCATATAAAATTTGTTAATTTTGGACAATGTTGGTTGAGAAGGAAAAAAAAAAGTTTGCATACTAGGGTCAGACGACCTCTGGCATGCAAATCAAGATGAAAAAATTGAAAAAAAACCATTAATTTTTTTAACTACTCAAAGTGTAGGTGGCTCAAAAAATCATGTAGTGTCACCACTGCTATCTCCCTCAAACTTCTAGTGGCAGTTATCTTCTTGATGGTTATCTTCCTTCCCTAAGCTGCCTCTACCATACGACCTCTACTACATTGCCACCACCAAGCTACTAGTGGGCCACCATGCCCCTACTCTACCTAGCCACAATCACATTGGTGACCAAAGGGTTTAACTTTGTGGGCTTATCCCTATGTTAATTTTTTTGTGGGGGTTTAAACTTTTTTCTTTTCTATACAGAGACCCTATTAGTTTTTTCACTCTAACTTGAGCATATAGAGGTGGCTTTTGGATCCCAAAAAAAGTGTCAAAAATCTATTTTTGAAACAAACTGATGGTGAAGGTATTTTTTGGTTCATTTTTTAGTTTGGTACCTTTTTTTCTTGAAGTCAAATGATGTTTTCTATCTTCAAGGGGAGGTAACTTACTCATTTTTGCTATGTTTTCTTATCTAAAAGAAGCATCCAAAAGTGCTTCTCGAGAACCTTCTATATTCTCTATCATTTCACCAATATTTTTTTACCAAGTATTTATGATACTCAACTAAATCATTTTTCTTTATTCTTGTATATGCATTCCTTCTCCAAGCCAGGGTTCAATTTTTTTCATTGTGGTGGGGGGGGGGGGGGGGGGGGGGGGGGTGTGTTCATTATTTTATATTATAGTATCAATATATCAAAAAACTTCAAAAAACTTTCTTAAAAAAAATGGTTGAGACCTCTTCTTGTCTAGTACTTCTAAACCCACATAACTATCACACATGGAAATCTACTATGCAATATCTTCTTCATTCAAAAGTTCAGTGGTCTTGTTTAGATACAATGCAATCAGTATTTTAGAGTCATTATCAAACTTTGTAGTATAGGAATAAGATGGATGAAGCCATGGGTTTTATTTATTTGAGTCTTTCAAAAAACTTACAATTTCATCTTGATGAGTATTCAACTCCTCAAGAAATGTGGGACAAGTTCAAGGACTTGTTTTGTATGATTAACAAGTTTAGAGCACTTCAAATTAAGGTAGAGCTTACTTCACTTGTACTAGATTCTTTTCCCTCTAATGAGGACTTTCTCATGAGGTTCAAATAGAAGAGAACTTTTTTATAGGGATGTGCGAAAGAGAAGATAGATAAGGAGTGCATCTATCTGATTCAATCAAAGTTTCAAGGAATTTTTTTAATTTTCTCTTCTGCCTTCCATTCCACTATGGATGCTTTGGGACCTAGATTTACCAAGCCATATTTGAAGTTTTTTGTCATCGATTGACTAGAGAGTAGTCCAAGCTTACATAGTTGGATACTATCATAGGTTCAAATACATAGGCATTGGTTTCTTAAAATCTAGAGGGAAGTTGAAGTAGAAGGCAAAGCCCAAGATAGATTTAGTAGGTTGTGAGAGTTCATCCAAGACTACTCATATATCAAATTCCTAGAAACCCACTCTGAAGGGTAAATCTTCTAAGTCTGGTGAGTCTTCCTCCAAGACTAAGAATTTTATAGGTGATCCTTACAATTTGTTTTGCAAGTAAGGACATCCAATTTCCAAGTGTTGGAAATGTCTTAAGGCTTTAGAGAAGGCCATGTAGCAACATTGTATTGCTTCTTTGAAGTGATCACCTCCTCCTTTAGGGAAAGGATGTGCTTTTGCCACATGAGCATGGTCTTCTATAACTACTTGGATTCTTCATTTAGGTTCTTCCCACCATATGACACACTCACCTAATTTGCTTACCTCACTCAAGGTGTTACTACATAGATTATAGTCAGTGACTCTACAAAGCTTTTAGTTTTAGATTCAAGAACTATCTCTTTAGAGGGTGGTTTTCTATAGGATGTTCTCTTAGTTCTAGCCATTTTTATGAACCTATTGTTTGTCTTTTAGATTTATCATTTTGGCTTTGGTATGACAATTGAGTTCTCATGATGTGTTTATTCAAGATCGCCATGATTCTAACTTGTTTGTTGCTACCAATAGTGTTGATCTTCAATCTCACTTATATTAGCTTGATGTCTTTGAGAGATTTGATTATACAAGTGTTTCTCTTATTGCTCATGCAAACACAATGAGAAATCTTTGGTATGACCATTTTGGCCATGTCAACTACATATATCTACATCAAATGAGTACACAAGAGATACTATTTGGGCTACCTCAGATCTCTTATACTGATGGTGTTTGTCCAATCTATGCACTTGGAAAACATCACAAAGATACATTTCTGACAGGTAGATCCACATGTGCTAAGGCACCATTGGAGTTGATACATAGTGATCATATGTCATTCCCAACTCCATCATTTTAAGGTACTTGATATGTGATTACCTTCATAGATGACTTCTCTAGATGCATATGGGTGTACTTTTTGAAGTACAAGCTTGATGTCTTTGATTCATTTCACATCTTTAAGACGTTTGTGGAGAAAAATATGGTCTTTTTGTTAGGTGTATATGCATTGACAAATGACATGGAATATGTGAATTAGTTTTTTAGATATTTTTGCATTGAGCATAGTTTACAAAATTAGTTCACATTTCCCCATACCCCTCAGTAGGATAGAGTTATAAAGAGAAAGAATAGGACATTACAGGAGATGGCCAATTGTATGATTTAGTCTCAAGCTAAGTTTTCTTCATTGGGATGAGGCTATCAATTTGTGAACTATTTTTAGAATCAAATTCCTCATAAGGCATTACAACATTTGATTAATGAGGAGTCTTAGACTCATGTCAAGCTTGATGTTTCTATATTTTGTATTTTTGGTAGTGAGGCTTAAGCATTTATTCAAAAATTCTTAGTGGAAAGTGATGGAGAAGAATAATAAAACACTCATCTTTTTTGGCTATTATGAGGATGTAACGGCATACAGATTGTTTGATCTTCATTTGATAGATTTCTTGTTTTGGCAAGATGTCCAGTTTGACGAGCAGTATCCTCAAATGGAGCCTCTGTTACCAGCTTCTTAGTCACTACCCAATACTTCCTCTATTCCTTTTTAGAGGTATACATCCTAATAATGGAGATATTGATATTGATCCCCCTTTACCACCTCCAAAATTTGTTCAGTGAGCACCCAAGTGGGCTTGTGATACTATTGATGTAGTAAGAGCTATAGCAGGTGATCCTTCAAATTCTCATTGCACTCGTGCTCAAACTTCTATTACTAGACTATTAAATCATATCATTTAAAATGATCCATAGAGTTTTTCATAGATGATAAGACACTTAGAGTTGGATAGGACTATGGATGAGGAGCACTCTTCTTTGATGAAGAATCACACATTGGATATTTGTCCTCTTCCAAAAGGGAGAAAGTTGGATCAGTACTAGTGGGTGAACCATGCCAAGTATTTTGTAGATGGTTATATTGATACGTATAGGGAACATCTAATTACAAAGGGATTTTCTTAGGTTGAGGGTGTTGATTACTCTAAGACCTTTGCTCTAGTTGCCAAGATGAATTCTATTTACCTTGTACTCTTTCTTCTAGCTTCATAGGGATGGAGAGTTTTTGAGATGGATGTGAAGAGTTCCTTTTTGGATGGAGACCTTCATGAGGAGATCTAATAGGGTAGACTCATGGTTTTTTTTAGGACTCTACATTGGTATGTAGGCTTTAGAGGTCTATATATGGTCTCAAATAAGCTCATTAGGCTTGGTATGAGAAGATGAATTCCTTCTTGCTTACTTCATGGTTCACTCATTGTCATTTTGATCCTACAATTTATATTCAATATCACGGGGCTAACTTATTCATACTTGTCCTTGATACAGATGATCTCAATATTACAAGTAGCTAATCCTCTATGATATAGATTATTCAATGATCTTTGACAAAGTACTTGAAGATGAAAGACCTTGTATTTCTGCACTATTTTTTGGGCTTATAGGTTGTTCAGTCTTCAAATAGGATCACCATTCTCTAGATTAAGTGTGCTCTTGATATGCTTTAAAGATTTAGCATGCTTGATTATAATCCTACTCCAACACCTTTTCACTCTAGTGTAGTTTTATCTACCACATGCACTACTCCTATAGTAGATTCCACTTTATACAAACAACTTGTAGGTATTTTTTTGTACCTAACACACAAATGTCATGATATTTTCTTTGTGGTTGGACTTCTCTCTAGATTCTCACATTATCCAAATGAGAGTCATTTGAAAGCTTCCAAACATATCTTGAGGTACATTTCAGGTACTACATGTTATGGCATTCATTACACATCAGGGGTCCCTCACATTGTTGGTTACATAGACTCAGATTGGGCTAGTGACACTGATGGTCCATCTACTTTTGGATTTTTTCTTTATCTTGGTTTTGTTCCTATCACATGGTCTTACAAGAAGCATCATGCTCATGCACTATCATCTATAGGGGTATAGTAAAGGGAAGCTATGTGAGCTAGTCAGGAGGTTTTATGGCTTCGACAGTTGATGAAATTTTTTTGGATTTCCTCTTGATAGTTCCACATTTCTTTGGTGCAAAAATCAAAGTGTTATACACATTTAACATAACCCAATTGAGTATCAAAGGACCAAGAAAATTGAGATTCAAATGTACTTCATTAGGCATCTAGTTTATGACAGCACTTTGAGCTTAAAGTACATTCCCACTACTAAGCAAGTTGTAGACAGATCTTCATTAAACCTTTTCAATCCCTATGGTATCTTAAGTTGTGTTCTAGGGTAGGGGTGAAGAAATTTTTCCTTGGGGGCTCTTAGTGATGAGTTCTTCCTTCCTTCATTTCTTACTATCCCTTTTTGGAGTAGGATTTCCCTACATGGTTTTCCCTATTTCTCTATTTCATAAACATTTGGTTGTGACTAGGTACCTTATCAGGCCTTATTGTTAGGACCCAAGTTTTCTTTCAACTTGTAGTTTCCTTTTTTTTTCATGCATTACTTATAGCTACATTGTTTCTCATCTTAAGGGGAGTGTTAAAGTAAAGTATTACTTTAATTTTATTTATTAAATAACCTTTTCTCCCTTCTTAAGATTTCCCTTTATGCACTTGCATTTCCATTTAATGATTAAATAGTAATTATTAACTGTCATTTACCTCTTAAGATTTTCCTTTTAGGTTTTATGATCTCCTTCTATAAGGATTGATCAATTATAATTTTATTCTTTCTTTTCAATCTGATAATATAATTTTGCATATTCTCAGAGAAAAACACTTGTCTCTTCTTTGTCTTTTCTTCTCTATGACAAGTTCTTGGATGCAGGTTTTCTTTGGGTTTTATGGATTTGTATTGCTCAAATCCTTCAAAAAGTGAATTTTATTACTCCTATGAAAACAAGCCCAAGTTAACTGTTGGTCTAATTTTTCATAGTATAAAATAATTCCTAATATTTAGATGAAAAATCATTTAAGTCTTTGAATTATGTAGATTAGGGTTTTTATCTTGAGTGATTTTGAAAGCTTTTAGATTGCTCTAATTGTGCCCTATTCCATGTGTTGTATTTTCTTGTTGAATTCTCAAGGTTTGCCCCTCAAGTCATCCATGAAAAAACCCTAAGTATGTGAGAAACCCTTATGCTTGTGTTTTGTGTTGCCCTAGCCTTTGAAGAATTCAAAACGGTATGATTTCCAATATATTTTGGTGGGGCATGTTTACCCTAAAGGTTTATTTATGATAGAATAACCTTTTAATCTTTTGATAAACTTTATAGAGTTGTTTTAATTGCTTCAATTTATTGAAAGAAGGGCCAAGTCGCAGTATCTTTTCAGCACCATAGATCTTCTCAAGATCAAGGTTTCCCACATTCTCGCATTATGAATTTGCAAGGTTTTTAAATAATGTGGGGAAACACATTTGTGATACATAGCCCCTGCTGATGTTCAATACTCAATACACAACAAAAGTTCTTGTTTGTCAAAATTAGTCAAAACCTTTATGAACTAATCTATGGTTACTGCATTCCTGCATTATGAAGTTGTGTGACATTTAAATAATGTGAGGAAGCAAGCATTTGACACATTACATAGAGTGACATCATGGGCCCTCCTTTCTCAAAAAAGTAAGAGCAGTGTATCTTTTGTGGCAAGCTATCAGATGACATGGAACACAAAGGAGGTTTCTTATTGGTTAGATTAGTTGACTAGATGTGCAGTCATTTCAAGATTTGATCATCGTCGATTAGGGTAAGATCAACGAAGCCCGCATTCTTTCATAATGGAACTACTCAATATTTAAATAATGTAGGCAAGCGGGCATGGTGGGACCTAGACCAAGCTTTATAAAGTATGTTGAGTCATGCCATGTTGGGAAGGATTACATGTAATGAACTATGCTCATTGGTGGTGGGTGACATCTATGCCAAGTGGAAGCAGCAATGTCATGGGCTCAAAAACTTTAATTACTGTCAGAGCACATGAACTAAAAGGTAATTTTTCATTGGTCAAGTTAGCTTAGTGGGCCACCAAATAAAGAAATCTTGGTTCACCATCGATTAGGGTAAGATCGATGGTGCCCGCATTCTTGCATTATCAAGATGTGAGGTTTTTAAATAATGTAGGCAAGTGGGCTTCTGACGCATGGCCGAGGATGCCAAAGTTTTAAAAAACCTTTTTACTTTTGAAACAAAGTCGTTCGATCTTTGGGAAATTGACAGGTAAAATTCAAATTTCAAAATATAGCATGAAAATAATGGTTGCAGGAATTAATATGATACAAAGTTTCCTTCGTGCAACCTCAATACTCTGATATAACATGTAAATTTGCCATTGTTGAAGCACAGATTACAGATTTTCTCAAAGCGAAAGGATTTTCAGAGCTAGGGCATAGAATTCCTCAAAGACTTAACCAAATTTGTAGAGACAATTGTAGAAAGAAGAACAGATTTTAGTAGGTAAGTGATCTATAACTAGTGAAAATTAAGAATTTGCTGAGTAAGATTTAGAAATTTTAGAAAATGCCTCCATGAAAGGAATTTTCTAGGCAAACTGAATATTCAAAGAGGGGTATGGATGATGATTTTCTAGAACAATTTCCTTTTTTGGTACATGAGATAACTAAGGGGAGGGAGTTAATTCCTAAAAACCCTAGAGTAGTTGTAGCAGAGGGTTTCTATGACAAGGCCAATTTGGTACAAGATGTTTAGGTCTCCATGGGAGGTTTGGAATTATTTAGAAAATGGTTTTTAGAGAAAAGACTGGATACTCCTCTGAGCAATGTCTGGGAGTTTGATACTGGAAAATTAGTAGTCCCCACGGTTTTCTTCGATAGTGATTTATTAGTGGATATGGCCAAGAAGTATGATCCAATTACAGGGTGGGTAAAGAATCATGCTGGAGTGAACCTCTTTAGGGTTTGCCTTGAATTAATTAGAGAAGTCTTCAATATCAACCCTAACCATGTTGTGCATGAAACTATTGACATGGGTGACTTTCAAGTAAGGTATGATGCACAAAAAATCTACTTGAAAAAGGGGCCACTACAGGAGCATGTTGCTAAAATTGGTACTTTGTCTGTGATTACTACCAGCACCCAAAGAGGGTTTCTATGACAAGGCCAATTTGGTACAAGATGTTTAGGTCTCCATGGGAGGTTTGGAATTATTTAGAAAATGGTTTTTAGAGCAAAGACTGGATACTCCTCTGAGCAATGTCTGGGAGTTTGATACTGGAAAATTAGTAGTCCCCACAGTTTTCTTCGATAGTGATTTATTAGTGGATTTGGCCAAGAAGTATGATCCAATTACAGGGTGGGTAAAGAATCATGCTGGAGTGAACCTCTTTAGGGTTTGCCTTGAATTAATTAGAGAAGTCTTCAATATCAACCCTAACCATGTTGTGCATGAAACTATTGACATGGGTGACTTTCAAGTAAGGTATGATGCACAAAAAATCTACTTGAAAAAGGGGCCACTACAGGAGCATGTTGCTAAAATTGGTACTTTGTCTGTGATTACTACCAGCACCCCAGAGCCACAATTGAAAAGACATTTTAACACTAGATTTTAGGCATTATATGTTTCTCTTTGTAATATTTTATGAGTGGATGAAGTAGAACAAATCCCAGGCTCAGTTGTCCTCATAATGGCTCAAACTCTTCAATTTGGAATGAGCACTATTCTGGAGTTTGCAACATTTCTTGCAAAAGAGATTCACAATGGCCTGGTGGGGATAGCAAGGGGAAAAGTAGATAAAACTTTCTATGGGTATTCAATCCTTATGAATATATGTTTTCATAAGGGACTTGCCTTCTTTTCCAAGGGTATGGAGTTGGAGACAACTAGGGATGGAGAAAAGAATCCAATGCAGTTGTGGAGTGTGTATATAACCTCAGAAGCCATAGGTGCCAGTTATGTGAGATTTGATAGGTATTTTGCATCAAAGCTTAGATTTCTCTTAAGAGGAGATAGCCCTAGAATTCCACAAGCATTGTTAGAATTGGTCAGACCCAAGGATCATGCCAAAGGGCTACTTGTTAGTCATAACTGGAGGGATATAATTCCCTACAATGTTTCAACCGTGATAAGAGTATATGGATTTTTGGGAAAGCCTCATGTTCTACCATTTCATGTGCCTTTGAAGATAGGAATAGCTGATTTGTTATGGTAAATAGGCACCATAGATGAGAGGGAGTTGACTAGGAAGGGCACATTTTTTCCAATTGTTACTATGACCCATGATTTTGTCTTTGTATGGAAAGGGTGAAAGCATCTAAATTTGTTTTTAGAAAGATATAACATGGTAGAATCTCATGCCAGATTTATTGATCCTAAAGGATTCTATGATGCCTTCAGGGAGAGAATAAAAGCTTCCCACATGGTGCAACAAGTTTATTATTCTGAGGATGTAATTAGAAATGTTCTTACTTTACAAGAACAAGAATTGAGAAAAGAAATATGGATAGTATTTAGCAAAACCCTTGAATTCATTAATGCTCTTGACCCTCACTATGATCCATTAAAAGAAAAGAAATATTGAGGAGCCAAAATGCAGACCTTGGTGAATAGTTTTGCTGAGATAATACAAGCTATGAATGAAAAGAAGGCTACATATCCAAACAGGGTTGTAGAAGTGCAAAGGAAAATCAATAGTAAAACCATAGTAGCTCCTGGCCAATATACCTTACAAAGAAGGTTAGGATATGTGATGATTCAGAATGTGCAACAGGGTCCTCTTCATCAAAAACAAAGGCCAGGAAGTCCACTTGCAATCAGTGCTCCAAAAAGGCAAAAGTTAGAACAAGGGTCTTCTTCTTCTCAGCCAGAATAATACTCCTCGAGCCAGTCCTCAATTTGGATAGATGATGAAACATCTTTAAGGGAATGACTTAGAAAAATTGGTGGAGAAGGGGATGTAATTGTTACTTCCACAGATTTGGAGATTGGGGAACCGCAAGAACCCCCTACACCTTCCTTGGAGTTCACTATTGCTGATTATCAAGGTAAGGAAATTGATCCTATAGTTGCCCAAGCCTCTAAGAGGTTTATAAATGATCAAAATTTTGTGAAATCTAGGGCATTTGCATAGTTTTTGTGGAGGTTAAATATAGGAAATTTTGAAAAGGCTTGTGAAAAGATAAGGGCAGAGCAACCCGATAAACTAGACTCTATTATTAAAGAAGAGGTAAAATCCATGTTTTTGAGTGATTTTGCCCAATTTACACCTGAGGCTGGGAGACAATTAGTTAAGCAATCAGGATTCCTTATCTTACCTGAATGGCATATAGTGAATGCTATGATTTTAGATTCAGTAAGAAAACAAAAGGATGTCTAGTTAAAAACTAAAGAAGAGATACTATAGGCTCATAGAGGAGTCAAATTTAGTGATGACCTACAAGCCCTTGTAATTTGGTCTATTGAGAAAAGGGACAAAAAAAGGATGCAAGAAATATCTACTGTAGAGCATACTGGCGCATTGACAATCTTCAGGGCTAGTGAAGTTGGCAGTAAAAAGATAATTGGGATGGCTTTAGAAAACCTAAAATTTGACAGTGTGGTGTCTGGCCAGGAAAAGGATAGATTTACCCAACTAAATGCTAGATTTGAAGAAGTTCTAAAGACATATAAAGAAAGGGGCACATAGATACAAAAACTAGAGAATCAGGTATCTCAAATGGAGAAGATGCTAGGGAAAAGAAAAATAGAAGTCCAGTAGACCCATGATTGTATACCCTCCTAGGCCACCTATTGAGCCTTTCAAATCCACTCCAATTATTGAGGTACCTGATACCCCTAAAAGGCTGCAATTCTACACCATAAAGGATTTTGAAGAAGAAAAAACCAAGCTTTATGAGTTGCATGTAGAATTAAAAAATCAATATGAAGAGAAACTGAGGTAGGGTGTCATGTATTTAATGGATAGGATAGAATGGTTAGCCTTTTTTGATCAATTGGAAAGGATTGCATCCATTAGGGATGAATTGCAGAGAGATGATGATAGGTTGAGGCCTCTTGTGCAAAAATGGAGGGAAAGAAACAATGATATTACAATTATGTGCATATCTGTCATCCAACTGCCTTGTCATCAAATAGAGAAGATTTTTGATTTATTGAATAAATTAGAAGGTTTTGATGACAAAAGAGATTCTTTTCAAAAAAGATTAATAAATTGTTTTTCCAGATATATGGCTGAAAAATTTAGTCTATTTCCTTGTGCTTTAAATACTATTGACAAAATAAAGAAAAAAGAAGAATGGAAAAAAGAATTGGATGAGATATCTTGAAAAAGAATTGGATGAGGTATCTTGAAAAAGAATGAATAATATTGTAAATGAAATAGGCTATCGGCTATGGGAAAAAACAACTAAGGAACTGGTGAAAGTGCAGCTATTTTATAATGCCATTAGAAAGGATTTTTTTGATTTAGAGGCAGTTGCAATTTCTTTAATAACTTGTAATGCCCCGCCCGGAGATCCTTGGAAACAAGGATTAAAATCAAGCCAAGATATTTTTTTTTACAAATATGAATGCACAAGACAACATCATACAGGGATCACAAAGATTGCAACGGAAGACTTCAACACAATCCCGGCAACCAACGAATCTTCGAATGCCACTACCCAACTAACACACCCAAACAAAAGCCAAAAATGACAACGCACATGATGAGGGCACAAAAAACAACCACTCATAAACAAAACACCAAGCTGGGGTAAAATGCAGAATCCCAAAATTTAGCTAAGCCTGAAATCCTGAAGCCCTGAAAATTGGCTAAGTTTGGATTTCTGAAGCCCTAAAATTTCTTAGAATCCATAACTTATCTCCGAGAGGTCTGAAACCTATCTCAAACGATTTGTCGCATATATTAAAATATATCTTAAGTATAAGTTGACGTTTATATACTTAAACGATATATTTTAAACACCTAGGAAATCTGTTTTGAACCAAGAAGGTGTAAAAACCAAAAGGGTGTCCAAAACCAACTTCCAAACTTTCATCCGACAAGCCTAGATAGCCCCTGTTTCTTGCGCGAGAAAGAAAATTGGTCTTGGGTTTTGCGCGAGTTCTTTCACCACTTCGTGTGAGAAGTGCGCACTTCGCGCGCAGACTACTGAGCTTCGCGCGAGGATTCGCATTCTCGCGCGAGGATTCCCTATGCGCCGTGCGAAGATTTACATTCTCGTGCGGGAGGATTATTCTTTTGCACAAGGAAGAAATAGTCTCGCGCGAGGAAATAAATCAGCGCGGCACAAAACACAATCAAAAAGCTAAACAAACAAGGAAACCTCCACACCCGAGAGTACCAGATCTACGTAAATCGAGGAATGAACACTCGAGAGCACTAACAGCAAGGAAAGAGGAAGATCTAACCATCTAAACCATAAAAGAAAAGTACATACTGAAATAAACATCGCAATGAACAAAAATACATTTCAGAGCTAAACAACCAAATAAGTGCGCAGTTCCTCCCAAGCGTCAATAGCATCATAAGACCATCGTGGGTCCTAGCCATCCCCCACGTGTAACATCCCAAGCCACCGACCAAATCATCAGTATTGTCATAATAGGGATGTCACTACTAAAACATGCAATAATATAAGCACAAGGAATTCTAACATGCTAGTGATAACGCATAAGATAATCCTACAGTAGATAACATCACCTATCACATGCTAAACAGCAGTAAGCAATAGATATACTACTAAAGAAAATCACATCACCTAATCATATGCTAAACATCATAATAAGGGAATGCACCAAATAAAATAACATCATCTAAACATGATATCCAAGCATTCCAATGAAAGCATAAATCACAAGAAAGCATACTTCAGAACTCGAAGTACCAAGTGAAAACATCTAGCAACGGTCACACTAGGATAAGAGACAGTCTCTGTACACCAATCCGTAGCAGTGGGGAAGGTAGCTACGCCTCCCAACCACGTGGCACCCATAGGTCCACACCCACCATGCTGATGGAGATAATGATCCAACCACAAACACACAAAACAACATCCATGGCTAACATTTACGCCAGACAGTATGATGGCTGCAACCAAGAACCTAAGACAATGCAAGGAGTACAGGTCCTGGTCAGACACTCAAAAGGCTACTAAGTAGGGGCTGACATCATGGAGAGTCACTTGGCATCGACAAGCCCAAGCTTGGATCATGCATTTCAACTCCTCAACGGAGGGCCCCGCACACACATTTTATTATCTTAAGTTTTATTACTAGTCACACATTTTCTTTAATTATCACTTAGTTAAAACTTCCTCTGCCAACCCTATGGGACTAAGGTCACCAAGCTGCGAGATAGAAGCCCCCTCCATATGCTAGCCTACCCTACCCATGCTCATCCTACAACAAGTGCCCGTGGGCATGCATACTCCCATCCTAACCCAAATGATCATAACTTTTGACAAATCCATGGAAGATCGAGACTCGCAAGTCACCCAAAAAATGTACGTGTACGTACTCATGTGTGGCGCACCACCATCATGAAGATCATAACACAACGACAGGAATGAGAACACAATGTAAAAAAAAACACCCAACTGAAAGCAACTCAAGAGGAAGGATTCTACACGAATCCCAAAGCCAATAAAACCATACATCATTAAATCACTCAATTGGCCTCAATCCAAGAGTATGGATTCTACACGAATCCCAATGATGCAACAAGACCAAACATCATGAACTCACTCAACCGGCCTCAATCCGAGAGTATGGATTCTACACGAATCCTAGTGTTCACGAACAAAAGCAAAGGTCCAAAAGAAACCATAACAAGTATAAAATCACTCAACCGAACACAACGTCGGGAGTACGGATACAAAACGCATCCCAATGCAACATAAAAGTGTAAAAGTGGTCTGACTAATATCCAAATGGATCATCAAGGTCCACGACCCACATTGTGCCAAGAAAACTTGAGAAAATAGGGCGGCATGCAAAACGAGGTAAAAACCCCAAAAAAAATATTTGGAAAACTTCAAAATTAAAACCCATTTGGCCTTTGGGTTCAAAACCCCAAAAATCCAAAAATAAATGGAATTGGAGACCGTATGCAAAAATGGCCAACATAACGATGCAAAATCCCAAACCCTCATCCCAAAAAATAGGGAAATGTTCATACCCGCCCAACCGGGTAGAACTAACATACAGAAACGGAGGCGAACACTAGTTCTCAACCTCCAAACAAACGGCTACCAAAAACAATAGCAGAAACGGAGCAAAAACAATAAAACAAGAAAGCCCTACCTCACAGCCAAAAGGGCAAAACAAGAATTTGAACCATAAAATAAATATCCCGTAGAAGTAGCTAAAAATCGTGGCAATCCTAGGTTTCCTCGAGCTGGATCCAATGAACCCAACCTCGCGATGATCCCATGCCCGTAGCTCCTACAACAAACAAAATAGTAAATCCTCATGAAGAGGATTTTGGGTTTTACTCTCCAACTTTCCAATTCAAAGTGAGAAGTGAGGAATTAAATTCCTTTTTGGATACTTATTCACTTTTCAGGTGAATAATCGATTAGGGCATTTAACCAGCCAATCTAGTTAAACCCTGAATTGACCCAAACAAAAATAGGCTATTCCTATAAATAGGAATTCATCTATGGAAAAGCTGCAAGAAATTAAAATAAAACAATTAAAAAGCCCAAAAACACATAAATCTCCTTAATAACTTTCGCGACAATGCGAACCTCTAAATGCACAGACATGCTTACTGGTCTAATCACATAATGCAAATGAGTTCGGATTTAATAATCACCAAAAGGTTTAAATTAAACATTTAATTAAGGATACGTCGACCATACAAAGGCGACATTGGTAAAATATGAACGGCTGAATCACTAACTCCATGTGCCACTGCCAGGGATATAATCCTGCACACTAAACAGCATGATCAAGTGAAATTGCATATAATAACATAGCCAAAGCAATAATGCGTTAAATCACCTAATTTAACCATTTATTTAATTATATTAAAACAATCTATTTACATCACTCACGTTCGCATAACAACGCAAGAATGAAGTAAATAACCATAGCATTAAATCCATCACGTAACAAAATCAGAGGTATGTCCAAATACCAGATAACCAGATATCATCATAAAACACACTGTCATCTCAAAATGGCATCATCATGCAATATGATTAACTGAACAACATAGTAGTCTAATATCTATGATACTAGAATCAAGGAGTAACATTTGACCCTCAGGTCATCTCAAATGTAAAACATAACATGAGTAACAAATATCTCTCTAATCAGAAATATAACAAGGTAAATGTCCACAGCACATAACCAAAGAATCCAACATGAACAATCTATTCTAATTACTTAAGCATTTAATAATGATTGATTACTTTACAGAAAAAAAGGCATTGAAAAACACATAAGAAAATACAATCATAAACATGACTAACCACTACTACAGGAACCCAGTCCAGTGTAGCATGGTAAAAAGTACACAGTGCAATCTCTGCACACATCTCAAGGTAATCACAGAACAACCTCATGATACCACATCGATCCTAGTAACCACTGGCACAAACCTCAGTGAACCAAAAATCACATCATAATCTCAAAGATCAGTCAAAAGCATAATCAAAGCAACTGATACAGAACCATAAATCCCAACACCTCAATGGTGTAGACCACTCAGGGTCACAATCATGATCCATCACAACAAAAGATCAGCAAGGGTGCATCCATCAGGATGACTTACAAAAGTCAGATGGGAGAGGCACTACATAACTGTACAAAGAGAGGCACTAAGTTTTGATTGGCTAGAGAACACTACTTATGATAAGTGGAGAAACAAATTTATGTTAGAAGAGTAGTTGTTATAGGATGATGAAGCGGAAGAAGAGGAGGAGGAAAATGCAAAAGTAAAAGTTACCTTCAAAGTTAATGATGAAGACAAGGAAAATCCCAAGATTAAAGTAAGTTTGTATTTATTCTCATCACCCCTGTGAACATCACCTAGATCCAATGAGTGCTAAGTGTTGCATTTATTCTCATGAGAGATGGATTCATGTTGAATCACTACTCATGAAACATGGGTCAATGAGTTTGACTCAAAAATCACACAGTTAAATCCTAATAGCAATATCATAATAGTTAATTCGTTGCCCAATGGATAAGGCACTGGTCTCATGAGTCAGAAGGAAGAAGGATGAATTTTGCTGCTGCATATCAAATCAATTTATAAAATCAACATCATTTTTTATTCAATTTTGTTCAAAATTATAAATGTTGGTCAATGATCGTTTATATCTATTCTCTGAGTCTTAGGTAGTTGTTATTTCCAGGAATATTTGTAAAATTCAAGGAGAATGATGACCAGATCTGCTGACAAGGGATGCATACAAATTTAAAAATATTGAAAGAAGTGAAGTAAACTGCTCATGTGTTAGTGGGTAATAGATGATAATCAAAATGAAACTAAAAGAATCTCTACACAACAGTTTTCACTAAAAATTATCCCTAGGTATACCCACCTTGGTTTAGCAGAGCCAAAAGAGTAGGAAACCACCCTTTGGTTTTGTTTAAGTTCGGTCCAAATGGTTTACTCATGTAGCTGATAATGGGAATTAGCCGATCCTCGAGTTGTATGAGTGTTATCATTTTGGAATTGAACATTTTGTTGTTCAGTAGTTTTAAAACACCAACATTAACTATCAATAATTAATTTTGAAATATGCAATAATGCTTCTCAAATCAATAGATGGAGATAGAGATGATCAAGTTGTGAGAAAATTGTGATAAAAGACTACTCAAAATATTTTTTTGCATTAAATTTTAAAAATCCATTTAATTCATTCCATCCCTTCATAGAGGTCTAACATGAGCTTATATAGCTTTGGTACATGTGTGGCAACCAATGGTATGGACATAAAATTGATTTTCAGTAAGTTTCTCCAATGCTGTCAATTTTTTTTGTGACAACTTTGCAAAGTTGCAAAGTTGTCATGAGCAACTTTTACATCTTTTGCATTTCAATGTACTCTAGACTCAATTTCACTTCCAATGAGTCAAATTTGGTTCAAACCAACCATTGAATACATTTTAACATATTTTTAAGGATTAACCATGGATAAAAACAATAGTTACATGCAAATATAACCAATATCAAAAAATAATAGATCACACAAAGGAGAATACAAGATACAAAGATTTAACATGGTTCACCCAATCCTTGGACTACGTCCACCAACATAAAGTTCAATATTATTATTATATAATGATTACAATTCAATATCCCTTACAACTCAATATCACTACAAGAAACTACAATATCATCATACATTGTGAAATCCCAAATACTAATCCATTTTATACAAGTTTTTCTCGCTTACAAAATTAGGGCTACAAAAAATTGTCCATTAGATAAATGATAGTCAATGCCTTTTATAATACTAGAGTTATTTTTGGCTTTGGGGGCATTTCCCTTGAAAACCTTGTTGCCCCTTGATCCCACCCTATAAAGTGACAGGGAGCACACCTAGGGTGCTACCCCAAGACCCCCGAAAGGGGAAATTCCTCTTGACCCCATCTTGGGGGTGTAGCTCCCAAACCCTTGTAGAAATAATCTAGGGAGTAACTACACCATATAAATTGTTGAGTTTAATTAGGCTCCACATCAAAACAATGTCCCATTTGGAGACTAATCAAACTCCACAATAATAATCTCCCACTTGGAAACTACTCATAGCACTACTGAACTTGTATCTCCCACTGGAATATCAAACCACCCTAGAATGTGTTGTTCTTTTATTATGTTCAGTCTAGAAGACCAACTGAAGATGAAGAGGAGTTTAGTTTCTCCTTTGTTACTACCTTGGAAAACATATCTTTTGGATTATCATCTATATGTATCTTCTCCATCTTTAATTTCCCATCATCCAAAATTGACCAAATGAAATGGTACCACCACTATACGTGTTTTGTCTTTGAATTTAGGGAAGAATTCTTTGAAATATGAATGGCACTCTAGCTATCTATAAACAAATAATTAGCCCTTTGTGGGTGTCCCAATTCTTCCATGATGAATTGAAGCCATATCATCTCCTTAGCTGCCACTATAGTGGATAAAGCATTATTCTTTTGCAATTGAGAAATCCAACTCACTATTGTCCCACCAATAGTAAATGCATAACCTATAGTACTCCTCTTGGTATCAATATCTCCTACCAAATATGAGTTAACATATCCATATAAATCAATAGAAGAGCCCCCAAAATGTTAACACTTACTAGATGTTCCTCTCAAATATCTGAGAATCCATGTGACTACATTCCAAAGCTCAATCCCTAGATGACTCATATACCTGCCAACAGCTCCCACTACATGTGCAATATATGACCTGGTACATACCATAGCATACATTAAGCTTCATATAGCTAAAGCATAAGGTACCTTGGACATCTTATCCTCCTCTTCATTTGTCTTTGGACACATCTCCTTAGTCAATTTCAAATAGCCAAATAAAGGTGTGTTGATAGCTTTGGCATTCTCCATAGGAAATGTTACAACACCTCAATATAATCAACCTAAAACAATGTCAATTTTCTATTCTTTCTATCTCTAAAAATTTTCATACCAAGGATTTCTTTTGCTTGCCCTAAATCCTTCATAGCAAATGAATGTGCTAACATTCTTTTAACCCCATAATGTGATCCATGTTAGACCCAACTAAAAGCACATCATCAACATATAAACATAAAATAATGTAGTTGTCATCATATAACCTTTTAAAATAAACATAATGATCTAAATAAAACTTGCTATATCTATTCTCATGCATAAAACTGTCAAAATTTAGATACCATTGATGAGGTTCTTGTTTCAAGCCATATAAATTTTTCTTCAATATGCACACTAGATTCTCCTTACCTTTGACCTCAAATCCCTGTGGCTGTGCCATATATATCTCTCCATCTAAATCACCATGAAGAAAGGTTTTTCTTAACATCAAGTTGCTCTAAATGCAAAACTTTAGTATCCACAATACTTAAAATAGTATGAATAGAAGTCATTTTAACAATAGGAGAAAATATCTCATCAAAATCAATGCCCTTTTTTTGTACAAATTCTTTTACCACTAACTTGGATTTAATTTTTTTCTTACTTCCATCCTCATCTTTCAACCTATAAGCTCATTTATTTTGTAAATCCATTTTACCTATAGTAAACTTGCATAAATCCCAAGTCTTAATTTTCATTGAAGATTCCATTTCTTCTTTCATTGAAGACTCTCATTGAATCTTTATATCTTCCTACATAGCTTCATCATAATTGACTATGGTGTGGGGTATTTGTTGTTGTGATTGTTCTAGTGCATGAGGAACAACTGGAACCCCATCTTTTGGATCAGTATCATCTAGCACTACATAATCATTTTATTTCTTCTCATGTTGTTGCAATAGACCTTTGTACAATACTTTCTCATTGAATATGACATCCCTTCTATTGACAATAATTATTCAATTGTATATTATCATTGATGTTACACAAATTGCATGCTCTAACCAAGCACAACTGATATTAACCAAGCTCAAAAGATTCTAGTACTTGCTGAGAATATCCAAGTTTAGTTGAAGACCAGTGCAAATTGAGTTAGGTTAGTCAATGTAGGATTCCATTGTAAATCAAGTTAGGTCATTTACCAAAGAATTTCAATGTAAGTTGAGTCAGATCAGTTACCAAAGGAACTCACTATTAACTGAGTGACTCAATTTTCATGTCAATCGAGTGATAACATAATTCTTTATTCAGTATTTGATTAATGGAAGCCAACCTACTTGATGTTAATTTTTTGTTTGAAAGGTTAGTCAAGATTACTTGAAATTGGGTTTCATATATATGAAAGGTCAATTTGTGGATTAAAATATGAAGTAATGACAAGATAGTAAGATGTGAATTAAGATGAATATTTGATTAAGGGTAGAACATCCAAGGAGTTATAAAGAATATTTTGATCAAGGAGGATCTAAAGGATAAACTAGAACAATGACATGAATCTACAAATCATTTGCTTCATCATTCAAGTTAATTATTGTTACTTTATAGCAATTGTAGTAGTGAAGAAGAATCTTAAAAGAGTTGAATTAATAGTCATTTTTGTAAATCCTCTAACAAAGTGGAATTTCTAGATTGAAGTGTCTAAAGACTTCTAACAAAGCCACTCCTAACAAGGTGATTTAAATCCTTTACCAAGGTCACACCTAACAATTTGTTTTGTAACCTTTAACACAATTGACTCCTAATAGGGCTCACTTCATAAGAGTGAAAAGTTGTAACTAGTTGCATTGGTGGTTTTCCCAAATTGGGTTTCCATGTTTAATCTTGGTGTCTCATGTGTTCATGCTATTTTCTTATTGCTTTATCCATTTGCAACTAAGTTACTAATGGTTTCTTTGTTAATCAAGTTATAGTGTATATCTAGTTCTAACCAAGCTATGCAAATTTTTGGCTTAATAAAAGGTTTGTATTGACATCTAAGGGATTTGGAATTGTTTTTGTGATAACTAATTCACCCCTCCACTCTCAATTACTCCTCTTATATTTCCAAAAATTGGTATCAAAGTTGTTGGTGGTTACCAGAAAGGTTTCAAGAACCTAAACTAAAGATCGAGATGTCTTAAAAAAGAGAGATCGGAGATAACTTTACAACATGGTAGGAACTCATGAAGTTGCATCTAGGAACTATTAGAGATATAGGTCTCTACTTCTTAGAGATTCAATATGTGGCACCTCCAAAGCCTTTAACTATGGGTTAGATGGAAAACATAAAAAAATAACACATAATGATGATTGACATTGCTTCATCTTTTAATTACTCTAAATTTGATGAAGTCAAAGATTTTCCTACTGCCTTTAAAATCTGGAATAAACCAACAAAAATATGTGGAGGCAATAATAGTGTGAAAAGATCCAAAGCAAAAAGTCTAAGAGGCCAGTTTGATCAGATGAGGATGAAAGTAGATAAAAAGATTGCAAAATATAGTGAAAGAATCAAAGCAAGTGTGAGTGCAATTAGAGCTGCAAGAGAAACAATAGATGATACAAATATAGTTAGAAAAATATTAAGAACTCTTCGTCCTATTTATGTAATTAGAGTTTTAGTTAATCAAGACATGATGTGTAATCCCAAAAATGATATAACTTTGGATACACTAGTGAGAAGATTAATAAGTTTTGAGTTGGATAACTTTGATAACTATCTTCCTAACTCTTGCAACATAGAATTAGCATTCAAACCCAAACTAACTCTTGGTAGAAAGGGAGGAAAATCAAAAGGAAAATAGATTGATAGTGAGAAGATGAAGATTTAGATGATGAGTTTGAAGCTATTGAAGCCCTACTTCAAAGAAGGTTACCAAAAGGAAAAGGCAAATACAAAGGAAAAATATCATTAATTTATTTCTCTTGTGAAGAAGTTTGTCACATTGTTGCAAGGTGTCCAAATAAAGAAAAAAAATATGATAGAAAATTAAACAAGCTCAAGAGCAAGAAAGATTTCAAGAGCTACAAAGACTACAAAAACAAAGGTAATAAATCTTGTTATATTGTTAAAGATTTTTACAGTGATGATGAAGATGAAATGGTACACATTGCCAATAAAGATTAATCATATGATGAGGAAAATGAAAATATGGCACTTGTTTCTCATGTTAGCAAGAATGACACATGGATAATAGTTAGTAGTTTTTCTCATCACTTGATAGGTGATAAAACTAAGTTTGAATACTTGGAGCACTACGATGGTAGAAGTGTTAGATTTGGAAACAATGAACTGTGTTATGTGAAAGAAAAAGGATGCATTGCATTAGCTAGAACAACAAAATGTGATAATTCTTACTAGGTTGAAGGACTAAGACACAATATGTTAAGCATAGTATAGCTAAAAAACATTGGATAAAAGATAGAATTCATGAATGGAAAAGCTAAACTACTGGATCGTAAAGAAAATCTAGTTGGGACTAGCAATCAGACTAAAGGCAATTTATTCTATCTACATCTTACTAGGAGTTCATGTTTTTTGGAACAAGTAGAATAAAGTTGGCTATGACATAAAAGGATGTGTCATGTAAACTTTGACAATCTGGTTACCATAAGTAAGAATAAAAGAGTGAGAGATATTCTAAATTTGAAGAAACCTAAAATGGCTATATGCAAACAATGTCACAATAGAAAAATGGGCAAAATTAGCTTCAAAAATTAAAATTAAAATTCTAAAAATGTTTTGGAACTAGTTCATAAAAATCTTTGTGGACCAATAGGTACAGAGAGCTACAATAGAGAAAAATATTTCATTTTTTAGTTGATGATTATTCTAAGATGATGACTATGATGTACTAAAAAGATAAATCTAAAGCTTTTCAAATTTTCAAGAAGTATCTAATTAGAGTTTAAAAAGAAATAAAAAAGAATATAAAATACTTGACGTCAGACAAAGGAGGAGAATTGATCTCTAATGAAGTCAATGAATTCTACAGTGAAAGAGGAATCAAAAGATAAGTATCTACGCATGGCACACCTCAACAAAATGGCTTAATAGAAAGAAGAAAAAAATCCATCATGGATTGTGTAAGAACACTAATGATAGAGAAACATGTTGTAACCAAATACTGGAAAGAAGCAATTAGCACAACAGTTCATACGTTGAACCGAGTTCATCTGAAGAAAGGTACAAATCAAACACATTATGAATTATGGTATGGCTATAAATCTAATGTCTATTATTTCAAAGTATTTGGAAGCAAATGTTATATCTTGAAAGAGATGAGAAAAGGAAATTTTGATGCAAAAAGTGATGAAGGCATATTCCTAGGATACTCCAACAAGAGAAACACATATAAATGTTTGAGGCTTGCTACTCCCAAGGTTATAGAAAGTATACATGTGAAAATTAATGAGTTTGCATCAAAGAGTGAAGAACAAAGAAGTAAGGAACCTAAAGAGTACAAATTTTTTTTTTACTATGATCCTAAAAATCTATCCAATGTAAAAGAAAATATGGTTGGGCCTCAGTTAACTACACTACCTAAGTCACCCTACTCTATAGTACAACCTGAGTTGTAGCCAGTACAAATTGAGTTGCATCTAATGTAACCAAGTCTTAGAAAATGAGAACTAAGTCTTAAATAGTGGGAAAAAAGTCTCAGACAGTGGGAACTAAGTCTCGGATAGTTGTATTCAAGGAAATTTTAGAGGTTCATAGAATCTTTAAACATGGTGAACCTAGTAATGCAAGTCCAAAATCTAGAAGGAAGGAGCCTAAACTTGCTAGATATGTCAGAAGGAATCATGCACCTAAAAAAATAATTTGAGATCAGAAAGGAGGCATAATGACAAGGAACAAACTAAAACGTACATGTTTTCTTACTAAATTTCAACCTAGAAATTTAAAATATGGTTTGAATAATGAATGTTGGATAGAAGCAATGAGTGAAGAAATTGAGTATATTGAAAGGAAAAAAACTTAGACTCTTGTTCCTAGACCCAAGGATAATAACATAATTGGTACAAACTAAGCTTTTAAAAATAAATTAAATAAAATGGTGAAGTATCAAGGAATAAGGCTAGGCTAGTGTGTAAAGGATATGCTCAAGAAGAAGGTATAGACTATGGAGAAATATTTTCTCCTATTGTTACACTTGAACAAGTTTGAAAATTACTTTCATATGCTTCTCACAAAGGATTCAAAGTATATCAAATGGATGTAAAAATATATTTCTTGAATGGAATTCTAAAGGAAGAAGTCTACATTGATCAGCCTGAAGGTTTCATTGATCCAAATAAAAGAGATAATATCTGCAAATTATAAAAGGCTTTACATGGTCTAAAACAAGCTCTTAGAGAATGGTATGATAGGCTACATGGATATGTGGTAAGGATTTATTTTTAAAGAATAAATGACAATAGTAATTTGTATATTAAAGAAGGACCGTAGAACAAGATATTGTTAGTAGAAATATTTGTGGATGATATTTTAGTTACAGGTAATGATGTGTTCGTAAACAAATTGTCCTTTTTAAATTAACTCTTCAAATGCCCAAAATTTATGAAAAATGACTATTTACAATAGTTGGGAAACTACAATTAAGCGACTGATTTCCCTCTAAATTTATAGGTACAACTCCCTTCTGTTTGTGATTTGCATTGATTTTTTTTGTTCGTAATTCTAAGATGGGGTTTGTTCTTGACCAGAGAACAAGAAAGGAAAACCAAGTTAGGCCTAGATAGAAACTAACTTAGGCTAGAATCTAGGTCTTAATACTAACTAAATTTGTGAATCCACACATCTTATGAACCCACAAAATCTAGTGATGCAATAATGAAGCCTATTTATATGAATTAGATGCTTAAAAAATAAGTTTTAACTCTAAAATATAAGGAAATAGATTAAGAAATAATATTGGAAAGAATATCTTTTAACCTCTAATAATACAATGATTATCTATGGTTTCTTGTATTAAAATAGAGGAACAAAGCTATATTTTCTCATTAGCTTAATTCAACTCAAAGAGATGTTTCCATCTAAGACAAGCATTGGAATAGTAAATAATTGAGACAAAACACATTCAATGTTTCTCTGTAATCTAAAGCATTTCACATCAAAATTTAGCTGACCTTTCATTAATCTTTCTATTGAGTACATATAGTGTTATGAGATGAACCATTACAAAAAGGAACTAAACTGGTTCATCTTCTCAAAAATGAAAAATTGAAAGAATCCAATTATCAATTGGGATTTCATATTAGAATACAAAAGAGTGAGATAAATATCATTTCATTTTCTTCCCCTTCTCTAATTTTTCCTTATGGGCCTTAGTAGCAATGATGATTGGAATGAACTCTTTGTGTCTATTGATGTTGATGTTGGTGTACTTGATAAGCCACTTGGAGTGTTCTCTATCCAAGTCCTTGATTATGCTTAACTACTCTTGTGTTTCCTCCATCACTATATGTATGCATCCACTGAGCCATTGGAGGTATGACACTATGTCTTGAGGGCTAGTAGATTTCTCTATTAATTTATGCAAGTATTTAAAGAAATCATTTTGCATAATGATGACTCCTACTACTCCTTTCCCTTGCCCACTTGTTTGGGATTTACTGTGTAGACCTTTTAGTAAGTCATAATCCTTATCTAATTCCTCCTTAACTTTGATCTCTATTTTCCATAGTCCTTCTACTAAAGAAATCATGGCATCTTTAAATTGCAAGCTCTGTTTCCACTCAAACAAAGGTTTGTCTCTTTTCTATAAACTCTTGGCTTTAACTACTTCCTTAGACTTCATTTGGATGATCATATGCAAGAGAGAGAAGCAATCTTTGCATTTTACCTTTTTTGTTGTCAAAGTTGCCTGGTTAGCCAAGATGCTATTCTTTTCTATCTCAAGTCTCAACACTGCATTACCAAGTTGATTTATAACTACAAGTCCTTCATACTTGAGTTTTTCACTCCAACTCCTACCAAAATTCCCAAAATGTTTGTCCTCTTGCAACTAAGAGATGATGGCTTGAATGTTTCTAGTTGTAGGATCACTGGTAGGTAGTATCCTCAAAATTCTTGATAATGGGGAAACTAATTGCATGATGAAGAAATTAAATTCATGGATCTTCTCCTTCAATATAGCTTTGGAAATTTCTAGGTCTTCAAGTTCTTCTTCTATCACTTCATTAGTTTCTCTCCATAAGCCCACTTTGGTATCATGCCTAACTTCTCCAAAATCTAGAGACTGTGATTGGAAGTCAATTATGGTTAGGTTCTTGATCCTTCCTTCTTTGGTTAGCTTGGAAATCTCCATTTTTTATATTTCTCATATCCATATCTTAGCCAATGATAGATAGAGTCTTCAGCTTCTTCACTTTTCTCAATGTCAACCCAGAGCAGATGGCTAGAGACATAGTCTCTTTTTTCAAAGCCACATCTTCTATCCTCTTCCTCTTTTTGTCTAAAGTATTGTTGAGCCATGAATTAATGCTGATTACTTTGGATGTAGTCCCTAATGTTTCCACATTGAATATATTTCTTCTAATATGATTCAAGACCTTTGATGGTGAGGAGAAAGGTTTACCTAGAGTAGGGGAAATGAATTTTGGAGCTTCAGGCATCTTCTCTACTTCAGATGTTTTCTTCACCACTATTGAGAATTTGCTAATTGTGATATATAATTTTTGTTATTAATGGCAACACATGATGTACATTTCGACAAGAAACCTCAAAAATAAAGATACTTAGAGTTTGGTTATCAAAAAATTGTCTAAGTATAGAATTTGGTTTACAACAATGTATTGTTTTGTTTATAACATGTTGCAAACATCATGTTATGACAAGTGAATTTACATGGAGATAGTATACATGTTGGTGATGATGTATATAACCTTCAAAGTTTATACAAACTATATGGAATACACTTAATCATGTTTTGATCAAGTAGGGCAGCAGAATTGAAGGAAAGAATTATTTTGGTTGCAAAACAACTGATTTTCCAATTAGGGCCGACATCCTAGATGTTTACTCTAACTTGGAAAAGTGAATTGTGGCCTTAGACAACCCAATAGTATCTTATGAAAAGGCATGGTATTTATGTAAAGGATTTTTTTTGATAAGGAGTATGTGTGCTTATGATTATGTAATTGTGAATTGCAAAGTGAGCGAACTTTTGTGAAAGCAATATATGAAAAGTTTTGTATGAACTATCTGGTGATCTAAGGTCAAGCTGAAGATTAGAGATCAGTGAAGGAAGGAAAATAATAGTAGATTACTTGATTGAGTACTGAGCTCTTCATGTCGTTGAAACCACATGTTTGGGTAGTGGGCTCTTCTTGCATACATTTTACCACAAGTCCTACTAGGGTTGGAATCTCTTAGCGAGAATTCAAAGTCTCCTAATAGGGACTGTTATACTAAATTTTCTCATTGACTCCTAACAAGGTCCATCCTCTAACAAGAAACATATATACATATATACATACATACATATATGTGTGTGTGTATGTATATATATGTATGTGTATATATATATATGTATGTGTATATATATATGTATGTATATATACATATATGTATGTATGTATGTATATATACATATATATATATATGTATGTATATATATATCAGTATATTATCTAGTGGATATCATCCCCACCAGGGTTTTCCCTTGGCCAGGGTTTCCCTAGTTAACAAAATATGGTGTCATGAGTTATCTTTTTAAATTGTTACTATTACTATTCAACATTACTTTATTGCTTTGTTATGCATGGTTTAAAGTAAGTAATAATATCTAGTTGGAAACTAAAGTTTTTAGATTATTGATTCACCCACCTTCAATAATACCTATTTCTAACAACTGCTTCATCTGACTCTATGGATTTCCTCTCACTACTCTTGCCATCTCTAAGGTAAACTACTTGTATTTGGGGACTACTTGAAAGAGTAGTGTTGCACTTATAGATGGAATTGGACTAGTTTGGGGTTTCACAGCTACTAGAACTATAGTGTCTTTTGGCTCTTCTACCTTCCTCTTCTAAGCTTCTATCTTTGTTCAAATCATAGGCACCAAACCATCTTGACGAGTTTTGTTTAATGGGATATTCTTTTCAGGAGTTTGGTCACCTCCACCAATTGGTTGAGTTGGGCCTTGAGTGAGTGATGGAGTTGTATCTAAAGTGCCAATAGGGGAAGATGATGTTGTAGCTACATCTAGGTTGGACTAGGTAGATGCAACTTTACTTCTATTCTTCTACACTGCAGTCCACTTGACCCACTTCCCAGTCCTTTGCTAGATTCTTGCCATCATCACATCCAAGTCTTCTATGAAATCTCTAAATACTTCAAAGCTTATATGAGTGTTCTTTATCTTATTTAAAATAATTCATGCTATACATATTCTGACCATCATCCTTGACTTCATCTACATCTATATTTACTTTGTATAGCTTAACTTGGTCCACTATCAATCTTGCAAAAGCCTAATCATGACTTTCAAATTCATCTTTGCAATTAGCCTAGTAGTCTTCAATTGTTTTGACATACTTTATTACACTCCCAATCTACATGAAATCTTTGGCATATCTGTTGGGGTCAAATATAGGTCTCAAGACCTTGTACATATCTAGCTTCTACTTCTTAAAAACCTTGATCATATTCTTAGAATTAGATTGAGTGTTGCAACTAAAAGCTCCAACCTTCATAAGGAACTCATACCCTTTCTTCTTCAAAATCCCACTTAGGACCTTTACCTCTAGATTTTGTCAAAAGATCTTGACCAATACTATCATATCATTTAGATATCTTGGCAGCTTCAGAGGAAATCAATAGAAAGTTGCGAGACATGAGTAAGAAAAAGATGAAAAATAGATAAAATAATAGCCAAATTGACTGATGTTAGCCATGGCTTCAAGGGAGAATATCCTTTCTGGGCACCCTTTCAATTCCCTGCAAATTCTCATAGTAAACATGTCCTTCACCTTTACATAATTTGCATAACTATTATGTAGCTAGAGACATGGATAAAATTCATAAGACTTGACATCATCAGAGAAGTTGTCTAGGCATGGGAGGCCAAGAGATAATTGCAAAGATGCTAACATATAAATAAGGAATGAAGACATATAAAATAAATTGTAGAACTTGGCCGCTTGGAGGGCATTAGATAGAGTCTCACTTACCACTTGCACCATATCAATATACTATGTATGCAAGCATATAAATTGAACCAAAAAGAAGTATTGTTCAACAAAATTTAGGGCTTCTACCTCACATCTCAACCTATGTAGAAGAACCAAAATGTTGATTATCTCTAGTTTGAGGTTGGTTCCAAAAAAGTTTTTGGGGACTTTTCTCTTGTCAATCCATGGCTTCTAGAACCATTTTCACATGATATCCTTCCTCTAGATCATCTTCTTTGCTAAGAATTATAAAATGGGCCCACTGAAAATTAGGTCAGAAAACTCCTCCCACTCTAGCACACAAAGGCAATTCAATACTATATATCTTTCGACTGAAAACAATATGGTATCATCAAGAAGAACTATCTACTTAGTTTCTAGATTATAATGGTGGATACATTCATAAATGAGTTATGGAGCTTGAACTACAATTGGGAAACCAATATCTTTGATCAAACCACATCCTTGATGCTTCTAAGTCATAGGATGGATGTATTCATATTTTACCCTCTTTTGGAAGTCTATCATATCATAGAAATCGAGCAATGTGTCTGTGAAGTTCTATAGTTGAGACTTAATCCCAGTCAAACCATCAAAACTATGAACTTAGTGGCCATAACTTATGAATGAAATTTGAATCAAAAAATGAATAAGACAATAAACTTCTACAATTACTGGCTTTCAAAATTTATGTGTACTGACTAAAATGAGAAAGCAAGAAAACAAGGTAATTCATTCAATTATTTGTGTGTTTTTTATAAAAGTACATTGATTCATCCATTCAACTTTATTTAAAAGTCTTTCCACTATTCTATTAGATGTAATGGTAAGTTTCCATTAACTGGTTATTTACCTTTTTGTTATCCTTTTAGCTTTAGAAAGTTGCCATTTGAGTACTCTATTGATAAAAATCTGCCAAGCAAGATCCTAACCATATCTTCTTCTCAAAATAATTCCTTCCATTCTAATATCATCCTGACATATAATAGATCCAACATGGGAACCAAATATTACCTATTGACTTGATTTCTTTACATAGTTAGACAATTGTCTTCACGGGTTGGAAACCCACCAAGGAGGAGGAAATTTCCATTTTTCTTCCAATCCTTCCTTATTGCTTGAATCATTGATACTTGCATTTTTTATTGTTAAATATGTTTAGTTAAGGTGCATGGATCCACTATGATATCTCTTAGCATCTTGTATTTCACTTTTAACCACTTTATGGAAAATCATCTTCATGGGTTGGAAACCTGCAGAAGAGAAGACGAACTAAGATTCTTCTCTAAGGCTCAATGCTTGAGTGATAATGAGTCTAGATTATGTTTAGGAGTTTGATTATAGATTCAAATGTCAATTTTCCATAGAATCTATGCCCTTTAAATATTTTTAAGATGGAAACATTTTCTAGTGAACTCTTGTGAAAAATTGCCTTCATGGGTTAAAAACCTGCTATGGAGAAAGCAACATGGGATTTTTCACTAATGGTTATTTTATCAACTATTGATATGTCATGAGCTAGTGTTGTAAAAACCTTGTGAATTTTAGAGAACCTTCAAGAGTATGAGAACAAAATAGTGAGTATGCTTCATTTGCAGTGAATGAAAAAAATCTCTATCAAATTAGGCACTGTACTTACCAAACAATTTACAAGACAAAACAAAAACCTGCCCAACTTTGTTGATAGTGAAGGCATTTTGGGAAAATATGATAAAGACCTCCTAGCCTTAAGAATCTAGACCTAGACTCAAACATTCATTAGAATAAAATTGACTTCATCTAAACATGTAAAACTCACTTTTGTTAATAAATTAAAAAAGGTGATAGAGAGAGAATGTCAGAGGGAGTTATCATGGATGAAGAATTAGAAACAAGCTAAGGATATTTTCTCCTAAACTTTATTTCCATAATGACATGCTGAATTTCCATCAATACCAAAGAGAGAGATTGTTAAAAATAATTATTCAATTATATACTGTCATTGATGTTATAGAAATGCCATATTGTAATTGAGCACGACTGGTATTAACAGAGCTCAAGAAATTCCAATATCAACTAAGTAGATCCAAGTTCAGTTGAAGACCAAGTGTAAATTGAGTTAGGTTGGTCAATATAGGATTCTAGTATAAATTGAGTCAAGTTAGTTACCAAAGAATTTTAGTGTAAACCAAGTCAAATTAGTTACCAAGGAACTCAGTGTTAACTAAGTGACTCGGCTTTAGTGTCAGCCGAGTGACAACAAAATACTTTTGTTCAATACTTGATTTGTGCTAGCTGACCTAGTGAATGTTAATTAATTGTTTGAAAGGTTATTCAAGCCAAATTGAAATTGGGTTTCATATATATATATATATATATATATATATATATATGAAAGGCCAAGTTGGGGATTGAAATATGAAAGAATGGGAATATAATAAGATACAAATTAAGACGAATATCTAGTTAAGGGGAGAACATCCAAGGAGCTTCAAAGAATATTCTAATTAGGGAGGATCTAGAAGGTAAACTAGAATAGTCATCTGAATCTACATATCAATTTCTTCATTAATCAGGTCAATCATTGTTATTTTCAAACAATTGTAGTAGTGAAGAAATCTCTTAACAAAGATGACTTAATAGTCATTCTTGTAAATCCTCTAACAAGGTGGCATTTCTAGATTGAAGTGTCTGAATATCTCTAACAAGGCCACTCTTAATAGGGTGATTCAAATCCTTTAATAGGGTCAAACCTAATAGTGTGTTTTATAAATTTTAATAGGGTTGGCTCCTAATAGGACTTACTTTAGAAGAATGAAAAGTTATAACTAGTTGCATTGGTGGTTTTCCCAAATCTGGTTTCCACATTAAATCTTGGTGTCTCATGTGTTCATGTTATTTTCTTATTGCTTTATCCTTCTACAACTACATTACTAATGGTTATACACATTAATATCTCAAGATTGCTTTGTTAACCAAGTTATAGTGAGTATCTATTTCTAACCAAGTTATGCAAAGATTTTCCTTAATAAAAGGTTTGTATTGACATCTAAGGGATTTGGAATTGTTTTTGTGGTAAATTAATCACCTCTACCCTCTTAGTTTCTCCTCTTATATTTAAAACAACTACTTACAATTTTACAATTTTCAAAATCCCAAATCCTATAACCAAATTCAACAATTTCATATCCAACAAATACACATTTCTTTGGCTTAGCTTCCATCATAGTTCTATTTTCAGAATCTATATGTGCAAATTCTTCATGACCAAAGGTTTTGAAAAAAGAATAACATACCTTCTTACCAGTCCATGATTCCTCTAGAATATCATAGCCCAAAGGAGTAGAGTGAGCTCTATTAATCAAATTTCTAGTACCCATATGGACTATTTAAAATATCATATTTTGGTTCTCCCTCATTTTAGTTTTTACTTGAACATTTCATGCTTGAGTCTTGAACTCCTTTGAACTAGGTTTGGTTCAAAATGGTTCAATGAGTTCAACGAGTGCAACTTGTTAAAATGGGTTCAAAATGTTCATTGAGGTAACCCCGAGTTCATTTTATTTGGTTTTGATTTACAATGGTCTAGAACAACCCATATTGGCTCAACTAGTGCAATGGTATTGATTATCATGTAGGTTCAAGATTCAATAATCTAGAGTTCAATGATCTGGTCATGTTTACCAAAGTGAAGAATGCTTGACACACAAGTTCAAGTTTAGAATTTAGGCGGGTTCTTTTGGTTTCAACTAGTTCAAGAGGTTCAAAATGATCAACAAGATGAGTGAATAAGTTTCTTAATTATAATTACAAAGTCATTTTGGATTGTAATTACACATTACTACAGTATATTCTATTTTCCTTTGTAATATTTGGGGTTAAATTAGTTGATAGTGTGAGATGAATTTCTATTCAAAATGGGCTAAGATAGTATAACCTCTCTGTATATATTTCAAATCACAATTTACCATTTTAGAAGCAATTAAACTAGATAGACAAAGAGTAGATATGCATGTTGCATCTATTAATCTATGCACTATAATGATACACTTGGAATGACTATTTAAAATTAGTCTCATATTTGAGAGGCCCACTATGGGAAGTGAAAAATGAAAAAAAAAAAGATCTCTAATTCATCATTTTTAAATACTTGATAGAATGTTAGTGTGGTCAAACCAAACAAAGATATAGAGTTACTAAAGTTGTCTGATTGTTTGCAATTGATCAAACAAACTAAACTAAAAATTCTTTGAGGAAATCAGATTGATGTGAAATGAATTCAAAGGTGGTAATGATTTGCAAAAATCAAATCTACTAATAAGAAATCCTAGAGACCATGAGAGGATGGGTAGAAGTGTGATGAATTTGATCCCATTATTGGTAGAATACAGCTACAAAATGACATGTCTATTCATAATCTTAAAACCAAGATACAACAAAATTATATATTGATAATTCATTTGATTTATATGGATAATGGATTAGAATGTCCTATCATATCAAAGAAATCATGAGGTGATTGTGCAGAAGAACTATTTAAAATGATGTATCCACAGATTTGCAAAATCTGAAAATCAGTCATATTGCGGGGAGGCTAACTATTAATTGGACAATTGGCTTAGGATGATTTTTGGATATGTTTTAGAAATCTAAGTCTTCTAAATCTTCCCCAAACTATTTTTTTAGATCTATTACGGATCAAAATTTATGATAAATTGCATAAACTATCAAAACTACCAATGAAAATTGTTAAACTATGATAGCATCTCATCACCAGCATATGCCATCTATCCAAATTGTATATGTTCTTAATTTGATAGATGTATTTATTATTATATTTATAATAATAATTTTTATAAAGCATAATCAAAGGTAGAGCAAGTAATAAGAATGGACACAATGGAGGAATACTTTTAAAAGACATTAAAAAATAGAGATTATCAAAAGCATAAGTGATCCAAAGTTAAAATTAAAAGAAAATCCAAGAATCAGTTATGGGAATCAAAAATTTACAAGGAAAGGATCATATATTCTACTATTTTCAAGAATTTTGGGTTTTAGTTTGGGGTTTCTCATCAGACTTTGTGTGGCAAAGGGATTTTTTGCTAGGAATAGTAGAGAGATAGGAGAGTGGTATTTTTTTAAAAATTTCATTGTAAGGGAAGAGGGGAAAATGAAATGCATTTTTTTTTTAGGAGTTTGTGCTTAGTCAATGTAATGCCTATGTAGTGCCTCTCGTGTTTGTAGTCTATACCTTGTCTATTTTTTATTTGAGAGATACTTGTTACTCTTTTTGATATTTGTACTTTGAGATGACCTGAGGGTCGAATGTTATATTTTGATTTCCGTACCATAGATGCTTTGTTACTATGCTATTCAGTTTATCATATTTGCATGTTGATGCTATTTTGAGATGACAGTAGATCTATGATAACTGATTATCTGGTTATATGATGTATTGGTCACATCTATGGTTTTTATGATGTGATGGACCTTATGCTTTGGTTATTTACTTCATTCTCGTCTTTTATGATTAATGCGAATGTGATTGGTGTAAATGGATTAATGAGTTATTTAATGCTTTAATTGCTTCATCTATTATGTTATATGCAATTGCACTTGATCGTGTGTTTTAGTGTGCAGGAATTATATCCCTGGCAATGGCCTATGGAGTTAGTGATCCATCTGTTCATATTTTGCCAATGTCGCTCCTATATGGTCGACGTATCCTTATTTAGTTGTTTTATAATAAAAACCTTTCGATGATTAGTAAATCCAAACTCATTGCATTATGTGATTAGACCGGTGAGCATGTCTGTGCATTTAGAATTTTGTATTCGTCGTGAAAGTGTTAAGTGATTTTCTGTTATTTTGGGTTTTCAAGTTTTAAATCTTTTTGGATTTAATTTCTAGCAGCTTTGCCTTAGGTAAATTTCCATTGCGGATAATAACCTATTTTCATTTGGGTCGATTCAAATTTTAACTACTCCAGCTAGCTATTTTCCATAATCAACTATTCACTCAAAATGAATAAATATTAGAAAAGTGAATTCATTATTCACTTCTCACTTTTGGAAAATTGAATTTGGAGAGCAAATTTGGAAATCCTCTTCTGAAGGATTATTGTTTTGCTCGTTGTGGGAGCTGTGAGAATGAGATCTTTGTGAAGTTGGTCTCGTTGGATTCAGCTCGAGGAGTTCTTTCTTTGTCACTAGTTTCAGCAGTTTCGACGAAGTATTTATTTTATTCTATAGGTTTTAGTTTTGGCCCTATTTGCTGTCAGGTAGGGCCTTCCTATTTTAATTTTTTTGCTCTATTTTTGCTTTCGTTTCTTGTAGCATTATGTTAGGAGGCTTTGAACTAGTGTTTCCCTCTGTTTCTATGTGCTAGTTCTGCCCGGTTAGTCGAGTATGAACGTTTTACCTATTTTTGAAATGGGGGTTTGGTTTTTTGGGCCGTTATGCTGTCCTTTTGTGCATACGATGTTTGTTTGCAATTATTTTTGGATTTTTGGGGTTTTTGAACCCAAAGGCCAAATGGTTTTAATTTTGGAATTTTTCCAAAATTTGAGATTTTTACCTCGTTTTGCATGCCACCCTATTTTATCGAGTTTTCTTAGCACATTGTGGTTCATGGACATGGATGATCCATTTGGATACCAGACAAAACACTTTTGCATTTTTTGTTGCATTGGGATGCATGTAGCATCCGTCATCCTGATTATGTTTTCAGTCGATTGACTTTTGTTTGCATTCTCATCCTGTCCTTGTGTATGATCTTTGTGATGGTGGTGCGCCACACACATGTATATTGTCAGGTGACCTGCGGGGCTCGATCTTTCATGGTACTTTTGAAAGTTGTGATCATTGGGGTTGGGTTGGGAGTTTGCATGCCTACGGGCACTCATCGCTGGATGAGCATGGGTAGGGTAGGGTAGCATATGGAGGGGGCTTCTATCTCGCAACTTGGTGACCTTAGTCCCATAGGGTTGGCAGAGGAAGTTTTAAGTAAGTGATGATTAAATAAAACATTGGGTGGTAATAAAATTTAAGATAATAAAAAGTATATGCAGGGCCCTCCGTTGAGGAGTTGAAAAACATGATCCGAGCTTGGGCTTTCGATGCCAAGAAACTCTCCATGATATCAGTCCCTATGTAGTAGCGCATTGAGGTGTCTGACTAGGACCTGTAGTTTATGCATTGTCTATGTCTTGGATTCAGTCATCATACTGCTTAGCGTGTTTGTTAGCCATGGTTGTTGTTTTGTGTGTGTGTGGTTGGATCATTATCTCCATCAATACAGCGGGTGTGGACCTATGGGTGCCACGTGGTTGGGAGGTGTAGCTACTTTCACCACTGCTAGGGACTGGTGTATAGAGACGGTCTATTATTTTAGCGTGATCGTTGCTAGATGTATCACTTGGTACTTCGATTTGCAGAGCATGCTTTCTAGTGATTTATGCTTTCATTGGGATGTTGTTTTCCATGTTACATGATGTTGGTTTTACGCATTCCTTATTATGATGTTTAGCATATGGTAGATGATGTTATCTAATTACAGGGTTATCTTATGCTTTCTACTAGCATATTAGATTTCATTAACTTATATTGTAGCATGTTTAGTAGTGATGTCCCTATCACGATAGCACCGATGATCTGATCGGTGGCTTGGGATGTTATGCGCGGGGGATGGCTAGGGCCCATGATGGTCTTATGACGCCATTGATGGTTGGGAGGAACTGCATACTTGTGGTTGTTTTTTTCATTGCGATGTTATTTCAGTTGTGGTGATGTTTCCATTCTGTACTATTCCTTTTCTGTTTGTTAGATGTAAGATTCTGTTTTTTGTATTTCAATTGCTCAGTTCTAGTTCGAGTGTTCTAGCCTCAAAATGTGGATCCGATACTCCCTAGTGTGGAGGTTCTTTTGTCAGTTTTTCCCCATTTTTGAGTTCTAATAGTGTTTTTATTTTGTATGGGTGATATTTGTTAAGCAATGTGAGATATTTAAAAAGTTTCGCACGCCCACACAAAATGTATTGTACGATTCTGTAAAGTGTCGCACACATCTTTGAGAAGTGTCGCGCGACACTTTCCAGTATCGCACGCCTCTTAGAGTTGTGTCACGCGACATTGTTAAAGTGTCGCATGCCTTAAGGAAAAGTATCGCCCAGCCCCTGAAAGTGTCGCACTCCTTCTTGAGAAATGTGGCACGACACTTTTCTATGTTGCATTAAAGTATCGCATAGTTTTTGAAAAAAACCTGCGCAGGTGAAAAACGAGCACTTTTTGTCATGATCCAAAATTTTTAAGAGTTGATTCGGATACCCTTTTGGGCGTTCTTTGACCCTATGTTGTTGCATTTTGATTTCTGATGGTTTTTCTTGAAATCCAGTTTCGAGTTTCTGTTTTTGTCCTTCAGGGTTTAAAATATATCGTTTAAGTATAAGTTGATGTGTATTTAATTTTTTATACTTAAGATATATTTTAATATATGCGACGATTCATTTGAGATGGGTTTTAGACCTCTACGGGCTAAGATTAAGATTCTAAAAAATTTCAGGACTTCAGATTTTGGACTTAGCCAATCTTCGGGAGTCTGTTTTGGTCTTTTTGCTCGGTTGATCTCTTATGTTTTCTTATTTGTGTTTTGGTTAGTGGTGATGTTTGGAGATCCGTTGGGTGTCAGGATGGTCATTAAGTCTTCCGTTGTGATCTGTATGATCTATGTATGTTGTTGTCATGTGCACTTACACTTTTTAAAAAAAAATTATTCTGACTTGTTTTCATCCTTGTTTCCAAGGATCTCCAGGTGGGGCATTACAGCCTACCCCTAGTTGACTTTTCTTCTCATATTGTTAGATTCTTTTGGGCCTATTTTTTGATTAAGTTTTATGACTATCGGTACTTGGTTATCAAATTTGATTATATGCCACTTCATACTCAATTGATTTATGTGATGAGTTATTTAGATATATCATTTATTTTAGGATTATTTCTATGATGATATATGTATTTTCATACATCGATTTTAGTTATTGCATGATGTTAGTTAGATGACTGATTTATATGCAGTTCTATGGTTACTTATCCTATACTTGCATGTGTATCGTGTGCCTATTTGTTTTACTTTATGTATGATGTTCCTAATGGTTGGGGGAGAGGGTCATAGTCATCTGCTACTTAGGATCTACATGATCCACCACTTCCTACCTTTGCTTGTTTAGTTTAGAATATATGTGTATGTACATGTGTGGATTTTATGTAGATTACAAGTACCGAGTATCAAATTCCCTGAATTGCTACGATGAGCGTACCCTATCATAGTATTTCAATGGTATAAGTGGGGAGATAACTCTTGAGTTTGAATCCTATCCTTAATCCAATTGTCCTAGAAAGTAGGACAAGTACTTGTGTTGTTTACCTTCTAAATTCATCAAGTGATGTAAATTCATGATTATAACCTTTGAGTTAGGTCTAGTTTTCAGTACTTTAATGTGGGTTTTCATTTCAATCTTGTGGGTCTGTGATTATTTTTTGTTATAATTAAATCAAATTAAAAGAATAATTAATGATTTAATTTAATGTAAATTTTATAAGGAAATTTTAATATTTAATTATATTTAATTAATTGAGAAATTAATTAAATAAAAGAATTAAATTTAAAATTTTAGTTAAAGTCTTTTTTTGAGTGTAATAATATTTATTTAATTTAATAATAAAATATTTAGGAGTTTATTTTTAAATAAATGCTAAATATTATTATTACTTAAGTCAATAAATAATTTTATTAAAAATGTCTCAAGAATTATTAAAAAGAGAAAGCAATTTATTTAAATTAATATATTTTAATTAAATGCCAAAAAGGTTGTGCATGGATATTAAAAATATAATATAATAATTAAAGACAAAGGGCTTTTCATGTTATTGCACAATCAAAGCCCTGATTTAGGAGAAAAAACTCTTTATCAAGAAATTAGAATTTATTTCTATGGATACAGGTTTGGAGAAGCAAGTTTTTGAAAAGGAGTTTTCAAAAGGAAGGAAATTCTTGCGTGTTTTGTGCGTTCATTGTTTTAGCATAAGATTCAGGTAAGATCTTGTGAGTTTTTGTAGTAGTTGCTCATTCTTGATTTCTCTATCTTCTCCCTATTTGTGAACCTATTTTCATAATTGAATTGAATTTGAAACCCTTGTATGTGATTTTATCATTCTTCATTTGAGAAACCTCTATAAATGAATTGAATCAAGAACCCGTGTTTGTGATATTATTATTCTTCTTTTTGAGATCATCTATATATAAATTCAAAAATTGAAACCCTCATGTTGAAATTATTTCTCTTCATTTCTTGAAAAAATATGTGAATGAATTTAGTTTTGAGACCCTTGTTTGATGAATTGGGGATTCATAAATGGATTTGTGGAAATTGGGATGTGGATTTTCAAAAGAAAATCAATTTTTTCTTAGTTTTTAGTTGTTTGATTTAGGTTTCTATATCAAGGTTATATTGGAGAATTTATTAAAAAAATTTAATTAAATAATGTAATTAAATAGTAATTTATAATTACTATTTAATTAAATAATGTAATTAAATAGTAATTTATAATTACTATTTAATTATATTATTAAAAATTTAAAAAGAGGAATGTGAATTTAATTGTGGGGGTGGGGGTGGGGGGGCATTGCATTTTATGTTTTTATTTAAAAAATAAAACACACACACACACACACACACACACACACACACACACACACACACAAAATTCTCTCCTTTCTCTCCCATGTCATAGCTATACAGGATGTGTGTGTGACAATCCTACTACCACAGTATGAGGTACTATTGACACGGTACCCTATTGTTGCATTAGCAGGGTTGCACATAGTAGCATCAATCGATGAGCTTTAAATGTGAGGGGAGGGTTTTTAATATTATTAAAATTTAAATATTTATGAAATTTTAAAAAAATTATAATATTAAATTTTTTAATATATATAATGTAAAATAGTTATATATATATATATATATATATATATAACACTAAATGTTAAATGTTTTATTAATAATTATTATATAATATAAATATTATTATTGATAGTAATTATTACTTTGTTTATAATTTGAAGATATTATTAATGATTTAATATGAATTTTGATTAATTAAGTGATTTTAATATTTATTAAATTAATTAATTATTGTTAAATCGTTTAATAAATTTTAGATGCAAGTTTGTTACTTACAAAATATATTTGAAAAAGTAAGTATTGTGAATTGTGAATTGAAAGATAAGTTGTTAAACTTGAGTTCTGTTGGCATTGCGTTAGTATTGCCATTAGTGATAACACTTATTCCATATCAGTATAGCTACCAAACTCAACACTTAGTTTCCTACACTCATCGAGCATTCTACTATTAACCAAGCTTCAAAGTGTTCAGCAGTTTACACCGAGCTTCACAGTGTCTACTAAGCAGTAAGTTTGTGTCATGGAGATTTAGTGTAAACCGAGCATTGGAAGAAGTAGTGTTTATTGAGTGAAGCAAGGTAAACTTAATGTGCAGTATCTATTGAGTGACACTAAATCTACTGAGTCACTAGTGGTTACCAAGCTCAGAACTACTTCAAGTGATTAGTATGGATCGAGCCTTCACTTCTACCAAGTGCATGACGATGTCGAGTAATGCAGTGGACATCATGTATCAGAAGGTCACCGAGTCAGTTCAGTGAACCTGAGTTATTTCATACCAGGCCAACTTTGTAATGTATTGTTCATTTGTATTTTGGCTGACCTTGCAATTTTGTAAATTTGAAAGGTATATATGTAAGGTGTATTGTAAGATATCATTTGTATCAAGCAATAGAGAAGTAATGTGAAGTGATTTTTGAGAAGTGCATGTGAAGAATTATCAGCTACAGTTTATGGAATACAAAAAGGTCAATAAAAAAGAAAAAACATTATATCCATCACATAAGGTGATCATTGCATAAAGGATCTTATTAGAAATCAGTTATAAGTAGATCCACTACTTCATCTTAATAGGTGAATCAACTTCTAAATCATTAACAAGGTAGACTTAACAGTCTTCGTATAAATCTCTTAACCGAGTGCATACTTCATTGTATGTTTGTAAATCCTTTAACAAGGTGGACCTAGCAGTCCTTTATGCTCCTAATAGGGAAAATCACCAGAAGTGCTCAATGTAAGCCTTAACAGGCCAACATTATGCTACATTATTGAACTTTTGTGAGTATCATCCCCACCCCAGTTTTACTTTCTATTTGGAAGGTTTTTGGGTTACCAAAACATTGCGTTCTTTTGTGTGATGAATGTTTTAACTTTTAGTATAAATGTATGTAGTAGCATAGATGGATTTATGGTAAATTTAAATTGAGGTTGATCCCACAATAATGGGTTTCACTTTTTGACCAATTTTGACACTGAAATCAATATTTTTGCAACAAATCTCACGTTCAAGTGACTATATCTCCAAAACTATAAATAATTTCAAGATGACATAAACTAGTGATTTTGATTACTTTGTTCCTACTTTATAACCATATTTTTCAATCTAAAAAAAAAAGTTTATTTATGTCAATTTTTTTTATCTCCTCTGAAAAGTGGTACATAATAAAATTCAATATTTTTAAAGAGTGATAGTTTGTTTGACACACAACTTTTTTTTTTAAATGATAATGAAGTAATTCTTTCGACGTTAGATTTGTAACATCAATATCCATAGGATGCATTTGGTTTGATTTATTTTTCTTGAATATTGTATAATTTATGAAGTTTTAAAGTGACACCAATCATAATTTGAACATACATTTCGTTTGACACAAATAATTTGAAGTCAGTTTATCATAAACCTAAATTTTTTTTTGAATAGAAAGGTATCTCAATAATCTAGTTCCTACATATTTTTCAAAAAAAAATTGACCTGATTTACTAATTTTTTCGAGGTGTCAGAATTAGTCGATGTTCAATCGAAAATGAACCGATTATGAACCTATAATGAGTTAAACTCATATTTGAAAGTCTTAATGATTAAAATGTCTATTACAATTATAGTCATTGGAAAGCTTTCTTCGAGTAGCATATTTTGACATTTTTATTTTATAGTAGGATATCATTCTCCTGTAATTATGGGAGTCAAAAGAGAAAAAAAAAAGGTTAAATTTTTTGTAATTTTATGCATTCGCCCGAACACGGCATTTGCCCGAACATACTTGGTATGTTAATGCAAAAGTATGTTCAAGCGAACAAACCCCACAAAATTTCATGGCTGCTGGGAAATTTAATGGGCTTGTTCGGGCAAACATGCCTAGAGCCATTTTGTTCATCCAAACAGTCAAAAAAACCTTAAAAAGATCAATTTGTAAAGCTATTTGCCATCAACTTGGTAGTGCATTGCATGCCTTTGCCACAAATTTCATTAATAGAAGTCAAATTGAATGCAGCTAAGAGATTTATCAATATCTACAAATTAATGTTCTTCCTATCTTCGTTCACGCTTCCATCAATATTTCCTATCTTCATTCACAATTTGGTAAAAAATTGTACATCCAAATTATTTATTTATTTCTTTCATTAGTGAAGTTGTTTAACGGATGCATTGAAGTTAAATTAAAAATTAGTAACACATTCATGGTGTTAAGAAATGTATATTCTTATTGATTTTTTCATTTTTTAAAATATTGTAAGAGATAACTATTTTTCAATTAAATTATGTAAGGTTTCTTCTAGGAAAAAATGCTACATATGTATTTATATGTGGTGTTATATTTTAGAAGGTTCATTTTAAAAATATATATATATTTAAATAATAATAATTGATTTAATCTAATTTAATGTTTCAAATTTTGTAATATAAGTTTTCTTTGGAGGAACATCAAATGTAAAACTATATTTCCTCTTAATTAATGTTTTATAAGTACATTTATTTTATTTGGATATTAAATAACTTAGCATCTCACATTACCAACTGCATCCAACTAGGCCCTAACTACGTCATTGATGTAGTCTACACTATTTGGGTGCACTTGGCAGTGTTCTGACCCATTTTGGCCTTCTAGGGTGTAATCTGCTTAGTCAAAGCACACCTAATTCACAGTGAGCACATACATAACACAAAATCTGCATCTAAGGTTTTCATTTCCTTTTAGAAAATAGATTAGATGATTTTGTGTTACTAATGGTCTCCTTGCAGCATGTGGCAATCGTGGGATGAAGACATGATCATAAAAAACTACTAATGCTTGCTTTGCAGGACGTTGTCAAAGACCATTGTGTGTTTCTCAAAACCATGTGTGTGGACTTATTAGATTAAATAACACTTTGTTTGGTGCTTAAAATGAACTTTTCATTTTTTTCCTAGCCTGTCTATAGTGTTTAAATTTCTAGGAGTTGCATTGGACGTATCCTCTCCCCTCACCATTTGTGGATCTTGGGTGTAAGAGAAATCCATGTAACTTCTATAGGAGGCCTACCTTGGACCAAGATACTTGATATTGGGTATGCCAAGGGACGACCTCAGAGCAGTAATAGGCCAAAAGCCAGGTCAATGTTCCAGCCACTATATAAAACTTGATTACGGTGAAAGTTGTGTCGCCAGTATTGCTAAGTGATAGCTCTCCTCCAGTACCCTTGTGGTGCATCAAACTCTGATTCTCGAGGCTGGGAGACCTTCTTAGGAATTTTATCACTCACTTGCTAAACGGAATGCCCTAACTAAAAACCATGTTTTAGTGGCCAAATTCCTTTCTATCCACTAGCTCAAGGGGTCATCCATGCTCGTGAAGACATCCTACATTCTTGCAGTCCTTAGAAGAGACAATAGTCCCTTGGGAAGTCATGCCCCTTGGGAAGTGGATCTTGGTAGACCTGAGAAGTGAGTGTGTTGTAAGGGGTAGCTTGTGGTGCCAAAGTCCTAAGTTGTCCACTTTGGATAAGTGTGGCTAAATTTTGGTTCAAGTAGGAATTCAGTGGATACAATCCTAAAGCCTAGGTTGTGGTGTGACTGTTCACTTTTAACAACAGCTATTCTTGTCTTAATGTGTCTTGTGTGTGTGTAAAACATAATCAAGATAAAATCCAACATTCAAATTTACACCTTGGCAACTTGAAAAACCTTGTCAAAACATCAAACATTGTCAAAACCTTCTCAAAACATCACAAACTTTGGTTCAGTACATTCAAACCTTGGAAAACATGGCAACTTGTGCTCCTAAATGTGCTTGGCAAAACATAGATTTCACTCTTGCATAGCATCCACTTCCATTCTCCATAGTTTGAGCCTCATACTTGCATTGTATAGACTTCATATTACACCTTTTTAGTATCCCTCATATTCACATTGAAATCATTAGCATTTAAGCTTGCATCCTTTGCATTTCACCTCCAAAATCATCACTTTGCATCTTCCATCTTGCATCTTTGCATTCCCAACCCTCATCTTGACCACTTTAACCATCATTTTGAATGTCCTACACATCATTTTGAGCATTCATTCTAGTCTCATCATTGTCCTCTATTGTTAACCTCACTGTGGCATCAATTTGGAAAACATAGCTCTTAGAATTGCCTTAGTTTCAACCCAGCTTCCCAACTGCACTCTAAAACTACCAACTGCACCCTTATGAGCCTTAACTACACCATGGGTGTAGTTGGTACTATTTGAGCACAATTGTTAATCTGAGAACCCAGTTTGGGCTTCCAGACAGCATTTTGAGGCTTCAAAAGTGTCCTTAGGTACCTAGATAGGTCCCCTTGCATCAGCATGCCCTGATCTACATTTTGCACCTCCTAGTCTTCATTGTCTTCACTTAGGACATCATTCCTTAGGTCATAAACTCATTTTTGCATCTCCTAACCCATCATAACATCAACCCTAGCATCTTAGCTTCCTGGCATATCAATTTGGCAACCATACCATTCTAAATCAGCAGACATTCATCCTAGCTTCCCAACTGCGCCTAGAAACTACCAATTGTGCCTTTCTGAGCCCCAACTACACCATGGGAACATTTGTTACTATTAGAGAACACTTGGTACTTATAGAATACATTTAGGCACCTACATGACCATTTTGGGCCTCCAAATTACACTTTAGGACCCAAAAACTGCATCTAGCCTTTGCACCTCCTCATTCTGCACTTGACCCAAAACTGCATCTTGCACCCAAAATCTCATTTTGCACCTTAGGACCTTTGAATATCACATATACACTCAGCATCATCACCATTTTGAGTCACCTGAACATTATTTTGAACCCCAAAACCTTTGAACTTAGTCAAAAATCTAAACAAAAGTATGAACTCTAGAGTATTACATTTTGTCAACAAATGATGGATCTTGATCATGGTCATTTTATCATTTTATTTGGTCAAATTCTACCTATGTCAAGGTATATTTGGCTTTTTCATTTTGATCTTATCTTTTTTTGTCATTTTTTTGGTCAAGATCCAAAGTCTATTGTCATAATGTTAAACTCTTAGGTTAATACCTTGTAAAGATTTCACCTAAGTTCAAAAAATCTTACGTATACCAAGCTATCATTAGCATAATCATATTCCTAAATGTCATTTTTGACTTACCCTAGTGGTATATCCCCCTCATATTGCATTGTTCAAACCCTAGCATCATTTTCACTATCAAACCCTATCAAATTGTCCATCAACCAACTTGTCTTCTTGATCACCTATCCTCATTTTGCATAGCCTAAACATCATTATCAACCCTAGGAAACCATCCCTTGCATATTCAACTTTGTGTACACCTACCTTTAGCATCCTTACCAAGTCCAAAACATAACCCTAACCTTCATTTTGCATATCATAATCTTCATCTTGCATACCTTCAAAATGACACCTTGCATTTGCACTTGCATAACATCCCTAGGACATTTGCACTTTTCATATCAAAAACTTAGGTCATTTAGCATTTCTTCACATTGCATAACATCCCTAAACACTTAAAAATCCCAAAAACACTCATATCTTGCATACCCACATCTTAATTATCAAGTTTTGACCTCTTTTACCAACTGCACACTTCATGGGTATAGTTGGTAGTTTCAAGGCGCACTTGGTAGTTTTAGGGTGCACTTGGTAATTAGGTGTCTCATTCTAGGTTCCAAAACCCTAATCTACACTTTCGCACCTTGCATTGCATCCCAAGACCTTAGGAAACACTCTAAATCACTCAAAATTTGCATTTTAGGCAACTTTGGAGCTACATCATTTGGAGAAGAAAGAAGGACATGGGAGCTACAAACAAAAGAGGGGGTTTCTGACATTGTTTTTGCTTCTTTTGATTAGTTTGGCTTTCATGGTAGACTAGTGGGTGCTAATGTATGTTGATTGAGTTTCATGATTTTTCATAGTATGTTATGCATTTAACCCTTTTTTCTAGTCCTACAATAAGAATGAAAAAATTAAAGAGACATTTATTTTTTAGGAGAAACATTCTAATATTCATACCATGTTATTTGTTTGTGATTCAATGATGGCTTAAGAAGGATTTGGTGCTTTGCCACTTGTAAAGAATGCAACTCATAGATTTTAGTCATATAATGAAGAATATTTATGCCTTGTTGCAGATGACTGCATTCTATTGATTTCTGTCAAACAATTTAAAAGTACTAACAGCGACAAACAAATCTATATAGTAATTTTTTTAATTTTTTATTGCGCAAAATTTATCTTGAGGCAAGGGATAAATTATTTTTTATTAATTTTATAATGGGAAAAAAGAAAGGAAGGCAAAATAAATATGCAAGGAAAAGATCTGATGAAGTAGAACAAAGAAATATTCAGAAGAGTGCAGGACATTATCATCAAATTAAACAAGGTGAAAGAAATGTTGAAGAAGGCTCAACAAAAGTAGAAGCAGTGCATATGGGAGAGAGGTCAGGAACACTCCATACAAAATCTCAAATAAATGAATGTTGAAGAAGGCTCAAGATCACTCCCTGTAGAGGTTCAAATAACAGAAGTCAGAGAAGGGTCAGAATCTTTCCCTGTAGAATCTCAAACAATGGATGTTGGAGAAGGCTCAAGATCGGTCCCTGTAGAAATTCCAGTAATAGAAGTTAGAGAAGGGTCAGGATAAGGTGCAGGAATTGGTATGAATGAACTCTTAAATATTGCCCAATCTATAAAGAATAGTATTTCTCATAAGAATTTAGATCATTTACTTAAAATGGATGTGGATAAATTGAGAAAACTTGCAACTAGTGTTCAATCATTAAGTTTGTCTAAGAGAAGATCAATGAATAAGAAGATAAGAGAAATTATGACTCAATTTGATAACACTAAAACACTTGAACAAGTTCAGTTGCTTTCACATTTGCTTACACAAAAGAAGTTGCAAGAGGCATTGAAATTGTTAGGTGTAGAGACAACATCAAAAAATAGAAGATTTTCTAACCTACAAACTGATATGATTGAAAATGTTAAACAAGGTTTGAGAAACATAGGAAAACACTCTCAAACTAAAGATAAGTCTGCGGCAAGAAAAGTGATGTTGATTTCTGTTGTAAGTAAGAATATGACTCAAAATAGACAAATATCTTCAAGGGTTTTTGATGTGGACACAACCCAAGAACAGAATGGACACAACAGAAAAGGGAAATTATATTAACTGAGAAAATAAGCTAGTACAAATAGTACAGAGAAAATAAATTTCAGAACATGCCCTAAGGGCTTACAATAGCATAAATCTAGAGAATATTTCTCCTTTTAGTACCTCCTCTCAAACTCCACTCCGAACTGCCTTTTACAATGCCAGAAATCTCCTTAAATAGACCCCGAAGGGTTAAGGACTAGGAGTACATTCTAGAAAGTGCTAGTAGGCATCCACCGACGAAATAGAAGGTTTCAGAAGCTACATTAGAAGTCGGTGCAAATCTAGAAGAATCCAGAAACGGTAACCGAACTTTCGGGAGGCATAACTTTTGAACCATAGCTTCGATTGATGAACCGATTACATTTTCAGAAAGCTCTCGAAGTGCTCTATAGCCCTATGGACAACCTTTTCCCGTCCCCCATTTTTTGAGCCTTTTTGAAGTCATTTAATGTCCCAAACCTGACTTTGAAGCATTCTTAAGAGGTCTCCAAAACTCGAAAAACTGCAATAACTTTCAAACCATGGGGTCTATTGACCTGATTCTTTTTTTGGAATGCTCTAAATCATGATTACATTCATCTGGCCAATTCACACCTTCTAGTTTACCAAAATGATGGCCCAAATACATGCTCCTATTTTTTTGGGATTTTCAAACGCACTGATAGTTGAACTATGAGAGTTGGAACCTTTGTCTGAGCCAAATGGGTATCCAAAAATGTAAAGACATGAAATAGAAACTAAGTCTAAGTACATTTTTTTGGGTGACACAGGATTGCCCTTATACCTCTGGATGCTCCTGCATCAAACACCCAGGGTAGATTGAAAAGTGACCCTGTCACTTTATGGATGGTAGAGGAAATCCCAAATGGGAAACCTCAGCTGCTGAAATCCAAGTTGAGTCCTCGATCGACCTTCCTTTCCATTTGACCAAATACTCTTCATACTGCCTGTTTTTGGTACTCCTACCCACATGATGATCTAGAATGTCTTCTATCTCCTCCTTCTTAGAAGCAGGAATTGGACATGGCTCTAACACCAGCTCCTCATCTACACCATCATCATGATACTTTGTTAAATCTGCAATGTTGAAAATGGGAGAAATCTGAATACCATCTGGCAGCTCTACTTCATATGCATTTCCTAAGTCATGTTTCTTCAAAATTTTGCAGGGGCCAAATTTCTTCATTTTCAGCTTGTTGTAAGTACCGACTGGAAATCTTTCTTTTCGTAAGTGTACCATGACTAAATCTCCTACTTGGAATTCCTTATGTCTTCTCCTTTGATCAGCCCTAGCTTTATACTCTTGATTCATCTTGGTTATGTGTGCCTAAATTCCTCAGCTTCAGCACTTGTCCTCTCCCCTTTTTCTATCTTCCTCAGCTCTGGTGCAATCCTTGGGCTACTCCCATATACAATTTGGAATGGTGATTTTCCAGTACTCCTATTTACAGAGTTATTATAAGCAAACTCTGCCTGTGGTAGAATCAAATCCCATCCCTTGGGCTTATCCCCAACTAAACATCTCAGCAAATTGCCTAGACTTCTATTTACCACCTCCGTTTGGCCATCAGTCTGTGGGTGATGTGTGGAACTGAATTTCAAGTCTGTTCTCAACTTCTTCCACAATGTCCTCCAGAAATACCCCACAAATTTAGTATCTCTTTCAGAAACTATACTCCTTGGAAGACCATGTAGTCTTACCACCTCTTTGAAAAACAAGTCTGCAATATGGACAGCATCATGAGTTTTGTGGCGTGGAATAAAATGTGCCATTTTGGAGAACCTATCAACCACCACGAATACTGAGTCATTACCCCTTTGTGTCCTTGGCAATCCAAGAACAAAATCCATACTTATGTCCTCCCATGGCCTTGATGGAACAGGCAATGGCTGATAAAGACCCGTATTGTGACTAAACCCCTTGGCAACTTGACAAACCTGGCAACTTTGTACAAACTTCTTCACATCCTGTGAAATTTGAGGCCAAAAATAATGTTCTCTAAGAATGGAAATGGTCTTATCTCGACTAAAATGTCCTATCATCCCTCCACTGTGTTTCTCCTTAATCAGATTTTCCCTCATTGAACTCCTTGGAATGCACAATTGACTACCTTTGAACAACATGCCATCCTGAATCAAATAATCTAACCACTTTGTTCTATCTACAACAACAGGCTCTTTACAAGCTTTCCATGCTTCAGCAAAATTAGGATCCTCGGGGTACAAATTCTTGTACAAATTCTTGAGTTCATCAAACCCAACTACTTCAACCTGCATTACTGTAAGCAGTGACTGTCTCCTACTTAGTGCATTTGCAACCCTGTTAGATTTTCCACTTCTATGCTTCAACACACATGTATAACTCTGCAAGAATTCTACCCACTTCATATGCCTCTGATTCAATTTACCTTGGCTATTTAGGTACTGTAATGCCTGATGATCAGTATACAAAACAAATTCCTTTGGTAATAAATAATGTCTCCATTTCTTTAAGGCCTGAACTATTGCATAGAATTCTTGATCATAAACAGAACACTTCTTCTTTGCATCATTCAATTTTTCACTAAAATATGCAATAGGCTTACCTTCTTGGCTTAATATAGCCCCAATAGCGCTACCACTAGCATCACAATCCACCTGGAATACTTTTCTAAAATTTGGAAGTGCCAATACAGGCTGTTCAGTCACCTTCTTCTTCAGCAATTCAAAACTTCTCGCAACTGTTGCAGTCCATTTGAACTCTTTTCTATCCCCTCTTATTGTATCAGTTAGAGGTGCACATATGCCACTAAAATTCTTAATAAACTTCCTGTAAAAACTAACCAGACCATGAAATGATCTTACCTCAGTAGCAGACCTTGGAGTAGGCCATTCCAAGATGACTTTTACCTTCTCTGGATCCATTTTGAGACCTTTAGATGATATAACAAACCCCAAATAGACTAACTCCCTTTTTGCAAAGATACACTTCTTTAGATTAATTAACAGTTTCTCTTCCCTTAGCCTTTCAAGGACACTACAAATATGCAGTAAATGTTCTTCCAAAGTCTTGCTGAAAATTAAAATATCATCCAAATAGACAATAACAAATTTTCCCAAGAACTTCTTAAGTACCTCATTCATGAGCCGCATCAAGGTGCTTGGGGCGTTCGTCAATCCAAAGGGCATGACTAACCACTCATAAAGACCCTCCTTGGTCTTGAAGGTTGTTTTCCACTCATCTCCTTCTCAAATTTGTATCTGATGATAGCCACTCTTCAGATCTATCTTTGTGAAGTACTGAGCTCCACTCAAGCAGTCCATAAGATCATCCATCCTTGGCAAAGGAAACCGGTACTTGATGGTTATCCTATTTATAGCTCGAGAATCTATACACATCCTCCACTCTCCATCCTTCTTTGGTGCAAGTATTGCAGGTACTGCACATGGACTCAGGCTCTCTTGAATCAAGCCCTTCCTCAACAGCTCCTGAACCTGTCTATTTAGCTCATCTGTTTCAGTAGGAGTCATCCTATGAGCAGCCTTGTTAGGAAAACTAGCTCCTGGAATCAAATCTATCTGATGACTAATTTGCCTTACTGGTGGCAATCCATCTGGAACATTATTAGAGATAATATCTCCAAATTCCCCTAATAAATTTGAAACTTCAAATGGTATTTCACTACTACCTTCTTTATCTTTCCTAGGAATCAAAGCATAGCACATATGTTGATGTTTCATGCCATCTAAAAACTTCCTTCCATCAACAAGACAAATCCTAGCACTACTACATACCTTTTCACCTTCCTTTTTCATGGGCTTCAATTTGTGGCGAACTCCATCCTTTGTCAGAGAGTATGTGTTTGCATGTCCATCATGTATTGCATGTCTATCAAACTACCATGGTCTACCCAACAATAGATGGCAAACATCCATCGAAATAACGTCATAGAGAACTTCATCATGGTAACTCCAAATTTTGAATTTTACTAAACATTGTTCACTTACCAGGACCTTATGATCATCTTTTACCCAAGAAATCCGATAGGGTTGGGGATGTTTCTCCCTCTTGAGCTTCAGCTTAGAGACCATCTCTTCTGATACCAAGTTATCAGTGCTACCACCATCATTGATCACATCACAACATTTATCCTCACACTTGCATCTGGTATGGAACAAACTCCTCCGTTGTCCTGGTTCATTCTCACCACTTAGTAGGACTCTTTCATTTACCAAGGTCTCTCCTCTTTCTGCATCCTCTGAATGTGATTATTGTGCATCCTCATCCACATGAGCAACCCTAGCTTGGCCCTCAGCTCTCCTATTTGTTCTTTCTTGTCATTGAGGGCATTCAAAGGCATGATGACCTTCTTCATTGCAATGGAAATAGGTACCACAGAAGCCTCCTCTTCCTTGTCCATGTCCTCTACCTCTTCCTCTTTGATTTACAAAGTCTTGATCATGGGAGCAGTTGAAATCCTCATTCCTCTGGTTTCTGCTAGTACCCACATCTTCATTTTTCTTTTGGGTTTCATTGCGACCTCCAAATGATCTACCGCTTCCCCTTCCTCCTTCACCGCACCCTCTTTTTCTTCCTTCAAACCTTTTATTCAGCTTCTCTTCAACTCGTAGGGAAAACTGGTATGCCTCTTCAACGCTGGTCATTCTTACCAGACTTAATTCCTCCTGGATGCTAGGTCGCAACCCACTGATATAACGAGCAACCTTCTCCTTATTTGCTTCTGCATGCCCCACTCTAATCAAGAGTCGGTAAAACTCCTCTGTATATTCTTGGACTGATCTTCCTTCTTGCTTTAACCCATGCATCTTCTTAAATAGATCAAGCTCGTAGTCCACAGGAATGAACTGCTTCTTCAATTTGTCCACCATGCGATCTCATCTTGTGATCTTCTCCTTTCCTCTTCTAAGTCTTTCCAGTTGAACCTCTTGCCACCAGATTTTGGCATGGCCTTTCAGTTTGGTCTTTGCAAACTTAATCCTATCTGGGTCCCTTATATCCTCATACTCAATGTATTCTTCCAGTTCATTGATCCAATTGATCAACTCATCTGGTTTCAGATTTCCTGAAAATATACCCACTTCAATTGTAGGTCTTTTCCCAAACGTAGTAATGGCCCTAAAAAGCCTTTCCTCTACAGGATTCAGAACTTCCCTGTCAACTTCCTCTTCATTGTCATCCTCACTGTTGTCATCTGCGGCAACATTTGCTCCTCTACGAAGCTCCTCTTGCAATGCTTGTACCTGCTTCTGGAGGGCTCTAACCTCCTCAGGATCAATAGCTCTAGCCCTTTCACCACGCTCTCTTCATGGAGGCATCTTCTAACTCGAACCCACAACCACACAATCTTGGTGCAAACTGCCTCACAGTCGGCGCTCTGTCTACACACTCAGGAAAACCTGCTCTGATACCACTTGATGGAGACACAACCCAAGAACAGAATGGACACAACAAAAAAGGGAAATTATATTAACTGAGAAAATAAGCTAGTACAAATAGTACAGAGAAAATAAATTTCAGAACATGCCCTAAGGGCTTACAATAGCATAAATCTGGAGAATATTTCTCCTTTTAGTACCTCCTCTCAAACTCCACTCTGAACTGCCTTTTACAATGCCAAAAATCTCTTTAAATAGACCCCGAAGGGTTAAGGACTAGGAGTACATTCTAGAAAGTTTTAGTAGGCATCCACCGATGAAATACAAGGTTTCGAAAGTTGTGTTAGAAGTCGGTGCAAATCTAGAAGAATCTAGAAATGGTAACCAAACTTTCGGGAGGCATAACTTTTGAACCGTAGCTCCGATTGACGAACCGTTTACATTTTTGGAAAGCTCTCGAAGTGCTCTATAGCCCTATGGACAAGCTTCACTCATCCCCCATTTTTTGACCCTTTTTGAGGTCATTTAATGCCCCAAACCTGACTTTGAAGCATTCTTAGGAGGTCTCCAAAACTTGAAAAACTGCAATAACTTTCAAACCATGGGGCCTATTGACCTGATTCTTTTTTTGGAATGCTCTAAATCATGATTACATTCATCTGGCCAATTCACACCTTCTAGTTTACCGAAATGATGGCCCAAATACATGCTCCTATTTTTTTTGAGATTTTCAAATGCACTGATAGTTGAACTATGAGAGTTGGAACCTTTATTTGAGCCAAATGGGTATCCAAAAATGTAAAGACATGAAATACAAACTAAGTCTATGTACATTTTTTTGGGTGACACAAGATTGCCCTTATACCTCTGGATGCTCCTGCATCAGTTTTAGTAGGAAAACAATGAGAGACCATGTTAAGAGAAGATTAATTGTGGATGATAGTACTATGGAGGGAAATTGGGCAATCATGTGTAGAGCACCTCATTCTAATAGGATTGAAGAGTTATTAAAAAATTTAGTCATATCATTTTGGATTGATAACACTCATCCTTCATCAAATAGTAGAGATTTTATCATGCATAGGATTTCACCTGGTCAATATAAACATCATACGAAACATTTGTTGGACACAACACAACATGAATTATATGTGTCATTTTGTAGTGAACATCCTAATGTAAAAGTTGGGCAAACATTCTTTGAAAAATTGAAGCCATACTTTGTGAGTTCAAACAAAGTGTTTGAAATGTGTTGTTGTCATCATCATATTGATTTTGATCTCCACTATCAGGTATTTTGAAAGTTTGTAGAAGACACATATGGTTTTCATGTTGCTCCTTCTAGTAGGAGAAGTGAGTTTATAACATCCATTTTGTGTGACAACATAGATGATCCAGTTGGTCAAATAAATTACATCAAAGGATTATGTGAAACATGTGGTGAATTGGCTCTATTTCCTTTGAAAACTGAAAATATTGATGTAACAAAAATATTGAATTATAAAAGTTACAAGTATGTCAAGAATGAAACAAAGTTGGGGAAAGAAACAAAAAGGTTGGAATATGTTGAAGAGGAGTTGCCTATTCTAACATTTATGGATAGATTTAAGAAATTGATTCAACCTTATATTCGTCACGCATTTTTTGCAAAGCGGCAAGCACAACAGTTTCAAACTCTGAGAGATAATTTCCCACTTGGAACAATTGTATCAGTTGTTGATTTTACAAAGAACTATTCCTTTGTTCATCAAAAAGCAATTCAATCAGATTATTACTTTAATAAGCAAGTCACTATTATGGTACATGTTTGTTATCAACATGCACAGTTAGATTTAGATGGTGTTTAGAGTACAATTCAAGAACGAGTAATTATAAAGGAATATCATTTTTATATAAGTGATGATAAAGAACATGTCATTCACTATGTAGAACATTGCTTCAATATGTTCTTTTCTTATTTGAAAGAAAGAAATATAAATGTTGATAAACATTATGTTTGGTCTAATGGATGTACCGCATAGTTTAAATCATCTAGACCATTTTATGCATTGTGTAGATATCATCGCAATGAGAATATTAAATACATATGGAATTTCTTCGAGAGTGGCCATGGAAAAGGTGAACATGATGGTGTTGGAGCTTGCATCAAACATGCTTTGCAAAAGTATCAAATGAATTATCAAGGAGTTCGTGTAAATGATGCACATGATGTTGTTGAATGGTGTAAGACTCATTTTCCATTAGATGAGGTCGGGACATCATCAACCACGAGTCGACAGGTACCATATAGAGTCTTTTGGGAGATAATAGGTATGGATGTGTACGTCCATTTAACTTTTATGCAATTAAGTTATAAAATTTTATTGTTAAGTTTTATTTTTCAATTTGTTGAAGTTTAATTTCAATTTGTCTATATTTTCAATTTAATTCAAACTTTCAAGTGTTAATAGAAAAAACATGCATGGTTGCAAGAGGATAGAAAAGACACGTTCCTTACATTCAGTCATGAGTACAGATAATTGCAACTGGACATTGAAGACAAGAGAATACTCATGTTTTTGTGATAGTTGCATTGATGAAGACTATGAAGAATGCATCAATCAAACATGTGGATATATAGGTGCATGGACTTCAGTACCACTTGATGTTACCGATACATTTTATAAAGATGATAAATTTTTTGATGATATTCCATTGATTTTTGATGATTATAATCATATCTCTGGATTGGTAAAAGTGGGTGAGTATCATAAAAATTAATCTCAACTTGTTAATTAATTATCAATTGATTTCAACTATGTTATATATATTCTACACATACATTCATGTATACTTGTTATGCAGGAGATGTTTTTGCAGTGATTGTTGAGCCTGGAAATCATGAAGGTGTCAGTTATTATTTATTGCAATGTACTACAAAGAGGACAAAGTTATATGACCCTGAAGAAAGTGATGGAATTTTTTCCCCATAGGTTTTGTTGTGATAGAGGGAACATATTTGAAGAAAGACAAAATAGTCCAACATGGAATACACTTTGTTGATTATCAACCTGACAACAAGGTTTTACAATAGAGCCACTTGGTTGTTGCTACCAAGCTTTGTCTACATCCAGTCAAACTTAAGTGTGTACGTCCCAAGTGCAGACTAGATAGTGAAGATCATGAAAAAATATTACATGTTATAAGTGTACATCATGGTTGATTAGACCTAAGTTGAGATTTATTTTATAATAATATGAATATCAACTTAAATGTGTTTTTAATTGTATGATCATAGTCTTAGTTATCATTAGTTTATTAAAAAACTATAATATAAATCATACTATGGATGAATTTAATAATTTAACAAGAAGTGATATTTAAATATGCTAGAAGTTAGTTTGAACTTATACAATTTCATTATCTATAGATATGTATCAAAAATAATTTAATATGTTACAATTCTTAAATATCAACTTCTTTTCAAACTATTGAATTTCATCTTGAATTAAATGTGTTTTGAATTGTATGATCATAAGTTCTTAATTATCATTAGTTTATTAAAAAACTATATAATTTAATTATTTAAATTAGTTGTACCATATGGATGAATTTAATAATTTAACAACTTTATATAAATAGGCTTTAAGTTAGTTCAAACTTACACAATCATTATCTATAGATTTATATCAAAAATAATTTAATATGTTACAATTCTTAAATATCAACTTCTTTTCAAACTATTGAATTTCATCTTGAATTAAATGTGTTTTAAATTGTACGATCATAAGTTCTTAATTATCATTAGTTTATTAAAAAACTATATAATTTAATAATTTAAATTAATTGTACCACATGGATGAATTTAATAATTTAACAACTTGATATAAATAGGCTTTAAGTTAGTTCAAACTTACACAATCATTATCTGTAGATTTATATCAAAAATGATTTAATATCTTACAATTCTTAAATATCAACTTCTTTTCAAACTATTGAATTTCATCTTGAATTAAATGTGTTTTTAATTGTACGATCATAAGTTCTTAATTATCAAATTTAGTTTATTAAAAAACTATATAATTTAATAATTTAAATTAATTGTACCATGGATGAATTTAATAATTTAAATTTATTTATCAATTTTTTTTCAAACTAGATTGAATTTCATAAGTGAAAATTAAACATGTGTTTTTAAAATTGTAAGATTATAAGTTCATAGTTATCATTTAGGTTAGTTTATTAAAAAACTATATATTTTAATGTTACTTTATTACATCTACAGTCATGTACTCTTAAAGTTTAAATTAGTTTAAATTAATATTTTTTTAATATTATATTTTATAAAAAAAATTCTAAAATAATGTATTGGCTTACCTAATTAACATATTTTTATCCACATAAAACTAATATTTATCTTTAGCGGGTTAGTAATTGATAATTTAAGAAATATGTATCTTTCTAACTTCCTACTAATTGAAAATTGATATACATGTACACATGTCTCAAGATAAATGTATCTCTATGTATCTGAAATGCAAACTGTAAATCTCGAATAAATACATGTATGTAGCAAAATATAAAAAGTCATATATACGTACATGTGATGGTATCTAACTACTGAAATACTCAATAATCAAATAAATAGTGAAAGTACATACATATGTCATCAAGGAACTGAAATACACATGTGTACATGTAAACTGGACGTCCAATATAAATGCATCAAAAAATATATAAATCTGATCTACTACTAGAGGGACCCCTCAAGACGCATACCAATAGAACGACCCTCTAATCGAGTTTCCTATACATCCTCTCACCGAGGCACATCAACCAAGCCCTGCAAATATATATACATATATACATACATGTGTTAGAGTTCTATCTTTAAAACATATATATACATACATGCATCATGTACATGTGCATTCAAATTAAATACAGACTTGCATATATATAGATATATATCTAGTTTTCAAAATACAATTTAAATAACTTTAAACAAACTATTTAAAACTCAAGTACCTGAGCACTACCAGGTGCCTCAATAGAACCATCTCTCTCATGTACATGATGCCATGAACCAATAGTATGTGTAACCATGTGCTCATCGACCTGTGCCTACATGATTTATTATGAGTTAAAGATTAAATTAAATATCTACATATATATCTAAACTAAATTTTTCAATAAATGAACACATTTTTAAATTTCATATATATTTTAAATTAAATATATATATATATATATATATATGTACTTGGGTCTCCGAAGGTGGAGGATGATCAACAGACTCCATCGTATCATCTACTGATGCACCTGAGCCTAAAACTCCATGTCCAACTACTAGTAAATATGAGTGAAGTGGACTGTGTAACTGGCTAGGTAATGGTGTAGAATCAATGCTACCAAGTCCGAACAAAAGGTCCATGTACAATGAAATACCCAGGCTCAAATTAGTATCAATCTTAGACAGGCCTCACAACTGCTCACCAAAATTATCAAGACCCTCAGTTGTGATATGGACATCTCCAACTCATATGCTCAAGTCATATGTAGAGTGTCATTAGCCTAGTGCCGAATGCTGTGAGCTACGCATAGGTGTATCATTTATCACTGGTGTGGCGGCCTGTGTTTGTGGAACTATGTTGGGGCTCTGATGCTGTCTAACAAAATCAATCATTGAGTGTACTAGAATCCTCTATGTATCAGAAATATAGCTAATAAAGTGCAACATATCCTCCAAAAAATATAGTGTCATATCCATATGTGTCTATTGTCTTGAAAGACCATGAATATTGCCGTGAAGTGGTATCCCAACAGCTCTATATGCATCATCAGAGGAGGCACCTAAAGTGCTACTAGATGCCTGTGATGATGGTTGACCAAGTGGATGAGGATGTCAACTATGAATTTAATGACCAATAGAATCTGATGTGATACTAGACACCGCAGATGCAATGTGCCCAATAGTGTCAATTGCTTCCCTTTGGGAAGCAATGATGACTCTATCTGCAATAGGCACATGTGCAGGAGTCATAAGAGGTGTCCTTGGTCCAACAAATTGTCTAAGATCTGTAGGTGGCAAACGATCTACACTGTGGTACTGGTCACGATCTGTGATCTAACCACGCCCCTATCTACAATAATCAGGAATATCCAAGTAGTTGACGTTGAGCCCTATACAGAACTCAGTGTACAACTACTGTGCAAAATAAAAGGGTATCTGGTCATTATTAGGATAACAACCATGTGTAGCTAAAAATTGTGGATAGATCATGCTATCAATAATAGGGTATCTGCATCGTGTGACTCTGTAGCCTCTCACCCTACCATGTGTTCCCTCATAAGTTGGAAAGAGCTCTCTCTAGATGGCATCTTTGGGGGCTACCCTCTTGACATCATCGAACGATACATTTCCTAAAACCTCAGCCCTAAGCTCCCTAGATATGGAAGCTAATATGGTAGGAGTAAATGAATGGTGAGCTCTAAACCTAGATATCAAATCTTGTAAACTCCTACATATCGTAGTACATATGTCTCTATAAATTAGAGGTCAATATAGAGTGTTATAGTCTAGCAACCTCCTGCTCTGAAAATGCAAATAAAGCATCAATATTGATGCATGGAGGTGGTGTAGCAGGACTTCTAGCAGGAGCTATAGGTGCAGCCTGACCTAGAACAAGAGCCGCATCAAGAACCAAAACATGAGCTGAACGATGAGCCCTACATTGAGGTACACGATGAGCCCCACCACAAGTTGCAACATGAGCCCCACCACAAGCTGCATGAGGAGCCAGATCAGGAACTACATCAGGCACTACAACAGGAACCACATCAACCTATGCCGTAGTAGGAGCCATAGCAGGAACTACATCAGGTACCACACTAGGAGCCGCATCAAGCTGATCATGTGAAGCCATATCTAGAGAAATGTATGAAGAGCTAAATTGCCTACTATACACACTATTTTTAATTTTTAAAATTAAAAATTATACACATGTAATTGAACATACATCACACATCATGGACCTAGATAATCTGTAACACATCTAGACCTAGATTAATTTGCATATAAGTATAAGATAACTTTAAAGTTGAGAGTTTGGTTATGGTTAGAGTTAATTTATTGTTCTAGGATTTTATTATACTTTGGGGGATATTATTAGAGAATTCAATTAAAGGGTAATAAATTATTTATAGTACTATTAAATGATAATGTTTCGAGGTTTAGGTTTCAAGTTGGGTTACATATATATCATTTAAAACAAGGGTCATACTTCATGTATGTACATGTGTTTGAGTGTATGTGCATGTATCTCAAATGTAATTTTTAACAATTTAGGATTAGGGTCAACTTGTTTTAATTTTATGTAAGTTAGGCCTCAATTAGGTTTTGAAATAGGGTTTTAGTGTAATTAGGCTCAATTTTAGGGTAAGATTTAAGACATTATGACATTGTTAGGGTTTACACAAACTTACATAATTTCTAGCATTAAATTTAGGGGTTAATATTAAGGTCCATGGTTAAGAACTTAGGATAAGGGAACTTAGCATATGAAGTTTATGATTTGGTTCGAGATTATGATTTAGGGTATTTATTATCATTTATAATCTTGGGTTTAGAAATTAAATTTTAAGATAAAGGTTAGTGTTAGGGTTTGGATAATGGTTAGGGTTAGGGTTTGGATGTACATGTATGTTATATTCATACCTAGATATGCAAATTAATCTGCATTCTTATATATGTATAATTTAGGATCTCCCCTTAAGACATGTCATTGAATTATATAGTTAATTATATACTTCTAATTATTAAGACATTAAAAATAATAACATATGTACATTTAAACATGAATATTGAAAACATATGTATGCACGTCTATATCTAACACATGAACATATTTACATGTACATTTATGAAATAAAATATACATTTTAATCTACATTCTTATGTATAATTTAGTATCTCCCCTTAAGAACTATGTTATTAAATATAGTTAATTACACTTAGTTATAAGATAAATTAAGATCGATAGTTAACATATACACAAATTATACATATAAAAATGTGAATTTATTAAAAGCATGTACATACATCTACTTTTAACCATAAACAAATATACATGTACATCTATGTTCAAAATAAAAAATTAAACCTTCTAATCTATATTTTAACATGTACAATTTAGGATCTAGACCCTTAAGATATGTCATTTAATTAAACTTCTAAGATTAAGACATTAAAGTAAATTTGACATATATACATAAACATTAATATTGAAAACATACATGTCTACATTTAACATTAACATATACATACATACATACATACATACATACATACATACATACATACATACATATATATATATATATATATATATTTATTATTATTATTATTTATTTATTTTTTTGTATATATATATATATATTTTTAATATATATTTTTAAATTGGTTTTCTAAAATTTATATTATTATAAATTTTGTAATGTTTTTCTAATTTTTTTAAAATATTTTTTCTAATATTTTTCTAAATTTGTTTTCTAAAATTTATATTATTATAAATTTTGTAATGTTTTTCTAATTTTTTTAAAATATTTTTTCTAATATTTTTCTAAATTTGTTTTCTAAATTTTATATTATTATAAATTTTCTAATATTTTTCTAATGATTTTTTTAAAAAAATTTCTCAAATTTATATTATTATAAATTTTCTAACGTTTTTCTAATGTTTTTTTCTAAATTTTCTAATTTTTTGCAATATTATATTAAATTATAAATTTTCTAGTATTTTTTCTAATGTTTTTCTAAATTTATTTTTTAATATTTTTTCTAAATTTTATCTTAAATTATAAATTCTCTAATATTTTTTTAATGTTTTTTCTAAATTTGTTTTCTAAATTTTCTAATTTTTTAAAATATTTTTTATAAAGTTGTTTTCTAAATTTTATATTAAATTATAAATTTTCTAATGTTTTTTAATAAATTTTCTAATGTTTTTTATAAATTTTCTAATATTTATTTAATGTTTTTTAACTTTTTTTTCTAAATTTTATATTAAATTATAAATTCTCTAATGTTTTTCCTAAATTTTATATTATGAATTTTCTACTATTTTTTCTAATGTTTTCTAAAATTATTTTCTAATGTTTTCTATATAATATTTTTCTATTTTCTAAATTAATATAAATAAAAAATAAAAATATTAAATTAACATTTATATATGCTTTCAAAATCATTAAAAACGTAAATAACATTCAAATATGCTTTAAAAACATTAAAAAAATGCATTGAAAACATTAAAATCTACTTTGATAACATAAAAAAATACTTTTAAAATGTTGAAAACATTAAATTAATAATATTTTGAGATACCTGATGATGAGAATGAGAACAAAAGCGACAGGATGATGCTGACGGAGGTAGCACAAATCACATGTTCACCCAAACGCTCAAAATGAACAGTACTCGCCATGAAAATGAATTGGGAAAAGTTGGAAAAGTGTTTTTAACCGTCAAAAAATGCATCCGCTACATGTTTGCGTGAACATATGTTCACGCGAACATGCCACAATATGTTCGTGCGAACATGCATCTCTTATATGTTCACACAAACATATTAGTGAGGTTCACACAAACGGTCAGTGATTTGAATTCAAAAAAAATTGCAACTTTTCTAAGTTTGTTCGTCCCACTAAAGTGGAACCCGTTATTGTGGGTTCACCCTTGAAGAATTTTAAAGTTACTGATTCACCCCTCCCCTCTTAGTAACTTGTCATATCTTGAATATTTCCAGCAATTGGTACCAGAGCTTTGTGATTCTCAAGATAAAAGTTTGACAGCTTGAGCAAAGATCCAAGGACAAATGGAGATATTTAGACTTGACAAGGCAATTGAAAATGAAAAGCTAGATCTGGAGATGGCCATAGCTCAACTCAAGGAAGCAAAGGAGCATCTTTCCCAATCCCTGAAAAGAAAGAAGGAACTTGCAAGACAAATGGACGACCATTAGTATGTTGAAGAAAAGATTGAAGACTTTTTCCCATCAAGCAACTCAGATGAAGCTAATGAGGCAATAAAAGAACTCCTAGCAAAGAATGTCTCTTTGCAAGAAGAAGTAAGGAAACTCAAAAGAGAACAAGAAATCCAATCAATCAGGTTATTGTTGTCACTTAGGTTTGCACCCTTGTCCAAAGCCTATGCATGAGGACAACCTAGTGGGACATGGAAACAACCTCCAAGCTGTGGGACTTGAGCTATGAGGTTGAGTCTCCGGAGAAGGCCGACTTCCTCCTACTATCAGAGCGCACCTAACTACTCTTGGAGAGGAAAAGGGGGAAGGAATGCATGGAAAGAAAATCTACCTATTCTAATCTAGGGAGTTGATGCACCAAAATAGAGTGTTCAAACCAATCTCTGCCCATACATGCACTACAGAACCAGAATAAAACTAAGGATATACACATTTAGGCTTGCTTTAGTCTAATAATCACATGAAGATCAGAAAACCAAAGATGAATGATACAAGGAAAGGGATATTCACTTATATTATCATTCACGGATCCAAAGAGATACAGTCATGCAGATTATAGATTTCCACAAAACACTAGTGGAGGCAAAGAGTTCTTGCACTTTCACACTAATGGCCAAAGGAGATAAGGCAGAAAATCATGCAGTTCAGAGACATAGGGGAATTTACACTGAAAATTTTCAGAGCAATAACAAAGAAAACAGGGAAAGGTTGATATCAACAAAATCTGCAAAATTTGCCTTTATAGTTCAGGCATAACTGGGATGTCTTCTAACTATAATTACTTTGCAACAACCTACCATTAAGTCCCACAGAGAACAATCATGGAGAAAATTTGATCTAGATATGGATCCAGATGCAATGATATCTGATCTTCTATGTCAAATAATGCCTTGAGAGGTTAGAAACAACACCATTAAGCCATTTTGACTAGGTAGATGGATCAAAAATTGGGTAGTGGAGTGTCCCTCTCATTTTGCATTCATTCTGGGTTGGTCAGGATTGATTACAGAGATCAGATTCACAAGATAACCCTGGTTTTCCATCATTTTGGCTTGTGAATCAACAAGTTAATGAGTCAAACTAAAATTGCAAGCAGGACAAGCCACGTGGACCAACGAGCTTATTTCACTTTGCCACCCTGCAAGTCCTCTTGAATTTTACCATGCCTTATGGACTAACCGTGCCACCTTAACCTTGACTGTAACGGTCTTGCTAAAACCCTAACTGTGGCAATTATTTTAACCACTATTGTTAACTGTCAACGTTACTTGAGCCACCGAGACACGTGTCCTCCACCTACCTTCCCACATTACTTAACTCATCCACAACTTCATCTTGTGGGAAAGCATTGATCGATGATCTCCATGAGATCAACGATTGAGAAAATCCTTTATGTACTACGCTTTGTTCTTGCCCCAGGCCCATAACACTTGGCAGACATCTGGCATTATCTGTACCATGCCTAGAAACACATGGCATCCAACTGGTGACCCATAGAGAAATTGGTCTCGTAGAGACATGTGGCAACAAAGCGCTTCCCCACATTATCTATCTCACCTACATCTTGATCTTGCAGAAAAGCCTTAGCCACAGATCTGCTCGCATTGGACGGCGAGAATCCTTCAAGCATCACCCTGTGAGAAGAGCAGGCTCGTGATGTCATTTGGGACAAGTGTCGCCAGGGCGCATGCTCATAATAATTAAAACCCTTGTATCTCCATCAAGTGGGAAAGCACTAGCCCTTGATCTAGAGAGATCCGACAGTGCCCATAACTTGGGCATTGAAAGTTGACGAAGACCCCGCATGATGTCATGTTGTCCACACATCAGAAAGGGGCATTCCCACATGATTTAACTCCCATGCATCTTCATCTTGTAGGCGTGTGGTGATCATTGATCTGGGAAGATCTGGTGATGGGTAAAAAATTGCATCTCTGTGGCTGCCCAAAGGGAGACAGACCCACCTACCACGTGGCACAAAAGGGGTTGCCCACAATACTTAAAATACTTGCATCTGTATCTTGTGAGGAAGCACCTGCTGTAGATCTGGCAAGATTTGATGGCAAGGAAAGTTGCATGCTAGCAGGGAAAAATGTTAAAATACCCTGGGCATTAAAATATCATTAAATTTGGTGGGTAGCCATTGGATGGGGAAACATTCAAAATTCAAACTTTTGGTGAGGGGGGGGTGCAAAAATGGATAACATTCCTGGCAACTCAGAGGGGGTGTGAGCTTGCTACACATCTGATCAATGGCCTTGTGCATCCATTGGGCTATGGAGTCATGGAAAATTTGAACCACTATACCATAAAATCCTAACCCTACCTCCGTGGGCATAGAACACTGGAAATCTCTACCTCTGCAACCAGAACTAGGGACCAAAACCTCTTCTGCAACCTTCAAAATTTCAAAACTTGTTGTCTCACGAAGACAATCCTGTGCTAGTGCACTTCTTGGAAAAGTAGGGAACAAACTGGAAACAAAACTAAGCTAACTATGTACACAAAATCTCAAATCCTCATAAACATGGCTTAAGATAGATCCCATTGACAAGGATAGGCAGAATCTCACCATTAGGCTTGCTTAACTGGAAAGCATTTTCCTATTTACAACTTTAAATCAGATAAGGACCACTCCACATTGCATCAAATTTTGAGTGCCTCCCTAGTTTTTCCCTGTCTACATCCCATTTCAAAACTAGATCACCTTCTCTGAACGTCCTGACCCTAGCCCTTTTGTTCAAACTCTTCTTTACCTATCGTTGATGTGTCTCTAGGGTTTGTATGGCCTAATTTATTTTCTCTTCCAACTCCATTAGTTTTGCCATTCTCACCATCACAGCATCATCTTCAATTAGTTCCAACTGATGAGCTAACTCCAGGGCTGGGAACTCCAATGAAATTGAAAGCCTTGCCTCTCTACCATATATCGACATGAATGGTGAGTTCCCTATTGATCTTTTAGGTGTTATCCTGTCAACCCACAGAGCTTTCCTTAACTTTTCATGCCAACACCTTTGGTTATCCTCAATTTTTCTCTTTATGATTCTGATCAGGTTCTTGTTGGATGATGCAGCTAGGCCATTGCTTTGAGGGTAGTAGTTTTATGATGTGCTCAAGTAAATGTTATGGTCAACTGCCCATGCACAAATCTGAGCTCCTACAAAAGATTTTGCATTATCTAAAATAATGGTTGAAGGAGCACCAAACCTTGTCACATTTCCATCAAGGAACTCAACAACTGAAGATTATATAACATCCTTCAATGAAACTACCTTTGTCCATCTAGTGAAGTAATTTGTAGCAGCTAAAATCCACTTGTGATAAGAACTGGAAGGAGGATTGATAGGGCCTATGAAATCCAATCCCCACTGAGCAAAAGGTTGATCCACCTAGATAGGATGAAGGGGAAGAGCTGCAAACTTTTTCTTGCTAGAGAAGAAGGCACATTTTTCACACTTCCTTACATACTTATGACAATCATGGAACAAAGATGGCCAATAATAACCAGCCCTCATGATCTTCATTGCAGTTGTTCTGGCTGAGAAGTGACCACCATCAGGACCATCATGAAGCTCCTTGACCATTCTTTTAGCTTGGTCTTTGTCAATGCATCTTAGTAGGGCTCCATTAAAATCTTTCTTGAAAAGTATACCATCAACTATGACATAAGGGATTGACTGCAATCTATATTGTCTCCTTTTAGCTTTATCTAATCCTTGAGGCTATCCATTTCCTAGCAAGAAATTCCTCATATCATCTATCCAATTCCTTAGATCATCATTTCTTACCTCCTATTCTTCTGTTAAAACCATGGCAACTTCCTCATCTAATTCTTGAGATGATAACATTTGTTTACACAATTCTTTCCCTCTTACCAACTTGGTGACTTGGATGTTAACATCATATTCCATTACCTTTGTAATCCAACCAGCTCTTTTCTCACTGAAATCCTTACTCAAAAGAAACTCCTTCACACTAGCATGAGGTACTAACAAATGAATCTTATTATGGGACAGAAGGTGTCTGAATTTGTTCAAGGCTCTGATGACTGCAAGGGCTTGCTTTTCTACATAACTGTATTTATCTTCATATTCCTTAAGCCCTTCACTAAAGAAGGCTATGGGTTGCTCTTCATTCTTGTCATTTGTTTGGGTCAAGACAATAGAGATACTTGACTCACCACCTAAGGTATAAAGAATGAAACCCTTCTCAAAGTTTGGATTGATGAGAGTAGGGGCTGAGGCTATGGCTACTTTGATCTCTTCAAAACTTTCCTTCCCTTCCTTAGTCCATACGAAGACCATGTTTTTCTTGAGCATAGCTATAAGGGGTTTCACCATGGTTGCAAGATTAGGGATAAATCTTCTCACAAAATTTATCCTACCAAGGAAACTTTGCAGCCCTTTCTTGTGTTTAGGAAGAGGAAGAGAAAGTATTGCTTTTGTTCTCTCTGGATCAATGGTTAAGCCATCTTTAGATACAATGTGTCCTAATAATTTTCCTTGATTGGTAGCAAAGACACACTTGCTTGGGTTAAGAGATACTCCAAACTCTCTACACCTTAAGAATACCTGTTTGAGATGACCAAAAAGATCATCTACATTCTTTGAATACATCATGATATCATCAAGGTAAACCAACACAAACCTTTCAATCATATTCTTGAAGGCCATCTCCATTGCTTTCTGAAATGTAGCACCTACATTAGTTAGTCCAAATGGCATTTTACAATAAGCATAGGTACCCCACTTGGTAGTGAATGCAGTCTTGTATCTATCAGACTCCTTGACGAGCAGTTGATTATAACCAGAGAACCCATCAAGAAATGAAAATCTCTCTAAACCACTGACCTTGGATAAAATCTACTCCATGCAAGGAAGAGGGTGGTGATCTTTAACGTAAGCTTGGCTAAGGTCCCTAAAGTCCACACACAATCTAATTTCTCCATTCTTCTTCCTAATAGGGACAAGGTTTGCTACCCATGATGAGTGCTTGATAGGGAAAATTATATTGGCCTTAATCAATTTGGATAGCTCCTTTCTCATTAAGGGTTCAATTTTAGGATTCACTGGTCTCTGTTTTTGTCTTACTAGTTACATCATCAATTAAATCTATGGTATGCTGAAACAACCTTGGGTCAAAGCCCTTTAAGTCATCATATGTCCAAGCAAATACATCATTAAATTCTTGACATAGATGAATAAAATTTTCTTGTTCAATTTCAGAACATACCTTCCCCATGTTTAAGGACTTTCCATCAGCAACCATGACTGGAGTATAGTCATCTTCATCAGTAGCTAGGTTCATGACTCTGCCTCTTGCTTGATCATCAGGATTAAAAACACTCTCTAGAGTAATGAGACCTTTGGGCAGCTTGTTGGAGCTAAGATTAATGATTTGGTCACCATACTAATCCTATAGTCTTGACTGATTTCTCTCTTAAAATTATGCCTCATTCTGCAAGAAGCTCACAATTTTCTCATCAAACTCAAACACTTGCCAATGGGTGTTATTGTCAAGGATGGTAGGCCTTACTACCATTCTAATTTGTTTCTCTTTCTTCTCCCAAAAATTCCTTGGCACATCATGAGATGCACCTATTGCTGCAAGTCTATCAGCATGCCTATTTCCATTTCTAAGGATGTTTTGGATGTTAAATGCATTGAAACCTTCAAGAAAATCCCAAACTCTATGTTTATAAGACTTGAGCAAACCATTTTTGGTGATAGTCTAATTTTTCACTGGATTCACCACCAACTCACTATCTCCATATACACTTAAATCTTGGATTCCTCTTTTTTGAGCAAGTAGGAGACCTTGAATCAAGGATTCATACTCAGCTACGTTATTAGTGCAATTGAATTGGAGCCTAAAGGAGAAGTAGTATTTTATTTGTGTAGGAGAAGTCAACATCACACCAACTCCTGATCCATTCTTATTCCTCGAGCCATCAAAGTACATACTCCATATTCCACTTACATCTTCTTTAGTCTCCACAATATGGAAAACTAAAGCATTCTTCTCTAATATACAATATGTACTGAGGCCTATCTCAAGAGTTTCTGATGTAGAATCAAATTGATATGCATCAACCCATTCATCTAAAAGGAAATCAGGTACTTTTTCTAGGGGCATGGTAGGCTCACTTAGTATGTCATTCTCATCCACTTCTAGGATAGTGCAATTCATGTTGATGAGGTTAGGGGTGTAGGGCTCGGCATGATGGAGAGCTAGAGGCAAAATGCAGCTTGACTTCAGCCACTGATATATCACATTTCTACATACTTAAGGATCCCTACAATCTTGAAAGTACTACCATCCAACTGTAATACATCCTTAACAATGGGCTCATATTTCATCTCCAAAGCATCAGCAACACACCTAGGCATCACTGAACTGCTAGCCCCTAAATCAATCATACAATTGTGGACTAGTTTATCCCCTATAATTAGAGAAACATAAAATGGGGGAGGTCTAACCTTTTTATTTATTTCTTCCCTATCTGATGGTTGCACTAAGCTTGTGGCACTTTCCATGCTGGGTGGTTGATCCTTTGGTTCAATTCTTTTGAATTCTTGCTGCAGCAATCTCTTTTGCATAGGTATAGTAGCAATAGCATCCCACATAGAGATATTCAAATTTGTCTTATTGATTTGTTTTACCACACTGAATGGCATAGTAGGTGCTTTGGTAGAAACCTTGGGAGCTGCATTTATAAGAGGTTGAGGTGGAACAACCAGAGGATCATTCACATCTCTTCTACCATCATTTTGCCTTTGCTATTAAGAAACATTTCATTGATCATTTACTACTTGCTCATGGGGATTCATATTTGAAGTTGAGGCCTCATTATGAGGAGGAGGGGCATCTTCAATAGGTCTTTTCTTGCTCCTAGTATTCTGGGCAATGGAATCCTGGTTTACATTACAATGTTCCTCCATCTGATGATTCATAAAGGAGAAATCACCCTGTCCTTGCATATATAGGGCCTCTTTAAACTAGTCCTCCTTGTATGATTCTCCTACTGCAGGCTCTTGGATGGCTAAAGATAAATAAGATTCAGCCTTTTGAAACATGCAATGGGCATAGGAGTAGTTGCAAGAGGGACAAAAATCCAAATCTTAGGCCATGTTCTTTTGAGGGACTAAGGCCTTACTTTGACTTGCATTTGAGGTTGAAGCATGACTACTCTTCCTATTCTGATCAAAATAATTATTCCCATAATTATGATTTGGAGGCCTACCACTGTTCAAAGTTTGATGTTGCAATTGATGAGCTTTACTACCTTGAGCCTTTCTTTCTAACGTCACCACCTTGTTGCTCATTTTCTACATCATAAAGAAGCTATCCTCTAACTTCTTCTCTTGGCCTTGCAATCTTTTATCTACATTTTGCATCATAGATTGCATCATTTCTTTGATTTTATCTATCCCATTTGAAGATGTGGAAGCTTAAGGGGGTAGAGTAAGGGATTTTGATGTAGAAGTTGTGGGAAGAAGAGCCATTGCTGGTTGGTGGTTTGGGGCATCAAGGAAGAAGGGCATAGGAGGCCTTGGAGCTAACTTCCCTCCTTTTATCAATATATTTTTTTCCCTTATTGCTATGTCATAAGCATTAGGTAGAGTATCCCCTCCCATAGTTTGGATTGTAGTGGCAATGTCACTATTAAAGGCTCTAAGATAGTGCAAGAAGGCATTACCAGGGGTAGGCTTTACTGAAATAGGTATTCTATCCCATGTTTTTTGAAATCTATAGTTGAAATCAGTCATACATTCATGGGGGGCCCTTTTTATGGTAGTCAACTGTTCTAAAAGTGATAGATGATCACTTTTGTCCTCAAAATGGTTACACAGTCCTGCTCCTAAGCCATCCTAATCTGTTATAGAACCATGAGCCAAACATCTATACCATTGTAGTGCTTTTCCTTTTAGGGATGAGGCTAGAAGCCTAACTGCAACATCATCTTTTGTAATGCCATGGATATTGCAGACATTTGCAACCTCTTGAATGTGCTCTAAGGGAGAAATGGAGGTTTCACCAATAAATTTTGGTATACTTTTAAGTGCAACCATTGGTATGTCATGTCTTTGAGCCAATAAAAGAGGATTTCCACCATTAAAGGTGGCAAAAGAATGAGCTCTAAGCAATTTCATATAGACAAGTGATCTATTTATATGTGTTAATGGCAATCTAGTCTGAGATCTAACAGTAGGAGGAGTAGAGATAGATCTTGTAGGTGTATTTGTTACTATTGTACTCCTAACTGGTGATAAGGATACTCTAGTCCTCCTTCTTCTAGGATTTGATAATGAAAGCTCTTGGTATTGGAAATCACCTCTAGAAGATGCCCTTGTTTTAGCTTTGGGCATGAATTACTACAACCTTTGGTCTGGAACCAGATGTATTTGTAGTTGAGAGTCACCAAGTACTTGAAGAGTGAGCCTCTTAAAGGCTTGAACACCAAAGCTAGTACTATCTCCTTAGTATTAGTCTTGAAATCTTTCTTCTTGACACCAGTAGACTTGAAATCCTCTGATATGTGTCCGACCGGGCATGCTAAAAATTGTTGTCACTTAGGTTTACACCCTTGTCCAAAGCCTATGCATCAGGACAACCCAATGAAACATGGAAACAACCTCCAAGTTGTGGGACTTGAACTATGAGGTTGAGTCTCTGGAGAAGGTTGGCTTCCTCTTACTATCAGACTGCACCTAATTACTCTTGGACAAGAAAAGGGGGAAGGAATGCATGGAAATAAAATCTATCTATTCTAATCTAGGGAGGTGATGCACCAAAATAGAGTGTTCGAACCAATCTCTGCCCATACATGTACTACAGAACCAGAATAAAACTAAGGATATACACATTTAGGCTTGCTTTAGTATAATAATCACATGCAGATCAGAAAACTGAAGATGAATGACAACAGGAAAGGGATATTCACTTATATTATCATTCATGGATCCAAAGAGATACAGTCATGTAGATTATAGATTTCCACAAAACACTAGTGGAGGCAAAGAGTTCTTGCACTTTCACACTAATGGCCGAAGGAGATAAGGTAGAAAATCATGCAGTTCAGAGACACAGGGAAATTTACACTAAAAATTTGCAAAGCAATAATAGAGAAAATAGAGAAAGGTCAACCTCAAAAATATCTACCAAATTTGCTTTTATAGTTCAGGCATAACTGGGATGTCTTCTAACTATAATTACTTTGCAACAACCTACCATTAAGTCCTACAGAGAACAATCATGGAGAAAATTTGAACTGGATACAGATCTAGATGCAATGATATCTAATCTTCTGTATCAAATAATGCCTTAAGAGGACAGAAATGGTGCCATTAAGCTATTCTAACTAGGTAGATGGATCAAAAAATGGGTAGTGGAGTGTCCCTCTCATTCTGCATTCATTCTGGGTTGGTCACGATTGATTATAGAGATTAGATTCGCAAGATAACCCTAGTTTTCCATCATTTTGGCTCATGAATCAGGAAGTTAATGAGTCAAACTAAAATCGCAAGTAGAACAAGCCACATGGACCAACGAGCTTATTTCACTTTGCCACCCAATGGGTCCTCTTGAATTTGACCATGCCTTATGGACTAACCGAACCATGCCTTATGGACTAACTGTGCCACCTTAACCCTAACCGTGGTAGTCTTGCTAAAACCCTGACTGTGGCAATTGTTTTAACCACTTTCGTTAACTATCAACATTACTTGAGCCACTGGGACATGTGTCCTCCACCCACCTTCTCGCATTACTTAACTCCTCCACAACTTCATCTTGTGGGAAAGCCCTGATTGTTAATCTCCATGAGATCAACGATCGAGAAAATACTTCGTGTACTATGCTTTGTTCTTGCTCCGGGCGCATAACACTTGGAACATATCTGGAATTATCTGTACCATGCTTGGAAACACATGGTATCCAACTGGTGACCCATAGAGAAATTGGTCCTGTAGAGACACGTGGTGACAAAGTGCTTCCTCGCATTATCTATCTTGCCTGCATCTTGATCTTGCGAGAAAGCCTCAGCTGTAGATTTGCTCGCATCGGACAATGAGAATCCTTCAAGCATCACCCTGTGAGAAGAGCAGGCTCGTGATTTCATTTGGGACAGGTGTCGCCAGGGTGCATGCCCATAATAATTAAAACCCTTGTATCTCCATCAAGCTAGAAAGCGCCAACCCTTGATCTAGGGAGCTCCGACAGTGCCCGTAACTTGCACGTTGAAACTTGACGAAGACCCCTTGTGATGTCATGTTGTACATGCATCAGAAAAGGGCATTCTTGCATGATTTAACATCCCTGCATCCTCATCTTGCGGGTGTGAGGTGATCGTCAATCTAGGAAGCTCTAGTGATGGGTAAAAAATTGCATCTCTGCGGCTAGTCAAAGGGAGATGGACCCACCTGCCAAGCAACACAAAAGGGCTTGCCTACAATACTTAAAACACTTGCATCTATATCTTGCGAGGAAGCACCTGCCATAGATCTGGCAAGATCTGATGGCAAGGAAAGTTGCACACTGGCAGGGCAAAATGTTAAAATACCCTAGGCTTTAAAATATCATTAAATTTGGCGGGTAGTCGTTGGATGGGGCAACATTCAAAATTCAAACTTTTGTTGGGGGGGGGGGAGAGGGCCAAAAATTGATAATAGTTATGTGAGATTTTAGAACGAAGGAATAAGACAAATGAAGACTTAGAGGCAAGAAATAATGAAGAACAAAATCAATCCAATCAGCATGAAGACCTCATTGATCAAATCACTGAACCAAATGAACAAATTAGGATTCTCAAAGCTTAGAATGAAAATAAGTAGTGATTTAAATAATGAAAGAATAGTGAGAGAACTAAGATGTGAAAGAAAATCGTTGAAAAATTGAAGAATGACCTAAATGCTGAAAAACAAATCAATGAGAGAATGTTAAAATCACAAGAAGACATGAATCAATTAAATTAGCAAAATGAGTAGAATCTTCATAGGTAAAAAGGTAAAGCAAGACTTGGATATAATGAAGAATAAGGTGAATCTTCCAAGCAAGGTGCAAAAAGGAATAAAAAATCCTCATGCAATCATTGTGGGAAAATTGGTCATACATCAAACAAATGTTGGAGCAATGGAAAAGAAAAATTCAATGGAAAGTGCTACAATTGCAATCAACATGGTCACAAAGCTAACGAATGCAAGGAGAAATCAAAATTTGAAGGTAAATGTCACAAATGCAAAAAGCATGGTCACAAGGCATCTCAATGTAGATCCAAATCATTCAATCTAGCTGAACAACTTGTAAAAGAAATATTTGGATGGGACTACAATACCTAGTGTAGATGTCATTATTGTGGAGAATATGGACACACTGCCATAAATTGTGCAAGGCATCACCTAAGAAAGAAAGATACTACTATAAGGTGTTACACATGCACTGAACTCAGTCATATAGCTTAAAAATGCACGAATATAGGCAAAGTTGAAGATGAAAAGAAAGAAAGTGCTAACAACATAAGGAAACAAATGAGGCAGCAATGGATTCCTAAATCTATCAAGGATACAAGCTCAAATCATGGAAGTGAAGTCACTCAAGAAGTGGGTGACTCCATCCCCTCAAACTAAATTCCTAAGAATGTATTGGAGTTGTACTCGAGAAGAAAATCATAAGTAGTTCCAAGATTTATATGAGGAATGCAAATGATCCAATCAGTATTCCAAATACACTAGGATTATACAAAGGTTATCTTTTGTCAAGTTGCATTAGATTCCACCAAGGAAAGTTAGTTGAAGACCCCACCGAGCAAGGTTAGGAGTAAGAGAAATTTGGTTCATCCACCAAGTTGATACTCTTGCCGAGTTAGGTCAGTGGATGATAGTCTATCACACACTGAGTCATTATGGTGCTAAGCATTTACAAAATTTTCATAACAAAAAGGGGCAATTTTGATTTTATTTTTAATGGCATTCATAGCATTCGAAGAGCAGAGAAATTTGAAAGAGCAGTGCAATGTTTTTGAGTGATTTAGTAGCAAGATTTTCATGAATTTTATTGGATTGGAGGAATCCAAACCAGTAAGCACACCAATGGCTATAGGAAATAAGCTATCCAAAAATGATGAGTCAACTGAAGTCAATCAAACAATGTACAGATCCATGATTGGAAAACTACAATATGTTGTACATAGTAGACCAGACATAGCACTAGCAGTTGGAATAGTGGCTAGGTTTTCTACTAATCCTAAAGAAAATCATCTCATAGCAGTAAAAAGAATAATGAGATATCTCAAAGGGACTAATGATTTTGGTCTATACTACAAAAAGAATGGAAAATTTGAACTCAATGCATATACAGATGCAGGCTGGGGAGGAAACATTGATGACAGAAAAAGCACAAGTGGAGGTGCATTATTTCTTGGCAAAAGGTTGGTTACCTAGATTAGCAAGAAACAAACATGTTTATCTCAATCCACTGCAGAATCAGAATATGTGGCAGCTGCAGTCAATTTTACAAACATTGTATGGCTCACACATCTATTGAATGGAATGAAAGAAGAAGTAACAAAACTAGTGATATTGTATTGTGACAATACAAGTGCTATAAACATATCAAAAAATCTAGTGATGCATGCAAAAACCAAGCATATCGCAATCAAGTATCATTATGTCAGAGAATTGGTAGAAGACAAACAAGTGAAGTTGGAATACATTCACACAAAGGAAAAAACTACAGATATCTTCACCAAACCATTGCCCAAGGATGCCTATGAATATCTTAGAGGCAAATTGGGGGTCATACCCCTAACCCAAGTAGTTTAAGGCAACAAGGAAGCTGCCTTGCATCAACAGGAACAAATCATTGAAATATTAATAGGTTGATGCAAAGGATGATAGCAGGTACAGAAACTCCAAATTAGTCACAAGCATGGTGACAGAGGGAGAAAAACAACAAAAAGCCAAAGCTTATATTTTGCATGATAAAAATGCTACATCTTTGGCATTTATGTCAAAGAGGGAGAAATATGCAGGGAAACTGATCAATGCAAAGAAAGAGGGAGATATATATATGAAAGAGGGAGATATATGAGATCAGTAGTGAAATATAGCAAGACAACATATACAATCTTGGTGGTAACTCAATTGATTACTTGATCAGTTTGGTTTGCCATCAATGCCAAAGAGGGAGATTGTTGGAAATTATTGAAATAATCATAAGAAAAGTTGAGGGAGATTGTTGGAATAAAATATAGAACTAGTAAAGAATGTCCTCAATCATTGTTTTGTCATTGATGTCAAACTTGCTACTTGCAGGGATGACAATTGCTTTAGTGATCCAAATGCTATCAATTAGTTGATTGTCAAGGTGGAGGCAATTAATAAGATGTAACTAAAATGCCTGGAGAAAGGTTGAATTTATGATATTGAAATGAAGTACAAGGATCAACGAAGCCATTGATGAAAGAATGTATTTGATGACATACTACAAAGAATGGGCACACTGAAACATATCAAAGATTTAAGGTTTTAACTAAGTCTTTTGTAAAGCTCAAACTAAGTTCGTTAGAGAGAAGGAGTCGGACAAGCTAGTAAGAGCCGAGAAAGTTCTAGTTAGTGCCGAGTAAGTTCAAGTGCCGAGTAAGTTCAAGTGCCGAGCAAGTTCAAGTGTTGAGCTGGTATAGGTGCCGAGTAAAACAGAGGTGTCGAGCACCAGTAACTCAATAATGCCGAGTTGCTGCATTATTTAGGAAATCAAAGATTTGCCAGATCTAAGCCGACAAGGTTGTTATCTAGAAATCTGTGAATTAAAAGAAAGATAAGAATAATGAGTTGGTGGCACAGAACACCATGTAGAACATTTTTAAGATACAACTGGAAAAGTTTCAAGAAGAAAACAAGATATGGGGTAGATACATTGTATCCTACCTAATCAATTTTGAAACCCTAAAATTGAAGAGGGAAAATTGAGCGGTAAAGGCAAATCATACTTCTATATAAGAAGACATAAGTTAATAAAATAAAGAGAGAGAGAGAGCGAGAGGGGATAGAAGAAAAGGAGACAGTGGTCAAGAATAAAAGCATGAAATGCTGAAGAATGTGACTAGGAGAAGATAGCGTAGAAATTCTATTTGTATAGATGATCACAAAGATGATTGCATTGGCAAAATGAGTGAGAAGACTCAAGGAGATGAAGCTTGAGAGGAAGACAAGCAGTCAGAGCTAAAGAGATTAAGGCCAAGCATAAGGATTGAACTGAAAGTGTGATCTAAAATCTGCAAAGTATGTTGTAAGTTATATCAGATCGAAAAATCATTATTGTTACTTTCTAGTAATTGTAACTATAAGTCTAAATCCTATGGGCTTAGGTTGGTTTAACAGCCATTAGAAAAATCCTTTAACAGGGTGACTTTCCAAGTGAATGTTCTAAAGACCTTTAACCAGGCCCATTCCTAACAGTCTGGTGAAATCCTCTAACAAGGTCACATTTAACAGTAAACTGAAAAAGCCTGATAATATCATGTGCAAACAATGTCAGCTAGGAAAGATGACAAAATCAAGTTTCAAAAGGAAGAACTATATATCTAAAGAGATACTTGAGTTAGTTCACACTGACTTATGTGGCCCAATGGAAATACAAAGCTATAGAGGAGATAAATACATAATGCTATTTGTTGATGACTATTCTAGGATGATGACTGTTATGTTCTTAAAACAAAAATCTGATGCTTTTCAAATGTTTAAGTGGTATGTGGCCAGAGTTGAAAAGGAAATTGGAAAAAGCCTGAAATGCCTAAGATCAAATAGAGGTGGTGAATTTACATCAAAAGAATTTGAGATATTCTATAATGACAATGGGATCAAAAGACAAACGTCAGCTCCTAGAACTCCCCCACAGAATGGAATTACTGAGAGAAAAAATAGATCTGTGATTGACTGTGCTAGAAAATTAATGATGGAAAAGAATTTTTCTCTAAAATAATGGAGAGAAGTTGTAAGTGTAGTTGTTCATACACTGAACCGAGTACAAGTCAAGAAAGGTACAAACACAACACCTTTTGAATTATGGTATGGTTACTCACCCAATGTAAAACATTTCAAAGTGTTCGGTTGCAAATGTTTTATCCTGAAGGATACTAGAAATGGAAAATTTGATGCAAAAAGTGATGAAGGTATATTTCTTGGTTACTCCACTAGAAGTAAGACCTATAAGTGTTTGAATGTTAACACTAACAAAATTGTGGAAAGTGCAAATGTAAATTTTGATGAGCACACAGAAGTCCAAGCTGAAGAACCAAAGAAAATGGAAGAATATAGAACCTTTGTATACTCTTATGAAGGAATGACTGCTAATGAGGATGATGAAAATCAAATTGAAAATCAACAACAAGTGTCAGTTTCAGCCGAGTCACAACCAGTGAATGCTGAGTTGCATTCAGAAGCCAAGTTACAAAATGAAGAAAATGCACAATCTAATTCGGAAGACAGTACACATAATGAAGAACAACCTGACAATGATGTGCATAGTGATCCTGAATCTAAAAGATCAAACATGGAAACAAGGATAGAGCCAAGATTATCCAAATATGTAAAAAGACATCACCCTGCTGAACAAATAATTGGTGACAAAGATGCAAGACCAATGACAATGAATAGACTAAGACATGAATCATGTCTGATCAGCAAATCTGAACCCAAGACAGTATATGGTGCATTACAGGATGATCACTGGTATAAAGCTATGGAAGAAGAAATTGATCAAATAAGGAGAAACAAAACCTGGAGTTTGGTTCCTAGACCAACTGACAAAAATGTGATTGGTACCAAATGGGTATTCAACAACAAACTAGATGAGAATGGTGAGATTACCAGAAATAAAGCCAGATTAGTATGCAAGGGTTATGCTCAAGAAGAAGGAATATATTATGGAGAAACATTCGCTCCTATTGCTAGAATGGAAGGAGTAAGAACATTACTTGCATATGTTGCCTACAAAGATTTCAAAGTCTATCAGATGGATGTAAAATCTACCTTCTTAAATGGTATACTAGAAGAAGAAGTCTGCATTGAACAACCAGAAGGATTTGTTGATGAGAACAATAGGGATATGGTGTGTAAACTACATAAAGCACTCTATGGTTTGAAACAAGCACCTATAGCATGGTATGAGAGACTTCACAAGTATCTAGTACAAATTGGATTTGAAAGAACTCATGATAACAGCAACATGTACATCAAAGCTGAAGAAGGTAAAGACATTATTGTATCTAAAATTTTTGTGGATGACATAGTATTTGGTGGTAAGGAAGTACTTTGCAAAAGCTTTGCTGAAAAAATGAAACATGAATTTGAAATGTCTATGTTTGGAGAAATCAAATTTTTTGTTGGATTGCAAGTACACCAACTTAAACATGGAATATTTGTTACACAATCAAAGTACATCAAAGAAATTCTTAAAATGTTTGGATTGGAGGAATCCAAACCAGTAAGCACACCAATGACCATATGAAATAAGCTATCCAAAAATGATGAGTCAACTGAAGTCAATCAAACAATGTACAGATCCATGATTGGAAAACTACAATATGTTGTGCATAGTAGACCATACATAGCACTAGCAGTTGGAATAGTGGCTAGGTTTTCTACTAATCCTAAAGAAAATCATCTCATAGCAGTAAAAAGAATAATGAGATATCTCAAAGGGACTAATGATTTTGGTCTATACTACAAAAAGAATGGAAAATTTGAACTCAATGCATATACAGATGCAGACTGGGGAGGAAACATTGATGACAGAAAAAGCACAAGTGGAGGTGCATTATTTTTGGCAAAAGGCTGGTTACCTAGACTAGCAAGAAACAAACATGTATATCTCAATCCACTGCAGAATCAGATTATGTGGTAGCTGTAGTCAATTGTACAAACATTGTATGGCTCACACATTTATTGAATGGAATGAAAGAAGAAGTAAGAAAATCGGTGATATTGTATTGTGACAATACAAGTGCTATAAACATATCAAAAAATATAGTGATGCATGCAAAAACCAAGCATATCGCAATCAAGTATCATTATGTCAGAGAATTGGTAGAAGACAAACAAGTGAAGTTGGAATACATTCACACAAAGGAAAAAACTACAGATATCTTCACCAAACCATTGCCCAAGGATGCCCATGAATATCTTAGAGGCAAATTGGGGGTCATACCCCTAACCCAAGCAGTTTAAGGCAACAAGGAAACTGCCTTGCATCAATAGGAACAAATCATTGAAATATTAATAGGTTGATGCAAAGGATGATAGCAGGTACAGAAACTCCAAATCAATCACAAGCATGGTGACAGAAGGAGAAAAACAACAAGAAGCCAAAGCTTATATTTTGCATGATAAAAATGCTACATCTTTGGCATTTATGTCAAAGAGGGAGAAATATGCAGGGAAACTGATCAATGCAAAGAAAGAGGGAGATATATCTATGAAAGAGGGAGATATATGAGATCAGTAGTGAAATACAGCAAGACAACATATACAATCTTGGTGGTAACTGAATTGATTACTTGATCAGTTTGGTTTGCCATCAATGCCAAAGAGGGAGATTGTTGGAAATTATTGAAATAATCATAAGAAAAGTTGAGGGAGATTGTTGGAATAAAATATGGAACTATTAAAGAATGTCCTCAATCATTGTTTTGTCATTGATGTCAAACTTGCTACTTGCAGGGATGACAATTGCTTTAGTGATCCAAATGCTATCAATTAGTTGATTGTCAAGGTGGAGGCAATTAATAAGATGTAACTAAGATACCTAGAGAAAGGTTGAAGTTATGATGTTGAAATGAAGTACAAGGATCAGCTAAGCCATTGATGAAAGAATGTATTTGATGACATACTACAAAGAATGGGCACACTGAAACATATCAAAGATTTAAGGTTTTAACTAAGTCTTTTGTAAAGCTCAAACTAAGTTCGTTAGAGAGAAGGAGCCAGACAAGCTAGTAAGAGTCGAGAAACTTCTAGTTAGTGCCGAGTAAGTTCAAGTGCCGAGTAAGTTCAAGTGCCGAGTAAGTTCAAGTGCTGAGCAAGTTCAAGTGCCAAGCTGGTATAGGTGCCGAGTAACATAGAGGTGCCGACCACCAGTAACTCAATAATGCCGAGTTGCTACATTATTTAGGAAATCGAAGATTCGCCAAATCTAAGTTGACAAGGTTGTTATCTAGAAATCTGTGAATTAAAAGAAAGATAAGAATAATGATTTGGTGGCACAGAACACCATGTAGAACATTTTTAAGATACAACTGGTGAAGTTTCAAGAAGAAAACAAGATATGGGGTAGATACATTGTATCCTACCTAATCAATTTTGAAACCCTAAAATTGAAGAGGGAAAATTGAGCGGTAAAGGCAAATCAGACTTCTATATAAGAAGACATAAGTTAATCAAATAAAGAGAGAGAGAGAGCGAGAGGGGATAGAAGAAAAGGAGACAGTGGTCAAGCATAAAAGCATGAAATGCTGAAGAATGCGACTAGGAGAAGATAGTGCAGAAATTCTATTTGTATAGACGACCACAAAGATGATTGCATTGGCAGAATGAGTGAGAAGACTCAAGGAGACAAAGCTTGAGAGGAAGACAAGCAGTCAGAGCTAAAGAGATTAAGGCCAAGCATAAGGATTGAACTAAAAGTGTGATCTGAAATTTGCAAAGTATGTTGTATGTTATATAAAATCAAAAAATCATTATTGTTACTTTCTAGCAATTGTAACTGTAAGTCTAAATCCTATGGACTTAGGTTGGTTTAACAGCCATTAGAAAAATCCTTTAACATGGTGACATTCCAAGTGAATGTTCTAAAGACCTTTAACCAGGCCCATTCCTAACAGTCTGGTGAAATCCTCTAACAAGGTCACATTTAACAGTGTGTTGTAAGCCTTTAATAGGGTAGGCTTTTAACAGGGCATCACTTTAGAAGAGTGAGTATCAAGTAGCATGTTACTGGTGGTTTTTTCGGAATTGGGTTTCCACGTAAATCATTGTGTCATGTCTTGATCTTGAGTGTTTAATCTTTGTATGCTAATTTACTATAACTTGCTTATATGATTGATTTAAGTATCGATTCATTAAAAGTAGTAAAAAGGTATTAATAGGGCATTTGGACATTGAATAACTAATTCATCCCCCCCTCTCAGTTATTCTAAAGAATTCTAACAATAATACCTAAGATTGACTATGAGACTGCTACTATTAAAGAAATGAGGTTACCTAGTCAACTCATAGAGAAGAAAGCTACGCAAAAGCAGTTAAGGTCTAAAAGGAATAAGGAGTACAAAATAATTGAAAATGCAAAGAATATAATTACAGAAGCCTTAGGAGTTGAAGTGGATTCCACTCAACATATCTTGATCCAATTAGAAGAGGTACAAAAATATAATGACTCCTCTAGACAAGAGAAACTAATTGAAAAAGCTGAAAGGAAGTTTGATAAAAAGGTGCTTGAGCATATTGCTCAGTAGATTACAATCAAACAAGTTGAGTTGTCCACATTTTTGGGTAATTTTGAAAATTCTTTTAACAATGCAGCATCACTTTTTGCCAAACTTTGTGATGTGTCTATTTTTACCAATAAAATAAAGGAGAAGCTAAATAAGATTAATGTTAACATGAAATCTAGTGCATCAAAGTTATAGGCTTACCCCTCTTCCAGGTCCTCTCATCACACCAAGGTGAAATATTCAGCAGAAGTGTAGGTAGAACTTCTAAGAGAAGAAGCAAGAATAAGAGCAACCTTGATTGATATTTAGAACATGATCTTGCCAATAATGGATACAATGAAAAACATATTGCTCATTGCAAAACTTTGGTCTAGGATCAGAACTTCTCAGTGGCTAATCACATGATCAAATTATCAGTAGAGGTTCAGATTGCTCTCTCCACTTGTCAAATTTTGCAAGAGAATTGGATACCTCATTCACCCTCATTCTCGAGGTACATCAAGAATTTCTCTCTCATTTTGGTGTAACTATATATATAGTATATGTATCCCTTTGGCATTACTGTCAAAAAGGGGGATAGATACGAGTATAAGCAAAAGGGAAATTTTGTATATAAAGAAAGATATCAATATAAGTGAAAGGGGGAGATAGCACTTAATAGAGTCAGCATGTATATGTGTATAGCTATGTACATAAGTATCTTTGTATACACATTATGTGTCATCAAGGAGATATATGTAGAAATGTATATGCAGTAGCTTTATAAAGATCAATTTTGAAAAACCAAAATTCAATGAGTCAATTTATGTACATATGTTTTGACTTATAAGTGTTTTGTCACTAGTACCAAAGAGGGAGATTTTTGGCATTAAGATAGTATTACCATTAGTGACAACACTTATCCATATCAGTATAGCTACCGAGCTTAGCACTCAATTTCCTACACTCATTGAGCATTCTAGTATTAACCAAGCTTTGAAGTGTTCAAAAATTTACATCGAGCTTCACAGTGTCTACCGAGTAGTAAGTTTGTTTCATGGTGATTTAGTGTAAACCAAACATTGGAAGAAGTAATGTTTACCGATTGAAAAAAAGGTAAACTCAGTGTGCAGTATCTACCGAGTGACACTACATCTATTGAGTCACCAGTGGTCACTGAGTTCAAAACTACTTTGAGTGATTAGTATGGATTGAGCCTTTACTTCTACTAAGTGTATGAAGATGCCGAGTAATGTAGTGGATGTTGTGTATCAGAAGGTCACCGAGTTAGTTCAGTGAACCTCAGTTATTTACTATTGGGTCAACTTTGTAATGTATTGTTTATTTTTATTTTGGCCGACCTTGCAGTTTTGTAAATTTGAAAGGTATATATGTAAGGTGTATTGTAAGATATCATTTTTATCAAGCAATAGAGAAGTAATGTGAAGTGATTTTTGAGAAGTGCATGCAAAGAATTATCAGCTACAATTTATGGAATGCAGCAAGGTCAATAAAGAAGTAGAAAGGTTATATCCATCACATAAAGTGATCATTGCATAAAGGATATTATCAGCAATTAGTTGTAAGTAGATCCACTACTTCATCTTAATAGGTGAATCAGCTTCTAAATCCTTTAACAAGATAGACTTAACAGTCTTTGTATAAATCTCTTAATGGAGTGCATACTTCATTGTATGTTTGTAAATCCTCTAACAACGTGGACCTAGCAGTCCTTTGTGCTCCTAACAAGGTAGATCACTAGAAGTGGTCAATGTAAGCCTTAATAGGCCAACTTTATGCTGCAGTATTGAAGTTTTGTGCGTATCATCCCCACCCTAGTTTTGCTTTCTATTTGGAAGGTTTATGGGTTACCAAAACATTGTGTTCTTTTGTGTGATGAATGTTTTATCTTTCAGTATTAATGTATGCAGTAGCATAGATGGATTTATGGTAAATTTAAATTGAAGAATTTTAAAGTTACTAATTCAACCCTCCCCTCTTAGTAACTTGTCATATCTTGAATATTTTCAACAATTGGTACCAGAGCTTTGTGATTCTTAGGGTACAACTTTGATAGCTTGAGCAAAGATCCAAGGGAAAATGGAGATATTTAGACTCGACAAGGCAATTGAAAATGAAAAGCTAGATCTGGAGATGGCCATAGCTCAACTCAAGGAAGCAAAGGAGTATCTTTCCCAATAACTTAAAAGAAGGAAGGAACTTGCAAGGCAAATGGATGACCATCAGTATGTTGAAGAAAAGATTGAACACTTTTTCTCATCAAGCAGCTCAGATGAAGCTAATGAGGCAATCAAAGAACTCCTAGCAAAGAATGGCCCTCTACAAGAAGAAGTAAGAAAACTCAAAAGAGAACAAGAAATCCAATCAATCAGGCTATGTGAGATTTTGGAAGAAAGGAATAAGGCAAATGAAGAGTTGGAGGCAAGAAATAATGAAGAACAAAATCAATCCAATCAGCATGAAGACCTCATTGATCAAATCACTGAAGCAAATGAAGAAATCAAGATTTTCAAAGCTCAGAATGAAAGAATAAGAAGTGATCTAAACTATGAAAGGGAAATTAATGAAAGAATAATGAGAGAACTGAGATGTGAAAAGAAAATCGTTGAAAAATTGAAGAATGACCTAAATGTTGAAAAACAAATCAATGAGAGAACGTTGAAATTAGAAGAAGATGTGAATAAATTGAATCAGTAGAATGAGCAGAATCTTCATAGGAAAAAAGGTAAAGTAGGACTTGGATGCAATGAAGAACAAGGTGAATCTTCCAAGCAAGGTGCAAAAAGGAATAAAAAATCCTCATGCAATCATTGTGGGAAAATTGGTCATACATCAAACAAATGTTGGAGCAATGGAAAAGAAAAATTCAATGGAAAGTGCTACAATTGCAATCAGCATGGTCACAAAGCTAACAAATGCAAGGATAAATCAAAATTTGAAGGTAAATGTCACAAATGCAAAAAGCATGGTCACAAGGCATCTCAATGCAAATCCAAATCATTCAATCTAGCTGAACAACTTGTAAAGGAAATATTTGGATGGGACTACAATACCTAGTGCAGATGTCATTATTGTGGAGAATATGGACACACTGCCATAAATTGTGCAAGGCATCATCTAAGAAAGAAAGATACTACTATAAGGTGTTACACATGCACTGAACTCGGTCATATAGCAAAAAATTGCATGAATATAGGAAAAGTTGAAGATGAAAAGAAAGCAAGGGCTAACAACATAAGGAAACAAATGAGGAAGCAATGGATTCCTAAATCTATTGAGGATACAAGCTCAAATCATGGAAGTGAAGTCACTCAAGAAGTGGGTGACTCCATCCCCTCAAACTAAATTCCTAAGAATGTATTGGAGTTGTACTCAGCAAGAAAATCATAAGCAGTTCCAAGAAATATGAGGAATGCAAATGATCCAATCAGTATTCCAAATACACTAGGCTCATAGAAAGGTTATCTTTCATTGAGTTGCATCATATTCCATCAAGGAAAGTTAGTTGAAGACCCTACCGAGCGAGGTTAGGAGTAAGAGAAATTTGGTTCATCTGCCAAGTTTATACTCTTGCTGAGTTAGGTCAGTGAATTACAGTCTTTCATGTACTAAGTCATTATGGAACTGAGCATTTATGAAATTTTCAGAACAAAAAGGGGTAATTTCAATTTTATTTTTCATCACATTCATAGCATTCGAAGAGTAGAGCAATTTGAAAGAGAAGTGTAGTGTTTTCGAGTGATTTAGCAGCAAGATCTTCATGAATTTTATCATCTACCAAGAAATGATGGCATCTACCAGTGGAAGCAGCACTAAACCAAAGAAGGGTTCTAAAATGTTGGTTAAGGGTGTCGAATGGAAAGCACCAAATTTCAAGATTGTTTCAGTCATTGCTGAATCACTTGATCCTTACGAAGCTCAATCACAAATCCCACCAAAGGTATTCCTAATCAATGACATAAGAACTCATTTTAAATTTTTTGTTCAAGAATTAGGGACATTAGAAATGGATATTGCCCTAGCTGAAACGTGTGTTGATGGAGTTTTGAAACCTGAGCATAAACATTTGGAAGCCAAAGGATTAACTTGTATCCCTCACATGCCTCAAAATTTCCAAGTGAAATGGATAAGATGCATATTGAGTCAGTTTCACAATGGTCAATTATGGTTGGAAAAACCTATTTTGACTACAAAGAAGATGATACACAAGGTTATAGGTCTTCCAATACTAAACAAAGCTAAGGCAACCAAAACCCTAGGTTGAGAGGAACTGCAGAAGAAAACCCTAGCCGAGTGGGACGGTAGAGGTTTGTAAATAAACAATGTCACTGACATAGAGCTTAGGTTTGGCATCCACATCATTGCACACAAGATCTATAGCTCAAGTTAGTCAAATAGTGTCCCTTGTGAGGCAGTTGACTTAGCATACAAGGTTATAAAAAAGAACCTTGAATTTGATCTGCGAGATGTGTTGCTAAAGCAATTGAACAAAAACATTGAAAGTGTGAAAACTTCCAAGAATAATTCCTTCAAATTCAGTTCATTTCTTACTTGTTTATTTTTCTATGTTCAAAATTAATTTCTATTGTGTTGGTAATTGATTAGTCATCTTTGGATTATACAAGAAACTTAGTAGTTATCATACTTTGAAAAGATGAAAACTGTACTATGTGTATTTACTAAACTCTTATGTCTTGATAATGAATTGAGCTATGAAACATTGTTAAAACAACTTTATATGAATTTTTGAATTCTTTGGGATTCTAGTGAACTTGGATACCTTAATGAATCTAGCAACTAGAGAAATGGAAACTAAAACCCTATTTGAGATTGAAAAAATATGATATGTAATACTTGAAAGAAAAAATGAAAACTTGAAACCTATAGTGAAAATTAAACTTTTATGTTCTCAAAACCTAATGAATTATGAAAATTACTTTTGAATGTACTTTATGTGATGTGTGATTTACTATTGGGGTTTTCAGTTTTGACTTAGTACTTTGACTAGTCAGGATGTTTACAAGAGACTTAGGGGTTTTGTTCCATGATGAAGTTATGGCTTAGTTTGGTTACAATATTTTATATCTAACCATGTTAATGTTTCATTTTTGTTTTATGAGGAATTTTTTTAGATGGTTTTTATTGCTTTCTAGTATCTCTTGTGTAGAACTTAAGTGAATGGTGTGACTTTTTTGATATAACCTATTGAGTCTTCAATCAGTTATCTTTGGATTGGTTCCTAGTTGATTTTGTAGGACTAAGGTGATTATGTGATTTTGTCTTGGTGATGTCATGTTATGATGTGGATTTGGTTTATGTGTACTTGATTTTGGATCAGTCCTGTTAGGATGATCATATTGGTCAAATATATGATTTTGATCAATAATATTTTAGTGATTTCCAATTGCTTGTTTAAGAACTGATGTGTGATTTATGGTCATATGTGACCTTCTAATTTTGCTGAGCTTAAGGTAGGTTATACATATTTCATGTTGGGAAGTGACTTACAATGGAGGTTGAGGCCCTAAAGAAGCTGTCAGGTAACACATTGTAGGTTATTTTAATAAGTGATAACATTTCATTAAATTGTTTTAAAATGAATTAATAAATATTGATACCACATAAAGTCACTAGGGGTCTAGAGTCCTAAAAGACTACCAAGGTAACCTTAGAGTTGACTTGTTTGTATGCCTTGTTTGTATGGAAGGATATTGATGCCACATAGAGACATTAGGGGGCCCACAGTCAATAGTGGTTGCTAGGGTAACCTTAGAGTTGGCTCATTCAATGACACTTGCCCACTTACATAGTATGTTTCCTATGTTTCTCTGTTTCCTCTAGGATTAGATGATACTTATTTCTTGGTACGCTTTGAGATAGTTTTCTTTCAGTTGATTCCCTAAACCTAGATGTTGGTTATGAATTGTGTTTTGATTTCCATATGAGACTTGAGTTTATCTCCTTAGCGTAGTGGGAATGGACCCTTCATGGGTTACCACAAGGTCGGGTGGTAGTGTTTTTTACTTTTACCATAGGGATCTGATAGTTTGATGTCAAGGCTAGAGTTCCCTATTCTATATGTCCTTTCATTCTATTCTTGTGTATTATGATGGATGGTTATACCTATTGTATTGCATTTTATTTCATGGATCTTAAGAGATGATGTAATCTATTTTATGATGTATATTCTTTCAACTTTTCATATCCTGTGACTTGTATAGTGGATGATTGTGCATTTTGATTATTGCCAAGTGGCATTTAAGATAATTATATATTGTTTAAATGGAATTTTTACTTGTAGTTATTATTTAATATGGATGTGTTATATATTGGTTTTAGTATTGATTAAACCTAAATGTGATTCAACATCATGGGACCCTTAAGAATTATAATCTATTTTATGGTATTTTCTTATATGTATGTTATTGCTTCCACTATATTATATCTGTTGTTGTTAAGCTATTATCTTTCAAAAAAAATGTTTGGCAAACTTAGTGAAACCATAGCTAAGTATTGAAGGAGTGAAGAAAAATGTTATTTGAAACTCTATGCTTTGGCATCATTTTTCATATTAAGTGGAACTTTGAGTCTTTTTTATCATCTTCGATACTTTCCTATTCATAGTTTTTGTTACCATGAAAAACTTTGAGTTTTCATGTAACTGGGCTCCTGAACATCAAATATATAACTTAATCATAATTTTCTCACAATGGAAGTATTAGAGGGATTGAATTTGTGCTATCTTTTATTTTCTTCTCATTTCCTCTCTCTCCTTCTATGTCTTCTTTATTAGTTTAATATCAACATCTACATCATAGCTATGCATAGATGTTAAATTACCTTTCTTTCTTTTGGGTTAAAAGAATTGCAGTCTGTAGTTTAGATGAATTCATTGCAAATATTGTACGATGAGCTATACCTAAAATAATTTAGAGGGTGCTTACATTTTCCAATCGGGAATCCACCAAATTGTTAATGCATATCAATTCTTCTTGTTTGGGCATTTAGGGTCAATTTTTAATCATTTTCTTTGAAGACAAATCTATTTGCCAAGATATTTTTTGTGATTCTACTAGGGATCTAGAATCAAAGACTAGTGTCACATTGATTTCCTTAGGTATTTTATAAAAATATCTCTATATTTGTAAGATTGGTGACTTTGGTCTATTAATCATGCTGGAGGAAAAAGTTATAAAGAGAACAAGGTCATATCTATCTTTCATGGAAATCTATCACACACATGATAAGGTATTGTGTGAGTACATGGATTGTTTCAAAGAAATTGTCTCTCAAGTTGTAAGAGAAAATATTAGTCTTGAAGATAACTAAAATTATACCTTGTGATGAAGAAGCATGTGTATCAAATTTCACAGGCTGAAAGACCTGCAAGAACATAGAAAAAGGGCATGACAACTTGAAGAGAAATTGAAAGTTGACAATGAAGAACCTCCAATAATATCATCCCACTTCATCTCTCATAATTATGCATTTTTTTATCACGAAGATAGCATCAAAGTGCCTATAGATAAAAGGAATGAAATTACATTGGGATATCTCTCTTTTCCTGAGGTAGAAAGTTTCAATTTTAAAAATGGTAATAATAATATTTATTTTGAATGTCTAGTTAATAAAGATTACAAAACAAAATGTCACTAGAACTTCAATCTTTAACTTTTAATGAGATGACTGAAGATGACCTTTTAAGTTTTAAAATTTATGAACCGTCTACTTTAGTATTCTTGGCCTAGATTTTCACATGATAAAATTGCTGCAAATTTTTTTGTGAAAATCTAGGTTTACCCTTGTTGTGTTAGATTTTGAGTTTCCATTAGTTTGGTTTATCTTGGAAAGTGGCAGTTTTTATTTGTTTCCCTATTTCTTTTGTGTCCTAGGTCCAAAATATGGTTTATTTTCCTTAAAAAAATTTAAATCATATGCTAGAAACCCTTACAAAATCCTAGATACTTTGAAATATGCCTTTTATTATAAGGTTTTTGTGTGCTCTTTATTTTATCTTTTCTTAAAACTCTTTTTTAATGCGTGAGTTATAATCTTTGGATCCACAAAAGATTGATGATCCTCACTTTGTTGCAAAGAAAATATGTCTATTGTTTAAGAGTAACACCTGTCCCACTGAGTACCTCTTTTCTTTGTAAGAAACAAAGGCATTATTACTTTCTTTGAGTCATCAATCAGATTGAGATCCAAGGGCTATCACATTCTTGTTATATATAATTGCATATTGTTTAAGCAAAGCAAGAATGCAAGCTTTCTACATGTGTATAATGGTGGGTCAGCTTGCTAAATGTGAATTGGTAATGGGGCACTATCATAATATTTTCCAAGTGGCAGGTTTTGATTTGTTTTTAACAAGGGGCATAGCAAAGAAAGATTTTCTTTCTCTACCATTGATCAAGTATTAGATTGATGATTCTTACTTTGTTGGGGATTAAAGTTGTGAAGTTTTTGACTAAAGTGAGAAAGCAAGAAAGTGACTTGTGGAAAGTGGTGGGTTATATCCATTGGAAAAAATGCTCACAAGACACTGTTAGTAAAATGTCCACTTGGCACATTATAATTTGCTATGAATACATCATGCAATGAGGAATTCTAATTTCATCTGAGCCATTAGATATTTTTGAATTGATGGACATCTCTTTTTTGCATGAAAAGGTTGCATAATTTTAACCTAAAGTGAGAAAGGGATAAATTGACAAATATACTTAGTGGGACCTAATGTAGACAAAGGGACCTCCAACCAACATGTTTGATCACTTTTGATCAAAAGGGAAATCTAGGGCTATCGCTTTCTCACAAATTTGAGTTGTATGATGTATAGCCAAAGTGAGAAAGTAATATGTTTCCATGTGTACATGGGTGCCACTCTTGTAATTACAGAAGGATCTATGAATCATTGATCTTAGAAGATCAATGGTCATCACTTTCTTACATAACATAGTTGCACAATGTTTAACAAAAGAAAGAAAGTGAATGAACAACTTGTGGAACATTTTCTAAATGATGGTGAGGGCTTTAAAATTAAAAACATAATCATCCATTTGTGATTAATCAATAGCTAGTTTTCAAATTTGCAACATGCTTCAGAATATGACTGTTGCACAATTTAATGCCAATTAATGCTTATTTTTGTAGAGGGAATGTTGCATAAAACATGAGTCTCAACCCATTATCAAATAATTAATGATAAAATTTCAAGATCAAGGCCACAAATCCCAATGAATTACTTCTTACTCAATCAATGAAGTGTTGAGTTTAATAATTGCAGGCATTTTGTAAGTAAGAACAAACATTATGTGATTGCTTGAGCTCTTGTTTTTTCTACACTTGGTTTTGCATAAATTCTAAAAGTATGCCTCAATAGAAAAAAATTTCTAGGAAGGAAAATTACTAGTAAAGAAACGTTCATGATGATTTCTTAGAACAATTACCCCAATCCACAAATGAGATAGGAAAAGGGAGGGAATTGGTTATGAAAAACCCTAAGTTGTGGATTAGTGAGGGTTTGTAAGATAGGGATATTTGGTTAAGGGATTCAAAAGAATTTATTGGAGGTTTAGAGTTGTTTAAAAAATGGATTTCAGAAAGAAATCTAGACACCCCTTTGAGCAATGTGTGGAAATTTGATATTGGCAAGCTAGTAATTCTTGGGGTGTTATTTGATGATGATCTCTTGAATTTGATTTCAAAAAGATATGATGATATATCTATGTTAGTCAAGAATCATAATGGTGATAATTTATTTAAGGTTACACCAAAATTTATTAGAGAAGTTTTTAATCTAAACCCTAATCATGCATTACACAAACTAGTTGATTTTAAAGATCTACAGACTAGGTATGAGGCCCAGAGGTTGTATTTAAGAAATGGGTCACTGCAAGAATATTTTTTCAAGATGGAACAATTATCATTAATCTCACCAAATACTTTAGAACCATTATTGAGAAAATATTTTAATCCCAAAGAAAAAACATTATATTTCTACCTCTACAAGATTTTTGAAATGGATGAACAAGATCACATCCAGGGATATATTATTTTCATCCTGACACAAACATTGCAAAATGATATGATTTCACTCTTTGATTTTGCTACCTACTTTTTGAAATACTTTAGAATAACTAAGAGGGGAGGGGTGAATCAATTAACCAAGGTCCATATGTATAATAAAACTTTTAACAACCTAGTGAACCCATAAAGTATTCATACCCATGCATGCATCCATAAGATTATCCAATCACTAAAACTTTTATGTTACTGTCAAATCAACTTTTAGAAATGTAAAGCATGAAACATAATAGATTCATCAACACAAATGACACAACGATTTACATGGAAACCTAGTTTGGGAAAAACCACTAGTAACATGCTACTCCTTTTCACTCTTCTGAAGTGATGTCCTGTGAAAGGGCAACCCTAACAAAGGTTATAATACACACTGTTAAATGTGACCCAATTAAGGGATTTTAATCACCCTATTAGAAGTTATCCTTGTTAGAGGACTTTAGCCTACTCACTTGGAATTCCACCTATTTAAAGGATTTACAAATGACTATTAGGTCAACCTTAATCTAAAGGATTTACCCTAGACTGATATAATTGTTAGAGAGTAATAATAGAGCTTTGATCTAATACAATTTACAACTTCTCTTGTAGATGACACATCTCTATTTAGTCCTCAATTCTACTTGTCACACCTACATTGCAACTCTAATAACTTGTTCACCCTTCAATCATTCATTTCCTTAAGACTTCTTGCTTAACATCCCATTGCAGACTCTTCTCTTGGGTCACTTGATGAAGCAAAACTCTTAACTCCTTCTTGTTGGGTAAAATTGAGGTCCAATTTGATGGTATACGATCAAATCAATAATACCCTAAGAATGTCAATCTGGGATTTGTAAACTCGTGAGAGATATACTCGTTGTTTGCAAATTACCAAATTACCCCACATCTAAGATTACTTATGCAAATGGATTATAACTTAAAGTTTGAATTCCTATTAACACACCTCTAGAAAATTAAATACAATGTCCTTTTGAATGCTATTGCAAGGTTTTGTCTAATTAAAAGTTGGTTTAATTAAGAGTTGTAATCTACTTAGATTGCAATAAAAGATTTAGTGGCAGTAGGAGGTTGTTTACAACAAACTAGTTCTAATTACAGAGTGCGGTAGGAAGTATGATAAGTAGTGATAGAGAGTATTATGAATAGCAACAAGAAGCTATGAGTATTATGAGTACTATGGTTCAATAACTAGATGGATGCGGTAGGAAGAATACAACAAATAGTATTATGAATTATGGTTCAATAACTAGATGGATGCAGTAGGAAAAATGCAGTAGACAATATTTTGTAATAGATTTATGCAGCAACAAAATAATGATATATAGCAAACAATTTCTTCATAAGATTTTCATAACCAATTACTTCATCAGACAATTGAATCCTTGATTAACATCAAAGTTTGTATAGATTTACTTTAAAAAATAATATATGTGGTGAACTTCTTATAAATGCACACAGTCAATTCAATCTATTAAGAACACACAAAATCAAATAATACTGAAATACTCAAAAAACAAACTATAGTAATCTCATCAAGTTTCCCAAGAGGGGGCCCTCCTCTAGTTCGCAAGGTAAGAGATATTCTAAAACTAGCTGCTACTAAAACACTGCGCTTTTAATATTGAAACTTTGGAGATAACATAAATAGAGTGTTTTCATATATCATGTCCATCTTGTCTTTCGATTCACATTTTCTTATATAGTCTTAAAATGCTTAACCATATTGATAACTAAACTAGAATGGCCAATGGCCTAATCCCTAAACATAGATAATGATTTGTTTTGGCCACTGGTCATACATAATAGATTACAAAACAACTTTGCCAAGATAACACACAACCCAAAATTGATCTGTTTAAACATTTAGAACTACTTGCCCAAAATAGCATAGAAAAATTATAGCTTTCAAACTGCTCTTTCAACTAATTGACTAGCTCCATACTCTCACATCCTTAGTTGTTGTAGTAGAATGAGTCAAGGTGTATCATTATTTATGCATTAACCATCCATTCTTCAAGAAATATTTCAAACCTTAAGACTTTATTAAATGCATTATATTCCTTAATAATTAATGGCATAATAGGGGTTAGGACAAGCTTAAAACAAGGTAAAAATGTATAAAGAATGTACAAAAACAAAGCAATTTGCACACCCATCATTCCCCCCAGCTGAAAGGCTTTGCATGTCCTCATGCAGATAAGGTGATTGGTTGGATCCAATAGGCCTAGCTTGACATTCAATATCTCTATATTCTCTTCAACTCTAGTTGTAGTAGTGGCTCCTTTTTCCTGAGAAACAAGTGCTTGCAATTGCAATTGTAGCTATTGATTGGATTGTTGGAGTTGAGTGACAATCTGCCATAATTGTGCATTAGAGAAAAGTGGCATACCTTGTTCTGTATTAGGAACTCCATGAAGTCCTCCCATTCCTATAGCAATTGGAGTGAATTCACTCTAAACTATAAGAGGGATAGGGGGTGTATTACTACTGACATTAACCATTGTAAGGGTAGATTCATGAAGAGGATGCTCACTTTGTGTACCTTTGTAAAGAACCATATCAGTATTAGTGGTTAGATGTTCCTTCATTATGTCCTTATCTTGTTGAGTACTTCCCTCATGAGAAATAGGCCATATCTCTTTAGTTGTTTGATGAACATCTTCCTATGATTTTTCAATATCAAGATTCCCTTGTTGATTTTCTGTAATGTCCTCTTCTTCATTAATCTAAATATTCATGTCACATAGTGGAGTCTCTTCCCTAATATATTTGCCAATTTCTGCACCCAATTGAGTAATATTCTCACAGTTTTCCATTTCTTCCTCATCTCTTTGTTCAGGGGTTTCTTCTTATTCTAAAATTAAATGATCAGTAAGGTCTTCTTTTTGTTGTTTTTGCTTTTTGTTCCTACGCTACTAGCTTCTCAACCTCCTTAAAATCTAGGCATTCTTTATCTATGGTTCTTTTGTACCCAAATTTTCCATGTCACATATAGATCCTACTATTTCTGCTAACCCTTGCAGCCTATCAAGGGTATGTTGCTTTTGTCGAGTGAACATAGGATGTGGGCTAGGTTTTTGGGTTTCACTTCCCATTTTCCTTTTGGGTTTTAGGGCTTTTTCTTTCAGTAGGCTTAGAGGTTTCAAACATTGCTTCTTAGAAGGGTCAGCTTTGAGAGTATTATCAGTGGTAGGAAGTTGAGGGTCTTCTATATGGGGTTGGTTAACAAATCCATCCCATTCTAGAACAGGTTGAGCCAAACAAAGATTATGGTCAATAATGAGCTAAATTAACCCATGGTGAGCCAAGGAATCAACATGACCCTGATTATACTAGTCATAGGACCACCTCAGGGAAAAGAAGAGGTAAAATGGAAGATTAACAAGAACACCATATCGTAAATGTAACATGAGGCAAAAATGGTGGGAAAATACATACTTGTAGCATCCTTCATATGTGATATAATGAATCAAAAATTTGGCAATAGCATCCCATGGCTCCAAAAGAGATTTTTGTGTTACTCCTTGCCCTTGGACATTCTCAACCAATTCACTTTGCTAAAGAAACTACTTTTTATGGGACTTTAAATCTATAACCCTTGATGATGGATTAGGAAATAAATGGTCATCAATTTGGGGTAGACCGGTGACCTTTGCAATAGTCTACAAATTCATAAGAAACTGTAATCCCCGAATCATAGCATGGGTTCCCTAAAATACCACAGCAAACTTTGTGGCTATGGTTGCATCAAATCCACACAAAAATTTAAAGAAATTCAACCACCCAGCATGAGCAAACATTTTCAAGACTTCCTCATCAACTTTTAACTTATTCAAGGACTCTAGTTCAAAGTGAAGATGTTTTCCCCCATGATGACAAGTGACACAGTTTAAACAATTTTAACACAATAGGAAACAAGCAAAAAGTAATGAAAATGACAGGAAGTATGAAACAATTTTAGCAATTAGGGCCCATTTGGATGGTGGAATATGATTCAAGAATTGGCATTTAGAAACCTTGATTTGGGATTCAAGAAATTGAAATTGATGTAGCAGCATCCAGAGGTATAAGGGCAATCCTGTGTCACCCAAAAAAAAATGTACTTAGAATTAGTTTCTGCTTCATGTCTTTACATTTTTGGATACCCATTTGGCTTAAATAAAGGTTCCAACTCTCATAGTTCAACTATTAGTGCATTTGAAAATCTTGAAAAAATAGGAGCATGTATTTGGGCCATCATTTTGATAAACTAGAAGGTGCAAATTGGCCAGATGAATGTAATTAGGATTTAGAGCATTCCAGAAAAAGAATCAGGTCAATAGGCCCCATGATTTGAAAGTTATTGTAGTTTTTCGAGTTTTGGAGACCTCCTAAGAATGCTTCGAAGTCAAGTTTGGGGCATTAAATGACCTCAAAAAAGGTCAAAAAATGGGGGACAAGCTAAGCTTGTTTATAGGGCTATAGAGCGCTTCAAGAGCTTTCCAAAAATGTAAACGGTTCGTCAATCGGAGCTACGGTTCAAAAGTTATGCCTCCCGGAAGTTTGGTTACCGTTTCTGGATTCTTCTAGATTTGCACCGACTTCTAACGCAGCTTTCAGAACCTTCTATTTTGTCGGTGGATGCCTACTAGCACTTTCTAGAATGTACTCCTAGTCCTTAACCCTTTGAGGTCTATTTAAGGAGATTTCTGGCATTGTAAAAGGCAGTTCGGAGTGGAGTTTGAGAGGAGGTGCTAAAAGGAGAAATATTCTCCAGATTTATGCTATTGTAAGCCCTTAGGGCATGTTCTGAAGTTTATTTTCTGTGTACTATTTGTACTAGCTTATTTTCTCAATTAATATAATTTTCCCTTTCTGTTGGTTCCATTTTGTTCTTGGGTTGTGTCCCCATCAAAAATCTAGATTACTATTTTGACTATTTGATTTGGGACCATTTGGTTCACCAAGATTTCATTATGAAAATACACATTTCCACCATTTGGTTGCACATTTCTAGGAATAGAAAATTGACCAGAATAAACAAGCCAGGGCAAGTCCTACTGGCATGACTTGAAGGTTGGTGCTTAGACGTTGTGTTATTCTTTTAGACAACCATCAAAATTCCCAAAGTTAAGAGGCTTACAATTTCCCCCATTTCTTATCACTGTTGCAATAGTTGTTATCCCAGTTGTTCAACATATGTATGGAACCCAATTTAGGGCTTTGAGCTTTTGAAGCATATTATGGGTGACTACATCATCTATTTGAAATAGTGGTTGCCTGAGCTCTCTCTCTTCCTCTCAACTTTCTAGGAACTTGGTACCGCAGAGCGCTTCGTGCATGGTCTATGGTCGATCTGATCTTTTCATCTCTGATTGAGAAGAGAAAAGGTGTGATTTCTTTACTAATTCCTTCTTGAACAATTCAGCAATGGTTCTTATAGTCTACTCATACCTTGACCCTATAGAACTTTAGCCAATTTTTCAAATTGAAAGAACTCTTCTCCATAAAGTGAGATCAAGCAGTATATCATATACATATCAATGGACGATTGAGAAATGGTAATGAATGCCATACAAAAATAGGAATAATGGGAACAACTAGAATGATAGACTACAGGATAAGCTAATATTTGAAAAGAGGGGGAAACCAAGTGGGCACAATAGTTCACTTTTTGATCTACTCTCTACGTTGATTGATTTCAGAGACGAACAAGGGAATCTGCTCACTAATCGAGAGATCTTCAACAATTTCAATGGTTTGTTACATGACAACGACGGACATGAAGAAAATTTTCTCTTCATTAATTTGGAATGCTTGTTTTTACAAAATTGGAATTAAAATAGGTATTTGAGAAATACCAACTATTTGGAAGGAAGACTGAATCCTCGAATTGGGAGATAAATGAGGACACGAAATTCTAATTTTTCTAAATTTTAATTCTCATTTTGTCAACACAAACAGTGAATTACAATTTTTTTAGAATTGTGAATTCTAATTCTTGTTGATATCCATGAACCAAAGGGACCCATAGAGAAATGAGGATGATACCATCAAAATTAGTAATAATGGCAAGGTAAGCTGAATTAATTTTTAGGACAAAAAGGACTAGTTTAGAAGTGACTTGGCAAAGAACCCACAAATTCTTAATAATGGAAAGAAGCATGTAATTAATATGATGGAAATGATGACCCAAAAGGACTTATGTGGAAATGATTATCTAGCATAGAACCCCCCCAACTTAAGCAATCGATCCATCCTAGTCATGCCAAGTAATCATTAGAGGAATAAAATATATGAAATAAAGCATAAGGTAAGAGAATACTTCTTGACATGGTGACAATGATGAAGTGAGATCCAAAGACACCAGCAAATCTAAGAAGATAGCCCATCAAGGAAAGTAAAGTGCTGCCAACTGCAAGAAAAGAGACAACAGGCACATGAGGAGAAATAATATCTATAGCAAAAAGATTTCCAAATAAATGGGCATCAAAGCATAGAGACATGTGGCAGTGTAGTCTAGTAAAAGATTCAGAGTGAGAGGAGGGCCATAAGTAAGGAACACTAAGAGAAGGGCAACAGGAACAAAGAGACCTCCTGTCATAGCCATCAAACTTCATTGATTAGGAGTCTATTTTTTGTGCTTTTTTTTGTTTTTTTTTAAATTTATTTACATATGACACTAGAGTGCCAAAAAATTGGCTTTCAATCAAGTGTTTGCTGGAAGAGTTGGCAAAATAGTTTTCACTACCAAAGAGTTTGACAACTACAAGTTACTAGATTATCCAGCTTTCAACAGGTAGTTGGCCAACAACACCAAAGATTGGTTTTCATTGTTGGATCTTTTTTTTTAAATATATATAATGATATATATATATATACATATATATATACATATATATATATACATACCTATATATATATATATATACATATATATATACACATATATATGTATATATACATATATATATATACATACATATATATATACATATTTATATATATATATATGTATATATATATATATGTATACATATATATACATATGTATATATATATATATACATATGTATATATATATACATACATATATATATACATATATATATATATGTATGTATATATATATACATATGTATATATATATATACATATGTATATATATGTATACATATGTATATATATGTATACATATATATATATATATACATATATATATACATATATATATATACATATATATATACATATATATATGTATATATATATATATATATATATTATCAATGTTGAAGGAGATGAAAGGGAACCATGGTAAGTTCCTTAGCAAGTTCCAGAAAGAAAGCTTCCTTCAAGAGAGGCTTCTTATATAGCTTCAATCGATGACCATTAACGAGGAGCTTGCAATATTCAGGTGCAAAGTTGAACTGCACCATTGTCATATACATGCTCAATTTCATAAGCTCTGAGCCATCTTGTATGAAACTTACCTTTAAAATCCTAGAATCGAGAGTCATACAGAAGTGCCCAATTAATGCTAATGGATGTGTTTTTCATGCCACAGTGCTCATTGATTTTGAACAAGTTCAGTATGAAGAAGTGCTTCTTTATGTAACTCATCAATGGAGTGGAGTTGTGTTAGGAATTCCTTTTGAGCATCAAAGAGACTCAATCTGAGTTGAAGTTTAGTTTGAAGAGTCTTAATCTCAAACTCAATGGGAAGTACAACTTTCTTACCATAAACCAATTCATAAGGGATCAGACCATCTTCCACCTATTATGATAGGCCCACACAGCTTCAGGAAGTCATGTGGCCCAATCACGCTTATGAAGTGCAACAGTTTGAGTAAGAATATTCTCTAGTTCTTGATTAGTTACCTCAACTTGTCCATTCTCTTGAGGATGATAGGGTGATGATTTTCTATGGAAAATTTCATATTCTTTGATTAATGTAGCAATCAGGTCTAAAGTGAATTAAGGTCCTTGATCAGTAGTAATCTCATGTGGAACACCAAAGCAAGTGAAAATCTTAGAATATAGGAATTCAGCAACTTTGGTATATTGAGCATGCTTAAGCACAACCACCTCAACCCACTTTGTGACATAATCTATGAAAACAAGAATATATTCCTTATTTTTGGAAGGTGGGTTGATTGGTCCAATGAAATCAAGACCCCATTTTTTAAAAGGTTCAATAGAGAGATGAGGATGAAGTGGCATTTCATCTCATCATGTAGGATGACCCATGCACTAGCATTGGTCACAATGTTGAACATAACACTTGAAATCCTTATGAAGCATAGGCCAATAATATCCTATATTCAAAATCTTTTGAGTAGTTCATTGAGCAAAAAAGTGTCCACCACAAGGTTCAGTATGATAGGCATGGAGAATATCAAAGACTTCTTCCTCAGGAATACATCGGTCCATGATGTTATCAATGCCGGTATGAAATAGAAGATCATTGATCTAAGTATATTGTCTACTGAGGCCCACTAACTTACAATGCTCACAAGGAGAGAAATGTGGTGGACACTTGCATGTAACCAAATAGTTGGCAATGTTAGCATACTATGGACTTTTGGTAGAAATTACAAAGAGGTGTTCATCCGAGAATGAGTCATCAACAAGAACAACTTCATTGTTAGATTGCTATAACTGGGACAAGAAATCTACAACCACATTTTCTTGACCAGGCTTATCAAGTATAGTGATATAAAATTCTTGTAATAAAAGAATCCACCTAATAACCCTACTATTTGCTACAGGTTTATTCATCAAAAACCAAATCGCTAATTGATCAGTATGAACAAACACCTTATAACTGGTATTATAGTGTCAAAACTTATTAATAGCATAAACAATAGCTAAAAATTCTTTTTTAGTTACTGTATAGTTTACCTCGGCACCAGGGAACTTCTTGCTAACATGGTAGACTGAATAGAAGAGTTTGTCTTCCTTTTGTCCAAGTACTACTCCCATTGAAAAATCAAAAGCATCAGTGTGAATATGGAATGGTAATTCCCAATTAGGGCCTCTAAGAATAGGAGTAGTTACCAACTTGGTCTTAATGGTTTCAAAGGCTACTTGACATTCAGAGGTCCAAGTGAAAATAACATCTTTAGCTAACAAAGAAAATAAAGGAGAAGCAATCTTACTAATGTTTTCAATAAATCTCCTATAATATCTAGCATGAGCAAGGAAACTTCGAACATCTTTTTGTGTCGAAGGTGTGGGAAGGTCTTGAATTATTTGGATCTTTTTGGGATCAGCTTGTATATATTTTGATGAGATTAAATGTCCTAAAACAATTCCCTCTATCATCAACATGTGACATTTCTCATGGCTTAGAGACAAATTGGTGTCTATACATCACTTAAGCACTTTCTCTAAGTTATTCTTAGCTTCATCAAAGGTATTTCCATGACTAGTAAAATCAACCATATAAGCTTCTACACAATCATTAACTAGGTTAGCAAATATTCTTAATACTACATGTTGGAATGTCGTAGGGGCATTACATAACCCAAAAGGAAGAACATTGTATGCAAAGGTTCCCCATGGACAAGTAAAGGTAGTTTTGTCCTAATCTTCTAAGGAAATGTAGATCTGATTGTACCCACTAAATCCATCCAAGAAGGAGAAGAATCACTTCCTTGCAAGAGTATCCAAGACTTGATCAATAAAGGTTAATGGAAAATGATCCTTCTTAGTAGCCTTATTTAAAGCTCGATAATCAACACAAATACACAACTTACCATTTTTCTCTGGAAAAAAAACCAAAGGAGACACCCACCTGCTGTTCAAAATTGGATAAATGAAACCAACATTCAAGAGTTTTTGGAGCTCTTCTTTGACAATATCACACAAGGTATGATTGTGTCTGCATTGCAGTTGTTAAATTGGGTGACTTCCTTCTTTAATGTAAATGTGATGGGTACAAGTGTCAAGATGAATACCTCACATGTCTTGATACTCCCATGCAAATGCATCTTTATGTTCTTTAAGAATACTTATGAGATGTTTAATCTAAGCTGGTATTAATTGTGGATTAATATTGAGGGTATGCCCAAGTAGGATCTGTTGGTCTAATTTTTGCAAAATAAAATTTCCCCAATCTAGGGACAAAAATTAGAATTGAGTCCATTATTGGAGAATAGGGTTTCTGGTTTTTGGTCATGCAAACTTGTTAACCTTTGAAAACCCTTGTTAAAACCTAGATATTGTTCCGTTTAAATTTTTTGAGTGCGAAACCTTTTGAAATATGAATATTCCATGTCCAGTTCAAATCTTTCATGCCCCTGAATGGCCTTTTTCCCTTCTATTTCACATCGTCTGATCCTTGTAAGATCTATGATAGTCACATTGTTGCTATCAAAAGATGCAGGCATTTTATCTTATGCAACATAGCGACCACTATGAAATTGAATGACGATGTCATAAAAAAGAGGTGTGGCAATCAAAAAATGCATTACATCATAAATGTTCAGTCACGTCTTTCATGTGAGAGCTATCAGAACTAGAAAAGGAACCAAAACAACAAAGTGTATAAGGCATCAACAGAATTCAATTTTCTGATGGGTTGCTATGTCACTGTTGAAAAAAATTTGCACCCTACCAGTAGAAACATGGCACCTTAATGGAAAATATAGATTATGGTTACTTTTGAATTTCTCGATGACCATCAAAATTCCCTAGTGGCATGGTGGATGTGCAATTTTATTGTTTTGTAAGAAGCATTAATTAGGGTAATTATGATTTGATAGGTATTTATATTTCTAGCATGAGACTTTAACAAGACATTGGAGGTTTCTATGTTGTGATCTAAAAATGAATGAGCTTCGTCGTTAGCGACATAGCAACCAGCTAGAAAATGATAGCGCAACAACAGTTTCAAAAGGTGGGTCCTAGACATTTTCTTTTTTAGATATTAGTCATGCAACCTTTGGACACAGTGGCATCCAGTTGGATACATGGAATCCATAAAAACTAAGAACACCAAAGTTTTCTATGTCGTGATTGAAAAAACTTTGTGCCTCGCCATTAGCAACATAACACCTAGCTAGAAAGTGGGCATGTGGTGGGACCTAAGCCACGAGGTGATATAGCAAGGATTAAAGTATTAATTTATGAGCCAACTATACAATACATTCTCACATTAGTAGTAACTTGAACCCATGCTCTAGTTAGAAACCACGTGAAGAATTGTGATTGTTCAATCAAGATGAAATCAACAATAGAGTCTACCTCACTATGAAAAGGTGTGCACTATTTATCTTATGTGACATAGCGACTAGGGACCCACCATAATGTATGCATGTCAGCTAGTTTCCTAGCCATTAGATCAAGCTTAGATCTATGGTTGTTGCTCTATCAATATGATTAGTTGCTTGAGTGTTATGGATAGTGACACCACCATTATAGTAGCAAAAAATGTAGTAAAATGCCTACCATCAGATCAAGGGTCGTCACTTCCTCACTATGGCAACATGCTCACTCTTTATGTATAGCGAGGTAGCGACTCAATGACGTGTGTCCTCAAAAGTTAGTGGGTCCAGTTTGAATGCTATCAATGAGGGAAAGGTACACATAGTGAAATATCATTGAATTTATTGCCAACATGTCAAGTAGAATGTGAGTCACTCCTGCTAGCATCCTTGGATCGTAGGCTTTTCAAAGATCAACAGTGTAAATTTGAACGTAGAAGGTGGTGCCATTCTTTTTCCATTACAATTCATTTATGAGGATTGAAAGCTTCACATGTGAGAAAAAAATAGAGTATATTATAGGATATCTCACCATTCCTATCTCACGTGAATAAAGATTTCAAGTTTTCTAAGCACAAGAGCTTACTAAGAATATTGTGTTGAGCCTAACAAGAACATGAAGCAATTTCCCATTGTTCGTGAGCTATTGTAGAATTACAAAGAGGAACAAGCAGACAAGCAAGTACTTATACACTATAACCTCTATAGTATTTCAATTTCTATGAATTAACTTTGAGATGCCTCCAAAGAAGGTGTTTTCTAGGCAAGAGAATTATTTGGATAGGAACATCCATGATGACCTACTCAAATTGCTTCTTGAATGCACCAATGAGACTGTGCAAGTTAAAAAGCTAACTTCATTAAACCCTAGGCTTAGAGTCAAATATGGGTTATATGATAAGGGAAATTGGGTTTAGGATGCTAACACTTCTCAGACTGTCTAGATTTATTTAAGAAATGGTTTTCAGAGAGGAACTTGTTTTCCCCACATGCCAATGTCTGGAATTTTGATTTAGGGAAATTTCTGGTTCCAAGTGTCTTTATGGATTATGACCTCCTTGAGGCTATGGCAAAAAACTATGACCAAGCAATTAGAGTAGTGATGAGAGTTGATGGTGAAATTCTAATCACAATCAGCCCAGAGGAAACTAGGAAAGCATTTGGTTTAGGACCTCTCATTGACTACCATGTGTCAATTGATTTAAAAGGCTTAGAAAAAGAGTACATGTCAAAGAAGGATGTTGTTAGGAAAGGTACACTAAGGGCACACATAGGTAAAATTGGAACTCTACCAACAATAACAGTAGCCTCCAAGGAACCCTTCAAAAGAGCATACTTCAATGCCAGGGCTATAGAGGCATACAGGACTCTATGCAGAGTTTTTGGAAAAGATGAAGAGGATTTTATGCCTATAGATTTTATGTGCATGATTACTCAGATTTCCTCTTTTGGTGTGGACATAATTTTTTATTTTTCTTCTTATTTAGCTGAAGAAATTCATAATGGCCTAGTTGGGATTGTGAAGGGCGAGGTGGAAAATATTTTTGGTCACTATTCTTTGATAATGCACATGTTTCCATTCAGAAGAGTAACATATTTTGGAAAAGAGATGAAATTAAATAGGGAACAAGATGGGGAAGCACTACCTATCCAATCATGGAGTGTAGATATGACCTAGGAATCAGAGAAGGCTAGTTTTGTCAAATTTGATAGATATTATGCTTCAAAACTGAGATGTTTATAATTGAGTGACAATCCCAGAATAGGCAAGGCATTGGTAGGTCTTATTAGGCCCCTAGACAATCCTATTGGTTTAAAGGTTTCACACAATTCGGGAGACATCATTCCATATTTAGTTTCAACTATCATCAGAATTTATGGTTTCAAAGGCACTCCCCATGTGTTACCTTACCAAGTTCCTTTAAAAGTAGAAGTAGCAAAAATTTTGTGGCAATTGGGAGGATTGGAGGAAACCTATTTGCTAAAAAGATCAAGAGGATCAATTTTCCCCACTTTCACAGTGGCCCATCAATTTGTAATCACAAAAGGGGGTTGGCTTTCTCTACACAAGATTTGGATCTATATAAGATGGCTACTTCTCACCCTCATTTTTGTGACACTAAGGGATTTTATCATTTTGCCTTCAGAAATAGAATTAAGTTGGGTAAAATTGAACATAAATTCTATTTTCCTAAAGATATAATAAGAAATGAATACTTCTTACAAGAGCAAAAGACTAAAAAGGGAAAATGGAGAGTTTTCTCAAAAGTTTTGGATTTCATTAATTGTTTTGATGCTGATTATAGTCCTCTTGGTAATGTTGTTATAGTAGCAAATAGAATAAATGAGCTTATTTTCACTTTTCTTGAAACAATAGAAACCATGAATGAGAAGAACTAAGTTCTTATTATTTCTTTCCTAGATAAGGCTAGGGAAGTAATGAGGAAAATGTGACTTACCCCCAGCATAGGAGAAGGTCAATTGACTGTCCAAAAGGGACTAGGTTATACTATAATTCAAAATAAAAGGACCATTGTGGACAAATGTAAAAAAATAATTGGGTCCACTAGTGTGGTCTAGGAAGAGAGGCCTCTTGAGCCCTCCCCTAAGAGGCAAAAAATAATAAAGGAAGAAGATCCCCACATTGAGGAGTATTCACTTCACAAATCCCTCTAAGGATTGAGGAAGAATAGCTCACTAGGGAGCAAATTGAACAATTGGGATCCCAAGGGGGAGTTTTTGTTACCCAATATGAAATAGATGAAGGAAACCCCAAGGAGCCTCCTATGCCAAGTTTTGAGTTGATAGTTACAGATTATAAAGGAAGGGAATTAGACCCTATTTTAGAGCAAGCAAGTCAATAGTTTTTGTCAGATGATAATTTTGTTAAATTTGAGAAAAGATGCAATAAACTAAGAATAGAGCATCTTGAGCTGGAGGAGGCAGCCTTGCAAAAATAAAATAAAAGAAGAGATGATGCAATAATTTCAAAACATAACCCCTAAAGAGGGGAGACAAATGGTGAAGGCCTTAAATATTTTATTATTACCCAATTGGGATATTGCTGATGCTTTGATTTTTAATTCTATTTCAAATAAATTGGATTTGTAAGACCCAACAAGAAGGAATTCATAGGGACTACATTCAATGAAGACTAGGCTACTCTAGTTCTATGGTCATTGAGAAAGGGATCAAGAGCCACCTCATCATAGCTAGATGAGTCTGGATTAATGAGAAATATCATTGGAAGAAGAGCAGTTGATACTTCTCATGTGCAAGCTACACACTAGGGTGTAGATACATCTCATTTTGTTTTGGCCACTACTAAAAAGGAAGAAAAGGCCATGTTTGAACTATAGAGAAAATATGAGAGTATTTTGGAAGCCTACAATAAAGATGTTCAAAAGAGGATTGAACTTGAAAATAAAGTAATGGGGAGGTCTACAAGACCAAGAATAGCATATCCCTGTCCTCCAATGGAACCTTTTAAATCCACTCCTTTCATAGAATTGTCAGATACCCCAAAAAGGCCACAATATTATACTGCTTAAGATTTTGAAGAAGAAAAGAGCAAACTGTGGGCCTTACATGTTGAACTGAATGTACAATATGAAGATAAATTGAGAAAGGCTCTTACATATTTAGGGTATAAAATTGAATGGCCACTATTTTATGACCAGCTAACAAGGATAATAAGTGTATGGGATGAATTGAAAGCCCATGATGAGGCTCTAAAGCCTATTGTGAATAAATGGGTAAAAACAAGGAGAGAGATGACATTTTTGTGTTATTCTATCATAAAATTTTCACATGATCAAATTGAAAAGACTTATGATATTGTTACTGATCTTCCAGAATTTGATAATAAGAGAATTCATCTATAGAGAAGAATAGTAGGCTACTTAAATAAGTATAAAAGTTAGAATTTTGATTTATTCCCTCAGGCCCTAGATAGAAAAAATAAGTTTTTAAAAAACAGATGAATGGGCTAAGGAATTAGATGATTTATTTTGTTTAAGGATGAATGAAATCATCAATGAAAGAGGACATGCATGGTGGGCTACCACAATAGAAGAAATGGTGAAAGCCCAGATATTCTTTGATTCTTTGAAACAAGAATTTGTTGATATTGACAAATGAGTTGAATATGTTATCAGAAAGCAACATGAAATTTTGCATTTTGATTGGTCAAATGATAAACTTATGACAAGTGGATGGCAGATATTTCTTTTGGTGAATAGTTAGAGGATGTTGAAAGTGATGATGAAGAAATACATGAAGATGAATTACAAATCATCGATTCACTTCCATCAACATCTGAGAAAGAAGAAGACAAAGAAGGGCAGTCATCTCATGTGAAAGATACAATGGATCAATTGGATGACATAGAGGAAGTGGAACCAAGTTTAACTATCACCTTGGTAATACATGATGACATGAGCAAAAATGCCAGAGTAGAGGTGAAGTTGCACAAATCAGAGCTCAACACATCACTGGCAAGTCTGATAACTACATATGCCAAAGACTCAGAGTAAATAAAGACCAATCATGGGATTTGTAGCATGCAAAGATGTAACAAAAAAAGGGGCCTACCAAGAGAATGATATGATGTTACCTTTCTGTTACATAAAGTTTTGTCTTTTTCTATTGAGAAAAATGTAAATAATTTCTGTAAAAGGACACTTGTCAGTTCTCTGCGCCTGAAGCTTGTTGCATCTCACATTATATAAGTAAGATTCCAGGGCTAGAGAGGGGTCTGATTTCTAATGCATTTTCAAGTTTTGTATTTAGGATGTTTTTGGTCTAGTCTTTGAGAAAACTTTATGATGTATCTTCTCTGCAAATTTTCTTAGAATACATTAATGTTGAGTGATCTTTGTGTTTCTTTCCAGATTCATTCTGAGTTTATTCTAATTGTATACAATTTTCAAGGAAAATTAATAAAATTTGAGCTGTCCCCACATCAATTCTTGTTTAATCTTGTCTCCTTTGCTATTATCTAGTTATTTTGAGATTGTGTGAGTAAAGCTTGCTCAATTGAATGCAATTCATTTAGGTTGTATCTCAATTCATTACTACTATTAATTCAATGAATTAAGTAAAGGCTTTGGTGAATTTGATGGGATTGCTATGGTAATAGAAAGGATGTCGATAAGGATGAATTCTAGTAAGAATTATTGATAATATTTGTTGTAATGCAACAAATTAGATCTATAAATTGGAGTAGACTCTAAATCCCAGTGGAATAGGCACTGATCAAATTAATTCAGTATGCAAATAGGTATATCATGAAGAAGCATCAAATCTAAAATCACAATCAACTTTATTTTACTTTTTTTGAAGATTTTCAAAGGTGGTCAGCACTTGTTTGCATGGAATGTTTTAGCCTTAGTTAGCCACTATTGCTAGCAATACTTGGAAATCTATAGAAGAATTGTGACCAAATATGCTATATGGGATGTATTTTATCTAAGATGCCATATTTATCTATGTGTCCAAGGAAATAAGATGAGAATAAAAATGAAACTAATACAATTCTCATACAATAGCATTCAATTTGAATCACCCCTTGGGTATACCCACCCTAGTTTTGTCGAGCCTAAAGAGTAGAAGACCATCCTTGGTTTTTCTGAAGTTGGGTCCAAATGGTTTTTACATGTAATTTTTTAATATGAATTGGCTAATCCTTAGGTTGTGTGAGTAATATTAATATGGTATTGAGCATTTTTTTATTCAGTAGTTTTAAGACTCCAACAGAATCTCCATAGGTTCTGATGAAGTAGGAGCACTAGGGAGGGGTCTTGATGATGTTTCTAGTTTTTCCAAGGATAGTAATGGACTATACAAACATTGAGGTGGAAAAGGTTGATGTAACATGAGGAATTGTTGAATAGACCAAGGATTTCTAACTAAAGGAAAATTCCAAAAGGACGATCAACAATCGCATGAGAGGGCAAAACCATAGTTTCTAGGATATCGTTAGACTCATATGTATTCTAAAGAAAGTTTACTAAAATGGCCTCATCATTTGGGTCTTAAAAATACTCTACTTGCCCAATGGTAAGGACTGGAACATAATCTTCTGAATCACTATCGACCCATTTTGGGTCCTCGATGTCCAATAATGGTTGAGCAGGAGGATATAAGGTCAACTCTTTTATTTTCTCACCATTAGAAATAATCATGTTACCTGACCGACAATTAATATGAGCATTGGTTGTTGCTAACCAATGTATTCCAAGAATGAGAGGATATCCCCCTAACTTAGCTTTGGGCTTAAGGATCATAAAATTGGTAGGATAGTTCAAACTACCAATGGAAAGAATGGCATCTTCTATAACCTCTTCCTGTCTGACTAAGGATCTATCAGCCATTTGAAGCACTATAGGAGTAGGTCTAAGTCTCTCTAAGGATAATTTTATTTTTATTTCATTTTTCATTACATTTATAGTAGCACCTAAATCCACAAGTGTATTAGGAATAACAATTGTACCGATACTTACCTGGATGATAGGACTACCAGGATCTGCATATTTTGGAATGTTGATATTTCCAAACATTAATTCTGCTAGTTGTCCAATAACTTGAACAATTTTTGGATCCTTCTTTTTTTGTTATCATGTAAATAATTCCAATATCATCTTGTTGTATACTTGTACATACTTAAGAGCCTACAAAAGAGGAATTTTGACATTAATATTACATAATTCATTTAAAATTTCAAGCTTAGAATGTACTCATTCTTTAAGCTCTAGCTTATGAATGAATTGATCAAGAAAGGGAGGTTCTTTTTTTGACTCCTCTTCAGGTTCATCTGGGACCTCTATGATAGTAGGTCCTTTAAGAGACTTCCTAGATCTAAGTTGTACACCATCCAACTCAACTATGTTAAGATAGGTGGGAAAATTAGTCATCTCACTAGTATAGAGTGGTTGAGGAGGTTTATTATTAGGATTTGGATTTGGTTGAGTTGGCATGGACATGGGTTTAGGTTTTTGTGGTGGATTTGAAGGTGGATTCAAAGAAGATGGAGGTATGGGAGGAAGAAATTATTGAGGTTGTTGATGGGGGCTTATTAGTGGTGGTGGAGGAAAGGACTATTGTAAAAGATAGGGTTGCGTATAAGGTTGTGAAGTAGATACGATGATTGTGGAGGTGGATACGAAGGTTATGGCCTCCATGTTTGATGCCATGGTTGCATACTAGGTTGAACACTTTGGGGCCATTGAAAATAAGGTTGAGGTGGTTGATAACCTCCATACCATGGACCTTAGTTAGAGAATTGCTAAGGTGGTTCAAAAAAATATTCATTGGAGAACCCTCTAGGTAAAAACTTGCATCACGAAGCCATATAATAAACCAGTTATTTGGTATATTCCATAGGAATCATCCCTTCAGGAAGAGGTTGTAGTGTCAAACTCTTAATAGCTTCCTTGAGTGATGCTACATGAGTTTTATTATAAGGGCAATCTTAGGGTCCGTGCTTCTTATGACAAGTTGGACAATATACTACCAAAGCCTTTTTAGCTTCCTCGTGTTTCCTATGAGAATACAATATGTCAGTTTGTTTGCCCATATGATTTAATAAGTTAGTTTTAAGATCTTCAAGTAAATTACCAATTTCATGCTTAGAGATACCTAATGTACTACCCATAGTGGAAAACTTACTTGAATACTTGGGAATAGATCGATGAGACCATAAATAGTTCCTACATATATCACAAATATCTTCAAAAAACATTTTAGAAATATCACCTTTTCCAATCAAATTTAAGCCATCCATGGTTTCATCATGAATCCCTCTTAAGAAAAGCATCTTGATAGTTTATAGAGTTAAATCAAGATATGTTGAATATTATAAACTAAAGGCAAAACATTCCAATAAATATTCAATTGACTCTTCTTCTCATTGAGTCATACAAAAGATTCCATCTGATACTTTGTTGGTCTTATAGTACTCTCGATATTTTGCTAGAAAAGAATCTTTCATTTGGTTCCATGTTCTAATGTCCTTATGACTCATAAACCATCATAGTGCAACATCTTTCAAGGTGGCTAGAAAGAGCTTTAGTTTTGGTGCATCACTTTGATAATCATAGCTATTACAAAGGACATCAAATTCAAATAGGAATATCTTAGGATCTTCAGAGGTTGACCCTCTAAATATGGGAAGTGCTAAGTGAGGAATGTTTTTCATAGGGGCATTATCCTTAGGAGATTGAATAGGAAACTCAAAGGTTGTATTGTGTTGAACAAATGAATTCCTATTGTTTCCAACATTATTTCCTCCTGCATTGTTGTTTTTGACATTGTTAACCATGACTTCTTCTAAAAATTTGGTTGCCCAAGGTGTAAAATATGTTTTAAAGGGTTGTTGCTAAGGTTTTGGAGGCTTACTGCACCTAATTTTGTATGACTTTGTGAACTATTTAGAAATTTCAAAAGGTGTAGTAGGAGAGGTGCATTAAGAAGATGGTTGGATTTTAACTTCATCGCTTGGTTTGATTTCAATGGTTGATGATTTTTTCTCTTTTTGTGGTTTTTGAATTTTTGAACTACCTATGGATTCCTTCTTAACAAGTCTACCCTGACTATCTCTGAGCCTATTCATGCACCTAAATAATTTATTGTAGTGGAAACCAAAGGTACTATCCTAAGAAATGTCAACAATTTCTCAAGACTTCTCAAGGGCTCACTATTCCTATCTTGACCTATTATAGTTTCATGCCTTTAATATCTCTCCCTAGAAATGGCAAAAAAATGTTGGGTAAAAATGAGGTCCAATTTGATGGTATAAGATTGAATCGACAATACCCTAAGAAGGTCAATCTGGGATTCATAAACTCGTGAGAGATATAATGGTTTTTTGCACAAGGGGTGAAAATAATAAATCAAGGGGTTTATGAATGCAAATTACTACTTGCTAATAAATTGAACTATCCAAGTTATCACACATCTAGGATTACTTCTACAAATGGATCATAATTTAAAGTTTGAATTTTTATTGAAAAACCTCTAAAAATTTAAACACAATGTCTTTATGAATGATATTGTAAAGTTTTGTCTAATTAAAAGGTTGTTTAATTAAGAGTTGTAATCTGCTTAGATTGTGATAGAAGATTTAGTGGTAGTAGGAGGTTGTTTACAACAAATTGGTTCTAAATATAAAGTGTTGCAAGAAGTATGATAAGTAGTGATAGAGAGTATTATGAATAGTGATAGAGAGTATTATGAATAGTGACAAGAAGCTATGAGGATTATGAGTATTATGGTTCAATAACTAGATGGATGTGGTAGGAAGAATATAGCAGACAGTATTATGAGTATTATGGTTCAATAACTGGATGGATGTAGTAGGAAGAATGTGGTAGACAATATTCTCTAATAGATTTATGCAATAACAGAATAATGATATATAGCAGACAAATTCTTCATAACACTGTCACAACCAAATAATTCATCAGACAATTGAATCCTTGATCAACAAAAAGCTTTGTATAGATTTAATTAGCAAACATATATATGAAAAACTTCTTATAAATGCACATAATGAATTTAATATGTAAAGAACACTCAAAATCAAATAATATTGAAATACTCACAAAATAAACTATAGTGATCTCACCAAGTTTCTTGAGATGGGTCCCTCCTCCGGTTCGCAAGGTGAGAGATGTTCTAAAACTAGCTGGTACTAAAATACCATGCTTTTAAGATTGAAACTTCAGAGATGATATAAATAGAGTGTTTTCATATATCATGTCCATCTTTTCTTTCGATTAACATTTTCTTATGTAGTCTTAAAATGTTTAACTATATTGATAACTAAACTACAATGGCTAATGGCCTAATCCCTAAACATAGATAATGATTTGTTTTGGTTGCTGGCCACACATAACAGATTACAAAACAACTTGGCCAAGATAACATACAACCCAAAACTGATATGTTTAAACATTTAGAACTACTTGCCCAAAATAGCATAGCAAAATTATAGCTTTCAAACTGCTCCTTCAAATAATTGATTGGCTCCATACTCTCACATCCTTAGTTGTTGTAACAGAATGAGTCAAGGTGTATCATTATTTATGCATTAACCATCCATTCTTCAAGAAATATTTCAAACCTTAAGACTTTATTAAATGCATTATATTCCTTAATAATTAATGGCATAATAGGGGTTAGGACAGGCTTAAGACAAGGCAAAAATGTATAAAGAATGTACAAAAACAAAGCAGTTTGCACATCCATCACTTCTCTTCCTTAGGTTCTTGCACATGACAACTTTTTCCTTCATGACTAGGCATTCCTATATATAGGAAATTGGGATATTTTCCCACTCATTTTCCATCATCAAAACTAGGGTTTGGGTAGATTAGGTAGGATACAATGTATCTACTCTATATATTGTATCTCTTCTAGAAACTTCTCCTAGAATCCACTTGAATTTTCCTAAAAATGGTTTATATCAAGTTTCGTGCCACCAGCTCATCATCCTTATCTTCCTCCTAGTTTACAAGTTTTAAGAAAACAAACTTGTCAGCTTAGATTTGGTGAATCTTCAATCTTTAACATAATGTAGTTGCTCAACATTGTCAACCTTTTGATGCTTGACACATACTACATTACTTGGCGTTAACTATAAAATCACTTGACATCAACTAAACTTTACTGATGCTCGGCATCAACTATCTTGCTTGGCATCCATTAGAATTTTCTTTCACTTGGCTCCAACTAACTTTTTTCTTGGTCAAGCTTGGAAGACAAACTTTTCATAACATGTTCTTCTAAAATTTCTTATTGTAGCTAACATTTGTAACCTTAAGTATATTATCAATACATCATGTCATCATTGTCTTAACTGATCCTCGTACTTCATTTCATAATCATAACTCAACCTTTCCTCTAGGTTCTTTTATTACATCTTATTGATCAAATTCTCTTCATCAATCAACTAAGTGATATTACTTGAATCTTATAGGTAGTTGTCTTGCCAGCAAAGAGCAGGTTTGACACCAATGACAAAATAATGATTGAAACACAGTCTTCTTCAACAATCTCTCTCTTTCAATCATCTCTCTCAACAATGATCCTTTTCAATCATATCTCAAAAATCTCTCTCTTTTTCATTGATGGCAAACCAAACTGATCAACCAAGTCAATCAAATGATGAACATCTTGTTTAAGCAAAGTAACTAGGTTAAAATAGTAAGAGAATACCAAAAAGAAAATTTGTATGAAAATTACTCCCTCTATCATTGACTCCCATCTTTTCATTAGGTTACAAAACACTTTCTTATAACTCCTTCTAAGTTCCTTCTTGTATCTACCTCTTACTAGGTAAATTAGAATTTCTCCCTCTATCTTACATTGTTCTCTATCTTTTTATCATACATCAGCAATTTTCTGATCTCCCTCTAAGATCACTAGTTTCTTTGATAACAATGTCTTGTACTTTCTTTGACATACTTCCTTCCTCTAATGATGATTAGTTTAATGTACTTTCTCCCTCTTTAACAACAATCCAGGGGTCTATGGTGGAGATCTAATGGTAATAATGAATATTAAAACAATATGGGATATGTGTATGAGTCATAAAGGCCTTCTTGGTTTACTCAAGTAGTTGAGGTTATCATTTTCTTTTCAATATGTTTTGTGAATCAAAATCATCATTTACTACTTGTGTTTATCAAGGTGAATTATCTTGGTGTGCACCAAACAAACAGTGCCAATATTTTATCCGTGAAGGAGTTGCAGAGCCTAGAGTTTATGAGAATTGTAGGAGCTAAAACTGAAGAGATGGTGGGAGAACGCTGCAAAAAGAAGTTGGTGGGGGATTTGGAGAAATGGAGAAATAGGGGAAAAGTTTAGAAGAAGTTGAAAAAGGGAGGGGTTGCAAGTTACATTGCCAAACTTTATGGTTTCGATCTTGAGGTCACCAACAGTATGGTTAATTTGTGGAAAGACAGCAAGGTGAAAGTGAATGGTGTCTATTTTTTTTATCACTAAGGAGGTTGTCACTATGGTCACCAAGATTCCTATGGAGGGTTTCAAGTCTTATAGGGATAAAAAACTCTCTACCAATGCAATGAAGGATTTTGTGAAAAGTACCGAAGGAATGAATGAGTTGATTAAAAGTGAAATGTTTTATGTGATGGATTCCATCAAGAAGCTTTGGAGGTATGTGTTGCATGCTATCATTGAATATATTACTCTAGACCCAAGGTTTGATCAAGTTAGAACACACCATTTCATTCTACTTAATCATTTCTACCATGATAGGAAAATTTCTTTCCCTTACTATTTACTTAACTCCATGAGTAAGGCTATCACTAGCTTTAAGAAGAAACCCATTGTCAACCCTAATTTTCATGAGGGATTGTTGTGGCTTATCCATGAGTTCTTCAAAGCTTAGATGGTTAGCAACAATCCCTCGCTAGATGCAAAAGAGAAAAATGATAGCTCTAGCTACTCTTCTGACTCTGATGATATTCAGAGCATAAGCTTAGAGGAGGAGGGGAATATTTCTTCTAGAAAGAAAATTAAGGGTCATGTTAAGAAGTAGTCCTTTGATTTAACCCCAAGAAGAAAGAGCCCAAGGGACCACGGCCAAACCTCTAGTAAAGATAATATGGATTATAATGAGGATGAGGTGGACATGGCTTCTAATGATGAAGATAAGGAGATGGAAGAGGAGATTAAAGAGGACCATGTAGGGAAAAAATGCAAGAGGGATGATGCGGATGATGAGTAGGTTTTGAATCAGGGGTCGAAAGTTATGATTCTCCCCTTTTCCTTTGTTCATCCCCATCCTCACTCTCACACCAAGGAGAAGGAAAAGGATAATACTAGTGCTAAAGAGGGGGAAGTTCTTTCAAAAATAGGAGAAAAGCTTGGAGGAATTTCAATGTAAGGACTATGATGTTGAGAATTTATAGAGAAGCTATGAATCCTCAAATTCTAGTGGAAAATTAGGAAGAGCCCCAGCTTGAAGAGCTCATAAACCCTACTATTGTGTCCATCTTTGATAATGTAAGGGAGATGGGTATGAACCTTTTGAAAAATGCTCATAATAGCATGATTGATAATTTTAGATCAATCAAGTGGCTTTACCATGAGCTAGAAGAGGTCAGAGAGAAGATTTGTTAGTTGGAGGGCAACAACAAGAAGACTAAAATTTAGAACTAGGAGGATCAAAATGATAGAGCTACTCTGATTGAGAGGAGAATTAAGAATCTTGAAAACTACAGTCATAATTTGGCTAGTCAGATGATCTCTCTCCTCAATTAGATCAATGGCAATATTCTCTCTTTAACTGGTGTGTTCAAAGACAGAGGCCTGCTAGTAGGTGAGGATGGAAAGGATAAAGGAATAGCCAGGTCTGAGGATGATATGGTCACAAATATCACCATTACTAGTTTGTACCAGGATACACAGAGAGTCCAGGAGAAGAAGACTGAGGAGCACCAGAAGATTTATGAGGCTACCTAGACCATGAAAGATCTAGGGAAGAAGAATGAAGAGTAGCCCTCTTGTTCTATCTTTTTTGTGTTTATGCCATTTCTCTTTTGGCTTTTTTTTTTGGCTTTTACTTTGTTCTATAAAAGATAGTTTGTTCTGGCCTTTTTATTGGCCTCTGTTGTTGGTTGGGCCTCATGCATTAGACTTGTTTTATTTTGGTTGGGCTTCTTTTGCTTATTATCAACCTTGTTTATGTAGCTACTTTTGGGTTTCAAGGTCCCTATAAAACCTATTTATCTTATCAAAAATAATGCCAAAGACATATGGCAAAAACTTATCATCTAAAAATATGCAGATATAAGCTTTTGCAGCTTCTTCAGTTTCTCACTCTGTCACCTTGCTTGTGATTAATTTGAAATTTCAGCTCTATGATTACTTTAGGTAGCTCCTAAAGGAAGATTCTCTACATCAATGTGTAACATATGACTATCAGCTTGTTTGATGTAGGGCACACCTCTTATTACTTAGATAGCTTTTGATAGGAGTATCACCCCTAGTTTACCTCTTAGATCCTCATGAGCATCCTTAGGTAATGGTTTTGTGAAGATATCAACAATTTCCTCCTTTATGTTGACATATTTCATCTTCACCTCTTTATCTTAAACTAACTCTCTTAAGTAATGATACTTGATTGCAATGTGCTTTGTCTTTGTGTGCATCACTCGATTCTTTGATATGTTGATAGCACTTGTATTATCACAATAAAGTATCACTAGTTCCATGATTTATTCCTTCATTCCTTTGAGTAGCTATTTGATCCATATAATGTTTGTGCAATTTACGGTAGCAACAACATATTTAGTTTTAGCAATAGATTGTGAAGTACAACTTTGTTTCTTGCTAGTCCATGTAACTAGTTTCTTGCCTAAGAAAAATGATCCTCCAATAGTTATCTTTTTGTCATCAATGTTTCTAGCCCAATTAGCATTAGTGTAGGCTCTCAATTCAAATTTTTTATTCTTCTTGTAGTATAGACCAAACTCATGTATTCCTTTTAGATATCTCATTATTCTCTTCATAGCCATTAAATGACTCTCCCTAGGATTAGCAGAGAATTTTGTAACTATCCCTATAGATAATGCAATATTAGGTCTACTATGTACTACATATTACAATTCACCAATCATAGACCTATATAATGTTTGATTCACCTTAGGAAAATCATCATTCTTTGACAACTTGTGTCCTATCACCATAGGTCTACTTACTGGTTTGGAATCCTCTAATCCAAAAGCTTTTATTACTTCCTTGACATACATTGATTGAGTGATGTATATACCATGCTTTATCTGATATACTTACAAAGCCACAAAAATTTTGATTTCTCCAAACATGGACATTTCAAATTCTTGCTTCATCTAATTTGCAAAATCCTTGCGTAAAGCATCTTGTCCTCCAAATATGATATCAACAAAAAATATTTTAGATTATAGAATACCCTTACCTTTCTTTATCTTTATGTACAAATTGTTGTTATCATCAATCCTTTCAAATCTAATCTTCACAAGATAAGTATGAAGTCTCTTATACCATGCTTTAGGTGCTTGTTTCAAACCATATAGAGCTTTGTGCAATCTATATACCATGTTCTTATTGTTATCATCAACAAAACCTTCTTGTTAATCTATCTAAACTTCTTCCTCTAGTATGCCATTTAGAAATGCAAATTTAACATTCATCTGATAAACTTTGAAACCTTTGTATGTAGCATAAGAAAGTAGAGTTCTTACTCCTTCCATTCTAGAAATAGGGGAAAATGTCTCCCCATACTCAATTCATTCTTCTTGTCCATATCCCTTGCAAACTAATCTTGGTTTTTTTCTTGTGACTTCACCATTCTTATCAATGCAAATCACATTTTTGTCTTCTAGTCTAGGAACTAGACTCTGTGTTTTATTCTTCTCTATTTGTTCAATCTCTTCTTCCATGGCTTTATACCACTCAACGTCTTCTAATGTGTCTTTTACTATTTTAGGTTCCTTCATGCTTAGCAAACACAATTCACTTCTCAATCTATTTCTTGTCATTGTTCTAGCATCTCTATCTCCAATGATTTGAGCAATAGGATGATGTATTTTGACATATTTGGACATCTTGTTTAATCTCTTGTTTCTTCATTTTGTCTTCCAGCCTCAGAATCACTATGTACATCTTTGTAATGTATCTCAGCATCTCTTTCATGTGTACTAATCTTAGAATTAGAATATGCATCCACTTTATTCTGTAACTCAACATTTGAATCTAGCTCGATTCTTGAATGCAACTCAACATTCACAAGATGTGACTGGATAGTCACAAAGACTTGTTGTTGATTTGTAACTTGATTTGTAGCATCTTCTTCAGCTAGCATACCTTCATAAAAGTATACAAATGATTTGTATTCTTCTAGTTCTTTCATAGGTTCAGCCTCATGTACCTTTTTATATTCATTAAAGTTCACATTTACACTTTCCACAATTTTGTTAGTGTTAGTATTTAAACACTTATAAGCTTTACTTCTTGTGGAGTATCCTAGGAATACACCTTCTTCACTTTTTGCATCAAACATACCATTCCTAACATCTTTAAGAATGTAACACTTACTTCCAAATGCCTTAAAGTATTTTACATTGGGTTGATATCCATACCATAGTTCAAAAGGTGTTGAATGAGCACCTTTCTTGATTTGCACATGGTTTAGGGTATAGAGAGTTGTACTTAGAGCTTCTCTCTAGTATTTCAGAGCAACATTCTTCTTCATCATGAGTATTCTAGTATAGTCCATTATAGATCTATTTCTTCTTTTAGCTATTCCATTTTTTGGAGGGGTCCTAGGGGAAGATGTCTATCTTTTGGTTCCATTGTTATTACAAAACATCTCAAATTCATTTGATGTGAATTCTTCTCCTCTGTCAGATCTCAAGCTTTTTAGGCTTTTAACTCTTGCTAAGCACCACTCAAAATTTTGAAAAGTGTCAAATTTCTATTTAAAAAACATAACTGTCATCATCCTAGAGTAGTCATCAACAAATAGCATTATGTACTCATCTCCCTTGTAGCTCTGTACTTCAATTGGTTCACACAAGTCATTATGAACAATATCTAGTATTTTTCTAGAGGTATAACCTTTACTCTTAAAGCTTGACTTTGTTATTTTTCCTAGCTAACATTGTTTACACACTACAATGTCGGGCTTCTTCAACTTAGACAAACCTCTAACTTTCTTCATGTTGCTGATACTAACCTAGTTATCAAAGTTAACATGACATAATCTTTTGTGCAAAAGCCATGCATCATAAAATTTTACAACAAGACAAGTAGCATCCTCTATATCAAAATAGAATAGATTACTTCTAGGTTTTCCAATTAGTTCCCCATTTGTGTCATATATCTCAGTAATCTTGTTTTCAAGGTCAACCTTGCATCCCAAATTATTCAATTGTGACACACTCAACAAGTTATAGTTTAGTCCTTTAATATAGTAAGCATTGTCACATAAAATCTTATCGATGATTTTGATAGAACATTTTCCTTTTACTAAGCATGGTACATCATTACCAAATCTTACACAATTTCCATCATAACAATTTAAGGTAATGAACTTACTTTTGTCTCTAGTCATGTTATGTGAGCATCTATTGTAAATAATCCATCTATCATTTTTTTCGCACAAGTCACAAGTGTAGTTGCCTCATCTTCATCAGTCCTATCCTTCATTATAACATACACCACTTCATCATCATGTTCATCAGAATCATTCCTAGTTTCCTCTTTAGCAAATAGCATGACTTCTTGCCTTTATCTTTGTAATATTTGTTGTTATCTTCTCTTCCGATCTTGTACTTGTCACCACCTCTATAGTTCTTCTTCTGTGTACATCTTGTAGCAATATGACCAACCTCATTGTAATTGAAACAAATGATGGGTAACTTACCTTTGAGATTACCTTTTCCTTTGTGAAATTTTTTTTCTAGTAGTGCTTCCAATTATTCAACATCTATATAATTGTCACTAGATACATATTTTATCTTTATCTTATTTTTCTTCTTTTACTTCACTTCATCAAAGTCCTTCAATAAAAACTTATCTTTAAAAGAAGATTCATGACTCTTAGGTTTGCAATTATCAAAGTTAGATAGCTCAAAAGTAGAGATTCTAACTACCAAACTTTCAAGAATTAGATCATTTCTTGGAATACATATTAGTTCTTGAATTGCAGAAACTCTAATAGCATAAATAGGCAATAGTTCTCTCTAGACTTTTCTTAACACATTATCAACCTCTATATGACTAGTAGCTCCTCTTATTGCACTAAAAAGTTCTTTTATTCTAGCAACATATTGAGTAATATTTTCACCTTCTTCCATTCTCATATCATCAAACTTACCTCTAAGACTTTTAGATTTGTCTCTTTGTACATTTTTCTCTCCTCCATTAATGGTGGCTAGGGCATCCCACAGTTTCTTTGCATTGTCGAGACATTTGATATCATCAAATTTGGCATAGCCTAGGGTAGAGGCAATCTCCAACATTTCCTAATTGTGTTCTTTCTTCTTATTCTTCATGTCTTCAATAGTTAGGGCTCAAATTGGATCAACATGTTCCACTGAAATGATAGATTGTGCATGATCTCCAAGTCCTCCAAGGTGTAGCTTCATCAAACTTTTTGATGTAGGAACTTTATCCATATTGAGCTTGGGTACTTCTCTTTTATACATCTCGATCTTTGTGCTTCTAATACCTTAAAGCTAGTCCTTATAAGTGGATGGCTCTGATACCAATTGTTGGAATACTTTATAACAACTGAGGGGGTGGGGTGAATTAGTTATCCAAGGTCTAGATGTATAAATAAAAAAATTCACAACTTAGTGAACCCATAAAGAATTCCACCCATGCATGCATCCATAAGATTATCCAATCACTAAAACTTGTATGTTACTGTCAAATCAACTTGCAAAAATGTAAAGCATGAAACATAAAAAATTCATCAACACACTTGACATAATGATTTATGTGGAAACCCAATTTGGGAAAAACCACTAGTAACATGCTACTCATTTTCACTCTTCTAAACTGATGACTTGTGAAAGGCCAACCATGTTAAAGGTTACAATACACACTATTAAATGTCACCTAGTTAAGATATTTCAATCACCCTATTAGAAGTGAGCCTTGTTAGAGGACTTTAGGCCATTCACTTGGAATACCACCTAGTTAAAGGATTTACAAATGGCTATTAGGTCAACCTTAATCCAAAAGATTTACCCTAGACTAATACAATTGTTAGAGAGTACTAGTAGAGCTTTGATTTGATACAACTTACAAGTTCTCTTGTAGATTACAAATCTCTATTTAGTCCTCAATTTTGGTTGGCCTCCATACTTTGTAGCTATGATAGCTTGTTCACCCTTCAAGCATTCATCTCCTTAAGCCATCTTGCTTAACATGCCATTGCAGACTCTTCTCTTGGGTCATTTAATGAAGCAAAGCCCTTAACTCCTTCTCTTCCTTAGGTTCTCACACATGAAAACTTTTTTCTTCATGACTAGACATTCCTATATATAGGAAATTAGGATTTTTTCTACTCATTTTCCATCATCAAAACTAGGGTTTGGATAGATTAGGTAGGATATAATATCTCTACCCTATATCTTGTATCTCTTCTAGAAACTTCTCCTAGAATCCACTTGTATTTTCCTAAAGACAATTTATATCAAGTTTTGTGCCACTTGCTCATCATCCTTATCTTCCTCCTAGTTTACAAGTTTCAAGAGAACAAACTTGTCATCTTAGATTAAATCTTCAATCTTTAGCATAATGCAGTAGCTCAACATTATCAACCTTCTAATGCTTGGCACATACTGCTTTGTTCAACATTAAATATAAAATCACTCAACATCAACTAAACTTTACTCAGCATCAACTATCTTGCTTAACATCCACTAGAATATGCTTTCACTTGGCTACACTAACTTTCTACTTGGCTTGCACTAAATTTTCTCAACACCTACTATCCACTTGGTCAAGCTTAGTAGACAAACTTTGTGTAACTTTTTCTTCTAAACCTTCTTATCATAGCCAACATTTGTAACCTTAAGTAGATTATCAATACATCATGTCATTGTTGTCTTAACTAATCCTTGTACTTCATTACATAATCATAACTCAACCTTTCCTCTAGGTGCTTTTGTTACATCTTATTGATCAAATCCTCTTCATAAATCAACTAAGTGATAGTACTTGAATCTTATAGTTAGTTGTCTTACCAGCAAATAGCAGGTTTGACATCAGTGGTAAAAAAATGATTGAAACATGTAGTCTTCTTCAAAAATCTCTCTCTTTCATTAATCTCTCTCAATAATGATCTTTTTCAATCATATCTCAACACTACTTAGTAGAGGAAATTCATAATGGATTCATAGGTATAAGCAAGGCCAAAGTAGAGAAGCATTATTGCTAGTATTCAAGGCTTATGTATATATGTTTGTATAAAGGCCATTATGCATCTTCTAAGGAAATCAAATTGGAGACTAAAAGGGATGGAGGGAAGCTCCCTTTATAACTATCGAGTGTAGAAATGACTTAGGAGGTCACTAATGCATATTTTGTTAGGTTTGATAGATATTTTTCTGCTAGAACTATTCCTAGAACTCCCAAACCCTTACTAGAATTTCAAAGGCCAAAGGATTATGCAAAAGGGTTGAAGATAAGTTATAATTGGGAAAATATCATTCCCCATTCAGTTTCCACTATGTTTAAAGCATATGGCTTCTTAGGAAAACCACATGTACTACCATATCAAGTTCCTTTGAAGGTGGGGATTGCAAAAATTCTTTGGCAGATCAGGGGACTTGAAGAGGCAAAACTTGTTCGTTGGTCAATAGGTACAATTTTTCCAGTTTCACTCTTATTCATAATTTTTTAACTACTAAGGGTGGATGGAAATATTTGTAAATTATTTTAGATAGATATCTAATGGTACAATCTCACTCTTCATTTATAGTCCTTGAGGGTTTTTTTGATATGTTTAAATAAAGGACCAAAGCTAGATCTTATCAGCATTTTGTATACTTTCCAAAACATATGATTAGAATGAATTTTTTTTCCAAGAACAAGAGGTTAAAAAGGAAAAATGGAAAGTATATAGTAGTGTTCTTGAATTTATCAATTCTTATGAACCTAAATAGAACCCCCTTACTGATAAGAAATACAAGAGAGCTAAGATAGACATGCTAATAAGAAATTTTGTTGGGCTCATGCAAACATTAAATGAAAAGAAAGTACTTCTCACCCAAAATAGTCCTAACAAGGTCATTGAAATGGAGAAAAGATTGACAAGCAGGATAATCTTAAACCTAGGGCAATATACATTAAAAAAGAGGCCTAGTTATGTGGTGGAGAGAAGTGTACAACCAATACCTCCTTACAAGAGACAACATTCTAAGAGCCCCCTTGCCACACCTGCTACCAAAAGATAGAAGTTAGAACAAGGTTATTCTTATAGGATTGAGGAATAATCCCCTACATAAAGCCCTCTTCAAATTGAAGATGAAGTGTCCTTAAGGGAATAGATAAAAAAAAGTGAGGAGAAAGTGATATTGTAATCACCATAGATGATATAGAGAAAGGAGCCCTAGAAGAACCCCCTATGCCTAAACTAGCCCTTAGCATGGGAGATTTTAGAGGAAAAGAAATTGACCCTGTAGTGGAGGAGGCATCCTAGAAGTTCATAGATGATGAAAGTTTTGAGAAGTCAAGAGCTTTCATGCAGTTTTGATTGAGAAGTAGCATTAGCATTTTTGAGGCAAGATGCAAAGCTATTAAAACAAAACAACTAGTAGGAAGGATTCTAAATTTGAGCAAGATGTTAGGGCTTGTATTATGGAGTGATTTATAAAAATAACTCCTAAGGGGGGTAGGCATCTAATGAAGGATTTTGGTGTTTTATTTTTACCATAGTGGGATATTGCTAATGCCATGATTTTTGATACATTAAGGAAATCAAAGGACACCTAGTTTAAAACTAAGGAGGAACTCCTAGAAGCCCATAAGGGGTTAAAATATAGTAATTACCATCAAGCTTTATTAATGTGGTCCATCCAAAGAAGAGACAAAGGTAGAATCCAAGAAATTGGAAATTTTGAACACACATGCAACCTTGTTGTCTATAGGGAAGAGGAAGTGGATAGTGAAAAGGTCTCCCAGATGACCAAAGAAATGGTGAATTTTGGGGTTGTGGCTTCTAAAAAAGATAAGAATAAATTATTAGAACTAAATGCTAGATTTGAAAAGTTACTAGAGGCTTATGAGGAAAGAGGAAACATAATACATCAATTGGAGGCTCAGATTACTCAAATGGACAAGCAACTGGGAAAAAGTAAAGTAGGAGAATCTAGCCAGCCTAGAATTACTTATCCTCCTAATCCTTTGATTGAACCTTTCAAGTCAACTCCCCTTATAGAAATACCAACTACCCCACTGTGACTCCAAGCATTTACAGTTGAAGAGCTTGAAGAAGAAATGCCTGAAATCTGGTCATCACATGTGGAGCTGGATATCCAATATGAAAATAAATTAAGAGACTCCATTTTGTGTCTTGTAGATAGGATAGAATGGCTTATATTTTATGAACAATTATGTAGATTAATGAGTATATGAGATGATATGAAGAATAATGAAGCCATCTTGATGCTAATTGTCAAAAATGGAATAGTGGGGACACTATTGTTACAATTCTATGATGTTTAGTCATTGGTCTTTCTTGTGAGAAAATAGAGAAAAATTTTGACATTACTAACAGCCTCTCTTATTTTGATAATAAGAGAGTTGCATTTTACAGGAGAATCATTAATTATTTCTCAAAGTAGCTTAGTGAAAATTTTGATCTTTTCCCTCATGCACTCAAGGTCATCGACATTTTGAAATATAAAGAAGAATGGGCCAAAGAGCTAGATGAATTAATGTGCCTCAAATTAAATAAAGTCATCAATGAAAAGGGCCACATTTGGTTTGCTAAAACAACTGAAGAAGTTGTTCAGGTTCAAATATTTTTTAATTATTTTAAAAGGATTTTACTGAAATTGAGAAGATGGGAGAACAAATCTTGAGGAAGCAGTATGAAATTTTGATTTTTAACTGGCTAGATGATACTATTTTTAACAAATGGATGGTAGATTTTTCCCAATCAAATCAGTTGATAGTTGAGGAAACTGATGAAACTAGTATGGATCCATATGAATTAAAAATAGTAGATGCACCAAAAGAGACAAAATAAGAGTAGCTTGTTGCAATGAAAGAGGCAGTTAGTCAAACTGATGATTTGGCAGCAAAAGAATCAAGTGTAACTATTGGCTTGATAGTGCATAATGGCCTAGATGGAGAACCACAAGTTAGAATTAGTTTTCAAATACCCAAACATGGTCCACCATAGGAAAATAAAATGATCACATAGTCTAAGGAATTGTTGGTCTGATTTTTCACATTTGTAGAAATTATGAAAATTTTACTGAAAAATCATTTGAGTCTTTAGATATTGCAGATTAGGGTTTTATTTCAAGTGATTCTAAAAGCTTTTGGATTGACCTAATTGTGCCCTATTCCTTGTGTCATTTTTTCCTTTTAAATTCTTAGGGTTTGTCTTTCAGACCATCCATGAAAAAGCCTAAGTATGTGAGAAACCCTTATGCTTGTGTTTTGATGTTGCCCTAGTCTTTGAAAATTCAAAAGGGTGTGATTTCAAATATTTTTGGTAGGGTGTGTTTATCCTAAAGGTTATTTACATCAGAATAACCTTTTAATCTTTTGATAATATTTTTTGAGTTGTTTTAATTGAAAGGAGGGCCAAGTCTCAGTTTTTCTTTCAGCACTATAGATCTTCTCAAGATCAAGGTTTCCTGCATTCCTGCATTATGAAGTTGCAAGGTTTTTAAATAATGTGGGGAAATGCATTTGTGCCACATAGCCCCTACTGATGTTCAAAACTCAGTGTGCTGCAAAAAGCTCTTGTTTGTTAGAATTGGTTAGAGCCTCTTACGAACTGGTCAGTACCTTGTGCACATTTTATTTTCCTATGCTATCATTGGTTGTCAATTAACAAAATGTTTTACCTTATGATCAAAGTTCACCAACCGTGGATCTTGCCTAGATCTACGGTTCTCGCATTCTCGCATTATGAAGTTGTCCAATTTTTAAATAATGTGAGGAAGTGGGCATTTGACACATCACACAGCATTACATCATGGGCCCGCCTTTCTTAGAAAAGTAACAGCAGTGTATCTTTCGAAGCAAGCTATCAGATGACATGGAATACAGAGAAATTCTCTTATTGGTCTGATCAGTTGACTAGATGTGCAATCATTTCAAGATTTGATGACCATTGATTAGGGTAAGATCGACGAAGCCCGCATTCTTGCAATATGGAACTACTCGACATTTCAATAAAGTGGGCAAGCGGGCATGGTGGGACCTAGATTAAGCTTTAGGAAGTACGTCGAATCATGCCAGACTAGAAAAGATTAAATATAATGAAGCACACTCATTGGTGGTGGGTGAAAGGTGTGCCAAGTTGGAAGTGACAATGTCATGGGCATGGAAACCTTAATTACTATTAGAGCACATGGACAAAAGGGTAAGTTTTCATTGGTCAAGTTAATTTAGTGGGCCACCAAATAAAGAGATCTTGGTTCATAGTCGATTAGGATGAGATCAACGGTGCCCACATTCCTGCATTATCAAGATGCGAGGTTTTTAAATAATGCAGGCAAGTAGGCTTCTGACGCGTGGCCAGGGATCCCAAAGTTTTAAAAGGCTTTTTTCTTTTGAAACAAAACTGTCTGATATATGGGAAATCAACAGGTAAAATTCAAATTTCAAAATTCAGCATGAACATAACTGTTGCAAGAATTAATATGATATAGAGTTTCCTTTGTGCAACCTCAATGCTCTGATATAACATTTAAATTTTCCATTGTTGAAGCACAAATTGCAGATTTTCTAAGAGCGAAAGGATTTCCAAAGCTAGGGTATAGAATTCCTTGAAGCCTTCAACGAATTTGCAAAGAAAATTGTAGATAGAGGAGCAAATTTTAGTGGGTAAGTGGTCTATAACCAGTAAAAATAAAAAATTTGCTGAGTAATATATAGAAATTTTAGAAAATGCCTCCATGAAAGGATTTTTCTGGGAAAACTGAATATTCTAAAAGGGGTATGCATGATGATTTTCTAGAACAATTTCCTTTGTCAGTTCATGAGATAACTAAAGGGAGGGAGTTGATTCCTAAGAACCCTAGAGTGGTCGTAGCAGAGGGTTTCTATGACAAGGCTAATTGGGTACGAGATGCTTAGGTATCCATGGGAGGTTTGGAATTATTTAGAAAATGGTTTTCAGAGTGAAAATCGGATACTCCTCTAAGCAATGTCTAGGAGTTTGATATTGGAAAATTAATAATCCCTATAGTTTTCTTCGATAGTGATTTATTAATGGATTTGGCCAAGAAGTATGACCCAATTACAGGGTGGGTAAAGAATCATGCTGGAGTAAACCTCTTTAGGGTTTTCCCTGAATTAATTAGAGAAGTTTTCAATCTTAACCCTAACCATGTTGTGCATGAAACTATTGACATGGGTGATTTTCAATCAAGGTATGATGCACAAAAAGTCTATTTGAAAAGGGGGCCACTATAGGAGCATGCTGCTAAAGTTGGTACTTTGCCTGTGATTACTACTAGTACCCTAGAGCCACTATTGAAAACACATTTCAACATTAGGGCTCAGGCATTTTATGTTTCTCTTTGTAAGATTTTTGGAGTGGATGGAGTAGAAAAAATCCCAGGCTCAATTGTCCTCATCATGGCACAAACTCTCCAATTTGAAATGAGCACTATTCTGGATTTTGCAACATTTCTTGCAAGAGAAATTCACAATGTTTTGGTGGGGATAGAAAAGGGAAAATTAAATAAAACTTTATGTGAGTATTCAATGCGTATGCATATATGTTTTCATAAGGGACTTGCTTTCTTTTCCAAGGATATGGAGCTAGAGACAACTAGGGATGGAGAAAAGAATCCAGTACAGTTATGGAGTATGGGTATGACCTCAGAAGCCATAGGTACCAGTTATGTGAGGTTTGATAGGTATTTCACATCAAAACTTAGACTTCTTTTGAGAGGGGATAGCCCTAGAATTCCACAAGCATTGATAGAATTGGTGAGACCCAATGACCATGCTAAAGGGCTACTTGTCAATCATAACTGGGGGGATATAATTCCCTAAAATGTCTCAACAGTGATAAGAATATATGGATTTTTAGGAAAACCTTATATGCTACCATTTCATGTGCATTTGAAGGTAGGGATAGCTGAGATGTTATGGAAAATAGGCACCATAGATGAGAGGGAGCAGTCTAGGAAGGGCACATTTTTTCCAATTGTTACTGTGGCCCACAATTTTGTCTTTGTAAGGAAAGGTTGGAAGCATCTAAATTTGTTTTTAGACAGATATAACATGGCAGAATCTCATGCCAGGTTTATTCATCCTGAAGGATTCTATGATGTCTTCAGGGAGAGAATAAAAGCTTCCCGCATGGTCCAACAAATTTATTATCCTGAATATGTGATTAGAAATGTTTTTACCTTACAAGAACAAGAATTGAAAAAGGAAAAATGGATAGTATTTAGCAAAATCCTTGAATTCATTAATGCTTTTGACCCCCACTATGACCCATTAAAAGAAAAGAAATATTGGGGAGCCAAGGTATAGGCCTTGATGAATAATTTTGCCAAGATAATACAAGCTATGAATGGAAAGAAGGCTACATATGTTGAGGTATATCCAGACAGGGCTGCAGAAGTGCAGAAGAGAATTAACAGCAAAAACATAGTACCTCCTAGCCAATACACCTTGCAAAGAAGGTCAGGCTATGTGATGATCCAAAATGTGCAACAGGGTCCTCTTCATCAAGGAAAAAGACCAGGAATTCCACTTACAACCAATGCTCCAAAAAGGTAGAAGTTAGAACAAAGGTCTTCTTCTTCTCAGCCAGAATAATACTCCCCAAGCCAGTCCCCAATCTGGATAGATGATTAAGCATCTTTAAGGGAACAACTTGGACAAATTGGTGGAGAAGGGGATGTAATTGTTACTTCCACTGATCTGGAGATTGGAGAACCACAAGAACCCCCTACACCTTCCTTGGAGCTCACGGTTGCTAATTATCAAGGTAAGGAAATTGATCCTATAGTTTCCCAAGCCTCTAAAAGGTTTATAAATGATGAAATTTTTGTGAAATCTAGGGAATTTGCATAGTTTTTGTGGAGGTTAAATATAGGCAATTTTGAAAAAGCTTGTGAAAAGATAAGGGCAAAGCAACCTAATAAACAAGACTTTGTTATTAAAGAAGAGGTAAAATCCAAGTTTTTGAGTGATTTTGCCCAATTTACACCTAAGGTTGGGAGGCAATTAGTTAAGCAATCAGGAATCCTTATCTTACCTGAATGGGATATAGTGAATGCTATGGTTTTTGATTTAGTAAGAAAATAAAAGGATGTCTAGTTACAAACTGAAGAAGAGATACTACAGGCTCATAGAGGAGTCAAATTTGGTAATGACCACCAAGCCCTTGTGATTTGGTCTATTGAGAAAAGGGATAAAACAAGGATACAGGAAATCTCCACTACAGAACATACTGGTGCATTGACAGTCTTCAGGGCTGGTGAAGTTAGCAACAAAAAGATAATTAGGATGGTGTCAAAAATGCTAAAGTTTGGTAGTGTGGTGTCTGGACAAGAAGAGGATAGATTTTCCCAGTTAAATGCTAGGTTTGAAGAAGTGCTGAAGGCATATGAAGAAAGGGGCACACAAATGCAAAAACTAGAGAATCAGGCATCTCAAATGGAGAAAATGTTGGGGAAAAGAAAAATAGAAGAGTCCATTAGACCCAGGATTGTATACCCTCCCAGGCCACCAATTGAGCCTTTCAAATCCACTCCAATTATTGAGGTACCTGATACCCTTGAAAGGCCTCAATTCTACACCACAAAGGATTTTGAAGAAGAGAAGACCAAGCTTTATGAATTGCATGTAGAATTAAAAAATCAATATGAAGAGAAATTGAGGTAGGGTGTGATGTATTTAATGGATAGGATAGAATGGTTAACCTTTTTTGATCAATTGGAAAGGATTATATCCATTAGGGATGAATTGTAGAGAGATGATGATAGGTTGAGGCATCTTGTGTAGAAGTGGAGGGAAAGAAACAATGATATTACAATTATGTGCATATCTATCATCCAATTGCCTTGTCGTCAAATAGAGAAGTTTTTTGATTTATTGAATAAATTAGAAGGTTTTGATGACAAAAGAGATTCTTTTCAGAGAAGATTAACAAAAAAAAAAAATTAGATATATGGCTGAAAAATTTAGTCTATTTCCTTGTGCTTTAAAGACTGTTGACGAAATAAAGGAAAAAGAAGAATGGAAAAAGGAGTTGAATGAGATATCTTGTGAAAGGATGAATAATATTATTAATGAAACTGGTTACTGGCTATGGGCAAAAAAAACTGAGGAACTGGTGAAAGTGCATCTATTTTATAATGCCATCAGAAAGGATTTTGTTGATTTAGAGGCAGTTGCAACTTCTTTAATAATTGTACAAAGAGAGGCACTAAGTTTTGATTGGCCAGAGGACACTGCTTATGATGAATGGAGAAACAAATTTATGTCAGAAGAGAAGTTGTTATAGGATGATGAAGTGGAAGAGGAGGAGGAGGAAAATGCAAAAGTAAAAGTTACCTTCACAATTAATGATGAAGACAAGGAAAATCCCCAGATTAAAGTAAGTTTGTAGGTAATCACAGATGATTCATCACTTTCAAGCCTAATGACCACTTACTCTAAGGATGAAGAATAAATAAAAGAATTAAAGCTCTTGTCTCAATTGATGAAAATATAACAGAACGAGACCCACCAAGGAATGTTCGATGTGATAGCCTTTCTGTCATTCATAGTTTTTTCCTTTTATTACAGATGTATGTAAAAATCTTTTGAAGGACACCTGTTAGTCACATCTACCCTTTTCTTGTTGCAACTCATGTCTATATAAGTGAGTTTTCAAGGCAATGTGATGGTCAGAGATTTGTATAATTTTTGTTTTCTCTCAAGAAAAGTACATTCAGTCAATCCAATAGGGTGTAGTTGATTGGAGTTTGTCTCCATTGTGCTTTTTGATAACATATTGAATGACAAAAATAGTAATCCATTATGGGCTTTCAATTGGTTTTCTATTGGTTACTGTATTAGTCATATGAAAAGGATAATACAAAAGGATATTTACACCATATTTGTGTCATCATTTTCTATCTCCAGTTTATGGGTTTGTTTACTTTGAAGTCATTTAAATAAGGTTTAATTGGATAAATGCAATCTGGATGGGTTGTATACTATTTTCATTATTTCTCTTAATTCAAGGAATTATATAAATGCTTCAGTGAATCAGTAGGGTCTGTAAATTCATAAAGGGATATTTCATAAGAATAGAGATAGGTGATTACAATTGATTAATTCATTTACAATTTATCTAAATTAGATCTCCCACCAATAGCTAATTCTTTTCCCAAATGGATAAGGCACTGGTCTCATAAATCAAAAACAAGCAAGGGTGAATTCTAATGATACATATCAAATCATTTTATTATAAAATCAAAATCATATTCCCATTTGGTTCAAATTTATAAATGCTGGTCAATACTCATTTTTATCTATTCTCTGAGTCTTAGGTAGCTGCTATTTCCAAGAATATTTGTAAATCCTAAGAGAATTATGACTAGATCTGCAAATAAGGGATGCATAAGAATCGAGGTAAACTACACATGTGTTAGTGGGTAATAGATGAGAATCAGAATGAAACTAAAAGAATCTCTACACAGCAATTTTCATTAAAATTATCCCTAGGTACCCCACCTTGGTTTAGCAGAGCCAAAAGAGTAGGAAACCATCCTTTGGTTTTGTTGAAGTTGGGTCCAAACGGTTTACTCATATAGCTGATGATGGGAATTAGCTGATCCTTAGGTTGTGTGAGTGTTATCATTTTGGTATTGAACATTTTGTTATTTAGTAGTTTTAATACACCAATAGGAACAACAATTACATATAGGACAATCATCAAGTGAAACTCCGTAGCAGCAAGAAGATGGAATAGAATTGGCCCACAAAAAGAAGATACATGTTATAAACATTCTATTGCACAATTTTTTTTCTTATTATGATAGTGACTTTTGTATGTAATATATCTCTATCTTAAGGATAGATGTCATTCTTATCTTACCCTGAAGCTTGTTTCATCTCATGCTATATAAATGAGATCCCAAGGCTAGAGAAAGGGTCTAAACTCTTATGTAATTTTTAGTATTCTACTAGTCTTGCATTCGGTCCATTTTTCTTGATGTTAATTTTGTGATGTATATTTCTATGCAATTCTAAGAGTAAATTAACATTGAAAGATAAATTTTTTTGTCCTAAATTGTTCTACATTTTACATTAGTGTTATGTGATTTTAAAAGAAAATGAATACAAGGGAGAGTTACCACCACATCTATTTTCTTTGAATCTTGTATCCATTGTTATTAGTTGGCTATCTTGAGTTTATATACAAAGCTTATTCAATTTAATGCAACTAGGATAGGTATTATATCAATTTTCTATTGATTTTAATTCAATGAATTAAGTAAATTCTTCAATAAGGTGATAGGATTTCTAGTTAGTAAGGAGGATATGCATAAGAAAGAGGTTTAGGGTAAATTGCTAATAATATGAATTGTAATTCAATTGATCAAATCAAAAATTTTGGGTAGACTCTGAATGCCAATGGATGGGGCACTGATCATTTATTTAATGTACATGAGGAGAGATCATAGAATTGCATGAATCCAAAATACAAAATTCAAATCAAATTTACTTTTATGTATGAAGAATATAATATTTGGTTAGCAGTTGTTTGTATTTATTCTATGTGTTGTGGTTAGTTTTTGTAACCTAGACTTACCTGTAAATCTAAGAAGAATTATAGCCAAATATCTTCTATAAGAGATGAATATTATGAGTGAATATTAGTAAGAGAGTGAAGTGAAAATCCTTGTAATTTTGTTGAAGTTGGGTCATGATCTAAGGACTTCTTAATTGAACATAGGAAATAGCTAACCCTTAGACTAATTTGTTCTTAATCATCTTGATATCAATTTTTTTTTGCTTGGTAGTTTTGAAACACCAACAAAATGATGACTCTAGTGGGGAGTTGCCCAACACATTTTGATGTGTGAAAAGTATTGCAATGTCTGGTGTTTTTTGTATGCATCCTATTTCTGTTTCTTCAAAATATTTCTTGTGTTTGTATTGGACTTTTCTACTAAAAAACCTTGAGAATTTATAAAGTTACTGATACCATAGGAGTAGACTAATATAAACTATTCTTACAAAAGTGTCTTATCTATCAAGCAAGAGTTACAATTCCAAAAGTCTTTTTGATTAGCCTCTTTCTATGTCAGATTTATCTTATATCATCTTATGATATTTTCTCTTAGACCAAAGCTATTTCATGTTATATTTTCTTTGGAATAGGGTGTCGAATTGGTCAAGGTTTTGAAGCTAGTGCTTATTTATAAGTGATTCCACAATTGGCTGACAAGAGAAAAAATACGCTAGCCTATACAAGAGCTAATCGAGAAGTACCATTGTACATTGACTTACCTCAAGGTGATAGGAAGAATCAAAATAAAAAGAAATCAAAACCAAATACTATGTGGAAATCTAGAGGTGGTATATCATTCAACTCTCAATACTAACCTCTGGTAGGGAGAGAATCTTCTTCATTAAGCTCTAAATTAGAAACCACAAGACTCTTATGAGGGATGTCCAGTACCCCACTACTGGAATATGGAACATATCATGATAAAATTCTATCTGTAGTGGGGCATGTGCTATGTAGACCAGATTTGATAAAATAAATTAATCATAACTTGGAATAGAGGAATGCTATAGAAAATTCTTTCAATCCTAGGCAGGTTTTGTATACGAAAACAAACCTCATAGGTCTAGATGATCTAGTAGATTCAAAAACAACCTCTACAGATCCAAAAGAGGTGTACTTAGAGATTGAAGTCCTTAAGAAATGGGTTACAGAAGAGAATGCCAAACACATTCATTTGGAGAAGGAGAGAGAGAAAGCCACCATGAATGCTCTCATTGAGAGAGATAATTTTCCTAGAAGGATGGTTTCTTTGAAAGAGAAAAACAAAAAATTAGAATACAGAACTTGTGCTTTGCATGTTGATGTTTTTAGAAATGTACATAATTTGAGATCCAAGATTCTAAAACAAGAAAAACTCTTAAGTTAGAGAAAAGAACCTTTCATATCTGAAGTTGAATCCTACAAGCTTGTTCAACCAGACCTTGTGGATCTAAATATAAAACCTTCTAATAAAGGAAAGCAAAAAGTTGTACAAATTTAGATAAATGAACCTCAAGCTATCCCAAAACAATCTACATATCCTCCTATGTCTAAGTTAGATTTGGATCTAGAAAAAGCCAAAAAGGAAAGGGAGGATTTAGAAAAGGAGCTTGAAAAAGTTGAGAATGAAGTACAAGTAGCAAAAACTAAGAGGAAGATCCAATTCTAACCTAGCTTCATGGCCAAATTTGTCCACTCAAGCCATAAATTTTGTCCCCACATGTGGACCAATAGTCCCTAACAAAAATGTGTCTGAATCTACCCCTACTTCATAATCTACCGCCAGTACTTAGATCCATGTTGTTCAAATACAATAGTCTCAGAGCATTGTATAAAACCAAACAAATGTCATTCTTAGGTATCCCTAGTTTCCAACATCCAATATCATTTTACCTTATAGAAAAGGTTGTGAATTTTTTAGGAAATAATGTTGTTATTGGTGAGGAACATTTAAGAATATTTGTAGACATGATTAATGATTTTTAGGTAGAGCAAGAAGATGTGGTTATGAATCTATTTTTACATTCTTTGACTAAAGATGCAAGGGACTAGTTAAGTAGATTACCAGATGAAAATATTAGTTCATGGAATGGCTTGGAGAAGTTATTTAAAGAACAGTATGGAGATAACACTAATGTTGGTTTTATGTTGAATGATTTCAACAACATCAAAAAGAGCCCTAATGAGTTCACTTTTGACTTCAATGTGAGATTTAAAAAGGGAATGTATAAACTCTTCCAAGTGATGAGATTCAATGAAGATGTATGTCTTACTACATACTTCAATGCCTTTGATAGTAAGATTAATGATAATTTAAGAGACAAAGATCCCAAAACCTTAAGGGATGCTTACAAGATGGCAATTAAAATTGAAAATAATAGAAATGCCTCTCATAAGCTGGGAAGAAGAGATGACCCAAAATTGTTCAACCCTAGGAAAAATAAAAAAGAATGTGATAAGCCTCCTACAGGTAAGATGCCTAAGGAGGATACAATGGGTCAAGTGTTAAATCTTTTGGAAAAGATGAATCCACCAGCTTTTAATGCAAATAAATCTAATGCTAATGAGAAAGTTCTAGAGAATAATAATCATTTCAATATGTATCCTAGAATGCAAGAATAGCCATACACTACTTAGTGGAAAGATGGAAAGCCTATCCCCAACACTACCCAAAATACAAAGGATACATGTACTCCTAACCCTCTACAAAGAAACTCTATCAATATGATAGATGACATACCATGGTGCATCATTTTCCAATTACCTCATTCCTTAGGCTATTGTGCACTAGCCCAATCATTTGTCACAAATCAAAATGTGCAAAATGAGGAGGGAGAAGAAGAAAAGGACCATGATGATATAAGTTGTAACATTGTGAATTTATGTGATGATTGTGATGATTTTGACTTAAATGAACCTGAAAATGATGCTACTGATCAAAGAACTATCTACCAATTACCTCATTAGCAAGTATTTTTAGATAATGAAGATTGTGATGAAGATAAGATATGTACTACATTTTTAGATGTTGGTCATATAAATCTAAAAAAGCCTTCCAAGGAAGAGATTGAAAGAATTACAACAGAGATGGTATCACCAGTGCATAGTAATTATAATTTGTGAAATAGGATTGTGAAAAATGATACTAGTAAGCCATCTGGCACTTTCATAAAGGATGTTACTCACAAGATGAAGGATTATAATAAGAAGTATAGTACAGGGATATCAAGGTCAAGGACAATAAAAATAAGAAATGGGAGCCCAAGAAGAAAGTACAATTTCATATAGTTGAGATAGTTAAGGAAAATGCACAACAAAAAAAATCATAATCTGATGTTAATAAGAAATAGTTAGTGCCTATTGTTCAAAAGGTCTTAGCTCCAGGTATTCTTGTGAAACCTAATGTATATAATCCAATTGATATGATATCTATGTTGTCTCAAATGACTGTAAAAATTCCTTTATTTGAGTTGTTTAGAATAGAGGAGCATAAGGGTAAAGCTTTATCATGGTTGGGTGGAATAGGTAATAGTAATATTGTTAAATGAAAGGCCATATAAAAAAACCCCTATGGTAGTAGAAGATACTGGTATCATGTCTCAAATTCCTCAAATGTTCTTAGATAATTCATCTATAGCATATTTGCAAGGTATTGATCCTTTTTTCCTCAATCTAGTTATAAAAGGAAGAATTCTAAAAAATTGCATGATAGATTCAGGAGCCTCTAATACTATAATGCCTTTCAAGGTCATGGAAGCCTTGGGTTTAGAGCTAGACACCAAACAAGGATAGGTTTAGGGTCATGGAGGCAAGAGAATGCTTATTATAGGTACCATTAATGCCTTGCTTTTTAAACTAGTTGCTTGCCTTGATATAGAGTTAACCATGTTTTTTCTTGTAGTTGATATTCCTCCTCACTATGGAATGCTACTCTCCAAAAAGTGGAGTGTTGCAATGGGAGGTAGCCTACAATGTGACTTTTCCTATGCCACTTTTCATATAGGTGACAAAGCTATTAGGGTAGATAGGGAGATAAGGGTCAACCATATGTTAGGGGATAATATTGATAAGGATTCTACTTGTTTCTTAAATAGTAATGTAAATGCATTAAGAGCATACTTGATTATTCAAGGAGTTGAGAAACTTCCACATGAAATTGCACATGAAGTAGAATATTGCATGGACTCACAGATATTGTGGACCATGTACTTTGATGGGGCAAGTTCTAGGTAATGTTCATGAGCTGGGGTAGTTTTTGTATCTCCATAGAATAATACTTTTAGATATTCATCTACCCTAAATTTGTCATGTACCAATAACATAGTTGAATATGAAGCACTCTTACTAGGATTAAGAGTTGCAACTGATCGTGGGACAAACAATTTCCATGTTGTTGGTGATTCTGAGTTAGTAGTCTCTCAAGTAAGAGAGATATATGCATCCAAGAATAAGAGGTTGAAGTAGTACAGGAATGTTCTATGGGACCAAATTGAATTATTTGATGTTTTTGGCATCTCTTGGATGGAAATAAGTAATAACAAGATTACCAATTAGTTAGCAAATATAGTCATTAAACCTAAAAATATATCATTTGTTGGTATTTCACAGATTGAAGTACAAACTAGGCCATCAATTCCTGATAATATAGGACACTAGAAAGTTATTTGAAGATGATAAAGATATTTTTAATTTCTTTTCAAATGAAGAAAAATATAATGGTCAAGAACTTGACTGTAGTGCTTTAATTGAGACAACTGATGGGAAAGAGATAATCTTTCACCAAGAGATTTTACAATTGGAAACTAACAAAGTACTTAAGGGATTGGTAGTCTTAGAAAGTATGTTTGATAACCAAGATAGAGTGAAGTTAGAGTTTAGGTATCACAAACCACAATAACTCTAAGAAATAAATCTTGGTACCTCTGAAGCTCTAAAAAAGATTTATAGTGGTCCAAAAAAAATTGCTGAAATTAGGAAAGTTTTAATTGCTCTGCTAAGAAAATATAGAAATGTTTTTGCATGGTCATATGATGAACTCAAAGCATATATAGAAGACTTGTTTCAACATCTCATAACACTTAAGGAGAATGTTAAACCTTTCAGAAAAAATTAAAGGCTAGTAAACCCCACCTTAGCTCCCAAAATACAAGAAGAATTAATGATGCTAAGGGATGGAGGAATAATTAAGCCAATTAGACACTCTGCATGGGTATCAAACTTAGTTCTTGTTAAGAAGAAAAATGGAGATATAAGTCTTTGTGCAAAATTCAAAAACTTTAAACATTGCTTCTTTGAAAGATAACTATGGTTTGCCTAATATGGAGGTCATGTTGCGACAAGTGACCAGTTCAAAATTAATGTACATGATGGATGGGTTTTCAAGTTCCAAATAGGTTCTTGTGAATTAAAAAGAGTAGTTTAAAAATCCTTTACTAGTCCATGGGGCACATATGTTTATGTAAGAATGTCATTTGGGTTAATCAATGCAGTGGCAACTTTTCAGAGGGTCATGGATGTAGCTTTCCAAGATTACATTGATAAGTTTATGGTAGTGTACCAAGATGACATTATAGCATATTCAAAAAGGGATGAGTGTAACGCCCCGCCAAGGGATCCAAAAGAATTAACCTAAAGTTTCACTAAGTTTGCTAAATATTTTTTTTTTAAAGTAAGAATGTAAAACATACACATCAAACACATAGTAGCGGAAGCAATAACATGTAATCATCGACAACCATACATTGCAAGTTACATTTCCTAAGGATCCCAAGACGTTGAGTCACATTTAAATTTAATTAATTCTAAGTCTAACAACTATCACATACATATGAAAGAATAATCAGAAAGTCCCATGTCCATAATATATATTTGTTCCGAATGCCTCTCGGCAAATTAATTCGGAATGCTCAATCATCCACTGTACAAGTCACAGGGTATGAAGGCTTAAAAGAATATACATATGTAAAGATAAAGATACAACATCCTCAAATCCATGATACAAGGAACAGTAAAATATATAAATCTATTCACCATACATGATACATCCATACATCCATAATGATAAAACATCTATCATAAAATCTAACCATCCATCATAATAATCCAAGAACATAGTGAAGATAAATGCCAATCACGAAAACTCCAACCACGGTGACCATGGTACGGATCTCAATGGTAAGAGTAAAAAGCACTACCACCCGACCGCGTGGAACCTAAATGGTCCACTCCCACCGTGCTGAGGAGATAGTCTCAAGTCCCAAATAGGATAACAAAACCTATAATCATAAATACTCTCGAAGTCCAGGAAATCCTATAAGTATGCTAACTCAAGGGTTCCTAAAATGATCGACATCTAAATCCCAGAGGTACCACAAGACACGTAGGAAACCTAATATGCAAGCGAGAAAGTGTCATCGCAAAAGTCACGTAGAAGTTACCGTAGCAATCCCTTAGGAATCTCGGGTCCCTACTGATCCCTGTGGCCATTAGTATCCTCTCGTACTGACGAGGCATACTATGGAATGCAAGGTCGTAACCAAGCGTTCTCTCTACCCCATCCTAGTCTGTACTAGCACTCAAGGCATGGGAGAGAACATACAATTATCTTATTAGGTTCATTTTCCCTTATTTAGTGTAAATGTTTTCACTTATTAAAACAACTTACAATGGGTTACTCCAGGCAGCCTCTTAGGGCCCCGATCCCCATTGCAAGCCACTTCCCGACTCTACACATAGATAACCTACCCTAGGCTCATGAAATTATAAATCAAAGAATCATAGTAAAACCACCTCAGTCCTATACAAGCAACTGAAAAGACATCATAAAAGATAAGCCACAAAACTACATCAGTTCTTCATGAGCAACAGATAAGCACCAAATAATAATCATATGACCACGACAGTTCTCTATCAGCAACTGAAGGCATCAATGATAAATCATGAAATCCAATGGTTCTCCAATGAGCAACCAGAAAGTATCCCAATAGTAAATTACAATACTGATCGAAGACTCCAAAATGGTCAAGTCAAAACATGACATCATCAAGAACATAACAAACACTTCAGTCCTCTCAAGCGACCGAAAAGCAATCCAAGTATAACTGATCGAGACTCAAAAATGGTTATCAATATAACTGATCGAGACTCGAAAATGGTTAAGTCAGGTATCTCAAATACATACACCTCAGCTTCACACAAGGAAATTGGAAAGCAATAACAAACAGTAAATACATCCATCATAGAGCATACTATCACATTACCTTGGTTGGTTTGAAAAGATCGAGAACAAATCATAACATCACATTCACAATCACCGAGCCTCTGGTAACAACCTAAACTGGTCAATACTAGAACAAACCCTAAAACCTCAAAACATAGACAATATAACAAAACAATATAGTTCATATTCTCACTGCTAGATTGATTTGAACGTATGTAATCAGGTTAAGTGTAATATTTTTGTTTCTAGTTTAATGTATGCTTTCACGAAAATAAGTTCACAGTTTGACCTACTCGTTAACCCATTTGTCTCATAATTAACATATAAATATAACCCATATAGATATTCGAATAAAATTGTACAATTACTTTACTTTTGATTCTAAGTCAATTAATCAATATAATTAGAAGAAACTTATTTATTTAATTATTGAAATGATGACCTATTATTTTAAAGAAGAAATTTCAATTTAACTAAAAATCAATCCTATATAAATCTACAGTTCTATTAACAATTTTCATTATTAATTAAATTTAATTAAACTAATTTCAATTAATCTAATCAATAATCACTGTTCTTAATTACTTATTTTAATATCTACATTAATTACTAATTTATTAATATTTATCCAAAAATTAATTAATAAATTAATACTTACAAAAAAAAAACTATATTAAATGCATTAATATTTAATTATTAAATATTAATAAAGATTATTATTAAAACATTATTAAATTCAAAAAAAAACATATTAAAATTTATTAATAAAAGTTTTAAATATTAATAAAAACCCTTTTTAATAACATTAATTTAATTAAAAATCGAATATATAAAAAAAATTGCGTGATTTTTTTAAGCCCCGCCGGCTTATACACAAAGGCCGCCTGCGGCTTGCCACAGAGGACTGCGGCCGCCGGCAGTACTCTGTACTGCCGCTGCCGCAGTACTCTGCGACAAGGATGGCAGAGCTGCCGGAGCGGTACAGGGGGGGTGTGGGTATTCCCGCCCCCTCCCAAAAAATTATTATTATTATTATTTATTTTATTTTTTATTTTTTTTTTTTTTTTTTTTTATTTTTTTTTTTTTTTTTTTTTTATTTTTTTTTTTATAAACATTCACATATGTAATCTAATAGAGAAAACAATATTAACCATTCAAATTTTCAATCTATAATTTTAATTTTTTTTTTTTTTAATTTAAAATTCAACCCTTCCCCGTTCAAATCTAAATTTCTTTAATCTATCGAACGAGGATTCCTGATCACTCTTTTAATCTCTACGTATGTCGAATATATTGACAAGCATTTAATAATTTACAATATTGAAATATTGAAGCTTTCATCACAAAGAATTCAAATGTACAATCCACAAACACGAAGAAGATAGGAAAGAGAAATTACGTATTTAATCAACAATCAAAGCACAAGACCCTACCTGGTCCTGATGCTAACATGAACCCTGGAAAAACTGTGAGAGAATTTGCTCCTCTTCAATTACTTTTCTCTAAAAATCTTTCTTAGAATTCCTCTTCTGAAATTTGCTTCCAAAAGTTGTCTCCCAAAATTTTTGTCTTCCCAAATTCCTTGTCCAAATTTTGTGTCCCAATTCGTCTCCCTCAAAAATAAACCCCCAAAGTTGTGATAAGCAAATTCTCCTCAAATCGGGGCACTAATTGTGCGTTCACCCGAGAAGACTCATTGCATAACTCATTAACTCCCAATTAACCTTTATTATCTTTTTCTTTTATTTTGCATTCATCTTTCATGCATATTAAGTTGAATTATTAAATAACTTTATTCAATATTCCACTTGACTTCTATTTTTAATCTTTATTACTTTTAATCTCATGCGCACTTTATGAAATTAAAGTAACATTATTATTTTCTATTATTTAATCTTTTAATAAATTTCTTTTATTTAATCTTATGCATAAATCATGCGAACTAGAATATTTTATTAAATAATTTATATTTTCACTTTTTAAATTATTTTAGAAACTAAATTGATAAAAATATTTATTAACTCAAATAATAATAATATTTAGCATTTATTTAAAAATGAACTCTAAATATATTATTATTAAATTAACTAAATATTATCACGTTCTAAATTATCCTTAAACTTTTATCTCCAAATCTAATTCTTTTTATTTAATTAATTTCTCAATTAATTAAATATTAAAATATCATAATAATTTTTTATTAAATTAAATCATTAATTAATCGTTTTAATTAAACTTAATTAATAGAAAATACATCAAGGACTCATAAAGCAACATATGAAAACCCATCATAGAAGAACACATACTAAATCAAACAAAAAGGGTTATAATCACGAAATAACATCATTTGATGCATTCGGAGGGTACTTAACTCAGATACTTGTTCTAATTATCAATTAGGACAATTGGCTAAAGGGTTTAGGATTTGGACTTAAGAGTTTATCTCCCCTCTCTTACCATTGAGATAATGCGATAGGGTATGCTTATCCTGGCAATTCAGGGAAGTCGATACCTGGTACCTGCAACCTGCATAAAATTCACGCATGTACAGACACAATATTCTAAGCTAAACAGACAATGGCAGGAAGTGGTGCATCGTGTAGATCCCGACTAGCAGGTGACTACGACTCCCTTCCTTAACCACATCAGAAACACCATACATAAAGAAAACAAACACGCACACCATACACATGCAGTATGGGGTAAGTATCCATAAGAAAGCACGTGTGATAATAAACCATATAACTAATCATCATTGATAATTGAAAACATTGAATAATCATCATACATGCATGAAATATAGAGTACCAAGTCATCTCATCATATAATAAATTGAGTGTAAAACAACATCTAATAATCTGAAAGTAATGCTACTAAACATCAAGTATAAAACTGGCCTAAAAGAGTTTGGCAATGAAGACTGAAATGCGACTTAGGGGCAGGCACTACAATGAGGACCATTGTAAACACTTGGAGAAATTTTTTATTAAAGCCTTCGAATATGGAGTCTCCTTGAACCTAAAGAAATGCACATTTTGGAGTAACAAAAGGAAGATTTTAAGCTCACTTAGTATCAAAAGATGGGATAAAGATTGACCTTGAAAGAGTAGCTACCATTGATAAAGTTCCCAAGCCAAAAAATGTAAGAGGTGTTAGGATTTAACCACAGAGAGAAATAATAATTACATGCAAATATGAACAATATCAAAAAATAATAGATTGAACATAAGAGAACACAAGACAGCAAGATTTAACGTGGTTCACCCAATCCCTGGATTATGTCCACCAACAACAAGTCCAATATTATTATAATATAGTGATTACAACTTGATTAAAATCTGTAATCCATTACAACTCAATACTGTCATAAGAATCAATTTTTGCATCACACATTATGAAAATCCCTAACTCTAAGCCTTTTTTATACAAGTTTTTTGATGCTTACAAAATTAGAGCTAGAATAATAGAAAAATAGTACCCAACACCTTTTACAATATAAGGTCATAATTGTTCTTGAATATTGATTTTTCTCAAAAATATTCAAAATAGAAGTGTTAGTGAAATAGGATTGATTATCATGTTCTGTAACTTGTAATAGCACTTGTGAAGTTTTATGTATTTTTCAAGTTACTATTACAATGAAATATATATATGATATAAAGAGGCATGCCTCTTGAAGAGACATGTCTCTTTAATATATTAACTTACATTAGTTATAGTTATAACACAATAATATACTCTCAATATATTATAATGAAATATATATAATAATATATATGTAATAAGATATATATATATATATATATATATATATATATATATATACATACATATATATATATATATATATATACATACATACATATATATATATATATATATGTATGTATATATATATATATATATATCACTCTTAATATAAGTTAATTATTCCATATATAACATTGTCATATATTATATATCTCATATATTATATATCTCATATATATAATATAATTTATCCAACAGAATTATAACATTAACAAGAAGGAACAATATAACCTGTACAAAGACATACAATGCATACTTTCACACCTTTTTATACTACAAGGGAACCTTTTGAAACCTTCCAATTTTTATCATTAAAAGTAACTACACAACCCTAATCATTGAGTCGCCGTACTGAAATTAAATTCCTACTCAACCTTGGAACTTATCTTACCTTATGTAGTAGCCAATTATTCTCATTCTACAACCTAATCTTAACTTTTCCCTTTTCAACAATCTAAAAGGGTTCATCATCCCTCAAATAAAAAAGCCCAAAATCCCCTTGGATTTAATCAATAAAATAACTTCTATCAAATGTAGCATGAAATGAAGCACCAGAATCTAAAACACATGAGTCATCAACACTTTCTAAGGATAGAAACAAAGCATCCTCTTCGAATATGTTACTTACCACATTTGCCTCCTTTTTTCCTTCTAGTTTATCTCCTTTACTATTCTTTCAAGTCCAACAATCTTTATCCTTATGCCCTATTTTTACTATAGTACCAGCAATCTCTCAGTCCTCTAGATTGAGACCTCATCCCGTTTGACTTTCCTCTTGATTTCCCATGATTTTCAAAATTATCTCCTCTTTCAATTATTTTGCCTCTGCTTTATGCGTTCAAAGAACTTCCTGAAGTAGATCCACTTGAGGTTTCCCTATAAGTTTCCTCACTCAAAATAGCACTGATCACATCATCATATTTCAGGGGATTAGATCCAAAAATAGAATTACTCACAGCCCTTACAAAGCCATTCCATCTTTTAGGTAAAGAACACAAAATCAAGAGAGCCCTAATTTCTTCATCAAAATTAATACCCATAAAAGATAACTAACTAGTAATAGTGCTAAACTCATTTACATGATTTGCAATAGATCTACCTTGTGTCATTTTCATATTAAATAAATGCTTCATGAAAAATACCTTATTTGAAGCGAAGGGCTTTTCATACAGTTTCACTAGGGTTTCCATCAACTCTTCTATCATCTTCACTTTTGTAATGTTAAATGTCACTGATGGTTCCAAGCATAATCAAACACTTCCAAGTCTTTTTTTTATCTAAAATCTCCCATTCCTCATTTTTCATAGTTCCCTAGTTCTTATTTTTTCCTTCCAATGGCTTCCATAAATCCTTCTAATAGAGATTGTCCTCTGTTTGCATCTTCCATAGCTGAAAGTTTTTCTTATTAAACTTGTCAACCCTTAGCTTACCCTCATCTACCATCACTCCCACTCAACCATAAGACTCCCACTCAACTATGAGACCTTCTTGCAGAGGATCACTAAAAAAATGATGACAATCTAAGTAAAAAAATGATGACCAACCTGGCTCTAATACCACTTGTTAGGATTTAACCACAAACAAAAATAACAATTACATGCAAATATGAACAATATCATAAAATAATAGATGGAACATAAGAGAACACAAGATACCAAGATTTAACATGGTTCACCCAATCTCTAGGCTATATTCACCAACAACAAGTCCATTATTATTATGATCCAGTGATTACAACCTGATTATAATCCATAATCCCTTATAGCTCAATACCACCACAAGAACCAATTTTGGCATTACACATTATGAAAATCCCTAATTCTAAGCCTTTTTATACAAGCTTTTTGTTGCTTACAAAATTAGGGCTAGAATAATAGAAAAATAGTAGTCGACGCCTTTTATAATATAAAGTCATTTTTGGCTTCAAAGGTGTTGACCCCGAAAACCCCCATGGCGACATTAACCCTCAACCCCACCCTGTACTGTGATAGAGAGTGCACTTGGGCCATTGCCCCAAGAACTCTCAACCTTGTCTTAGGGGCATTGCCCTAAAACCTTCATAGAAATAATTTGGAGGGAAACTGTGCCAAATAAACCTTTGAGCCTGATTAGGCTCCACATCACCACAAAAGGAATATAATCTTTTTTAGGAAAGTAAATTTTCTAGGAACATTTGTTACTAATTTTGCTAAGATTAGTAGGCCAATATCTAAAATTCTCAAGAAAGGAGCCTTTAGAATCTTTTTAGAAATTAAGCTTGTCATAAAGAATGCACATGTCCTTGGGACTCCTAATTATACAAAGCCCATGCATATATTTTTCTTTTCATATTTTCAAAGTATGGTAACGGTCCTATTGTAGAAGAATGAGGAAGGATATGAACAACCTATTTCATTCTTTAGTAAGTCTCTTCAACCTATAGAATTAAAATATGAGATATATAAAAAGCATGCTTATGCCTTAGTAAAAGTTGTCAAAGCCTTTAGATGTTATCTTGTAGGTGTCACTACTATGGCATTTTTACCAAGTGCAATAGTTAAGGATATTTAATCTAGTAGGAGATGCAGGTGGATTAATAGAATTCAAGAATTTGAAATTGACATCCAAATTACTAAATTGGTAAGGGGTCAAGGATTAGCAAAAATCATGGCTCAATCAAACCTAGATGCCAACCAAATAAACATGGTAACAGAAGATTTAAGATCATGCATTCGTGATATGGATCACTATGAGTGGTAAACTAATGTTTTAATCTACTTACAACACATGGAAGCCCCACCCCACCTAACAAACAATGAAAATAGAAGTACAAAATTGCATGCAATTAGATACATCATCATTAACAATAATCTGTGGTGGAGAAAGTTTGAAGGAGTATTGCTAAAATGCATTGATAAAGAAAAATATAAGGAGATATTAAATGATATGCATTCAGGAGTATATGGAGAGCATTATATGGCTAAGACTACTGCTCACAAGATAATAAGAGTTAGATTTTGCTGGCCTACTATTTTCAAAGATCCACAACTACTTACTAGAAAATGTGATGCATGTCAAAGGTTTGCAAGTAAGCTAAAGTTTTCTAGAAATACACCTTTTCAGCAATGGGGCATGGACTTTATAGGTCAGAGATCTCCCAAGTCAAGTATTGGTTACTCCTAGATCCCTAGATCCTAGCAGCAATAGATTATTTTACAAAATGGGTGGAAGCCATTCCTATAAGAAATGCTACCAGAAAAGTAGTAAATAACTTTCTTTTAAATAATATCATAACAAGGTTTGGATGTCCTCAATAGAGTGTAACTAATAATGCAATGTTCTTTAGATCAAAAGAATTTATGAAATTCTATGATAAATATGGCATAACTAGGTCAACATCCTAACCTTATCATCCATAAGGAAATGGACAAGCTGAATCTACCAATAAGAGCTTGTTAAAAATTATAAAAGGGACTTTGGATGAAAATAAAAAAACATGGGATTCCAAGTTACAACTAGCAGTTTAGGCTTATAGAGTAACAGTGAAGAAAGAAATAGGTGTTGCACCTTTTGATCTTGTATATGGAATCTAGGTTAGAATGCCTAAAAACTATTTAATAGGCCTATACAACTACATTCAGATATATAATGAAAATATCATTGCTGATATGCAAAAAAGAATGGATAAGTTGGTAGGACTAATAGAGACCAAGAAAGAAATCTCTACCAACAATGCAAAGTTACAGTTGTAGATCAAACTTATGTATGACAAAAAGATAGTTGTTAAGAAGTTTAGACCTAAAGACCTAGTTCTAATGTGGAATGCTAGGATTGAAAACAAAGGTAAACATGAAAATTTTAATGCTATATGATTAGGTTCTTATTTGGTTGATGTTGTATGGGGAGAAGATTCATATATTCTGAAAGATTTATCTAGTGATATTCTTGAGCTGGCATTTCATGGTCAGCTTTTGAAAAGGTATTTTTCTTAAAATACTTGTTTTTTCCATGAAGAGTACTTAAGGATTTATACATTTTTTAACTATCAGTACCCTATAAATTCTTTCCCTGTGTGTTCTCTATATATAAGTTTCTTTACATTGTCTCTGTGTTCTCTAAAAAAGTTGTCATCTTGAGAATCATGTGTGTGGTCTACTTCTACCAAAAATTCTAAATCCTTGCATGGATATAGGTTATCCATCATCCCCAAATAGAGCCACTATTGGCTTAGTTTTGCACATGATAAAATTGTTGCAAATATTTTTGTGAAAATCTTGGTTTACACTTGTTTTATTAGGGTTTGAGTTTTCATTAGTCTTTTTTATCTTGGAAAGGGGCAGTTTTTATTGGTTTCCCTAGTTCTTTTTTTCCCTAGGTCCAATGTATGGTTTATTTTCTTTTAAAAAAATCAAATCATACATGGGAAACCCTTACAAAATCCTAGATGCTTTGAAATATGCCTTTTATTATAAATTTTTCACGTGCTCTTTATTTTAACCTTTCTTAAAAGTCTTTTTAAGCATGTGAGTCATAATTGTTGGATCCTCGAAAGATCAACAATCCTCTCTTTGTCACAAAACAAAGATTTCTATTTTTTAAGCAAGGCAAGAAAGTGATAGAGTGACATATGTCCCACTGGGTCCCTCTTTTCTTTCTAAGAAATAAAGGCATTATTAATTTTTGTAAGAATTTGGTATAGCTCTGATACAATGTAAGAATTTTCCTAAGGAAAGAATCAAATGCCAAGATCTAGAAGATCAAGAGATAGCACAAGAGAGATAAGAAATGATCAAATGAGAATGGATTAATTAGATAATTGGATGAATACATCATAGAAGTGCCTTGTATATAAAGGCAATCAAGATGACTAGGAGTCATGCAAAGAGATAACCAACAACTAAGCACATGTCCATCAAGAGTGGATCATCCTCCATTGTGCATGAATGTACGTGCAACAATGAGATGATAAGAATGTAAAGGTGTATCTCATAAGGAAATGTAGTAGAAAACATGTGCTCAATTGGAGTACAAACTACTGTGTTTCCTACATGATAACTCATATGAAAATTCATTAAACTAAGTAAAGTGTAAATAGTAAATACTTATTTACACCAACACCTCCTTTAAGTGCAACTTGGGAGAATGTAATTATCTCACAAAAGCTAAATAATAATGCAAGATGGGTCTTAGCTACTAGGCCATGTTAGGTACCTAGGTACAAGATGTAAGTGCAAAAAAGTATGCAATGTAATCTCTCATAAAGTGAAGCAAGAGAGAAAATCACATGGGAAAAACCCCCCTCCAAAAAGAGAGATAAGTAAAAATAAAAGAAAATGAGAGAGAAGAAGACCTCATGTGAGGAAAAGATCCCCCCCCCCCAACCTGATAAGAGAGAAGAAGAGGAAGATAGACCAAGTAACCTCCACTAATGTAGAATGCACACCAATGGTAGATGCTATAGGCTCAATGTAGAAACTCCTGCATGTGTGTAGAACAACATTCTTACCATTAGGAAGAAAAAAAACCAAAGGTGTATCAAAGAAGCCTCCCTCATGTGTAGGACGAAACCTCAAAATGTATGAAATCTCTAAAACCTGCTCAAGTGTCCCCATGTCAATATTGAATGGTGTCTCTTCCAAATCATGTGAACTACACTACTCTTCTGAAAAATAAAAATAAGGGTCAACTGAGGATGAACATAGAGCATGTATCAAAGTCTCAAATACTCCTCTAAAAATAAAGTGACCTCCTCCAACTACTGTATCACAGGATCTATCATCATGTCAACCTCGGAAGATTGATCAAATAGAGAATGAAGATGAAGGTCAGCATGCTCCCTTGCAACAATTGAAGAAAAATCATCTTCACCAAAGAGAAGATGAAAGTCATCAACAGTGTCTCCCAAATCTGCAATGTAGGACTCCACAAACAAATTTGAAATGCCTATCAAGTAGTCATCCCATGGAATTGAGTCTGGAAGACAATGAATAGATGGAATATTAGTAGAAGGAGAATAAATGGATGGCTCAAGAACTTGATCAAATGTGAGAACACCTAAGTTCAAGTAGCCAAAGTTCTCAAAGTTTGAATCAACAATAGAATTATGATCAAAATCTACTGAAGAATTGCTGAGAAATAATTGTCATCATCATGAAAAATTTTTGAAAAGTAATATAGCTAAGATGCATGATTAATCACCCTTGTAGAAATGATCTATCTAGTCTCTAAGTTTGATAAAAATTGAATCAGGTATGAATTCCATAGTCCTTCTATCTCCATGAGTGAGTTGATAGATGGAAAGAAGATTATGACTTAGGTGAGGTATGCACAAAACATCTTTGAAGTATCCCTCTCCCTTATCAATAGTTCCTTTCCTAATCACATTCATGTAAGTATGATTTCCCATCAAAATAAGTGAAGTATGACAAGAATCAAATGATAAAAACATAGACTATGAAGATGCCATATGATGAGAAGCCCTTGAATCTAGAAGCCATCTCCTTGAATCTTGACTTGAAGAAGCTACTAAGGCTTGACCTTTTCAGATGTGATCCTTTCTTTTGTCAAAATATAAATGTGAAGAAGAGGGTGAAGTAGTCATTCTTGAAGGTAGAATAATTTGATTCTTCTTGAGAAGATTCTTGAGTTCATCAATTTCCTTCTTGTAACATTGATGTTCTTCATATCCGTTATTCTTGCAATATGCACAAGTAAGAAACTCCTTGGATGATTTACCCTTATTGTTGGAATTTTCTTATGGTGAGGAGGTTGAGTATTCTTTCTCTTTTTGTGAATTTTGTTTCTATGACTTTTGGTTCTTGTTAGACCCTTTTCCTTTATTCTCTTTACTAGCCACCAATGCTTTGGACTTTGAAGACTTGAGAATCCCCATGATCATCAAATTTTATTGTTCTACCATAAACATCTCTATGAACGAATCAAATGAAGGTATGGTCTAGGAAGAACCTAAGGTCAACTTATGAGTGTTGAAGCTCGAAACAAATGATGCATACTCTAGAAAAAGTTTTCTCATCAAATTATAGATCAATTTTTTATCCTCTACTGTAATTCCACAATCCTTAACCATTGACCTTAGCTCATGTGCCTTGGTGATATAGTCTTGAATTGTGCCAAACTCTTTTAGATCTAATGACATGAGATTTTCATCAAGTTGAAAACCCCTAGGTTTGTCTAATTTTGCATACAAGCTAGAAAACGTATCCCATGCTTCCTTTATTGCTTTACAATTATCAATCTGAAAGATAAGGTCTTCATGTACATACTTCCTCAAAGTACCAATAGTAACCTTATTGTTATGATTCCATTCATTTAGTTTATCAGGATTAGATGGTGCAACCATAGTTCCATCAACATAATAAATTAAACCTTTTTCCATCATTTTACTCCATGCTCTAATTTTCCATGTAGAAAAATTATGTGGAGTTAAAAGTGGAAACCTAGCTAAAAAAAAATAGAGGGCTATTTTGGCACTTTATACTTAGTGCATGTACAATTTCTACTTGTCAAAATGAACCAAAGTGGACTTTTGATTTTGATGGTTACAACATCAAAAATGAATCTATATCAAACTCAAAAATATAACACACAATATTTTTAAGGATCTAATTACAAGTGCCAAAATAGGCCAAAAATGAATAGATGCTGAAAGTACTATGCCTACTTAGAATTACTCCAAACTAATACCAATTATGGAAAGTAGACAAAAATTATGCACTTTCAAAAAAGAAAAACACCTAAATATGTGTCCAGATGAGCCTAAACTAAGCCTTTGAAGTTGCAAAAATTGGGATTTACAATTTTCAAAAAAATTCAAGAACAAGGATTGCAAACAACTTGCAGAAATGTATAGATCACAAAATTATACCCCGCAACAAAAAAAGTTACTTGAAAAAAGGAATATGTATGAGGGAGATATCTTTGTTTGAACATCACCTCTATAATTATTTTTCCTGAATAACCATCGTCGCGCCTCCAAAAATAAAATGACTCTAGATTTCACCTCGAATGTCCAATTTTGATGAAACAAAAGTTGATTTGAGGTTTTTTGACCTTTTGAATGTGATACCAACATCTATTTTACACCAGTAAGCTCCAATATTGACTTGTAAAAAAAACACTCTTCAATAGCTATGTAATGAAACTCCTATGGCTCTAATACCATGTAAGACTTTTCCTAGGGCAAGAATGAAATGCCAAGATCTAGAAGCTCAAGAGATAGCACAAGAGAGACAAGATATGATCAAATGAGAATGGATTAATTAGATAATTCGATGAATACGTCATAGAAGTGCCTTGTATATAAAGGCAATCGAGATGACTAGGAATCATGCAAAGAGATAAGCAACAACTAAGAACACGTCCACCAAGAGTGTATTATCCTCCATTGTGCATAAATGTACATGTAACAATAAGAGGATAAGAATGTAAATGTGCATCTCATAAAGAGATGTAGTAGACAACATGTGCTCAATTGGAGTACAAAAAATTGTGTTTCCTACATGACAACTCATATGAATATGGAAACTCCTAGGTGTCTACATGACAACTAATATGAAAATGTATTAACCTAAGAAAACTTAAGTAAAGTGTAAATAGTAAATACTTATTTACACCAACACTTTCTTTGAGCCATTGATTAGATTGAGGTCAAAGGGCTATCACATTCTCACTACATATAGTTGTTTGTTGTTTAAGAAAAGTGAGAATGTGAGCATTTGACATGTGTCTAATTGTGGCTTAACTTGTTGAAATGGATTGCTAATGGGGTTTTGTCAGAATATTTTCCAAGTAGCAAGTTTTTATTTGTTTGAAACAAGGGGCACAACAAAGAAAGGTTTTCTTTCTCTATCATTGATCAAGTATTAGATCGATAATTATCACTTTATCAAAGATTAAAGTTGTGAAGTTTTTAATAAAAGTGAGAAAGTGACATGTGGAAAGTGGTGGGTCATATCCATTTGACAAAATGCTAGCAAGACACTGTCAATAAAATATCCACCTGGCACATTGTGAGTCACCATGAATACAACATGCAATGAAGAATTTTAATTTCATCTGAGCCATCAGATCATTTTTGAATCGATGGACACCACTTTTTTCATGATAGAGTTGCATACTTTTTACCTAAAGAGAAAGTGATAACTTGACATGTATACTTAGTGGGACTTGATGCTACCAAAGGGACCTGCAACTAGAATTTTTTATCACCATCAATCAAAAAGGAAATCTAGGGCTATTTATTTTTTGCAAATTTGAGTTGCATGATGAATAGCCAAAGTGAGGAAGCATTATGTTTCCATGTGTCCATGGGTGCCACTCTTTACTTGTAATTGTAGAAGGATCTATGAATTGTTGATCTTGGAAGATCAATGGTTGTCTATTTCTCATATAAAAAAGTTGCATGATGTTTAAGCAAAGTGAGAAAGAAACTCAACAATGCATGGCACATTCTAAATGATGGTAAGGGCTTTCAAGGTTAAAACAGAGTCATCCAATTGTGATGAATCAACAATTAGTTTTCAAAGTTGCAACATGCTTTAGAATATAATTGTTGTAGGATTTAATGTCCATTAATGCCTATTCATGTGGAGGGGATGTTGCATAAAACATGAGTATCAATCCATTATCTAATACCTAATGATAAAATTTCAAGAGCAGAGCATAGAATCCCAACGAATTACTTCTTACTCAAGCAGCAAAGTGTTGAGTTTCAGAATTATAGGTATTTTGTGGGTAAGAACAAACATTATGTGATCGCTTGAGCTTTTTTTTTTTCTACACCTGTTCTTGCATAAATTCTAAAAGGATGCTTCCATGTCAAAAAAAATTTGGGAAGGAAAATTATTAGCTGAGAAACATTCATAATGATTTCTTGGAACAATTACCCCATTCCACAAATGAGATGGCGAAAGGGAGGGAATTGGTTCTAAAAAACCCTAGGTTATGGATTAGTGAGGGCTTGTATGATAGGGATAATTCATTAAGGGATACAAAAGTATCTATTGGAGGGTTACAGTTATTTAAAAAATGGTTTTTAGAAAGAAATCTAGACACCACTTTGAGCAATGTGTGGCAATCGGCAAGCTACTAATTCCTAGAGTGTTTTTTGATGATGATCTCTTGACTTTGATTGCAAAAAGATATGACCCTATATCTAGGTTAGTAAAGAATCATAATGGTGATAATTTATTCAAGGTTACACCAAAATTTATTAGAGAATTTTTTCATCTAAAGCCCAATCATGCATTACATGAACCAATTGATTTTGAAGATCTATAGATCTGTAGACTAGGTATGAGGCTCAGAGGGTGTATTTAAGAAATGGACAGGTGCAAGAACATTTTGTCAACATAGGAAAATTATTTTTGGTCTCACCAAATACTCTAAAACCATTATTGGGAAAATACTTTAACCCTAGATCGCAAGCATTATATTTCTCCTTCTTCAAGATTTTTGGAATGGATGAACAAATCACATCTAGGGCTTTATTGTTTTCATCATGGCATAGACATTGTAGTATGGTATGAGTTCAATCTTGAATTTTTCTACCTACTTATTACACAAAATTAATAATGGATTGATAGGTATAAGCAAGGCCAAAGTAGAGAAGCCTTTTTGTTGGTATTCAATGGTTATGTATATATGTTTGTATAAAGACCATTCTACATTTTCTAAGGAAATGAAATTAGAGATTAAAAGGGATGGAGAGAGGCTCCTTGTACAACTATGGAGTGAAAAAATGACTTGGGAGGTCACTGATGCCAGTTTTGTCAAGTTTGATAGATATTTCGCTACCAAATTGAGGCTTATACTAGTTGGAACTGTTTCTAGAACACCAAAACCCTTACTAGAATTACTAAGGCTAAAGGATTATGCAAAAGTGTTGAAGGTAAGTCATAATTGGGGAGACATAATTCCCTATTTGATTTCCACTATGTTTAGAGTATATGGTTCCTTAGGAAAATTACATGTCCATATCAAGTTCCTTTGAAGGTGGGGATTGCAAAAATTCTATCATAGATTGGGGGACTTGAAGAGGCAGAATTCGCTTGTCAATCAGTAGGTACAATTTTCCTAGGTTTCATTGTTATTCATAATTTTGTAATCACAAAGGATGGATGGAAACATTTGGAAAAAAAAATAAGATAGATATATGATGGCACAATCCCAATCTCAGTTTATACAGTTGGGGGTTTTTACGATATGTTTAAAGAAAGGATCAAAGCTAGATCTTATCAACATTTTGTATACTTTCCAAAAGATATAATTAGGAACAAATTTGTTTTGCAAGAACAATAGGTTAAAAAGTAAGATATATAGTAGGGTTCTTGAATTTATCAATGCTTTTGAACCTAAATATAAGCCCCTTCCTGATAAGAAATATTGGGGAGCTATGATAGACATGTTGATGAGCAATTTTGTTGGGTTCATGCAAACATTGAATGAAAAGAAAGCACTTCTCACCCAAAATCATCCTAAATAGGCCATTGAGGTAGAGAAAAGATTGACAAGTAGGAAAATCTTAAATTTGGGGTAGTATACATTACAAAAGAGGCCAGGTTATGTGGTGGCAAGAAGTGTACAACCAATAACTCCTTACAAGAGACAACTTTTTGAGAGCCCCCTTGTCACACCTACTGCCAAAAGATAGAAGTTAGAACAAGGTTCTTCTTCTAGGACTATGTAATACTTCCCTACACAAACCCCTCTTCACATTGAAAATGAAGTGTTCTTAAGGGAACAGATAAAACAAATGGGAGGAGAAAGTGATATTGTAATCACCATAGCTGATATAGAGAAAGGAGCCCTAGAAGAACCCCCTATGCCTACACTAGCCCTTACCATGGGAGATTTTAGAGGCAATGAAATTGACCCTATAGTGGAGGATGCATCTTATAAGTTCATAGATGATGAAATCTTTGTGAATTCAATAGCTTTCATGCAATTTTTATGGAGAAGTAACATTGGCATTTTTTAGGCAAGATGCAAAGCTATTAAAATAGAACAACCTAGCAGGCAGGATTCCAAAATTGAGTAGGAGGTTAATGCTAGTCTTATGGATGAATTTACACAAATAACTCCTAAGGGGGCTAGGCATTTACTGAAGGATTTAGGATTTTTATTGTTACCAGAGTGTGATATTGCTAATGCAATGATATTTGATACAGTAAGGAAATCAAAGCACACCCAGTTTAAAACTAAGAGGAAGTCCTACAAGCCCATAAGGGGTTAAAATATAGTGATGACCATAAATTTTTAATAATGTGCTCCATCCAAAGAAGAGACAAAGGTAGAATGCAAGAAATTTTAGATTTTGAACACACAGGAAGCCTTATTGTCTACGGAGTAGAGGAAGTGGACAATGAAAAGGTTTTCCAGATGACCAAAGAAATGGTGGATTTTGGGGTTGTGTTTGTTGCAAAGGATAAGAAGAAATTCTTGGAACTTAATACTAGATTTGAAAAGGTACTAGAGGCTTATAAGGAAAGAGGAAAAAAAATACATCAATTAGAGGCTCAGATTACTCAAATGGACAAGCAATTGGCAAAAAGAAAACTAGGAGAATCTAGCCAACCCAAATTACTTATCCTCCTCATCTTTTGATTCAACCTTTCAAGTCAACTCCACTTATAGAAATACTAGCTACCCCACAAGGGCTCCAAGAATGCACAATTGAAGAGCTTGAAGAAGAATGGGTTAAAATCTAGTCATTACATGTGGAGCTGAATATCCAATATGAAAATAAATTAAGAGACTCCATTATATATCTAGTAGATAGGATAGAATGACCTATATTTTATGAAAAATTATCAAGATTAATTATTATATGGGGTGAGATGAAGAATAATGAATGCATCTTGAAGCCAATTGTGAAAAAATGCAATAGTAGGGATGTTGATGTTACAATTCTATTTTGTTCAATCATTGGTCTTTGTTGTGAGCAAATAGAGAAAACTTTTGACACAACTAACAGACTCTCTAGTTTTGATAATAAGAGAGTTACATTGTAGAGAATTATCATTAACTATTTCTCAAAGTATCTTAGTGAAAATTTTGAACTTTTCCCTCATGCACTCAGGGTCATAGACATTTTGAAAGATAACAAAGAATGGGCCAAAGAGTTAGATGAATTAATGTGCCTCAAACGAGTTAACCTTGCCTAATCAAATTAGTTGATAGCTAAGGAAAATGATTAAAGTAGTATTGATCTAGATGAATTACAAATAGTAGATGCACCAAAAGAGACAAAAGAATGTTGTATTGTTGTAATGATAGAGGCATTTAGTCAAACTAATGATTTGGTAGGAAAATAATCAAGTGTAACTATTGGCTTGATAGTGCATGATGACTTGGAGGGAGTGTTAGTGTAAATAATTAATTATTATTACACTTTACTTAAGTTTACTTAGGTTAAATACATTATTTTATTATTTATTTGGTAGACACCTAGGAGTATGCATACTTATATAAGTTGTCTTGTTGACAACACGAGAGTTGGCAACTCATTTTAGTACATGGGTTCTACAACACAGGAGTTTGCATAATCAACTAAGTTGTCATATAGACAACACAGTTGTTTGCACTCTTAATTAAGCACATGGTGTCTACAACATAATTTTACATGACACACCTATGTAAGCTTATCCTCTCATCATCACACTAACTTCTATGCTTAGTGGAGGATAATCCACTCTTGGTGGACATGTGCTTAGTTGTGAGGCTTATCATTTTGCTAACTCCTAGTCATTCTAGAGGCCTTTATATACAGGCACTTCTAGTGTACATGTACAACATCAATTATTGAATGATCTTATATCAAAAGATTAAAACATAATTTTTTTTCATATTGTTATTATTATTATACATTATTTTGTCCATATTGTGCTTTGTTCTTGAGCTTCTTGATCTTGGCGTCATTTTTCCCTAAGGAAAATTCTTACATGGTATTAGAGCTATACAAAATTCTTACAAGGAGAACCATGAGTTAGAATCAATTTTCAACTATTAGAACATAGTTCACCATAGGAAAAAAAAATAGTCACACAATCCAAGGAACAATTATTACATCTAGGCCAATCATCAAGTGAAACTTCTCAGCAGCAAGAGCTACATCAGAATTGCACTTACAAAAAGAAGAAACATTTTGTTGCACAAATTTTTGTCTTATTATGATAGTAACTTTTGTATGTAATATATTTTTTTCTTAAGAATAGTTATCATTCTTCTCTTAGCTTAAATCTTGTTGCATCTCATGCTATATAAATGAGATCCTAAGGCTGGAGAAATGGTTCAAACTCTTATGTAATTTTTAGTATTTTACTAGTCTTTCATTCGTTCTAGTTTTCTTGATGTTAACTTTATGATGTATATTTCTCTACATATCTAAGAGTACATTAACATTGAAAGATCATGTTGTCTTGTCCTAAATTTTTTTGAGTTTTACATTAGTGTTGTGTGGTTTTCAAAGAAAATTAATACAAAGGAGAGTTACCACCATATATATTTTCTCTGAATTTTGTCTCCATTGTTATCAGTTGGTTATCTTGAGGTTGTATGAGAAAAAAAAATCCAATTTAATGCAACTAGGATAGGTAGTATATCATTTTTCTATTGTTTTTAATTCAATGAATTAAGTAAATTCTTCATTAAGGTGATAGGATTTCTAGTCAGTGAGGAGGATATGCATAAGAATGAGGTTTAGGGTAAATTTTTGATAATATTAATTGTAATATAATTGATCAGATCAAACTTGTTGGGTGTACTCTGAATGCCAATGCATGAGGCACTGGTCATTTATTTAGTTTGCATGAGGAGAGATCATAGAAATGCATGAAATAGAAATCTACAGTTCAATTCAAATTTTCTTTCATGTATGAACAATATAATAGTTGTTTAGCAATTGTTTGCATTTAATCTCTGCAGTGTTATGGTTAGCTGATATAACCTGGACTTACCTATAAATATAAGAAGAATTATGGCCAAATATCTACTATAAGGGATAAGTATTATGAGTGAATATCAGTAAGAGAGTGAAGTGTAAAGATAATATCTAGTATTGAACCCTTTTATCCCTCAGGTGCACCCACCTTGGTTTTGTAGAAGAGTAGAAAATCATGATGATTTTGTTGAAGTTGGGTCATGATCTAAAGACTTCTTAGTTGAACATAGAAAATAGCTAACCCTTAGAAAAAATTGTTCTTCATAATCCTGATATCAAGTATTTTTTGGTTTTGTAGTTTTAAAACACCAACAAGTTCCTTGTCAATCCAAGAATGTGGGGATTAATTTGGACTTTGGTAAGAACTTTTCTAAGCCTGAAACTCTGCCTAATGGAGGAAATTTTGAATCCATCTTTCAACCCATGGATAGTCTAGTGCCAATGTTAAATGACAACCTTCTTGTTGAAGAAGAAGATGTTGCATTAAAATTCATGTCATCTATCCAATAAGATGTCTCCTTTTACATTAATCTGAATATGAAAGATAAAGTTTCATTAGAACCTCTCTCCACTTTCAAGCCCTTTGAAAATTTTTGTCTATTTCAAGATAAAGTCCTCAATGACGAAAAGATAGAAATGCATATGGGGAAAGATTCTTGTCATGCTAAAACTCTAGTGGAAGGAGAAATGGTTAAAGTTAACCTCCAGCTTGTGGGTGACTTGGTTGAGATGTTGAATGATACTACTCTCAATGAGGAAGAAGAAAAAATCATATGCAGATTTTTATCATCTCTTGAACAAGAAGATGCCTCTTTAAATAATCTAGGTATAGATTTTAAAACAAAGAAGTTTTAAGAGGTTGTTTGATGATTCATTCTTCCATTCTTTTGGGTGTGAGTTTATTTATTTAGATTGTGAAAATAATGATGATACACTTGCAAAATAAGGAGATAGAATGTCTTAGATATTTGACCATGACTTGATTCTTAATGGAGATCAAGAAAATTTTAATGATAGAATTGATCCCATGCTGGCTGAATTTTCTCTTTTTGATAAAATAAGTCATAATGCTCATGATTATGAAAATGGATGTGTTGTTGTCAATGGTTGTCCTAAGGACTATCTTTCATCTCACACTGAGGTTCTTAAACAATGTTCTTTTCAATTTTAGTTGAAATCTAGCTTGAAAGATGTTATCGACAAGCCTTTGGAAGGTAAAGAATACTATGATGAAATGTGGTTGTTTGGGAAGGAGTACTTGGCCCATATTGCTGCATGCAATTAGCTTGATATCCAATACTGAAGAAGTCACCAGAGAGCTCTATTTTTGGGGTACTTCATTGATGTATCATTTGTTGCTCTGAAAAGGTTCTTATTTCTCCTAGTAGGTGGATGGTTTTATGTGAGTTTTTCTTGCTTCTAGTTTCTATTATTGGAAATGTAATACAAACTAGGTGATTAAGAGGGGGCTGAATTAGGAACCACTTAAAATTTATTCACTTTATTCACTTTGTTAAGTTTTCTAATAATCTTGCGTGCAAGAAACATAAAATAATAAAGTAATAATAGCATAACATAATAATTGGTGATCCATAAACCCTCCAAGTAGAAGGTAAAATGAGGGTGGGGATGACACCCACAATGCTTCACTACAGTAGTAATAAAGTTGGCATGTTAAGGCTTACAATTGATCACTTCTGGAGATCTTACTTTGTTAAGAGTAATAAGCATTGTTAGGTCCACCTTTTGAAAGGATGTATACAATCCAATTAAGTATGTACTCTGCTAGAAATTTATATAAAGGACTACTAGGTCCACCTTGTTAAAAGATTTGGGACTAATGCAACTGTTTGGATGAATCAGTGGATTGATCTCTAATATGCAACTATGATTGCTAATGAAGATCCTTTGAAGTAAACTAATCACTAACTATGATAAATGATTCTCTTCATTTCCTTGGATTTCTTGTAGCCTTATAAATAATATTCTCTTTCATATTCACTTCTATACAATGTTCTTCAATTACAATTATTACATACTTGGATTAAAAAAATTACTCATACTTATATTCATCCAAATAATTTCATCATAGGTTGGCTACAACATTAACAATTCCAAAATAAAATTACCAAGTTGGATCAGTGTTGTAACTTGGGTCCAATGACTTACTTAGGTGATATTGAAGATACTTGGGCAATACTGTCACCTTGGCTAACTTTGGCACTCGATTGATATTGGATGCTTGGTTCATATTGATCACTCGGTAGACAATGGTGACTCAGTTCACAATACTTTGCTAGCTTGATCATTGTCTTGGAACAAGGATACTCTACTAACTCAATTCACACTGGAGCTCAATAGATAATGTCAACTTAGTGGGAACTGTCAACTCGGTTGACACTACTTACTTTATGCAAGGTTAACATTTTTTTCTTGGTTCCTTTAAGAGCTTAGTTACTATTGTCTTTCATTATGACTAAGCATTTTGACACTAATTGACAATATATCTTGACATGAGATTAACAATCTCCCCCTTTGGTATTAGTGACAAAAACACTTATCATGTATAAGATCTAAAATCAAAATGTCTTCAGTCAAGTCCCCCTAAGAGTATGCTTTGTTTCTATAACTCAGTTTGCATTAGAGACTTTGCAACTTAGTTTGAACTAAAAACTTTGTTTTCAATTTTTCAAAATTGTTTTTATTTTTTTGCTTTATACATATCTTTCTTTTTGTACATATTTTTAGCTTCCTATACATATCTCCCTTTACATGTGTATAAATATGTACATATACTTCCTTTATATACTTTCCCCATTTTGTATATTATAATTTTACCCTTGTATACTTTCCCCCTTGTTTTTGTTACAAATGCCAAAAAAAATTACAAAGTTATGCCAAAATTAGAAAGAAAATCATGGTATACCTTCAACATTACAGACAAAGTCTTAGCCCAATTATCTTGAAGTACCTTCAAAAGGTGTAGATCAATCTAAAACTATGCTGATAACTCAAACATGTGATCTATAACTAATAGATTTGTGTCTTTGTCCAATGTCCTTGCATGATCCATTCTCTTTTGCATGGTGCCCATGTGGGGAAGTATCATACTTTGTATATCAATCAATGGTTCCCTTATTTTGGCATCTTCTCTTAGTAGTTCTTCTTGAAGATCTATCAAAAATATGGTTTTTACAAAATGATTGGAATAGAAGCTTTGATTGAGTGCTAACTGATTTGTACTATCCTTCAAGTCCATGTCAATCTTGGCAAGTTTCTCTTTTATTTCCTTGGTAAAGTTAGTGAAATCAATGAATTTTACAAATAAAGATACAACATTATTGAAAATAATTTCTAATGCAAAAATTAAAGTCAATAGTTCTACTTAATCAATTGTTGTTGTCTATGCTACATTCTCTAGCACTTTATTCTCAAACTTCCTTTCATCTTTCTCAAGGAGTTTTTCCTTCCAATCAGTGTCCTCTTTGAACTTGTGAATAATATCAATTAATTGATCAATGATAGAGACCTTTTCATTCACCTCTATGGATAGAGCATCAACAAATATTTCTTTGATAGCTTCCAAAACTTTTCTTCTATCTCTTTTAGCCCTTAGCATCTGCTACTTGGCCCTTTTCTTCCACAATTCTCCCAAAATATCCATTTTTTCTTGAGATGGATTGGATTGGTCCTAGTTTGGGATCACAATCTCTTTGTCTAGATCTATGTCATCAACTATTTTCCCTTTTCTTTTTCTCTTCATAGCTGATGAAGAAATGATTTATTTACCTTTTTCAACTGAGTTCTTCTCCTGTTGTAGCTCAATTAAGACTATGGGATTCTATTTCTTAGTTACCTATGGGAGATAGCTTGGTGAATGTTTAACAGTCTTCACTTTACTGCTTGGTTGAACTAGATTCAAATCAATAGATTGTTACTCAGGTGCTACTTTAGGTGGAGTGGTAGGAAGAGATGTCATGATCTCTACAACAATCTTCTCAACATTAGAATCTTCAATTGTCTAAACCTTTGGTAGGTCTCCATCTTCCTTGATATCAAAAACTTTTTTCCACATCTTTGTTATGAACTACACAAAATCTTCTATCTTATTTGACAAATCTTGTAAAACTTTAAATCTAGGAGTATGTCTACTTTCATGATTTGACATTGCCTCCTCGATTTCTTTGTTAGAGAGATTAGGCATCAATTTTCTTAGAGTCTGATCTCTTATGACTTTCTCTATTTTTATTGCATTGACCCAATGATGAGAGATAACCTTTAGTAGGGCTTTAAGAGCTTTCCCTTTAAGTTTTTAAGGGTCATATTCCACTTTTCCATTTTCTCAACCATTGCCTCTTCAATCTACTTTTTCTCATCTTTGCTTCTTATTTCATATTTTAGGTATCTAAAATCTACAACTCCATTACCTTCTTTTAATGTTTCTAGTCTTTTTTCAAAGGTATATGGTGGCTTCTTGAGAGAGATAATTGGGGTGTTATCTTCATCTTCATCCTCATCCTCATCCTTGAGTTTTAATTTCTTTCTTGGCTTTCTTGGCTTGGTAGTAGTAATCACAGGAATTGACCTTGTTGCTCTTTTTTGTGGAGGTTTAGATGGGGTCTTCACCTTCTTCTTGGGAGGTTCCTCTGCTTCTTCTTCTTCATTATCATCACTTTCCTCTTTATCTTCCTCTTCATCTTCCTCTTTTATATCATCACCCTTTCCTTCAATAAGCATGAGAGGTGTATTTGATTTTGCAACTTTCTTTTCAATGCTTTCTAGCCTCTTCTTTCCTCTCTTTATAATTTGAGGGATCTAAATCTCAAATGAGATTCTTATCTTTTCCTCCTCATATATTCCAAAATATATAGGCTTGGGGTCCACATGCTCATTGATGAGAGCCTCAATAACTTCCTTTATTTCATCAATATTTGCCTCATATGCTGGAGATTTTACCCTTGCCATCCTAGGTCTAGCTGCCTATATATGAACTTTTTCATAGTCAACCAGGAAGCATATATCCTAATCATAATCATCTACCAACTACTTACAGGTCCTAAGCCTACTCTGCATCTTCTCCTTGAAGCTATCAAAGTATGCATCCATTATGCCTTCAAATTTCTCACCCATCTCATTTATGTACTCATTAAACTTATACAATACTAAAATGTCCTTCCAAACAATATTTTCTTTTGATGGAAGGAATTTTTGTACATAAAAGAAAAAATAGACTAAGAGTGGACCGAACTTACATGAGTAATTCTTGGAGGTCTAAATTTTCTCCATGTTCTTACTCAACTAGATAATTGAAGCTCATAAAGGTTGAAGGATAGGTTCTTCTTCATGACCTTTTATTCTAGATACACTACTCCACATGGCATGATATTTGGATGGCGTGAACTCTAGATTTTGTGTGCTATGACATGGATTATAAACTTGATTTCCATGTCATTCATATTGTTCAATTTCATGTGTCTATCATCCCATTCACCTAGGGTTAGATTTTCCAATTCTTCCCATCCTAGGGTTTTGGTAGCCTTTGACTTCTCCAATATTAGATACCTTTTTATCCTATGAATCATCTTCTTAGTGATGGGATGGGCCTACTCCAGCCAGAATGACATCTCATGAACCCTTCTGAGTATAAGCCTAATCCATTTGATTCAAAATTTTCTTGGCATGTGGATGATGTGGGTTAAACCCTTGACCTATACATGTTTGTATTCTAGCTTCAATACATCATTCTCATGTAATGCCTCAGAGGCTTGATCCAACTCAAAATTTCCTAATTCTTGGATAGAATAGTGATAAAATGATCTAACATCAAGAATGAGAAGTACCATGGGAGGAATTGATGAATGTGCTCCTTGTGGATCCTTCTACTCGGCAATTTCTGGATCAAGCTTGAATTTTAGAGGAATGTAGTATGAACTCTTTACTAACATTTCTAAACCCTTTTTGACCTTTGTACTTGAAGATGCAGCCATATTTCTTGGTTGATGAAGAATTCAATGATGGTGACTTTCCCTGAGAATTTCCTTCAACAATTTTTTCTTGGAATCACTATGGGGGCTCGAGGAATTTTGTTCTCTTAGAAAACTTTGAATTCTCGATGAAAAATGAAATTTGGATTTCTTCCTTTTATTATATTTTCAATTTTAGGGTTTCATTTAATGCTCTATACTTGGGTATGTGAAAGATGCTCGATTTGGTCTTCAACCCTTGAAGTTTGGCTAATACTAACTAGCCACACTTGGTTAGGTCTAAGAAGCAACTTGATTAGGACTAAAAGCTTGGTTAGACCTAAGGAGTGACTTAGTTAGAACTAACAACTCGGTCAAGTCTAAGACTTTCTTCTATCCAAGTGCATCTGATATGTTGATCTAGACTTTCTTGCTTGGATGACTCAAACTAATGTTGAATATGAATTTGATCATAGCTCTAGTTGTCTCCTTGTATTTTTATGTAGAGATGATTGAATCACCCAATTGATTGTCTCAGGTGTCAATAACCTCATTTTTTTCACTTGAATTCTCTAGAGATTTCCTCACCCATTGTTACTTCATTTGAGTCCTGATATTATCAACCTTTGATTTCTTTTCATCTTCAATTCTACCTCTATTTAGTAGTTATTTGCTAGATGAACAAGTTCTTTGCATACATAACATCTTTTGGTAGGATTCATCTTTCTGAAATGAGTCTTCATGCAATTAACTCCAATGTTTCCATATTCTCCATATAGATAACACCTACACCAAGTGTTGTAATCCTAACCAAATACTCCTTTACCAAGTTGTTCAATGGCATTCTAATTCTTGGTTCTACAATCTAAAGATTTATGACCTTGTTTTTTTCATGTGAAATATTTTCCTTCAAACTTAATTTTCTCTGTTCATTCACTTTCTCTATGTCCATTTTTGTTACAACTATAACATTTTCCATTAAACTTTGACTTTCCATTGCTCCAACATGTGTTTGATGTATTTCTTGTCTTTCCACAATGATTGCATGTAGGTCTTTTTGCTTTTTTGAGCTCCTTTCTATGATGATTCTCCTTGTTCACTGTAGCCCAATCCTATCTTTCCATTTTGTCTATTGTGAGATAATTCAATTAACTAATCCATGCTTGCTTGTGATCTCAACATTCTTTCATTGGTTTCTCTTTATTCTCTAAGATCACTCATAAGTCTTTCATTTTCTACCCTAATATTGATGACTTCTTGATTTTCTTTATTTAGATAATTTTCCATATCTAACTAATATAGTGAAATCTAATGGATTTCATTGTCTTTTTCTTCTAGCCTACTATTGAGTAGTCATATGTCTTCTTCTGCCATATTTTTATTATTTTCTACTTGGTTCTTTTATTCCATGACTTCACATATCTTGACTGAATGAATCTCCTATTCTCTTTTCAATTTTTTGACTTCTTGTAGAATAAGGTTCCTTCCAAGTAGATCTTCTATAGTTGCATCTGCTTCATAAGAACTTCTTTCTTTGCAAATACCTTTGATTTTAATTCATATTTCCTATTAATTCTTTTCTTCTTTTCAAGGATTAAGAGAGTTGATCCTTCAGTCTCTTGATTAAATCCATGGCCACATGTAGATCCAACTTTTCATTTTTAATGGATTTATCTAGCTTGTATATTTCCATTATCTCTAATCTTTTTTCTCAAGATATTAAACTTCTGATAAGAGAACATGCTCTGATACCAATTGCTAGAAATGTAATACAAACTAGGTGACTAAGAGGAAGGGGTGAATTAGGAACCACTTAAACTTTGTTCACTTAATCCACTTTGATAAGTTGTCCAATCTACTTGCATGTAAGAAACATTAAACAATAAAATGACAACACCATAACACAATAGTTGGTGACCCAGAAACCCTCAAAGTAGAAGGTAAAACTAGGGTGGGGATGATACCCACAATGCTTCTCTACTATAGTAATAAAGTTAGCATGTTAAGGTTTACAATTGATCACTTCTAGTGACCTCACTTGGTTAAGAGTAATAAGGATTGTTAGGTCTAGCTTGTGAAAGGATTTATACAATACAATTAAGTTTGTACTCTGTTAGTAGTTTCTACAAAGGACTATTAGGTCCACCCTGTTAAAGGATTTGGGAATGATGCACCTATTAGGATGAATTAGACGATTGATCTCTGATATGAAACTATGATTGTTGATGAAGATCCTTTGAAGTAAATTGATCACCTGACCTTGATAGATGAGTCTTTCCCTTTCCTTGGATTTCTTGTAGCCTTATAAATAATCTTGTCTTCCATATTCACTTCTATACAATGTTCTTCAATTACAATTATTACATACTTGGATAAAAAAAATACTTCATACTTATATCCATCCCAATAATTCTATCATAGGTCAACTACAACACAAATAGTTCCAAAAACAATTACCAAGTTGGCTCAGTGTTGTAACTTGATTCCAATGACCTACTTGGGTGAAACTGAAGATACTTGATCAACACTATTACCTTGTCTAATTAGGCACTTGGTTGATATTGGATGCTTAGTTCATACTAATCACTTAGTAAATATTGCTAACTTAGTTCACACTACTCTATCAACTTGACCATTATCTTGGAACAAGAATACTCTGCTAACTTGGTTCACACTGCAGCTCAGTAGATACTATCAACTTAGTTGACACTATAGCTTGGTGGGAACTCCCAATTCAGTTGACACTTCTTACTTTATGCAAGGTTAACATTGTTTTCTTAGTTCCTTTAAGAGCTCAATTAACATTGTAGATCGATAAATCGGTTACTACTATCTTTCATTGTGACTAAGTTTTTTGACACTAATTGACAATATATCTTGACATGAGATTAACACTCATAGTAAGTTTTCTTCCTACCTATGTACATGGTGTAAATTTCCTTCTGGTGTGTGTGGTGTTAGTTTAAATATTTTTGAAGCCTTGGGCTTGCTGCCAGTTTAAGTATTTTACTAGTTAGCTTCCTTCATTTTTAGTTTTAGGTTTGTTGGCTTTTCCCTTCTCCCCTCCACCCTCTTTGCAAGAGGCTCCTTGTACTTCTATTATTTTGGACTATGTTTTCCAATGGATAAGGTACTCATCTTTTTAACCAGATATTTTGAAGGTCTTATGCTTTTTACATGAAAAGAAATCCCCTAGTCAAGGCCACTGTTAGTACCCATATGGACCATTTAAAATCTCAAATTTTGGGTCTCCTTAATTTTAGTTTTTAATGGAACATTTCATGCTTGAGTCTTTAACTCCTTTGAACTAGGTTCAAGTGGTTCAAAATGGTTCAATGAGTTCAAAGACTTGAATTTTTTTTTAATGGGTTCAACAACTTCATAGAAGTACATGTGAGTCCATGTTATTTGATTTTGATTCACAATGATCTAGAACATCTCATATTGGTTTAGATGGTGTCGTGGTATTAATTAATTCATGTAGGTTCAAGATTTAGTAATCTAGAGTTTAATGATTTGGTCATCTTTTCCAAAGTGAAGAATGCTTGGCATGCAAGTTTAGTTAGGTGCATTTGGTTCCAACTAGTTCAAGATGTTTGAAATGATCAACAAGATGAGTGGATAATTTTCCTTATTATAATTGCGAAGTCATTTTGGATTGTAATTATATATTATTGCTATATATTCTCCTTTTCTTTGTGATATTTGGGGTTAAAGAAGTTGATAATGTGAGATGCATTTGGATTCAAAAATAGTCTAAGATAGTAGAACCTCTCGGTATATTTTTCAAGTCCTAGTTCTATTACAAGCTAGAGCTTTTGTTGCACCAAAAGCTTGACTTGTCAATGCTTGATACAACCACTAGACTTATAGAACATAAGAAGCATTTAAGCCATGTCATGATACCATAAGGGGGAACATTTTAAATTAGTCAAAAAATCATCCCCCTAGTGTTACTTGAGGAGATTTGAACCTGTGACCAAGCTCTGATACCACTTGTTACAAGCTAGAGTTGTCATTGCACCAAAATTTTGACCTATCAATGCTCGATACAAATACTAGACTTATAGAGCACATGAGGCCATTAATACATGTTAGAAATACTAGGAATGTTGGTGGTTAGTCTAACAAGTTCACCATTTTAGAAGCAGTTAAACTGGATAGAGAAAGAGCATATATGTATGTTGTGGCTATTACTCTTTGCACCGTAATGGTACACTTGGAATGGCTATTTGAACTCAGTCTTATCTTTGAGAGGACCAAAATGGGAAAAGAAAAATGAAAAAAATAATCTCTTATTCATCAATTTTAAATACTTGATAGAATGCCAATGTGGTCAAACCCAACAAAGAAATAGAGTTACTAAAGTTTTCTAATTGTTTGCAATTGATCAAACAAACTAAACTATAGAATCTATGAGGAATTTAGATTTATGTGAAATGAATTCAAACATGGTAATGATTTGTTGTAAAAACCAAGGCTAGTAATAAGAAATCCTAGAGACCGAGAGAGGATGAGAAGAAGTGTGATGAACTTGATCTCATTGTTGACAGAATATAGTTGTAGAAGGACATGTCTATTCACAATCTTAAAACCAAGATATAACAAAATTATATATTGATAATTAATTTGATTTATCTAGATAATGGATTGGAATGCCCTATCATATCAAATAAATCATGATATGATTATGTAGAAGATTATTTTTAAAAGGTGTTGTAACCATAGATTTATAGAACTATAAAATTTATCATATTGTGGGGGGGCCAACTATTAATTCGTCTATTGGATCGGGCTGAAATTTGGATATATTTTAGAAATCCTAGTCTTCTAAATCTTCCTAAAACAATTGTATCAGATCTGATATGGATCAAAAGTTATTATTATTGGTGTGAACTATCAAAACTATCAATGACAATTGTTAAATGATGACAACATCTCATCATCAGCATATCCCACCTGTCCAAATTGCATATGACCTTAATTTGATAGGTGTATTTATTCTTATATTTATAATAATAATGTTTATAAAGCATAAAATAAAGGTAGAGGAAATAATAAGAATGGACACTATGGGGAAATAGTTTTACAAGACATTATAAAAATAGAGACTATCAAAAGCATAAAGGATCTAGAGATAAAATTAAAAGAAAATCCAAGAATCAGTTATTCTAATATTTTTAAGAATTTGGGTTCTAAATTTGGGGTTTATCAAGAGACTTTGTGGGACAAAGGGATTGTTTCTAGGAATAACATAGAGATGGGAGAGTGATGTTTTTTTAAGAATTTCATTGTAAGGGAAGAGGGGAAAATGAAATGCATTTTTTTTTCAAGAGTTTGTTCAGTCATTTTTTTTCTTTGCAACCATAGTTGAGTATTGGAGTAAAGAAAATTGTTGTTGGAAACTTTGTGTTTCATATCATTTTTCATATTAAGTGGAATGTTTAGTCCTTTTTATTGTCTTTGATACTTTCATGTTCATAGTTTTTGTTACCATGAAATTTTTTTATTTTTCATATAAGTGTGCTCTTGAAATTTAGATATATAATGTAATCATCACTCTCTTGAAATGGAAGGGTTAGAGAGATTGACTTTGTGCAATATTTTCCTTTCTTCTTGTTTCCTTTCTCTCTCTCTCCTTCTCTATTTTCTCTATAAGTCCGATACCAGCATCTACATCATAGTTAGGCATAGATATTAAATCACATTTCTTTCTTTTGGGTTAAAAGTATTAAAATTTTTAGTTTAGAAAAATTTATTACAAATATTGGATGAGGAGATGCACCCAAAATAATTAAAAGGGCACTTTCATTTTCCAATGTTGAAGTGACCCAACTATTAGTGCAAATCAAGTCTTCTTGTTTGGGAATTTAGGGTCAATTTTTAATCATTTTCTTTGAAGACAAACTTGTTCACCAACACAAATATAAAGCAGTATTGGCAACCTTAGCCCACATATTTAAGGGAAACCTAGCATGCAACCTCATGCTCCTTGCATGCTCTATTATTGTCATTTTCATGTGTTCAACCATTCCATTTTCCTGTGAAGTCCTTGGAATAGTTTTTTGGTCTATGAATACCATTAGTGGAGGAATAATCTTCAAATTCATGACTGCAATACTCACCACAATTATCAGATTTGAGACATTTTAATCTCTTGCTAGTCTTATTTTCAACCAAGCATTTCTTAAAAGTTAGAAATACATCATATTTTTGTCTAATAAAATAAACTCATACTTTTCTAGTTGCATTATCAATCAAGGTAACATAAGAATAAGAGCCACCAAGGGAATATACCTAAGTTGGTCCCCATACATCTATATGTACAAGCTCTAATTTCTCAATTTTTTTGTTTCCTTCCCACTCTTTACAAAACCCATTCTCTTTTGTTTCCCATACACAACTTTCATAGAAATTCATATTGACACATTTTAGACCTAGTAAAACTTTTTTTTAATGAATTAATTTCATACCTTTCTCACTCATGTGCCCAAGTCTATTGTGTCATAGCATTGTATCAAAATCTACCCCTACTCAACTGCAGCAACTATTCTTGAACATTCATTTTTCTCGAAAACAATCATAGTAGAAGGAATAGTATGACATGTACAAAGATATAAGGTGCTTATTTTCACACCTCTTTCTTCTACAAGGGAGCCTTTTGAAGCCTTTCAATTTTTATCATTAAAATTAACTATGCAACCCTCATCACTTAGTTGCCCTTCTAAAATTAAATTCCTAGTCAGCCTTGGAACATGTCTCACCTCATACAAAAGCCAATGATTCTCATTCTGCAACTTAATCTTAACTTTTTCCTTTCCAACAATCTAAAAGGATTCATCATCCCCCAAATAAACAAGCCCAAAATCCCCTTGGACATAATAAATTAAATAAATTCTATGGGGTGTAGCATGAAATGAAGCCCCAAAATCTAAAACCCAAGAGTCATCAAAATTTTCTAAAGAAAGAAACAAAGCATCCTCTTTGGATTTTTTACTTACTACATTTGCATCCTTGTTCCTATCTGGTTTATCTTCTTCATTGTTCTTTTGAGACTATAAATATTTCTTCTTATGTCTTGGTTTTTCCATAGTAATAATAATTTCTCGGTCCTCTAAATTGAGACCTCTACCCTTTGACTTTCCTCTTGATTTCCCACAATTTCTAGAGTTGCTTCCTCTCTCAGTTGTTATGCCTTTGCTTTATGCATTGAAAGCACTTTCTAATGTAGATCCACCTAAGGTTTTCCTACAAGTTTTCTCACTTAGAATAAAACCAATCACATCATCAAATTTTAAGGTATTAGATCAAAAAATAAAATTACTCACAGCCATTACCAAGCCATTCTAGCTTTCAGGAAAAGAACACAAAATCAAGAGAGCCCTAATTTCTTCATCAAAATTGAACTTCACAAAAGATAATTGACTAGTAATAGTATTAAACTCATTTAAATGATCTACAATAGATCCACCTTCTGCTATCTTCATATTAAATAAACACTTCTTGAAAAATACCTTGTTTGAAGTGCAGAGCTTTTCATATAGTTTCACTAGAGTTGGCATCAACTCTTCCATTGTCTTCACTTTTGTAATGTAAAATGTCATTAATGGTTCCAAACATAACCAAATAATTCCAAGTGACTTTTTTTGAAATCTCCCAATCCTCATCTATCATAGTTCCCTATTTCTTGACTCTTCCTTCCAATGGCTTCCACAGTGCTTTTGATAAAGATAGTCCTCCATTTTTATTTTCCATAATTAAAAGTTCTTCCCATTAAATTTCTCAACCTTTAGCTTACCCTCATTTTCCATCACTCCCACTCAATTATAAGTCTCCCACTCAACCGTGAGACCTTCGTACAAAGAATAACTATAAAAAAAAAATGATGATAGTTTGGGCTAAAAAAAATTGATGATCATCTGGCTCTTATACCACTTGTTAGGATTAACCATGGATAGAAATAATAGTTACATGCAAATATAACCAATATCATAAAATATTAGATCACACAAAATAGAACACAAGACACAAAGATTTAACATGATTCACCCAATCCCTAGGCTACATCCACCAATAATAAGTCCAATATTATTATTATCCAATGATGACAATCTGCAATCCCCTATAGCTCAATAGTGCAACAAGAAGTTACAATAACACCATACATTGTAAAATCCATAACCCTAAGCCATTATTGAGGTGTACCTAGTTATCTCTAACCCTAAGCTACCTATTATTGTCTAGAACTTAGTCATTTCTAAGGTAGCATTGGATGGTCATCACTATGACTAAGTCATCCAGAGAAGGTTGAGTTATAAAGGACTTCTTTATATTTCCTCACATGTCGAGCAAGTTAAAGGTTGTTAGACACCCTTGTAGAGACTGAGCCATCATACATGCTGAGAAAAATAGTAGAGATCGAGCTAATGGAAAGCTAATTGATATCAAGTGAATTAGTAAATAGGAGCCTATAGAAGCTAAGTAATAGAATGAATGTTAGTTATGATCGAACATTAGAATATTCAACTGTCAAGTACATCATTTTTGATATATGAGTTTGTAATGGTACATACACTTATGTAAATCATTTTAGGCAACTTCTACATGACATTTAATTATTGTAGAGATAATTAAGGAGTAGATTATGCATTTTGTTAGATGGCATTAATCCCAAGAAAAGTAAACTAACCAATCAGAAAATTAGAAGGATAAAACAAAAAAAAGATGGAATATGGATCATTGATTAAGATCTAGAAATTTCTATGATTATCTATTTAAGAAAGGGTTCTAACCCTAAATCATTATGTATGATGAATGGTCAAGTGAAGGAGCAAACAATCTTAGAGAAGAGCAAGGAAAGCTAAGTATAAAAGGAGATAAGACAAATTAACCTAGTAGTGAAGAATAAAACAAAGCATATCAGATAAGGAAATCAGATTGAGATATTAAAGAGAGGAGATCCATAAACAAATTGAAGAGAAAATCAAAGGATTAGGTACTAGATCAATATTGAAAGATTGAGTCAAGGAAAATGTCTCAATAGAGTAGTTTTAATAAACCTATTTGAATCTCCTAATAGAGTCATTTATTGTAACTGTAAAATCCTTTAATCAAGGTAAGACCTAATATTCTTGAAAGTTCTTAACAAAGTAGACCCCTCATGGGTTAGATTATTAATAGTGATCAAATTATAGCCCTAATAGGAGAACTTTATTGTTAAAGTAGTAAAGATTTGTGGGTTTCTTCCCCACCCCAGTTCTACCTTCATCTTGAATTGTTTCTAGGTTACTAAAATAATTTTGTTATGAGTCTACATTTTAATGGATGCTATGCTTGGATAGATTTCATTTTAGCATTACAAGTTTATAAGTATATGGTATGAAATCTAAGATATAAGATGGATTAGGTGTGAATATAGTTAATTTTTTTATTAGTGAAAAGCTTTATTAATCCTAATTCACCCCCTCCTCCCGCCCTCTCGATATCTTGTTTCCCCTTAATATTTCCAAAAATTGGTATCACATCTTAGTTCTCTTGAAAGAAGTCTAACAGATTGAGTGTACTTATCTTAAAATGGAGGAATACAAAATGGGAAGGATCATTGAGAACCATGTGAATGAAATTGAAATGATACTATAGAAACTTGAAGGAGCAAAAAGAAGTTGAGGAAATCCTTAAAGAAAAGGAATGATATGGTCATTTAGTAGAATGACACACTATATAAGGAAGTTGATGTTAGAGGATTGCTTAGTATTGGAAATATTGATCACAGTGATGCATCAATGGCATATCTATTAGAGAAGAACAACATTCTAAATAATAAATTTGGAAAATTCAAAAAGAGAACAAGAATCTCAATCAGTAAGACTATGTGAAGTGACTAAACAAAAAAAGAAAGTTGAAGAAGAAAAAATCATGGTTAAAGAAGACAAAAGATAAATGGTTACTAGACTTGAAGAAAGATCATTTGATCTATAGAATCTTACAAAAAATTAATTGGATATGATGAATCAGTTGTTACTTCAAAATCAAGAGTTGAACAGAAAGGACATGGAGATTATAGAATGACAACTAAGGAATGAGTTGAAAACTAAGAAAGAACTACTAGAAAGAATGAACAAACCAAATGAAGCTATTAGATACTTTGAAGAACTGGTGAGATCACCAAGTTCATCTCGTGATACTTCTAGTCTAGGACATAACAAGAACTCTTCATCTACTGAAGTGGGAGAATCATAAAACAATGGAGAGAAAAGAAGTGAAAAATCCAAAGGAAAACCTACATGGCATCACTATGGTGAACTTAGACATACATCCAACACTTGCAGAAGAAAGAATAATATGCAAAACCCTAAACCTAAGTTTAATGGTAACTTTTTTAATTGCAAGAAACAAGAACACCAAGCACATGAATGCAAGTCAAAGATAAGTGATACACCTACTACACCAAGATTTGGAGGAAATTGTTATAACTATAAAAAAAAATATGGACATAGAGCTCAAGAATGAAGATCCCAAGCTAAGTCCAATTGGACATCTAAAGGGAAAACATATGCACCTAAGCAAGGTAACTCTTACAACTAGGATTATAACACATGGTAAAATTTTCATTATTGAGGTGAGTACAGACACATTACAAGAATTTCATTAAGACACATTTCAAAGGTAACTACAAGAAATGGTTAAATGGAAACCTAGTTTGTTTCAGTTATCTTAAAGTTGGACATGTTAGTAATAGATGCAGGACCTTAGCACCAGCACCAAACAATGGAAGAATAAAAAAAAGGAAAGTGGAGATGACTAAATCATGGAGAGAGGTAGTAGAAGCTAGAAGTAGTGAATCAAGAAAAGTTGAGATCAGCCAATCTAATAGATCGGGTGATCACACCACATCTAACTTAGTAAAGAAGTTATATAAGGGACTATATCCTTAAATATTATATCATACATCAATTCCTAACAAGAAATGTGATTAAAATTCCATATTAACATGAATCAAAATGCATTAGGATAGATCTAAGAGAAGCATTGGGAAATAGAATAAGTTATAGTATCAAGTGTTGAGTGTCAGTAATATAGTTTGTATTGATCGAGCATTGCAAAATAGATTATGCACTTACAACTGTTGGAAATACAATAGGGAAAGTAAAAATTGAGAGTGGGAGGTGGGGGAGGTGGTGAATCATTCCTTCAAAACTTTAACCATAAATTCATTTACCACACATCCATATCATAATTCTACATGTAAACTAAAATAACTAGCTAAACATATTCATCCATAGCATGAAAGAAAGTAACATTCAACACATGTATGACATAAGATATTTGGTTGCCTAGAAACCCTACAATGAGAAGGTTAAACTGGGGTGGGGATGAAACCCACGAATCTCCATTACCACAATAATAAACTGTATCCAATGAAGGTTAAAGTTTTTGATCATGAAACATGATCTACCCTGTCAAAGGTCTGGCATGTTAAAGGCTTAAAATATTGTTAGATCTTACACTATTAAAGGATTTCAACACCCTATTAGAAGTGTTCCTAGTGAAAGGAATTTATCTTACAATGAAGTAAGCACCCTATTAAAGGGTTTAAAATAGCTTGTTAAGACAACTCTATTAAGAGATTTAATTGATTCATCTGTTAGAATGTCTTAGTAATGATCCTACGATTAGCACTCTATTACTAGATAACAGATCACATGTTTGCATATATTCTCGATCCTCATTTGATCAAATGTATCTCTTTTATCCGCTAACCTCTTTTCTCTATTCTCTTCTAACTGATTCTATAATGTTTCTCAATTCACAATACCTTAGTCACCATGAATGCTATGTTTTTGCATGCAAACTTGTCTCTTTTCTCCTTTCACAAATTCATAAAAAGTTTAAGGTTTGTCCTCTTTAAGAAGACCTAGGTAGCTTAGGGTTAGCTATGAATCAATGATTTTAATTCATCCATATTGTCACTTAATCCTTCCCTTTTCTAATTGGTTGCATATACTGTATAGGGATCCTCAATAAAAATTTGTCCTTATCATTTAGGATCACAAAAAAATCCTCAAGTTGGCCCCTAAATGGTTTACATAGTAGTTTGTGCTATTACAAACAACTATGTCTAAATTGTATTACTAAACACTCAAAGTGTCTAATCCTTGGTATCCACTATCTCTTCAATTCTATAACTCAGCCTCTAAATGACTCGACACTTACTCTTTGCTAGGCACTTGAGTGACTCAACACTTACTAGTTACTTGGCATATACTGTATATCTCTTGCTCAACATATATTATCTGACGACTTATGCTTGGCATACATTACTTGTTCAACATGAAAAAATTAAATGACTTAAGTATATTTTCACTCAAATATCAAAACCAATATGAGATTAACAACAATAACTGAGCTAGAGTACTATTGGAACCAAATGGTATAGATCAAGCAAAGTGATAATGACCAAGAACATGAATGGAAAGAAGTGTGAATGCAACTTGTGAAGGCCAGGACAATAATTGTGCATGTACTAAAGTAGAAACACATTTATTATAGACCTAAATGAATAGATTAAGGGTATATATCAAATTTTGATACTCAGTTTCATTTTACCAAGAAATTTTCAATGCATAAGCAATTCAAAGGTGATTGAGGCAATTTCAGCGATATAGTAGGTGAATCATAGAATGTCATTGGTAAATTTGGAAAATCACAATAAGTAAAGTAAGTGTTGAGAAAAGCTATTTTTGAAGTTGTTGTTGAAGAAAATTTGTTCAATACCCTAGTTTGGAAATGACATCTTCTATGTTTACTAAGGAAATGTTGAAGGAGAGCAATGCATAGATTCTGAGGAACAACCAGTGTCTTCCACTTAACTTTAAGGAATATCCAAACATTGCATTAATTGGTGATGAATTGGGTGCCCAGTCATCAATTTCACCAAAACTGTTGATGATTTAGAATGTAAGTGTATGCTAAAATAAATGACCTTTTGGGACATGAATAAACAAGCAAACATTAGTTAAAACATATGCATCAAATGCTCAAAAAATGAAAGAAATAAACTAATGCTTGCTTGAGTTTTGCAACTCAAAGAAGCCAACAAATCAAGCCCTCAAGAAACCTCTACAGCTCAACAAAGGCACCCACGAGAGGCAATGTTGGTGTGTTAAGATTGGAGGTATGTTTGGTGTGCTCTCCCAAACACAACAATGTAATGAATCTCTTGAATGTGGATGTGCAAATGTGAGTGATGATGAAATATGAACCTAAGCTACATGAGATGAAGAACACCTCAAGAAATGGCTATGGTGAAAGCCATACTTGAAGGCATTCAAGGATGAAAATGAAATGCAACCAAGAAAGCTAACTAAGTATGCAAGCTACACTAACATATAAATACAATGGAAATGTGAATGCATAAGTAAACTAGACTAATAATGCAAATGAAAAGCTAAACCAACTACCAAATGGTTAGTATGCATCTAGAAATCACCATGAAAGCTACTATGAAAGCTCAAACTAGCATGCAAGCTCAACTATAATGAAAGCTCAAATCTCAAACCAACATGATAACAATGCAATAATGGAAGGCGAAAATGCTTGAGACAAGGCCTCTATTTATAGGCTTTGGGGAGGGCTTGGTGATGTGGCATCCATGTAGGTGCCACATAAGGTGACATGCAAGTCATGCAAGTGGTCAAAAATTCAAAGAGAATAAGAGTGGGAGACAAGAGTGCAAAGGGGAGTGTGTAGGCATGCCTTCTCACACATGTGTGAGCACACACTTAAGCTAATGAGGGGGATTAGGAAAGTGATTAGGATGACTAAGTGGGATTAAATGAGAAATAGGCTTAAGAGCTAGGTTTAAGATTAAATTAAATAAGATTTAATTTAATCATAGGTTTAGAGGAATTAAAGAGATGGAGGGATTTAAATAAATAGAATTTATTTACAAGGGGGATTTTATGGAGGATCGTGTATTAAATAAATTTAACACATTAAGGCTAGAGGTATTTAAATTAAATTTAAATACCTTAGGAAAGTGAACCCACTTAATTAAATAAATTTAATTAAATAGGTAGAAGAATATGACAAATATAATTAATTAATTAATTAATAATTATAATGTCAAGGGCAATATTAAATAAATTAATATAGTCTTTTGGGATGATTTTAAGCGTCTACAGTAAGATCGTATAAATGTGAAAAATTGGAGAAACTAGAGATAGTGAACTTCGAGCAACATATGAGAAATCAAGTGTGACAATGGAGTGTTAAGAGATGAACATAAGATTGTTGTTGAGAAATGGTTGACCCATTCCCTAGCTTTTCTGAAGGTTTTCAAGGTTGAATGGATAAAAATCATGTCGAGTCGAGTACACAACATGAAGATGTGTTTTGAGCGTGAGCTAATCAATAGTTAAAAAGGCTATCATGCATCGAGTTACTTGTTACCCTATTTTGGACAGACCAAAGATGATGAGAAGTGTTGCAAGGGATGTTGTTGAGTACAAAACAAAAGCAAAATGGAACAGTCATGGAATATCAATTAATGGGATCAAAGACCCAACTATTATGTTCGCAATACATGTAATTGCACACAAATTATATCAATCAAGCTAACTGAATAGTGTACCTTACATTGCAATGGACCTTGAATATAAAATTGTAAAGAAAGATCATAGTTATGAAATTGTTGAGTTGCAATTGCAACAATTATTAGAGAATCTTGGAGTAATAAGAAAAGAAAAGAACACTTCATGTAAGTTTGGATCCTTACTCATCTAAATCCCACCATTGGAACCATAGCATGGGATAGGAACATACTGGCTATTGAGTAGATAAGTGACCTAATTAGTCAATTGGAAAAGAATTTTTAAGCAATAATTGATAATCACTTTGAAGAATTCAAGAATAATATAAAAAATAGGATGAGGATACCTAAGTCAGTTGTAGATAATTACTTTGATGATATATGCTTTATGGTAGATAAAAATTTCATCTATGCACAAGCAATACTACCAAGGGTTGCATGGCTAAGGCCTATGCAATATGAAGTTATAGCAGTTATGACTACATTGTTATCTGAAGAGGTTGACATGAATGCTAAGCCATTCAGTACCAATGAGACAACAAATATCAAGATGATGATGGAAACAAAAGTACCCAAGATGAATAGGAAAAGAAAGAAAATGATTAAATATCTTGAAGCAAAATTTGACAAATGTCAATTTTAGAGAACTGAACGAAAATGAGAGGATGAAAAATCTAAAGTAGTTGAAGCCAAGGAATCTAAAGGAAAATAATTGGTTGTTGCCAAGCCCAAGAAAAAAAATTAAAATAAAGTAGTGATTATTGATCCAAAAGTAAAAGAGGATCTAAAAAGAAGGTGTGAAGAAGGTTGTTTCACTGCTAGAACCAGAGTTGAAGAGAAGAGTGGTCACAAGATCAAAGGCAACACAATCCCTGACTACAAAAGAAAAAAATATTCCATCAAAGAGGAAGATGACCAAAGCACCAAATAAAATCTTACCTATGAGGACAAGGAGATAACTAGTCATGACACATGAGGAGGAGGAAGATGATGAATAAACTAAGTCTAACAATTTGAAAAAACTTTAGATTGTGCATAGACTTCCTCTAATGACTGTAGACCAGGTATGTAAAGAAATTAAGGATTCACGAAGTTTTGAAGGCTTCGAGGATACTACATATGATTCTTTAAATAAAGATGATCAAGAGAAGCTTGAAAAATCTATGATGGACATGATGATTTTGTTTAGGTATACACCTATAGAGGTAGGAGAAGTCATTCCTAAGGATTTATTTAATAAATTTGATGCTAAGTGAAAGTGGACATTATCCATAGAAAGAGAAATAAGATACATCACTTTATCCTAGAAATTGCAAGATTTGGGAAAGACACATATGTGTATAACCCTAAAAGATTTTGTAAATAAATTCTTACCTAAATAGAGGGCATACATTTTGGAGAATAAAACCCATGAAGTAAAGAGAGAATTCTTATATGGAAGGGAGCATTTGGATTTCTTGTTCCATCAGCTAAAGAAGATTAAGAGGGAGAAGGTAGAGATGTAGTAGAATTAGAAGAGCAAGATGATGATGACTAAGTTTCCAAGCTAGCAAGAGAAATAAGGCAATTGGTAAAAAGTTGTGAACAACAAGATGTTGTCATAATTGAGGACATTCCTGATTCATCTCCATAGAATCAAAATGTATTAACTAAGGAAATTCTGAAAAAATGCTATATCATATACCTCTCTACCAAGTACAAATCCAATTTTGTTACAATACAAGATTATCCAAGGATTTAGAATGTAAAAACTGGTGATTTTCAAGTTACATCAGTTATATTTACTTCTAACATGAGTGTCGAGTAGCAATAGGAAAAGGTAATAATTGTATTTCCACAACTTACTCATGCCACAGTTGGAAAAGTAGATGACAATGTGATAGAAGAGGAGAAAGAGATGATAGAGACAAAGAAACCCAAAGAACAAGAGGTTATTCAAACTCTTATACAACTACAAAGTGTCATGCCAATATAGACATTATTTGTTACACCTATATAATAGGTTAAATCAACTCAACAAGAGAAGACACGTGGATCTAGTGCAAAGGGAAAATAACTACAGGTATCACTACCTAGTGATAACACCCCTTGATCGCAAAAAATGGCACACAAGATAATACATCAGAAGAGTCAATGAGTCTAGATGAGGTAATCACATTACCTATTTATTATTTAAACAACATGATACTAGAACAAATGCAAGAATTGAAAACCTTGCTGAGTCGCAAGACAAAGAAAAAATAGTTGAGAAGAGAACATAGAGAGAAACAGGAATTGCACAATATAAAGGATATTTTGTTGATGCATTTGAGATTTCTAATGTTAATGAGAAACATCCAATTTTGGATCATCTAGTGTATATAGTTGATTAGTTTCAAACATAAGATATTGAGACCGGTCATAAATTGATGAGATAGTTTGAAAAAAAAATTGAGCACAAAGTTTTGTAGAAAATCTCAATAGAACTTGCAACTAGGCAGGTTGAGCTTTCTAACCTTACCACTCATTTAGAAAGAATTTTGAAATTCATTCATTCTTCATATATGAAGCTTTTCGTCACATTGAAAATCAACATTCTATTGATTTAATACAAGTAGATATGAAGGCATGTACAATTTCATTGGGCAAGACCACAAGTTCAAGCTCATATTCATACAATAAGTTGACATTGATTCATAGAGATTAGTCAAGTTAATAGCTAGAGATAGTGGCATACAAAATAAATTTATTTCAATTCAATTTATGCTACTAACCCATTTAGAGATAATTCAGAGGGAATTATCTATGGCTCAAAATTTAACAAGGGAAGATTCACATCTTTCAACAGCAGAGAACCTAATTGATCTAGCTTCTTGGCTAAAAAATCAAATTCAAGTCATGGAATTAGAAAGAGATAGATGGAATAAAGGACTTGAAGAAATTTTGGCTAGTCGTCAAATATTTTTGGACAAATACAAGCTAACCCCTGCAAACCCCAAGCCATAAGTGACAAAACCAAGGGGGAAATATCTCCATGAAAAACACAAAAGGGGAAGTAGAAAATTAGAAATGGAATAATCAGATGAGTCAACATCAAAGTTTACAAACATGTAAATATTGTATGGTAGAAGACTGAATCATAGTCTCAAGGGAAGTACTATTTTGTATGGACTACTAAGTCATGACAATGTATTTTTGCCTCTAATGTCAAAGGGGGATATTGTTGATCTCTAAAAATAAGTTGCCTATTAGTGTCTAACACTTAGTCAATTCCAAGGCAGCATTGGATGGTCATCACTATGGCTGAGCCATTTAGAGAAGGATAAGTTATAAAGGACTTATTTATATTTCTACGCATATCGAGCAAATCAAAGGTTGTCAAGCACCCCAATAGAGACCAAGCCAACATACATGTTAAGAAAAATAGTAGAGACTGAGCTAATATAAAGTTATTAATGTCAAGTGAATTAGTATATTTATTAATATCATGTGAATCAATATCTATCAAGCCTCTAGAATCTAAATGATAGCATGAATGTTGGTTATGACCAAGTGTTAGAACATTCAAGTGCCGAGTAAAGCCATTTTGACATATGAGTTTGTAATGGCACAAACACTTATGTAAATAATTTTAGTCAACTTCTACATGAGATTTAATGATTGTAGAGACAATTAAGGAGAATATTACATATTTTTTAAGATGACATTAATCCCAAGAAAAGAAGATTAACCAATCAGAAAATCATAAGGGTAAAATGATAAAAGGATGGAGCATGGATTGTTCATTAAGATCTAGAAGTTTCTATAGTTATCCATTTAAGAAATGATTCTAACCCTAGATTATTATGTATGATGAATGGTGAAGTGAAGAAGAAAAAAAGAAAGGAAAGCTAAGTCTGAAAGGAGATCAGACAAAGGAACCTAGTAGTGGAGAAAAAATAGAGCATATCAGATGAGGAGATCAGATTGAGATATTAAAGAGAGGAGATTCATAAACATCTTGAAGATCAAACCAAAGGATCAGGTATTAAATCAGTTTTGATAGATTGAGTCAAGGAAAATCTCTTAATAGAGTGGTTTTGATAGCCCTATTTAAATCTCCTAATAGAGTCCTTACTTTATTGTAAGTGTAAAATCCTTTAATCAAGGTAAGATCTAACATTCTCAAAAGCTTTTAACAAAGTAGACCCATCACAGGGTAGATCATTAATAGTAAAAAAATTGTAGCCCTAATAGACAAATTTTTTTGTTGCAACAAGAAAGATTTGTGGGTTTCATCCCCACCCCAATTTTACCTTCATCTTGAAGTGTTTCTGGGTTACCAAAAATCATTGTGTTATGAGTTTATGTTTTCATGGATGTTATACTTAGATAGATTTCATTTTGGCTTTACAAGTTTATGAGTATATGGTATGAGATCTAAGATATGAGATGGATTAGGTGTGAATATAGTTAATTCTTTTATCAATTAAAAGTTTTATTGATCTTGATTATGTTGAAAATAATTGATTAATTGTGTATTTCATTTGATGTTACACAAAATGTCATAACATTTCCAATCAATGTATGTCGAGCGCACTTGGGCATTGAAGATAGTTTCCTATGTTTGTCCAGCATTCTAGAGTTTTACAAGTTTAGAAGACAGTGTCTACCAAGTACACTCGATCGTCAAAGAAAAGTTTACAAAAGTTGACTGTTAATCAAGCTCACTTAGTTAATGAAGGAACTGTTGAATGGAACTAGTGTTAACGAAGCTCACTCAATTACCAAAGGATCTCTATGAAGATGTAATATTAACCAAGCTCACTTAGTTTACACTAGAAAATCATTTCTAAGTTAGTGTCTACCTAGAAAGGTCTGCTAAAAAAGGTTCTTGTTTTGGCATATTGAGTTCAATTTATTTGTTTGTTGGCTCTAGTCAACTATAGAGATGAATATTAAGTATTTTAAGTCATGTTCAAATGACTTGACAAGGTGTAAGATATAAATATAAGGTCAAGTTGAGGATTGAATGTGTGGAATATAATAGAAGATTTGAGGATGCTTAGAGGAAGTGAATTAGAAGACTAAGTAGAATATCCTTGTTGAGTTACAAAGATACATTCAATTAGGAAGGATCAAGTATACAAGCCAAAATTGAGATCTATAATCAACAATTAAGTTGCATCAAAAATTAGGTCATCTCATTGTTACTTTCTAACCATTGTATCAGTGATCTAAATCTCTTAATAGAGTTTTCTTAATAGCTATTTGTAAATGCTCTAACAAGGTAAAATTTATAGATTGAAGTGTCTAAAGACCTCTAACAAGGCCACCCCTAACAAGGTGATTAAATCCTCTAATAGGGTCACACCTAATAGTGTGTTTTGTAACCTTTAACAAGGTTGGCTCCTAATAGGGCTCACTTTAGAAGAGTGAAAACTAGTAACTAGTTGCGATTGGTAGTTTTTCCCAAATTGGGCTTCCACATTAAATCTTGGTGTCACTTGTGTTCATTCTATTTCTTTTATGCGTATGAAACTAAGTTAAATAGGGCTAATCACAGAAAATATCTTTAGATTTATATTTTTTGAGTTACAACATTTTGATAGTGCAAACTAAGGGCCTATTTGTTTACCGAGTAACAACAAAATATAGTTTAATCAGAGTTTATATTTTTCCTTGTATTGACATATAAGAGATTAGGGATTTATTTTAGTGGTAACTGATTCACCTCTCTCTTCTCAGTTACTCCTCTTATATTTCCAACAATTGGTATCAGAGCTCCTTGATGCTTGTAGAAAAGGTTTTAAGGACCTAGGCCAAAGATCAGGATGTCTTATAGAAAGGAGAACCCAAAGCTGAACAGAGATAACTTCAAGGCATGGTAGGAATTCATGAGGCTATACTTGGAAACCATTGGATATTTAGGGCCAAAGTATCTAGACACCAAATACACAACACTTACTAGAACTATGGCTATTGAAGAAATTACAAAGAAGAAGAGTCATAACATCATGACAATTGATATTGTGTCATCTCTCAACTATGTCAAATTTGATGAGGTTAAAGACTATGTAACTGCTTATGAAATGTGGATCAAGCTAAAAGTTATCTATGGAGGAGATTATAATGTAAAAGAGCTAAAGCCGAAAGTCTTAGAGCACAATTTGATCCAATAAAGATTAGAGAAGATGAGAACATTGCAAAATACAGTGAAAGTATCAAAGCCAGTGTTTGTGCTATCAAAGCATCAAGAGGAAAGATTGAAGATAAAATAGTGGTAAGTAAATTTAAGTAAATTTCTTAGAACACTTCTTCCTATATATACAATTAGAGTATCATCAATTCAAGAAATGAGATGCAATCCCAAGAATGACATAACATTGGATGTAGTAATTAGAATATTGATGGCATTTGAGCTAGATAACTATGATAATTATGTTCCTAGTTCTAGGAATCTTGAGTCTGCATTTGAAGCCAAGTTGTCACTCAAGAAGAAAGCCAAAAAGTCAAAAGCCAAACAATCTAAAAGTGAAGAGGGAGATGGTTCTGACAATGATCTTGAAACTATTGAGGTATTTCTTGCAAGAAAATATCCCAAAGGCAAAGGAAAGATTCCTTTAATCTATTTTTCTTGTGAAAAAGTTGGACACATTGCTGCAAGATGTCCAAATAAAGAAGACAAAGATGAAAAGAAGTACAACAAGTACAAAAGAAAGAGGGATTTTAAGAACTACAAAGACTACAAGGACAAAGATAAGAAATTTTGTTTTATGGCTAAAGATTCAGATAGTAGTGAAGATGATGAAATGGTATATATTATTGTAAAAGATGAATCTAATGATGAAGGAGATAAAATGGCACTTATCTATCATGTTAGAAAAAATGATTCATGGATTATTGATAGTGGTTGCTCACATCATATGATTTGTGATAAAAAATCATTTGAACATATGGAATATTATGATGGTGGTAGTGTGAGGTGTGGAAACAATGAACCATGTTGCATGAAGGAAAAAGGTTGTATCTCACTAATCAATGAACTTAGATGTGATAATTCGTATTGGGTTGAAGGACTAAAGCATAATTTAATAAGTGTGGAATAGTTGAATAATATTGGATTCAAGGTATAATTCATGAATGGGAAGGTCAAACTACTGGATGGAAAAGGAAATCCAGTTGGATCTAGCAAACAAACAAAAGGTAAGCTATTCTACCTTGATCTCAGTAAAAGTTCATGTTTTATTGCTCAAGTAGAAGAAAGCTAGTTATGGCACAAAAGGTTATCTCATTTGAACTTTGATAACCTAATCAAGATAAGCAAGAAGAAAAGAGTAAGAGGTATTCCTAGCTTGAGGAAACCTAATATGGGCCTACATAAAAATTGTCAAATTGGTAAGATGGGAAAGGCAAGTTTCAAAAGAAAGGACAATCATTTTGAATAAGTCTTGGAGCTAGTTCATACAGACTTATGTAGACCTATTGGAATCGAGAGTTATAGTGGAGATAAGTACTCTATTCTTTTTGTTGATGATTATTCTAGAATGATGATTGTAATGTATCTGAGAGAAAAGTCTGAAGCATTTCAAAAATTTAAGTGGTATCTAGCAAGAGTAGAAAAAGAAACTAAAAAGAAGCCAAAGTGTTTGAGATTGGATAGAGGTGGTCAAATGAGTTCAATGAATTTTGCATTGAAAGAGGAATTAAGAGAAAAGTATCAGCCCCTGGTACACCATAGCAGAATGGTATAGTTGAAAGAAGGAACATATCCATCATGGATTCTACAAGAAATTTAATGATAGAAAAGAATGTTGCAATCAAATACTAGAAGGAAGCAATCAATATTACAGTGCATACCTTGAATAGAGTATAGTTGAAGAAAAACTCAAATCAAACTCCTTATGAACTAGGGTATGGCTACAAACCTAATGTAAGTTACTTAAAAGTATTTGGTAGAAAATTATATATCTTGAAGGAATATAGGAAAGGTAAATTTGATGTCAAAGGTGATGAAGGCATATTCCTAGGCACACGTGAGAATTGATGAGTTTGTAGAAAAGAGTGAAGAAGAAAGCAACAAATAACCTGAGGATTATAGAAGGTTTGTCTACTATGAACCTGATATAGTGCCAAATCAAATTAGAAGTTAGTAGACTTCACCTCCTACATCCCCAAAATCTCTAAAAGCTACCAAGTTGCATTTAGTGCAACCCAAGTCACAATCTAAAGGACTCGAGTCGTAGTTAGAAGCTACCCAACTATTGCCATAGCAAACTGAGTTTGATGGACATGAGTCATAGACAATGGGACCCGAGCTTGATACAGAAGACATAAAGAGGTTAGTGGAAAAATTTCTAAATCCAAAGTACCTATGCTAGCCAGATATTTCAAAAGCCACCATGCATTTGATCAAATCATTCGAGACAAGTCAGATGGAATAATGACAAGAAACAAATTAAGAGGTACATATTTGCTTGTTGAATTTGAATCTAGATCAGTAAAAGATGCTTTAGATAATGAAAATTGGATTGAATCTATGAATGAAGAAATAGAATAGATAGAGAGGAATAATTTTTGGACTCTTTTTCCTAGACCCAAGGATAAAAATTTAATTGGCACAAAATAGATTAGCTGAATGAAGATGGAGAAGTTTCCAGAAACAAAGCAAGGTTATTATGCTAAGGTTGCTCTCAAGAAGAAGGTATTGACTATGGTGAAACTTTTGCTCCTATTTCAAGATTAGAAGGTGTTAGAACTTTACTTTCTTATGTTGCACACAAAGGATTTAACACTTATCAAATGGATGTAAGATCTGCATTCTTGAAAGGAATTAGTGAAGAGGAAGTTTGCATAGAACAACCTGAAGTTTTTCTGGACCCTAGTAAAAAGGATATGATCTATAAATTATAAAAATCATTGTATGGTCTCAAGAAAGCTCCCAAAGCTTGGTATTAAAGACTTCATGACTACTTGATAAAGATTGGTTTTCAAAGAACAAATGATAACAATAGCCTATACATCAAAGAAGGGCCAAATAAGAAAATTGTGTTGGCTGAAATCTTTGTGGATGAAAACTTATTTATAGGAAATGATGATGTATGCAAGAAATTTTCAAAAGAGATAAGTAAAGAATTTGAGATGTCTAATTTTGGAGAGATAAACTTCTTTGTTGGATTGTAGATCTAACAAAAGAAAGATGATATCTACATTACTCAATCCAAAAATATCAAGGAGATACTAAAGAAGTTTGGAATGAAAGATTCAAGACTAATTGGAACACCTATGTCTACTAGACATAAGCTTTCCAAAAATGATGATTCCAAAGAGGTAGATCATATCACATATAGATCAATGATTAGAAAACTACAATACATAGTGCACACAAGACCTGATATTACATTAGTAGTTGATATGGTGGAAAGATTCTTAGAAAATCCCAAGGAAAATCACATGATGACAATCAAGAGAATCATGAGGTATTTGAAGGAAACTGAAGACTATGGATTATGGTATGAAAAAGGAGGCAATTTAGATTTGAAAGCATTCATAGATGTTGATTGGGTAGGAAGTGTTGATGATAGAAAGAGCACCGGTGGTGAAGGATTCTTTCTTGGTAAAAGACTATTGTTTTGGACAAGCAAGAAGAAAAATTGTATTTCTCATTCCACAACAAAGGCAAAATATATGACAGTAGTAGTTAATATTCCAATGTTGTTTGGTTCAAGAAACTATTGATAGTTATGAAGATAGAAATCAAGGATCCAATGGTTGTATTCTATGATAACACCAGTGCAATTAATATATCAAAGAATCCTATGATGCATACCAAAACCAAGCACATTGCTATAAAATATCATTTTTTGAGAGAATTGGTACAAGATAAAGAGGTAAGATTGGAATATGTGAATACTAAAGAACAAATTGTAGACATATTCACTAAGCCATTACCTAAGAATGCACTTTTGTATCTAAGAGGTAGGTTAGGGGTCATTCCCCTATCTAAAGCTCACTAAATGAAGTTTAGTGATGCATCAACCAGAGCATGTTGAAGATCAATCTATTGATGCAATATTAAAAAGGTCACATTACATATGAATTAGTACATAAGGTACATTGATATTATCTGAATATTATCTTTGGCATGAGATGTCAAAAAGGGAGAGCTTGTTGTCATATCTCATAGAAATTTTATAAAGAAGGACATTATATATTTCACAAAAATTGTATTACTTCCAAAAATGTCAAAGAGGGAAAACATGGTCTAATGTCAAAGAAGGAAACTTTTCTATCAGAAGAAGATGTTTAAAATAGAGTTTTGCAGACAGAGGGAGAAACTAAAGGTGGATGGAATACACACTGATAAAGGGATTTCTCATGGATGACTATTAGAATGAAATTAAAGATATGTTCCTTACTTTATTCTTTCTCTAAAATTTAATTGTATTATGACATGTTGTGTTGCCATCAATGCCAAAAAGGGAGATTTTTGAAAACAATTGGAAAATTGTGTATTGTCTTTGATGTTACACAAAATGTCATATCATTGCCAGTCAGTGTATGTCAAGCTCACTTGGGCATTGAATATAGTTTCCTATGTCTATCAAGCATTCTAGAGTTCCCCAAGTTTAGAAGAAAGTGTCTACTGAGTCCTTACAAAAGTTAGTGTTAATCGAGCTCACTCGATTAATGAAGGAAACGTTGGATGGAGCCAGTGTTAACTGAGCTCACTTGATTACCAAAGGAATTTTTTGAAGATGTAGTACTAACCAAGCTCACTTGGTTAACATAGGGAAATCATTTCTAAGTTAGTGTCTACCAAGTAGGGTTGGCTAATGAAGGATTTTCTTGTTTTGGCATATTAAGTTCAATTGATTTGGTTGTTGGTTTTAGCTGACTAAGGATGAATATTGAGTATTCTAAGTTGTATCCAAGCCGACTTGACAATGTGTAAGATATAAATATAAGGTCAAGTTGAGGATTAAATGTGTGGAACATAATAGAAGATTTGAAGATGCTTAGAGGAAGAAAATTAGAAGGATAAGTATAATATCTTTGTTGAGTTGCAAAGATACATTCAATCAGGAAGGATCAAGTTTTCAAGCCAGAATTGAGGTCTGCAATATAAGAAATTTAGCTACATCAAAAATTAGGTCATCTCATTGTTACTCTCTAACCATTATAGAAGTGATCTAAATCTCTTACTAGAGTTGGCTTAATAGTTATTTGTAAATCCTCTAATAAAGTGGCATTTCTAGATTGAAGTCTCTAAAGACCTCTAACAAGGCCACTCCTAATAGGGTGATTAAATCCTTTAATAGGGCCATGCCTAATAGTGTATTTTGTAACCTTTAATAGGGTTGGCTCCTAATAGGGCTCATTTCAAAAGAGTGAAAATAAGTAACAAGTTACAATTGATGGCTTTTCCCAAATTGGGTTTCCACGTTAAATCTTGGTGTCACTTGTGTTCATGTTATTTCTCTTATGTGTATGCAACTAAGTTAAATAAGGCTAATCATAGAAAATATCTTAAGATTTGTATTTGCCAAGTTATAGCATTTTGATAGAGTATACTAAATGCCTATGTGTTTATCAAGTAACAGCATAATACAATTTAATTAGAGTTTATTTTTTTCTTTGTATTGACATCTAAGGGATCTAGGATTTATTTTAGTGGTAAGTGATTCACCCCTCCCCTCTCAATTGCTCCTCTTATATTTCCAACAGATTCACACCCCCCTCTCAGTATCTTGTTTCCCATTAATATTTCCAACAGTACCATCACTTAATCACCTACCTCAAATTGAAGTCCCTTTATTGTCTCATCTACCTTGGACTTGAGTTTTTATTAGCTTCCATCAATGTCTTTTCAACTTGTTCATGTACCTCTTTCATTTATTGTGTAAAATCATCTACATACTCATTGATCCCTTCTTGATTCCTCAACTCTCTAAGCTCACAAAAACCTCTAGAATAGGTGTTGTAGACCACTTCAACTGGGTTTTTACCAATTGTTTTGTTTACAATGTCATTGTAAGAAAATTATGCTTGAGGAATAGCTTGATCCCATACTTTCCCATACTCTTTGGTCAAACATCTAAGAATATTTCCCAATACTCTATTGATTACCTTAGTCTGACCATCTATTTGTGGATGGTAGGCTGATCCAAAAGCTAGTTTTGTTCTAAGTCTCCTCCATGGAGCCTTCCAAAAATGCCCCATAAACTTGACATCTCTATCTAATACAATTCTCATTGGCAAACCATGAATTCTAACTACTTCCTTGAAGAAAATATGGGCTATATAACTGGCATTATGTGTGGTTTTGCATGGTATAAAATGGCTCATTTTACTAAACCTGTCTAAGTTACTACAAACACATTATCAAACCAAGTGGTTTTTCTTGGAAAACCTACTATGAAATCCATGCTCAAACATTCCCAAGGTCTATTAGGAGAGGTTGGTATAATCCAACATTAGAAGATGTACCTTTAGCTTTCTAACAATAAATGCATTGTTCTGCATACCTCCTAATGTCTTTTTGCATCTTAGGCCAGTAGTAGAATCTTGTAACAAGTTCCAATGTCTTGTTAAGACCAAAGTGTCCACTTAAACTCCCATTATGTTTTTCATGGATGATATTTTCTCTCGTGGAATGTCTAGGAACACACAATTGGTTATCTTTAAACAACAAACCATTCTATAGGGCATAATTAGAAAATTTACTATGAAAATGATTCTCAAACTTAGTGCATACCTTGTAGTCTTTTACAAAATATTCATATCCTTCATCAAGGTCTTTGAATCCCTCTATGTCTGTGATTTTCAATTATATCCCTTGGATTATAAGTAGTCTTCTACTCAATGCATCTACCACCTTGTTACTCTGCACATTTTTGTGTTTGATGTTAAATGTATAGGCTTGTAGAAACACCATCCATTTGATGTGTCTAAGGCTCAGCTTCTCCTATGTATTGATGAAACTCAAAGCTTGGTTGTCAATATAAACTAAAAACTCTTTTGGTAAAATATAGTGTCTCCACTTCCTAAGGGCTTGAACCAATGCGTAGAGCTCAAAATCATAAGATGAATACCTAGACTTGGCTTCATTCAACCTTTCACTAAAGAAAGCTAACGATCTTACTTCTTGGTTTAGAATTACTTCCACTACTATATTGCTTGCATCACACTCCACAACCAATGGTTTCTTAAAACTTGGCAATATTAGGATGGGATGTGTAGCTACTTCTTGTTTCAATCTTTTAAAGGCTTCATTGGCTTCTTCATCCATTTGAATTTAGGTTTTTGGCCCCCTTTAATTTTATCTAGGATAGGTGCACAAATTTCACTAAATCTTTTAACAAACTTCCTATAGAACTTTCCAAACCATGGAAGCTTCTCACTTCATTCCCTATTTTAGGAGAAAATCAATTGATTATAGTCTCTACTTTACTTAGATCTATTTTTAAGTCACCTTGTGATACCACAAAACCTAGGTACACTAATTCTTGTTTCAAGAACTCAATCTTTTCCAAATTGATGGCTATTTTTTCTTCTTGCAACTTCTTCAACCCTATCTCTAAGTGCTTCATGTGTTCTCCTTTGGTCTTACTAAATAAGGATGTCATCTAAGTAGACTACTACAAACCTACCTATGTAATTTCTCAACACTTCACTCATCAATCTAATGAATGTACTAGGTGCATTTATGAGACCAAATGACAAAAATAACCACTCAAAAAGTCCCTCTATGGTTTTTTTTCTTCCACACATCCCCCTCTTTCATCCTAATATGGTGATATCCATTTTTAAGGTCAATCTTTGAAAAGCATCTAGCACCTCCTAAACAATTCATTAAATCCTCTATTCTAGGAATAGTAAATCTATATTCAATGGTAATCCTATTTATTGTCCTAGAATTATTACACATTATCCACTTACCTCCTTTTTATAGAGCTATAAAATAGAACTACACATGGGCTAATGGTTTTCCTAATTAGGCCTTTATCTAACAGCTCTTGAACTTTCCTAGAAATCTCCTTGTGTTGGTCAAGTGTCATCTTAAATGCACCCTTATTAGGCAATGATGCCCCTGGTGTGAAGTCTATCTAATGACTAATTTCTCTTTGAGGAGGTAATGTAGCTAGGGTCCCATCACATGTGATTTCTTTGAACTCTTCTAGAAATTGTTGCACTTCAGTAGGCACAAGTGTATGTTTTGAAGTATACTCCTTTCTGTCTTAATAAATTTTTACCCCTCTTTTTGCAAAGGAAAAGAGATCTCCATCTAGAGGACCAAGAGATTGTTGGTACTATGGAAAACCAAGGCATAAGAAGAAAGATTATTGGACTCAAAAGAATAACGAAGGAGATAAATAAGATGGAAAAAATGAGGCAAATGTGGTAAGTAATAAATTTGAAGAGAATGTTTTTCTTCTTTCCTTAGAAAGTGTTGATGATTCATGGGTTTTAGATTCTAAGGCTTTATTTCATGCTACACCCCATAGACGTTATCCTATTATTCAGGTCTAAGGGCATTTTGGGCTTTGTTTATTTGGTTATAATGAACCCTTTCAGATTGTTGGAAAGGGTACAATAAAGATTAAGTTTTAGAATGAGAATAATTGGCTACTACAAGAGGTAAGACATGTTCCAAGGATGAGTGGGAATTTAGTTTTAGCAGAGCAACTGGGTGATGAGGGTTGCACAGTTAATTTTAAATATAAGAATTGGAATGTTTCAAAAGGTTCCCTTATAGTAGAAAAAGGTGTGAAAGTAGGCACCTTATATATTTTTACATGTCATATTGTTCCTTCTACGTTAATTTTTTAAGAGAAAATAAATATTCAAGAACAATTGTTGCAGTTGAGCAGGGAGAACAAATAGTTGTTATAGATTTTGATACAATGCTATGGCACAACTAAATTGGGCACATGAGTGAGAAATGTATGAAATTACTTAATTCAAAGAAATTTTTTCAAGGTTTGAAATGTGTCAATATGGATTTATAGAAAACAAAAGAGTTAGTTTTGTGAAAAGTGGGAAGGAAAAGAAATATGATAAATTTGAGCTTGTGCATACAAATGTATGGGGACTAGCTTGGGTATCTTCCCTTGGTGGATCTCATTATTATGTTACATTTATTGATGATGCAACTAGAAAATTATGGATTTATTTCCTCATATAGAAATATGATATATTTCAAATTTTTAAGAAATGAAAATGTTTGGTTGAGAATGAGACTAGTATAAATCTAAAATATTTTTGATATGATAATGGTGGTGAGTATTCTAGCGAAGAATTTAAAGATTATTATTTCTCTAATGGTATTCATAGATAGAAAGCTATTCCAAGGACTCCATAGGAAAATGGAGTGGCTGAATGCATGAATTGAGAAATAATGGAGTGTGCAAGGAGTATGAGGTTGCATGCTAGGCTTCCCTTAAATAAGTGGGTTGAGCCTATCAATACTATTGTATATTTGATTAATAGAGGTCCCTCTACTCCTTTGGGTTGTGGTATTCCAGAGGAAGCATGGACTGGTAAGAATATGAGTTATTATTTTCTCAAAACCTTTGATTGTGAAGCATTTGCATATATAGATTCTAAAAATAGAACCAAGCTGGAAGAAAAATCAAAGAAATGTGTATTTGTTGGATAAGGCATTGATGAATTCGGTAATAGTTTTTAGGATTTTCAAAATCTTAAAATTGTAATAAGTAGGGATGTCATATTCAATGAGAAAGTGTTGTACAAAGATCTATTGTAACATCATGAGAAGAAATAAAATGATTATAAAGTGTTAAATGATATTCCAAAAGATGATATTCTAGCAGTCCCTTATGCTTCGCAACAACAAATACCACACACCCCAGTGAATGTTAGATGTTCAACAAAGATATGTAGACCTCAAGAAATATTTTCTCCTTCTTTTTATTCTATTTTATTAACAAATGTTCATGAAACTGAATGCTATGATGAAGTTGTGTAGCTGAATACAAAGATTCAGTGGGAGTCTCCAATAATAGAAGAAATGGACTACTTGCTGAGAAATTAGACTTAGGATTTATGTAAGTTACCTACATGTAAAAGGGATTTAAAAAATAAATGGGTTTACAGGTTGAAAAAAGAAACTGAAGGTAAGAAAAAAATTAAAGCCAAGTTAGTTGTAAAAAGCTTTGCACATAAAAAAGACATTATTTTTTCATTAAGTAAGACAGGTTTTTAAACGGGTTCCTGAAACCCAATGGTTACAAAAGAAATAGGCATTAAGTCTTGAACTATGACAAACAAAAAAGAAACAATACGCCTAAAATTCCAGGAGAGCCAAACAAAAAGGGACAACCCCTAAAAGAGAAAGCAAGCATCAAGTTTTGAAAGGACCTGAAACCTTTCACAAAACCAAGCCTCAAGATTTACATTTCGGTCCCATCTTTTGAGAATGTAAAGACATATCAAACAAAGGTTTGGAGGACTTGACTTTTTTTCCTTTTACAATTCTCCAACCATCCTCCACCTTCCTAGTGGCCTTCTGCCAATCAAGGCATTCATCTCCACAATCAACCCCTAACACCCTCATAGCAGGAGATAAAACAGTTGAAACATTGTTTTTTATGAGATATTTTCTCCTATTGTTAAAATGACTTGTATTTGTACTAACTTAGGTATTGTGGCTACTAAAGATTTGCATTTAGAGAAGCTTGATGTTAAAACAACTTTTTCTTCATGGTGATTTGGATGGAGAAATATATATGACACAACCACAAAGATTCAAGGTCAAAGGTAAAGAGAGATTAGTGTACAGATTAAAGAAAAGTTTATATTGCTTAAAGCAAGCACCTTGGCAATGGTATCTTAAATTTGAAATTTTTATGCATGAGCATGGATACACTAGGTGTCATTCTAACAATCATGCTTATTTTAAGAGGTTAGATGAGGACAACTACATTATTTTATGTTTATATGTTAATGTTATGCTTGTAGTTTTCTTTAACATGGATCACATTAAGGGGTTAAAACAAATATTTGTAGAGATAGGAAGAACATATAATTGACATTATCTTATGCTAATTATATTGAGAAGGTGTTGCAATGTTTCTCTATGGAGAATGTGTAGTGCCTGCCTCTAGGTCACATTTTTGTTATCATTGTCGAGCTCTTTTAGGGCTAGTTTTATGTTGATGGTTAGTAGCATTATTTTGAGACTATCAGATACTATTTCAAATTCAGTTGATATGTGATGAGATCACTTAGACTTTACATTTCATGTATGTATAATGATTATTTTCAGTGTTTGTAGTTATTAACGATGATTAGTAAGATGATTTATTATCATATGTGTTTTCTTATGGATACTTACCCCATACTTGCATGTGTATGCTGTGCATGTTTGTTCTTATGTTTGGCGTGTCTGATGTGGTTAAGGGAGTCGTGGTTAAGGGAGTCATAGTCACCTGCTAGTCAGGATCTACACGATGCACCACTTTCTACCATTGCCTATTTAGTTTAGTATATATTATGCTTGTACATGCATGGTTTTTATGCAGGTTGCAGGTATCCGGTATCGACTTCCCTGAATTTCTAGGATGAGCATACCCTATCACATTATCTCAATGATAAGAGAGGAGAGATAAATTCTCAAGTCCAAATCCCAACCCTTTTAAGCCATTTTTCTTAATTGAAAATTAGGACAAGTATCTGAGTTGAGTACCCTCTGAATACGTTGGATGATGTAATTTGTGATATAAACCCTTGGTTTGATTTTGTACGTATTTTTGCTATGATGGGTTTTCGTATTTTTACCTTGTGAGTCTTTGGTGTATTTTCTATTAATTAAGCCTAATTAAAAGATTTAATTAATGGTTTAATTTAATGAAAATTTAATATGTTATTTTACTACTTATTTTATTTAATTAATTGAGAAATTAATTAAATAAAATAATTAAATTTGAAGATAAAAGTTATAAGTTTAAATTTGGAATGTGACAATATTTATTTTAATAATAATATATTTGGAGTTCATTTTTAAATAAATGACTAAATAATATTATTAAAGCTAATAAATATTTTAGCAATTAAGTTTTGAAAATGAAATTTAAAAGTGAAAAATATATTAAAATTATTAAAAGAGTAAAGGTTGCATGATGTGTGCACATGATTAAAATATAAATATATTAAGATAAGAATAAGTGGAATTATTAAAGTTAGTGCATAAGATTTAATAATAAATAAATTAAATTGAAAAGAGTAAAGTAAATATTATATTAATTAATGTGCATTATTTTAATGTTTTCTCACATAGGAGTTTGTGAATTCCCAAGAGTTGTCATGTAGACAACACGAGTTTGTACTCTAAGTATGCACTAGTTGTCTACACTTAGGAGTTAGCATTTTATTTGAGCACATGGTGTCTACAACCTTATGACTCATCTAGAAGGTTGGAGAAGACTCATGCTTAGTTGTCATACTTATCTTCTAGTTTTTTTTAGACACATTCTAGATGCATCTTAGAGGCCTTTAAATAGAGGCTCTCCTAGTGTGTTTGGACAAGCTTAAATGGAAGCTTCAAGCTTACATGCTCATATGCTTCTACATGCTCATATGTTTCTCTATGCTCATATGTTTCTACATGCTCATATGTTTCTATATGCTTCTATGCTTCCTATAGCACTTCTAGTCACTTGGAGATTTTTGATTGGCTTGGATCTTGGAGGAATTGTGAATGATGAAGAAGGAAGGGGTTTTCTATGGACTTCTGAGGCATGGAAAATTAGCATCAGTGTCCAGGTGCACTCGTGATATTGGCATATTCTCTTTGCACTATTTCTTGTTTTGTCTTCATCGTGTCTGTTATATGTGTCTGAACACTCTCTGTGATTGAATCTACAATTTGAAATTGGAATCTAGAAATGTATGTTATTTGGTTTCAAAGAAAACATTAGAAAACCTTAGCTTCAATTTAAGAAAGAAATTAGATCTGAATCGAGTTTGGGTTCGAATTTATATTGTGAAATTAGATAGACAAGAGTTGAAATTAAAATAGAAATTCTAAATTTAAAATTTGAATGGTTATATTTCTATCAAATTATATTTTCAGATGCATACAGACAAACCTATTAGATGGATGAATGGGTAAATTTAGAGAACAATTACCTTTTAGGAGAAATTCTTAATGCATCACAAACTGCCTTGTCGCTGCCCCTTGGATAGACTTGAACTCAGTCATTCATAACTTTTTATCGTGATCAAATTTATTCGATTGCTCTGGTTAGAATTGGCGCAACTTGGCCCTCTCCAACATATTTCAATTTCAGCCCGATCCAATAGTTCATTAGGGAGATATGGCCCTCGTACTGGGACTGTTTTATTCAAGGACAGATATTTCTCCATTTCTCATAACCAAGAGTTCTTTATGCTTAAACTTCACAAAAATAATATATCAAAGCATGGAATGAATTAAAGATATTATTGCAATCTTCCCTTACTAGAATCTTATTTTTATGCATTAGTTTTATATGATTTATTAATTAATCTAATTTAATTAAGATTAGTTAATAGTAGAAGAAGTATAATTAATCTATTTATCAACCAACATAGGAGGTATTTAGTTGAGATATTAATATTGGAGATTTATTATTATTTTTTATTAGTAAAGTAATAATTTGAACATTGATGGAATGATACATAGTTGACTCTTAATGAACGAAACTATTATCAGCTAATAATCATGTAGTTATTGACATAGCTACTAGTTAATTTAATCGTAGAATTAATTAGATTTAATTGATAATAGAGTTTTTAAATTGTTTTATCAAGGGAATATTAGTATTCATATAAGAATGACGAATGTGGATCTATTAATAAGATTCCCAATATAATTTGTTATTAATATTAACAAGTTATTATTATTGAATTATGAATATGAATATTTGTGTATTGGATTATGACTGACTTTAACGCACAAATTATAGTTAGTTAATAGTCAACTAATATTTATTGGATTGTTGGTATGGTTGTGTATGTATATGAGCAATGTTAGTATGCTAATAGAAACCAAATTTAAATAAAGCTTCTACAAACTAAACAAAATTCATAAACTTCAAGATAGACTAAGATGAGCTCTCAATTGAGAATATGAGCCATTAATGGGCTCTCTCAATGAGAAGCTCTCTTGTTGAGTAGCTTTGTCTAAATATATAGGATGTATGCTCAAGCTTATGCTTCAAAAAGGGCTTCAAATGGAGTTGGAATTTGGGTGTGAGTGTATGGTTTTGATGTAAAATGGGTTCTTAAAATGGCATTATGACTTTACTTCATGGATTGTGTTAAAATGGCTTGGGAGAGGATTCCTTAAATAGGCAAAGGGTTTGAGGGATCAAGGACTAGGATGCAAGGATGGGAAAAAGCTCATAGAGGGCTCAGATTGCATGAGAGGAGAGCACATGGATTGTGCTTCTTTACAGCCAATCAAGGAGTGACACGTGTCACATGGTGGGAGGATGGAGGAAAGGGAAAGGATGAGTCAACAAAGGAGGCTCAAGAGATAAAATCTTCATAAAGACCCTCATAATGACTTGTAAGAGCAATAAAAGGGCTTGGAAGAGTCATTTATGGCCTAGTGGGCTTCATAAAGTTTTATAGTTGAGATATTTTGAGGGTGATGAGAGCAATTTTGACTTGGACTTGATTAGGAGGGTTTTAAGCTTGCTTAGGCTTGTGCAAATGATTAGAGGATGGATTAGGATGGTTTAGGATTAGCTTAGGGATAGGCAAGTGGATGGCATTTAATGAGAGTGGGTGAAGGAGGAGATATTTGTTAACTTTGGCTTGGGTTAGTAATTCTTAACCCATGTTTAGAGAATGTGACAAGGTTAGGAGGGGATAAGGATTAGGTTTAAAGACATCTTCTAGAAGAGTCTAGACTTTGGATGAGGATAAAGACTTTCTAGAATAGTCTAGAACTTCTTAGGATGAGAATAAATTAGATTTTTAGGAAATAAATAAAGTTTTATTTATTTCAAGGGTTTGGGTTGAAGAGATATTTATTAAAACTTTTTTAATAAACATGAGGATTAATATTTAATCTTAATTAAATATTTTGAGTTGGGATTAGGGGTAGGAAATGATGGGATTAGCCTTTAATCAAAGTTAAAGAAGGATTAGAAGATTTTGGAAGAGGTTAGTGGTCTTAAGGAAATTGGCCAAGTTTTGGGCAAAAAATAAATTTTTTATTTATTTTGGGTTTTTTGGTCAATTTATTAATTAAATAATTAATAAATAAGGAAATAATGTTTAAATAAGATTTAAACATTTTTGGGAGGGATTCCTTAATTAAATATTTTTAATTAAGATAAAGGGATTTAATGGCATAAAAATTAATTAATTAATTAATTAAATAATTAATTAATAAATGATGATGTCATCAGGACTTTTTTAGAAAATAAAAATACTTTATTTTCTAAAGGATTTTTGGTCAATTTATTAATTAAATAATTAATAAATAAGGAAATAATGTTTAAATAAGATTTAAACATTTTTGGGAGGGATTCCTTAATTAAATATTTTTAATTAAGATAAAGGGATTTAATGGCATAAAAATTAATTAATTAATTAATTAATTAATGATGATGTCATCAGGACTTTTTCAGAAAATAAAAATACTTTATTTTCTAAAAGTTTTTAGGTGTCTACATTTTGCCCCCCGCAAGTGGCATGGCATCAAAGATAAGAAAATAAGATGCCCAAGGCTAGAGCAGAAGAGGAGAGAATGGGCTGCGAGATGCCCCCTCAAGAAGGCGGCGGGGAGAGAAAGCGAGGCTCGACGACTTCTTGAAAAGTACAAGAATCCAAGATGAGCAAGAAGACTCAGATTGGCAAAGAGAAGGGGTTGAATTAGTTCAAACTCTCATTATGGGAGAATGATAAAGGAGAATCAGATGCACAAGAGGAAGCAAGCTTAAGACTTTAGGGAAGGTGGAGGATGAAGGAGCGGAGCGCTATAAAAGGGAATCCAGCATAGGGAGATGGATGAGGGGATTATAAAGCTGATGCAACAGGATTTCCAAGAGTCAAATTGGTGGAAGATGGGTTTTGGAGATCCCTAGGACTAGGATTGTGGATCTCGAAAGATGAGGCTTGGTGGATTGATTTGGATTGGTGGATCCCTAAGACTAGGATTGTGGATCCCTAAAGCTAAGAGTGAGGAGTGATCCAAAGAGATACTGATGCATAAGATGGGATAGGTGTTGGATATGGATGGGGGATAATGGAGATGAAGGGAATCCATTGAAGCTTTTTGAGTGGGGGGATACTTCAAAGAGAAGTACCACCATGTAGTTGAGCACTAGATTTGCTATAGGACTGTTGGTTAATTGCCAAGGTTACTAAGAACATCAAGGCCTGTTCACCAACTGTCCAAAGGACTGACAAACTGACTCAAAACAAACACGCAAGGATTGCCCCAGCATCACACATGAATCCCAAAGGAAGCAGTGTGGAACCGACACTGGGTAACCCACAAGCAGAAAAGAAAAACAAATGAAAGACTTGATCAAGACCTTACGCTCTAATTGCCCCATTCGCAGCATACCATGATATGGAAGATCGTGGAAACCTTGAGGAGGGAACAAGGAGATTGCTTGGAAAAGATACTTCAAGACCCAAAAGGGGAGATTCCAAATCAAAAGAAAGTGAAAATCCAAAAGAGAGCTGTTTGCAACGAGATGGGTAGGACGAGGTACTAACGGACCAAGATCAGACATGAGGAAAGCTATATCCTACAAAGACCTATCGGAGAGCACCTAAGTTGGTGGATCAGGATGAGTGGTGCGTCTGGCAAGCTGAACTAAGAAGGATAACACTTTGGTGACAGGAGATCTAGCTAAAGGATGCATTGGAATAGCTAACCAAGCTATGCGGTGTGTACAAGATGTTGATCAAGGATGAACTGACACGAAAGCTTGATAGATACAATGGTACTAAGTTAAAGAGGATGTACAAGCTGACCGACCAAGATATGTTACAAATGTACAAGTTTGTTCATGTTTTGGTTTTTGTGAGATGGAAATGTTTGTGAAGGATGGGATGTCTATAATAGTTGATAGGTGGATAGGTAGATGGTTTGCAAAAAGCTTAAGGAAAATGGGATTCTTTGTGTGCATGTGATAGGACACAAGCTAGGATACAAGATTATCTACAAGCTGGAGTATGGTACAAGCTTTGGACAAGATTTGGATATACAAGGTATGGTACAAGATTTACAAGGTATAATACAAGCTTTGGTACAAGATTTTACAAGCTGTACAAGAGGTATTTACAAGCTCCATTAGATTTTGGATATTTGGTTGGAACACCAAGGAAACAAGCAGATGTTTTATGGGATGGTGGGTGAATGGATGAGGGATAGGATAGTGATAGATAATGGATTAGTCTTAGTACACAAGTCGCCTGAATTACCAGGTTTTCACCAAGGTACCTATCCAAGGCGCTTGAATTGCCAAGTTTTCACCGTTGGACGCTTATTTCTCTTTACTATTTTTTTGGTACTTTTGTATTTTTCAAAAGCTGGGTATACCAAGGATCTTCAAGCATAGAACTTCTTGAGATGAATGATGTTAGTAGGATCATTCAAGAGTTCTCCTTTCGGTGTAGACAACTGATAGGCTCCGGAGCCAAAGGAAGCAGTGACAACATAAGGACCAAGCCATGTAGGTTCAAACTTGCCTTTCTTTTCTCGATCTGCTTGGACTTTCATGTTTTCTTTGAAGACCATGTCACCTGGCTGAAAGTGTCGTGGAAGTACCTTCTTGTTGAAATTCCTTTTGAGATGAGTTTGATAGACTGTGAGATGATCATAGGCTTGTTGTCGCTTCTCATCTAAGAGATCTAGCTGGGTGAGCCGAGCTACTCTATATTCTTCATCTGATATTTTCCCTTGCAAAGATATGCGCAAGGACGGAAGTTCAACCTCTATAGGTAGTACCGCTTCGGCACCATAGACTAGGGAGTATGGAGTTGTGCCTGTGGATGTGCGAAAGGAAGTTCGATAGGCCCATAGGGCTGGATTTATTTGTAGGTGCCAATCACGGCCGGAATCATTGACAACTTTTTTTAGGATTTTGAGGAGGGTTTTGTTGGTTGCCTCTGCCTGGCCGTTACCTTGTGGGAAATATGGGCTAGAAAAGCGATGATGGATGCGGAGGGAAGTGCATAATTCTTCCATGTTGAGATTTTCAAAGTTACCTCCATGGTCAGTGAAGATGGTGGATGGGATGCCGAAGCGGCAAACAATGTGGTATAAGATGAATTTGGAGACCTGAACTCCTGTAGCTGAGATGAGGGGGACTACTTCCACCCATTTAGTGAAATAGTCTGTAGCTGTTATGATCCATTTATGTCCATCAGATGAGAGGGGTGTGATAGTTCCAACTAGATCAAGGCCCCAACAAGCGAAAGGCCAAGGTGGTGCAATAGGCTGTAGATCCTGTGCCAGAGCGTGCACAAGATTTGCATGCTGCTGACATGGGAGACACTTTTTGACAAAGTCACAGGAGTCTTCTTCAATGGTAGGCCAATAGTAGCCTGCTCTAAGGATTTGTCATGCTAGGACAATACCACTCGTGTGGGCACCACAAAGTCTAGAGTGTACTTCCTTTAACACCATTGCGGCTTCGTTTTGGTCTAAACATCGAGAGAGAGTATCGTGATAACCCCGACGATATAGGGTATTGGCTATGATAACATAACGGGATGATTTTCGGATGAGGTTCTGGTGTTGGGTACGTGTGAGGTGAGGGGATATGATACCATCATTAAGGTAAGCGTGAATCTCATGGTACCAAGGGGATTGGGGACCAACCAAGATACAAACACGGTTTGAATCCTCATTCACGTAGGCAGGTGTGAGGAGCTGTCCACTAAAAACTCATACTATGTAGCTGCTTGGGGAATTTCCAAGAGTGAGCTGATAGTAGCCATAGCATCGGCTGCTTTGTTTTGTATTCGAGGCACTTGTGTAAACTGAAGCCTTGTAAAATGTTGGGTTAGCCGATCAACTAGCTCTTTGTAGGGTAATAGCTTTTCATCTTTGGTTTGATATTCATTTAGGGCTTGCTTGATGATGAGCTGAGAATCGCCAAAGATTTGTAGCTCAGCAATGTTCCATTCTGCAGCTATCTTTAATCCTGCTATGAGGGCCTCATATTCAGCTATATTGTTGGTGCTAGGGAATTGTAGCTTGAAGGCTTTTGGAATGTAATCTCCTTGAGGTGTGACCAACAATATTCCTGCCCCTGATCCATGAGATGTGTATGAGCCATCAAAATAAAGCTTCCATGGGGGCTGTTCTTCAATTAGGCAGATATGCTCGTCTGGGAATTCTGTGAGCAAAGGATATGCATCTAATAGAGGTGCATCAGCTAGGTGATCTGCTATAGCTTTCCCTTTGATTGCCTTTCTATCTACATACTGGATGTCAAATTCGCTAAGGAGCATAACCCATTTGGCCAAACGGCCTGTAAGTGCTGTTCTGGAGAGCATATACTTGAGAGGGTCAATCTTGGAGACTAGTTGGATGGTATGACTTAGCATGTAGTGGTGAAGCTTTTGGGTTGAGAAAACAACTGCCAAACAAGCTTTTTCCATAGGAGTGTAATTGAGTTCATAACCAACTAGGGTTCTACTGATGTAGTAGATGGCTCTTTCTCTGTTGTAGTCATCGAGCTGTGCTAGAAGTGCCCCTAGAGCAGTAGGTGTTGCTGATATGTACAAAATCAGGGGATGACCAGGAACTGGTGGAACCAAGATAGGGGGATTGATGAGATACTGCTTGAGATGGTCAAAGTTGCGTTGACATAAAGGATCCCACTTGAAGTTCTCATCCTTCTTCAGTAAATGTGAAAATGGTGTACACTTATCTGCAAGCTGGGAGATGAAGTGCCGAACAGATTGGAGCTTTCCTTGAAGAGAGCGAAGCTGTCATGGTGTCTGGGGAGGAGGCATGTCTAAGATAGCCTTGACCTTCTTGGGGTCGATCTCTATACCTCATTTAGAAACTATGAAGCCTAGAAGCTTGCCAGATGTGACCCCAAAGACACATTTCTTGGGATTCAGCATGAGATGATATTTGGCTAACCTATCAAAGACTTTCTCCAAGTCAGCAAGATGATCCATGAAGGTATGAGACTTGACCAAGATATCATCCACATAATCCTCCAAAATGCTATGGATGAGATCATGAAAAATGGTTGTCATAGCTCTTTGATAGGTAGCCCCAACATTCTTTAGGCCAAAAGGCATCATGTTGTAGCAAAAGATTCCCCAAGGGGTAGTGAATGTTGTCTTATGTTGATCCTCTTCTGCAATCTTGATTTGATTATACCCAAAAAATCCATCCATGAGGGACAAAATTTCATGTCCAGCTGTAAGATCTACAATCATATCTATGTTGGGCAAGGGAAAATCATCTTTCGGACAAGCTTTGTTAAGATCTCTGAAATCAATGCAAATTCTAATGTCACCAAAAGGCTTAGTGACGGGGACCATGTTGGAGATCCACTCTAAATAGTCGATAGGTCAGATAACCTTAGCAGCTAAGATTCTTTCTAACTCAGCTTTGACCAGTAATGCCACCTTGGGGTGCATTTTTCTAAGCTTTTGTCTGACGGGCTTGATCTTTGGATCGACTGCAAGATGGTGAACTACAAGCTTTGGATCCAACCCTGGCATGTCCTGATATGACCATGCAAATCGGCCAATGTTCTCTCTTAAGACCTCAAAGAGGAGATCAACTTGGTCTTGTGATAGGGATGCAGCAATGTGAACAAGCTTAGGGATCTCTGAAGAACCGATGTTGACTTCTCGAGTATCCTCAATTAGAATAGAAGACACCTCTAGTCGATTATCTTGAGGAGGCAATGCTAGATCCTCATGTTCTTCTTGTGGCTCTGGATTTTCTTGCTGAGGGGTTCTCTTCGCTACCTTAGCTAGTCTCAGATTCACCTTAGTTCCAGTTTTGGGTGTATCGGAACTAGGTTGGGGATTTTTTCCAAAATACCCCTTGGGATCTAGCTTGTAGATATAGGCAAAATCTGGCTTTGTTTTCTTGTGAGGTGTTTCAGCTCCCATGAATCTCAGAAGTGCTTCCTCTGATGTGAACTCATCAATGTGTATGACGCTTGGTTGGTCCCAATCTATGAGTTGTGGATGGGCGAGTGGTAGGTCAATGAGGTGGATGGATAGTTCTTGGAGAACAGAGTCTCCGAGGGAGATTTGGTCTAGGATATCGTCGTAGGCTCTCTTTTCAACTTCCTCAGGAATGTCTTCAATTTTGACAAGGTCACGGTGAATGTTCAAAAAAGCATGACCGTTCGTATTGGTGCCCTCAATTGTGGGTATGCCAAAGCCAAGACCTAACATCGATTCCCACTTGTGTGCGTCGATGGGGCACTGCATGCCTCTTTCTTCTGGTCCTAGACCACCACCTTGATAGTTCCATTTGTCAGTGATGAGCTTATGTTCTTGGGGATACTTTTGGCTGAATTGATCAAGGTGTGCTTGATTTCTTTGAGGTGGATCCTTATGTAACCATTTGTTGATATCTGCAGTGAGCTCCTCATGGATAGGGATTTTCGAGGATACAAAGGTTGTTGGGCCAAACAGTTTGCATTGAGGAGGTGGAATCTCCTTAGCTTTGTGATATGTCGGTCGTCCATGGGCATGTGGATCAAATTGGAGTGCCCCGACAACAAATGCATCTGATAGACTATACTCTCCACAGCCTTTGTTATTGATCTTCACGGTAGACAGGGCAGAGGCGAGGATGGTTTCTGGGTCATTATAAGTGTGGGATGAGCTGGCAATGGATGTGCTGATATCAATTCCAGGACAATGGTTTGTATATGAAGCTTCAACCGCATTGCAGTAAGCAAAGGGTTCTGGATCGGCATGGATGGTTACCTAAGTGCCTTGATGCTAAAATTTGACGCACTGATGGTAAGTGGATGGAATGGCTTTCATGGCATGAATCCATGGGCAACCGAGGAGGATGTTAAATGGTAGGTTTAGATCAATAACATGGCAAAGTTTCTCTTGGATGACTGGCCCAACCTTGATTGGCAGCAAAATAGTTCCTTTTGTGGTTCTTTCCAAGTTATCGTAAGCTTTGATGGTGATAACCTCACTGATGATATCTGCCTCAGTATACCCAACTTGTTTTATGAATTTTAGGGTGCAAATATTCAAGGCTGATCCATTATCTATCATTACTCTTTTCACAGAAAAATTGGATACCATGATGGCTATGCGAAGCAGAAGGGTGTGATCTAGCTCGACCACGGGTATGTCGGTGGGTTTGAACGATAGGGCACATGAGGATAAAAGGTGTCCAACAAGATTACGAAAATCAGTAGCATTGATATCAGAAGGGACACAAGATTCTATGAGAGCACTGTCAAGGATGTTCTTGTACACAGGACTAGTGCGAAGAAGGTCTAAAATGGAGATTTGGGCTGGCATGTTCCCAAGGTGTTCCAAGATATTGTATTGGCTTTTTGATGGAGCTGATGGTGCTGGTGAAACGGGTGGGCCTACGATGTTAAATCGCACTCTTCGAGTGGTGACTGCACACTCATTGTTTGGTCCTTGGATATTGATAACATTGACGGAAGGCTCTTTCTTGGATATACAACCTATAAGGCTACCATAGTCTATATAGGATGAAGTGTGGTCATTGTTCTTCCCATGCTGTTGGTTTGGCTGACGGTTGTTGGTGTTGTTGTTGTTGGTTTGGATAGGTGCTTTTCCAGGATTTTGATTGTTGTGAGGAGGAAAAGCATTTTGATAGATCTGTAAGCCTGCATTCACAGAGGTTTGGGCACCAATAGTGATTTCCTTCCGATCAATAAGGTCCTGCATATAGTCTTTCAGTTTCATGCATCTGAGGGTAGTGTGACCTTTTACCCTATGAAATTTGCAGTACTCATTATCTTTGTACCATGCAGCTTTGGATTGGATTGGGTCAATTTGCTGGGTAGGAGGAAATTTGATGAGGTTTTCCTTGACTAATTTCTCAAAAATGACATCCAATGGCTCACCAAGGGGTGTATAGTTTCTAGGTGTAGGTTGGAATCTGGGCTTTTGTCCTGCAGCTACATTGATAGCATTAGCTTGATTACTAGACCCTTGAAAGTTGGGTCTTGGATTGTGGTTTTGATAGCTTTGGTTATTCTGTTGTTGGTAGTTGATAGCTTGTTGATTGTTTGGTTGATATGGTGAGTTGGACTGGTTGTGAGAAGGACCAACAATATTCACATGTCTGGTGTCAGTGACGCCATCTGTTGCAACGTGCTTGTTTTTGTTCCAATATCTAGACTTGTCATTGGAATGTGATTGATTTTGGTTGGCCTCCTTGTAAATCTTGACCACACCATCTTTAATGAGTCCTTGCTCAAGGATCATTCCTTTCTCTTTGATAGCTGTAGGTCTGCAAACAGTTCATGGTCATGTGGTGAGCCAAGCTAGGATGGGCATTATCAATAAACATTTTCACCACATGGCGCTCTGGCAAGGTGCAGGATATGCGGGTGGTAAGGGTTTTCCATCTTTGCAGGTATTCAACAAGGCTTTCTCCACCTTTTTGCTTAGTGTGGACAAGATCAACTATTGATAGCTCTGTTTCAACAAGATGGGCATATTGGGCTACGAATGCCTCAGATAATTCAGCAAAGTTTTTAATTGTGCCATAGGGGATTCTATAAAACCATTCAAGAGCTGGTCCAGCCAAGCTTTTGGGAAAAAGGCGCAAGAGGAAGACATCATTGTATGCTACGTCCTAGCAATGCATGTAAAATTCTTTGATATGTGTGACAGGATCTCCTTTTCCTCTAAATTTGTCAAATTTGGGTACCTCAAAGTGTTTGGAAAATGGTGTCATGGTAATGGCTCTGTCAAATGAGTAAGGACACACATTCTCAAACTTGAATGTCTTTGGATCATTCCCTTCTTGGATGGCTTTTAGAGCTATCTTCATTTGCTCCCATTCTAAATTGATAGGTGATGGCTGGGGTGCCCCCAATGTAGGAGTGTCTTGAGGTAGGTATGCGCTAGATGGGGCCACTGAATATGGATGGCTGTGAGGGATTTGCTGATAGGGATTGTTCATTGTTTGGGCAGCTGCATGGTGGATGACAGGTTGTTGAGGGGGAGGTGGCGCATATTGCTGCATGTGCTGCGAGGCTTGCTGTTGATATGGGATTTGAGGTTGGGATTGAGAAACATAAGCTGGCTGTGGGATAAATGAATGGCTTTGTGGATGTAAGGTATAAGATGGTTGTGAAGCTTGGGGAAAGGATCGGGGGGCTTGTGGGGTTTGACCAAGGTATGTGGGCTGCGCCCCCATTTGGGATGGTACGTGCAAATAATTGGTGGTTGGCTGGATTGGTGGGTTACCTCCTAGAAGTGGCATTGAAAAGTAGTTGGTAATAGGAGGTAATGGATTAGTTGGTGGTGGAGGTGGGGGGAATTGAAAGCTTGGGAATGGAACTGATGGGGTTTGATAGCTTTGTGGTTGGATTTGGAAGCTTGGTAGAGTGGTGGCAGGGGCTGGGGTCACTTGGGAGCTTGGTAGAAAATTGGTAGTAGCTTGTGGGATTTGATAGCTTTGTGGAGTGAGGGTAGTAGCTTGTAGATTTGTGGCTAATGGTATTGAGCTCCCAAGACCTAATGGAAATGATGGGATTGTGCTTTGGGCTGTAGTGAACAAGCTGGGGGTAATGAAAGGTTGATTACTTGGCCCCATGGGTGGCATCCCTATTGTATATTGCTGAGGTTGGCCAAAGATGCTAGCACTGATTTGGGAGATGGGTGGATTTGGAAGGCTGGGTTGGGGAGCAGCAGTAGCAATAGTGAAGGGGGTGAATGGTGAGGTGTTTTGGGTAAAGGGGGTTTAGAGCAGAGAGGTATGAACCAAGGATGGAGTGGTGGTGGCTGGGTTGGCTTGCGGCATGGAGATTTCAACTTGGGTGGATGATGGTATGTTTGGGTCTGTTGGATCATATGGATTGGCTGGAAGCTCTTCTTTTGGCATATATTGAGGATAGTTTGGATCATAAGAGCCTATGGGTGGTGGTAGCTACCCAAACAACGGGTGAGATGGATCTGATAATGGAGGGGGTCTTCCAAAGTCAAAGGTTCCTACATTGTCCCTTTGAAAATTAGCCATGATTGTCTCTTTGTTCTTGTCTATAATGGAATTTACCAATACTGCATTTCCTGGTTGGTTCATGAAAGCTTCAATGTCAGTAGATGATGGCATAGCTTTCTCTAGGCTAAAGGATGGCTGAGTGCTCAAGGGGGGTGAGGCTGTTCAATCCAAATGATAGGGCTCCATTGTTTCTTTCTTCTTGGCTAAGCGAGTGACGGGTGGCATGAAAAATGCTCCTAGGGATGAGATGCAATAATGCTAATGGATGCAAAAGGGGGAAGGCTTCTCTATACAAATGATTTTCTAGGTTAAGGCAAAGCTATATGAAAAAACCTAAGGAGGATTGGGTTGGAGATTCTAACTTCAAAGATATGTTGCCAAAGCACGAAAGGTCTGCTTTCCTATGTGCAAGCTTGGTGGTGATTGTGTCAACTTAAGGATAGACTGATGATCCTTTAGGAAGAACACGAGATTGACCACTTGTGGATCCCAACCTTTAGCTCAAGGTGATGAGGGATAACAAGTGACAAAGCTGGATTACCCTAGACAAAGCTCTGTCAAAGGGATAACCTTGGTGAGATTGATGGATTTGGAAGATTTTAGGAGTGGCAAACTTTTGGCAAAAGTGACAACAATTTTGAAGGCTTGGATGTGAGGTTTTGATTGCTGGCTAGATGGTTTGGTTCTAAATGAGATGAATGAGCTAATAATGCTTAAGGGGATAACCTAAAATGGCTGGCTTTTCTACAAAGATGACTCTAAAGTGAAACTTATCCAAGAAGATGTGGAGAAACAAGGGTGTCTAATCATAGAAATCATGCCTAGTTGGTAAGGCATAAGCAGGATTAACTCCTGGATATTGGCTAAATTTGATGTTGCGCTCTAACTAGGCCTCTTGAAGTGCTTCATTGGTAGCTTTGTCCTCTACTTTGTGGAGTTTGGCAATTCGTGGGCTTGGTGTTATTTCTTTTCTCTTGGCTGAAAGTTCTTGGTATGCTAGAGATGGTTTGAGTTTAACTTTGTGGAACTTCTGTTTGGGTTTGGGTTGCTCTAGCATCAATTCCTGAATCTGCTTGGCTTTGAGAGATCTTGGTTGTTTTGCTTCAACTCGTTCAACTTCTGGAATAGGCAGTGACTACGCTAAGTATGCCCTAAGCTAGGATTGACCAAGTTTGCCAAACATTCATTCAACAAATAAAAGATCAAGCAATAGATAGAAACAACCAGATAGAAGTTTTTGATTCTCAGAAAGTGATACTTGCGCCAAGGAGTGTGTATGTTCTACAAATGTTTCGATCAGTCACCTCAAACACATTAACATCCTAGATGGTTGTCTACAAGGCTGACAGTTGGTTTAGCTAAGGAGTCCTCGATATACCCAAGGTACGTGAGGCCCAAATCCGTAGATGAGACCAAAAAGATGTCACACAGCTGAGAGGAGCGGTAACCCACTTCTCCTCTTTCACTTCTCAAGGGTATAAAGTTCTTTGAGGCTTAGCCTGAGTGACAAAATCTTGATCCTAAGAGAGGTGTCTTTCGATTCACCTCCCGATTCTTATACTCCGCCAGAACGCTGGAGTTGAGGTCATCCAAGGGGTGATGAAATCCCCAAGCAGGCCTCCTAAAAAGAAACAAGGTTTTGGATCCTAATCTTATGCACCCAAGATGGCCTCGAAAGACGAAAAGGGGAGAGAAGACTTGGATGACCTTGGGCTAAAAAACATGCTTGTTCTTTTACCAACTAACTCTTATGTGTGCTAATCTAGACTTTGCAAGCACTCATGTTTAAGAGACAATGTTCAATTCCAACTTGAAGCGCCAAAAAAAGTAAATCGATCGAAGAATGCAAACAATAAGAAGAGTTAGGGTCAACAAAAGCAAACTCGCGTGCCCAGAGGCCCTCCACGTGAAGTATCGATTAATTTTCTTTAAGGCATTCAAGATGAGTGTGAGTTTGTTTTAAGCCCAAAAAAAAAGTGTGTGAGATTCGATTTCAAGCGCGCGCCCGGAGGCTCTCCACGTCAGTTGTTGTTCAATTTTAGTGCCCAAACTTGAAGTGTGATCGATTTAATCAAGAGTTTTGATCATTTAAGAATTTTGATAAAGTTAAAGCAAACATTCAAAGACCAAGTGAGTGAGTTAGATTGTGGAACATTTAACACCTTTTTCAAGTAGACCCATCCCCGTAAATGGCGCTGAGATTGCAACCAATGGTTAATATTTGATGGGTGATTAGAAAAGAGGTGAGTCCAAGGAACTACTCAAATTGATTTTTGCAAATTTGTATTTTAACTTAACAAAGTTTCTTAAATGTCCAAAAATCAAACTTTACCTAGATTGCATGTGGAAAAGAGATTTGTTTTGTTCAATTTTTAGAAGCTCCAAATGAAGTGTTTGATATTGCAATGGTTAATTGATCCTTGGCATTCAAGATTGGATTTGTTGTTTTAATCATGCATTCAAAGAAAATTTAATTTTAATCCATGGCATTCAAGAGTGATTTTAGCAACATGCATTCAAAGACAAGTGGTTAAACATTCAAGTTTTTTTCTTTGAGTATTCAAGATTGAGATTTTGTGTGTTGTTTTAAGAACTTTGAAGTGCTTTGTTTTAACCTTAGATCATTCAAGATTGTTTTGGACTCAAAAGTGAAAATGACTCTTTGGACTTTGGTTTTCATTCAAGATTTTGTGTTTTAGTTTGCATATTTTAAGCCCAAAAATGATATTCCTAGATTGTTTTGATGCATGAAAAATCTAAGAAACATTCAAGATTTTGCAACAAGACATTTGTTTGGAACAAATAACAAAGCTTTTAGGAAAATTTTTGGCAACCATTTAGGACTCTTAGTTTTCATGAGATTTTTAAAAGAACTTTAAAATATTTGCAAATGAGGTTCATTTTATCCTTGATTGATGCTTTGAGTTTGATTTAGATTTTAGTGTGCACTTAGTGTTGATTTTGAACCTTTTGAAATGGAAACTTGAAGTTCTTTTTAAATTCCCAAAAATGAAGTGTTCCTAATTTTGCATGAATGCATCTAAAACCTTGATGTTACAAGGATGCAAATGATTAGATTGGTTTAGTTTCACTTGTTAAAAGATTTTTTCTTTTTTGCAAATTTTTAATTTTTCAATGGATTTAAGTATGATTTGGGGGTTCATTTTAAGCACTTAAAAGAAGTGTGTATGAATTTGCTTCCTTAAAAAAAAAATGGCCAAGATCTCCCACAAGAAGAAGAAGAAGAAGTAGATGGAATAAGAAGAATATAGGCAAGAAGAGGAAGAAGAATTCCAAGTGCTTTGTCCACCTATAAGCTTGAAAAATCTGCAAACACTATGAGATTGACTATGAGTTCCTTTGTCTTCTTCATGCTCATGTAGACCTACAAAACCAATTTATACAATCCTACCAATCACAAAAACAAGCAAAATTAGCCAAAATTAGCAAATGACATACAAAACTTGACTAAAAAAGCTAATGAAGATGACCCATGCAGGGTCCCACCGGGCGTGCCAAAATGTATATGAGCAATGTTAGTATGCTAATAGAAACCAAATTTAAATAAAGCTTCTACAAACTAAACAAAATTCATAAACTTCAAGATAGACTAAGATGAGCTCTCAATTGAGAATATGAGCCATTAATGGGCTCTCTCAATGAGAACCTCTCTTGTTGAGTAGCTTTGTCTAAATAGATAGGATGTATGCTCAAGCTTATGCTTCAAAAAGGGCTTCAAATAGAGTTGGAATTTGGGTGTGAGTGTATGGTTTTGATGTAAAATGGCTTCTTAAAATGGAATTATGACTTTACTTCATGGATTGTGTTAAAATGGCTTGGGAGAGGATTCCTTAAATAGGCAAAGGGTTTGAGGGATCAAGGGCTAGGATGCAAGGATGGGAAAAAGCTCATGGAGGGCTCAGATTTCATGAGAGGAGAGCACATGGATTGTGCTTCCTTACAGCCAATCAAGGAGTGACACATGTCACATGGTGGGAGGATGGAGGAAAAGGGAAGGATGAGTCAACAAAGGAGGCTCAAGGGATAAAATCTTCATAAAGACCCTCATAATGACTTGTAAGAGCAATAAAAGGGCTTGGAAGAGTCATTTATGGCCTAGTGGGCTTCATAAAGTTTTATGGTTGAGATATTTTGAGGGTGATGAGAGCAATTTCGACTTGGACTTGATTAGGAGGATTTTAAGCTTGCTTAGGCTTGTGCAAATGATTAGAGGATGGATTAGGATGGTTTAGGATTAGCTTAGGGATAGGCAAATGGATGGCATTTAATGAGGGTGGGTGAAGGAGGAGATATTTGTTAACTTTGGCTTGGGTTAGTAATTCTTAACCCATGTTTAGGGAATGTGACAAGGTTAGGAGGGGATTAGGATTAGGTTTAAAGACATCTTCTAGAAGAGTCTAGACTTTGGATGAGGATAAAGACTTTCTAGAATAGTCTAGAACTTCTTAAGATGAGGATAAATTAGATTTTTAGGAAATAAATAAAGTTTTATTTATTTCAAGGGTTTGGGTTGAGGAGATATTTATTAAAACTTTTTTAATAAACATGAGGATTAATATTTAATCTTAATTAAATATTTTGAGTTGGGATTAGGGGTAGGAAATGATGGGATTAGCCTTTAATCAAAATTAAAGAAAGATTAGAAGATTTTGGAAGAGGTTAGTGGTCTTAAGGAAATTGGCCAAGTTTTGGGCAAAAAATAAATTTTTTATTTATTTTGGGTTTTTTGGTCAATTTATTAATTAAATAATTAATAAATAAGGAAATAATGTTTAAATAAGATTTAAACATTTTTGGGAGGGATTCCTTAATTAAATATTTTTAATTAAGATAAAGGGATTTAATGGCATAAAAATTAATCAATTAATTAAATAAATAATTAATTAATAAATGATGATGTCATCAAGACTTTTTCAAAAAATAAAAATACTTTATTTTCTAAAGGATTTTTGGTCAATTTATTAATTAAATAATTAATAAATAAAGAAATAATGTTTAAATAAGATTTAAACATTTTTGGGAGGGATTCCTTAATTAAATATTTTTAATTAAGATAAAGGGATTTAATGGCATAAAAATTAATTAATTAATTAATAAATGATGATGTCATCAGGACTTTTTTAGAAAATAAAAATACTTTATTTTCTAAAAGTTTTTAGGTGTCTACAGTGTAATTATAAATTAAATCAATTAACTAGAGTTAATTGGATTTAACTATGTTATGTAATAGAGATTTATTTGATATAATTCTTTTAACGGGATTGTAAAAATTGATATCAAGTTGATAGGTCTTATTCTAATAACTTGAATAATGACCTTAGATGTTTTAATGGTGAAACTTAGTAATATTGAATTGAAAACTATTAGAATGATAAAAGTCATGGAATTGTGTATCTAGGTTAATTGATTGATTTAATTGATCATTTTAATAAAGTTATAATCTTCTTATTCGAAGACTAGTAATTGGCTCTCTTATAATTCAGACGAATAATGATCCTTGATTTATGTTAAAAGTTGAAGTAACATTAAAGGAGAGTTAAGCAATTAGAATATGGATCATAGTTAAATAAAGAGAACAAGTTAATTCAGGATCAATGATGATCAGATTAATGAGTAAAGTATTTACCCTTAAGCTATTCTTAGAATATTATTTTAAATAATGGAAGGATAAGCTATCGAGGGAAACAAATAGGATGATGTATAGGTCAAATGATTACTCTTAGTATACTTGAAACAAAAACTAAAAACCTCTACACTTAATTCAACTATGTGATTTTAGTAAACCAAAACATGTGTTTGCATTGTGTATTCTATATGCTTCTTGTTTTGGGTTTTTGGGTTGACTAGTGTTGACCAATCCTAGGTTGTGACCAGAGGCTCAGGGGTTATGAGATGTGATGGCATGTTGATCTTTTATGGTCTCGATCTTTATAAACCCAACCATGGTAATGTGATCGTATGCTCTATGAAATGTTTGTATTTACTGATTGTTATTGTTCATCAGTCTTCATGTGTGAAGCTGAGTTATATGTATCTGACACACTTGAGTTAACCATTTTTGAGTCATCGATCAGTTATCCTTGGATTATTTTCTAGTCGCCATGATGGAATTGAAGTGTTGATTTATTTCATGATGATGTCATGTTGTGACATGTTTTGACTCAACCATTTTGGAGTCTTCGATCAGTATGATTTTGAGATATTCTTGGTTGCTTGTTGAGAACCAATGGATATTGTGATTTATTTTGAGATATATTTTGGTTATTGAGAACCAATGGATACTTATGATTATCAATGACACCTTCAGTTGCCAATAGAGAACTGTTGTGGTCATGATTTTCTATGGATACTTTTCAGATGCTCATGGAGATTTGATGATTCTTATCATGGAGATTTGATGATTCTTATTGTGGACTATCTTTTGGTATTTCTTTCCAGTCGCTTGTATAGGACTGGGGTGATTTTATGATTCCATGAGCTTAGGGTAGGTTATCTACTTGTAGTGTCGGGAAGTGGCTTGCAATGGGGGTCGGGGCCCTAAGTGGCTGCCAGGGTAACTCATTGTAAGTTTGGTTAATAAGTGATAACATTTACACACTAAATGGGGATTAAATGAACCTAAAAAGATAATTGTTTCGGTTCTTGCCCATGCCTTGAGTGCTTGTACAGACTAGGATGGGAGTAGAGAGAACGCTTGGTTGCCACATGAGATCAGTATGGACCCGTGGAGTTTAGCTAACTACCATGATAACTTGTACGTGATAAATGCGATGACACTTTCTCACTTGCAGAGTAGGTTTCCTACACGTCATTGTGTGCCTCTAGGAATTAGATGTCAGTTTTGTGTGATGGAACCTTTGAGTTATTATACTTTTAGGATTCTTCGACTTAGAGAGTATTTTTGTGATATGTGATTTGATGTCCTGTTTGGGACTTGAGACTATCTCCTCAGCACGGTGGGAGTGGACCATTTAGGTTCCATGCGGTCGGGTGGTAGTGCTTTATCACTCTTATCATTTAAGATTCGTCTGAGAAATCGTGGCTGGAGTATTCTTGGTTGGTATTTATCTTCATTATGTTCTTAGATCATTATGATAGATGAGATACCTTATGATGGATGTATTTACTAGTATGTTTCATATATTGATGGTTTGCATATGTTAGATGATGATATATTATGCTTTACTTTGCATGTTAAATTACTTTTTGTATTTGATGTTGGATGTTTTAGGAGTGACATTCCTACTATGATAATACCGATGATCTCTTCGGTGCTTTAGAATATTATGCACAGAGGGATGGCTAGGATCCACGATGGTTTAATGATGCTATTTACGGTTGGGAGGAACCGTGCACTTAGTTGTTTATGTTTGTGATGTATGGTTATCTTTTATGATGAATGTTTATATCTTTATGATGATGATGTATAATGTATGATTTGTGGTTTCAATTACTTTAATTGCATCATGGATTAATATTGGATGATGATGTACTTCATTTACATGGATGTTTATTCTTTCAAGCCTTTCATACCTTGTAACATGTATAGTGGATGATTGAGCTAAACTAAATTGTAATTACTAAAAGGAATTTGTATATTGTTTAAGAATGTTGGATGTATCATTGTTATTTCATAAGGATGTGATGTTAGATGAATAGTTAATTTAGATGTGATTCAACGTTAAGGGATCTTTAAAGAATGTAATCTGTTATGTTATGTTATGTTTACTTTCATTTGAATTGTTGCTATTGCTTCTGTTACTATGTATAAGTTGTGAATGGTTTATATTTCATGTTTAAAAAAAAATTGTTTGGCAAACTTAGTGAAATTTTAGATTAATTCTTTGGATCCCTTGGCAGGGCATTACAGAATGCTAAAGTTGTCAAAACACCTTCACCTTGTCATTTAAAATTGACTAAGGAGATGTCTCCAAAGATACTAGAAGAGGAGGCTAAGATGTCCAAGGTACCTTATACTTAAATTGTAGGGATCTTGATGTATGCCATGGTTTGTACTAGGCCATATATTGCACATGTAGTGGGAGTTGTTCGTAGGTATATGAGTTATTATAGAATTAAGCATTGGAATGCAATTAAATGGATTCTCAGGTATTGAGAGGAACATCCAATAAGTGATTACATTATGGGGGCTCTAGTACTAATTTATAGGGCTATGCTTACTCATATTTGGTAGGGGATATTAGTACCAAGCATAGCTACAAGTTATGTATTTACTATTTGTGGAACAACAGTGAATTGGATTTCTCGGTTGTGGAAGGTTAATGCTTTATCCACTTAGAGATAGAGTATGTTTCTACTACAGAGGCAACCAAGGAGATGATATGGCTTTAATTGTTCATAGAAGGTTTGGATCACCCTCAAATGGATAATTATATGTTTACAAATAGCAAGAGTGTCATTCATCTTGTGAATAATTCTGCTCTACATTCAAGGACAAAGCACATATAGTTGTGGTACCATTTTATTCAGTTAGTTTTGGATGATGGAGAGTTAAATCTGAAGAAGATACATACAAATGATAATCCAATAGATATTTTTACCAAGGAAGTAACAAGGGAGAAGTTGAAGCCATCTTCATCTTTGGTTGGTCTTTTAGACTGAACAAAATGAAAGAACAATAGAGTCTAGGGTGGTTTTACATTCCAGTGGGAGCTATAGTTTCAATGGTGCTATGATCAATTTCCAAGTGGGAGATTATTGGCTTAGAGTTTGATCAGTCTCCAAGTGGGAGATTGTTGTGATGTGGAGCCTAATCAGACTCAATGGTTAATTTCTCTCAATTTATTCAACCTGGTTTCCCACCAGATTATTACTATAGGGGTTTGAGGGCAGAGCCCCCAAGGAGGGGTTAAGGGGTAGTGTCCTTTGTGGGGTCTTGGGGTAGATCCCCAAGTGTGCTCCATGTCATAGTACATGGTGGGGTCAAGGGGTAATGCCCCCAAGGGGATTTTCGAAAGAAGCAACCCCGAAGCCAAACAATGAATTTACTATTGTAAAAGATGTTTAGTATTATTTTTCTATTGGATGACTTATTCTAGCCCTAATTTTTAAGCTACAAAAGCTTGTATAAAATGTCTTAGGGTTAGAGATTTCATAATGTATGATGAGATTGTAGCTTCTTGTGATGACATTGAGTTGTAAGGGGTTGTGGATTGTAACCAATGGATAATAATAATATTGAACTTGGTGTTGGTGGACATAGCCTAAGGTTTGGGTGAACCACCTTAAATCTTCATGTCTCGTGTTCTCTTCTATGTGATTCATTATTTTCTAATATTGGTTATATTTGCATGTAATTTTTATTTAAGTTCATGTTTAATCCTAACACCTTGGCTTACACTTTTCCATAGTAAGGGGGTTCTTACCATATAACTGTGATCCCACCAAAACCATAAAAGATCTTTAGCTTCCATAAACCTAAAAAGGAAGAGGACACCTGGCATAGTTGAGGTAGAGACGCTTCCTTTCAACTTTCATTGGCCCACAACCCATTTCTTAACCATTTCATTCAAAGGTTGAAAGATTAGAAATCTACCCACCACCACTAGACGTAGATCATCCACCATGGTTTTGTCCACCATCAAGTCAATAAGTCCAATCTTCATTCCTTTGTCTGTGGTATTATTTCCACCAAGACCGATTCTAGAATACCCTCAGAAGCCCCCCCAAGCATGAATTTCTAACCATTCTTAATGGGGTTCCTAGCTCTAACAACATTCTCAAAACCAATATTATACATCTTAGAGACCACAACCATCTTTGCTAGTGGCAAACCATGGTGTGCTTTAACCAACATCATGTTAAAGGACAACCCCAGAGGCACATGGTCATATGTGCCAAGGGCGAGGACAAGTCCTCCCCAACACCTACCATCTAGAATTTGAAAAGCAAATGAGTGGGAAAAAGTTGTAGAGCATCAAAAAAGTTACCTTAACAAACTGCAAAGCTAAGAAAAAGTTAGAACATTAGTGAATTTATTTCATAATGTTATTCTTCTTATTGACATTATTTCTTATAATTAATCAATAAGTATTTATTAATCTATTCAGTTATTATTAAAAATAATCTTAAAATTATTAAAAATAATCTTATATTTATTAAGAAAAATAATATTTTAATTTTTCTTTTTGATATTTTAACTATAAAATGTTGGAGAAGAATAAATTTATTAGAAAGATAATTCACATTGATTGATTTTTCAATTTATTTTGGACCTATTATTTCTTATTCTATTTGATGTTTTTTAAAATTTTAGTGTAAATAGTAAAAATTTAAAAAAAACATCACAATGATTTTTTTAATGAGATATGGGTATTGTTAAAATTGTTAAAGTAAAGTTTACATGTACAAAACTATTATTAAAGTAAATTTGAGAAAAGAAAAAATTTCTACTTAGACAAAACGTTCTTATTGAATGGTTCCTTAAAATATGTCCCTATAAGGGATCATTATTTCAGCCAATAAAGATAAATAGATTTTTTATATAGATAACTAATCACTTATATTTTTTTAAATTGTGATAGACTTATGTTTATTTCTTTAAAAATAATAACAAATTCGTATGAATGGTTAAAAAAATTGGAAACAATTCAAAATTATATTTGTTATTTAGATATTTCTAAGAATACATAAATATTTGTACTTTTTAAAAGATTCATAATTTATAATTTTTCTTATTCTATTCTAACTGTCACTGTTATGAGTCATTTACTTCTCTCTATAATATATGATTTTTTGATCTTCATAGTTATTTTTTTGTATCTCATACTAGTGCAGGAGCACCTAAGAAGACAAGAATACCAGGTCAAAGTTCATAATATGATCAATTTTATTTTATTTTGGTCATTTATGATGTATTAGTTAAATTTGAGTCAATTTTAATAATAATGTAAGGTTGAAAGACAAAATTGTAAAAGTTGTCAAATATGTAAGTAAATATTGCCATAAAATGTGGCATTATGAAAAATATGATGCAAGAGAGAAGGCGAAAGGTCATAGGAGTATTTGGATGGTTTCCAAATGTTGAAAATTTTATAAATACCATGTATTGGTCATTCTAAATCAAAATGAGAAGAAGAGAGAACACTTTGGTATTATTTTGTGCATTCATTCCTAGTTATTTTGATTGGTGTTCACTATTTTTATGTTGTTTCCAGGCCTTGTACAAATAGATACAGCCTGGAAACCATATATAAGTTATATATTTGGATAGTATGATGGATTATCTTCATTCTCCTTTTGGTTTTGATTAATTTCATTTGGTTTTCAAGAAGTTATGCATATTTAGGTGAAAGTGAGTACTTACAGATTCTAGATTCCTTGACAATAGTCATGTTGTAGAACTTGGTACTGACACATATGAATGAGCTATGACCTAATATATACAAATAATACTTTTCCCTTTAGTTTGGGTCATTTTTATGAAGATTTGTGGAAGTTATGAATCTTTTAGTAGAAATTGGTTGTTTAATATCTTCAATGGAGTTGCGGGCACAAATTTGCATCCATAAAATTATTTATGAATCGAAAGAATTAATGGCTTACATATTTGGAAAATAGACTCATGAAGGATTGATATGAAATTGGTTTGGGATCATTTGGTTTCTTTTTGTGAAAGATATTGGATTTTTTATGCAGGGTTACATATATCCTTTTTGGTTTATGATAGTAAAAATGGGTCTCGATACAAAGACCATAACATGTAAAGAAATATTTGGTTTCAGCTCAACTTTGGATATGTTTTATAAGGACTATGTTCGAACAACTCCTCCAAAGAATTTTTCAGGAAGATGTCAAGAACAAAAGTTATGAATAAAATAGTATTCTATAGAAATTAGACTGTGTGAATGGAGATATATTGATAAACTTGTTGAAGCATGTTTTGTTTTACTTCATGGGATGCCTCTAAATAATAAGTTATTGAATGGATGTTGAAGGGATCAGCATGGATCCTATTTATTAATGGGTTATAATATGCTTCCTTACATTAGATTTTTCATATTGCCACATTTTATGGCAATATTTACTTACATATTTGACAACTTTTACAATTTTGTCTTTTAACCTTACATTATTATTAAAATTGACTCAAATTTAATTAATACACCATAAATGACCAAAATAAAATAAAATTGATCATATTATGAACTCTATCCTGGTATTCTTGTCTTCTTAGGTGCTCCTGCACCACATACCTCCCTATATATACATAACTATCCTTTTTAATTCTCTTTTTATATCTCATTTCATTCTTTATTTCAATTTTCATCTATATGTCTCTACTTTCCTTCCTCTCTAAATATTGGCAGAACACTTTGGCCTATTGTATCTTTTCAAAATAATATTTCTTTTCTTTTAACAATTTATTCTCCATGTGGGTATCATAGGCAAATAGAGGAGATGAGAGAGAAGGAAAGAGTGAGGGAGAGGGAGAGGGAGAGGGATAAATAGAGATGAAAACAAAAAGGGGAGAAATCGAAAGATGGTAAAGGAGTAAAAAAAAAGTAAAGAGAGAGAGAGAGAGAAAGGGGGGGGGGAGGGGGTGTTCTAAGTTTCCTTAACTTTTTCTAAATATCTCCTCATCTCTTCTTATATGACTATATTAAAAACATATTTAATATTTAGTATTTTATCCCTATTACTAATGGAATTTTAGAGTTTTTATATATGTATATATTCCATCTTTACCAAACTCTCTTTCCTCTTTCTATTTGTCTCTTCTATCCTTCTCTTCTATCTTTCTCTTTCTAACTATCCCCTTATCTCTCCTTATATGCCTATTTATATTTAATAGCTTATAGTTTAAAAGTATATAATACATATAATTATACATTTATATGAATAACACTAGATAAAAATATTTAAATATTTCAATTTAAAATTTTCTATTAAAATATAGTGAATATTTAGTATTTTCTCCCTATTTCTAATGGATTTTTGAACTTTTTTGTAATATGTATTCATTTCATCTCTATTTAATTCTCTTTCATCTTTCTATTTGTCCCTTCTATCCTTCTCTTCATGTACCTCCTCCACTTTCTATTATAAATCTAACATGAATTTGTTGGTAATAGATACAAAAGGTAAATCAAATTTCATCTTGATTTACCTTTAACATATTTTATACACCAAAATATCAATGCCAATTATTTTAAAATAGATACATTCAATAGTTGAATTTAAAAAAATTAGTTAACTCAATCTATTTCCATTTTAAAAAAATTTAAACACCATAAGAAATATCTCTTTAACTATTTTTGAATAATTCTTAAATGAAACATACACTAATGTTGTAATTTTACACTTCTTTTTACCTCCCATTGAGCTAGCAAATAAGAATATATTATGTTTGATATAAAGAATCTGAAAAAGATTTATCTAATTATGTTTTCCTCCAATCTACCTTTTCCTTTCCTATGAGTTTATTTAGCCTACAAACATCTTCTAGAGAGACTATTAAGGTAAATATTTCTATTTTAATTTGTCAAATAGAGTGAAAATCAACTTACAAGTATAATTAAAAATAATATTGTCAAACTTTTCTTATTAATTATTTTAATTCAAATGTTAAATAAATATTAAATATTTATATTACAGTTCTTTGCTTTTAAAAATAATATTGTCAAACTTTTCTTATTAATTATTTTAATTCAAATGTTAAATAAATATTAAATATTTATATTACAGTTCTTTGCTTTTAAAAATACCAAATAATTATTATTTTAAAAATATTCTATTTAATTATATTTTTAAAAATATTCAAGTTAATTATATTATAATTGTAAACTTAATTACAAATTACTTAAAATTATATAAATTATTTTAAAAAATCATATTTGTGCATCTCTATACTTAAACTTTTCCTTTCATATCTTATATTTTCTATTTCTATCTTTATATCTCCCTATCTATCTCTATCCATATTTACCTATATTCTTTTATATTTTCCTATTTTTACATCTCTCTATCTTAAATTTTTCCATCTCTTATTATCTCTATCCACATCTCTCTGCTTATCTATTCTTTTATATTTTCCTATTTTAACATATCTCTATCTTAAACTTTTCCGTCTCTTATTATCTCAATCCACATTTTAGACAGTAACTATGACCCTTCAACACTCTTGTTTTTAAATTAGATGCATTATATTATTTTATTTCTAACAATTCAATAGTTGAATTTAAAAAAATTAGTTATCTCTATTAAAAAAAATTATTACACACCTAAAGAAATATCTCAATAACTATTTTCGAATACCTCACTGATTTTAAGATATATTTGTACGGTAGGAAACTCCCTGTATCCAGCTAACCACCCAGCTTTATATTTGTACGGTAGGAACCTCCCTGCCACCTAACCATCCAGTTGGAAAGATTGGAGGGAAATTATTTCCGTCGTTGAGGGACAAAAATCCCGCGGAAGAAAAATCGGGAATCAAAATCCTTGCAAATCTGAAAAGATCCCGAATCACGGGACCGAGTAATTATCGCCTTAAAACGTTTCATTAACTAGACATGTATGCCCTTTATTTTCGAATGTCCACAAAAGCCCGAATAATTTTATAATTAATTTTAAAATTACATTACCATGCTTTCCTTTCTTTTATTTAATTAAAAAAAATCTTCTATAAATAATCCAGTGGGCTAGTTAGCCACTAGCCACAAGCCGAGCCTGTATATCATATTTGCTACGAATCAAAAAATAAATAAAAGCTCACTAGAAATAGATTGTACTTTACAATACAATAAAAAAGCTCCGGAAATTCCAAACCTAAAATACCCCTACTATAAGACCAAAATAGACTGTCTTTTCTCTATAAAATTTAACCAATCATTTTTCACTAAAACTATTTTTCCTACAGCAAACAACATTATCTGTTCTTGGACTTGTCAATCACATCATTATTTTTTTCCGATTGAACTCACGATTTTGACAAACTTCTTCCCAACTAAGCCGGAGCCGTTCTGGTGGCTGGAACGGATCGTGGAAGTTCCATTTCTTCTTCTTCCTCATTTTCGCCGGAGATTTCTTCCAGTGATCTGCCGTTGGTTTCAGGCACCAGAAAAGTGAAGAGGAAGCCAAAAGCATTGGTTACTCCAAGAACAATGAGAGAATTCTTGACGCCGATGCCCTTTGAGTAGCCATGGTCAACATCTTTAGCATGCGTGCTTTGAGCGGCGTAAAGAAAACCGAAGGCTCCAACAATGGCGCCCGCCTTTCCAGCCGCAGCAGAGATCCCATGGCAAGTGGAACGGAGCCTCGCCGGGAAAACTTCAGCCGGAACAATGAATGTGGTGGCGTTGGGACCGAAATTAGCGAAGAAGAAAGTGAAGGAGTAGAGAACAACAAATGCAATGTGATTGCCGTCACAGTATGCATCGCCACATTTGGTGCCGCGCCAGTGGTCGTAAGGAATCGCCAGAGCGAACATGAAGACCGTCATAAAGAAGAATCCCATCAATTGAATGGCGAATCGACCGATGCGATCGATGAAGAAGACCGTGAACCAGTAGCCGGGGACAGTGGAACACAGGGCAATGAGCGTCTGTGCCTTTGAGATGCGAAACACTTCTTCAATGGCGTTCATCTTTTTCCCTGCCGGAATCCATCCGACGGCCGTGAAAATATCCTTTTGAAAGAGGTTCTGGCTGTAATAGGCGATGTCGAGGAGGAACCATGTCGAAGTTGTTCCTAAAAGATGCATGCCATGGCGTTTCGCGAATTGTGCTGAAAATAGTCCAAAGTTCGAATCCCTGGATGCAATTGCATCGATCTTAGAACGATCTTCTTCAATGTCGACTTGCATAACCCTAGACATGTCCGCCGCGGCTTGCTTTGCGTTTCTTTCCACGAGCGCCGTGAAACGAGCGGTCTCTGGCATTTTCAACCTCCAGTAGTATGTCATGGCCGCCGGTATTGCTCCGAACATTAGGATTATCCTCCACACAAAATCCGCCTGCTCCACGGTCGAGGCTTTAGGATCATCTTTGAATGCCGGAGCCTTGAAATGAGAATTGAACGCTGCTGAAACTATAATGGACACTGCACCGCCTGCGAGGATTCCAAACCCTTGCATGGCGAAAACGGCCGCAATGAAAGCTCCTCGGGTTCTCTTGTTGGCGTACTCGGACATGATTGTGGCGGAGAGAGGATAATCTCCTCCGATGCCAAACCCTAGCCAGAAACGGAAAAAGCAGAGAGTTGTCATCACGGATTTGGCCGTGTGGCCGAAGGAGAGGCCGGAGGCTATGGAGCAGATCACCATGAGCATGAGAGTTATTCCGTAGACTTTCTTGCGCCCTAATTTGTCCCCAAGCCAGCCGAAGAAGAGTTGTCCGGCTAGGGTTCCGCACAGGGCGACTCCATTAACGGCGGCAGAGACGTTCGGAGGCAGGGAGCCGGGCTTTGTACTGCCTTCCTCGTAGTAGTAGATTCTTCCCAGGAGCTTCGTTACTGTGGAGATGCAGAAAAGGTCATACGCATCTGTAAAAAAGCCCATGCCTGCAATAACGATTGCCGTGAAATGGTACCATTGCGTTTTCGCAACATCCAAGGCGTTCAAAACTTCCAGCTGCTTCTTCGCCATGATTTAAATCTCAGACTTCTCACTCAGCTCTGCACAGGAATGAAGAGAAAAATGATTACATAGTGAAGCTGAACAACAGAGTTCATTCAACAGACGGCTTCATTTCCTAAATATTTTTTCAAGAGTAAAACAAACAGGAACGGAACTATTTTATTCGCGGAGGAGAAAACAGGTCAAAAGCACAAAAAGTTCTGAGCAGATTCAAGGATTTTTAAGAGGTAAAAATAAATAAAAAACTGAACTGTTTTATTCTAGGAGGAAATAGGTCAACACTGAACAGTTCTTGGAGATTTCTGAGCAAATTTACGGAATTTTTCAAAGTAAAGAAAAGGAACTGAACTAATTTATTTTCGGACGTCAAAGCCTCTGGAATTTACATGGAACATGCGTGCCTCAAGTCTAGGGGTTTATCTTTGCATTCTTAATTTTCCTGCAACCGATCCCTACCTAATCGAGCTTTTTCTGGTTCGTTTTTTCCTTATAATTTGGAATAATTCGACACTTTTAAATTCGGTTTTTTTATTTAAAGCTTAGCTCTAAGATTATTCGCTATTTTCGTTTGAAATTATGACAAGGGTTTCTCTTTGCATGCGTAATGTTCCTGCAACCGATCGTCTACCTAATCGAGCATTTTTTCGCTTTAAAGGAGTCCACAGGGATTTGGCTTTTTTTTTTCCCTTATAATTTGGAATAATTCGACACTTTTAAAGCCCAGCTTTAAGATTATTCGAAATTTTTTTAAAGAACCTAGCACTAAGATTATTCGCTGATTTTGTTTGAAATTATGACCTTCCGCTACAGAGCAGTTACGCTCTACTACGGAATCATAAGCCTAATGCCACACAGCTTTGTCAAGACTCTTCATTCTCCCAAGGCATGATTCAAATTTTCAAATGGAAAACAAAAAATTAGCAAAGTCAGTTAAAGATTACAGCACAAATTTGAACATTCATTAGTAAAATCAAACTGTAAAATTGCAGCAAAATTTGAACATTCATCAACAGACTCCTCGAGGCATGATTAATTTTTCTGATCAATACACAGCAACAATGCTCTCCTACTGAAGCAGAAGCCTCCTGAAACAAAACTTTGTCAACAGACTCCTGAAGGAATGATTCAGATCTTGAAATGGAAAAGAAAATTTAACACTGCCAATTAAAAATTCCAGCACAAATTTGAACATTCACAAGTAAAATCAAAATGAAAAATTGCAACCAAATTTGAACATTCATCAGTAAGAACAAGTAGTCACAGAACAAAGCATCGAACAACAAGTCACGCAAAAAAGCATCGGGGAAAAGATTCGCTCAGAAATCAACGAATTCTAACAAAAGAATCATAAACGACTGTAAACCAATTCCGAAGTTCAGAATCCACTCTGAAGGAATCCACTAAGCGGTAAACCCTAGTTCGAGAAGATCTTCAAGAACAATAAAGAAATTGTAAGCTTTGAGAATCCTTACCTCGTTTCCTTGTCCTGTTGAGCAACTGGGTTCAGGTTACAAGATCTAGCTTCTGTAGAAATCCTCTTAAATAGCACAGTGGAAATGGCATCTTCGTTGAATATTCGTGTTGGGGAAACCTCCTTCCCGTTTCGCTGGCATTAGGAATCGTGATTTTCTGTTGAAGATGATCATAGAGCAAGTCAAGTCAACTAGAGTTAAAGGGGCCGCCTTTCTCGTCCAACCTACGAGTTCGGCGTCTAACTCCGCCCCATTTTTTCCCTGCCTCGTTTCCACAGCCGTCAAAACTTCTCTTTCTTTTTGGGGCTGTTCTCCTTCCGCCTGTCAATTTTTATTATTTTTTAATGTTTACCGTCAACTCCTTTCTTTTGCTTCAAGCGCTTATATACCAATCTATGAATTTTATGGCAGTATTGGTCTTCGTAGCTGGAAAAATTGTAAGACCCTGTGAATTGATAGTCTTAACTGTTTTATCACTAAATTATTGATATTTGTTATGTTATAGGCAATTTAGTATTTTATTTAATATACACAAATTTGATCTAAGTATAATATATATAACTATATATTATTTTATATTTTTTGGTTTCTATTTTTTTTTCTTGATATGTTTAGATATGTATATTAATTTAGAAACTTGTTGAAATAGAATATAATGAATTTTAAAATTTTATTTTTAACAATTTATAATATTAGATATGTATTTTTATATTAATTTATGATAGTAAATTTTTTTTATATATTATTAATGCCGATAGCATGTTAATGTTAACTTTTATTCTTTTAGGTTAAATTTGACAACCATGTACATGTCAAAAGTTTAAATCTTATTATAAACATAATATATTTTTAAAAATAATTTAATAAATACCACATAAAATATTTGTTTAAATTATAATATTAAGAAATATAAATATCTATTTTTTTTTAGAAATTAAAATAGAAAGATTAAGTTAGTAAAAAATTAAATAAATAAAAGTAAAAGAAATATAAATAATTTTAAATGTAGTAAATTAAATTATTATTATTTTGTATTAGATATCTATCGGCATTTCTTTACTTTAGATAGATTTATTTAAAATATCTATACTAGTTAATTTATAATTATTAATTATTTATAAAAAAAAATTGTGTATGTTACTAATTGATATTTATTGTTTTCTTATTTATAAAACATTTACATTTAAAAATGATCGTAAACAAAACATTTGACCTTGAAAAAATTTCCCAAAATGTAAAATAAGAGACATGAAAAATATTCGACGCTTATGACAGCAGAGGCGACCGTCAAATTCCAATGCTCATATCAACACTATTACTATTACACATATGTGTTAATAATATTTGACCCCTTATCCGCGAAAACGAATAAATAGGGCCCTATGTTGGAGAGCTTAGATTTATAATTAATTTGAGAGTATGGACTGGGTTTCCTCCAAGTTGAAGAGTTGACTTGTTGCCATTTGTTTTTGTTTCTGTTCTCTTCACGCGCCTATTCAGTACGCGTGTTCACGTTGTCTTCGGAAAATCAATAATTATAGTCGTTGTCGAATACGATGGCTTTATTTTACGTTTGTCCATAACGTGTCCTTCCAGTGTTTTGTAGGAAAGTGTCCTGTTCAGGAAAATTAATAGTTGTCAGTCGGTAAATGTGGGAAATTAATGTTATACAAGAAAAATGTTAATTTAGAAAAGTAAATATAAATGTGATGAATTTATTGGTTAAAATTATGATGAGGATTTAAGTCTAATGTTTATAGATGCATTTAGTAATGAATGTAATTATGTTTTTAAAGATTTAATAATAATAAATTGTATCTTGTCTAATAATAAATGAACGTTGAACAAAATATTTAACAAATAAATGTTTTTAAGTTGATATATTTCTTTTAATTGGAAAGGAAAATGTTTATTAATTATTTATATTTACAAGATATATTACAATTTATAAAACAATTCAGAAAAAAATTACTTAGAATTTCTAGATTTTTTTTTAAAATAAAAAATAAATAAACTAGACTTATGAAATTCTCCAAGTTTACAATATATATTATTTATATTTACTATATTTTTTCTATTAAATGTAAAACTCTTTACATTTATAAATACATTATACGCACATAATTTTTAAGAAAAAATATAAATTGAACTTCTAAGTTGACCTTCTTCATCTTTCAAAACATGCATATTAAAGTAATAATATGTCGAATTATCAATGTGTTCTGCTATGGTTTGTACGACTTTTTTTCTTAAACTTTTTGTTTTTAACGCTTGTTCTTCCGCATTTATCGTGGTATATTGTTTTAGGTTATAATGGCCTTGGCCTTCTCTGGCCCAACAATTGATGTTGGTGTTGGAGTTGCTATTGTTGGCGCTAATGGCTCCTCCGAGCAAACATCCGCACAAGATTGTCCCAAAGTGTTTCACAAGCTAATTCCTCTCCTGATATTATTCTCAATCCAAAAGTTTTTAATTATGCATGTGCATGGCTTGAGCACCAAAACTTGATAGGCTATTTTTTTGGTTGCACTCAATCTGAAAGTGTGCTTATAAAGTGGGTTTCCAAGATTTGGACACCTCAAGGAGTCTGCCTTGAGGGTGTTCAATGCCTTACCAAGGGTTTTTTTTTGTTCTTCTTTGCTAACCCTAGCTAGGTCCACCATGTGTTTTCCTGTGGTCCCTGATCTGTTAGGTCTTCCCTCTTGGTGTTCTAGATGTGGTTCCAAGACTTTGTTGTCTTAGATGATCGTAAGTTAAAAGTTTCAGCATGGGTTGAGTTCCCTAAGCTTCCCATACCGTGTTGGTCATTCATGTAGCCCATTGCACAAACTATCGGTAAGGTGATATGCCTTGAACTAGACAAGTTCTTCAATGCTCGCCCAACATAGGGTTTGTGTTGAGGTTGACATCTCTCGGTACCTCAAGGAAATTGTGGATATCCCAATTGGTAATACTACTTTCACCCAGAAGGTTCTTTACCTAAACCTTTTGAACACTTGCTACCATTGCCAGTCTGATGAGCACAAGATTAAGGGTTGTCCCTTGCTCAAGCGAAACAAGTTGTCAGCCAAAGAAGCTAAGCCTCTTGAGATTGCCAAAAAAGATGAATGGACCACTGTCGTCAAGAAAGGTAAAACTAGTGCTACTGCCAAAGCAGGTTCTTCCTTTCAAGATAATGGTTGAGCCTCCTTAGGGGTGGTGCCACCAATTTCTCTAGTTCCTTTGCTCATGCCCCTGCCTTCTTTAAACCCTGTTTCTGAAGGGATGGTGGGTTTTGTTGGTACTGACCCTCGAGCCAACTAGATTCATGCACCACAAGCGGAAACCATGATTTCCACATAGTCTCTTTATCACTCTCGTAGCCCAGATGGTTGAAGTGAGCATTCTGATAGTGGGGAAAAACAAAGGGTCATCTCCCTTCGAGACCGCTCTTTTGACTCTTCCACTGCATTCTTGCATAACATTTTTCCTCTCTTGGGGACGAGGATGACATACAAGCAAGTTTATGATGAATTTTTAATCTTGGAATGTGTAAGGGGAAACAGGCCTCCCTCAAAAATATTTTGTTCACGATAGTAGGTGCAGGCTTGGTCACCTAGATTTCCTTTGTTTGCAAGAAGTTAAAATTGTTGGGTTTCTTCTCAACTCAGCCTACCATGTTATTTGGCTAGATAGTGTCATGTTTTCTTCCCAGCATGAGGATGGTCAAGGTGGTGTAGTAACTCTTCTCTCACCTTGTTTACTTTCTTCAATCATTTTGCATGGTCTAGATCCCATGAAGACAATATTGTTCATTTTGTTGTCTTTTTATAATCATTCCTTTGCTATTGTTAATGTATATATGCTTCTAATGATGTGATGAAGTGCTCGCACCTATGGCACTAGATGGAAGATCATCTGCCACCTTCCACCTGGGTTTTATGCGAGGAATTTAACATGGTTGAACTGACTATTGACAAGGAAGGTCATTTTCCTTTTCGATGGTCAACTGGTGAAAGAGAAGCCTAGTTTTTCATACGCAATAAATTGGGTATTTTTTATCCCAATGCTAACCACTGTCATCCTGGTAGACTTTGGCATACTTGGTCCAAATTTCAAGATGGTACTAATAGGGTTTTTAAAAGGCTTAATCATGCCATGATTACAGTTCAATCTTTCTTTTCATTCTCTAAAATTTGAGAATTACTTGTCACTCCTTTGGTGGATGTGATTTTTTTCAGATCATTTTCCCATTTTATTTACCATCACTTGGAAAATAGCTCAACCTCGTACATGACAAACACAATTTTTTCCCAAAACTTTTTTATTGGTGCATGCTCCCACCTCTTCTCATATCTTGCATATCTGGAATCTTGAACCTCAACCCCACACTGATGTTGGGTGGATTCAATGGTGGAATGACACCATCACCTGTATTGTGAGGTTTCTTTGAATTTATGGTAAATAGTTGTCCAAGTACCACTGAAGATCTTATGAGACTACCACCAAAGAACTTCATACAACTTCTAAAGCCTTAGAAATGAACCTCTCTAATTCGACTCTGCAAATCCATCTTGCCAACCTTCATTACATGAAGCTAGTTGCAAAAGGCTATGTGGCTCAAGGAGACAAAATCAAGGCGCATATCTATTGGTTGTAGGCTGGTGATCGAGATTCAAAAGATATTTCTCATTCTCTTCAAGCTCATCGTTCTTCTGTTAGCATCAAGAGAATCAAGGAAGATCAACAAAATTTGTGTGAGCTTCCTGATATTCTATAGACTTTTGTGCTCCAATATAAAGAGGTTTTCATATCACAAGGTCTTTTCGCTATGCGAGAGAAAGCTTTACAGACTTGCATATATGTTACTCCTAATAGGTTTGCACTTGAGCAACTTGCTTTTTGTGAGCAAATGCTTATGCTTGCTGATCTTAAAGAGGTTGTGTTTTCAATGGCAGATGATAAAGCTCTTGGGTGCGATGGCCTTCCTTACAAATTTTAGAAATCTTTTTGGGATGTCATTGGCCTTTATTTGCACAAATTTTATCTTGAAGCCTTTTAATTTGAATAATTAGGGAGCATTATTAACAAATGCAATATTAAATTGATACCTAAATCTACTGACTTAGAGGACATTTGCAACTGGTGGCCCGTCACTCTTCTAAATTTCTCCTACAAAATCATTGCCAAGGCCCTCTCTCTTAAGATCCACCACCTTCTACCTTAGATTGTGCATCCTAAACAGACTGAATTTATCAAATCCATCCATCATTGCTATTTGGGAAGGTATGAAATGGGCTCATCAATCCAAACAACAAGGCATGTTTCTCAAAATTGATTTTGCTAAAGCCTATGACTAAATTGAATGACCTTCTATTCTAGCTATGTTGCAAGCTTTAGGGTTTGTCCCCATTTTCTTGTAATATGTGAAAATGATCTTTGGGGATGCTTCAATGTGCATCACCATTAATGGGAGGCAATATGAGGCCTTTGGCTTTTTTAGATCTATTTGTAAAGGGTATTCTCTTGTGCCTACTCTTTATGTGTTGTTCATTGAAGGGTTTGACTACTTGCTTGCTAATGCCATCTCTATGGCTTGAGTCCGTGACATTGTCTCCCAATCTCATCCAACCAACTAGTCAATGGTTAACTCATTGATGATTCCTTTCTCACTCTCATTAAGGAGGAGAACAAAATTTCTAATGCTCTGCAGTGCCTAGACACCTTATGCTTGGTCTCAAGCTTAGCCACACAATGGCACAAAACTCTTTTTTTATAGGCAATCATCACTACCTGCCTTGCCTTGCTTGCCCAATATCAATAGAAATGGATCTAGCATGAAGAATTTTTCTGCTTCCTCAGCATATCTTTGCCTTCCAAGCTTTTGTATGTGAGAAAACCTGACTATTGGAAGCAAGAGAAAACAAGCAAACGTTAACTACAATAGAATCTATCAAGTATTCAAAATAAAATGAAGCATAACTAATACTTGCTTAAGTTTTGCAACTCAAAACAACCATAAGACCAAGTCCTCATGCAACCTCAAATAGCTCAATAAAGGCACCCATGAGAGGCCCTATTGGTGTGTTTTAGATTGGGGAGATGTTGGTGTGCTCTTTCAAAACACAACTATGGTGAATCCCTTGATAAGAAATGCAAACATGAGAATGAAACTATGCTAAATGAGTGAGGAATACTTCAAACAATGGCTATGGAAGCAGCCATATTTGAGAGCATTCAAAGGATATGGATGTGGAATGCAATAAAAAAACTAATCTAACAATGCAAGATGAAATGAAATCTATCAACTACCAAGAGTTAGTAACAATGCAACTATGAAAATCACTAAGAGCTCTAGCAACAAACTAATATGATAACAATGCATATGAGGGAGATGGAAAATGCTTGAGACAAGGGCTCTATTCATAAGCTTGAGAGAGGCCCTGGTGAGGTGGAATTTGTGTGGCATCCACATAGGTGTCATAAAGGAGACATGTAAGCAAGCCATGCAAGTGGTGAACATTCAAAGTTTGCTCACACATGTGTGAGCAAGCTTGAAGAAAGGAGTGGGGGACAAAGGTATAAGAGGTGTGGAAGGCATGAGGGGTGTGGGAAAACTATGGTGAATCCCTTGATAAGAAATTCAAACATGAGAATGAAACTATGCTAAATGAGTGAGGAATACTTCAAACAATGGCTATGGAAGCAGCCATGTTTGAGAGCATTCAAAGGATATGGATGTGGAATGTAATAAACAAACTAATCTAACAATGCAAGATGAAATGAAATCTATCAACTACCAAGAGTTAGTAACAATGCAACTATGAAAATCACTAAGAGCTTTAGCAACAAGTTTAGCAAGGTGTTTAGGGTAATTAAGTGGGATTAAGTAGTGGGTAGGCTTAAAAGGATGAAAGTGATGGTTGTAGACTAGGTTTTAGGCTAGGTTTAAGATTAAATTAAATAGGATTTAATTTAATCATAGGTTTAAAGAATTTAATGGAGACGAAGGAAATTAAATAAATAGAATTTATTTAAAAAGGAGATTTATGGAGAATCATGTATTAAATAAATTTAATACATTATGGATGGAAGTATTTAAATTAAATTTAAATACATTATAAAAAGTTAACTTATTTAATTAAATAAATTTAATTAAATAAGTAGAAGAATATGACCGATATAATTAATTAATTAATAATTAATTATAATGTCAAGGGAAATGTTAAATAAATTAATATAGTGTTTGGGACAATTTTAAGTGTCTACATTTTGCCCCTCTTTAATGTGATGTCGAAACGACATTATATCAAAGAAAAGAAAATATAGGTTGCCCCAGAAAGGATAGGAGTCCTAGGGGTGGTGTCAAAGTGACGACAGAGGAGGAGGGTGCCCCCTTGCAAAAATTGTGTAAAAAATAAAATTTGGGCAATTTTCACGAAAAGGTCTTTGGAAGAAAGGAAATGAGAAGAAAATGGGATAAATGAAGACGTTGCATGACTTACGGTTAAAAACAGGGGACTAAAGCGGCTTGAAAGAGACACGAGCTCAAAAACGGGTCTTGGAGGGCCTATATAAGCCTCTAAGGGGCTCAAGGAAGGGTCATTTGCACACCTAGAGAGCAGAGAACCAGAGCGAGGATGTACCCCATTGAGAGATTACAAGTTAATGAGTGCATGCAGGAGCACCAAAGACTAGCAAAGATGGACCCACTGGTGAGTCGACTAACCCAACTTGTTGATTTTTCATTTGGGTAGGCTAGGTAGCATTTATTGCACCATAAATAAGGAAAAAATGCAATCATGAAGATGACAAAACAATGGCCGCGATGTCTGCAGAGACGACAGGATGCATCCTGTCATTTACACAGACAACAAAAGGGGGATGGGAGGTCTGCAGAGACAACAAAGGGGTGAAAAGGGAAGTGGAGACTGTAGAACAAGATTTAGTGTGCAAAGAACATTAAAAATAAGGAAAACATTCACAAACTAAAACTATATTCCCATATAAGATTAGACAAAAGAAGGTGTAAGAGTGCAAACTAAGAGCAAGATCACTCCAAAAGCCTCCTTGATTTTGTAGATGCGTCCTTTGATGTAGATGTATGCTCAATAATATTGCTCAAAGCTTCAATGAAAAATATGGATCAAAGTGGATTTGTGGATGGATTTTACCATTATGATAGTATTTTGATAGTCCTTAAGCTCTCAAAATAGCATTGTAACATTAGCATGAGTTTGGCTTCTCAAAATGGAATGGTAACTTTACTTGATGGATTGTGATTAAAATGGCTTGGGAGGGGATTCCTTAAATAGGAAAAGGGCTTGAGGGATCGATGGCTAGGATGGAAGGAAAGGAGAAAGCTTATGGAGGGCTCAAATTGAATGAGAGGAGAGCACATGGATTGTGCTTCCTTATAGCCAATCAGGGAGTGACACATGTCATAGGGTCATTGGTTAGAGAAAGAGGGGTTGAGGGGTCAAGAAAGGAGGCTCAAAGCTCATAAAGACCCTCATGATGGCTTGTAAGAGCAATAAATGGGCTTGTAAGAGTCATTTATGGCTTTGTGGGAGCACTTATGGCTTGGTGGTTGGGATATTTTGAGGGGATAGACTTTAGCTTGGCTTAAGAAAATCTTAATCTCATTTAAGATTGTGCAAATGATTAGGGGATGTGTTAGGCTTGGGATAGGATTAGATTACGGATGTTAGAGATGTGCAAGTGGATGGTATTGATGAGGGTGGGTGAGTTAGTGGCTAAGATTATTTAGTATGGGTGGATGGGGTGGATTAGGCTAAATGGAGGATTAAGGATAGGTTAGGGGCTATTAGATTTGAGGGTTTTATTTATCAAATAGACTTATTTAATAAATGAGGATTTTGGAATTAGATAGGAGAATAGGATTTAATTGATAAATAATAGGTTTTTTGATTTATCAATTAGGACTATAGATGATTTAATAAGATTAATCAGCTAGGGGATGGCAAAGTTTAATTTAAATAGGAATTTAATTAATGATGCCTTTAGAGATAGCTAAATAGGATTACCAAAGCGATATAATCAAATTTAGGTGTCTACATTTTGCCCCTCTTTGACATAGTGTTGAGACAACACTATTTCCAAGAAGTTCGAACAGAGATGACATGAGGAAGATGTTTTAGCAACAAGGTTGCCCCAGTCTCGAATAAGAAGAGGAGAGACTAGACTTAGAGATGCCCCCTCAAGAAGGCGGTGAAGAGAGAAGACGAAGCTCGACGGCTTCTTGAAAAGCATGAGAATTCAAGACGGGCAGTGTCATGCCCAAAATCTACTGTTAAAAACACAACAATTTTTTTTTTTTTAAATTAATTAATTAATTTTTTTCTTCTTGTGATTTTAAACAAATAAATTATTAACTAAGATAAACCAATAATTATATATATTTATACTCTAAATAAATTTAACCTCATATATAAATCAATCCTCCTAGCCACCCTCTAATCCCTTAGTACATGATTAGATATAGTTCAATAACTCGATGTAAGTTCCAACAATTACAAATGTGAACTAATTATAAACTTTTTGTTGATTGTTCCACTCATCAAACTCATATTATGTCTTACTGAGAGTCGTGTTGATTTGTTAGATAAGGTGATCATAGAGTTTTTCATAAAGAATTACACTACTATCGTCAACTATGACCAGGTACTCTCTTTTGGGAATTCAAGGTTCGTACCTTCTAATAAGAGGATAAAACATTATCTCTTCACTGATTCCTCATACAATCAAGTTAATCATAACAATGGGATTATATATATATTAGTAATTCCAAAATTTCTTAAGCATTTGCCAATATCTCCCTTTAATAGTGCTAGTTGTCAGTTTACCAATCTCCCAAGTGAATCCTTTCATTAGTTTGGGCTGTTTTCACTTGTCCTAATATTGGTTACAATTGTGTTATTTATCAACATTCGATTCTTATAGGTATAATTGATCCCTTAATGATCTATTATTATAATTATCATTTTATTGAAATTTATATCTATAATTTACCCTTAACCACTTGCTATCTACTCTAGCCTAAGATTCACACGATGGTCTAATCTAACCATAATACTTAGGATACAATTTTACCCTTCTTAACTAAGTTTTCAACCAATTTATATTAATGATATTCTATCCTAGCTATATTTACCACTAGGAAACGCCATCATGGCTCAAGGGCCTAAGGTGGGTACCCACTATCCCATTCTCCAAGGCATGATGGCGATGTGAGGGAAAGGGGATGCATTTACTAGCTGTTTCCAAAGCAATTTAAAATAGATCTTATCATTTCCCAAGAGATAGCGTTTAAGAGGATAGTGGGGCCATGTTTTTGACAAACGTGTTTGACTTCCTTACCTTCAAAGGATAATAGGCGCCAAACTTAGCCCTTGCAGCATGGTATAAATGTTATGTTTTTACTATCAAGTTCTCATAACATTGCTAGCCAAGGACACATCACCTATACATCTTGTTTTGGGCGCCAAGTAGTCTTAATCTCCTGTCTTAATGTTCCCCTTCTTACATTGGCGGCAAGAGTGTTAAAGGTTGCCTAGGGATTAGTCCCTGACATGGGGCAGTAACATGTCCCTTTCAAACAGAAGCATGATTTCCCTCATTTATTTTAAATTTTATTAGCCTTCCCTTTACTCATCGTCCAAGGCTCTAGGAGAACACTTTTATGTTGGCCCAAGGTGAGGCACTTGGGATTTGGGGCTTTCTTTTATGTCAGTGATGTATATATATATATTTTTGGTATTTTATATTTGTGTGAGATTTTTTCTTACATAGGTCACCTCTTTGTTTAATTATTAGCTATGTTTCCTAGACTTCTTATTGTAGCCTCTAAATTATTATGTGTATTTTCTTTTTGTCGCATTTTCTTAAAGAATGACACAAGGGTCACGGGTATAATGATGAGAAGCTCTCTTAAAATATTAAGAGCTAGCTAGTGTGGGAATTTCCCTTAAGTCAAGCTATTGATTTGTGCATATGATTCTAGGAATATTCTTTTTATTATAATATTGCTTTGTATTTTTGAGAATGAATTTGTTTCCTTTCCATACATTTTCCAGAGAACTAAAGTGCATCTACAGTGAACCTTTCTTATAGAATTTAAAGCTAAGTCCAAAAAGGAGGTATTTCCTTCTATGTCATCAAGGTGATGAATCAATGAGTTTTCTATTATCTATGTAGACTAGGGTTTCATTACTCTAGATTACTTAAATGCACCCAAAAGTTTATATTCCAATTACTAATCTTCCAATGGATAAACACATTCTCAAGAGAGGTTAACTTTATATTAAGCAAGATACATCTCCATCTAAGCATATATATAAACTATTCATAACTTGATACTTCCATTGCATCACAATTCATAATAGAGAACCATAAATTGAATGCATTTTTAAAACTAATATTCAAAACATAATAATGACTGTTTCTAAACAAGAAACTCCCTCATATATGATTGAGAAGATAATCAAGTATTCTAATTGATACTAAGAACATAAAGATAGAGACTTATAATGAAAATAGTCATGAGAACCTTCAAATTACTTCCTTTTCTCCCATTAACTCATACCCCACAGTAGTATATACAAAATGAAGATATTCTTTTTTAAGCCCAAAACAAAACAAAAGAATAGAAACTATACTTTCACAAATACAATATTTGATGCCATGAAAGACAATATCTCCTTTCAGAAAAATGACATATCCCTTCTTCTTTACTATGCAATCATTCATTGCAACTATATGAACAATATGAAGAGTTCTCCATTACAGCAAAATGACAAGTTTTGTCTTCAAGAAATGTCCATAAGATGGTTATTCCAAGCTTGTTTCCATTGCTCCCTTGAGCACAAAATCTGCAAATACATCACAAATAGACAACAAGGACCATGGGTGCTTTCCACCCAACCATAGGTCTCAAAGAGACCACCCCCGTGCTAGGGGAACAAGGCTCAAACCGGGTTACATACATCACAAAATTTTGCATGAAGACAGAACACAAAACACAATCAACACCCTTCCATGGCTTGCACAATGATTCACCATTGGAATCATAAAACGTTGGGTGAAGGTGGGCTCTTCAAGGGGAGAAATTTTAACATCATAAGTACCATATTGCCAATGCATTTTTCCTCTCAAGGCCACCACAACATAAACGACATATTGTCACTGCATTGCCTCTCAAGGCCTCCAAAACAACCATCTTTTCCTCATCCACCAAACCTCCTTGTACCTCCCAAACAACAAGATTCATGGCCATGAAGGAGCCCATGCTCCATAATAATAGCCTCATCATGAGGTAAAAAAAAAATTTTCTTTCTCACCTACAATGTCAAGCCCAACTTATGCCCTTCACTCAAGGCTTCTCTACCCTCCCAAGGGTGAGTGAAGCCTTCACACCCATAATCACAATCAACACTCACATTCAAACAAGAACAAAAACAAAAAAAATGAAGAACAACAAAACAAAACCAAGAAAGGATCTCCAAAAGCACAAAACACATTCTCTTTCCATTCCAACAAAAACAAAACCAAGAAGGTGAACCAAGAAATTTACAAGAACATCACACATTCTCACATTGTCACAATACATAATCAATGCTCATAATGCAACAAGAACACCACACTTTCACACAATACCCAAAAATCCATATCACAAGATTTACAATGCAAATGCATACTCTATTAATGAACTCTCACACTTGCAAATTTGTTTAACCATGCTAAAAGCAAGAAATGAGAAAGAAACAAGTTTTGAGACACCAACCTTGGTCCAAGCTATGGTAAGGATAGTTGTAGTAGAGCTCCCTTATTCTCCCTCCAAAACCTAACAGTCTCTAAAATTAGAGAGTGGGTAGACACCCCACTAGTTTGGCCAAGACCCTCTAATAAAGCCTCCTCACTAACTTATTTTAGAAAAAACACTAAGCCACTACTTCTTACAAACTTGTCTCCTCCAACTTTTCTATTTTTGACTAAGTGGGAACATGGATATGACAACTCCAAATTCGAATTGATGGAAGAATGCATGGGTAAAGGGGCTCCCTAGGCTATCTAGGCACCCACATGATAAAAAATAGGTCCTTGACATGATGTACTATCATATGGGTAACTTATTTTCACCTAAAAGACACTTAGGGACCACCTAATGACCCCTAAAAATCCTAGCCAAGTCCAAATTCGAATTTCCTTTGATTGAGACTCCTCATGGCATTTTTTTCTATGTGAGGTTAACTTGGGTACAACATTGGGGTTAGGTTTAGGTTAGGTTACTTCTTGCCAAACCTTGAATGACATGGCATCTCTACATGGACAACACAAGTGTCAAATGAAACACACAAAACAACACATTACATTAAAAGTGACTTAACTCCAATAATGCATGAACTAAGCTATTACACACATATAAATTCACATATACAAAATAAAACACATTACAATGAGGTTTGAATCTTTTCCACTGATTCAACCTTGGCTTTGTCATATTTGTAGTAGTTTGAGCCTTAATTCCCCTTCAAACCCATGGTCAAATTCCTGCACACTAAACTCAAGCATCAGTAGTCCTAGAAAATCATGTAAATAATAAGTACATAAGTGAAATAAACATTATCTCATTCAACATTAGACTTGCATATATTTCATCATCTCAATTTAACTTTCCCTTTCTCAATTATTTCAAATATAACCTTCAAAATATTAAAATATTAAAACTTACATATCACATTTTGACATTTGAGTTCCATACCTCATTCTTTTAATTAAATTACCTTTTCTTATAATTTCCATGTAAAATGCTCAAAATACTATAACATCAAACTTTACTTATCAACATAACATGGTCACTTTAATATTCTGAATAACTTCATAGTCTCTTTTTTATTTTTTTATTTTTTTATCATTGCAACAAGATACTAAATTTCATGACTATTGAATCCCTAGGTATGCGGGTTAGGCTTCAATGCATAACAAAATTTATTTATTTTTTAACTCTAATTTCCACTTAAACATTACATTCTTACATTAAAAGCATTTATACCATTCAATTTCTATTAAAGAAATGTCAATAGCTTAAAACATGAATAGAATCATTAAATGCATCAATTAGGTCATAATATGTAGACGTAATTGCGGATCATCAAAATGCAGATAACATAACCCTACAGTCTTAGAAGTGTATCAATACATGGGATTAAAAATCAACGTAATACAATTATCTCATTGGTACTATGACGGATTGGGTGAGGCCTCACAAGCAGAGACACAGATTGGCAAAGAGAAGGGGCTAAATTAGCTCAAACTTTCACTATGGGAGAATGATAAAGGGAGGTCAGATGCACAAGAGGAAGTAAGCTTAAGACGATCCAGGATTTGGGGGAGGACGAAGGAGTGGAGTACTATAAAAGGAAACCAAGAGGAGGGGAGGAATGATGGGAAGAGAAAGTGGTTTGGATGGGGGATAATGGAGATGAAGGGAATTCATGGAAGCAGGTTGAGTGGGAAGAGACTTCAAAGAGAAGTACTACCACGTAGTTGAGCATGAGATTTAATATATAGGAATGTTGGTTAATTCCCAAGGCTACCAAGAACAGCAAGGCCTGTTCACCAACGTTCCAGAGGACTGAGGAACTGACTAAAAAAAAAACACACAAGGATTGCCCCAACATCTCACATGAATCCTAGAGGAAGCAGCATGGAACCAACACTAGGTAACCCACAAGCAGAAAAGGAAACAAAAAAAAGACTTGATCAAGACCTGACACGTAGATTGCCACAGTCACAGTATACCATGATATGGAAGATCGTGGCAACCTTGAGGAAGGAACAAAAAGCGTGCAGGGAAAAGATACGTCAAGACCCAAAGGGAAAAGTCCAAAGCAAAAGAAAGCGAAAATCCAAAAGAGAACCATTTGCCAATGAGATGTGTAGGACAAGGTACTAATAGACCAAGATCAGATAGGAGGAAAGCTATATCCTACAAGGATCTATTGGAGAGCACCTAAGTTGAGGGATCAGGAGGAGTGATGCATTTGGCAAGCTGAACAAAGAAGGATAACATGTTGGTGATAGGAGATCAAGCTAAAGGATGCATTGGAATAGCTAACCAAGAGTTGTGTGATGTGTGCAAGATTTTGATCAAGGATGAACTAACACGAAAGCGGGAATAGAGACAATGATACTAAGCGAAAGAGGATGGACAAGCTGACAGACCAAGAGTTGTTACAAGTGTACAAAGTTGTTTTTTTTGGTTTTGGTGAGATGGGAATGTGTTTGAAGGTTGGGATGATCGAGAGGGGTAGTCAGGGTATCGGGGTGGGCTATAAGGGGCGAAGAGGGGGCTAGAAAGGGTCATTTGCAGTCAAATTGAGGAGGAGAGGAGGCATAGAGGTGACAGAGGGTAGCAGGGGGAGATGAAGGGGGATTGTTGGCTGGGGGAGGAGATGATGGATTGGCAGGCCAGTATGCCTCGCTAGAGCAGGCACACACAGTGATGAGCTAGCTACTCCATGATACGTAGCAGGAGAGCGATTAGCTTTAGGTAGAGTGGGACCAGTTTAGATAAGAGTAAGATACAGCCCAGGGGTAGGCAGACAAGGAAGGTGTGGAGGTGGGGAGGCTATAGACAGAGGTGGGCCGGGTGGAGGGGAGGTTGGATGTCGTGACTGTGGAGCGGTAGGGGGTGCAGGCAAGACTAGATGCCCTCCAGCAAGAGTGAGATAGGCTGGTGGTGGAGGTGGCGACCTTACGGGTGTAGGTGGCAATAGGAGTGGGTTTGGATGAGCTATGGAGACTATGAGTAGAGATGGAGGATTTGAGGGAGAGGGCTGGATTCTACCAGGGGAGGTACCATGCTACAGTGCTAGCATCGCAGATTGAGCATTATAGGTGACCAACTTAGTCAGGGACAATAGGTACCCACACAAGAATGCAGGGAGGAGGGGAGAGTGGATGGAGCACTAGGGGGGAGAGTACAGGTGGGTCCCAGCACACAGGGAATAGTCAGAGGGCAGGGCCAAGCTAGTGGTGTGGGATGAGAGAGGAGGCAGAGAGCTCTGGGACAGGGGGAGGACTGATGAGGCCACCACCTCCACCACCACCAGCGTTAGGGGCTAGGAGAGGGGCACAAGAGGAGACTAATGAGGCAAGGACAATGGGTTGATCATTGATGAGCATGCAACCTTTTGGGATACTAAGTATCATGTATATATCAGCTTTTTGAGACACATGGAGGTTTTGTGCGAGCTCAGACCCGTTTGTATGATATGGACATTTGTACATTGATGGACTATTATTCTTTCATTCTTTCATTGATATATAGATCTGATGATTCTTGTGATATATGTGTTTATGGACTGGGGATGTTATGTATAGTGGTTGATAGTGATGTTTTGATGGTATTGTTGATGATTGGTGATGTAGGATGCGATTTGTGCTATGATTTTATGATTGTGCTGACATTTTTTGATGCAGGATGTGAGTTTTGATGATATTGTATATATGATACAATATGATTTTGAGGTGATTTTGGCTATGATAGTTCAGATATGATGTGATGTGATTTGGTGTGATCCTTGATGACATGAGTTTCCTTATGATATTGTAGATGTGATGATGATGAGATTTGCTGTATGATAGATGTGATAGGTTTTTGATATGATCCTGATGATGTGATGTGGCTTATGATGGATGTGATGTGATCCCGGAAAATTGATTTCTTTGAAGAGTATTTGATATGATGTTGTATGATGATAAGTACAAAAAATAAGTGACAAATGTAATATGAACTACCAACTAAAGGATAAACAACAGATTTATGATATGGAAAATGAAAATAATGTCATGATATTTAGGATATGTTAACACAAACTAAAGATGGATGAAAGATTAAAAAGAATTTACAAAATAAAAGATGAAAATACAAAAAATGAAGTACAACTTAATGATGAACTACAATGCTAAAATGAAACCTAATCTAATAATGGATGACTATAATGCTAAAATGAATCATAATCTAATGATGAGTGACTATGCTAAAATGAATGATAATCTAATGATGAATGACTATGCTAAAATGAATGATAATCTAATGATGAATGACTATAATGCTAAAGCTTAGAGAGAACAGTAAATTTATGATATGCTAAAAAGAACACAAACTAAAAGATACACCTAAGATTTAAGCATGTGAGAATAACATAAAAAATCAAATGCAATGATATTCCGAGATATGGTAAAGGGATACAAGCTATGATAATACAACATACTAGATTATAGGAGATGCAAGATAAACAATGATGGTGGAATAGGATAACCAATGCTTGACTTATGATAGCGTTCTATGATATGAAAAGTGATCATAGGAGATACTGACACTAAGGAGAATAATGTTGGAAAAAGAGTGACCAACAAACTCATAGTCAGGAGGATAGCAGAGATTGTAGAGCTAGGATAGTAACTTATAATAGGGATCACATCATGATGAGAATGAATAAGAATTGATGTTCAAGGTTTGGAATCAAACGATTCTGAGGGTGGAAAAAGTGATAGTTCAAGGGAGAGGGGTGATGATAAGGAGGAGGATACTAGGGTTTCTAAAAATAAAAGTGAGGCGTAGGGGAAGCTTGAGCATGGGGTAATTCATGAGGAAGTACCACTATGTAGTGTGAACACTTTATTTGATATAGGATTGTTAGGGATTTTCCAAGGTTACAAAGAATTTCAAGGCCTTTTCCCCAAAATTCCATAGGATTGACTCAAACAGGCACGCAAGGATTGCCCTAGCATCACACATGAGTCTCGAAGAGATCAGTGTTGGAATGATGCTAGATGATCCACAAGAAAATGAGATTACTCAAGTGCATAATGTTTTATTGAAAGACGAAAACATGTTGAAAATATGCAAGGATAATATCAAACCAACTCACAAGTAGCAAAAGACTGTGATTGAAACCAACCTCCTTAGTTGCCCCAGTCAAAACACACCATGATATGAAATGATCATGGGGATCTTGAGGAGGAAACAATGAAAGATACGTGGAAACAATCAACCGAAAAGAAACAAAAAAAGATTCTGCAACATGAAAAAGTAACCTTTTGCCAAAGAGATCAATTGACGAGCTATTGACGGGTTGCAACAAGACCTGGATAGTATGTACAAGTATGACTAGTTAAGGACATGGGAACTTGTGACTAGATAGAAAAACATAGTAGTAGGTATATGCATGACGAGGGAAAGCTCAAGATGAGGAGATAGCATTGTTATAATACATGGTCTAGATATTGTTGTATTCACATAGGTATGGTACATGGGAGACAAGGGTTAGTGTAGGGGTATGAGACACATGTTATATGGGTTGTATATGATACATATGGTAAAGTACAAGGATAAAAATCATTTGATAGGGTAGATCTAGTAGAGTACAATGGTAGGATACATTGAGTATGATACACGAGATGCTATAATACAGGAATGAGGTGGTATGTTGCATAGTGCAAAGTGTTAGAGGATGATGTTGTGAAGCATGGTGAATAAAAATAAGGAACACCTTGGAAAAGCAGGAAAGATGAGTGATATATTATGGAGGGGTGATAAAGGGGTGTGTGTCAGTGATAGATAATGGAAGAGTTGTAGTACACCTGGCACCTATTTGCTAGGTTTTCACAAGGGACCTATCCAAGGTGCTTGAATTGCCAAGTTTTCACCATTGGACGCTTTATTTATTTTGTGCTTCTTTCCTTGATTTGCAAATTCTGTCCTTAGGTGTAGAATTTCTTGAGGTTAATAATGTTGGTAGGCTCATTTAGGATTTCACCTTCAAGGGTAGATAGTTGATAGGCTCCTGAGCCAAAAGATGCTGTGATCACATAAGGACCAAGCCAGGTGGGCTCGAACTTGCCTTTCTTTTCTCTGTCAGCTTGAACCTTCATATTCTCTTTAAAGACCATGTCACCTTCCTAAAAACTATGTGGATGGACTTTCCTATTGAAATTGCACTTGATGCGACTTTGATAGACCATGAGGTGGTCATAGGCCTGTTGCCTTTTTTCATCAAGTAGATCAAGTTGAGTAAGTCGAGCCACTATATATTCTTCATCAAATATCTGTCCTCGAAGAGAAATGAAAAGTGATGGGAGTTCAACCTCAATAGGTAGGACTGCTTTAGCACCATAGACCAGGGAGTATGGAGTTGTGTCAGTGGCTATATGGAATGAAGTGCAGTATGTCCATAGGGTGCGATTAATTTGCAAATGCCAATCACGACTGGAGTCATTGACAACTTTCTTGAGGATTTTGAGTAGGGTTTTATTAGTTGCCTCTGCTTGACCGTTACCTTGTGAGAAATACAGGCTAGAAAAGTGGTGGTGGATTGAAGGGAAGTGCACAATTCCTCCATATTCAGGTTTTCAAAATTACCTCTGTGGTCTATGAAAATGGTAGCTGGGATACCAAAGTGACATATGATATGATACAATATAAACTTGGACACCTGAACTTCTGTGGCAATAACAAGGGGAACTGCTTTGACCCACTTAGTGAAATAATTAGTGGTGGTGATTATCCACTTGTGCCCTTCTGAAGAAATTGGCGCAATAAGACCAACAAGATCAAATCTCCAGTAGGCAAAAGGCCGTGGTGGTGCTATGGGTTGCAAGTCCTATGCTGGAGCCCAGATTAAATTAGCATGTTGTTGACAAGGTAAACATCATTTCACAAATTCACATGCATCTTGTTCTAGAGTAGGCCAATAGTATCCAACCCGAAGGATCTACTTTGCTAGCACCATCCCGCTCGTGTGAGCACCACAAAGTCCAGTGTGTACCTCTTTGAGAGCCATCGCAGCCTCATTTTGATCTAAACATCAAGAGAGAGTATCATGATAACCACGACGATATAGGGTTTGGATGATGATAGTGTAATGGGAAGCTTTGCAAATAAGGTTTTGGCATTGGGTTTGTGTGAGGTGAGGAGATATGATACCATTTAGTAGGTAAGCATGAATTTCGTGGTACCATGGAGATTGGGGACCAACCAAGATACAAACCCGTATTGATTCACCATTCTCATATGCGGGTTTGTGCAACTGCTCAACCAAGAATTCATATTGAGTAGCTTCGTGTGGTATTTCCAGGAGAGAACCAATAGTAGCCATAGCATCAGCTGCCTTATTCTGGAGTCTAGGTATCTGTATGAACTGGATCTAAGTGAAATGCTCCTTTAATTGATTAACCAGATCCTTGTAAGGTAGTAACTTGTCATCCTTGGTTTGATATTCATTCAAAGCTTGTTTGATGATAAGCTGAGAATCACCATAGACCTGAAGCTCTGTGATATTCCATTCAATGACAATTTTTAATCCCATGATAAGGGCCTCATACTCTACAATGTTATTGGTACACCAGAATTGTAGCTTGAAAGATTTAGGAATATAATCACCTTGAGGTTTAATCAAAAGTATGCCCGCATTGGAGCCATGAGATGTGTAGGAGCCATCAAAATATAGCTTCCAGAGTGATTGTTTTTCTATCAAATAGAGGTATTTTTCTGGAAATTCCATGATGAGTGGGTGATCTGCAATTAAAGGTGCATCAGCCAAGTGATCTATAATAGCCTGGCCTTTGATGGCCTTTCTGTCAACATATTGAATGTCAAACTCACTAAGAACCATAACCCATTTTTCCAGGCATCCGGTGAGTACTGTACGAGAGAGCATATATTTCAATGGATCAATCTTTGATATTAGTTGTACAGTATGACTCAACATGTAGTGACGTAGCTTTTGGGTGGAAAACACCACTACTAAGCATGCCTTCTCCATTAGTGTGTAGTTGAGCTCATAGCCCACTAATGTTCAACTGATGTAATATATGGCTTGTTCCTTTCCTACATCATCAAGTTGTGCTAGCAGAGCCCCTAATGTTGTGGGAGTGGTTGTGATGTACAATATGAGGGGGCACCCTGCAACTGGAGGAACCAAAATAGGTGGATTAGCTAAGTATTGCTTGATGAGTTCAAAATTGCACTGGCAAGCTAAGTCCCATTTGAAATTCTGATCTTTCTTAAGTAGGTGAGTGAAGGTTGACACTTATCAGCAAGTTGAGAAATGAACTGTCAGATCGATTGGAGTTTTCCTTGCAAAGAATGAAGGTGTCTGAGTGTCTTAGGGGGAGCCATATCCATGATGGCTTTGACCTTCTTAGGGTCAATCTCAATACCGCGCTGTGACAAAATGAAGCCTGGGAGCTTTCCTGAAGTGACACCAAAGACACAATTCTTTGGATTTAGCATGAGATGATATTCTGCCAGTCAGTTGAACACTTCCTCGAGGTGAGATAACTGATTCAAAGCATTGAGAGATTTGACTAGAATATCATCCATGTAATCCTCAAGTATCTTATGGATTAGGTCATGGAAGATGACCGTCATCGTGCACTGATAGGTTGCCCCAGCGTTCTTTAACCCAAATGGCATCATATTGTAGCAGAATGTGCCCCAAGGTGTAGTAAACATTGTCTTATGCTGATCTTCTTCTACTATACGAATCTGATTATAGCCAGAGAAACCATCCATTAGTGACAAGAGTTCATGACCTGTGGTAAGATCCACAATCATGTTGATATTTGGCAATGGAAAGTCATCCTTCGGACAAGCTTTATTAAGATCCTAGAAATTGGTGCAAATTCTGATATCACCAGAGGGCTTGGTAATAGGTACCATATTAGAAATCCATTTAGAATAATCTATTGATTGAATGATTTTGGCCTCTAACAACTTCTCTAGCTCTGCTTTGACTAATAAAGCCACTTTGGGGGTGCATTTTTTGAAGTTTCTACTTGATGGGCTTGGCCCCTAGGTCCACTGCCAGATGGTGTACAACTAGTTTGGGGTCCAACCCTGGCATATCCTGATATGACCATGCAAAGCAGCCTATATTTTCGCAGAGAACTTCAAGAAGAAGATCTGCTTGTTCAGGTGGTAGAGAGACTGTGATGTATGTGATATGTGGTATCTCTGTCAGACTGATATTTAGAGGCCGAGTTTCTTTTGTCAAAATTGAAGATATAGGAGGTCGATGCTCATGTGGGGGGAGGATGAAATCTCCATCCTCAGGTGCCTCTGAGAGGTTTTCACCATTGGATATGTCCTTTATTTTTGTTTCATTTTTTGAGTCACCCAATGGTGCTCCAGAGGAGTTTTCACCATGGGATATTTTTCTTTTATCTCTTTGCTTTTTTGTTTCTTTTAGAATTTCATTTTTGCGACTAGAGATTTCCTCCTCCCCGAAGTAACCTACAAGATCCAGCTTGTAGACATATGCCGATGGTGGAGGCGACCGTTTATGTGGTGTTTTTGCCCCCATGAATCAAAGGAGTGTGTGCTCAGTCGAGAACTCATCAACATGAACGACACTTGGTTGGTCCCAATCTATGAGTTTGTGGTGAGCAAGGGGGAGGTCTATGAAATTCAAGGATAATTGGTAGAGCACACAGGCTCCAAGGATTATTTTGTCAAGGAAAATATTGTCATAAGCATTCTTTTCAACTTCCTCAGGGATGTCTTCAACCTCAACGAGAGTGTTTTGGATGTTCTTAAAGGCATGGCCTTCTGTTGTAGTGCCCCCAGTTGCAGGGAGTCCATAACCCAAGCCTTTGGTTTTTTGCCCTTGGTGTGCTTCTATAAGCTGTCTCATACTTGATTCCTAGCAGCCTAAACCACCTCCTTGATAATCCCATTGCTTTGTGGCCAAGCGATGTGACCAGGGATATTTCTGTTTAAAGTGATCAAGAAGTGCTTCACTTTTAGGAGGTGGCTCTTTGTATAACCATGTTTTAATGTCTGGTGTATTTTCTGCTCCATCAAGGATTCCTTTGGTGAAAAAAGTGGTAGGGCCCAACTGGTGAAGTTGAGAGGTGGTTTCTAGTATAGGCCCTTGATGTATTGGGCATCCTTGAGTATGTGGGTCAAGTGGTAGAGTGCCAATAGCAAAAGCATCTGTGAGACTATACTCACCACAACCTTGGTAGTTGATCTTAATTATGGAGAGAGTGGAGGCTAAAATGGTGTTTGGATCATGGCAAGTGCCAAAGGAACTAGCTGTGGTGGTGCCAATTTTGATCCTAGGATAGTGATTGGTGTATGAAGCTTCAATCGCATTGCAATAAGCAAAGGGTTCATGATCTGCATGGATGGTTATCTCAGTGCCATTATGCAAAAATTTGATGCACTGATGATATGTAGATGGAATGACCTTCATGGCATGAATCCATGGACAACCGAGGAGGATGTTATACGGAAGATTAAGATCAACTACATGACAAAGTGTTTCTTGAGTGGCTGGGCCGACTCTGATAGGGAGCAAGATGGTTCCTTCAGTAGTACGCTCCAAATTGTCATATGCCTTGATGGTGATCACCTCATTAATGATATCTACTTCAGTATATCCTACCTACTTGATGAACTTTAGAGTACATAGGTTTAGAGCCGATCCATTATCTATCATGACACATTCAACTGCAAAGTTAGAAACCATAACAATGATGTGAAGTGGGAGGATGTGATCAGGTTCAACCGTTGGGATATCAGTATTTTTGAAGGATAAGGCACATGAGGCTGAAAGATGGCCAATCAAGTTGCAAAACTCAGTGGTGTTAATGTTGGAGGGGATGCATGACTCACGTAGAGTGCTGTCAAGGATCTCTTGATAAAGTGGGCTTATCCGTAAGAGATCGAGGATGGAGATCTGGGCCGGCGTGTTTCCAAGGTGTTCCAAGATGTTATATTGTGGCCCTAGTGAAGGTGATTCTAACAGAGATGCTCGAGATGGAGGTGGTTGTGCTGATGGTGGTCAAATTTGTGTGGATATAGGTGGACTAGCTATATTGAGTCGCATTTGACGGGTAGCAACTGCACACTGAGTGTTTGGGCCTTTGATATTGATGAAATTGACAGATGGTTCAACTTGAGATAAGCAACCAAATAAACTACCATAGTCTAAGTATGCTGAGGTATAATTCTAAGACGTGTCTTAGTTGTCACCTTGTTTACCCGAAGCATTGTTAGGTTTGTTGACAGGAGGGTTTGCAGGTGCCTTTCCTAGGTTTGTGTTGTGAGGAGGGAAAGCGTTTTGATACATCATTAATCCTGTATTAGGTGAGGGGTGTGCCCCCCTGTGATCTCTTTCTGGTCAATGAGGTTCTGTACATAATCCTTAAGTTGCATGCATTTAAGGGTAGTGTGCCCTTTGACATGATGGAATTTATAATATTCATTATCTTTGTACCAGGATGCTCTAGACTGATTGGGTTCCAAGGGTTGCATTTGTGGATATTGAACAAGGTTATCTTTGGCCAACTTTTCAAAGATTGTATCAAGAGGTTCCTCCAATGGGGTGTATGTTCGTGGTTGCCTCTGAACACAGGGTTTACTACTTGCCAATAGTGTGATAGCATTAGTTTGATTATGAGGAACATGTATTTGTTGATGAGTTTGCATGGGTGGCTTGTGATATGCAGGAGGTTGCTATTGATAAGTTTGTTGTTGGAAAAATGTGGTGGGAACACTAGTAGCTGCCCCAACAATATGAACCTGTCGAGTGTCAGTGGTACCATCTGTCACTGTATTCTTGTTTTTGTTCCAATATCAAGTTTTGTCATTGCTCGGACCATGGTCCTAGGTGTTTTATTTGTACAATCTGATGACACCATCCTTAATGAGGCCTTGCTCAAGGCCCATTCCTTTTCTTTGATGTCCTTGTATGTTTGCAAATAGTTCATAACCATATGATGAGTGAGGCTAGGGTGTGCATTATTTATGAACATCTTGACAAGATGGTGCTCAAGGATGGTACAAGAGATCCTTGTTGTGAGGATCTGCCAACATTGCAAGTATTCTGCAAGGCTTTCTCCTCCCTTTTGTTTAGTATGGATGAGGTCCACTACAAATAATTTAGTTTCAACGAGATGGGTATACTGAGCAACAAAGGCCTTAGAAAGTTTTGAAAAAGTTTTAATAGTACCTTGAGGGATACAACAGAACCATTCCAAGGCTGGTCCTGCTAAGCTCTTGGGAAAGAGCCGCATGAGGAACACATCATTATAAGCTACCTCCTGAAAATGCATATAGAATTCCTTAACATGTGTGACTGGATCACTCTTCCCCCTAAATTTATCAAACTTGGGGATCTCGAAATGTTTAGGAAATGGAGTCAAAGTGATAGTCCTATCAAAAGGGTATGGGCAATCATTTTCAAATTTGAAAGTTTTGGTGTCTGTCCCATCCTTGGGGGATTTGAGAGTATTTTTCATCTCTTCCCATTCAGACTTTATAGGTGGAGGAGTGGGTGCCTTCGATCCAGGTGCCCCCGATGTAGGATATGTGCTAGAATCTGAAGTGTGATATGGAGAACTCTGATGACCAAATGGCATCTGTGGAAAAATGGTTTGCATAACCGGTGGAGTGGATGCTATGGTTTGCTAGAATGTGGGTTGTGCATACTGTTGCATCTGCTGAGTTTGGTGTGGTAGATAACTATGAGGTTGCTGCCCCATGAGATAGTTTTGTGTGGGTGCTTGGGCATATTGCTGATGTGAAGACTGTGGCTGAAAAGGTGGTAATGTAGATAATGCCTGTGCTATGCTTTGGGAATACATACCATGCCCAATATATGTGGGTTGTGTGCCTGCTTGAGAGTAGGACTGATTTGGAGTAGGTGCAAGGTAGTTAATTTTTGGCAAAGTGTTTAATATAGGAAACTGTAGTGGCGGTGGATTTGGGCTATTGCCTAGAGGTGGCATAGAGAAATAGTTGGTGAGGGGTGGGACTGAATAGGTATGTGAAGTAGTGGATGATAGTGTCGGAGGTGCAGATGTGATTGTAGTGCTAGGGGGAAGACTAGTGATAGGTGCCTGTGTCACAACAATATTCCAAGGTCCCAAAGGAAATGCGGTTGAAGAGCTTTGTCTAGTTACAAAGGGGTTGATAGTAATATTTGGTGGGATGGAAGATGAGGTAGTGGACCCTAATGGTGGTATTTGAGTAGCAAATGGACTAGATGCGATATGGGGTGGAAGCGAAAAGGTAGTGTTGCTAGATGCAAATAGAGGATTTGGTGGAGCAGAAAAATGAGTGGTGGAAACAGATGCAAATGGTATACTTGAGGTTGGTTGAGATGTAGTATGCACTAATGGTTGAGTGAGAATGGGATGAGTGTTCTGTGGAATGGGAACCGACACCTAGGTCGAGGGGATATTTGGGTCTGTTGGTTCTACCTGAGGTGGTTTCCATCCAAACAATGGGTGAGTAGGATCTGTTATGTTGATAGGTGGTGGACATCCAAACTCAAAGACATCAACATTGTCTCATAAGAAATTTTCCGTGATGGTTTCCTTGTTGCGATCTATGATGGCATTTACGATGGTAGCATGACCAGGTTGGTTCATAAAAGCCTCAATATCTATGGATGATCCTGGTTCCTCTGGGATTTGTGGTGGTGGGTCTGATGGTGTCATGGATACTAAAGAGTACGACTGAGCTCGAGATGTGTTACCACTATGACTAGGATCCATGTCTTTTTTTCGTGTGTGCCTACCAAAACATGTGGTGGGTGGCATGAAAGGATGCTTCTCCTAAAGATGCAAATGCAGCGAGGGATGATACTAAGAGTGTCTAAAGGATATGGTGCTAAGTGCAAGAAGCTTGTATTTTCCTAAAATATGAATATGGGAAATGTGATGGTGATGCAAAAAAGTGTGACCCTAACCTTTGGCTCAAGGTGATGTGGGACACCAAAAACAACCTATTCCTAGCAAAGTGTTGTGTTTCGAGGATACTCAAGATGATGAGAGATGTGATGCAAAAATGTTTCTAAGTGAGTGAGGAAATACTGCTAAGATTTTAACAATGCAGGTGGAGGATTCTTCTTTAACAACCTAAGATGAGAGGAGATGGTCTAACTTCAAATGTTTGAATGGGATAGTGCAATTCCTAGATGAGAGACTAAACCTATAAGTGTGTAAGTGTGTGTGGAAAAAGGAAGGACCTAATCAGAATGAGTAACAATAGAGTTGTTAATAAGGCTCATATTAACACCACATAAAAGGGTTAGGTTTTGGATTTTGTAGTCCCATTCAGTTTGCAATGCTACCTCAGCTCTGTCTTTCTCAATTTGATCCAATTTGGCAATCCTAGGGTTAGGGGTATGCTTCTTATGCTTTGCTTCGATTTCTTTATAGGCTAGTATTTGAGGAAGCTTAGCCTTTTTAAACTTAGTCTTGGGATGGCTTGACATGAGATGCTTCCAAGGATTAAAAATCACAACCGTCGAGTTCTTTGGAGGTAGTGACTATGTTAAGTGCCCTAAGCTAGGATTGACCAAGTTTGACAAACACTCCTTCAACAAGTAAAAGATTAAGCAATAGATAGGAACAACCAGATAGAAGTTTTGATTTCTAGAATGTGATACTTGTGCCAAGGAGTGTGTATGTTTTTACAAATGTTTCAAGCAATCACTTCAAGCACATGAACATCCTAGATGGTTGGCTACAAAGCTGACAATTGGTTTATTTGAGAAGTCCTTGATATACACAAAGTACGTGAGGCTCAAATCTGTAGATGAAACCAAAAAGATGTCACATAGCCAAGAGGAGTGGTAACCCACTTCTCCTCTTTCATTCTAAAGGGTATAAAGTTCCTTGAGGCTTAGCCCGAGTGAAAAAATCTTGATCCCAAGAGAGGTGTCTTTGGATTCACCTCCCGATCTTTATACTCTGCCGGAACGCTGGAGTTGAGGTCATCCCAAGGGGTGACGAAATCTCCAAGCAGGCCCCCTAAAACTAAAAACAAGGTTTGGGATCCTAGTCTTATGCACCCAAGATGGCCCACAAAGGTGAAAAGGGGAGAGAAGATTTGGATGACCTTGAGCTAAAAAAGCAAAGTTCTTTCACCAATTGATTCTTAGATTGTCTGATCTATTGAAAACACAAGTGATTAAGATATAGATGTTCAATTCCAACTTTGAGATGCATCAACAAAAGTAACATCGGTCGAAGAATGCAAGCAAGAAGAAGAGTTAGGGTCTGCAAATTAAATTTTGCGCACCCAGAGGCCCTCCACGTCAATTGATTTTTGTTCAGTTTTAAAACCTAAGCTTGAAGTGTGATTGATTTAATCTATATTTTTGGACATTCAAGAAATCTTATAAGTTAAGACAAACCCTCAAAAGCTAATTAAGTAGAATTCGATTGTGGAACACTTAACACCTTTTTCAAGTGGACCCATCGCCTCGAGTATGGTGCTGAGATTGCAACCAAAGGGTTTGAATTGATGGGTGGTTAGAAAAATGGCGAGTCCAATGAAAACTACTCAATTTGATTTTTGTTGATTTGTTTTTAACTTAACAAATTTTGTAAGTGTTCAAAAATCAAATTTGCCTAAGTTGCATGCAAAAGAGAGATTTTTTTGTTCTTTTTAAAGCACCAAAGTGAAGTGTTTGATTTGTGGGGTTTTTAGACATACAAGTTCATTTTTTCAATTTGCAAAGACAAGTGACAATGACTTTAACTAGACCAACAAAACAGATAGCATTCCCACAGAGAAAATACGAGAACTAGCATTCTTGTGAGGGTACATTCATTCCCGCAAGTGGGTTCGTGATCCCGTTGGAGTTCCTGTTCACAGGAATGACAATCTCACCATGATTCTGGATCGTGGGAATGATACAAAAGACTGTTAAAAAAAAAAATTTAAAACCATGAGCCAAAAACCTAAGAGCTCTTTTTGACAGAGTGATCCTGTGGATTTATGGCCTTACAATGTTCCCACAAGTGGGAATGATGATCCTACAAACAAAGTTTTATTACAATTTTGAGAAGTTTAAGATAGGAAAAAGTCAGTGTTCTCGCAAGCGAGAATGATGATCTCGCTATTCTGAGGCACTTTCCCATTGACAAATTGGCCGGCAGGTCCATTGGTTGGGTTTATCGACACGTGCGAGTTGATTGGAACTTGTTTGCTGGCATTCTCGTTGGTCTTTCTACGTTCCTAGGGTTGCGGGTTCGCGATCTCGTCGGAGTATGATGCATTCCCGGTACTGCAGGATTGCATTCCTAGGGTTGTGGGGATGCAAAAAGGTTTTGTATTTTGACCATTTGCTGGGTGAAAATCAAGAACAAGGTTGGAAGTGCATTCCTGAGGCGTTCAATGTGGCCCTGCAAGCAAAATCAGAAAGCAACACAAACAAAAGATATTTCCATTAATGTTAGTTTTGCGTGGTTAGCCAAAACATGAAAAAAAAAATGTAAAACTAGCATTAATGAAGATTAAAATGACCCTTGTAGGGTCCCACCAAGCATGCCAAAATGTAGAACAAGATTTAGTGTGCAAAGAACATTAACAATAAGGAAAAAATTCACAAACTAAAACTATATTCCCATATAAGATTAGACAAAAGAAGGTGTAAGAGAGTGCAAACTAAGAGCAAGATCACTCCAAAAGCCTCCTTGATTTTGAAGATGCGTCCTTTGATATAGATGTATGCTCAATAATATTGCTCAAAGCTTCAATGAAAAATATGGATCAAAGTGGATTTTTGGATGGATTTTGCCATTATGATGGTATTTTGATAGTCTTTAAGCTCTCAAAATAACATCATAACATTAGCATGAGTTTGGCTTCTCAAAATTGCATGGTAACTTTACTTGATGGATTGTGATTAAAATGGCTTAGGAGGGGATTCCTTAAATAGGCAAAGGGCTTGAGGGATCGATGGCTAGGATGGAAGGAAATGAGAAAGCTTATGGAGGGCTTAGATTAAATGAGAGGAGAGCACATGGATCGTGCTTCCTTATAGCCAATCAGAGAGTGACACATGTCATAGGGTCATTGGTTAGAGCAAGAGGGGTCAAGAAAGGAGGCTCAAAGCTCATAAAGACCCTCATAATGGCTTGTAAGAGCAATAAATGGGCTTGTAAGAGTCATTTATGGCTTTGTGGGAGCACTTATGGCTTGGTGGTTGGGATATTTTGAGGGGATAGACTTTAGCTTGGCTTAGGAAAGTCTTAATCTCATTTAGGATTGTGCAAATGATTAGGGGATGGGTTAGGCTTGGGTTAAGATTATATTAGGGATGTTAGAGATGTGCAAGTGGATGGTATTGATGAGGGTGGGTGAGTTAGTGGCTAAGCTTAGTTAGTATGGGTGGATGGGGTGGATTAGGCTAAATGGAGGATTAAGAATAGGTTAGGGGATATTAGATTTGAGGGCTTTATTTATCAAATAGACTTATTTAATAAATGAGGGTTTTGGAATTAGATAGGAGAATAGGATTTAATTGATAAATAATAGGTTTTTTTGATTTATCAATTAGGACTATAGATGAATTAATAAGATTAATCAGCTAGGGGATGACAAAGGTTAATTTAAATAGGAATTTAATTAATGATGCCTTTAGAGATAGCTAAATAGGATTACCAAAGCGATATAATCAAATTTAGGTGTCTATAGAGATGACGATTGTCATGTCGTCATCTCCACAAACAACAAACTAGTAGTTGTCAATGGGAAACCAGTGTCAGAATATCAGATTTTAGAGTTCTTATAGACATTGGAAAGCTAATTCAGAGCACTACAACTTGGTATAGGTTTGGTTCAATAATTTTGATATTTTGTTAGGTTTTAAAAGCTCTAAAGTCAGATGTTATTTATTTTGAGCATGGATTAGGGCATAACTTGGGTATACAGAGTCAGATTTTGGACTTCAAGTAGTCAATGGAAAGCTCTTGGAGAGCTCTATACATTGGTTCAGATTTGGTGTGGGTTTGACATGATTTATTTATTGATATATTTATCTGAACATTTTATGGTATATTTTGACTATGGTAACATTGTGAGTTTATGGCATTGGAGATTTAAGATTTGATGTCATTGTATAATCAGTTCATATTTTAGATTGGTCTCATTATGATATGGTTATCAGTGTTTGGTTTGGATATGTATGATGACTTGTTGGATCTACAAGTTGTGTAGTGTTGTAAGCAGTCTATACTTACAGGTTGCATTTATGGCTTGGTTATGGGTTGTCTCTGCCCATTGATCTTTCATTATTGATGCATATTCAGATTGGTGGCTTGAATTTGGGTTGTCTATGCCCTAAGTCACATTATTTGCTAATTTTTCTTCATGTAGAAGGGATGAGATGTTGTTACTAGGTATAGTCATCGTGGAGAATTGTGGTTGACTATTTTATGCTGACAGGTTAGACATATTGAGAGATAGATGTTCGATTCATGGATGTGATCATGGTGTCATGGATTTTGGCATGACATGATTGGATATAAAGGTACATCCTTGATGTTCATTAGCTTGGATTTTTGATTCAGTTATGGTGGTATATCTTCTTGGTTGACGATCATGGTTATTTGGTTTCTTTTGAGGAGCTCATGATGCGCACTTTGAGTTCTTTGATGGTTTGATGTCTTGGTTGATTCTCATAGTTAGAGGATGGATTTTTTCATAATGATGTCATGGATAGCTTGGATACATAGTTTAGTGAGAGCTTGTGATAGTGATGGGGTGACAATGCAGGATTAGTTCCTAGTTTGGTTTGGATCTTCATATAAGAGATGGGTTTTATGATGCCATGGGAGACTTGGTACCATAGTTGAGTGGGAGTTTTTTGGCATTGATATATTTATTGAGTGTTTGTAGATGGTGGAGGTTTGTCTTAGATCCTATTGCTGTAGAAGCGTCTATGACATTTGCATGGTGCACTTGTTATCTTCATGGTGTGTGGAGATGGTTCTTCCTGGTATGTGGAGATGTTTTTCTTCATGGTGTATGAAGATGGTTGCATCTTGAGGACTTATGGGGTTCTTGGAACAGGTCTGGTTTATGCTTTTATTTGGCATGTTGTCCTTGGTATTTCCATTATTATGTCATGGTATACTCTTGATACGCGTTTAGAGTTGTGACATGTTATAATATGTTCATATAGAGCATGTTATCTCTTTGGTTGAGATGGTTAGATCATGTTGCCATGTTTATGTTTTTGAGGGCATGGTTGGAACTTTGACATTGATCTTGGTTTAATTTATTGGTATTGAGTACATTGATCATAAGTTGGATACTTCATGATATTGCTATGTTGCATTTGGAGTTGGCATGGATTGATTGGTTATAGGTGCTTATGGATACTTAGAGATGGTGGTGATGCTGATTTCTCTTGGATTAGAGAAGTATTTGTTGGGACTATTGATGGTTTCAGTAGGAAGTCTGAGGGGCAGTCACCTGATATGGAGTTGAGAAGAGATTATTCTTAGATGAGTCTTGGTTGGAGACTTGGGTATCTTGATGAGCATTCTCATTCCCCACTCTTGGTCTACTCGGCAGTTTGCTACTTGAGAGGTGTAGCCCATTGTTTCTCTCAGTTGCATTATATTTATGCTTGTCTTTCATGGATATGGATCTTGAGCTATGGTACATGAGTTAGTTCTGGAGGGTTCATTTGAGAGATGGTTTAGCATTAGTTATCTCCATGTGCATATGTTGTTATGTTGGTTGAGTTTGGGAGATGGTTTTATATTGGGTATTTTCCTTGGATTAGGAATGTTTATGAGTTTGATCTTCTTATGAGAAGCTTACATCCATGATTAGCTATATGGTATGGTTTGGGTGTTGTTGAGGCTTCTTGTTGGGGTTTAATGGAAGATATCATACTTGCACAGTTTACATCTAGAGGTGTGTGTAGAAGGACATGATACAGGTTATGATTTGCATGGTTTTTCTGATCTTGGTTATCTTCCTAGATGTTCATTTTTTCTTACATTGGATTTGAGATTGGTTAGAGATTGTGATCACTACTTTGTGCTCATGTATGTCATGTGAGAGATGACATGGTTATTTCTTTATCTCTTTCCTCTATTGGTTGTGGAGAATTTGGGAGACTATTGGAGACTTGTTATGAGAGTTATTCTTGCAAGATATTAGTTTATGTATTGTGGATGTCCTTGATACTACATGGATTCCCTTCTTTGAGATGTGTTGAGTAGATTGGTTATAGATTTGACATTATCTTTTGTAGTGGGAGCTTCTTGGTATATATGTGGTAGGTATTTTTCTTGAGGCTTGTGATTACATGTTATAGATTGGATATGTCAGTGATATGAGATTCACTTGTTATACCTTTGAGGTATGGATAGTTGGATGGGTTTGGCACTTGTTGTGGGTGCTATTTCAGCTATGGATATTTTGAAAACTACAGATACATGTGATTACCTTTTGATCAGGTTTTTTGTGCTTGGCATTTCAGTTGGTACATAATTTTATGATCTTCTAATGTGACAGGTTGGGTGGCTTTCTCTTTGGATGGCTTCTATGTATGTCTAGTGGCAGTGGCATAATAGGAGGTGAGATCATTCATGTTTGAGATGCTGGATACTTTGATTTTGTTGTGGGTACCAGGATGGAGCACTTAGTGTAGTTTGATCCATGATGGTGGATGTGCTGAGAGGGATTGCTCCCTTGTTTATTTATGTGGCTACGGATTGACCCTATGCAATGTATACAACAAGTGGGAGATTGTTGAGATAATGGGTGTTGCACACATTGCATAATATTGTTATATTTTATTATTTTATTTTATTATGTAATGTTGTACCTAAATGGACATGCAACATGTAAAGATTCCCATGGAGTATTCTTGATGAGTTGTATTGTAACATTGTGAAAATATTTTATGTAATTATTTAATATTGGGGAAAAGAATTAAATGCCCAATATTAAATGTGAGGTTAGTGGGTTAGGCAGCACATGGTTTATGTAATACCACTTAGTGGTTTTGTGGGACTTGCTACTATATAAGTAGCCACAAGGGTAGTAGTTGTAGAGAGAGTAAGAGTGAAAAAGGCAAGAGTCAAGCAGGACAAGGCTTGATAGGTTAGCCAAGGGAGCATTTGTGAAAGTTGAAAGCATGGCATGGGATGTGTGGATTCATACTTGTTCATATAGTTTGCTCGGTTGTGGCTATGACCATGAAGGCTTCCATGGTTGTATTGCAATGGTATTTTTTGCTTAATAATACATGGTGATGGATGCTTTTGGAGGCTGGGTTTTTTCCCTCAATGAGGGTTTCCTAGGGTATATCTTGTGTCACAATTTTGTGGGTATGTTGTCTTTTCTCTTGCATGTGGATTTTAATTTTGTGTTTATTTTAGACTTATGATGGGTTATGTGGAAATGGTTATATTTCTTTCTTGCCAAGTTTCCTTACACTATGGTTATGTAGCTTGATGTGTGGAGGATATTACGAGTGCCCATTCAGTTGATGTATGCTGAGTATGTACTGGAGGGTGCAGATCCCTTTCTATGAGAGTGTTTTGGGAGGTGAAGGTAGAGACTACCTATTCAAAGATCATGGCTAACATGGTAGGAGGTGCTAGAGGAAAGACTGCCTCGATTGGCTGTATACCTAACATCTCTTATTTGGAGGATGGTGCAAAACCATGCTGGGCATAGTTTTCCTATTAGATGGACACAGGTGCTCAACACCCTACTACAAGATGATGGTGTAGTATACTGCTAGGGCCAGACCATTTTTGCAAACCTATATCATGATCTACACATGTCTGCCTATAGAGCATAGAGGACCATGGGGCTGGGGCTGACACTACTGATGATATGGTCGTGGAGAACATCATTATCACATGACCTATCAATAGACGAGAGACTAGATAGCTAGGAGAGCCATTTGCATGCAAGTATAGGTCACCCATTTAGTACACATCCATGGAGTCTGTGGGATTTTGGCATAGGTGCATTGACAAGATTATCATGTTTGAGTGGATGCCATATGATGGGGTAGAGTGATTAGGTAGCGTACTGGCAATAGGCGTAGAGGATGACTTAGAGGATCAGAGGTATCTCCTATATACACAGACATACTATTGGCTCATTGGGAGGTCCATGCATGCCATTATGAGATATACTCCCTCTAGGGTGTGGAGACAGTTCGACAGGGTGCTGGATGCAGTTCCTAATAGGTTTCTATGCCCCATGGTATCATGAGAGTATGATAGGTTATGGGGTCATGGGACCAATCTGTGATTGGCATAGATTTCTTGGTGATCCATGCAGCTAGTGCCTTGGGTTCATGGGCAGGATACAAGTGATGTAGGTATGACACCAGCTTGTGCCTAGTGGTGGACAACACACTAGCCATTCTGATTGATAGTGCCTAGAGCACCACCGCCAACAGAGTAGGCTCAAGGAGAGGGTGATAGTACAAGGGATGGGGGGTAGGTAGTGATGATGCCTTTGCCAACACAGGGGGTACAAGAGGGACCTAAGGGGTGTAGAGCCCGTACGAGGAGGGTACCAGCATAAGGGCCACCACAAGGGCCATAGGTACAGGTGCCGCTAGGGCCATAGGTACAGGTGCCACCAGGGCCATAAGTACAGGGTCTAGCAAGGCTAGAGGATGCATACATGGTGAGGGTAGAGTGGGATAGTCTCCAAAGGGAGGTAGCCTAACTCTAGGGTTAGGTACAGGTCAAGCACGCACGAGCAGAAAGTGCATAGCAAGCCCTGGTGGCATTATAGGTAGAGGTGCAAGCACAGAGGGCTACGATGGATAGTGTGCAGGAGGATTTGGTAGTCCTACAGACATGGGTTGATGCCGACGAGTTTGTCAATTTTTAGATGGAGGAGGATGTGGAGGACCGCACAGAGATAGAGGCCCTCTAGTGAGAGGTAGCGACACTACGAGTAGAGTGGGACATCCATTAGGTGCAACTAGATGAGTACTACTGACAGTGGGATATAGCTAAGCAGATAGAGTAGCCTATGGTCGCTATGGATGTCATGCAGGAGGCAATGGCAGCCCGTAGAGCAAAGACATGAGCAGTGTGAGAGGCAGCCTATAACAAGTCGTTATATCATATGTCATGCCTGTCGACTAGTGGCAGCCAAATTTTTAGGCATCCTCAAGCTCATGGACTACTAGAGGCAAGGACAAATCAGAGTAGTCTGTGGGACAGTGCCGACCTCCACGAGGTGGAGGTACAGGGGAGGATGGGCCCTGATAGGTTAGCTTCCATATTTTGTATAGTGAGCAATTTTGACAGAGATGCAGATGCAGTGGGTTTTTGATGATGCATTTGTACACAATGATACTATATGATTCCTTTGTGTGTAGACTACAAAGACATTTATTCTTTTGATATATATATATATGACATGATTTGATGGGCCTATGTGTACATGTATGCTTATGATTTATGTATATGATATCTACGATGTGGATACTAACATTTGTGATGTAGGATGTGTGTGATGTGATATTGCATATGTTTGATATATGATGCCTAATGTGTGTATGTTGCAGGTTTGTTGGCGACTATGAGATGCATGCATTGTATTATTTTACATGTATGGATGCACTATATGTATTGTGAGATGATTTTATGATGTATATGCCATTAGATATGATGTTTAGAATGGATGCATGTAATGAATTAATGTGATGAACTAATTATGCAATCTAATAATGAATAAAAATGCCTAATGAAAGATGATAATGAATGTATCCTAAAATGTCAATAACTAATGAATGCAAAGTGAAATGATCAAACCTAATATGAAAATGTAACATGAATGAACCTAAAGAATGGACATGTGTCAAAACTTCTCACTTGTAAGAATCAAGTAGCTTAGCATAGGAGGGGGGAAATAAACAGAACCTTTGTCTCAAGTAGGGCTCAATGAAACCCTATACTACATGAACTCTAACTACATGATATTAAGGGATTTAGTTGTGTTTAAATGAAGAGCACACCTTAGTTTGATTTGGCAAAAGAGTTTATGCATTATATGCTATAGAAGCATAAATGACATGGATCTATTGTGTGGATTAGAGACTTTAGAAAAATGTGTGTAGTTTGCATAGCCATAATGGAACAAATGTTGTATATGCCCTGGAGAGGTCTAGGTACACCCAAAGTCTTTTTAAGGATCTTTTTTGGAAAGTGTACTAACTTGTTGCCCCCATTGCGCAATGCATAAACATAACTTGAAACTGACACATATGTAGTAAAGCCTCAAAAATAGATCATACCACAAACAACACGTGTAGTTAATGAGAACGATTCAGGTTTGACCAAAATATGAAAGATCAAGGCACACCATAAAAGGCTTCTACTAACACATAGAATGAAATCAACTAAAAAGAGACATCATGACCAAGTAATCATTCAATCTACAATTCTTGCTAAGAACCTTAAGGTCTAGAGGTGAATGTCGTAATGCCACATATAGGAAGGATTCATCCTATGCAAGTTTATTTTGTTTGATGTTAGTTATTGCAATTTATTTGTTGGCAAGGGTTATGAAAAGAACAAGTCTTCTACTAACACATAGAATGAAATCAACCAAAAAGAGACCTCATAACCAAGTAATCATTCAGTCCACAGTTCTTGCGAAGAACCTTAAGGTCTAGAGGTGAATGTCATAATGCCACATATATGAAGGATTCATCCTATGCAAGTTTTTTTTGTTTGATGTTAGTTATTGCAATTTGTTTGTTGGCAAGGGTTATGAAAAGAACAAGTTTCTTGAATCATTAAGTCTCAAAAGTGATTTTGTTTAAGTCTTGTTGTAGTCACTGTTGTGGCAAAAGCTCAGTGTAATGGAATTTGAACAAGCACTCGATAGGAAAATGCTTCACAGACTGGAGGTCTTTTGAAAAGTGGGGGTGAAAATGAAGCCTCGCAAGCAAGAGTTATTTTTTATTGGATGCATGAAAGGCATAATCTAGATAGGACTTTGCACAAATAGGAAGATGAAATGGTGGAATGGGGTGAAGTGAAATGAGCCTTATAGATAATGGACCAAAATGCTTTTTTCAGGAATTTTTTTCTTCTTTTTAGGCTTTTTTCAGGAACATTTTATGATTTTTTTTGGATTTTTTTAATTTTTTTTTTGTATTTTTGTGGGACTATAACAACACTATACAAGAAATGCAAGAATCAAGCATAGAACCACTTGAGATGTTGGATATTTATAGGCTCAGGGAGAAGATCTCCCTTTGAAGTGGCAATTTGATATACCCTAGAATCATATTTGGCTGTAATGATAAATAGACCAAGCCAATTAGCTTCAAATTTTCCTTTCTTTTTACGGTTCTAGAGATTCTTCATGTTATGCTGCAAAACTAAGTCACCCACATCAACTTCTCATGTCTTGACTTTTTTGTGATACTGAAGCTGAAGGGAATTTTGATACATGTGAAGGTGGTTTAGGGCATTGAAGCATCTCTCATCAAGGAGTTGTAGCTCTTGTAAGCAAGAAACTCAGTATTCTTCTTCAGACATTAGATTCTTGGGATAGATTCTGAGGGAAGGGAGCTCAATTTTGATGGGCAAGACAACTTCAAAACCATAAACAAGGGAAAATGGAGTGGCTCCTATGGGGGTATGGATGGAGGTACGGTAGGCCCAAAGGGTGGGAGCAATTTGGAGGTGCCAATCATAGCTAGCTACATCAATGGTTTTCTTTAAGATTTTCAAAATGGTTGTATTAGTAGCTTTAGCTTGGCCATTGCCTTGGGGGTAGTATTTGGTGGAAAAATGCTAGGTGATTCCAAATTTCCTACACAATGTGACAACTTCCTGATTTTTGAAAGGTGTTCCATTATCAGTCATGATATCGTGAAGTATACCGAAATGATAGATAATGTAGTTCAAGATGAACTTTGAACTTTTTTTTCCAGTGGTGTAGGTTAATGGGATAGCCTCAACCCACTTTGTGAAGTACTTAGTGGTGGCAATAATATACTTGTGGCCATTTGCAAAATTTGGGTATACTTGACCAACAAGATTAAATCCCCAATAGAAAAAGGGTGATGGTAGGTTGAAGGTCTTAGACAGGGGCGTGTATCAAATTGCCATGCTGTTGACAAGGAATACATCTCTTCACAAAATGATAAGCATCTACTTCCATAGTAGGCCAATAGTAACCCGTTTTGAGGAACTTTTTTGCTAAAGTAAGGCCACTAGAATGGACACCACAAATTCCTTGGTGGACCTCTTCTAACACCATTTTGGCTTCGTTTGAACTAAGACATTAGAGGAGGGTTCCATCAAAGTGTTTTCAAAAAAGTATATTACCTAGGATAGTATATCGGGTAGTGCGATGGATGAAGGTTTTGCTTTGATTCGGGGTGAGGGTTATGGGATTGGTTTTGTGATGAAGATAGGAAAAAATGTAGGTGTACCATGGAGACTCAGGACCAACAATCTCACACACTAGCTCTGAATCATTTTTCTCATAAGTAGGAATAAAAATATTCTCAGCAAGAAACTCACATTTAGGACTATATTTAGGCATGGCAATCATGGAGGCAATGGTAGCCATAGCATCTGCTGCTTTGTTATTAGCCCTTGGGATCTACTGGAAAACTATCTCCATGAAGTGCTGTTTAAGATCCTCAACTATCTTGTGATATAGTAATAACTTTTCATCCTTTGTGTGGTATTCATCTGTAACTTGTTTAATGACCAATTGCGAGTCTCCAAAGACAAGAAGGTTTTTGATATTCCATCTGATAACTTGACGCAACCCTGTGACTAATCCTTCATACTCAGCTATATTGTTTGTGCAAGGGGATGAAATTTTATAAGACTTAGGAATGCGGTCTCCTTGCAGTGTTACAAACAAAATTCCTGCCTCCAATCCCTTTTGTGTGAAGGAATCATCAAAAAATAGCTTCCATGGTGTACTAGGGGTAATAGTCATAATGGTGCCATCTAGAAAATCTACTACAATGGGATGGTCTCCTTGAAGAGGAGCTTCAACAAGCTGATTTGCAATTACTTGACCCTTAATGGCCTTGCATTCCTTATAAACAATGTCAAATTCACTTAAAATCAAGACCCATTTTGCAGCTCAACTAGTAAGGGAGGCTTTGGATAGAAAATATTTGAGTGGATCTATTTTGGAAATGAGATGTGTAGTATGATTAAGCATATAATGGCATAGTTTCTGGGTGCAAAAGACTACGGCCAAACAGGTTCTCTCAATAGCAATGTAATTCAACTCATAGCCAACTAATGTTTGACTGAGATAGTATATAGCTTGCTCATTACCATTTTCATCTAGTTGTACCAAAAGGGCACCTAAGGCAACTGACGTGGCTGAAATGTATAGAATCAATGGTCCTTCTACAATTGGAGGGACTAGAACTGGAGGATTAGCCAAGTATACCTTAATTTGTTCAAATGCTTTCTAATGTAGGCAATCCAACTGAAACTTAGTGTCTTTGTGAAACAAATGTTGAAGTGGATGGACCTTATCTACTAACTAGGACACAAATCATCTAATGGACTATAACTTTCCTTGCAAACTGCCGAATTGTTTCAATGTGGTAGGTGGAGGCATTTCCATGATGGCTTTTACTTTGGCAGGATCTACCTCAATAGCTCTTCTTGACATAATGTAGCCTAATAACTTGCATGATTTGACCCCAAAAACATATTTCTTAGGATTTAGGTGCACTTTATATTTCTCCAATCTTTCAAAAGTGGTAGTGAGCACATCAATGTGGGAATTACGTGTCTTTGATTTTCCTAGGATGTCATCAACATAGTCCTCCATTATGACATGTAGAAGATCATGGAATATTGTAGTCATTATGCATTATAAGTGGCACCGACATTCTTCAAGCCAAAAGGCATGACTTGATAACAAAAGGGTCCTCATGGGGTGGCAAATGCCATTTTATGATGATCTTCTTTTGCAATTTTGATTTGGTTGTAATTGGAGAAACTATCCATCAAAGATAACATCTCATGTCCAGTAGTCAAATCCATTATGATGTCTATGTTAGGAAGTGGAAAATCATCCTTAGGACATGCAAGATTTAAATCTCAAAAATTTGAACAAACACAGATGCCCCTAGATGCTTTTCCTATAGGAAAAATGTTGGAGACCCACTTAGGATAATCAATAGGGGGGATAAACTTTGCCTCTAATATTTTCTGCAATTCTACTTTGACTAAAAGTGCTACCTTAGGATGCATTTTGCGCAACTTTTTCTTCACTAGTTTAATCTTGGGATCTACTATCAAGTGATTCACAACCAAATCTGTGTCTAAACTAGGCATGTCTTTGTATGTTAATGCAAAATTTATTTTACCTTTTTTCAAGAATTTAGTCATTGCCTTTTGTTCTTCAAGACCTAAGGTAGCTACAATAGAGGTGATTTGTGGATTATCCTTTGTACCCAAGTTGACTGGAATTGTGTCCTCATTCAAGATAGATGACTTTTTTGGTGGTAAAGATATAAATGGAAAGTCAACCTCTCCCTCTTCCGGTGCGTCTAGGAGGTTTTTACTAGAAGATGCGTCCTTTATTTTATCTTTTTCTTCATCCAAAAGTGCCCTAAAAGAGTTTTCACTAGAGGATGTTTCTTTTATTTTTCCATTTTTGTTTTATTTTTCACTTTTGTGACTAAGAGAGTTGACTTGGCTACCAAAGTAGGCTTCCTCATTGTATTGGATCTCATGTTTGTAATCTTGGAGATTCTTAAGGTCAAAGAGTTCCATCACTACTTCATCAGAGTTACAGATATCAAGAGCTAGTGGTGTGTCTTGAAGGTCCTAGTCTATCATGTCAGGGTTGGTGAGAAGTAGGTTAGTGGAGGAAAGGTCGGCTATGGTAATGACATGGATATGATTATCTAGGTCTTCCTCAATGTATTGGAAGGGTACTTCAAAGAATTTCTCCTTTTCAATCTTAGAATTAGATTCAACCATACAATAGTTGCCAGCAAAGGACACCTTGGGTTTAATGGAGTCCAAACCACATCCTTTAGGATAGCTATTAGCCTCAAGGGGTTGTCTAATTCCATCTTCTTTAGGTCCAAGGTGAGTACCATGATATTCCATGTTTTTGATAATGGGGGGGGCCTTAACATATTTATCTTTGGGGAATTCCACAAGTTCATCTTTTCCATCAAAATACAACCAATCTAGGATATTGGATTCCATATGTTCATCACTAAGTGAACTCCAATGTTCAAATTTTTTTTGTTAACTTGCATAGTATCCTTATTTGTGGAAGGTGGTAATTGTGAAGGTTTTCCAAAAGAATGAGGGGAGAGTGGTAGCTGTCCAACACACAAGGCATTTTTGAACTTATACTCTCCCATTCCTAAATTAGCAATGGTAACCTTGTTCCCTATAGTATTGACCTTAGTATCTTCCACCTTTTCTTTTCCTTTGTGGGAATCAGAATCATTATTGGATAACTTTGGCACTATTGTGGAAGGTGATTTTGTTTTGGTGAGAGGTTTAGGTATAACCTTAGCAAACTCACTAATAGGACAACAATTTGTTGGTGCACCTTCCAGTCTTTTACAAAAGGTAAAAGGCATAGGATCACCTGGAATCATGAACTCTCTTCCTTGGTGAGGAAATTTCAAGCATTTATGATATGTGGATAGTACTTCTTTGAGTGTGTGTATCCATGGTCAACCAAGCAAAATGTTATAGGGAAAATCCAAGTCTAAGAGATGACATTTAGTATTTATGATAGCTGGCCCAACCTTTAGCTGTAACATAATAACTCCTTTTGATTCTCTTTCTCTTTCATCATATGCTTTTGATTTTTATCATTTTATTGATATCTAGGATGTCCTTTGGAAGTCCCAAGAAATAAATCATCTTTAATGTACAAAGGTTCAAAATGGATCCATTATCTATAAGGACTCTTTTTATCTTATGTTGTTGTATAAGGACTTCAATGTGGAGCAACAAATTGTGGTGTTGGTTAGGACCATGGAAATCTTTGTCTGTGAGACAGGGTATTGTTGTGCAGCAAGGTTTCCAATCATGGCAGTGAATGGGGAGGCATTAATGTTTTTAGGAACACGAGACTCTAAAAGAGCATTCTCCAAAATTTCTTTGTGGATGGGTGATGTGGTTAGGAGCTCTAGAATGGATATTTTTTTAGGAGTCTTACCTAATTGGGACAACACATCATAGCAAGAAGTAGGCCTTTGTAAAGTGGATAGCATAGTAGGTGCATGTGGAACTGATGGATTAGTGGGATTGGGAGTGGTAGCTTGCAAAGTGATTCTTCCCTGTTGAGTGGTTGCATCACAATTAGCTACTTGTAATACAAGGGTATTCACATGAGTGTCTACCTCTTCAATGCAACCACACATGGAGTCAAAAGCACATATATCGTTGGTTTCTATTTTATCACACAAGGAATCAAACCTTGATATGTGGTTAGTAGAATAGTCATAGGGTAATGCATTTGATGTGGAAGCTTGATTTTCATTGTTTGTATTGTTGTTACCATTTTTATTATTGTCATTATTGTGATCAAGAAATAGCTTTTGAAATATTTTCAGCTTAGCATTTTTAGAGGATGGTCCTCCTTCTACCTTAATTTCTCCATCATTGACAAGATTTTGAATGAAGACTTTGAGCTTTATACACTTGTTTGTGTCATGTCCTTTGATGTGGTGGTATTTTTAGTATTCATTTTCCCTATACCATTTTGATTTTGGTTGATCTTCATCAAAGGGTCGTGTATTGGGAAATACCATCAAATTGTGATTCATTGGTTTTTGGAATATGGCTTCCAAGTGTTCACAAAAGTTAGTGAACTTCCTGTTGTGATCATAGTCATGGTTGTAATTGTTGTTGGTATTGTTGTTGTTGCGAGGAAAAAAATGTGTTTGATTATGAGATTGCTAATTGTTTTGATTCTAATTGTCATGGTTTGAATTGTTGTTGTTTCAGTTGGGATAAGTTTTGTTGTTTCCTCCTTGAAGGTTTTGTACACTTTTATGTGACACCATCATGTGTGACACCATTGTTTTTGGACTAGAATTTGGATTTACTATTGTTGTTTGTGTCATTGTTTGAGGATGATGAGCTAGAATGTTTAATGGTACCTTTGTTTAAAAGTCCATTTTCAATGTTCTTGCCTCTCTTGACTAATGTAGAAAAGTCTTCGGGACTAGCCATCTTCATGTGGAAAGACATTAATGATATCAAATTCTTGATAAATATATCCACAAGGTGGGAATCCTCAATTTTATAGGGCATACGATTAGCAAGATGCGTCCACCATTGTAGAAAGTTGGCAAATGTTTCACCATTTCATTGTTTGGTATTGCACAAATCACTTAATGAGGCATGATGTTCAATGTTGTAAGAGTATTGTGCTACAAAATTCCCTATTAAATCACTGAAAAATGTAATGGAACCCTTGGGTAAGTTCATTAGCCACTCTAGTGCAGGGCCTCTAGGACTTCATGTGAAGAGTCTCTTAAGATAGTCTTCATTATAGGCTACTTCTTGACATAAAACCAAGAATTCCTTGAGATGTGTGATAGAACATGTTTCTCGCATGTATTTGTCAAATTTAGGAATCATAAAGTTTGGTGGGAATGGTATCATGCTAATGGATCTATCAAATGGAAAAGGACAAACTTCCTCAAAAGAAAAATCTTTCACCTCTTTTTTGGTCATGCTATGTACCAAGTTTCAAAGTTCATGCAAATGTTGGGCTAAATCTTGGTTTGGTTGCACTTGTGACTATTGACAATTTGTAAATCCACCTCCCAAGCTATAAGGAGTTCCAAACATATTGTGAGGTGGTGGGAGTACTCCACTTTGGCCAATGTATTGATATGCAGTCGTTGAAATTGGCACAGATGTTTTCACCATACTTGTTGGAATTTGTGAATAAGAGGAATACATTGGTTGCATTGGAATTGCCATTTATTGAGTAGACACTTGCCCAATGTTTAAGCATCCTACAGTTGGACCTATTAAGGTGGACTGTGGAATACTAGCATGCATAGTAGTATTGGGTATGGCACTAATGATTTGTTGGATATGTTCCACACTTAATTGGAATGTCGATTGTGTGGCGCCACTTGATGTGGATGTAGCACTAGTTGTCACTATGGGTCCTTTGCCAGATGCTTGGGTTGTATTTGGCATATAGTGGCACCACCCTTTGTAATCTATCTAAACAAGGTGGTCTCATCAAATCTCATAGGGACATTAACACCATCTTTAACCAAGTTTAGGAAGATCTCAGTCTTGTTTGCCCTAATAGATTTTTCCATAATTTTGACATTGTATGGATTTGCAAGGAAGGTTTAGACATCATTAGGGATATTGTTGTTGTCAATAGGGTCTTCCTCTTAGTATAGTTCTTCATCATGACTACCCAAAGTTGTGTTGCAGAAAGGATCTTCTAGTTCTTGTGTGGATGTTAAGCTAGGCATACCAAAGTTTGAACTAGAGAAAAATGTTCCCCCCAATGATGTTGTGTGTGGAGGAAAAGGATTCTCCATCTCTTTTTTCCTTTATGATTCCAACAAGCGAGGGGTTAAATGTGAATTTGTCAGATCGTGTATGTACCATACAATAGTGACCAAACCAATGGGTGGAAGACTATGGAAGAAAAAGAGGAGTGTGAGGGAGAATTGCCAAACCTTATGCAATGAAATGGGCCAACAACCTAAATGTAAACAAAAGACCTTGATTTAGCCAACAAAGTGTGATTATAGGATACCCACTATTTGGAGATGGACTTGTGGTCCCAAATGAGTGAGTGTAACTATGATAGATGTTTGCTTATGGATACAAGTCTATTGTTGTGGTCTTAGAAGGTGTTCTTATGCCAAAGTCTTCAAGTTCAAATGACCAAGCTCTCTAGAGGAAATTTTCAAATGGAAGACTAGAAATTTGGAAAAATGGGGTTGATGTGGAAAATGAAGGTATTGTGGTCACGTATATGGTTAACTCAATCCTCGCTTACTAGGAACAAAAATCTCAGATTCAATCTAGGAAAAGTAGACCAATTTAGAAACTTAGCATTGTACTTAATTCTATCATAATAGTCTTCTTTATCTTCTTCTTTTTGGATGTCTTTGATAGTGTATCAAAATTGTTTATCATCATGTGCTAGGTTTTTCCTTTCCTTGTAGGAAAATGGTTTGGATAATTTCACGTTCTTATGTTTAACTTTGTCGGTCATAGCAAGAACAAAATAAAACCTAGTTTCAAGCATAAATTGTAACTAGACTCAACCAATTTCAAATGCTAGACCAATATAAAATTCCTAAAAATAACTATGAGTCAAGAGGACCCACTTACCACTATTTCACTTATTGAAAGTTTAACTCACAATTTCACTCATTTTTGCACTTGTTTGATGTTTTGGTGTTGGTTTTGAATGTTTAAAAAATCAGGCACATAGAACACATCAAAAATCCTAATAAGGCTACCACTAGGATGTACAAGGATTATCTAGAGGGTGTCCTCGATATACGCAAGGTATGTGAGTCCTAAATCTATAGATGAAAGAAAATAATGCCACACAGGCAAGGGGAGACAATAACCCAAATCTCCGCCTTCACTTCCCAAAGGTATAAATTTCTTTGGGGCTTAGCCAAGAGTGACAAGATTTTACTTCCAAGAGAGGTGCCTTTCGATTCACCTCCCAATTCTTATAATCTGCTAGAACACTGGAGTTGAGGTCATCCCAAGAGGTGAGAAATCCTTAAGTAGGCCTCCTTAAAAATGTAAAATAAGATCACTTATTTCTTGTGCACTCAAGATCACTTGAAGGCACGAGAGGAGAGAATACGTAAGTCACCTCGGGGTTAAAAGATACTTGTTCTTTCCTAATGAAGCTTTAAGTTTTGTAATCTACTCTTGAAGACACTCGTGTTTAAGCATGCATTATTCTTTCCAATTTGAAAACGTTGTCAACAAAAATAAAAAATGTAGATTCGTCAACAAAAAGTAAATCGAGCATGCATATAAGAAAATTTCCAAAAATGAAACCAATTTCCTTTAAGTTATTCAAGAGTGTGTGAGTTCATTTTAAGCACCAAACCCAAATGTTTCATCCCAAGTTTCATTAACCTTAGGCATTCAAGAGTGTGTTTGCTATCCTAAACATTCATTCCAATGAAAAACATGTCAATTTCTTTAATACATTCAAGATTGAGTTTGCTATCCTAAACATTCATTCCAATGAAAAGCATGTCAATTTCCTTAAGGCATTCAAGATTGAGTTTTCTATCCTAAACATTCATTTCAATGAAAAACATGTCAATTTCCTTAAGACATTCAAGATTGAGTTTGCTATCTAGACATGCATTCTAATAAAATGTGAATAAGTTTTCCCTTAAGGCATTCAAGATTGGATGTAATTTTTTTTCTTAAAGCATTCAAGAGTGTGTTTGGATTTTAGATGTTAATTTGTAGCATACATTCAAGGACAAATGGTTATTGCATACAAGTTCATTAATCCTTTAATCCTTTAAGTGATAAAAATCACTACAAATTTTCTAAGTGATAAAAATCACTATGAGTTTTTTTTAAAGTCTTCCAAGGGTTGTTTCCTGCAATATAAATTTGTTAGAAATCTTTATAAACAATTACTCAACAAATAATGTGTTTAAAACTTAATAAATATACCAAAAAGTGCAAATGATAGATGACAAGTGCAAATGACAGAATTGTGCAGATGCTAAAATACGTAGACAATAGAGTGCAATAATGTATGGTTTGTGGTAATTTTTTTAGATGTAGATGACACTTCAGGTTTAGAGATACTAAAACTGGCAGACGACAAAAGTTACTTGGCACACAATGCAAATGATAGAAGTAAAAATCATAGACGATAGTTTGGGATCTATAGTAGGTTCAAATATCTGCACACAATGCAGATGACAGAGGAAATAGCGTAGACAATAGTTGAGTTTTTACAACAAATTTAGATCTGCCCACCATGTATATGATAGAGTAAATAGCGCAGATGCCAAAACTAGGTTTTAATGTAGAATAGGTGGTATTAAAGTAGCAAGGCAAAGACATCAATCTATGTAGATGCTAGTCTACGGAGACGAGAAAATATAGACAACATTGCATTCAACACAGACGATAATGCGCAAGTTTTTGGCTGTGAGTTCTAGTTTTTTATAGATTTTTGAAAGAAAAATAGGGATGTGGGTCCCACCAGATGTGCCAAAATGTATGCAAAAAAAATTTCCTATTGAAAGCATGAGAAAATAAAAAAATGTTAGCTATGATAGAATCTATCAAGTATTCAAAATAAAATGAAGCATAACTAATGCTTGCTTGAGTTATGCAACTCAAAACAACCAAAAGACCAAGTCCTCATGCAACCTCAAATAGCTCAACAAAGGCACCCATGAGAGACCCTTTTGGTGTGTTTTAGATTGGGGGGATTTTGGTGTGCTCTTCCAAAACACAACTATGGTGAATCCCTTGATAAGAAATACAAACATGAGAATGAAACTATGCTAAATAAGTGAGGAATACTTAAAACAATGGCTATGGAAATAGCCATGTTTGAGAGCATTCAAAGGATATGGATGTGGAATGTAATAAACAAACTAATATAACAATGCAAGATGAAATGAAATCTATCAACTACCAAGAGTTAGTAACAATGCAACTATGAAAATCACTAAGAGCTCTAGCAACAAACTAGCATGATAATAATGCATATGAGGGAGATGAAAAATGCTTAAGACAAATTCTCTATTTATAGGCTTGAGAGAGGCCCTGGTGAGGTGGAATCTGTGTGGCATCCACATAGGTGTCACAAGGGAGACATGTAAGCAAGCCATGCAAATGGTCAACATTCAAATTTTGCTCACACATGTGTGAACAAACTTGAAGAAAGGAGTGGGGGACAAAGGTGTAAGAGGTGTGGAAGGCATGAGGAGTGTGGGAAGTGTGAGTTTTCCTCAGACATGTGTGAGCACACATTTATGATTAAAAGGGGGTTTAGCAAGGTGTTTAGGGTAATTAAGTGGGCTTAAGTAGTGGGCAGGCTTAGAAGGATGAAAGTGATGGTTGTAGACTAGGTTTTAGGCTAGGTTTAAAATTAAATTAAATAGGATTTAATTTAATCATAGGTTTAAAGAATTTAATGGAGATGGAGGAAATTAAATAAATAAACTTCACTTAAAAAGGGGATTTATGGAGAATCGTGTATTAAATAAATTTAATACATTAGGGATGGAAGTATTTAAATTAAATTTAAATACATTAAAAAAAGTGAACTTATTTAATTAAATAAGTTTAATTAAATAAGTAGAAGAATATGACCAGTATAATTAATTAATAATTAATTAATTATAATGTCAAGGGAAATATTAAATAAATTAATATAGTTTTTGGGACGATTTTAAGCATTTATAGCTTCCCCTACGGAGCTTTGAAATGTAGTTCTGGCCAGGATTGAAAAGAAGTTAAAATACTGGATTACCAAAGCTCTTTCCTTGGATGGAAAATTACAAATTCTCTCTAAGGCATTGGCTTCCACTCATGTGTACTACTGTTCATGTTGGGCATCTTCAAAGGTCTCTCATCTCAAGCTTGAGAACTTGTTGTATGAATTTCTCTAGGTTTCAGATGCCTCTCATCATGCCTTCCATAGGGTGATGTGGGACTATTGTTTCTTTCTGAAGGAATCAAGCGGGCTTGGCCTTTTTTCTACTCAAAAGTAGGATATTTCCCTCTGTACCAAATGGGTCATTCATGTCCTCTCTAGCAATAAGATCTAGAAAATTATTTTGGGGCATTGCATTTGTTCAGTCTTCCCAATTAATCAACCTACTTAGAAGGGGATTGGCTTTCAAACCCTTTTGATCACTCCCAAGACCATACAAATCAAAGATACCTTCATGGCTAAGAGCATTTGGAAGGTGTGGGAGGTCATTAAGTCATACTCCACTAGGCTGGAAATGGGTTCAAAGATGGCCTCTCTATGATGGCGGTCTCCCTTGTTTTCTATTCAAGGAATCCCTTTGGCAAAAATTTAGGGAGCCAGTGCATTGCATCTTTTGAAACATGACATCAAGACTACTAAAGATATTATTTCTAGAATCACCTTTAGCCTTCACTCGTGGGATGATATGGAAGCGCAATTGTTGTTATCTCATGCAAATCAACATACATTTGATCTTCTAGTTTCTGCTATGCCTCTACATTTGTTGTACAAGCTTGGTATTCAAAATGTCAAACCTTACTGGAAGGACTGGAAATGGTATCTTGTCATTCTAATGACCAATTATATGTCCAAGTTGGGTTATCACTGGTTGGTTCCCCACTTGCCTATGGTGGACATGCTTAACCAACATTGGCATTTTATATCTTCTCAAAAATCTTGGTGACTTAGGTTCAACATTGTATGGAAAGTTACTATTGAGCCTAAGATTACACACTTTTCTTCATGCATCCTCTTATAGGGGTTTCCTTTGGACCATTGGCTATGACATTTGGGTGTTCCTAACCACAGATGCCCATTTTGTGGGAAACTATAAACTTTGTTTCATATTTTCTGGTTTTGCAAATGTGCCCAACAATATTGGCACCAGATTCATGATTTTTCAAGCCCTTCCACACATAACCCTTTTCTTGGCATATGGTCTTTCTAAGGGATTTACAATTCTAGAGAATCAAAGAAAGATTGACCCTAAGAAGGGTTACAAAATCTACTTTTATAGTTCAAGCATAACTAAGATAGCTTCTACCCTAAGGTAGAACTCAAGTACTACCATTAAAGTTGCACAGAACAATCACTACAAATATGGGGAAGATTTGATCTTGGTACACATCTAGATGTAGGAAATCATATATTTCATAGCTAATAGAGCCTTAAGAAGATAGAAATAGTGGCCATTAATGCATAACCAAATAAATGGATAATCAGTCGGTGATGGAGGATGAAAGTGCATTAAATAGGCATGGAGAAGAAAAAAGATGGATGCAAACAATCAAGAAGATCAGATTTTTCCATTAAAGAGTTGTCTTTCCTTGTTCTTAGCATGCCAAGTTGAATAAATCAACAAGTCAACTAAAGTGAAAACCCAAATTGTACCTTCCTTGCAATTTGATTGGTCAGAGACCCTTCTATTTTCCAACATGGACAAGTAGAATATCCTCTTATATTATGGTCAACTTAGGAACCTATGATTTTACGATCATTCAAATAGTCAAAACTCTCATATCATCTCTAGTTGAAAACCTAGCCCTTACAATCTCATGATCGCTAGTATATCATATGGTCTCAGGTCTTCATTTAAACATTTAAGATCTCATGAAAAGTGGTTATCATTAGCCATTTCATAACTTTGGTAGTTACCTTAGTAGCTATCATTGACCTCCGACATCATGATAGTTTTCATCTTTCCTTGGCATAGCATTGACAAAATCAAATTGTCCTTCACCATCACATGAAAACACATTTCTTGTGATCTCATGACAACATGATGACATGATAACACTCTAGGGAAGGGTTGCAAGACTAGGTTAATATCCTTTCACAATTGTTACGATGAATGCTCGATTGACCTTACGATTTTATGATCACAGTTTATCATAACATCATTAATAGTGATCATAACCCTTGTGATCTTATGATCATGGTCAACTAGCTCTCTAGTGAGCCATCTATAGTCTCATCATTTTACCCTAAAATCTTACAAACAACTTCCTTTTTGTAAATTAGAACACTATTTTTCTTGCTTCTATCGATGGAGAATTTAATTGAACCAATTATCTTTTCATTCAATGGATGACTACTCTGAAACTGGCCCCTCGTGATGGTACAATAATAGGAATAAATGAGATTGGGCCCACATGGACATGTATTCGAAGCTTGCTTCCCCACTTTGACTAAACCTTGTGCATCTTCAGAAAGCATGCATGTGCCTATGTTGATTGAAAAGGATCTGATGGTCATGATGAAATAGGGAACCTCCTGAATTGCTAAAACCCTCAACTAATCTAAAATTGCAAACCTACCAAATGTCTGACACATCAAGACTTACGATCCTACAATTGGTCACCATTTCGTAGCTTTAGAGGCTTGGCAATTCAACTTTACAATCTTATGATCATTGACCATTTTGTAGAATCAAGTAGGTCTCTACTCTAGCTTTCCTCATTGAGATTGACCCCACATTGATGTGTGGTAGCCTATCGTTGTGTTGCTATGACTAATAACCTTGCAACTTTGGATAGCAACAAAATGGCAGTCATAGATCTTCTTCAAATCTGATGGCTAAGAATGGTGGGACCCCTGACCTGAAACTTACATTTGCAATCCTTCATGCAATCATGCAACAAGGGAAAATGCAACATCACCACTAAAATTCCATAGTTAAAGAAAATATTATAATGTCACGCTAACCAATGGGAGAAATTGCCTCGCACCATCACTGCCTGGAACATAGTTTAACTCTGACTATGTGTGATCATGCAATGAAGGCTATCACATGGTTGCAACTTAAACCCCTATAAATGATATACAATGAAAGTCTTGAGGCCATAGGATATAAAAATAACCTAAGGTTTTGGTGTATCCTTATACTATTCAAACATTTGAATTTTGTAATATTATGACCATTGGGTATGCTTACGCTTTTGAAATCATTTTTTTGGTAGGAGGGCAATTTTGGCTTATAATTTTGGTGACTCAAGGGGGATACAAGCTTGCTATGTGTTGACCAGTGACTATTATGCATCCATTGGGCAAAAAAGTCATAAAAAAAAATCCCTACTACATTGTGAAACACCATAACTCTGCCCCTATTTCTCTGCAACTTGCAAAACTTTGAAACTTGCTATCTCTAGGAGACATCTTATGCTCAAAACTTCTTGGAAAACTAAAAAAAACTACTCTAATATGTACATGAAAACCATAACCCTCTTCAGAAGTAAGCTTTGAGGTAAATCCCATTGATTGGGATTGGCAAAACATCACTGCTAGGCTTGGATAACTGAAAGGCTTTGGGCTATTTGCAACTAGCGATAACATAGGGACCATTCACATGGCATGAAATTTGGAGTATCTCCTTGGCTTGGTTTTGTCTACATCCCACTTAAGGATAAGGTCTCAATAAAAACCCTAGCTTTAGCTTTTCTATCAAAACTCCTTTTGACCTATTGTTGATGTATCTCAAGTGTCTACATAGCCTACTATATTTTCTCTTCTAGCTCAATCAATTATGCCATCCTAATAGTCATAGCATAATCTTCAATCAATTTCTATGTATGAGCTAATTCTAGGGAAGGAAATTCAAGTGAAATAGTAAGCCTTTCTTCCTTTTCATATACCAACATGAAAGGAGAGTTCCCAATAGCCCTCTAAAAGATTTGGTATTGTCTAATATTATAGTTGAAGGAGTGCTAAATCTGGTTATAATTCCATCAACAAATTCAACAACTAAAGTCTCTGTAGCATCCTTCAAGGTGACTGCCTCTATCCACCTTGTAAAGTAATCAATACCAACTAAGATCCACTTGTGACCAGAGCTGGAAAGTGGATTGATTGGGCCAATAAAATCTAATCCCCATTGAGAAAAAGGTTGATCAACTTGAATAGGATGAAGGGGAAGAGCTGCTAACCTCTACTTGCCTATGAAGAAAGAACACTTCTTACATTTTCTTAAATACCTATAGCATTCCTAAAACAAAGTTGGCTAGTAATAGCCAGATCTCATGACCTTCATTTAGTTGTTCTTGCTAAGAAGTGACCACCATCAAGGCCATCATGAAACTTTCTGATCATCCTACCAGTCTTATCTAGATCAATACATCTCAATAGAGATCCATTAAAATCCTTCCTAAAATTAATTCCATCCACTAGTGCAAAGGGTATAGACTGTAACCTATATTGTCTTCTTTTGGCTCTATCTATTCCTTGTGGATATCCTTCTGTCAACAAGAAGGCTATCATATCATGCATCCAATTCCCTAAATTCTCATCTCCTACTTGTTGTTGATCTATCAACATTAGTGCAACCTCTTCAATTATCTCCTAAGATGAAACCATTTGTTTACACAATCCCTTCTCCCTCACAAGTATGGTGACTTGGATATCAACATCATATTCCATGACCTTGGTGATCCAACCAACCCTTTTCTCATTAATATCATTTCTCAAGAGAAAGTCCTTCACACTTGCATGAGGGACCAATAAATGGATCTTATTGTGAGTTTGAAGATACCTAAACTTCTTTAAAGCTCTTATGACTGGAAGAGCTTTCTTTTCCACATAGTTGTATTTGTCTTCATATTCCTTAAGCCCTTCACTAAAGAAGGCTATAGGTTGCTCTTCATTCTTGTAATTTGATTGAGTCAAGACAATAAAGATGCTTGAGTCACCCCCTAGGGTGTAGAGAATAAAGTCCTTATCAATATTGGGATTAATAAGGGTGGGGGCTAATGCTATTGTTGCCTTGATTACTTCAAAATTGGCTCTTTCTTCCCTAGTCCAGATGAAAGTCATGCTCTTATTTGGCATAGTTGTAAGGGGCTTAACCAAGGTAGCAAGATTAGGAATACATCTTCTTACAAAATTTAACCTACCAAGGAAGCTTTGCGACCCTTTCTTATGACTAGGAAGAGAAAGACAAAGTATTTCTTTTGTTCTCTTTGGATTAATGGTTAGACCATCTTTGGACATAATATGTCCCAGTGGTTTCCCTTGATTAGTGGCAAAGACACACTTACCTAGATTTAGGGATACACTATATTCTCTACACCTCATGGACACTTGTCTTAGATGGCCAAAATGGTCTACTACATTTTTCGAATACATTGAGATATCATCAAGGTAGACTACAACAAATTTCTCAATCATATTCTTGAAGGCCATCTCCATTGCCTTTTGAAATGTGGCACATGCATTTGTTAGTCCAAAAGGCATTTTACCATAAGTGTAGGTGCCCCATTTGGTTGTAAAGGATGTCTTATACCTGTAAAACTCCTTGACCAACACCTAGTTATAGCCCAAAAATCCATCCAAGAAATAAAATCTTCCCAAACTACTAACTTTTGATAGGAGTTGTTCCATGGAAGGGAGAGGATGGTGATCCTTAAGAGAGGCTTGGTTAAGTCTTTAAACTCTACACATAGCCTAACCTTCCCACTCTTCTTCCTAATAAGGAACAAGGGTAGCTAAAAAAGAGGAATACTTAATAGGGAAAATGATTGCTACCTCTATTAGCTTGGATAACTCTTTTCTCATTAATAGCTTAATCTTAGGATTAATTGGCCTCTATTTTTGTTTTATTGTTTTGGCATTATCATTTTAATCTATGGTATGCTAAAATAAACTCAAGTTAAAGCCCTTTAAATCATCATATGTCCAAGAAAATATATCATTAAACTCTTGACATAGATGAACAAAACTTTCTTGTTCAGTTTCAAAATATAGCTTTCCCATATTGAGGGTCTTTCCATTAGTAACAACTGGTATGTGATCACTTTTGCTAGCAACTAGATTCTTACCTTTGTCTCTTGCCTAATCATTGGGGTTGAAGACACTCTCTAAGGTTATTAGACCTTTGGGAAACTTATTGGAAGTAAGGTTGATGATTTGATCACCATATTGGCCCTGCATTTTGGATTGATTCCTCTCTGAAAATTCTACCTCATTCTATAGGAAATTAACAATTTTCAAATAAGAGTCAAACACTTTCCAATTGGTGTTCTTGTCTAGAATTGTAGGTCTTACAACAATTCTAATTTGTTTCTTTTCTTCATCCTCAACATGCTCTAGTGCATCATAAGTAGTACCAATTGCTACAAGCTTGTCAACATGTTTGTTCTCTCTCCTAGGGATGCTATGGATGTTGAATTCTTGGAAGCCTTTAAGAAAATCCTAAACTCTATGCTTGTATGATTTGAGAAGGTTTTTCTTTGTAATGTTTTGATTTCTAACTTGATGAAAAATCAACTCACTGTCCCCATATACTTTTAAAAATATGATGCTTCTCCTTTGTGCTAGTTGAAGACCTTGGATCATAGCCTCATACTATGCCACATTATTAGTGCAGCTAAATTAGAGTCTACATGAAAAATAATACTTTTCCAATTCAGGGGAAATCAGCATAACACTAGCCCCTGATCCATTCTTATTGCTTGATCCATCAAAGAACATACTCCATAGACCATTGGTTTCCTCTTGTGTCTTCATGAGACTAGGGATAGGAGTGTCCTTCTCCACTATGCCATATGTGCTAAGGACTATTTCCATGGCCTCTAGCTCTCAATCAAATTGGTAAGAAGTGGCCAACTCATCCAAGTGAAAATTAAGCACCTTTGCCAAAGAAGTAGTAGGCTCATGGAATGTGTCCTCTTCATCCTCCTCCCTAATTGTACAGTTAATGTTTATGGGGCTTGGAGTGTAAGTCTCTATGTGGTTAAGGGCTAAAGGCTCTACTCTTAAAGAATCTCTTGCCCCATATCTTGTCCTAAAGAACATATAGGACCAATCTATTGCAATGTGGCCCCCTATTTGTGTAGTGAAGTCTCTAGAAAGACAAATAACAAAATAAGGTTCTACCTCTACTACTAATATATCTTGGGCCAAAGTGCAACCAAGACAACCATGCAATGCCATCTCCACATTTTTAAGGATCCCTTCAGTCTTGATAGAGCTACCATCCAACTTAAGAACATCCCTAACTATGGGCTCATATTTTATACTAAGAATATTAGCTACACTCTTGGCCATTTTAGAGCTACTAGCCCCTAAATTTATCATTATGGACTAGTTTATCTCTTATGATAAAAATAAAATAAAAGGGAGGAGGCCTAATTTTCTTAATTTTTTCTCCCCCTTTTATTGACTACATCAAGCTTGTGGCATTTTCCTCTCTAGGTGGTTGATCCTTTACTTCTATTCTATCTAACTCTTGCTACAATAACCTCTTTAGTGATGGTATAGTAGCAACAACATCCCATATAGAGATATTGAAATTAGTCTTTTTCATTTGATCTACCACATTGAAGGGAGGATTAGCTACTTTGACTAAAGCCTTGAGAGCTACATGGGTTGGTGACTGAAATTGAGTGCTCTAAGGTTCAACAAAATCCTTGTTGCTTATGTTTTGCTTCTACTAAGGAGAAACCTTAGTTTGTGCATTCATCACTGGTACATGAGGAGAAACACTTGAAGTTGAAGCTTGATTAGGTGAGGGGGATTTAGCCTCTTCAACATCTCTCCTCTTACTTCTAGTACATTATGATATATGGCATCATGGCTAGCATGAAAATGCTCTTGTGGTTGATGGTTCATGAAACAACAATCACCTTGTTGTTGCGGATGAGAAACATCAGTTGGTTGGCTCACATTATATTGTTGTCCTACTACTTGCTCTTGTGTAGTCAATGATAAGTAAGACTTAGGCTTCTAACACATACAATAAGTATACGAATAATTGCATGAAGGGAAAAATTCTTGATCTTGAGAAAGATTATTTTTAGGGGCCAAGGCTCTATTTTGGTTTGAATTTGTAGCAAGGGCATTGTAATTAGGTCTATTGTGATTGTATGGGGTATGATTTTGATTTTGATTTTGGTGCCTATTATTCATAGGGGCTTGATACTAAAGTTGGGGAAGCTTATTGCTTTGAGGTTGTTGCCTCTTCATAGTCACCAACTCATTACTCATTTCTTGCATCACTAAGAAACTATTCTCTAGCTTCTTCTCCTAACCATAGCAAGGGACTGACTTATATATGTGGTAGGGACAGGGGCTCTAATATCCTAATGATTGGGCATGTTAAGAAAGAAAGGCATTGGAGGCCTTGGATCTAACTTTCCTCCTTGTATCAATATTTTTTATGCCTTAATAGAAATTTCATAAGCATCTAGTAAAGTATCCCCTCCCATAGTTTTCACTCTGGTAGCTATATCACTATTGAAGGCTCTAAGGTAATGTAAGAAAGCATTACCAGGGGAAGGCTTTACTACAATAGGTATTCTATCCCATGTCTTCTGAAACCTATAGTTGAAATCTATCATGTATTCATGGGGTGCCCTTTTGATGGTTGTTAGATATTCTAAAAGTGATAGGTGATCAGTTTTATCCTCTTAATGTTTGTAAAGCCCTACTCCTAGCCCATACCAATTAGTGATAGAGTTATGGCGTAAACCTATTTACCATTGTAAGGATTTTCCTTTTAAGGATGAGGCTAGTAGCCTAATTGCAACATCATCTTTAGTAATCCCATGTACATTACAAACATTTGAAACTTCTTGAATATGTTCTATAGGGGAGGTGGAAGTTTCACCAGTAAATTTAGGTACACTTTTGAGGGCTGATACTGGTATATCATTCCTTTGAGTCAATAGAAGAGGACTTCCACCATTAAAAAAAGCATATGCATGTGCTCTAGGATGTTCCAGATGGAATAATGATCTATTTAAATGGGGGGATGTCACCCTAGGCTATGACCTATCAAAAAGGGAAGTGGAAAGAGATCTTATAGGTGTATGTGCTACTGTTGCACTCCTAACTAGTGATAGAGATAATCTATTTTTCGTTCTTCTAGGGTTTGAGAATGAAAGCTCAATATATTGAAAATTGCGTCTAGAAGATGCCCTCGCATGAGCTTTGGGAATGAATCATAACAACTATGGTATGAAACCAGAACATAGAGATAGAGTTGCCAAGTACTTTGAAAATGAGTCTCTAAATGCTTGGAATGTTGAGAGTAGCACTATCTTCTCAGCATCAATTTGAAGTTCTCTTTTTGACACTAAGAAACCAATAGACTTAAGAATATTTTAATATCTATCCCACTACCTATGCCAAAAAATATTGTCACAAAAGCTTGAATCCTTGCCCAAAGTTTTAACCTAAAGGCAACCTCATGAAACATGGAAACAATCTCCAAGCTATGGGACTTGAACTATGAGACTGAGTCTCCAGAGAAGGTCGACTTCCTTACTATCAAGGTACACCTAACTACTCTTGAGAGGAAAAGGGAGAAGGAATGCATGAAAAAAACCTACCAAAACTAATCTAAAGGGGTGATGCACCAAAACAATATGTTCAATCTTATCTCTACCTAAGAATGCATAGTTAACTAACATAATCTCAAAGGATATAGATTCAATTCTCACTTAATCTGATAACTACATGTAGATCAGGAAACAAAAGAATTCTATAAGGAAGAAACTTCACTTTATATAATTTAAATTCTCAAATAGATACAACAATATGGTTGGAGAATACATACAATACATTAACAAGAGGCAAGAAGGTATTGCATAGTATGTTAATGGATGAAAGAGATACAATAGAGAATTTTTTGTGATGTGGAGCCTAATTAGACTCAGAGGTTTATTCAGTGTGGTTTTCTCCCCATATTATTTCTATGGGAGTTTTGGGGGCAGTGCCCCCAAGACAGGGTCAAGGTTTATTTAGTGTGGTTTTCTCCCCATATTATTTCTATTATTCTAATCCTAATTTTGTAATTGAAAAAAAGCTATTATAAAAAGGCTCAGGGTTAGGAATTTTCATAATGTGTGATGTGAAAATTGGTTCTTGCAGTGGTATTGAGTTGTAAGGGACTACAAATTATAATTAGGTTGTAATCACTAGATAATAATAATATTGGACTTGTTGTTGGTGGATGTAGCCTAGGGATTGGGTGAACTGTGTTAAATCTTGGTGTCGTGTGTTCTCATGCGATCTATTATTTTATGATATTGGTTATATTTGCATATAACTATTATTTCTATCTAAGTTAAATCCTAACAAGTGGTATTAGAGTTAGACAGTCATCAATTTATCTTTTAGCCAAACTATCATCATTTTTTTTTAGCCAGACCGTCATCATTTTATTTTACTTATCCCCTGTAGGAAGGTCTCATAGTTGAGTGGGAGCGATGGTAGATGAGGGTAACCTAAGGGTTGACAAGTTTAATGGACAAAAATTCTAGTTATGGAAGATGCGAGTGGAGGACTATCTCTATTAGAAGGATTTATGGAAGCCGTTGGAAGGAAAAACAAAAAACTAGGGAACTATGACAAATGAGGAATGAGAGACTTTAGACAGAAAGACACTTGGAAGTATTTAATTATGCTTGACACCATCAGTGACATTTAACATTACAAAAGTGAAGATGATGGAAGAGTTGATGGAAACAATAGCAAAATTGAATGAAAAGCCCTCCACTTCAAATAAGGTATTTCTCATGAAACGTTTATTTAATATGAAGATGAAAAAAGGTGAATCTATTGCAAATCATTTAAATGAGTTTAATATTGTTACTATTCAGTTATCTTCTATGGGTATTAATTTTGATGAAGAAATTAGGGCTCTCTTGAATTTTTTTTCTTTGCCTAAAAGTTGGAATAGCTTAGTAATGACAAAAATTAATTCTATTTCTAGATCTAATACCATAAAATATGATGATGTGATCAATGTTATTTTGAATCAGGAAACTCATAGGAAAACTTCAAGTGGATCTACATCAGGAAGTTCTTTGAATGTAAAAAGTAGAGGCAGAATGACTGAGAGAGGAAATAATTCAAGAAATAGTGAGAAATCAAGAGTAAAGTCAAAGGGGAAGAGGTCTCAATCTAAGGAATTGAGAGATTGTTGGTACTGTGGCGAAATAGGGCATCAAAAGAAATATTGATGGACTTGAAAGAACAATGAAGGAGATCAACTAGAAGGGAACAAGGAGGCAAATGTGGTAAGTAACAAATCTAAAGAGGATGCTTTGCTTTTGTCTTTAGAAAGTGTTGATGATTCATGGGTTTTAGATTCTGGTGCTTCATTTCATGTTACACCGCATAGAGGTTATTTTATTGATTATGTCCATAGGGATTTTGGGATTGTTTATTTGGGGGACAATGAACCATGTTAGATTGATGGAAAGGGAAGAGTTAAGATTAAGTTGCAGAATGAGAATCATTGGCTACTACATGAGGTAAGACATGTTCCAAGGCTAAGTAGGAATTTAATTTTAGTAGAGTAACTTGGTGATGAGGGTTGTGTAGTTACTTTTAGTGATAAAAATTGGAAGGTTTCAAAAGGTTCCCTTTTAGTAGAAAAAGGTGTGAAACTAGGCACCTTATATTGTTGTATAGGTCATATTATTCCTTCTACTTTGATTGTTTCAAAGAAAAAAGAATGTTTAGGAATAGATGATGTAGTTGAGTAGGGAGAATAAATAGTTGTTGTAAATTCTGATACAGTGTTGTGGCACAATAGACTTGGGTACATGAGTGAGAAAGGTATGAAGTATTTTCATTCAAATAAATTTTACCAAGTTTGAAATGTGTCAATATGGATTTCTATGAAAGTTGTGTGTATGGAAAACAAAAGAGTGAGTTTTGTGAAGACTGGGAAGGAAAAAAAAAGTGAAAGATTAGAGCTTGTGCATACAAATTTATGGGGACTGGCTCAGGTATATTCCCTTGGTGGCTCTCATTATTATGTTATATTTATTGACGATGCAACTAGAAAAGTATGGGTTGATTTCCTTAAACATAAATCTGATGTATTTCAAACATTTAAGAAATGAAAATGCTTTGTTGAAAATAAGATTGGTAAGAAATTAAAATATCTTAGATTTGATAATGGTGGTGAGTGTTGCAAACATGAATTTGAAGATTATTGTTCTGCTAATGGTATTCATAGATAGAAAATTGTTCCAAGGACTTCACAAGAAAATGGAGTGGCTGAATGCATGAATAGGACTATAATGGAGCATGCAAGAAGCATGAGGTTGCATGCAAGGTTGCCCTTAAACATGTGGGTAGAGGTTATCAATACTATTGTATATTTGATTAATAGAAGTCCCTCTACTCCTTTGGACTATTGTATTCTAGATGAAGCATGGACTAGTAAGAATGTGAGTTATTATTTTCTCAAAACCTTTGGTTGTGAAGAATATTATCATATAGATTTTGACAATAGAACCAATCTAGAAACTAAGTCAAAGAAATGTGTATTTGTTGGATATGGAATTAAAGAATTTGGTTATAGGGTTTGGAATTTTGAAAATCATAAAATTGTAAGAAGCAGGGATGTCATATTCAATGAGAATGTGCTGTACTAAGATCTGTTGCAGCAACATTAGAAGAAAGAAGATCATTATGTAGTGTTGGATGATACTCCAAAAGCTGATGTTCCAACAATCCCTTATGATCTGCAAGAACCACAAAAATAAATACCATACACCCTAGTAAATGTTAGATGCTCAACAAAGCTATGTAGACCTCCAGAAAGATTTTCTCCTTTATATTCTATTTTACTTATTGAAGTTGGTGAATCTGAATGTTATGATGAAGCTCTATAGGTGGATACTAAGATTTAGTGGGAGTGTACAATGAAAGAAGAAATTGAATCTTTGCTAAAAAATAAGAAATGAGATTTATGTAAGTTGCTTGTGTGTAAAAAGACTTTACAAAATAAATGGATTTACAAGTTAAAAGAATATGATGGAGATAAGAAAACATTTAAAGTCAGGTTAGTTGTAAAAGGATTTGCATAGAAAAAAGACATTGATTTTTATGAGATATTTTCTCATGTTGTTAAAATGACTTCTATTCGTCTTATTTTAAGTATTGTGGCTACTAAAGATTTTCATTTGGAGTAGCTTGATGTTAAAACAACCTTCCTTCATGATGATTTGGATGAAGAGATATATGGCCCAACCATAGGGATTTGAGGTCAAAGGTAAGGAGAACTTAGTGTGTAGGTTGAAGAAAAGTTTATATGGCTTGAAGCAAGAACCTCGGCAATGGTATTTGAAATTTGACAGGTATATGCGTGAGCATGGATATAACAGGTGTCACTTAGATCATTGTCTTTATTTTAAGAGGTTAGATGATGACAACTAAATTATTTTATGTTTATATGTTGATGATATGCTTGTAGTTGGGTCTAACATGGATCACATTAAGCGATTAAAGTAGCAATTAGTACATTCATTTACTATAAAGGATTTGGGGACATAAAAACAAATCCTTGGTACAAAGATTTTTAGAGATAGGAAGAATAGGAAATTGACTTTATCTTAGGCTGATTATATTGAGAAGGTGTTGCAACATTTCTTTATGGAGAATGCTAAAGCTATCAACACACCTTTACCTAGTCACTTAAAGTTGACTAAGGAGATGTATCCAAAGACACACGAAGAGGATGATAAGATGTCCAAAGTACCTTATGATTTAGCTATAGGAAGCTTGATCTATGCTATGGTATGTACTAGGCCAGATATTACACATGCAGTGGGAGTCATTAGTAGGTATATGAGTCATCTAGGAATTGAGCATTGGAATGCAGTAAAATGGATTCTCAGATATCTAAGAGGAACATCTAGTTAATGTTTACACTTTTGGGGCTCTACTACTAGTTTATAGGGATATGTTGACTTAGATTTGGTAGGGATATTGATACCAGATAGAGTACTATAGGTTATGTATTTACTATTGGTGGGGAAATAATGATTTTGGTTTCTAGGTTACAGGAGGTTAATGCTTTATCCACTAAAAAGGAAGAGTATGTTGCTACTATAGAGGTAGGGAAGGAGATGATATGGCTTCATTTCTTCTTGGAAGAGTTGTAACACCTACAGAGGGATAATTATGTGTTCACAAATAGCCAAAGTTCCATTCATCTTGCAAAGAATTCATCTCTGCATTCAAAGACTAAGCACATATAGTTGTGGTACCATTTCATTCGATTAGTTTTGGATGATGGATAGTTAAAGCCAGAGAAAATACATAAAAATGATAATCAAGTAGATATGTTTACCAAGGTAGTAAAAGGGAGATGCTAAACTCATCTTCAGCTTTAGTTAGTCTTATAGACTAAATTGAATAAAAGAACAATAGAGTCTAGGGTGGTTTGATCTTCCAGTGGGAGCTACATGTTTAGTAGTGCTATGATCAGTCTCCAAGTGGGAGATTGTACTAATGTGGAAAGTAATCAGACTTGGAGATTTATTCAATGTGGTTTTCTCCCCATATTATTTCTATGGGGGTTTGGGGGCAGTGCCTCAGTGCACTCCTTGTCACAGTATAGGGTGGGGTCAAGGGGCAACACCCCCATAGGGGTTTTAGGAGGCAATGCCCCCAAAGTGAAAAATGACCTTATATTGTAAAAGGTGCCAGCTACTATTTTTCTATTATTCTAGCCCTAATTTTTTAAGTGACAAAAAACTTGTATAAGAAGGCTTAGGATTAGTGATTTTCATAATGTGTGATGCTAAAATTGGTTCTTACAACGATATTAAGCTGTAAGGGATTATAGATTATAATCAGTTTGTAATCACTAGATAATAATAATAATAATATTGGACTTGCTATTGGTAGATGTAGCCTAGGGATTGGGTGAACCACACTAAATCTTGGTGTCTTTTTTTCTCTTATATGCGATCTATTATTTTTTTTATTGGTTATATTTGCATGTAACTGTTATTTTTTTCAGAGGTCAATCCTGAAAAAATTATGATAGTTGAGAGGCATAGGAAATTACATTAGTAAGATAGATAATACAATATTAGAGAATCAAAGAAAGATGGACCCTAAGAAGGGTTACACAATTTTCTTTTAAAGTTCAACCATAATTGAGATAGCTTCTACCCTAAGGTAGAACTCAACTACTACCATTAAATTTATAGAGAACAATCACTACAAATCTGAGGAAGATATAATCTTGGTACACGTCTAGATGTAGGAAATCATATATTTCATAGCCAACAAAGCCTTGAGAACATAGAAATGGCAGCCATTAATGCATAACCAGATAAATGGATGTCCAAATTGGCAATGGAGTATTAAATTATATTAAATAGGGATAGAAAATGAAAAAAGTGGTTGTAGACGATCAAGATCAAAATTTTCCAAGAATTTTCTTTCCTTGTTCTTAGCATGTTAAGTTCGATAAATTGACAAGTCAATTGAAGTCAAACCCTGTGCTATACCTTCCTTGCAATTTGATTGGTTAGAGGCCCTTTTATTTTCTATCCTAGAAAAGTAGAAAATCCTCTTATATTATGGTCAACTCAAGAACCTATGATCTTATGATCATTCAAATCGTCAAAACTCTCATATCATTTCTAGTTGAAAACCCAACACTTATGATCTCACTATCATCAGCGTATCTTATGGTCGTGGGTCTTCATTTATGTTAGTAAACATTTTTTCCCAAAATCTTGACAATTTTTGAAATAGGGGAGAAAATAACAAACTAACAAATTAAATTTCTATTTCAGATAAGGAATTATCTACTTAAGATTTTCTTTATTCAACACACGGTGCAGGTAACCTTTATGAAACACTAATCATGAATCCTCTATGGAGGGGTAATCTTTCCAATAAGAATTTTTCTAAAAATATTGAAAAGCTTTGAATTATTTCATGAATACAAGGTAAATGTGAATACTAAAAAACCATTTGATTTTAACAATCAGTATCAACCACATGATTGAATGCTAAAACAAAGGATAACTAATGAAATAATACAGATCCCACCTCCCACGACCTTCAAAATTTAAAATAGATAATTCCATAATATACAACAAATGCAACTTCACTCCCACAAAATCATACACTCTCAAGAATGTAAATGATCGTAAAGAAGACAACAGTATCCACTTTAGGAAGCTTCAATACATAAAACTATATAATTTTACTTTAATTACTACTAATCCAAAAAATATTCTATTCAAAATTCAAAGTGGATAATATCAAAACAAAAGTGTTTTTGTTTTATTCCATGGAGAGATTAACCCTATTAGATAATATCTATTACATATATAGGGCATAGGGCTGGATAGTTATCCAAAATTACCCCACCAGGAGTAAATTGTCTCTTAGTTAACACAACTAGTTAACTGAAATGCATAAAAAAAGAAATAATAGGAGAAAAGGAAAATGCAGTTGTCCAATGAACATGTGCCATGTCAGGAGGAACTATCTACACTGATCACGGTTCTAGTGGCATTCCATGTTCCACATGCAGTGGTAAATGCGAAGATAACCAACTGATGAGGTAAGCCAATGTATGCATCTCTTTGCTTCCAGACTTCCTTTTCCCTCTTTAGTTATGTTACCTTTTCTCCATGCATCTCCAAATGTTTCAAATTTATTATCAACATAGCTTCAATATGGACTACATTTGAGAAATCTTGTTTACATGGCATTTTCTTCTCTTGAATCTCTTGGAACTTCTTTTAGACTTTTCTTATTAATTATCCCACCTGGGCTACAAAGTCACTTTCTTTACCTGCGTAATGTTTGTTAAACCATCTCAAATCACCTTATATTATTTCATCCACCAATTCAAGACTATCTAAGATTTCTTTGATTTCATCTACTACCTAGACCAAAACCTCATTCCTCCACTTGATACAATATTTAATCACATACAAAGTTTTATCATCCAAGCCAACTACAAGGCATTCAACTTGGGGCTTTTGCAATCCAAATCCTTGAATTTTCTCTATCTAGAGTACAACTTTTACCCAATTTTTTCTTTTTTTTCATAGCTCTCATTATTGGACTCCACCTTTTTGACAATGGTAGTGGTTTCTTTTGAAGCCTTGTCCAAAAGTCTTATATGCTTTTTAGTCTCACTCATGAAAAATTATAGCCATTCCTTAGATGTTCTTACAATAGCCTTACATTTCTACAAATTGTCGAGAAACTGTTGGTTAGCAGAAGAAGATACATCCAAAATTGTTGACATCTCATTTAGAGGTTTGGGTTTTGGGTGCAGGATGGTGTTTATGTACTGTGCCATGCTCCTCATCGCTTCTTTCATATCCTATTTATCTTGAGCATCTTTCCAAACTCTATTTGCAATCTTTTTATTTGAAGCTTCAAAAGTCTTCATATCAACTACATGACTCCCTTTTCCAAGATCAATTCTTGAGATCTGATAGTCCTGAGGGGTGAGGTCTTCATGCGCACTACCTTATGGTGGTTTAGCTATTTCATCTTACTAATGTTTGGAACTCTTATCAAACTTTATCCTGGACTCAATTTTTGCCCTTTTGGCTTTTGAAGGCTTTCCCAAGCACTTGCTAACTAGGTCATCAATAGGCATAGACAATGGTACCAAGCTCCTTTTCTTCTCTATAAAAGTTTCTAGCCACTTGGGTGTAGTAGGTTCTTTGCCTATCATGGGGAAAATCTTAGTTAAATCAAGGGTACCAGATTGAGTACTAGTGCTTTTAGGAGACTTTTGAGGGTATGGAGTATTGTAATCCATCAGAGAAATAGGAGACTACTCTAGACTTGTATTTATTTTGGTAGGATCTAGATCTACTATAATGGTGCCCTTTTCTATACTTGGTATTGCCTTCTTAGTGCTAGAAAGAGTCACCTTTCTGACCTTTGACACCTCCTTATGAACTTGAAGTTGAAGTGGTTACAGAGTTACTTCAGCTTAAACTTTAGGAGAACCTACAACAAGGTCAACAATATTAAGGTTGGTGATGGCCTTTGGCTTGGAGTGTACATTTTTGTACTTGGCTCTTGAATACTTCTTTGGTGCTCTAGGGGTGGGAGATTCCACATTCTTTGACTTTAGCAATTTATTAGTTCTTCTCAACACATTTGAAGTACAATCAAGTACATCATCCTCTTCCCTCCTAGTCTAATCAATTTTAGGGATAGGCATGCATTTAATTTGATTAACATAAAATGGGTTAATAACATCTTCAACTTTATCTTTCATTATCCCCTAGGTGCTAAGGTTAACCTCAAACATATTAATTTGGCTAATTGTCAACCTAGACCATAATCTTTTTCTGACTTCAAATTCATCAGGACAATTAGCAAAATAGTCTTCCAAATGTGGAACATGAATGAGTGTAGATGCATGTTTGAAATTATCCTTAGCAAAACCTATATAATCAAAATCTTCTCTAGGAGAATAGGATTTAAGGCATAAGCGATACAATGCATTTTTTGCCAACACATCTTGCTTGAAGTTTGAATATTTGTAGTGACCAATTTCAATGGGAAATAGAAAAGAAGATGGCAATTTAGTGCCCTTGGGAAACTCAAACATAGCAAAAAAATGCCTACATATCTCAGATAAGACAATATTCTATAAACAATAGCGTGGTAACCTAAGAGGTTCTCCAAAAAAACCTCCAACTCTAAGATATGTAAATTTTAGAAATTGAATGTAGAAATAGCCATAAATCCTGATAGCTTACATTGATTCTTCTGAGAACCTATGATTCTCATGTCCTTGGAGCTCAAATACTAGCCTCCCAAGGAAAAAATCATTGGCTCTCCTAAATTCCTTACAAAATTTAATTGCTTGGAGATCTTTGCAATATTGATAAATCATTATTTCATCGGTCTAGGGCATGTTTGGAAGTCCCTCCCATTTTTTAGATGTTGCTAAAATGTAGATTAAGGAGGAAGGAAAGAATTAGCTGAAACTACTCACGACTATGAGACCTTTATGTAAATTTTTGGTTATTAAATCAACCCAATCAATGAATTTCTCACCCTCAACAATCTTTTAAATAAAGAGGTACATCCAACTCTCCCGGTGGAAGGTGTGTTCATTACCCTTGACTCTATTTAGAAACAACACAATATCTACAATCTCCCTAATGAAATGCTCAATAGTCAAAGTTTTGGGCAATTTAGAGCCTCCTTGAGCTAGTTTCAAAAGCTAGGTCTATGCCACAATAGAGTTATAATCCTTCTTCCTATCACCATATAGGCATTCTGTTTCTTCAAATTTCTAGGGCTCATAAGGTTCTTTGTGAGGAATTCTTAGAGCTGAGCTAACACTAACCTTGTTTACCCTAACCAGTACCTCCTTAGAAGTCTTCTTTATGCACCTAGTGTTAGGGTCATAGTGATTTTCACATTCAACAATGATCCAATGGATATTTTTAGTGAAAATTGAAGTGTCTCATTTCTTTCTAGAATCTGCACCATTAGAAAGATCTTGGCATCCTGATTCCAACACAACTTGAACAGACAAAAATAGAGTTTGAATGCAGAAGTTATGCTTGGTCAAAGTTTTGGTCAATAGGCAAACTAGAGGGCTAGATAAGAGGTGAAATCAAACCATCTCAAAAGTGGTCAGCAATGGATTTCAAATGAAATATCTTGTCGAGAGCTTTCTAACGACGTTCGTTTCGTAAAAAATGGAGCTCGTATGAAGAAGTTATGTCCATTTGAATTTTGGAGGTAAAAATATCATTTTGAATCCATATGATGTCAGCATAGTGATGTGGCATTTTGAAATTTGGGTGGCAAAATTTTTGATTATGAGATTCGAACTCATAAATAGCTAGCGATTTTTGATAAACAACTGTCTGCACTAAATTGTTAAGGAATGGTTGGTGGGGGTTGAACCCTTGACCGTCGGCTTTCCAAAATATTGCTTGGCCATTGTGCTATTAATAACTTTTGAAATTTATTTGGCCCATATTTTACTTAACCTTTAACTAAATTTCACCCACTTTAGCAAATAGGGGTTATTTGCTAATTTTTAAACCCGACATATTGATATAGCCGAGTCTTGTAAAAAAGGCTAAGGGGGTATTTTTGAAAAGCAATTTGTTAAAGGACCTAAAATTGTCATATTTTGTTTTTTCCTAATTTTGGCTAATTTCATGTATAAAAAGAGGGGGTAGGAGACTTGAAAAAAGGTAGTCTTGGTGAATTTTTTTGAAAGGAATAGGGAGATTTTTCTAGGAGATTTGTGAAGCCATTTTCGTACTTTAGAGAATTTATATGCTATCAAAGTGCTAGAAGAAATGGTCTTGGTGCATAATTGTAATTGATTTCTAGAGATTAATTAGATCATTTGTACTCTATTGGAGTAGACCCGGAGACGTAGTCACGTTTGTGGCAAACTCCAAAATCAAACATTGTTTGCACTTTCTATCTTCCTCTCTTTCTCAATTTTGTTTATTTCACCTCAAGTTTTTCGAGTTTTCGATGCTTAATTTCACTTATGTATAAATGTATTAAGACTTTCACTAATTTGATTTTATTTAAGCATTCGATACTACAATTAGTCTAGATCCATTTATAGATGAAACAATTAATTCTAGACACTCTATGGCTAATGGGAAGGTGGTAGTTTTGAGTAACCCACTACTAGCTAAATTTTGATGAATGGGCCCAAACTAGACATTTTTTGCCTGCTCAACTATATCAGCTGGGTTCTTGTTTGCTAGGAAATTATCCCAAATTTTAGTGAGGGAACTCAAAAGGTATGGCTTTTTTAGCTTAGGCATCTTAAGGCGGAAAAGCATCATGGTTTAACTTGAAGGATGAAAGATTTACAAAGATAAATGGAAGTAGCTAAATGAAAACTAGGCACAAAAATGACATAGTAGAGGATAATACACTTACAGTTCTTGATAGCACCCAACCTTCCACTTCTCTTGCTTACCAGTCAATGCTAAGAGCTCAAAATGATTAAAAGAGAAAAAATTACAAGCTAGATGGGTAATTGTAGAATGATTTCTTGAAAATCTCTAGATAGATATGAGTGGGCAAAATTATTTATAACAAGCATGTTACCTATATCTGACAAGACTTGCAAGGTTGTTTGCAGTTAATGCCTATCAAATCTATACACAGCTCTACATATCATGATATCACAAAATCTAAAAGCCATTTTTTCCCATAAAAATAGTCATACTTTGACACAATTTTCATAGTTGTCATATTTATTGCCTTTTATACCATTAAGATAGCCACTGGGTGGGACCTATGTATTGTCTCACAAAGGAGTTCATGATTTATTGATATTATTGGTGTAAATATGTATTTACTATTTACACTTTACTTAAGTTTACTTAGGTTAATGCATTATTTTATTATATTGCATTATTTTATTATTTATTAGAGAGACACTTAGGAGTTTGCATACTTTTATGAGTTGTCATGGTGATAACATAGAAGTAAGCAACTCTAATTTAGCACATGGTGTCTACAACACTGGAGTTTGCATAATTAACTAAGATCTTGTGTAGAAAACATAGTTATTCACACTCCTAATTTAGCACATGGTGTCTACAACATTATTTTGTATACTATACCTTTGTAGGCTTATCCTCTCATCATCGCACTTACTCCTATGATTAATGGAGGATAATTCACTTCAAGTGGACATGTGCCTAGTTGTATGACTTATCATGTTGCTGATTTCTATGCATTCTAGAAGCATTTTAGATGCCTTTATATACAGGCACTCCTAGTGTACTTTCACATTGAATGGACTACATATTGTTATTCTGATCATACTCTTTCTAGTCTACTATTGTGCTTGTGCTTGAGTTCTTTGATCTTAGCTGAATTTTTCCCTAAGGAAAATTTTTACATGGTATTAGAGCTTGGAGAATTTCTCTTCACATAGTTGTTCAAGACCATCTTGTTGTTTCAGTACCTTGGCCCAGATCCAAATCATCATAGTCATTGGGAGTGTCTAGAGCTAGAACGGACCTCGCCATTGCATTTGGAACGTTGATTTAGTGAAAATCGGCTATAAATTTGCCTACCCTAGGCCAAAGTAAATTTTGAGGCAAATTTTTTTTGCAAACCAAAACCTGAAGCCCTAATTTGCAAGTTTTGTATGATCATTGTTTAGATCTACAATTTAATTTTTAGATCTGTTATTTTAATTTTCTCTACAATTCGTCAGCATTATTTGGCTATTTTTAAAAGAATTTTTCAAAAAAAAAATTTCCCTTTGGGTAGCAGAGATTTTTTTTTTGTACACGTATTGGGTAGTGACACCCTGGCCTTGCACCTTGAACTAGAATATTTCTCCTGATTTAGAGAATATTCTAAATTGTTTGGTGGTTACAATTTTTCACAAATCAGCCGCATCAATTTTTTGGCAAAAATTTTCGACGGGCACAAATTTATCACAGACCCAACATCAAGCCCACCCTCTACTGATGACTTTTATTTTACCTCCCACAACTAAATTTTTTTAAACCCTTTAAGGTTTCACAACCATAGGCATGTGGGATTTTTAATCCCAAAAACTAGCATGCATCTATGATTCTTGGCCCCCAAAAATACTACTCCATCATTGGCATAGACACATATCTTTGGTTTTGGTATTGTACTTTGTTCCTAGAGTCACAAAAGTCATGGCCATCATTTGCTAAATTTCCTGGCACAATACAGAACATGGCCCACAAATTTTAACATCGACAACATTTCTGCTTTGTGTGCTAGCTTCATTGATGCCTAAATATTTTTTTTAAAAGGGTATTCCAGTTGTTGCTTCTTTGGTCTCCACCAAACACATGAAAATGTTCCTATTCACCCCATGTGTAGTGAGTACTCACCACATAGTCCATTTATAAGCTGCCATATGGTAGATAGATCAGACACGTGTGACACTAAGTCAACACAGGGATAGCTAAGCATCCACACCACCTCTAGTACACATTAGTGCACACAACTACTAACTGACACATCATTTTTCCAACTAAGCAACCATACAAGCCATGTGGAATTTTTTGTACAATGATCGTACCATCCTTACACCTTGTCAACCTACCATGTTAGTAGAGGAAGCTAATTTTTTGCTTCCATCAAAATTTCATGAGATTAAATTTGATGACCGTCTAACCATTATTCCCATGCTTTTTTTAATTGCTATGACGGTCATTTGACTATCAAATTTAAGCTCTCAATTTTTTTCCTAGACCCCTCTCTAGATACAATTTTAATTTGACAGTCTGATGTTTGGAGGCCATAACTCAGTCATCTGAACTTTGAATCAAGTGAAATATTTTTTGATTTTGGGTAGAATTTTCAGAACTTTTTAGTGGTGGTCTTCTTTTCTAGTTTTGGTGCAAGGATTTGTAAGCAATTGTGTTTATTGGCAACTGTACCTGCCCATTTTGCAACTTCAAATGCTCTATACAGGCTCAGTTGGACACATTTTTAGGTTCTATTTTTATTTAAAGTGCATAATTTATTGTCTACTTTCCAAATCTACATTTAGATTCTAGGGTTGTGTGGACAAAAATACCACTTTTAGACTTAGGGCCTTTTCTACATTTTAATGCTTTGATTACTTTTCAAAATTGTTGTACATCTGAGCTACAGTGCTTACTGCCAGATTTAGGCCTCAAAAGGTAGTTGTAAATAGAAAAATTAGAAGTACACTTTGTACATACACTACATATAAAGTGCTAAAAGAATTTTTTTAATTTTTTTTGGGGGGGGCGGGGGGGGGCGGGGGGGGGGGGGGCGTGGGGTTTCTTTGATTGAGTGAAAGGGGGGTGTGTATTGTGTTATTGTGTCTCTCTTTTGTGCTCTATTACTTTTTTGCATCATGGGTTCACCTAAAGATCCACTTCTAACTTCATGCAATTATTATGCATGGAAAGATATTGTATGGAGTAGATTAATGGAAAAATGTCTAAGTCTTCATGTTGATGGTTCAATTGTAAAACCCATTGATGCCATAACACTCGATGATTGGAAAATTAAATACCAACAAGCTTTAGGAATTATCAGAACTTGTGTACATAGAGATCTCTTCTTCCACATTTCTAGTTTCAAGGAAGCTAAACTTGCTTGGGACAAACTTGAATCATTGTATGGTAAGGTGGATGAGGAAAAGGGATACTAGATTGTGGATGAACTACTTCTCTTGGACCCTAAGAATTTGACACAATTCAAGATTATATCAACAAAGCCAATGAGTTTAGAGAACTACTTAAAGATTGTGGCAATCCCATGAAGGATGATAAGTTGATTCATCACATCCTGAAGAGGCTATTTAGAGTATGCTTCCTTTGTTTTGAGTTATAACACTCACAGGTTGATCATGGGAAGTGCTTTCCAAAAGCCTACTTTTGATGCATTTGCAAAAATGTTGATTTTTGAACAATCTCACTTGATAGATATGGGACTTCTCACATCATCAAAGACCAAACCATTGGTGGCTAGTGATGAGAACCACTCAAGTCAAGGAGAAAGAAGTTCTAACAACAACAAGAAAAAGCAGTCGAAGCAAAAATCACAATCTAAGAACAACAATCCTCCTCACAGCAAGGAAATTCTTCCTCCAACAAGAAGGGAAGTAATGAAAAGAAGGAAAAACTTTTTTGTGCATATTACAAGAAACTAAATCATGATGAGCATCATTTCAAGACTAAGAGAATTGATGAGTTGGAAAACCTACTCAAGAAGAACAAAATTCAAATGTCAAATGCTTCCAAGGATTCAACTCCAACCACTTCAAAGGGAAAAGGGAAAATACTTATGGTTGGTTGAAGTTCTTCATCGAAATGGATTCTTGACTGAGGTGCCTCATATCACATGGGTTCTTCAAAGGGAAACTTTTCTTTATTGAAGTAGTCATAGGTACTGCACATCTTTGTGGGAGATGATACAAAAATGGAAGTTGAAGGGAAAGGACATGTAGAGATGGAAAATGGGGAATTTAAAGACCTTCTCTATGTTCCAAACCTTAGCTCTAATCTCCTCTCAATTTACCAAATCACTCACCTTGGAGATGGTAACAAAGTTGTGTTCCTTCTAGATTCAGTAATGGTGTGAAGTCTAAAAGATGATTAATTGGTTGTAGTGGGGAAAGGCAATCATGACAAGAGGTTTTATTCCTTCTCCCACTTTGTGCCTAAGTCTCCTTCACAAGCCTTTTTAACTCAATCTAATTTACAAATAAAATTATGGCATAAGTTGTTTGGTCACCTTACCTTCCATTATCTTTAGCAACTTTACTCCAAGAACATGGTCAAAAGTCTACCTATAATCAAATTTTCTATGGGTGAATGTTCACCATGTTCAATAGATATGCATCTAGAGGAGAAGTTTGATAAAGGGAAGTCATCAAGAGATCTAGTTGTTCTTTAGTTGGTTCACATGGTACTAGCAGGTCCTTTTGTAGTGACATCAGTTAATTCAGGGTCACTACATCCGTACTTTCATTGACAACTTTTCACAATACACATGGTTCTACTTTCTTCATCACAAAAATGAAGTGGTTGACAAGCTTCAAGCTTTCAAGAGTCATGTTGAACAACAAACAAGGAAAGCCATCAAGGTTCTTCGGATGGATAATGAAAGTAGATATATGAACACAAGGCTTAAAGACTTTTGCAAACTTGAGGCTATTGATCTTCAGAATCCACCAACATTCTATCCACACAAGATAGATGTTACAACATTGAGGATACAAACTCTAAATCTATGGCAAGTTGCATGACACAAGCCAAGTCACTTACTACTACACTAGAAGTCAAAGCTATCAATAGTGCCACTCACATACTTAATAGGTCTCCTCATACTACCTTAGACAAGAAGAATCTTTTTGAGGCATGGTACAGTAGAAAACTAGTTTTGAGTCACTTTAGAGTCTTTTGTTGTCTAGCATGGGTAAACATATCTTCCAGGGGATGCAAGGAACCAACACCTAGGCCTTGTACTTTCATAGGATATGAAGACAGTGTTAAGGCATATAGACTTATGGATCCTGAGACTCATGAGATCTATGTGGAGAAGGATGTTCACTTTGAGGAAAGTTCACCTAGCTTATCCTTTAATCCTCTCCACACTTCATACATTATGGAAACTAATACTGACACCAACGATAGTGCTTCAATAGATTCAGATACATGGGGTTCTATCAATAGTTGCAATGAGAGGTCATGATATCAGCATAGTCCACATGAATATATTACCATAGTGATAGGTCTAGCAAAGCAAGGTACATCTTGTCTTCTAGCTCCAACATCAATGGATGACTTCTTGGTAGACATTATAGGTTTGTTCATATAGTCACCCATTGTGGATTTGGTAGAATACATTGATGATTTACATCTTCTCTTTGATGAAGATGATCCTTCTATAGTTGTTGTGAGGGCTCACTCTAAACCTCATGTCCATTCTCTACATGATCAATTTTTATAGGTTGATGAGATTGTGGATCCTTATGTATAGTAGTTTTTGAAGGTCTCTTTATCATTCAAGGAGACAAATGGTTCCTTGGGATAGGTTCTATAGACATTCTTGCCAAATCTGCACTTGTTCTTTTTAGCACTGTTGGAACGGGCAACCATCAGCATCGACATAGAGATAGTTGAATAGGTTTTGGAACCACCATACATCTTTAGGATTCTTTCTAGACATAGGGGAATCATCTCATTAGTACCTTTGCCATTATTTCTTTCAAAGGGGAGGAACATCATTCAACATTCATGGACCAGCTTCTACCTTAGAGCATCGATCACTGATTAACACTCTTCATTAGGGTGGGGGGGAACTACTTTGTCTATCTTCTTCTTCTCTTTTTTTTTTGTGGGGGGGGGGCTTTTCTCTTTTGGTACTGTGGTCTTCTCATATTTCTCTATTGTATATACTTGATGTATGTCGTAATGGGGGGTTCTTGATTACTCCATCCATCCATGCATCTTGTCTATTCATCTCTCTTTTTGGGGGAGGGTTTTCCCATGAGGTTTTCCCTCTTTCTCCACTTTATGAGAGATTGCATTTCATTATGTACATGGGTACCTAACATGGCCTAGTAGCCAAGACCCATTATGCATTTTCATCCTATCTTTTGTAAGCTTAAGTTCATTCCCTTAAGTTGCACTTAAGGGGGGTTGTTGGTGTAAATACATATTTACTATTTACATTTTAATTAAGTTTAAATACGTATTTACTATTTACATTTTAATTAAGTTTACTTAGGTTAATGCATTATTTTATTATATTGCATTATTTTACTATTTATTTGGTGAGACACTTAGGAGTTTGCACATGTTTATGAGTTGTCATGTTGACAATACTAGAGCTTGCATAATTAATTGAGTTGTCATGTAGACAACACAATTATTCACACTCATAATTTAGCACATGTTGTCTACAACATTATTTTACAATTGGCACTCCTGTTGGATACAATTGTCCAATTGTGTGTTGTCTTTGATGTTACACAAATGTCATATCAGTTGGCAGACAGAGTCTATCAAGCTTAGTTGGTTAGCGAAGAAAATTCTAGATCTACTAAGCATTCCTAAAAATTACTCTATGGCAATAGTTTCTACTAAGCTCACTCATGTGTTGAAGGATTTTATGGCAAAAGTTAGTGGCAATTGAGCTCACAAGGTTAGCAAATGAAAGTTAGTGTTTACCAAGTTCACTCAGTCTCCAAAGGATTTTGTAGAGTTCACAGTGTTCACTAAGCTTTAGTTGGTTAACATTGGAAATCAGTTTTGGAATAGTGGTTATTGAGCAGGGTTGTCTAATGAAGGATTTCATTGTTTTGGAAATAAAGTTTAATTGTTTTATGTAATAATTGTAGCCAACTAAGGAAATGATTATTGATAAATGTAACTTGTAAATGAGTCGACTTGAAAATTTCTAAGGTATAAATAAAAGGTCAAGTTGTGAATTCTAAATTGTAACGAGCGAGCATGCAAAAGTGTTTATTGTGTGAAGAGGAAAGTGTGAGCAAACATTGAAGGAGGATCAAATATCCTTGAGGAGCAGCAAAGATTTTTTTGATTAGAAGAGGATCTATTAAAGTAGAATAGAGATATGTATCAGCAATTCAATTGTATCTCATTCAAGTCAAGTCATTGTTACTTTCTCACCATTGTAGCAGTAATTTCTAAATCTCTTAACAGAGTTGGTTTAACAACCATTTTGTAAATCCTCTAACAAGGTGATAGTTCTATTGAATTGTTCTAAAGTCCTCTAGCAAGGCCACTCCTAATGGGGTGATTAAATCCTCTAACAAGGTCACACCTAACAATGTGTTTTGTAACCTTAAATAGGGTTGGTTCCTAATAGGGCTCACTTCAAAAGAGTGAAAATTAGTAGCTAGTTACTTGATGGTTTTTACCATATTGGATTTCCATGTTAAATATGGTGTCTCATGTGTTCATGTTATTTCTTTTATGCATGCATGTTAATTATTGTGAATGTTTAAGATCTATTATAAATAACATACACTGCATCTACCGAGTTATAGCATTTTTCTGTATGGCTACCAAGTAACATTAGTAACTAGTTTAGAAGACATCTATGGGATATGTGGACTTATTTTTGTGGTAACTAATTCACCCCCCCTCTCAGTTACTCCATCTATATTTCCAACAATTAGTATCAGAGCTTTTGGTGCTTGTAGGAAGGATTTCAAGGATCTAAGCTAAAGATTAGGATGTCTTACAAGAGGAAAATTCCAAGGCTTAACAGGGATAACTTTTTAGCATGGCAAGGTCTCATGAGACTCCATCTGGCTTCCATTGGAGATACATGATTGAAATATCTTGATGAAGAATATACAACTCCTGCTGGTACATTATTTATCAATGATATTGCTAAGAAGAAGACTCATAACACCATGATGATAGACATTGCATCAGCCCTAAGCTATGAAGAATTTGATGATATCAAGGATTGCAAAACTACCTTTTCTATGTGGAACAAGAAAAAAGATACCTATGGAGGTGATGACAATGTGAGGAGAGCCAAAGTAGAAAGTTTAAGAGGAAAATTTGATTAGATGAGGATGAGAGAGGATGAGAACATTGTTAAATATGTTGAAAGAGTCAAAGCAAGTGTCAGTGCAATCAAGGCTTTTGGAGGAGATATCAAGGAGGAAATAGTTGTAAGGAAAGTTCTTAGAAAATTCCTTCCCATTTATGCAATTAGAGTTTCTACAATTTAGGAAATAAGATCAAATCATAACATAAATTTAGAGGCCATAGTAGGAAGATTGACTGCATTTGAGCTGGATAACTATGACAACTATGTTCCAGCTTCCAAGAACATTGAACTAGCATTTGAATCCAAGCTTTCACTCAAAGAAAAGGGCAAGAAGATAAAATATTCTCAGTTAGAAAGTGAAGAAGACTTAGAAGAGAGCTCTAACAGTGATCTTGAGGTGGTTAAAGCTCTACTTGCAAGGAAATATTCTAGAGGCAAAGGAAAATACAAAGGTAAGGTTCCTCTAAACTATTTTTCATATGAGAAAATTGGTCATATTTCTGCTAGGTACCCAAACAAGTAAAACAAGGATGAGAAGAAAGCTCACAAGTGTAATTGCAAAAAAAACTTCACATCATTTGAGGACAAAGGTAAGAAAACATGTTTCATGGCTAAGGACTCAAAGGATTTTGATAATAGTGAAGATGAAATTGTTTACATTACTATAAAAGATGAATCTAATAATGATGAAGAAGATAAGATGGCAATTATCTCTCATGTAAGCAAAAATGATACTTGTATCATAGATAGTGGTTGTTCTCATTATATGACTAGTGGAAAAACAAAGTTTGAACATTTTGAAGACTATGATGGTGGTAGTGTGAGGTTTGGTAATAATGAACCTTGATGCATAAAAGGAACAGGAAGAATCTCACTAACCAAAGAGCTTCTATGTGATAATGGCTATTGGGTTAAAGGACTAAAAGACAATCTGTTGTGTGTGGCATAGCTAATCAATATTGGATTCAAGGTGGAATTCATGCATGGAAAGGTAAGACTACTGGATGAAAAAGGAAAGTTGATTGGATTAACTGTACAAACCAAAGGTAACTTGTTCTATCTTGAACTTGGTGAATGTTCATGTTTTATTGCTCAAGTTGAAGAAAGTTGGTTATGGCACAGAAGGTTATTTCATGTGAATTTTGATAACCTGGCGAAAATAAGCAAATTCAAGAAAGTAAGAGGCATTCTTAGTATAAAGAAACCTGATGTTGGTTTATGCGAGAATTGTTAGATTGGTAAAATGGGAAAGACTGGCTTTAAAAATAAAAACTATTAGTCTACAAAAATTTTGGAAATTGTGCATACTTATTTGTGTGGACCTATTAGAATTGAGAGCTATACTGGAGAAAAGTTTTTCATTCTTTTTGTTGATGACTACACTAGAATGATGACTGTCATGTATCTATGAGAAAAATTAGAAGCATTTGAGAAGTTCAAATGGTATTTGGCCAGAGTAGAGAAGGAAACAGGGAAAAGAGTGAAATGCTTGAGATCAGACAGAGGTGGTGAATTCATCTACCATGAATTCAATAACTTCTGCATTGAAAGAGGAATCAAAAGATAGGTATCAGCACCTAGAACTCCTAAGCAAAATGGAATAGCTGAAAAGAGGAATAGATCTATCATGGATTGTGAAAGAACTTTAATGACTAAAAAGAACATTGCTATCAAATACTGGAAGGAAGCTATCAACACTATAGTTCATACCTTGAACTGAGTATAGTTGAGGAAGGACTCATTCAAAACCCCCTATGAGTTATGGTATGGCTATAGACCTAATGTAAGTTACCTAAAAATATTTGGAAGAAAATGTTATATTTTAAAAGAATCTAGAACAGAAAAATTTGATGTGAAGGGTGATGAAGCCATATTTTTGGGATATTCTTGCAAGAGTAAGGTATATAGATGTTTGAATTTGTCTTCTTAGAAAATCATAAAAACTGCACATGTGACAGTTGATGAGTTTGCAGAAAGGACTAAATAAGAAAGCAAAAAGGAACGAGAAGATTATAGGAGTTTTGTTTTCATTGAACTTGATACAATGCTAGATACATATGTTAATTAGGAAACTTCTACTCCTATGTCTTTAATCACCAAGTTGCAAGAAGTTCAAACCGAGTTGTAAGAACCTAAGTTACATTCAAATGCTACCGATTCAATGCCTATTGAGCTAGAGTAGACAAAACCTAAAGTAGAAGTTCAAGAGGATGACAATGCAATTCATTCAAAAGGAAAGGAACATATATTGGCAAGGTATGTTAGAAAACATCATGCACTAGATTATATTATTGGAGACAAATCCAAAGGTACTATGACAAGAAGTAAGCTAAAAGGTGTATATGAGCAATGTTAGTATGTTAATAGAAACCAAATTTAAATAAAGCTTCTACAAACTAAACAAAATTCATAAACTTCAACATAGACTAAGATGAACTCTCAATTGAGAATATGAGCCATTAATGGGCTCTCTCAATGAGAAGCTCTCTTGTTGAGTAGCTTTGTCTAAATAGATAGGATGTATGCTCAAGCTTTATGCTTCAAAAAGGGCTTCAAATGGAGTTGGAATTTGGGTGTGAGTGTATGGTTTTGATGTAAAATGGCATTATGACTTTACTTCATGGATTGTGTTAAAATGACTTGGGAGAGGATTCCTTAAATAGGCAAAGGGCTTGAGGGATCAAGGGCTAGGATGCAAGGATCTGAAAAAGCTTATAGAAGGCTCAGATTGCATGAGAGGAGAGCACATGGATTGTGCTTCCTTACAACCAATCAGGGAGTGACACATGTCACATGGTGAGAGGATGGAGGAAAGGGGAAGGATGAGCCAACAAAGGAGGCTCAAGGGATAAAATCTTCATAAAGACCCTCATAATGACTTGTAAGAGCAATAAAAGGGCTTGGAAGAGTCATTTATGGCCTAGTGGGCTTCATAAAGTTTTATGGTTGAGATATTTTGAGGGTGATGAGAGCAATTTCAACTTGGATTTGATTAGGAGGGTTTTAAGCTTGCTTAGGCTTGTGCAAATGATTAGAGGATGGATTAGGATGGTTTAGGATTAGCTTAGGGATAGGCAAGTGGATGGCATTTAATGAGGGTGGGTGAAGGAGGAGATATTTGTTAACTTTGGCTTGGGTTAGTAATTATTAACCCATGTTTAGAGAATGTGACAAGGTTAGGAGGGGATTAGGATTAGGTTTAAAGACATCTTCTAGAAGAGTCTAGACTTTGGATGAGGATAAAGACTTTCTAGAATAGTCTAGAATTTCCTAAGATGAGGATGAAGACTTTCTAGAAGAGTCTAGAATTTCTTAGGATGAGGATAAATTAGATTTTTAGGAAATAAATAAAGTTTTATTTATTTCAAGGGTTTGGGTTGAGGAGATATTTATTAAAACTTTTTTAATAAACATGAGGATTAATATTTAATCTTAATTAAATATTTTGAGTTGGGATTAGGGGTAGGAAATGATGGGATTAGCCTTTAATTAAAATTAAAGAAGGATTAGAAGATTTTGGAAGAGGTTAGTGGTCTTAAGGAAATTCGCCAAGTTTTGGGCAAAAAAAAAATTTTTTTATTTATTTTGGATTTTTTGGTCAATTTATTAATTAAATAATTAATAAATAAGGAAATAATGTTTAAATAAGATTTAAACATTTTTGGAAGGGATTCCTTAATTAAATATTTTTAATTAAGATAAAGGGATTTAATGGCATAAAAAATAATTAAATAAATAAATAAATAAATAAATAATAAATGATGATGTCATCAGAACTTTTTCAAAAAATAAAAATACTTTATTTTCTAAAGGTTATTAGGTGTCTACAAAAGGTACTTGTTTACTTGCTGATTTTGAACCTAGAAATGTCAAAGATGCTTTAGAAAATGAAAGTTTGATTGAGGCTATGAATGAAGAGATAGAGAAAATAGAGAAAAAAAAAAACATGGACTCTTTTACTTGGGCCTAATGATAAAAATATGATTGGAACTAAGTGGGTATTCAGAAATAAGTTGAATGAAGATGGCAAGGTATCAAAAAACAAAGCTAGACTGGTATGTAAAGGCTACTCTCAAGAAGAAGGAATAGACTATGGAGAACATTTTTCTCTTGTTGCAAGACTGGAAGGTGTCAGGACCTTACTTGAATATGCTACATACAAATGATTTAAGGTATATCAGATGGATGCCAAATTTGCATTTCTTAATGGTATTCTACATGAAGAAGTCTACATTGAGAAACCTAAAAGTTTTGTTGATCTAGAAAAAAAGGACATGGTTTGCAAATTACACAAAGCATTGTGTGGTCTAAAACAAGCCCCTAGAGCATGGTATGAAAGATTGCATAACTATCTTGTTTACATTGATTTTTAGAGAACTAATGATAAAAGTAGCTTGTATATCAAGGAAGGATCAGATAACAAGATTATTTTAGTAGAAATATTTGTGGATGATACTTTGTTTATAGGGAATGATGATCTATGCAAAGATTTTTTTAGAGAAAATGAACAAGGAATTTGAAGTGTCTATGTTTGGTGAGATTAAATTCTTTGTTGGTCTTCAACTTTAGTAGAGCAAGAATGGTATCTACATCACTCAATCTAAGTACATCAAGGAGATACTCAAGAAGTTTAGTATGGAAGATTCAAAACTAGTTGGAACTCCCATGTGTAGCAGACTAAAGCTTACCAAGGATGATAAATCAAAAAAGGTAGATCAGAATTTATATAGATCAATGATTGGAATATTGTAGTATGTAGTTCATACAAGGCCTAATCTTGCTCTTGCAGTTGGTATAGTAGCAAGATTTTCAACAAAACCCAAAGAAAATCACATGATGGCAATCAAGAGGATCTTGAGATACTTGAAAGGTACTAAAGATTATGGATTGTGGTACAAATTTGGAGGAAATTTGGACTTTAAAGTGTTTACTGATGCTGATTGGGCAAGAAACATTGATTATAGAAAGAGTACAAGTGGTGGAGAATTCTTTCTTGGAAAGAGGTTGGTATCTTGGAGAAGTAAAAAGCAAAATTATACATCCCAATCTATATTGGAAGCAGAGTATGTTGCAATAGCAATAAATTGTTCCAATATTATTTGGTTTAAATAGTCGTTAGAAGGCATGAAAGTTGAAATCAAAGAACTAGTTGTTATGTTTTGTGATAATACAAGTGCAATCAACATATCAAAGAATTTAGTAATGCATTCCAAAACCAAACACATTGCAATAAAGTATCACTTTGTCAGAGAATTGGTACAAAATAAGGAGATCAGATTGGAATATGTCCATACAAAAGAACAAATTGCTGACATATTTAGGAAGCCATTACCTAAGGATGCATTCTTGTATCTCAGAGGTAAGTTAGGGGTCATTCCCCTATCTTAAGCTCACTAAAATAAAGTTTCAGTGATGCATCAATAGGAACCAAGTTGAAGATCTATCAGTTGATGCAACATAGTCATAGGAACATTGCATATGAATTAGTATTCAAGGTACATTGTTACTCATTTGGTATGTGTTGTATTTGAGAGAGCTTACTATCATATCTTTATAAAATTTGAATTTTTTTATGAAGAGTTTGTTGTTTGGAAAAGAAGCTATGTAATTCCTTCATAGAGGCAGATTACTACATTAGAGAAGTTTGTGGCATAGAATCTAAGAAGGAGAAATGTTCTATCAAAAAAAGACTTGTTTTCAAATTTCATTGTGCTATGACATTTTGTGTTCCCATCAATGCCAAAGAGGGAGATTATTGGATACAATTTTCCAATTGAGTGTTGTCTTTGATGTTACACAAATGTCATATTAGTTGGTAGATAGAGTCTACTGAGCTTAGTTGATTAGCTAAGAAAATTCTAGAGTCTACCGAGCATTCCTAAAAATTACTCTGTGGAAACAGTTTCTACCGAGCTCACTTAGGCATTGAAGGATTTTGTGGTAGAAGTAAATGGCAACTGAGCTCACATGGTTAGCAATGGAAAGTTAGTGTTTACTAAGTTTACTCAGTCTCCAAAGGATTTTGTAGAGTTTGTAGTGTTCACTGAGCTTCAGTTGGTTAATAGTGGAAATCATTTTTGGAACACTGTTTATTGAGTAGGTTCGACCAATGAATGATTTCATTAGTTTGGAAATAAAGTTTAATTGTTTTATGTAATAATTGTAGCTGACTGAGGTAATGATTATTGATAAATGTAACTTGTAAAAGAGCCGACTTGACAATTTGTAAGGTATAAATAAAAGGTCAAGTTGTGAATTCTAAATTGTAATGAGTGAGCATGCAAAAGTGTTGATTTTGTGAAGAGGAAAGTGTGAGAAAACTTTGAAGGAGGATCAGATATCCTTGAGGAGAAGCAAAGATTTATTCAATCAAAAGAGGATCTAGTAAAGAAAAATAGAGATCTATATTAGCAATTCAGTTGCATCTTATTTATGTCAAGTCATTGTTACTTTCTCACCATTGTAGTAGTGATTTCTAAATCTCTTAATAGAGTTGGTTTAACAACCATTTTGTAAATCCTCTAACAAGGTGATAGTTCTATTGAATTTTCTAAAGTCCTCTAGCAAGGCCACACCTAACAGGTTGATTAAGTCCTCTAACAATGTCACACCTAACAGTGTGTTTTGTAACCTTTAATAGGGTTGGCCCCTAACAAGGCTCACTTCAAAAGAGTGAAAATTAGTAGCTAGTTACTTGGTGGTTTTTTCCATATTGAGTTTCCATGTTAAATTTGGTGTCTCATGTGTTCATGTTATTTATTTTATGCATGCATATTAATCACTATGAATGTTTAAGATCTATTAAAAATAACATACACTACATCTACCAAGTTACAACATTTTTCTGTATGTTTACCAAGTGATAGCAATAACTAGTTTATAAGACATCTAAGGGATTTTTGGATTTTTTTTTTGTGGTAACTCATTGACCCCCCCTCTTAGTTACTCCATCTATATTTCCAACAACTCCTAGTGTACTTTCATATTGAATGGACTACATATTGTTATTCTGATCAAACTCTTTATGGTCTACTGTTGTGCATGTGCTTGAGTTCTTTGATTTTGGGTGAATTTTTCCCTAAGAAAAATTCTTACAAATATATAGCCTATGAAAAAACAAGAAAATGTCAGAAAACCATGAAGTTGAGGTTGGAGTTGGAGTTTTGAACCAACTTCTACTTCAACTTCAAGTTCAATAATAAAAACTTGGGTTGTCAGAAAAAGACCTTGCCAGGGTGACAAAAAGTGGGTGAAGCCGAACTTGAACTTGAAGTAGGTTGAAACTTCAAGTTTGACTTCAAGTTACAAAAGAACCCTTGGCTAACAATATTGCACATTGTAAAAAATTGTAGGCTAACAATTGGCTCTGACTAGGGAATGAGATTGAAAAGGATCATATACAAACTTAGGATTCTCTGGTTCCATAGACCAACTCTAGACAAACTTAAACACAAGGGACACAAAATAGGAAAGATAGAACAAAACAACGGGAAGGGAAATAAAGCAGAGAAAATGGTATTTATAGTGAAGATGACAAGAAGACCTAAAACTTTAAAAGCTTAAGATCTTGTCCATTATATGATAGGGGAAAATCATCACCATTAAGGTACTTAAGTTTGAATGCATTGGAGCCTAACTCAACTAATATGAAAAATGGTTCTTTCTAGAGGCTTTTGAACTTAGTATGTGCTCCTTTAGGCTTTCTTCTTTTGTCCCATAGTAATAGTTGATCTCCTTCCATGAGCCTTCGAGGTCTTGCTCTTCGATCAAAAATCTTCTTTTCCCTTGCCAAATGACTGGTGATGTGATCCACTATTTCTCTCCTCTCTTCTTCTATCTTCTAAAGGTACAATATTCATTTTTCAATAGAAGTAGAGAACACCTCATCTTCAATTACCTTTTGTAGGTTTAGAGCAGCTAGTTCTAGTGGTTGAGACAACTACGCTTCAACTCCATATACTAACTCAAAAGGAGTCATACCAATATCTCTTTTAGGAGAGGTCCTATCTAACTAGACTATTTCATACAACCATTTATGCTAGTCTCTTCCTTTTTCATCCACCAATTTTCTCATGATATTAATCTAATTTTTATTAGTTGACTCGACCTACCCATTGCCTTGGGGGAAGTAGTCAGAGGCATATGATAGCCGAACACCATGATCATAACAAAAGATTTGAATTTCTTGGGATGAGAAATTTTGAGTATTATCAATTACTATCTTGTTTTGCACCCCAAAAAAAGTCAAGATATTTTCTATTAAGAATTTGCAAACCACTTCAGATGTTGTAGATTTCATAGGAATCACTTTAACCCATTTGGTGAAGTATTCCATGGGAGTATGAATATGGGTATGACCAACACTAGAGTTAGGATTGATTGGGCCAATAAAGTCTAGTGCCCACTACTAAAAAGGTTCTTCTATAATGACTAGCTTCAAAGGTAGGGCAGCTAGTTGTGGTTTACCTGTAAATAATTTTTCATTTTCACAATTACCTACCCATTTATAAGAAGACTTAAACATACTTGGCCAATAATACCTGCTCCTTAGAATTTTAAAGGTAGTCACTATGGATGAAAAGTGCCCTCCACAAGCTTCATTGTGAAAGGTTTTGAGTAGCTTCTCTTGCTGATCAGTATTGATACATCTCAAGAACATACTATCTAGTCCTTTTTTATACAATACATCATCTACAATCACAAATTTAGCTGCTCCAAGCTAGAGGCTCCTTTGGTCCTTTCCTTTTAGATGGCTTGGACATTCTCCATAAGTTAGAAAATATGAAATATCTAAAAATCATTCATCTTTCAAACAGACTAGTAAGCAATTAGGGTAAGCTTCTTATTCTTTATTTTATAACATAAGCTTGTAAAGAACTTGACCACAAACTAGCTTCGATGGTTTGATATCTAGGTCAAATTCCTCCACTTTTGATACCCAGGTAGCCCTATTGTTTATTACTACATCTTGTTGTGTAAGAATACTTTTAATTGATTTATATGGTACATAGACTAAAAAATATGAGCGTAGAATGTAGTATTTAAAGTGTTTCACAACCTTCACAACAACAAACGCTTGCTTCTCAGCCAGAAAATAGCATAACTCATGTTTCTTTAGAGGAACACTCATAAAAGAAATAGGCACTTCTTCTCCCTTTTCATTTTTCTAAAGAAGGATACCTGACTAGTATGATCTAATGCATAACAATATTTTATAAAGTCTTTCTTAAAATCAAGATGAAAAAGAGTGAGTGCCTTTGAAATAGCTTATTTTACTCCTTCAAATGCTTTAACTGCCAGGTTATCCCACTTGAAATTCTATTTCTCACTTAAAAACTTTGCCATTAGTTTTATGGTTTTAGCAAAGTCAGTTACAAAATTTATAATGATTTTGATTTGGCTGAAGAAAGACCTGATACCATTATGGTTAACTACAAGACATTACTACTAGATTTCTTTCACTCTCTCAGGGTCAATCTTAATTCCTTCCTTTGAAACTATATGTCCTAATAGTTTTCCTTCTATCACAACAAAGATTGATTTCTTTGGATTTAATGAGATGCCATGTTCTCTACATTTTTCAAGTATTTTCTTCAATTATTTTAGATGTTTCTTCTATCTCCTAGAGAAAATAGTCATATCATCAAAGTAAACAGTGATGCATTTATCTAGAAGATGCACAAAAGTTGAACTCATTGCACGTTGGAAAGTTGCACCAGCATTTATTAGACCAAATGGGATTCTCTTATAGGTAAAGGTTCCCCAAGGAGTTGTGAACATTGTTTTATGTTGATCCTCATCAACAACTCCTATCTGATTATAACCTAAGAACCCATCAAGAAATGACATCATCTCTAAGCCAGCTACTGTTTGTAGAATTTGATCCATTATGGACAAAGCAAACTTATCCTTTAGACTCACCTGATTCAAGTTGTTGAAGTCTACATAGATTCTTATTTTTCCATTCTTTTTTCTTACTGGCACTATATTTTCCACCCATATGGAGTGATATATGGGGAGAATTATACAAGCCTTGAGCATCTTATCAATTTCTTTAAATATTGCATCTAAAACTTTTAGGTTATAGGTCCTTAACTTCTATCTAAAAGGGGAAGTACCTGGCTTTGGGGCGATGTGGTGCTTGAATTTTCCTCCCCTAAAAGTCTTTAAATATTCATAGGACTAGGAAAAAACATCAATGTATTCTCTCAGTAGTTTAATGAATCTTGTCTTCTCATCCACTTCACAATAGGTCCCTATGTTCACCATCTTAGGTCATGTTTATCTTCTAAGTTGACTTTCTTATACTCACCACTTTCACTCTCTTTAAAGAGTGAACTTTAAGATAAGAAAGTATCCCATCTATAAAAAAGCTTCTCAAGTTTGACTAGATCCTTGGGTATCACATTCCCCTTCAACTGCATTATACCATCTATCTATTCATATATTGAGTCAAGAAAAAACTTCCTACATTCTAATTTAGAACCTTCAAAATAATTGGTGGAAAATTTTTCCATAATTTATAGGAAAGCATTAATATGCGCAACATATTTGAATATTTTCCATGAGTTATTGTTATCTAGGACACTTGGTCTATGAATGATCTCTATAGAATACTTATCACTTACAAAATCAAGGTGAGGGATCAACAAGGAAGTTGATACTGCTAGGGGGTCTACTCTAGTATTTAGCTCTCTAGGAATTGATTCTATTGGAAAAGCTTCAAAATATTCAATTTCATCGCATACCTGATTTCTATAGTGCTTCAATCTTTTATTTTTCATTGAAATCAGATTCCTAACCTACTTTACTATTAATTCTGCATCACCTTTGACCTTTAACAACTTAATACTCTTCTTTTTCACCTCTTCTAGTCCCAAGAGTAAGGCTTCATACTCTGATGTATTATTTGTATTTTCAAAAACTAATTTGAAAGAAGAGGGAAATGTTTGACTTGTAGGGGATACTAATACAACACCAACCAAAAACCCACTTGAGTAGTAGCTTCCATCAAATTCTGACATCCAAGGTGAATTTATATCTTCAAACTACATACTTATTTCTTCATTTTTAGACATAATCAAGTAATTGGAAAAATATATTTCTTGATAAAGGATTTGAGATCTCAGGTCATCAGATGGGAAAACTATGTACTTAGACTTGCCTTTAGGGAGCAGGGTTACTTTCTCTTTCCCTATGGGTATGACAGCTTGGGACCAATCCATTTTGACTTCTCCTCCCAAATTTTAATAGAAGGTTTGGCTAATGAGCATGCCATAGCTAGTAGGGATGTCAGCTACTAGGATAGTAAGTTTTATTCTTTTCTCTAGGAAGGTTGCTAAAGAGACTTGGGCATCTTTAATTTGGCCTATTAAGGGTATCTATTTGGAATCCATTGGATAACACTTGGCAAAAGTCTTAGCGAGAGGTAGATCAAGGGATTTTTCCACTGTAGCTGGCATTATATTACCAGATGCACCAGAGTCAATAATACAATTGCTTAATTTGAAATTGTGGAGAAAAAGAGATACATAAAAAGGATTACATTTTCTGTGGTAAGGTAACTCAACAATGACTTTAGCAAGCTAGATTAGGTCCTTATGGTGATTTGGCTTTGGAACTTTGGTCTCTTCACTGACCGAGGTTTTGCTCATCAGCTTAGTAGATACTTCTTCACTAATACAGACTTTATTTGTTTGTTTAGAAGACATATCTAGTGAGGATTGGTGGACATATTCAATTAACTTATTGAGTTCACTAGGGTTCATTCTCAAGTATTCTATAGGATATATTTTAATTCTAGATGCTTTAAAAAAATTAACTATATCAAATGCAGAGTTAGGATTAGACATTTTCAAAATTTGAGTAATAGGAGTTTGCATTTGTGATGACTTATTTTCACCTTCCCCTCTGGCTTTGGAATCCTTTGCTTGAGCAAGGATTATAGTGTTCTTGGATTGAGAATCAGTTTTGGTAGCTCTCTACTCTATGGTTAGAATTGAATGTGAAGCTACTTCTAAAGTTAAAAGAATGTCACTACCTCTATCAGAATCAAATTCATATTCAAGGTAGTAACTTATGGAGTCGTCAAGTCCTTCGAAAGACTCTTCCTCTACTATTATATTTTTTGTAGCTACTTTCTTAGCTTCAAGCTACTCATGTCTCACATTCTCAGGATATGTAGCCCCTTCATGATCATTAGTGAGGTGAAAAGCACACATGTTGGTCTTGTTGGGAGGAGACTTAATTTGCAACCTTTGTTGACTTGGAGGTAGGTTAAATTGTTTCCCTTGGGAAGAAGAATTATGATTGGGATATTTCCTTGGAATGTCTTGATAAGCAAATGAGGCTTTAGGGAGTTTCTTCTTTACCACCAGAAGATCATTATCCAGCTTTTGGATTAGCCCATCATTTGAAGATTATGACATTGAGGTTTGAGAATTTGGTTTTTGCACATCTTTCTTCCACTTTCCAAATATAATAGGATCATCTTCTAACTCTATAGCGAGAGTTTTAGATGCTACAAGTGTGGGAGGGTTAGCTCTTTTCATGGGAAAAGCAATGTTTGAGGGCATTGCATTGAAAAAGAAACCTTTAGATTCTCATCTTTAGGTGTGCTAGTGGTAGGTATTTAATGCAAGGTTTTATTAAATCTAGCTACAAATTCATGCATGGGCACATGTATTTCCTTTTTCATCTGACTTAATTTCAAGAGCAAAGAATTTTCATCTTTAGCTACTTTGAATAAGGCCTCAAAAGCATTTTTCATAGTATCCCAAAATGTGATTGATGCATTAGGCAAATGGTGAAACCAATTAGCTGCTGAGTGTATTAATGATTCAATGAACAATCTTATGACAACATCTTTTGTTGCTATAGCCAAAACAACACATGCTATTTTAAAAGCATTTAGATTTTCTTCAAGTGATCTTTTCCACCTTTGCTAAATTGGTGAGGACTTCTTTTTCTCCTTTAGTTAATCTACCCAAGTTTCCTACAAGTTGCAAAGGTCCTATCGCAACACCCCAGGGTTGATTGTGAGCCATTATTGGTAAATTGAAATTGATAGGGAGGATTGTGATAGTAGAAGGGATTAAAGTTCCAAGGATGATTAGGGACTACAAATAAGTAGTAGGACTACCACCTTTAGGAGGTGATGATGATCTACTGATAGTTTTAGCTTTGTTTCTTTTGAAAGAAAGATCAAGCTTGAAGTCAATTCTAGCTAAGGCTTCAAAATTTTCATCTACTAGGCTTGAAAATCTATTAGCATTCATATACCTCCTTGATGCTAGGGTGATATTTCAACTTAACCTAATCAATGGTTTACACAAGAAAATCTTTCTATAATAGCATCTTCTTATATTCCTAGAAAATCCCTAATCCTCTAAGGTATTTCTTCTTCTCTTTCTAGTACCAATTGCACTTGGAGATATTGTTGGTTACTAACTCAATTAATCCATGCACAAGAGTTTAGGTTAGAGACAATATCTTCTTATGTATCTCAAAACCATAGGTTAGGTTGTAAAATAGGCAACTGATTGTGATTAGGAAGTACCATTTCACAAAACCATGAGAACTTGCAGGAATCCCAAAAAGAATAACTCTATCATTCTGAGTTATCCCCAGTGGAGTCACCAAAAATGGTTAGTAAACAATTTTTCCCAAAATCTTGAGAATTTCTAAAATAGGGGAGAAAATTGCAAACTAACAAATTAAATTCCTATTTTGGATAAGGAATTCTTTGCCTAAGATTTTCTTTATTCAACACAAGGTGTGGCTAACTTTTATGAAAAGATAAACATAAATCCTCTATCGAGGGGTAATCTTTCCAATAAGTATTTTACTAAAAATACTGTAAAGCTTTGAATTATTTCATGAATACAAGGTAAATGTGAATACTAGAAAACCATTTAATTTTAACAATTAGTATCAACCACATGATTGAATGCTAAAACAAAGGATAACTAATGAAATATTATAGATTCCACATCACATGATCTTCAAAATTTAAAACAGATAATTCTAGAATATATAGAAAATGCAACTTCACTCCCACATAATCATACACTCTCAAGAATGTAAATCATCATAAAGAAGACAATAGTATCCACTTCAGGAAGCTTCAACATGTAAAACTATAGAATTTTACTTTAATTGCTGCTAATCCAGAAAATATTCTATTCAAAATTCAAAGTGCAGAGTATCAAAACAAAAGTATTTCTATTTTAGTCCATGGAGAGATTAACCCTATCAAATAATATCTATTACATATATATAGGGCATAGGGCTAGATAGTTATCCAAAATTACCCTGCCAGGAGTAAATTATCTCTTAGTTAAGACAACTGATTAATTGAAATGCATAAAAAAAAATAATAACAAGAGAAAATGAAAATGCAACTATCCAATGAATGTGTATCATGTCAGGAGGAACTATCCACACCGGTCATATTTGTAGTAGCCTTCCATGTTTTGTATGCAGTGGTAAATGTGGAGATAACAAACTAATGAGGTAAGCTGATGTATGCAATTCTCTGCTTCCAAACTTCCTTTTCCCTCTTCAGTTATGTTACCTTTTCTCCATGCATCTCCAAATCTTTCAAATCAATTATCAACATAGCTTCAGTATGGGCTACATTTGAGAAATCCTATCTACATGGCATTTTCTTCTCCTAAATCTCTTGGAACTTTTTTTGGACTTTTCTTATTAATTCTTTCATCTGGGCTACAGAGTCACTTTCCTTACTTGCACAATGTTTGTTGAACCATCTCAAATCACTTGAAATTATTTCATCCACTAGTTTAAGACTATCCAATATTTCTTTGATTTCACTTACTACCTAGACCAATACCACATTCTTCCACTCGATACAATCTTTAATCACATACAAAGTTTTATCATCTAGGCTAGCTATAGTGCATTTAGCTTGGAACTTTTGCAATCCAAATCCTTGAATTTCCTCTATCTAGAGCACCACTGTTACACAATTATTTCTTTCTTTTTCAAAGCTCTCATTATTAAACTCCACCTTTTTGACAATGGCGGCGGTTTCTTTTGAACCCTTGTCTAAAAGTCTAAAAGTCTTATCTAGTTTTGGTCTCACTTAGGATAAATTGTAGCCATTCCCTAGATGTTCTTGCAATAGCCTTACATTTCTATAAATTTTTGAGAAACTACTAGTTGGTTGAAGAAGATACATCTACAATTGCTGACATCTCATTCAGAGGTTTGGTTTTTGGGTGTAGGATACTATTGATGTACTGCATCATGTTCCTCATCACTTCTTTCATATCCTATTTATTCTGAGCATCTTTCCAACTCTATTTTCAATATTTTTGTTTGAAGCTTCAAAAACCTTCATATCAACTACATAGCTCCCTTTTCCAAGATTAATTCTTGAGATCTGATAGTCCTGAGGGGTGAGGTCTTCATGTACACTACCTTCTAGTGGTTTAGCTTTTTTAGTTGACCAATGTTTAGAACTCTTATCAAACTTTATCTTGGATTTAGTTTTTACCCTTTTGGATTTTGAAGGCTTCCCTAGGCATTTGCTAGCTGGGTCATCAATAGGCATGGACAATGGTACCAAGCTCCTTTTCTTCTCTATAGAAGTTTCCAGCCACTTTGGCATAGTAGGTTGTTTGCCTGTCATAGGGGAAACCTTAGTTAAAGCAACAGAACCAGATTGAGTACCAATGCTTTCAAGAGACTTTTGAGGGTTTGAAGTATTGTTAGCCATGGCAAAAATAGGAGATTTCTCTGGACTTGTCCTTGTTTTGGTAGGATCTGGATCAACTGTAATGGTGCCCTTTTCTATACTTGGTATTGCCTTTTTAGTGTACAAGCGAGTCACCCTTTTAACCTTCAACACCTTCTTATGAACTTGAAGTTAAAGTGGCTATAGTGTTACTTCAGCTTTGACTTCAAGAGAACCTACAACAGGGTCATCAATATTAAGGTTAGTGATGGCCTTTGACTTGGAGCATACATTTTTGTACTTCGCTCTTGAATACTTCTCTGGGGCTCTAAGGTTGGGAGATTCCACATTCTTTGACTTCAACCATTTCTTAGTTCTTCTCAACACATCTGAAGTATAGGCAAGTAGATTATCCTCTTCCCTCCTAGTCTAATCAATTTTAGGTATGGGCATGCATTCAATTTAATTAACATAAATTGGTCAATAACATCTTCAACTTCATCTTCTGTTATCCCCTAGGTGCTAAGGTTAACCGTAAACATATTAATCTAGCTAATTGCCAACCTAGACCATAATCTTTTTTTGACTTTGAATTCATTAGGATAATTAGCCTAATAATCTTCCAAATGTGGAACATGAACTAGTGTAGATGCATGTTTGAAATTATCCTTAGAAAAACTTGTATAATCAATATCTTCTCTAGGAGATTAGGATTTAAGGCATAAGCAAGACAATGCATTTTTTGGTAACACAACTTGCTTGACGTTTGAAAATCTATAGTAACCAATTTCAATGGGAAATAGAAAAGAAGATGACTTTTAGTGCCTTTGGGAAACTCAAACACATCAAGAAATTTCCTACATATCTCAAATACAATAATATTGTCTAAATAATAGCGTGGTAACCTAAGAGGTTCTCTAGAAAAATCTCCAACTCTAAGATATGTAAATTTCAGAAATTGAACATAGAAACAACCATAAATCTTGATAATTTGCATTGATTCTTCCGATAACCTATGATTCTCATGTCCTTGGAGCTCAAATACTATCCTCCCAAGGAAAACATCATTGACTCTCCTTAATTCCTTGCAAAATTCAATTGCCTGGAGATCTTTTTAGTATTGATATATTTTCATTTCATCAGTCCAAGGCATGTGTGGAAGTCCCTCCCATTCTTTAGATGTTGCTAAAATTTAGATTAAGAAGGAAGATAGAAAGATTAAGCTAAAATGACTCATGGCTATTAGACCTTTATGTAAATTTTTGGCTACTAAATTAGCCCAATCAATGAATTTCTCACCTTCAACAATCTTTTGAATAAAGAGGTACATCCAACTCTCCCAATAGAAGGTGTGGTCATTACCCTTGACTCTATTTAGAAGTAACACAATATCTATAATCTCCCTAATGAAAGGCTCAATAGTCAAACGTTTGGGCAATCTAGAGTTTGCTTTAGCTGGTTTCAAAAGCCAAGTCTATGCCACAATAGAGTCATCATCCTTCTTCCTATCACCGTATTAGCATTCTGCTTCTTCAAATGTCAACGGCTCATAAGGTTCTTTGTGAGGCATTCTTAGAGCTAAGTTGACACTAACCCTATTTAGCCTAACCAATAACTCCCCAAAAGTATTCTTTATGCACTTGGTGCTAGGGTCATAGTGATTTACACATTCAATAATTAATTCTAGACAATCTATGGTTGATGGGAAGGTGGCGGCTTCATGTAACTAGTTACTGGCTAATTTTTGGTGAATAGGCCAAATGGGACATTTTTCACCCGCTCAACTAAATCAGTCGAGTTCTTATTTACCAGGAAAGCATCTTGAATTTTACAGAGGGAACTCAAAAGGCATGGTTTTTCTAGCTTAGGCATCTTAGGGAAATACAAGCATTATGGTTTAACTTGAAAGATGAAAAAATTACAAAGATAAATAGAAGCAACTAAATGAAAACTAGGCACAAAAATGATAGAATAGAGGATAATGCACTTACATTTCTTGACAGAGCTCAACCTTCCACTTCTCTTGCTTACCAGTTGACGCTAAGAGCTCAAAATGATTAAATGAGCAAAAAATTGCAAGCTAGATGGGTAATTATAGAATGATTTCTTGAAAATCTCTAGACAGATATGAGCGGGTGGAATCATTTATAACAAGCCTGTCACCTATATCTAACAAGACTTGCAAGGTTGTTTTTAGTTAATGCCCATCAAATCTGTGCATAGCTCTACATCTCATGATATCACAAAATGTAAATGCCACCTTTTCCCATAAAAGTAGCCATACTTCAGCATAATTTTTCATAGTTCTCATATTTATTTCTTTTTATGCCATTAAGATAGCCACTAGGTGGGACCCATCTATTGCCTCGCAAATGATTTCATGATTTATTAATATACAGCTCATGAAAGAACAAGCAAATGTCAAAAAACCATGAAGTTGGGGTTGAAGTTGAAGTTTTAAACCAACTCTCACTTCAACTTCAACTTCAATAATAAAAACTTGGGTTGTTGAGAAAAGACCTTACTGGTGTGATGAAAAGTGGGTGAAGCTGAACTTGAACTTGAAGTAGGTTGAAACTTCAAGTTTGACTTCAAGTTACAAAAAGGACCCTTGGATAACAATATTGCACATTGTGAAAAGTTATAGGGTAAAAATTTAAACATTTACAATCTCGCGATAGGCAGTTATCATTAGCCATTTTGTAACTTCGACAATTAACCTAGTAACTATCATTGACCTTTGGCAACATGACAACAGTCATCTTTCCTTGGCATAGCATCAGAAGCATCAAATTCTCCTTCATGATCACATGGCAACACATTTCTTGCAATCTCACCATAGAACGATGACATTATGACACTTTAGCATAGGCTCACAAGAGCATCAATATCCTTTCACGATGTTACGATGAACACTTGGTTAATATTAAGATCTTATGATTGCAGTCTATCATAACATCCTTGGCAACGATCATAATCCTTGTGATCTTACAATCATGGTTAACTAGCCCTTTGGCGAGCCATCGACAATCTCATCATTTTACCCTACGATCTTATGAAAAACTTCCTTGTCATAAGATCAAAACACTACTTTTCCTAATTCTGTCAATTGATAATTCAATTCAACCCTTTATCTTTTCATTTGATTGATGACTGTTCCAAAATTGGCCCCTTGCGAGGCTATGACAATAGAAATACATGAGATTGGGCCCATAGAGACATATGTTCAAAGCTCACTTTCATGCTTTGACTAAGCCTAGTGCCTTCAAAAAATGTGCATTCACTCACTGTTAATTGATTAGAATATGACAGTTATGATGAAACTAGGAACCTCTTGAATAGCTAGAACCCTTGACGAATTAGGAATTGCCAACTTGTCAAAAATTTGAGACATCAAGACTTATGATCCTTTGATTACTCACCATCTCATTGCTTCAGAGGCTTGACCATTCAACTTCACAATCATAAAATTGATGAACATTTTGTAGCATTAGGCATGTCTTTGCTCTGTCTTTCTTCGTTATGACTGACTCCACATGGACGCATGACAGCCTGTCATTGTGATGCTATGACTAGTAACCTTTCAACTTTGGATAGCAACAAAATGACAACTATATATTTTCTTCAAATCTGACAACTGATAATAGTGGGACCCATAACTTGAAAATTGCATCTGCAATCCTTTATATAGTTGTGTGACAAGGGAAAATGTGACATCGCCACAAAAAATTTGTGGTTAAATAAAATGTTCCAACACCATGCTAGCTACTAAGAGAAACTACCTTTCACGATCACCACCTAGAATATAGTTAAATACTGACTGCGTGCAATCATGCGATGAAGACTATTGCATGGTTGCAACTTAAAACCCTATAAAGGATATAACATGATGTAGACACTTAAAATTGTCCTAAACACTATATTAATTTATTTTATATTTTTTGTGACATTATAATTAATTATTTATTAATTAATTATATTTTGTCATATTCTTCTACTTATTTAATTAAATTAATTTAATTAAATACGTTCATTTCCTAATGTACTTCAAATTTAATTTAAATACTTCCCCTCTAATGCATTAAATTCATTTAATGCATAGTGCTCCATAAATCCCCTTTTAAATAAATTCTAATTTATTTAATCCCCTCCACTTTATTAAATTCTTCAATCTTGTATTTAAGTTAAATCCTATTTAATTTAATCCTAATCCCATCCTAAAACCTAGTCTACACCTATCACTCTCATCCTTCTAAGCCCACCCACTACTTAATCCCACTTTATTATCCTAAACATCTTTCTAATCACCTTTTAGATCTAATAAAGATTCAACTTCATTTACACCTTTTACACCTTTGTCCCCCCACTCCTTCCCCTAAGGTTGCTCACACATGTGTGAGCAAACCTAAACCCTCTCAATCATAAAGTCTAGTTTTGACTTTTGCATGGCTTTGTTCTTTAACACATGTGTCTCCCTTGTGGAACCTATGTGGATGTCACATAGATGCCACCTCCCCAAGGCCTCTCTCAAACCTATAAATAGAGCTCTTGTCCCAAGAATTTCTCCATCTTCCTCATTTGCATTGTTATCATGCTACTATAGTTCTAGAGCTTTTAGAGATTTGATGCATTGTTACTAACCCTTTGGTAGTTGTTTACTTGCATTTTTTTCATATTCATGGTAGTATTTCACTTTTAGATTTTCTTATTACATCCACTTCCATTATCTATTGAGTGCTCTCAAGAATGGTTGCTTCCATAGCCATGTCTTGAACTATTCTTCATTATTTAGCTTAGTTGCATGTTCATTATTACATTTTATTACCTTGGGATTCAATAGTTGTGTTTTGGAAGAGCACATCCACATCCCTTCAATCTAAAGCACACCAAAAAGACCCCTCATGGGTTCCCTTTGTTGAGCTACTTTGAGGTTGCACGAGGACTTTTCATTTTGGTTGCATCAAGTTGTCAAACTCAAATATAGATAGTTGTATTTCAATCTTTGATATACATGTGCAACTAACTTTTCTTGTTTACACATGCTCCCAACATGTTAGGTTTTTGTGTATACACATGAAAGGATTGAGGTCATAGGATATAAAAATAACCTAAGGTTTTGACATATCCCTATATTTTTTAAATGTTTGAATTTATTAAGATTATGACCATTGGGTATGCTTAAGCTTTTGAAATCAATTTTTTGGCAGGAAGGCAATTTTGGCTAACACAACCCATGTTTGTTATCACCTTGTCATGTGTTTCAATTTGATGAGGTGTTCCATTTACACCTTGTGTCTATTAGTCTTCTTGACTCTTGAGTCTAGTACCCCTTCTGTCTCTAGTTATATCTTAGAAGGTAAGACATCAGGTTCTACATCCTTTCCAACATCCTTTGTTATTCATATCCATCTTAGTTTAAGGTACCTTAAACTTGATCAAGTCTACCACATTGAAAATAGGTGAGATGCTATAATCATTGGGTATATCCACTTTATAGGCATTAGCTCCATACTCAGCTAGAATCTAACAGGGACAACTTTCTCAGGTCATATTCATGAAATATTTCATCAAACTCATTTTATTGGCACTTGACAATAACATATTCTATGATCGACAAAATCTGTCTTTTGATGGTTGATCAACGCTAGGTTTCTCGGCTGCAACTAACTTTTGGCTTGGCTCATACCAAACTTATCTTTGCTTGACACATACTGAATTTTCTCAATTGCAACTAACTTTCTACTTGTCCTACATGGACTTGCTCAACTTCCACTATTTTCTTAGTCAAGCTTGGCAAATACATTTTTTTCTTAATCTCCTTGTTGTCTTTGCTCAAGTATCCTTTCATTATAGCCTTAAGTAGATAAAAAATGCACTATATCATCAAAGTCTTACTTGGTCTTAGTACTCCTTTTAGACACCATATAACTAAACCTTTCTTTACATACTCTTGTTATTCTTTCTTTTCAAATCCTCTTCAACAATCAATCAAATGATAGCATTTAGATCAAATTAGCAATTTCCTCACCAACAAGTAGCAGGTTTGACATTAGTGACAAAATAATGATTATTCCATGGTAGGTTTCATCAATCTCCTTATTTCTATACTTCAACAATCTACTTCATCTCAACAATCTCCCTCTTTAGCATTGATGACAAACCAATACCAACAACAACACCAAAAAGAAACTTAATACCTTGTATTGAAATCTCTCCCTCTATCAGTATCTATAGTTCTTCTACATACGCTACAATCTCTCTTCTTCTTTAGATATTCAGTGTAACTCTTCCTCTTTCTCTTTCACGTCTTCCTCCTTCTTTCTGATCTCTCTCTTTTTTGGTACTAACTCTCGCTCTTTGACAACAATGCCAAAGACTTGACACCTTTTCATGTAGATATCATCAATTTAGGTTCTCCCTCTATCACCTTGCATGTAACTATAAATCTTTCAATTCAACTCCTTCCTTACTTCAAGCAGTTCCTAAAGTAAGATCCATTGCATCAAGTTGTAAAGTGTGTCACTCAACTTGATTAATGTAGGGCACTATTCTTGCTTCTTAAGTAGCTTTGAATAGGGGTATCACCCCTAGCTGAAGTCTTAGATATTCATGTGCACCCTTAGGTAAAGAATTTTTGAATATATTAGTTCTCTATCCCTTTGTATTAACATATTCCATTCTCACTTGTTTATCTTGAACTAACTCTCTCAAGTAATGATTCTTGATTACAATGTGCTTTGTCTCTATATGCATCATTGGGTTCTTAGATATGTTTATAGCACTTGGATTGTCATAGTAAATTACAATAGGTTCAGTGATTTCTTCCTTCATCCTTTGACTAATTATTTGATCCACACCACATTTGTGCAATTCATTGTAGTGACCACACATTCAACTATAATAGTAGATTGTGAAATATAGTTCTAGTTCTTGCTAGTCTAGGTAACCAATCTTATTCCTAAGAAAAATTCTCCACCACTTGTACTTTTCTTGTCATCGATGTTTCCATCCCAATGAACATCTGCATAGGCTATCAATTCAAACTTGTCATTTTTCGTGTAGTATAGGCAATATTCTTTTGTACCTTTTAAGTATCTCATAATCCTTTTAACATCCATTAAGTGATTCACCTTAGGATTTATAGAAAATCTTGCAAAAATTACAATAGCTAATGCAATGTCAGGTCTGCTATAAACTAAATATTACAACTTTCCAATCATAGACCTATACAATGTTTGATATACCTTAGAAAAATCTTTAGTTTTGGATAGTTTATGTCCTATCACCATTGGGGTACTAACTAGTCTTGAATCCTCCATACCAAAAGTCTCAAGATTTCCTTGACATAATTGGACTATGTAATGTAAATACTAGATTTCATCTGATAATTTTGAAATCCAACACATAACTTTATTTCTTCAAACATAGACATCTCAAATTATTTCATCATTTCATTTTCAAATGTCTTATTGTTGGTTAATAGTTTGTCTTCTTTATCTTTTTGGTTTATACCTTGACTATTAACTTGTCCAAAGGCCTATGGAGGACAAAGATGTTAATAACAGAATGGGTCAATGTACTATTCTATCAAGGACCCCTGAATTGAAAGGTATAACTACCTTATGAATGCAAGATATGCAATGAATTTTATCTTTCAATTTTTGGGGCTATGCTCTCAACTAGAGAGAAGAAGAGGCAAAAACCAAGTTTCTCAACACTTTAAACAACTTAGACAATTGAAAGTGGGACTAACTCACAACATGTAATCTATTTTAATCTAGATACAAGTAAATGAAACATGCATAACTAGCTAAGAAAATAGACCACAAACCATACTAAACACAGAGACCACAATGTACAACACAGAGGATAAATGAGATGCTTATGCTAAAGAAAGTAAGACATACAATCTATTTAATGAAGGAAACAAAACCAAGTTCATTCACATTCATTCAACTTTAAACATTAACAAATTCATTCCATATGCTATACTTTATAATAAATAAACAACAAAACTTAAAATGGACTAAGTGTCACACATAGGAGTCCTAGCTATAAGAGCTTTCCCAAAGTGGATTTTGTCATTCTTATTAACATCATAAAAGGTTATATTTATAGGCCGTCCCAAAATGGTCCATTATATTGGATGATTTCTTCACAAAGCATCTCTGAAAAAAATTAACTAAAAATAGGACAAGCTTGAATCACTATCCATTATAGAGATTGACAAAATTCCATGAATGGCTACAAAAAAGAAAGAGAAGGAGAAGAATGATAGATGTCGGGAAAAGCATTAGAACATCATGTCTTCTTAGGAGTAACTAAATTAGCTCTATAAGTTTTCATTGCTTTGGTTACTTTGTCCAAATTTTCAACATCTAGAATGATGATATTTTCAACTTAGACCATCTAGTAGTCATGCATTTTCATCAATTCATCAATTTTGCTAACCCTCAACTAGAATTTCTCTATTTCCATCCATATGATTGCATCTCCTACTAAGAGTTCCTAGATCTTGGACACTTGGAAGTTGAGTGGGTCAATTGCTTCATCAAAAAATGTCAAGAACTTTGATTTCATTCTCTCAATATCCATGAGCTTGACATTAGTGGACATAAAGGACTCTATGTGCAATATCTTCAAATATTGAAATAACTTTTCAATGACCTTTTTGCACCAGGTCATGCACATCCTTGAGCTCATTTGTAGATCTCATGGAGCTTTCTATAAAACACTCCAAGGATTGTTTCTAGTGAAATAGTGACTCTTTGCCTATCTTAAGGATCCCATGAGAAATGGCCACATTTGTCTTCATGTCTATTATTCTTGTAGAAGGGCCAATTGCTTTGTTAGCTTGTATGTTGCCTTTTGTATGGTTGTCTGATGATTTTAAGTTTCTTCCTTGAGCCTGTGAGAATCTAACACTAGGCCTCCTAGGTTTTCAACAAGTTGAGGACCTTGAGCCTTAATCTAATCTACCCATGTTCATCCAACTTACCTAAATTTCCTTTCTTTTTGCATCTTTAGGAGTAAGTTCTTGTTCTCTTCTACATTCGGGTCAAATTGACTCGAGCAAGTGCTCCTAAGTGTAGACCTTATGTATTCCACTAGTTCTTTGTTTAAGGCCTTCAATATTTCCTTCTCCACTCTAAGCTCTTCCAGCTTATCATCAATTTTCTCATTAGTAGGCTTCCACATGTTCAGCAATTCATGAACTAGAATGCTAAGATCTACCATTCTAATCTAGAAATCATCCTTTGAGAGCTCATGAAATCTGCCTTCTTTCTATGGCTCAACAATCTCAACTAGCATATGGCCAATTGTTGAATCCCTAGCTAATGCAACAATTGTCTTATGCTTCTTTGTCTTCTTGGATGGCTAAGAGGAAGTGACTTGTGTAATCAAGTCCTTCAATGGGGTTGCTTCCTCATTTTGTCTCTTCTTCCTATCAATGGCCTCTTTGAGCCTTAACTCTATAGAAAACACATTGATAGAAGACTACATTGCAGTAGGATCGAATAGCTTCCTTAGGATTAATGGAGTGGGCTTTCTTTAAGAAGCAATACAGAAGGCATTAAGGTATCCCCTTCTAAGATGCATCTTTTTCTTGGCCATCCATGGGGTTGATGTCACCATCCAAATTGATGACATGGACAAGGGTTTATGCGGGAAATGTAGGCCTCAATCTTCACACATAGTTCAACATGATCATTATATGCTAGATCATCCTAAAATAAACCTTGAGTTGTTCATCCAAAATAATTTGGCAAGCTCATCTACTGCCTCCTAACTAGATGGATTATGCTATTGCTCTCAAACTAAGAAGCTAGCAATCAAACCTCTAGTATGAAGGATTTATTTAAGCTAGATGATATGAAAATTTAAAGCTAGATGTATGCAATTAATCTAGAAATAAAAGAAGCATTTTAATCTAAATGTGTGTATTTTACACTAAAATGAGATTATTATGCTAGAAAATGTACAAGTATCAAGTAAATGCTCAATTGATTAATTCAGCATAAATTTGATACTCTCAATTTGCAACCTTTGTAATGAGGAATTCAAGGCTTCTTAAATAGAATCCTAGAAATCGATTGATAGTCAAGATCAAATAGAATAGATGATTGAAATTAAAAATGAGATTCAGTTTAGAGTGGAAACTTTCTTGCACTGATGGAGTTAATTGATTTAATTTTGAGTGTCATAGAAAGTTAACTTATTCTCTTCTGAGTGTGAGAAAGAGTTAACTGAATTAATTCCATTCCCAATTCTAGTTCACTCAGAGTTTCCATTTCTAAACTAAAGAGAGAATTTGGAGATAATATTTAATTTAATAAAATAGAATATGACTTCATAATTGAATAATCTTAATTAATTGAATAATTAAATTCAATAAATTTAAATGAGGATATATCTTATTAAATCAAATACATTTAATTCCCTTGTACATTAGCTAAAAGGATAATTTTAATTAACTTAAAGTATAAAGAATTATAATTAAATTAAACTTAATTAATAGGTTTAATATAGCTAATTGAGTCAATACTTAGGAATTAAATAAACAGTTTAATTAATACAAATTAGGGATTTTCTACATTTTACACTTAGGTCAAGTAGCAATTATCAAAATTAGAATTGTCTACTAAAATAGGACTTAGGATTGATCAAATAGACCAAAATTGGTTTAGCATGGCAATGTGCCAATTTTGAGGTATTACATTTGCTCCTCTTTGAATGAATGTGCGAGCAACATATTTGATTCAAAGAAATCATAAGTATGAAGCATAGATCAAGAAATGAGATTGGTTCTGAGATTGATGACATAGAGACCAATTGATAAGTTTTTTAAGGTTATCCCTAGAATGAAGCTTAACCTTAGGCGATCTATATAGAACACCTAGATATTGATATTGATAAGCTTTTTAAGGTTATCTCTAGAATAAAGCTTAACCTTAGGGAATCTAGATAAAACACCTAGATACCAATATGAAAGAACAAAGATCATCAAACTTCATAGAATTGTTCCTAGAATGAGACTCAATTCTCAGGATTTGAGGTTAGACTGTCTTGATACCTATCCATGAGAAGATGACAAGATTAATCATGATTCATAGGATTATCCCTAGAATGAGGTGCAATCCTCAGAAGTTAGGGTTAGACTGTCCTGATACCTGTCCATTAAATAGTGATTGAAAGCAAGAACTTAGAATTATCTCCAAAAAAAAGCTTAATTCTTAGTAAGAATTAGGGTTATTTTGAGAACGAAGCTTAATCCTTATCAAGAATTAGGATTATTACCAGAATGAAGCTTAATCCTTAGCACTAATTTGGAATTATCTCCAGAACAAAGTTTAATCCCCTAGAGTCTAGATAGAACACCTAAATACTAGTCCATAAAGATAACAAGACCTATCATGAGCCATAGAATCATCCCAAAAAAAAGGCTTGAGCCTCAAGAGTTAGGGTTAGACTATCTTGATACTTGTCCATCAAGGTTTGACAAGAATCATTATAAGATTGATTAGCTGATCAAAAGATAAGCTATATGACATGCATGCTAGATAGAGGGGAACAAGATGCCCTAAGTGATGAGATGCCCTGAGTGATGAGAATATAAGATAAGATTGAATTGAAGCCAATTTTGTAAGATTCAATGATGCAATCATCTTGCCCCCTTCGGCAGCAAAATTGAAAGATGACACAGTAGAATAGTGATGCAGAGCAATATATTAAGAGATACTAAAGAAATCTAAGGTCTGAAAGAATATAGAAGAGATCAAAAAGATCTAAGACTAATTTTGAAGTCCAAAAGACCAAGTTTGACTAGATTTGACTAGAGTTGAATTTTCAAAAAATGTTGGAAAATTTGAGGAAAATATGATTTGTGTAGGAGTTGATGAAATCCAACTCCACAGCTCACCAAGATCACCTACATGCAAATAACCTTTTGAAGGGAAACCAAGATGGAGGAGGTTATTTGCATGCAAGTGATCTTGGTGAGCTGTGGAGTTGGATTTCATCAACTCCTACATGGTATCAGAGCTAGATTAGTTGTAGCTTGTTTTGTATTTGGAGAAAAAGGAGAACGAGGATCTGACATAATAGATTTGACATTGTTTGGGCTTTTTTCTTTATTTTTTGGAGGTGCGATGATGGCAATTTAGAAAATATAACTACAGAAGTATTTTCAAACAGTGATATCACCCTCTTACGGACTCATTTTTTCGAGCAATTTTTTTAAATTTTGGGGTAGAATTTTGTGATCTACACATTGGTGCAGGAAGTTTGACATCTCTATTTCTAAATTTTTTTGCAACTCAAAAATCCCATTTTTTGCACCTTTAAAGGCTTCATTTGGGCTCATATGGACACATATTTCAATGCTATTTTTTAAAAAAGTGCATGATTTATTATCTATTTTACAGATCTAGATTTATTTTGGAGTAATATTGAGCTCCTATTTTTGGTGTTGAAGTAAAGGCTTCAGTTTCCTCCTTCTCTACATCCAGAATCTAGGTTCTTTTCTTAGTTTTTGTGCTTTCTATAGTTCTTTTTTTGGTACTTGAGGGATATCTTTGTATGTTGTGGGGGGGAGCATTTTCTTTTCTGCAATTTACTTTAGAATAAGACCCTTTTACTTTTTTCTTTTTCTCTCAATGTTGGATCCATCTATGACCTAGCTCACGCCACACAACTATGACACCTAGAAGGCACAAATGACTAGGCTTCTCTTTCACAAGAGCATCATGTGGTGCAATCAAGATACTTGAACCTTTGTATTGTTCCTGATATCCCTATTCTGACTTCCACGCCACATCTGGTTAAGGGCTTTTCTCTTTTGTAGGATTCTTCTTCCACTCTACCTGATCCTCCAGCTCCATTCATCGAGCCTCCAAGTGCACTTGTTGCAGATTCTACAATGAACATTCATGATAGTATCAAAACACCTACCTTGGGGATTCCCTTTCAAGATCCTCATATTTTCTCCTTTGAGCATCAGCTAGGCCTTCTAGTTTTCCCTCTCATTTAGGGGTTCCCTTGTTCTGTTCCCTTGTTTACTCCACATTGGAGTTTTATTGGTTTGATTCTTTCTCCAGGGTCTCCATTATTCTTGGGGGGCTTTGGCTTCTTTTCTATCTCTCATGGGGGGCTGGTTGTGTGTATGGTTTTGAGAGAGTCTCTTGAAATATTTCTGGTGGAAGTTGTCCTTGGGGGGTCTTATTGAGGCCTTCCTTCCTTCATTTTTTTAGCATGTTTGTACTTACCTCTTTTTGGGGGAGGGTTTTTCCCATGAGGTTTTCCCTCTTTCCTCATTTTTAGAGGTTGCATTTTTTTGCATTATACATGGGCACCTAACATGGCCTTGTTTCCAGGACCCATTTTGCATTTCATCTTAGTTTTTGTGAACTTAAAACATTCCCCTAAGTTGCACTTAAGGTGGGGTGCTAGAGTAAATAATTATTTATTCTTTTACTTAAGTTTACTTAGGTTCATGCATTTGTTTATTAGTTGTAGTCTAGGAGTTGTTGACAACATGGGAGTTTGTTCCTATCTAGTCATAGTTATCCTCTCACCTTGATCGAGGATATTCCACCTTTTGTGGATGTATGCTTAGTTGTCAACCTTATCTTCTAGCACTTTTTAGCTTGTTCTATAAGCTTCCTTGAGGCCTTTATATTCAATCTCTCTCATTGTAAATTCAGATCATATTGTACAACAATTTACATTTTATCTAAGAATACAATTTTCTTATTTTCAGACCAAACCCTTGCCTCTTCTTGTCTTTTTCTTCTCTGTGATAGGTTTTCTACATGCAGAGAGGGCTTGTAGATTTCATTTGCATATTTTCTCAAATCCAACAATTTGAAAAGATTCCAAGAGTCATAAAGTATCAGAAAAATGAACTGCACAAGCATTTGATCATGTCAATCCCAAAAATTTTAAGTGCAAATTTGAGCTATTAAGGTGTGTATGATTTTGAATTTGATCCTAAAAATGAGTTCAAAGTAGCCAAATTAGCCAGGGGGTAATTTTCATGCTATTCAGAGCACTTTGAAAAATTAGGTTAAAGCCTATATAAGGCCCAAAAGGGTAATTTTTTATTCATTTGTGATTTCATCCTTTGTGAAGAAGAGAGCTCTAAGGAGAAAGATGGTCGTCCCCATGTGTACCCTCAATTTGAGTGTTCCAAATGACATAATAGGCCGACAAACTATGAACCTTTGGCGAGTCATTGATAATCTCCCTTTGCATTGAATTTTTCACATATTTTGAGTCATTTTAGAATGTTTTAAGGTCATTTTTCAATTTTGCTATGTCATTTTTCTCATGAGGATATCATTCCTCATATGATGCCAATCATCTTTCATGCAAAGAAGTGCCAAGCTAGTATTTCTTCACCAGGTTTTGTGGGTTTCCTCACATGGAAGATATCCATCTCTCATGCAAGAAGCCCTAAATTAGCTTGGTATTTTGCTGGTTGTTTTGTCTCTTTTCACACAAGAAGTTGTATCCTTGTGTGAAGATGTGCAACCTCGCATGAGAACATGAATTGTCATGCAAAAATCTAGTGTAAATGGAAAATTGAATGATTGAAAATAGATTTTTATCATTGATATTTTATGCTTTCATTCTTCTTGTTTACTTGTTTGAGACTAATTGTCTGCTTCTTTTTTTTGTGTGTGTAGGTTAGCTTTCCTGATGTTAGATTTAGATCGCATTACTTGCCCTATGGAGCCTTGCTATGATGGTTAGATGATTCTGACAAGACACACATTGATACTCTTGGATTGTCATATCTTTACCAAATTCCCCCATTGCTAGTGAATCATAGCTTATGGAATGCACTGGTTGAGCATTTCCATTCAGAGACAAACACCTTCCATCTACCCTAGGAAGAGATGACTATCACCCTAGAGGAAATCTATAGGATTCTTCAAATCTTATTCCATGGGCCACAAGTAATATATGACATAGTGTCATAGACACGTACAGAGATATCGAGGGCCATTTTTCAGGAGGACCTTATCATGGGTAGAGCCATCATATGGGATGAGGTGGTACATACATATTTACCCACACATAGGTTGCCATTAGTATTGGCCATATTTCTTAGCTACTTTCTGATGCCAGACAAAGGTCAGCATGGTTTAGAGTGTGGATGGGGGTGGATGTTGCAGTTGATGCTAGAGGCACTTGAGAGATATGGATGGGGTTAGTGCATGGTCACCCAAATGTTCCATGAGATGCATGAGATTGTATACCACGAGAGGAAGAGCATGGCCATCGGGGTCTATGTTCTTTAGGTGTGAGCATGGGACCATTTTCCCATGACAAGACCCATTTTTATAGATGAGAGGCAACCTATGGGGCCATATATATGTAGATATCAAGGCCAGTTGACCTAGAAAATTCAAGGGAAGACTAAGTAGAGGTCAACTGGATGACCTAGTAGCAATAGTGTGGAGACCATGGAGGGAGATGGAGGCATGGGATAATTCACCCATAGAGTTCAGATACATGTTCACATCTCAACCATTGATTGGTCGCTTCGTGTAGATGATAAAGAGATTCTCATTAACACGAGATTGGTGATAGTGTGATTGGCCATAGGATATATCACAGGAGTACTATTCGTATGCAGAACTCACTATAGATTTGGATCATGGGTGGTCAGTGAGGTTAGACTCAGGCCATTCGATGATTGATGTGCAGACCATAGTGGTGACACAATGGGATTACCTACCAACTATAGCAGATGGGAGGATGATGCTAGCATACCAGGCACATTTTAAAAGTCATTCCTTCCCTTAATTCATAGAACTAGTGGGGATGGTCGTACCCATACAACTAATGTAGGCACCACAGCCACTACCACAATAGCCCCAACATGATAGAGCTAGATGGAGTACATGCCAAGTGCCTATTCTTCCTCAACAAATGGGATTACATCTAGATGCTAGTGGTAGTGGAATAGGACACGGACACCCTCATAGGGAGATGGGATCTCTAGGAGCCATTGGAGGAGATACCCAAAGGCCATGCACAAAGGTCGAGTTGTTGATCAAGTAGGTAAAGTAGGTAGCAGGAAATGAGGAGATGCAAGATTAGCCTATTGCTAAGCCACAAGGTGGAGATACCTTAGCATAGACCTAAGATACCATCAGGAGATCTAGAGATCAAGTAAGGATAGCATAGAGGCATTTGGGGGAGTTATATATATAGCTCACAATGAGAGACTTCAGGATAGCAAAGCAAGATCGAGAGATCCATAGGTTATGAGAGCAATTAGAGTGAGAGGCTAATAGGTTAGAGTAGTAGTAGGATGAGATTTAGCTGTAGTCGGCAAGAGTGGCATACTATTATGCAACATATGCGGTAGTAGTACCAGAGGAGTTAGAGCAGGTATCCCAATTTTCATAGTATGCGAGAGAGTTAGGAGGTGCATGACCTCTAGCAAGACCATATATGCCTCCTCCTCCTCCTCCTTCACTAGCTAGAGAGGAGGGAGAGGGATAAAGTTAGCTCATTTTGTTCTAATTTTTCTCTGGCTATGTATTGATTTGTGTGTGAACACCATTTTATATCATTTTAAAGATTGATATTGCTCGAGTAGTGTATATTTTTGCATTGATGTACACTTGACTCCATATATATATATATATATATATATGAGATGTTGATTCGAGTATATTCACATGTGTCATCTTTCTTTCATTAAAGTTTTTTATACATGAGATGTTAATGCTATGATTATGAATGCAATTTTGATATGATGTATGAATGTAGTGTAGATGATATGAACCATGATAGTAACAAGTATCCCATGAAGATCAAGAGGAAAAACCAAAGAACCGAACACTTATGCAGGCATGAAGAAACATGATACTTTGAAGAAGCCAACAATCCCTCATCATGAAGGATGCAAGTAAATCAATGATTAAACCATGTGCTTATGCAATGTAGCCCTATGCTAGATGTGACCTTAAGTTTGGTTACCAAGCATTGCAAATTATCATCACTAATATGGTCCAATTTCTCTATTATATGTGAAACCAATCATGAACTATAGCAGCTAACAATACCTCATGAGCTTCCACAAATAGATGATGACCACCCTTATACACTAGATACAATATTTGACTGATTTAGATTTGAATATAGATTGGATAGATGTAGTCAAATTTACTTCAATTTATCTCTAATTTATATGACCAATGCCTTATCCATTGTTACACAGAGTCAACTATTAGCAGGGGATCTAATTCAAATAACTTGTAAATGAATTTATCAACTGTAATCACCAATTCCCATTCTTATGAAATATCCTTTTTTTATAAATTCACAAACCCTATTGATTTATTGAAGCACTTCCTTGATTCCTTGAATCAAAAGCAACAATAGAATCGATATTGAACCTACCTAGACCACATTCAATCAATTAAACCTTATTAACCGATCTCAAAGCAAGAAAACTCATAAATTGGAGATAGAAATTGATAACATAGATGCAATGTAAGTACCCTTTTGTATTATACTTTGAATAGACTGATATAATAACCAATAGAAATTCAACGAAACTCAGAATATCTTGCTAATTCTATCATTGATATATATCATCAAAGAGCACCAAATGTGAAAGTTAACTCTAAATAACTACACACTAGTGGACCGACTATACTTTTCATGAACAAAAAATAAAAACTATACAAAATTTTTGGACCATTCTCTAACCCTAGGATCTCACTTATATAGGGTGAGATGCAACAAGCTTCAGGTATAGAGAACTAACAGTTGTCCTTTAGACCGAACATTTCTACATTTTTCTACTATCATAAAGGACAAAATTTTGTGCAATAGAAAAGATTTTGTATCATAAAATTCCTTTTTCGGACCATTTTTTTGTTCCACCTTGTGATATGCTTTCTTTGCCTAAAAAGAGATCATGATTGGCCTTTTTGTTATTCTAAATCCTTAGAATATGTGGCTAGCAGATGTGCTAGTGATGTATATGCCTCAAATCTCTGCAAGTTCACCTTGACTCTAGCATCTTCACTTGTATCATCATGTACTATTAAAGTAACAATTATTCTCTCTTCCTCTATTGCCATGTTGTCAATTTGGGCCTCTATACCTACAACTGTAATTTTTTGCTCACCTTTATTCTCTTCTTCCTTTTGATCTTTGGATGATGTATCAATTATCTATACATCATCTCATTCCATCTCCTCATCATCATCAGTTTCAACATCTTCTAACTATTCATTGGGAGCAATATCTACCATCCACTTATTAAAAAGTGTGTCATTTGGCCAATTGAACTGCAAAATATCATGTTTCTTAATCACATATTTAGCTACTTTGTTAATTTTAATAAAATCTTGCTTTAAAGAATCAAAGAATAATTGGTCTTTTACAATTTCCTTGTTAGTAGTTGACCAGCATGCATTTCCATTTTCATTTATGACTCTTTTCATCCTTAGAAAAAATAAGTCATCTAATTCTTTGGCCCATTCTTCTCTACTTTTTTATTTTATTCTTCTTATCTAAAGCATGCAGAAATAAGCTAAAATTAACACTCTTGTATTTGTCCAAGTAGATAACAGTTCTCCTCTGTAGCTCAACTCTTTTATTATCAAACTCTGAGAGTTCATTAGCAACATCATTAGTTTTTTCTATATAATCATGTGACAAATTGATGACAAAAAAACATAAAAAGGTGACCTTTTTTCTCCTCTTATTCCACTTATTAGCAATTGGCTTCAAAGCTTCATCACTTGCCTTTATTTCATCCCATATTTTCATTGTCTTTGCTAGTTGATCATAAAACAAGGACCATTCAATCTTATCAACCAAATACATGAAAGCCCTCCTCAATGTATCCTCATATTGCACATTTAACTCTACATGTAATGCCTAATATTTGCTCTTCTCCTCTTCAAAATCTTCAGCTATATAATATTATGGTCTCTATGCTGTATCAGGAACCTCAATAAGGGGAGTGGATTTAAAATGCTCCACTGGTGGGTGAGGATATGTGATCCTTGGCCTAGTAGACTATCCCATCATCTTATTCTCAATTTCAATTCTCCTTTGAACTTCTTTATTGTAGGCTTCCAAAACCTTTTCATATTTATTTTGCAATTCAAACATTACCTTTTATTCTCTTTTAGTTGTGGCTAAATTCAAACTAGATACTTCCTTACACAAACATGCAGCTTCTACATTAGGAGTATCTTCCACCCTTTTCACAATTAGGTTTCCTATTAATCTAGTATTATCAAGATAGGAGGAGGCAGTCCTAGGTCCTTTCCTTACCAACCAAATGACTATGTAGCCTGGTCCTCATTGAATTTGGCACCTTTTATTTCTTTATTCCCTTGATCCTCTATATTTAATTTTCTTGAAACAAAATTAAAAACTAAGGCATCTACTATATTCCAATTTGATAACAGCAAAACACTAGATGCTTTTATCATTATTTGTCCTCCTCATGGTTCATGTTCTTAAATTCCTATGTCATTTCTTATTTGATTTGACTCGGTGCATCTGCCTCTTCCATCTCTAGATGCTCTACTCTTAATTTACTACATCTTTCTTTGAACATTTTTATGTTTTTTTCTCCTAACAAACTGATGGAAGGCTCTAGATTTAACAAATATGAATTCATGGCAGGCTTGCTCCATTATAGGGTCTAATTCCCTTCCTCTCTAATTTTCCATAGTCAATTTAATGCTTGGCATTAGAGGCTCCTGATTTCCCTCATCTAACTCTCCCTAGGTGATGAATACTCCCCCTTAGGATTCTAATTGCTCTATCTGATCCTTATTGAGCTGCTCATCTCCAATCTATAACAGGGATTAAGTAGGTGAGTATTCCTCCATGTGAGGAGTATTTTCTCCTATTATTCTTTGCCTCTTAGGAGAGGGTTCATTAGGCCTCTCTTCAAGGACAACACTAGTTGACCCTACTATTTGTTTTCCTTTGTCCATAGTGGTTGCCTTATTTTGAATTACATTATACCCAGGTATTCTCCAAATAATCAATTACTCTGTTCAACTATAGGAGTGAATGTCAATCTCCTCATGACCTCTCTGGATTTTTCTAGAAAATAATTGATTAAAAACTATTTCTTCTCATTCATTACATCCATGGTTGCAGAAAAATTAGCCATTAGTTTATTTATTTTGTTTGCCTTAGTTTTTGCATTACCTAGAGGTTCATAATCTTTATCAAAACAATGAATAAATTCTAGAACTCTAGAGAAAACTCTCCATTTTCCCTTCTTAATCTCCTACTCTTGCAAAGAGAACTCATTCCTTATTATATCTTTAGGGAAATAAGGCTCATGCTTGATGGTACCAAATTTAGCCCTTGATTTAAAAAGATTATTGTAAAATCCCTCAGAATCAAAAAAATGAGGATGAGACATAGCCATTTTGTATTGATCTAAGAATTTATACAAGGAAAAACATCCATCTTTTGTGATCACTAATTGGTGAACTACAGTGCAAGTAGGGAAAATTGAGCCTCTGTTTCTTCTTACCAAATATGCTTTCTCCAACCCTCCTAGTTGCCACAATATTTCAGCTATTCCTACTTTTAAAGGCACCTAGTAGGGTAGTACATGAGGAATTCCTCAGAAACCATAAACCCTAAAAAATATTGAAACAGGGAATGGTATAATATCAGCCCAATTGTATGACACTTTTAAATTAGAGGGATTATCCATTGGTCTGACAAAATTCAATAATGCCCTAGGGATTCTGGGATTGTCCCTTAATAGGAAGCTTCTCAATTTGGAGGTAAAATATCATTCAAATCTAAAAAAACTAGCATTTTTAGCATCCCTAGTCATATCAACACTCCACAACTAGACTGGTATAGCTTCCCCTTCTTTTTCTCTATTTAAAACCATTTCCTTCCCAAAATATGTTGCACCTATAAATAAGAACATATGCATCAGTAATGAGTAGCGGTCAAAAGTATTTTCTACCTTGCTTTTGGCAACTCCAACTAGCCTTTCATGGATTTCTTCTACTATGTAAGATGCAAAATAAAAAATAATATCCACACTAGAAAAGAAATATGAGCCATCATATACATAAAATGTATTGGCATAAACTTCTGCTCATCCTCGCCAAAAATCCTACATAAAGTCATGTATATTTCTACAGCCTAGGAAGTGAAAATTTTCTTCTTAAAAGGTTCCCTAGTAGATGTTGTGACCATTAAAAAGTTCCCACTTGAGCCTATGTGTGCCCTCGGTGCACCCTGCCTAATCTTATCCCTATTGGACAGGTATTCCTTTTCCAGTCTTGGCAAGACAATGTGTATATGATAATCTAAAAATGATTCTAGGCCAAAAACTTCCCTAATCTCCTTAGCATTAATACTCAATAAACACTCCCCATCCAATCTTCTTACAATTTTGGCCATAGAGTCATAATTTTGGGCAATGGCCATGAGTAAATCAACATCCACAAATACACTAGGGACCACTAGTTTCCCTAAATTAAAATTCCAAATGTTTGCATGGGGGGCGAATAAGTTTCTTTCTAAGAATGACCTTTTAAAAAGGAAAAGCCCTAATTTGGTAGTAATTGCATCCATAAGCCAATTTCCTTTATCATGTAAACCATCTGCTATCTTGAGCCTAGGGTTTAAAGGAATTAACTTTTTCACCTAGGCTAACTCATTGGTAGACTCAGGTAATAATTAAAGAAAGTCATCATGTATATTTTTGCTAGCATAATCTACCTAACTCAAGAATGCTTTCTTTGGAGGCATGGTGGACACAAATCACAAAATACTAGAATACTTTTGATATGTACTGACCTAAGAAACTTACTTGGCTCTTCATACTTTTATTATTGCAATCCTATAACACACTGAAATTCCTAATTACACAAAGCACAATTCCTTAATAGCGTCGAGCTCTTTGGAAATCTGAAAAAAAATTCACGTATGAAAGAAATGGTGAAATCTTTCTAATATACTCTATTTCTAGTTTGTGTGGGAGCTTTCAATCTTCATAAATGAACTACATGGAGAACTAGGTGGCATCACCTTCTATTTTGAAAATATGCTGTCAATTTTTGAAAAAAATTGATGATCTAGGAAAAAAATCATAAATGACTCAACTTCCACTTGCTGAGTTGGCAGTCAATCCAATAAAAATCCTTCACATACCCATTTCTCTCTACTGTTGGTAGTTCATTTTGGACCCACTGGCAATCACGAACACATGTTGCCTTGTCGTTATGTTGCTATGCATAATCCACGAGCAACTTCTTGATGCAATATAATGACTATCATTGATTCATTCCTAATCTAACAATGTGTATTTCACAAGTGCTTTAGTGTGACTATGGTGGGGCCTTTTTATTTTACTTTGGTTGCCATGTTGCTACCATTAAAGATTGAACAATTTCTTATAGTGACTCAATGCCTACTATAGATGTGTTTTTATTTGACAGTTTCCATTTACATATCTCATCATTCTAAATGTAATTCCACATAACATATGACACAACACTATTTTGACATCCTGGTAAATTATATAATATTTACCCCCTTTTGCAATATTCAATAAAATCATGTTCTGCCATGTTTGGTCTTTTTTGGGAAGGTGCTATGTCACTATTGGTATAAAACATGGGTTTTCCAGTAGTGACAAAGTGACTACCACATTTTTAAAAATAATTTGACACACAAAATATGCACTTTCTTAATGTTGGTACCATATTAATTGTTGCAAATGTATCAAGATGATTACGTAGCTTATTGCTAATGAGAGAACTTTTTGACACCCACTTTTCAATATAAACCATTATCATGTTCCACTTTTCCTAGTAGGGTGCTATGTCACTACCAGTTGAATTCCTTCATATTCTGGTGGCAACATAGTGACCACCTTAAAACTTTACAAAACTCTAGTGCTAAGAAATACCACACGTTTCTACCTTTATCACTACATTTAATGCTTCTGACCATGCATCATAATCACACAACCATATTAATAACATAAACATTTTATGGTGCTCATCCCTTTTTTTGATTTCACCTTTTTTCACTTTCCTGAGAAGGTGCTATCTTTCCATTGGTGAGATTCTTGCATTTTTCAGTTGTGACATAGCAACCTATGGGATTTCACAAAAATTGGTAACAAAAAATGGAGCATATTCTAGCTAGTCCCCTTTTCTGATATGTGAAATCTCTAACATCCAGTTACATCGCCACAAATTTGAAAAATAATTAAAAACCCAGCACTAGAATTTCAAAACTTCACCTCACCATCTTTTTGTTTCATGATGGTCTCCATGTCGCATAGGATAAAGTCCTTGCAGTTTTTTATAGTGACATGATGACCACCATAGATCTAAAGAGATCTGACAGTAGAAGCAATTTTGGGAAAATGAAACCAAAAAGGAAGAATTTAAAAGGTCTCCCAAAAGAATATACCATTTTCAAAAATGATTCGCCCACTTAGAATTTTCAAAATAAAAGCACACAACCTAACAAGTCTACTTAGGGAAAAAAAATTAATTTAATAGGGTTCTACCTAGAGCTAGCCATCTTTGTAAAAGGTCAAACCCTAACTTGCATGATTTATACAAGTCTATCTAATTTTGCAAACTTATTTTGTGGGAAAAATTTGCACTGTGGAAAATCAGACCATCAATATGGATGCTTTAGATCATTGGAACTAAGCCATCAAATAGAAAATGAAGAAAAGATCATGTCCCTAGTCCTTGCTTCTCTAGTTGAAAGAGACATCAACAAGTTGCTCCAAGAGACATGATAAAGAAAAATAAAAAAAAACAAATAAAATATTAGCTTACCCCAAACAAGTATGGATGTCATCATTTTCAGTTCATTTTCTACATTATAGCATTGATGTCAAGTGTCAATGTTCAAAATATATATGAAAGAAATCTCTTTAGTAGGGTGACAACATTAGACAAACTTAGTTAGAAAAACTAATGATTGAATTCAAAGAGGAATCTTCAATAAGAATAACCTTAGTAGAAAAATGAGTGGCAGTAGACAAACACAATTAGGACAACTAGTGACTAATGTGAGAGAGATCTTCTATGAGAGGAATCTCAAGAATGACACTAGCAATAGTAGGTAGACACAGTTAGGACAACTGGTGACTGACACATGAGAGATCTTCCATGAGAGGAATCTCAAAAGTGACACAAGTGACAATAGGCAGATGTAGTTAGAACAATTGGTGGTTGACACAAGAGATCTTCCATGAGAGCAATCTCAAAACTGACATGAATGATAGTAGACAGATGTAGTTAGAACAACTAGTGACTAACACTAAAGAGATTTCTATGACATTGTACAGTGTTACCCCTGAGTTATGATAAGATTCAATCCATGGATATGTGAGTAAAAGCAATAAAGTAAAGTAGGAAAGAAATTGTACAAGAGCTAGAAGATGTGCTGCAAGATGTAGCATTCCTTCTTGGAAAAAATTCTTTTTTTGGCCACCATGATGCCTGTTTGCCAGGTTTTCATTGATGGCATTTTTTTTCTTCTTTTTTTTTGATCTTTTTTTGGTACTACAAAGGTACCTATTCCTAGGTTTTCACCAAGATAATGATTTTTTTAGGACATTTCATAGTTTCTGGGCTTTTTTTAGTTCTTTTAAGTATATACAAAGAACTTTTGGAATCAAATCACCTAGAGAATTGCTTCAGATGGAAAGTGTTGATGGGCTTCTTGAGCACCTCTCCCTTGGCTATAGAAATTTGGTAAGCACTAGATCCAAACATTGTAATAACTATGTATAGACCAAGCTAGTTGGGCTTGAACTTCCCTTTTTGTACCCATTGTTGCTAATTCTTAAGGTTTCCTTTTAGAATGAGATCACCCTATTGGAAGTCATGTGGCTTAACTTTCTTATTGTAGCTTTCATACATACACTACTAATAAGCACAAAGATGATCACATGCCACTTGCCAATGTTCATCTAACAATTCTAGCTCTTGAAGCCAAGATATTCTATAGTCATCATCAATAATGAGGCCCTTCATGGAGATTCTCAAAGTAGGAATCTCAACCTCAATTAGAAGCACAACATCCTTTCCATCTACCAAAGTAAATGGCATTGTATTGATTGGAGTTCTAATACTAGTTCTACAAGCCCATAAAGCTGGATTAATCTAAAAGTGTCAGACCCTTCTAGATTTCTTAACTGTGTGATGTAAGATCTTAAGGATCACCTTGTTGGATGCCTTTGCTTGACCATTACCCTAGGGGTAATAAATAGAAGACCAATGTTGCAAGATTTTGAACTTTTTGTACAACTCCTTAATATCCTTGTTTTTAAACTATCCTCCATTATCAATAATGATGGAGGAAGGTATGCCATACCTACATATGATGCAATTTATAATTAATAGAGCTACAATTTTTCCATTTTCTATAGAGACAAGGATTGGCTCCACCCACTTAGTGAAGTAGTTTGTAGCTGTAATGATGAACTTGTGTCCATTTGAAGAAGACAAATAAATTTGACCCACAGGATCAAAGGACCATTGTAGCAATGGCCACAGTTAAATAGATGGAATTAACTCCCTAGCTGGACCATGAATCATATCTCCATGGAGCTGGGATTTTTTGTAGGACTTGGGGTATTTAATTTTCTCTTACTCCATATTTAGCTAATAGTAACTACCTCTAATAAGTTTACAAGCTAGTGCCAAGCCATTAGAGTGAGATCCAAAAATGCCTTTGTGTACACCAATTAATACACATTTGGCCTCATTGGGTTTTAGAAAGCTAAGGAGTGTTCTATTGAGACCTCTCCTAAACAAGTCGTCAGGAATAATAACATACCATGAAGCATTGCGGATAAGATGATGTTTTTCATTCTAGGTTAGATTGTCCAAGATGGTTTGGTCATGTAGATAAGAGTATATATGGTGGTAGTGGGATGAGTCATTTCATACAAGACAATAGATCATCTGAGATTTAGGAGAATTATAGGTAGGTAGAGTAACATTTCCACTAGGAACTCATGTCAGAGATCATTCTCTGGGATTTGTAACATGGAAGCAAGAGTAGCCATTGCATTAGCTAGTTTGCTGTCTGCCCAAGGAATTTGTTGAAAAGTGATATGAGAAAAGTATTTCTTCAAGTCATCCACCATGTGTTTCTAAGGGATCAATTTCTCATCCTTTTTCTGATACACATCATTGACCTGGTTAATTATGAGTTGTGAATCACCAAAGATATTTAATTCATCCACTCTCTATTCAACTGCAACATTAATGCCATTAACGAGGGCTTCATATTCTGCAATATCGTTTATACAAGGAGACAAAATCTTGTATGCCTTAGGCAGTGAATACCTCTATGGTGTTATGAATAAGAGCCCAACACTAGATCCCAGTTTGTGAAGAAACCATCAAAGAACATCACCAAAGTTTTTAGTGTGAGCATTAGAATTGACTCATCAGGGAAGTCAATGTTTAGTGGAAGAAGACTCTGCATTGGTTCTTTTGCTAATTGATCATTGATTACTTATCCTTTGATAGCCTTTCTTCCAACATATTAAATGTCAAACTCACTTAAGATCATGCCACACTTAGCTAACCTTATTGTTGAAGATGCTTTGCTGAGTAAGTACTTAAGTGGGTGAATTTTAGCAACTATTCACATAGAATGAGAGAGCATGTAGTGTCTCTGTTAGTCTAAATAATTATTATTAACACTTTACTTATGTTTACTTAGGATAAATGCATTATTTTTTCTTAGGTTGGACACCTAGGAGTTTGTGTACTCATATGAGTTGTCTTGTTTATAACACATGAGTAAGCAACTCTAATTTAGCACACGGTGTCTACATCACTGGAGTTTGCAAAATCAACTAAGTTGTCATGTTGACAAAATAATAGTTCAAACTCTCAACTTAGCACATGGTGTCTGCAACATAATTTTATGTGACACACCTTTGTAGGCTTATCCTCTCATCATCGCACTAACTCATATGCTTAATGGAGGATAACCCATTCCTAGTGGACATGTGCTTAGTTCTGAGGCTTATCATATGGCTAATTTGTAGACATTATAGATGCATCATAGAGGCCTTTACATACAGGCACTATTAAATATTGTGCCCCCTGCCAAATATTTGAATTTTAAATACTTACCTGCCCAACGGTCACTTATTATATTTCTTTCCCTGCACTGTTTAATGTTTCTGTGGGCCTGCAAGTCCGCATCGTTGGATCAAGATAGATCAACGGTTGGCGCTATCTCACTATGGGAAGTTGTACGATCCTTTGCCATAGCAACATAGCACCTTTTGGCTACGTGTTAGGTGGGTCCTCCCTTTTACCTTGTTGTTTCTCTGGCATCAAGTTTTGTTCCATCCATGATGGGCACTATGGCGCTATCAAAAATCTGTATTCCTCATCATTAGCGACATAGTGCCCAGACAGAAAGCATTACTGCAGAAACGTTAGAAGGAAGGTGGGTCCCAAGTATGCCCCATTAGATATTAGTGATGAGGATTTGTCAGACACGGTGGCAGTTGATCAATCTTTTCATTGGCTAAGCTATGACTATGTAGAATGTAGGCACTGCAAGGACTTTTCAGACAGGTTGGCACATGGCCAGTTCTCATTGGTTGGTACACTGATAGATCGAATCTATCTTGCTCACTGCCAGATCTAAAAAAATAATGATGGGCACAATCTCACTATGGGAAGTTGCTCGGAGGACATCCATAGCAACATAGCACCCCAATGACGCATAGCACAGATGACATCATGAACCCCCTTTCCCAAAGTAATATTATGGCTCATCCTCAGTGGTAGTTGCCAGGTGTGCTAAGCTGGTTCATGGGCCCAGAAGTTTTAAAGGCAAAAGCACAGTAATACGAGGAGTCTTCACGATTGTCAGATTAGTCTAAATTGATGGTAGGGGCTATATTGCTATGAAAAGTTGCGAGGATGTTACCCATAGCAACATAGCACCATTGTGCCATGTGGATTAGTGGGACCAAGTCTCGCCAAGATGAGGATTCCAGGTGGTTGCCAAGTGTTTCATGGGCCAAAATTTTTTAAGGGAAAAGCACAATAATATAGCGAGTCTTCACGATTGTCAGATCTAAGGAAATCGATGGTAGGCGCTATCTTGCTATGGAAAGCTACGAGGATATTACCCATAGTGACATAGCGCTATTGTGCCACATGGATCAGTGGGGCCAAGTCTTGCCAAGATGGGATGCCAGGTTGTGCTAGGTGGTTGCCAAGTGTTGCATGGGCCCAGAAGTTTTAAAGTTAGAGTGTAGTAATATGGCGAGTCTTCATGATTGTCAGATCAAGGAAGATCAACAGTTGGTGCTATCTCACTATGGGAAATTTCTCGGAGGATACCCATAGTGACATAGTGCCTCAGTGACACGTGTTCAAGTGGGTTCGATGAAGGCATTAATAGTTAGCAGCTGGCAGTTAAGGTGACTATCACGGTTAGGGTTGCAAGGATGGTGCAGTTAGTAATGAAAAGAGATGGTCAGCTATGTAAGACTCCTATGAGGTGGCAAGATAAAAGGAGGTTATTGGCTGATGTAGCCTATTTTGGATGCATATTTTAGTTGACTTGCTGACCTTGCTGATTCAAGTGCTAAGGAATGATAAGAAATCAAGGTTTTTTGTGAATGTGATCTTCATGATCAATTCCAACTACCCGAAGTGAATGTAAAGCATGAAAAGACACTCTACCACCCCCCCCACCCCCCGGATCTAATCTATCTACTTGGTCAAAGCATAGTTATAGCACTACCTCTATCTTCTCAAGGCCCTCTTTCAGCCATTGGTACGAAAGTGCAAGAACTCCTTGCCTCTTACTGGTGTTTTGTAGAGATCTATGATATGCATGACTATATCTCCTTGGCCTATGAATGATAATATAAGTGAATCTCTCCTTCCTTGTGTCATTCATCTTGGTCTTCTGATCTACATGTGATTATTAGATTAAAGCAAGTCTGAATGTATATATCCTTAGATTCATTCTAGTTCAAAAGTGCATATATGGACAAAGATTGGTCTGAACACTCTATTTTAGTGCATCACCTCTTTAGATTAGATTAGGTAGATTTTCTTTCATGCTCTTCTCCCTTTTCCTCTCTAAGAGTAGTTAGGTGCATCCTGATAGTAAGAGGAAGCCAACCTTCTCTAGAGACTCAACCTCAAAGTTAAGGTCCCACAGCTTAGAGGTTGTTTCCATGTTTCACTAGGTTTTTCGCATGCATAGGCTTTGGACAACGGTGCAAACCTAAGTGACAAAAGTTTTTGGCATGCCTAGTGGGACAAACTTTTCAGAAAACTTCAAGCCTACTGGTGTCAAAAGGGAAGGTTTCAAGATCAATATTGAGGAGATAGTACTGGCTTTGGTGGTTAAACCTTCAAGAGGCCCATTCTTCAAAGTACTTGGTGACTCTAAGCTTCAAGTACATATCTGGTTCCAGACCAAAGTTGATTCATGCCTAGAGCTGAAACAAGGGCATCTTCTAGAGGTAAGTTTCAGTATCAAGAGCTTTCATTTTCAAACCCTAGAAGAAGGAAGACTAGAATATCTTTTTCACCTGTTAGGAGTGCAATAGTAAGAAATATACCTACAAGATCTATCTCTACTCCTCCTGCTATTAGATCTTAGCCTAGACTACCATCAATACATATCAATAGATCACTTGTCTACATGGCATTGCCTAGAGCTCATACTTTTGCCACCTTTAATGGTGGGAGCCCTCTCCTATTAGCCCAATGACATGACATACCAATAGCTTCCCTCAAAAGTATACCAAAGTTTATAGGTGAAACTTCTATCTCTCCCTCAGAACACATTCAAGAGGTTGCAAATGTCTGTAATATCCATGGTATTATAGAGGATGATGTTGCAGTTAGGCTCCTAGCCTCATCCTTGAAAGGAAAAGCAGTACAATGGTATAGAGGTTTAGCTCATGGTTCTATAATAGATTGGGATGGATTAGGAGTAGGATTGTGCAAACATTTTGACGATAAAAGTGACTATTTGTCACTTTTAGACCAGTTGACTACTATAAAAAGAGCCCCCCATGAATGTATGATTGATTTTAATTATAGATTTCAAAAGATATGGGATAGAATACCTACTTCAATAAAGTCTACCCCTAGTAATGCCTTCTTGCATTACCTTTACACTTTTAATAGTGATATTGCCACTACAATCTAAACTATTGGAGGAGATACCTTGCCTAATGCTTATGACATAGCAATAAGGGAAGAAAATATATTGATACAAAGAGGTAAGTTAGCTCCAAGGCCTCCTATGCCTTTCTTCCCTGATGTTCCAAATCATCAACCAACAATGGCTCCTCTTCCCACAACTTCTACATCACAATCCCTTATCCCAGTCCCTTAAGCTTCCACATATTCAAATGGAATAGATGAAATCAAAGAGATGATGCAATCTCTGATGTAGAACATGGATAAAAGAGAAAAGAACCTAGAGAAAAGATGCAAGATCATGGGAAGAAGCTGGAGGATAACTCCTCTATGATGCAGAAAGTAAGCAACAAGGTGGTGACTTTAGAAAGACAACAAGCTCAAGGTAGTAAGCCTCATCAATTGCAATATCAAACTCCAAGCAATGGTAGGCCTCCAAATCCTAATCATGGAAAAATTCTTCTGATCAGAGTAGGCAAGGTGGCCATGCTTCAACCTCAAATGTGAACCAAAGTAGGGACATAGTCCCTCAAAACAGTTATGCCATGTGGATTAGTGTGGCCATGTCTCCCCAAGATGAGGATGCCAGGTTATGCCAAGTGGTTGCCAAGTGTTTCATGGGCCCAAAAGTTTTAAGGGAAAAGTGTAGTAATACAGCGAGTCTTCACGATCATTAGATCTAAGGAAATTGATGGTAGGTGCTATCTCGCTATGGAAAGCTACGAGGATATTACCCATAGTGACATAGCACCATTGTGCCACGTGGATCAATGGGGTCAGGTCTCACCAAGATTGAATGTCAGGTTGTGCCAGGTGGTTGCCAAGTGTTTCATGGGCCCAAAAGTTTTAAAGTTAGAGTGCAGTAATATGGTGAGTCTTCACGATCGTCAGATCAAGGAAGATCAACAGTTGGTGCTATCTCACTATAAGAAATTGCTTGAAGGATACCCATAGTGACATAGCACCTTGGTGACATGTGTCTAAGTGGGTTCGGTGAAGGAATTGATGGTTAGCGACTGGCAGTTAATGTGACTGTCGCGGTTAGGGTTGCAAGGATGGTGTAGTTAGTAATGAAAAGAGATGGTCAACCATGTAAGACTCCTACGAGGTGGCAAGATAAAAGGAGGTTATTGGCCCATCTAGCCCATTTTGGATGCAGAGTTTAGTTGACTTGCTGACCCTGCTGATTCAGGTGCTCAGGAATGATAAGAAATCGATGTTTTTTGTGAATTTGATCTTCATAATCAATTACAACTACCCAAAGTGAATGTAAAGCATGCAAAGACACTCTACCCCCTCGATCTAATCTATCTACTTGGTCAGAGCATAGTTATAGCACCACCTCTATCTTCTCAAGGCCCTATTTTAGTTAACAATTAGATTTTATGGTACCAAAAGCTATACTTAGATCACATTTCTTCAGATCCCCATGATTGTTCTTGACAGAGCCTTGATGGAAGTGGTTGCAGGATAGTTTTGGAGGGAAAATCTCAGTTATGCCTGAACTATAAAGGCAATTTTTGTGAATTTTGTAAGGGTCGACCTTTCTCTGTTTTCTTTGTTATTGCTCTACAAGTTCTCAGTGTAAATTCCCCTGTGCATCTAAACTACATGATTTTCTATCTTATCTCTTTCAGCCATTGGTACAAAAGTGCAAGAACTCCTTGCCTCTTACTAGTGTTTTGTAGAGATATATGATCTGCATGATTGTATCTCCTTGGCCTATGAATGATAATATAAGTGAATCTCTCCTTCCTTGTGTCATTCATCTTGGTCTTCTAATCTATATGTGATTATTAGATTAAAGCAAGTTTGAATGTGTATATCCTTAGATTCATTCTGGTTCAAAAGTGCATATATGGGTAGAGATTGGTCTGACCACTCTATTTTGGTGCATCACCTCTTTAGATTAGATCAGGTAGATTTTTTTTCATGCTCTACTTCTCCCTTTTCCTCTCCAAGAGTAGTTAGGTGCATCCTGATAGTAAGAGGAAGCCAACCTTCTCTGGAGACTCAACCTCACAATTCAAGTCCCACAGCTTGGAGATTGTTTCCATGTTTCACTAGGTTGTCTTCATGCATAGGCTTTGCACAAGGGTGCAAACCTAAGTGACAAGAGGCACCTCTAGTGTACTATACACATATCAATCAATGAATTAAATAACATATTGTTATTCTGATCATACTCTATTGGCCTTTTGTGCTAGTTATTGTGCTTTTTGGTCTTGGGTGAATTTTTCCCTAAGAAAAATTCTTACATGGTATTAGAGCTATACCAAATTCTTACATGTTATTAGAGCCATAGAGGCATCATTTAATTGCCATTGGAGACCAATGTTGCTTCACCTCTCTAAGGACACCTTGATTCAGGTCTAGAGTATCCATAGTTATTGGGAGCATCTAGAGCCAAAGTGGATGTCACCATTGCATCTGGAGCATTAATTCAGTGAAAATTGACTATAAATTCACCTATATTGTGCCATATTCAATTTTGAAGTAAAAATTTTTGCAAATTGGAACCTAAAGTCTCGATTTTCAAATTTGGTATGATCATTTCAGATTTTTGAATTTAACTTTCAGATCCACATATTTTTCAGATCTACATATTTTATCTAAATTTTTTTTGGCCATCAGGCTAGTAGGAGAGAATTTTCACAGGACAAAATTGGTGCTTGCTGGTGCAAATCAAATATTGGCATCATATTCAAAAGGTCAAAAAACCCCCAAATTCACTTTTTTTTCACCAAAATCAAACATCTAAGGTGAAATCTAGAGTCATTTTATTTTTGGAGGCACAATGACGATGATTCAGAAAAATAATTACAGAGGTGATTTTCAAATAGTGATATATCCCTCATACGGACTCCTTTTTTCAAGCAATTTTTTTTTGTTTTGGGGTAGAATATCATGATCTACACATTGGTGTAGGATGTTTGAGCTCTCTATTCCTAAATTTTTCTACAAATCACAGATCCTAATTTTTGTAACTTTAAATGCTTAGTATATGCTGATCTAGACTCCAAATTAGGTTTTATTTTTTTGAAAGTGCATACATTTTTGTCTATTTAAAAAAATCAAAAGTCCGCTAAGGTCAAAATTGAGAAAGTGGCCCATTGTAATTGCACTACCTATAAAGTGCCAAATCATGCTTTGCGGGGGGTGGGGGTTGATTGGTTATTCTATATTTTGGGGCTGCATACATTCATTGATCAAATGGAGGAGTTTTGTTCCCCATGTCCCATGTCTGGGTGGTCTTAGACCAAGGTTGACAAAAAGGAACTATAAAAAATGGAGTGCCTTACTCATTGATCACATAAGGAGAGAACATCGAGAAGTATTTTCTTATTTATGTTCCAATGAACTAATTTATTCCATTGATTAGATAATTGATCTGCCACCTATTAATAGACTTTTGGATATCATTTATTTTAGTATCAATTCTAATTTCTATAAAGTCATTGACAAGTTATGGTATCCTTATGATATTTGGATGTGTCTTTGGGAAGGATATGGAGATCCATTAGTTCCTCCCTTTCCAAAGGACACTGTATCTTTAGTCGCTTCAGTAATGGTTCCTCCAATTCTAGATGAGATCACCCTCTTGGTGCTCCTATGATCCAGATCCAATATTAAATGCTCCTAATTCAGTGCAGCAGGTATTGCCATGTCTTCCTACTTCAACTTCATGGGATGAGTTCCTTCTAGACATTGTAGGTCTATTTATGGAGTCTCACATTGAAGATGTGGGAGACATCATCAAAGACATTAATCTTCTCTTTGTTGAGGAGACTTCTTCACTAGTTGTGAGGTTCCACTCTAACCCTCAACTACTTGATTGTTCTGACATGATTGTGGATTATTTACAATAGATGGAGAAGGATTCTTTCACTTATGAGGAGACATATTAGTTTCTAGAGATTGTATACCTATTTCATCAGACATCATATTTTCTGAGGATTATTTCTATTAGTTGGGAAGCATTCTCTACAACACCTATGGCACCATTTCTTCCTACAAGGAGGACCATCATTCAGCTTTCATGGTGTAGCTTCTTCACTCATCAAGGAGCTTCCATCATGGGTGTACATACATCATTGAGGGAAGGAAAAATTGCTTCTCTTCTATTATCTTCCTATCATGATGCTTCATTGTCTTTGGAGGTTGATTCAACTTCATACATGGACATGTTTCCTTGTTTGCCACATTATTTTAGGCATCCACTAGATTGGTTTGTGGCATCTACATTCATGAAGGACTTGTCAACATATGAGAAAAATTTAGAGGTAGCATCCACACCATACTACTTTTGGATCCCTGTTCCATCTTCCTATCCATAGTGGGAAGCATAGTTGCACCTATACTTGGTGTATCTTCTTCCTAAAGGGAGAAATGTTGTTTGTTGGCATTGGATTTTCTTCTATCTTCAGACACTTATGAGATCCTTCAATAAGGGGGGAATTTTATTGTGGGATTCTCTATTGTATATGCCTTATGTATGTCATAATGGGGGGAGGGTCGTTCTTGATTACTCCATCCATACATGCATCTTTATTTATTGTAATTTTCTCTCTAGTTGGGGGAGGATTTTTCCCCATGAGGTTTTCCCTCTTTCCTTGATTGCAAAGAGATTTCATTGTGTTTCAGTATTGCTTTTGTACTTAGGTACCTAACATGGCCTAGTAGTTGGGACCCATTATGCATTTCATCATATCTTTTATGAGCTTAAGTGCATTCTCCTAAGTTGCACTTAATGGGGGGTGTTAGTGTAAATAATTATTATTTACACTTTACTTATGTTTACTTAGGATAAATGCATTATTTTTTCTTAGGTTAGACACCTAGGAGTTTGTAGCATCACATTCCAATAGAAGAGTCCCCATGCACAAGTGAGAGTAGTCTTTTCTTAATCTTCTGGTACAATTTTGATTTGATTATAACCAAAAAACTATCCACGAGTGAGTACATTTCATATCCTATTGTCATATCCACTATGATATCAATGTTGTGGAGTGGAAAATCATCCTTTAGACATGCTAAGTTTAGATCTCATAAATCTATATAGACTCTAATAGATTTTTCATGTTTGGAGACTAGAACAATGTTGGAAATCCATTTAGTATAATCAATAGCATGAATGAAATCAGATTTTAGAAGCTTTTTGAGTTCAACTTTGACAAGTAATGCAACATGAGGGTGCATTTATCTAAGTTTTTGTTTCACTGGTTTAACTCTTGGTACAATAGATAAATGATGCATTATGAGATTAGGATCCAAGCTTGGCATGTCTGAGTATGTCCATGCAAAATTTATCTTTTCCTCTTGGAATAAGGCAATGAATTTCTCTGGAGATAGCAACTATGCACAATGTATCATGTGAGGTTGTTCCTCTATTCCCAAGTTGATTGACTATGTCAGTTCTATCAAAATTTATGATCTTTCCTAGAAATGAATAGGAAGTGCATCAAATATCTCATCCATAGGTGCCTCAAAGAGGTTTTCACATTTGGAAATGTCTTATATTTTTACTATTTTAGGTTCTATTATGGCCACAATGTGGTTTTCACCATTGGACCTTTTATTTCTTTTCTTTTTGATTGTGTGACCGAGATATTTGATGTTAGCTTCAGTCATGTTGATGCTTTGTTTAGTCATGCAAGACATCATAGGTTTGATAGTGTTTACGTAATAGGCAAGAACATAGTCATTCTAGAATATAGGGACTTCATTAGATGTATTCGAATTCCAGTCTATGAGCTTAGGATAGGTGAGTGAAAGAGATATGGTTGGTTTGATAGAATTCACAATATAATCATCAAATTCTTGGACAAGCAATTTTGAGACCTAGAGTGACTTCATTCACAAGTGTGTTTCAATATCTTTGAGTTCTAACACCATTAATTGAAGACTCAATGACACTAGTTGGATAAGACTCATCTGACCTAACCCTAGATGATTCACCTACTTCAAGCTGATTTTCATAGACATGTACTTGATCTATATCTTTGTCTATAATTACTTCTAAGAGAGATTCAAATTCATACTCTTGAGAATCTATGCTACATGAGGATAAACTATAGAATTTCCCAATAGTGATAGGGAAAAATTATCCTTTATCATCTAGATTTTTACAAATTTTCTCAATGACAAAAGCATAACTAGACTATCCTTGTTCTTGTTGAATACAAGGAGAATCAACAATGTTTTTAGAAGAATCACTATCAGTATCTATGGTGTTGACACGTGGTACCAAATCATTTGGTTCTGAAAAGAATTTAGCAAGATCAGCAAGAAGGGGATATGGATAAGGATCCTCATCATCAACATTGTCCTCATGGTTAGATGACTTAGCTTGTGGCTTTGGTTAGATGAACTTTTAGGTTCTGGTATAAATTTTTTAGTCCCTAGATGGAAGGAAATATTCTTGAAGCCTAGGCCAGATGTATCTCAAGATCTTCTAGCTATCACTTTGATAGGATCAATCAAACCATTTTTATTGCATCCAATCAGACTATTCCCCTTGTAGCTAAAGCATTTCATGAGTTTGAAACCTATACCATACTTTTTAGGAGTAATTTCATGAGACTATTGTGTGAGGTCAATTAGAGCTTCCTCTTTTTATGTCCATGCAGCAATGGCTCTGTTTTTATCTTCCCCTTTGAGAGGTATCGTTTCTTTAACAAAAGCACCATTATACTTAGTTTGAGGTTTCAGCACAAAAGGTATCTTTTCTTTAGATGGTCTCCCATAATGATGGGGAGACTTAGGAAGAGATGTCAAAGATAGAACTAGTTCTATGTGATATTCACCCATTCTAGTTTCTTGAACTTAAATGATTGCTCGATTTGTTTCAGCTTATTATCATGATGGTGTATAGACTCCCTATTAGTAGGTACAAAGCTTTTAGCAAATTTCAGCATGTTACAAGTATAGCTAGTATTTATAGGTATGGTGACTTCAGAGCCATGAAATGGAAACTTTATGCATTGATGGTAAGTGGAGGGCACATCTCACATTTCATGTATCCATGGTCTTCCTAGTAGGATATTTTACACTAATAAAATGTCAAGGACTTGAAAAGTTACATCCCTTTCTACAGGACCAACTTGGAGAGGCAATACAACAAGACCCAAAGATTTACACTCAACTTCATCATATGCTTTGATGGTCATTTTTTGACAAGGATCAATGGACTCTTTAGAATAGCCCAATTTTCTAAGCAAATTAGCAGAGACAATGTTTAAACCAACTATTTAGAATAGCCCAATTATCTGAGTAGAGTAGCAGAGACAATGCTTAAACCAACTCTATTATCAATGAGCACACAACAAACATGTTTCTGGTGTATCATGACTTCAATGTGTAGTAGTTGGTTATATGGATGCCTTGGTGAATTTTCCTCCTCCTCAAAGAAGGACATATAGTAAGGTGAGGTCAGATGACCTACCATATATTCCAACCTATCAAGATCAAGATCTTGAGGTACATTTTCCTTAGTAAGGGCTTTGTTGAGAATCTTCCTATGAGCAAGCGAGATTTTGAGAAATTCAAAGATCATTATTTAAGCTTTTTTTTTTTTGTAATCAATGAAGGATATTGTAGCTAGTAGCCATAGATGATGTTGTAACATTTGAACCTTTGCTAGATGGACCAACAAGAGGTTTTTCTTTGTGTTGTTAACTCTAGAGCAGAAGGCACAAGGTCTTTGAGTACTATCTTGCCATGGGAATGTGTAAGAATGTTGGCACAAGATTATGATAGTTTTTTGTTAGATGTATTGGATGTAGGGCCCCTTAAGACAAATGATGTCTTAGTTTTAGTTTTGTCTTGTTCTCCCTTGATAGTGATAATGTCACAATACTCAAAATGCACTAGTTAAAACATGTGGACTATCTCATCATCATTAGAGTACATATAGTTGAGCTTGTTATGAGAATTTTTCTTTGAGTTTTCTCCCATTTCATAGTGTGGGAATGGATCCTTGAAAGCCTTTTGATTTGTGTTCTTGTTATGTACATCCACAACAATGTCACCATTGTCAATTAAGTCTTGAAATTTGTATTGCAAGTTGATGCAATTGCTAGTTTTGTGACCTTTTTTCTAGTGGTATTTGCAAAATGCATTTTCATTCCACCATGGGGGTCATGATTGTGGATCATATGGATGAAAGTTATGCAATGAAGAAATGAGCTTGTTTTGTAGCAAGGTCTTATAAGCCACATCCAAAGGTTCACCAAGAGGTGTATATTCTTTTTTTTGGCATGTAACCCAAGATGAGTTCTTTGGCTTGTTTCCAAACATCTTGTTATTAGAAGGAGATTTATTAATGTTCTTAAATGCTTTGATAATATCTGTAAGATTGAAAGCTACCTTAGCAATCTTAGGAGTAATTTTTTTAATGACTCCATCATACACCACCTCTCAAATCTTGTTCACATACTTAGATTTGTCCTTATTAGAGGTTGATCCTTGTTTGGTGTCCTTTTGAAGGGTTATTTTTCCCTTTTTGACCATGAATTCCTCTATACAAATAGCTTGTTTGACCAGGTCTTCAAAAGTGTGTGGACCTTAAAGTTGAACTTTGTACCCAAAGTCAAGTAAAAGATTACTAAGGAAGATGTCAAGTTTTTTCATTTCAAGAATCTTTTGTGAATATTTGGTGTAAATTTGTCTCCATCTCTAAAGGTATGTGAGGAAAGGTTCCCCAACTTTTTGTTTAAGGTTACAAAAGTCTCATACATTAGCTAGATGTTGTATGTTGTGGTAGTACTATTGAACAAACAAGTTAGCAATCTCACAATTGTGATGGCTAGTCGTTGAGGACTCCATCACATGTATGATGTGAAAGTGCCAACAATGTTGTGGGAGTGATGACTAGCCATTAGAATAGTCCATCACAATATCAACATGTATGTGATAGCAATGTTGTGGGAGCAATGAGTAATAATGAAAATAAGCCATTGCAATTGCAACAACTTGCTATATTGATAAATTATCTAAATGTTTTGATACCAGTAGGAAATTGTGAAAACTATTCCATGGCCCAACCACCTAGACTTCGTCGGAATAGATGCATGAGATATGTGTAATTATGCATAAATTCCATAGACAAGGCATGAAATTCCATCAAATGATCTTGGAGATCAGGAGTTCCAAAGTATTTATTGTACTTGGCTAACTTAACTCATCTTGGAAAAGGAGGCATGTCTATACTCTTGTCAAAAGGAAATTGACAAATAGTGTCTAAGGTGTATGTTTATGTAGGTTTTTCCTTGTCACGCAACATTTGGGCTAACTATTCTTGCATGATCTTTAGTTGTTTTTGCAACTTAGATGTTTCAGTTTCCTCTTCAGGTGTAATGATTGTTTCAACATTAAAGTGATGAGGTAGCTTGTCTCCCTCTTGAGCAAGTTTGAGAAAGTATTTCTCTTTATATTTTTTAGGTTCATTACTCAACAACTTGGCCCACACTTTGTGCTCCTTCACCTCACACCAAATGGTTTCCCATAAGAGATATCGGCTTTGTCATGGAAGTGTTATAAGCACAACCAAGGGAACACATATGGTCAATGTAAAATCTTGAGGTGATTTAGGTAGTCCACTAGGATCAATCCTTGCACCAAGAAGTTGAGCAACAAAATAGGGTAGATACTAACCTAGGGTGTTTAGAAAGGGTTTTCATTCGTAATGTTTCTCTTGCACCCAATTAAGGGACACCTGACCTTGTAGTGGGTAATAGAACTCATGGCCACAAGAGCATCTTAAGAATTCTTACCTAGTGATCTCCCTATGGTCAAAATCTCATAAGTAATCACACTAAGTGAAGGAAAACACTACATCTACCAAAGTTTTGCATCATTGATAGCCTTTAGTTTATAGTGGGTTGGAAGAGTCGGGTATTTTTCTTGTCCCCACTTGGGTCATTCCTCTTAGGTTTTCCAAGAGTGGGCCCTCTAAAGGATTCTAGACTAAACAAGAACTGGATCAACTTTTGCAAGTCAAGATTTCTGATTCACCACAAGGGTGAAGAGCATACTCTCCTATTCCAATCATTTCACCCAAACACACCAAGAAGCTTCAATTATTTGCTTGCTTTAGAAATCCAAAGGTAAGTCAAGATTTTTGATTCACCACAAGGGTGAAGAGTATACTCTCCTATCACCAAAGAATACCAATTACAAGTTTAATGTACCTACAAAAAATGAATAACTAGTAGATGCTACACATCAAACAAAAAAAGAAAGCAAGTTTGGGTTTTTATGTGTTGGGCAGCCTTGCAAGCAAGTGTTAGTAGCCCTTGTGCATTTGAAGCTTTAAGATACATTCTTTTAAAGGAAATTTAGCCAATGTTAATGTTTCAAGATAACACCTTGCCATCATAACTATTAGCTCCACAAGTTAGCTTCAAAAACAATATGCAATCTGTAAACAAAAACCTCTATAAAATAGCTAAGGACCTAAACAACAAGTAAATTCAAGTCAAGCAATAGTTTTTGCTGGAAGACTATCATGCACTACTTCTCAGTATACTCATACGAAAGAATCTTTTTGTGAAATAGTTCTTCCTATGCTAGGCAACAGAACTAACTATGCTAAGGTTATAGTTTTTAGTATATCCGTGTGACACTATTTACAAAAAAGTATTGCCTGATAGTTATAAGAATTGTCGTATGAAACTGGAAAAATGTTGCCCAAAATTTGCGAGTAAAAAAACAAGGACAGTGTAGATAGAAAACAAAAAGTGCTATGAAAATAGCAAAGTAGAGGAAAAAACTAAATTAACTGCCTCATGGTGGGCACCAAAAATGTACACTCAAAAGGTGTCACACTCTAGACACTTCTATCCAAATGATTCCATTAGTTTGGAATGCTTGGATGCCAACTTAGAGCTCCCTATCCATGGAGTGCAAGAGAGTGTATTTCAAGTACAAGGGCTCTCAACTAAGCCTTAAGAATACTCTTCTTGCTAGTAAACCATGCAATGGGAGGTTCCAAAGATGAGATGTAAGAATGTAAATGTCCACAAGGAGTTCCTCAAGGATGCAATGCAAATGGAGACTAAGTTAGAATGAGAGTGCAAAAATGCACTATGCTAAGCAATATGAAAGTGTTACCAATCCAACTAATTACTATGTGATTTATTCTATTGCAAAATTATCCTAAGCTAGTATGTGGTGGAATGAGAGAATGAAGAAAAGAAATGGAAGTTCTCCTCAAAGATCCAAGAAACCTATCAAAAAACCTGCAACATAATAATATTCAAATGGTGGATGGATCCTTTGAGGGGGGAAGGTCTCTCCCTTTTAAAGTTGTATGGATGGTAGAGATCAAGGTGAAGATGATGGATGATCAATGGTGGAGTTCGAAAAGAGGAGTGATCCATGTGCACACACAAGTCAACCAATAGAATATAAGTTGCCTTGTCATATAAGACAAAAGTCACAAAGCCTTTTCTTTTAATTTGAAAATTAGAAAAAGGACATTTTGTGTGCACTTTAAGTGGGTTAGAAGAATGAGGTATTTTATTTAATTAAAAGGGGACATGTTCTTTTAATCAAATAATGAACTTAGGATAGCATAGTCAAACTATAGGTTATAATCAAATCAATTGATATTTAGCAATTTAGTCTAGGTAAATGATTAATTAAATTAGCCAAAATGCTGACAAGGGAGCTAATAGTCTAGATGACCATTTTTAGATAATTACATTTGCCCCTCTTTGACTAATGCATGATCGATCTGTGAACATATTACGTCAAAGAAAATAGAAGCCAAGTAGACAACAATAAATATAGATATCTAATTCTGAAGAACAAAATGTAGAAAGAGATAGCACATCCTGAATGTATAGCCTAATAGTAGTAGTATTGAACATTAATAGAAAGGTGATATCAAAATTCAAGAAGAATGCTAACACCTAGCGAAGCAGATAGATCAAGAGAAAATGAAAAGATCAAACATATGCTCCTAAGAAATATATACTTGTAGCAAGCGATGATAGAGTATTTCTACCCCCTCAAGATCAAAATCGAAATGAGGTAAGGGATGGAGAAACAAGTGAGAAATGAGTAAATTGGGATATACAAATGTCCCGGATGATAGATATATTATTAAAACCAAAGAGTGACTATTAAGGAATGACAGAATGCCCTAGTTTGACTAGAGTTGACCATGAAGGATACAACATAAAAATTAGGGAAAATTGAGTAGAAAGATGATTTTAGATATGAAAGGATGAATTTTAGTAGATATGAAACATAGAGGTGATGAAGACATGAAGAAATAAAGATGCCCCAATGATGATTTGGAGATTAGACCAAAGAAGATTAGCTAACTACTCAGAAGAATGTAGAATTTTAAAATACAATTTTGACTATCAAGATGAACTTGGATTTTTATTTCAATCCTAAAAATGGATATAGGACATTAAAATTAGCTAGGGGTACAATTTTTGTAGAACTCTGAGGAGTTTGAAAATTAGGTCAAAATGAGGTCGGAGGCTATAAAAGGGGTCCAAGTGTCATTTTCAAATCATTTTGTCTTTTTTGATTTTTGATAGCTTGTGTGTGGTCAAGAGAGAGCATCATGACTTTTACAAACATTCCAACACATTGACACTATTTCGAGCATAGTCGGTTGCACAACCAGCCAGACTACTACAGGGTGCTAGTAAGTGTATACTTTTTTGAGCTTTTGTGTACTTTTTTTGCATTTTTTTAGGTAGAAAATATAATATCAAGTGATATTTTAAATAGTAATGCACAAGTAATTTAGAAAATATAATGTGATATTTCACACGAAAAAAAGTGTCACATGGGTAGTTCTAGGTTGAGAAGAACCTCCTTATAGCAATATCGTGAGAATGCTCGAAATAACAGGATACAAAGTGATAGCAGAACTCAGAATAAATCTACTGATCGCAGGCCACTTCGAGGGGGTAACCTCCTTTGAGCAAGCTCAATACAATAAATTCGTCCGTGCCCATCAAGGGCCTCAACCTATTCTTATATACTGGGTACGATCTAGAAAAGTAATACTACCTATGCATGTGGGATAATAAAATAAACTCACGGGACGACTTACAAAGCATATGCGTCCAACAACTCTACTCTAACAAAATAAACAGAAGGAACACACAGGTTCCTAACATCCCCTCTCCCTTAGAAAAAAGCTTTGTCCTCAAAGCTTAAGGTGTGGAAATTGTTGTTGAATCTGAAGAAGGGGTTCCCAGGTAGCATCCTCTGGTTGCATGCCATGCCACTGAATCAAGACCTCAGAGATGGAGCGAGAGCGAAGCTGGCGAGTGCGCTGGTCAATGATTGCTACCGGCTCCAGGATAATGGATCCTTCCGTATCCATTTCAGGGAGAGTAGTTTGTGCTCTGACAGTGGTACCCAGAACTTTCTTTAGACAAGAAACATGAAAAACTGGATGAATGCGGGAAGAAGGAGGAAGTTCCAGTTTATAAGCAACTGAACCAATCTTCTGCAGAACCTGATAAGGCCCATAAAATTTTGGGGCCAGCTTATGACGCCCTTTCAGCTTTAGGGAGGATTGTTTGTATGGCTGTAGACGAAGAAAAACCATATCCCCAACTTGAAATGAGCGCTCAGAACGGTGTTGATCTGCTTGCTGTTTCATCCGATTACGGGCCATGTGAAGATTATCCTGTAAGGTACGAAGAATCTGATCCCTGCTGCGGAGAACTATGTCAACTGCCTGGACTGGTGAGCTATTGGGAGTGTAGGGAAGGAGCACTGGAGGTGCCTGACCATAGACTGCTTCATATGGAGTCATTTTAGAGGCAGTGTGGTAAGAGGTATTGTACCACCATTCAGCTAAAGGGAGCCACTTGGCCCACTGATGTTGCTGTTCGGAAGTGAAGCAACGAAGATAAGTTTCCAAGCATTTATTGACAATTTCCGTTTGACCATCAGTTTGTGGGTGATAGCCCGAACTCATCTTCAGTTTGGTGCCAATTTTCTGAAACAGTTCAGTCCAAAAATGACTGGTAAAAGTTGCATCACGATCAGAGACAATGGAAGAAGGGAGTCCATGAAGACGAAATATCTGGTCCATGAAGATTTGTGCAACAGAGGAGGCAGTATAGGGGTGGCTGAGGGCACAAAAATGACTATATTTCGAGAGACGATCAACCACAACCAAGATCACTGTCTTGCCACCGGATTTAGGAAGCCCTTCAATGAAATCCATAGAAATATCAATCCAAATCCGTGTAGGGATGGGCAATGGTTCGAGCAAGCCAGGAAGGAGGGTCGTTTCACCCTTGTGGCGTTGGCAAGTATCACATTCAGCCACCATCTGTTGAATCGTCTGTTTCATTCCTTTCCAAAAGAAGTTTCTCCTTGCTCGCTCATAAGTTTTGAGGAAGCCTGAGTGCCCTGCTGAAGGAGAAGCATGGAGTTCATAAAAAATAGCCTGATGTAGAGCTGGGTTCTGAGGAAGCACTAGCCGACCCTTGTATCGAAGAGAAGCACCATCCCAAGAGTAATGTGGTATAGCAGAAGGATTATTGGCTAGCTGGTGAATGATTTGAGATAAAGAAGAGTCACTGTCATAGCCCTGCTGAACAGACGCTAACCAATTGGGAATGGGCTTAGAAATAGCGGAAAGGAAAGCTTGATTATCAAATGTGCGAGAAAGAGCATCTGCCACAATATTCTCCTTACCCTTCTTGTAGGTGATCTCATAATCATACCCCATGAGTTTGCTGACCCATTTCTGTTGTGTAGGAGAGGATACCCGTTGTTCCAGGAAGTATTTCAAACTTTGGTGATCGGTTCTGATGCAAAAATGACTCCCTAAGAGGTATGGCCGCCACTTCTGTACAGCATGCAAAATAGCCATCATTTCTTTTTCATAAGTAGAGAGGGCTAGATTCTTACCAGAGAGGGCTTTGCTAGTGAACGCAATAGGATGGTCATCTTGCAGGAGAACAGCACCCAATCCATTGCCGCAAGCATCACTCTCAATAGTGAAGGGTTTGGAAAAATCTGGCATCGCGAGAACAGGTGTACTGCACATAGCCTGTTTCAGTTGTTCAAATGCAGTCTCAGCAACAGGGGTCCAAGAGAAGGCATCCTTTTTTAACAGAGCTGTCAATGGTGCTGCAATTTTCCCGTAATCTTTGACAAACTTGCGGTAGTAGCCAGTCAACCCCAAAAAACCCCGAAGGCTCTTGAGAGTTTTAGGATGCGGCCAAGTTTTCATGGCATCTATTTTTGTAGGATCCAACCGCACTCCATGGTGTGCAACAATATGCCCGAGATACTCCACTTCCTCCTGGCCAAACACACATTTAGATAGTTTTGCACAGAGTTGATGATCAGAGAGAAGTTGCAAGACAAGCTCCAGATGATGGAGATGCTCAGCCCAAGTTTTGCTATATATGAGGATATCATCAAAGAAGACTAGAATGAATTTCCGGAGGTATGGTCGAAATATGTTATTCATCACTGCCTGAAATGTTGAAGGAGCATTCGTGAGGCCAAAGGGCATGACTAAAAATTCATAGTGACCATCATGTGTGCGGAAGGCAGTTTTAGGTATATCCTCCTCATTAACTCGAATTTGATGATACCCAGAACGAAGATCTAACTTGGAGAAAAAATGAGCCCCATGAAGTTCATCAAGAAGTTCATCAACAACCGGAATGGGAAACTTGTCCTTTATAGTGAGATGATTAAGTGCTCGGAAATCAATGCAGAGTCGCCATGACCCATCTTTTTTGCGAACAAGCAGAACTGGAGAAGAAAAGGAACTGGTACTAGGGCGAATAATACCTTGCTTCAGTAAGTCACGGACAAGTATCTCGATTTCGGTCTTCTGATGAAATGGGTAGCGGTAGGGCCTGATGTTGGGCGGAACACTGCCAGGAAGGAGCTGAATACGGTGGTCCTCTGGACGAGAAGGAGGTGATCCCACAGGTTCAGCAAATATACCAGAATACTTGTCCAAAATGTGTTGGAGATCGGCAGGAGTGCTAGAGACTGCTGATGGCTGCATCTGAATGGAATGGAGCTGAGCGATGACACCATGTGAATTCTTCTTAAGAAGTTTTTCCATACGGTGTGAACTGATGATGCTGAGAGACCCTGGTTGTAAGCCTTTCAAAGTGTGTTGGTGCCCCTCGGCTGAAAACTGCATCCAAAGTTCAGCAAAATCCCAGAGAATGGGGCCAAGAGTGCGTAACCATTGGGCACCCAAAACCACATCACAGCCACCTAAGGGTAAGGCAAACATGTCAGAGCGCATGTTATAATCTCCAATAGAGAGACGCACATTGCGACATTTCCCTTTACAAGGTAAAGTGCCCCCATTGGCAATCATGACTTCAAAGCTAGAGCAGGGATGGATAAAGCAATCAGCCTGTTTGGCTATTCGTGGATCAATGAAGTTATGAGTGCTACCAGAATCAATGAGTATAGTAAGAGGGATCTTCTTGAAGAAACCCTGGACCCGCATGGTTTGTGGAGTAGTGACTCCTGCCAAAGCATGGACAGATATCTCTGGTGGAGCTTCTGGGGAAGGAGGTTCAGGCTGGTGAGGCTCAACCTCAGCATCCACTGTTTCCTGAGCATCTACATATTCTTCCAGTTCCGGTGGAGAATCCACATCCAAGAGATAGAGCTTTTGCTGAACACATCTATGGCCCCGAGACCATTTCTCATCACAATTATAACAAAGCCCTTTGTCTCGCCTAACTCGCATCTCTGTTTCAGACAAGTGCTTGATCGGAGTAGTTCTGGGAGCTGGTATGACTGGAGGGTTGTGAGAACCTGTATTTCTGAATGGAACAAAATTAGATCTGGAGCGTTGTAGAGCACTAATCTTGTCTTCCGCTAACTTAGCCAACCCAAGGGCTTCCATCATTGTAGTAGGTCGAAACATTTTGACTTCTGAGCGAAGTGCATCCTTCAGACCACTGACAAAACAACTACGGAAGAATTCATCAGACAAGCCCTCTGTGTGATTAGCTAATTTTTCAAACTCTGTCTGGTATTCTCTTACAGTGCCTGTTTGACGCAGTTTAGTGAGTGCTCCTGTGAAATCATCAAAGGAACTAGGGCCAAAGCGCTCCAAAATGAGGGTGCACAATTCGCTCCACGTTGGGCCTACATTAGCCTTGATGTACCAACGGAACCATTGAAGAGCTTCATGTTCCAAATGAAAAGATGCAAGGGAGACTTTGTGGTTATCCAAAGTATTATGCAAGCTGAAATACTGCTCTGCCCTATAGATCCATCCAGTCGGATCAGAACCATCGAAGCGTGGAAAATCAAGCTTTGGTCCACGGAAATTGCCAGAAGAGGACCCAGTATCTCCTGAATGGTTTCGGCTCATGGCTGACTGCTCAAAGTTAAGACCCAGAATTTTGTCATCTAGATCTTGAAGTCTAGTTTTGAGGGATGCAATTTCCTCTTCCATGATTTTTGCTCCTGAAGGCCACGATAGAAAAAAAATTTGATGTAATTTCCACCCAGCGAGCCCAAGAGAGTGCTCTGATACCAGATGAGAAGAACCTCCTTATAGCAATATCGTGAGAATGCTCGAAATAACAGGATACAAAGTGATAGCAGAACTCAGAATAAATCTACTGATCGCAGGCCACTTCGAGGGGGTAACCTCCTTTGAGCAAGCTCAATACAATAAATTCGTCCGTGCCCATCAAGGGCCTCAACCTATTCTTATATACTGGGTACGATCTAGAAAAGTAATACTACCTATGCATGTGGGATAATAAAATAAACTCACGGGACGACTTACAAAGCATATGCGTCCAACAACTCTACTCTAACAAAATAAACAGAAGGAACACACAGGTTCCTAACATAGGTATGTCATATGAGATATACCCATTTTTCACCTAAACCAGGGTGAAATATTGCATGGAAAAATTATATCAAATTAGTTCACAAAAAGTATCACCTGATATTATTCCAGCATTTTATGTCACCTGAATGTAGAAAAAAATGTCAGACATCCTAGTTTTGAGCATTTTTTCATGAGGTTTTGCATTTTGAGTATGTTTGTGATGCATTATTGATGTTTGCATGTCTTGTATGGTAGGAGGTCTTTCCTATGCTTCTCATCAGGGCCCCCAAAGTGGTGCGGTTATAAGTTGTTTAGAATTTGACTAATGAAGAGCTTGTCACTATATTGAGTATGGGTTTGTGATGGGTTATATAGCTGCCCCATAAATGGGAAAACCATTGGCTACTGACTGTGATGGCTGAGTGATGACATACTAAGCATAACACCTCTCACTTGCCAACAGGGGAGGCTATTAGAAATACTTTAGAGTAACAAAGAGGTGGGGGTGAATCAGTTATTCAAGGTTCAAATGTCCTAATAAAACTTTTTCACTAAGTAAAGTGAGCCCATTAAACTGTTCATGCATCCAAGCTTAATCTTTCCTACTTGTAAAATCAACATGCAAGAATAACACATGAAGAATAAATAGATAACACAGTGATTTACATGGAAACCCAATTTGCGAAAAACCAACAATAACATGCTACTCAATTCTCACTCTTCTAAACTAATGCCTTGTGAAAGGCATTCCTTGTTAAAGGCTATAACGCACTGTTAAATGTGACCTAGTTAAAGGATATAACCACCCTATTAGAAGTGAGCCTAGTTAGAGGACTTCAGAACATTCACTTAGAATGCCACCCTACTAAAGGATTTATAGTTGGTTGTCAAACCAAACTAAGTCCATAGGATTTAACCATAGTTGATACAACTGTAAGAGAGTAAAAATAAGGGCTTTCAATCTGATACAACTCACAACATAACTTGCAAATTTTAGATCTTAATTTAGTTCTCAAATTTTCTCTACTTTTAGTCACTATAGCTGTAATAGCTTGTCCTCCTTTCAAGCTTTTTCTTCTTAAGTTTCCATGCTCAATGTACCAATGCAATCTCCTATGTTGTCACCTATCAAGGTAGAGTCTATGTACTCTGTTCCTTCGTCTCTCTTGATGCCTTCACCTTGACATTCTTCCAACCACTTCAACAACCTGACAACTTAGCAACTTTTTCTTCTTGACCTATAACTCCTTAAATATAAGTTTGGAATACTTTTCCTAGTCTTAATTTTCTCACTTTTAATTTAAGTTCGAATGGATTAGGTAAGATTCAATGAATTTACCCCTTATCTTGTTTCCTTCTAGAAAATCATGAAGAATCCTCCTATATTCACCCAGAAATGGTTTATCTAAAATTTTGTGTAATCAGCTCATCATACTTATCCTCCATCTAGTTCACAAAATTCAAGGTAAGAAACTTGTCAATTCAGATCTGGCAAATCTTTGATTTTTAAAATAATGCAGCAACTCAGTACTATTGAAATTCTGATGCTCGACACAGACTATGTTACTCAGCACCAACTATGTTTTACTGATGCTTGGCATCTACTATGGATTCACTCAACATCAACTAAGTTTTTACTGATGCTCAACACTTACTGATAATTTTCTCAGCATGAACTAGCTTGCTTGACACCCATTAATGAACTTAGTCAAGCTTTGCAAATAGCTTTGTTACAACTTATTCTTCTAAAGTTTCCAAGTGTAGCCAACATCTGTATCTTTAGGTATATTATCAATACATCATTTTATCATTATATGAATTAATCCTTGTACTTCATTACAAAACCATAACTCAACCTTTCCCTTAGGTGCTTTTGTTACATCTTATTGATCAAATCCTTTTCATCAATCAACTAAGTGATAGTACTTGGATCTTATACAAAATTATCATTCTAGCAAATAGTAGGTTTGACATCAGTGACAAAACAATGATTGAAAACATTCTTTATCAAAAATCCCCCTCTTTGTAAACAATCTCTCTTCTTCAATGATGATCTTTTCAATGAGATCTCAATGATCTCCCTCTTTGGTATTGATGGCAAACAAAAACTAATCAATCAAGTTATCAAATTGCTAACTATTGTCACAAAAGTTTGCACCCATGTCCAAATTTTTTACCTAAGGACAACCTTGGGAAACATGGAAACAATCTTAAAGCTATGGGACTTGAACTGTGAGGTTGAGTCCCCGGAGAAGGCCAACTTCCTTTACTATCAGGGTGCACCTAACTACTCTTAGAGAGGAAAAGGGAGAAGGAATGCATAGAATAAAATCTACCTACTCTAACCTAAGGGGGTGATGCACCAAAATAGAGTGTTCAAACCAATATTTTCCCATACATACATTATTGAACCATCATTACACCAAAAGATATACACATTCAGACTTTCTTTAATCTAATAATCACATGCAGATCAGGAAACCCAAATGAATGACACAAGGAAAGAGAGGACTCACTTATATACCATTCATAGGCTAAAAGAGATATAGTCATGCAAGAATGTACATATCCACAATACACCAATGAGAGGCAAATAGTTCTTGCACTTTACATCAATGGATGGAGGAGATAAAGAAGAATGTCATACAGTTCAAAGGCAAAGGGAATTTAAACCGAAGTTGTAGAGCAATATCAGAGAAACAGAGAAGAGTTGACCAGAACAAAATCTACAAAAATTTCTTTTATAGTTCAAGCATAACTGAGATGTCCTCTAACTAAAGTTGCCCCACAACCACTGCCATAAAGTCTTGATAAAGATATGGAGAAAATCAGATCTAGGCACAGATTCAAATACAATGAAATTAGATATTTTGTTGAAATAGGGCCCTGATAGAAATGATGCCATTAAACCATTCTGACCAAGTAGATGGATAAATTGGGGTGGTGGAGTGTTCTTCTTCATTTATCAAGTGCATCATTAACTAAGGAGTGGTTGGAATTGATCATGAAGATCAAATTGTGTAAGAAAACTTGATTCCCCTTTTTTCTAGCTCATGAATCAGCAAAGTCAAAAATTCAACCGAATCTTGCAGCCAAAATGGGCCATGTGGGCCAGTAATCTTATTTCATTTTGCCACCCTGTGAATTCTCCACGCAATTGACCACATCTTCTTAACTAACTATGCCACCTCCTCAAAACCCTAACTATAATGGTCTCATAACTACTAGTCTTTCTATTAATTTCCTTAACCAAGCCCATTGGGACACGTGTCCTTCAGGCGCTTTCCTACATTGTTTAATTTCCTTGCATCTTCATAATGGGGGAAAGCATCAATCATTGATTTTCATAAGATCAATGATCATGAAGATCCTCATTACAATATGCCTACCCCACTAAAACTTATGGGCCCACGAACACCTTGACAGCCACTTTAGTGACTTGGCCCCATCTGGCATCACCCTGTGGCATACGAAACCAACCTAACCCCACTAAGACAAATGACAATGAGGTGCTTGCCTGCATTCCTTAACATCCCTGCACTTTAATGATGTTAGCATGCACCATCCATTGATCGTAGGAGATCTGATGGTGTTCATAACACATGCCCTCTGAACCTACATGAATATCCTCTGTGACGTCACTAGGACATGTGTTGCTAGGGCACTTGCCTACATTGTCAGAAATTTTGAGAAAAGAAAAAATGTGAGAAAGTGGGCACCAATCAAACTGCCAGCTCACCATTAGCTCTCCCCTCTATAGCCCACAAGAAGAACATGGACCCACCTGCCACATGTTGTGAAGGGGCTTCCCCGCATTGTTTAAAGGTAGTACATCTTGAGAATGCAAGAAAGTTCCCACCGTAGATCATGAAAGATTTGACGGCGTGAAAAGTTATGGGCTAGCAAAAATAAATTAAGAAATATATGGGATACAATAAGGTTTTTTACTCATTTATTTTTGTAACTCCATGGCATTAAAATAATACTAAAGATGGGAAGTGACCGCTGGGTGGGTTCAAGTATTCAAATTCAAATTTTTGGCAAGAGGCAAAAATAGGTAACACTAACTAGGTTAAAATAGTAAGTCCAATGCCAAAAAGAAAACTTTATCCAAAACATTCTTCTATTAGCAACATAAACTAGCTTGTGACTCCCTCTAAGTTTTGTAACTCCCTCTTTCAAAGTTTGCTGATAAACTGTCTTCTCCTTTTTGTTCTACTTTCTCCCTAATTCCTTTTCTTCTACTTCTTCTCCCTCTTGGCTACTATTTCCTTTCTCCTTCCTTTCTGCTATTATTCTGCTATTTCTCCCTCTACATTTTGATCCTTTAAATTTACAACTTCTCCCTCTGTGCATTATTTCTCCCTCTACATGCATTGATCAATTTCTTCTATTTTGATATCATATGCCTCTCTTGATCAGTTTAGCTACTTCTCCCTCTTTGACAACAATACCAAAGACATACTATTTTAGCATCTTATCATGCTAGTGTAGCATTTTTAGAAACTCCAATTTCTCCATTCTATCACCTTGCTTGTGACTTTTTGGAATTTTAGTACTTTGATTATTTCAGGAAAAAACCTAAAGTAAGTATCCTCTACATCAATTTTTAACATTTTAGCAATCAACTCATTTTATGTAGTGTAGTCTTGATGCTTCTTAAATAGCCTTGGATAGGGGTATCACCCCTAACTTAACTCTAAGATATTCAAATGCATCTTTAGGTAATTCTTTTGTAAAGATGTCAATGATTTGTTTCTTTGAGTTGACATATTCCATCTTCACTTGCTTGTCTTCCACCAATTCTCTTACATAGTGATAATTAATTGCAATGTGCTTTATTTTGGCATGCATCAGAAGATTCTTTGATATGTTGATGGCACTTATGGTATCACAATATAGTATCATAGGTTCAGTTACCTCCTCTTTCATACCTTTCAATAGGTGCTTGATCCATATAATATTGGTGTACTTGATAGTAGCAGCAACATACTCAGCTTCTGTTGTTGATTGTGAGGTACAACTTTGCTTTTTACTAGTCCAAATGACTAATCTTTTACCTAAGAAGAGTGCTCCTCCACTAGTACTTTTTCTATCATTAATATCACCTCCCTAATCTACATCAATGTAGGATTTCAATTCAAACTTTTCAGTCCTCTTGTAGTATAATCCATAGTCATTAGTTCCTTTTAGGTACCTGAATATTCTTTTTACTATCATAAGATGATTTTCTCTTGGATTTGTAGAAAATCTTGCCACTATTCCAATAGCTAATGCAATGTCTGGTCTACTATGTGCAACATACTATAACTTTCCAATCATTGATCTATACATGGTCTAATTTACTTCAGCTAACTCATCATTCTTAGATAACTTATATCCTATTACCATTGGTGTACTGACTAGTTTTGAATCTTCTAAGCCAAATTTTTTGAGTATATCTTTGATAGATTTTTATTGGGTCACAACTATGCCATGTTTCAGTTGATGTGCTTGCAATCCAACAAAGAATTTTATTTCTCCAAACATTGACATCTGAAACTCATGTTTCATTTGACCAGAAAAATCTTTGCACAGGGCATCTTTTCCTCCAAATATTTGTCATCAACAAAGATTTTAGATATCAAGACGTCTTTACCTTTTTCTTCCTTGATATACAAGTTGATGTTATCATCTATTCTCTCAAATTCTATCTTCAGAAGATATTTTTGAAGTCTCTCATACCATGCTCTAGGTGCTTGTTTCAAACCATAGAGTGCTTTATGCAATTTGCAAACCATATCCTTGTGTTTATCATCAAAAAATCCCTTTGGTTGTTTTATGTAGACTTCCTCTTCTAGTATACCATTCAGAAAGGTAGAATTTACATCCATTTGGTAGACTTTAAAACTTTTGTAAGCAACATATGCAAGTAGTGTCCATACTCCTTCCATTCTTGCAACAAGGCCAAATTTTTCCCCATAGTCCAATTATTCTTCTTGTATAGATCCTTTGTAGACTATTTTAGCCTTATTTCTTGTGATCTCACCATTCTCATCTAGCTTGTTCCTAAATACCCATTTGGTATCAATAATATTTTTATCAGCTGGTCTTGGAACTAAAGTCTAGGTTTTGTTCTTCTCTATCTAATCTATCTTTTCTTCCATAGCTTTAAGCCAATTATCATCTTGTAGTGCATCTTTCATTGTCTTGGGCTCAATCTTGCATAGCAGACATGATTCATTTTTTAGTTTATTCCTTGTCATTGGTTTGGATTCCTTGTCACCAATGATTTGATTTCCAGGTGATGTCTTCTCATTTACTTGGATAACTTTGGTTCTTTCCTTATTTCCAAGTTTGGTCATTCAGCTTCAAAGTCACTATACACATCTCTTTCTAGTATTTTATCATCTCTTCCATGTGTGTTGATTTCATAACTAGAATGTGCATTATCTTCATTATGCAACTTGGATTCTAAATGTAGGTTGGCATTCATTGGTTGTGACTTGGCTAATACTAAAACTTGTTTCTGATTCCCAACTTGATTGGCAGCTTCTTCAGTAGGCATTCCTTCATAGCAGTATACAAAGGATCTATATTTTTCTAGTTTCCTGGTTTCATCAGCTTGAACTTCTGCATGCTCATCAAAATTTATATTTGCACTCTCCAAAATCTTGTTAGTGTTAGTATTCAAGCACTTATATACTTTACCTCTAGTGGAGTATCCAAAGAATATGCCTTCATCACTCTTTGCATTAGGCTTGCTATTTCTAGTATCGTTAAGAATATAGCATCTACAACCAAATACTTTGAAATGTTTTACATTAGGTGAGTGACCATACCATAATTGAAAAGGTGTTGCATTTGTACCTTTCTTGACTTGTACTCAATTCAGGGTGTAGATATTTGTTCTTACAACTTCTCTCCAGTACTTTAGAGCAACATTTTTCTCCATCATTAATGTTCTAGCATCTATTCCTCCTTTTCGCAATGCCATTATGTGGGGGAGTTCTAGGTGCTAATGTTTGTCTCTTTATTCGTTTGTCATTGCAAAATGTCTCAAATTCTTTTGATGTGAATTCTCCTCCTCTGTCTGATCTTAGGCAGTTTAGACCCTATCCTATTTCCTTCTCAACCCTGGCCAAATACCACTTAAAAATTTGGAATGCATTAGATTTTTTCTTTAAGAACATGGAAGTCATCATCCTAAAGTAGTCATCAACAAGTAGCATTATATATCTGTCTCCTTTGTAGCTTTGCACTTATTTTAGGCCACATAAATATGTATGTACTAACTCTAGTACTTCTTTGGAAGTGTAGGTTTTGCTTTTGAAACTTGACTTGGTCATCTTTCCTAGTTGACATTGTTTGCACATTATATTTTTAGGCTTCTTAAATTTTGGTAGGCCTCTGACTTTCTTCATTTTTCTATTGCTAATCAGATTATCAAAGTTGACATGACATAGCCTTTTATGCCATAGCCACACATCATCAAATCTAACAAAAAAATAGGATGCATCTTCCATATCTAGGTAAAATAGATTACTCCTAGTTTGTTCAACTTTTCCTATCAGATTTCCATTAGTATCATAGATTTTGGTAGTTTTGTTTCTAAATTCTACTTTGCATCCTACATTGCCTAACTGTGACATAATCAACAGTTTGTAATTCAATCCTTCAACATAGTATGCATTATCACATGAAATTTTCTTTGCAATTTTAATAGAACCTTTTCCTTTGATTAGACATGGAGCATCATTTCCAAATCTAACACTATTTTCATTATATCGAGTAAAGGTAACAAACTTACTTTTGTCTCATGTCATGTGATGTGAGCATCCATTGTCTATGATCCACCTATCATTTTTGTTCATACAAGTTACTAGTGTTGTTGCCTCATCTTCATCTTACTCATCCTTCATGGCTACATAGACTACCTCATCATCATTTTCATCAGAATCATCTTCTTTAACAATATAACCCTTTTTGTGTTTGTCTTTATAATCTCTGTTATCATCTTCTCTTCTATTGTTATTCTTGTTGCCTTCTTTGTAGTTCTTTTTCTATGTGCATCTTGCAGCAACATGTCCTACTTCATTGCAATTTAAAAAAATGATAGGAAGCTTACCTTTGAATTTTCCTTTGCCTCTGTGAAATCTTCTAGCCAGATTTGCTTCCAATTGTTCCACATCTTCTTCATCTCCATTGTTGTTACTAGGTGCATATTTTACCTTTTTCTTCTTCTTCTTTGGTTTCACCTCCTCAGTATCTTTCAATGATAGCTTGGCCTTGAAAGCAGATTCAAGATTTTCAAATTTGTAGTTATCAAAGTTAGACAACTTAAATTCAGTGAGTCTTCCCATTATACCTTCAAGAGTTAGCATGTTTCTTGGTACACATCTTAATTCTTGTATGGCTGAAACTCTAATAGAATAGATGGGGAGAAAGGTTCTTAAGAATTTTCTATTGGTAGTGTCATCATCTAAATGACCACCCAAACTTCTTATTGCACTTACTACTTCTTTCATTCTAGAGATGTATTGAGCATTGTTCTCACCTTCCTTCATTATCATGTCATCAAACTTTCCTCTGAGGCTTTCTCCTTTTGCTCTTTAAAAATTTTGATCTCCTCCATAAATATTAGTTAAGGATTTCCAAATTTTGAATGTAGAGTCACATCCCTTAATGTCATCAAATTCAACATAGTTGAGGGCAGAGGCAATCTCAAGCATTGCCTGATTGTGCTCATTTTTATTCATATCTTCTATAGTGGGAATAGTTGGATCAACATGTTCTACTTCAATTGAGGTTTGCACATGATCACTTATTGATCCAAGGTGAAACTTCATTAACCTTTGCCATGCAATGAAGTTATCTCTATTGAGCATGGGAACTTCTCTCTTGGACATCTTGATATTCTTGCTTCTAGAATCTTTAAACCAAATCAGCAGATGGCTCTGATACCAATTGTTAGAAATGCTTTAGAATAAATGAGAGGCATGGTGAATCAATTATTCAAGGTCCAAATGTCCTAATAAAACTTTTTCACTAAGTAAAGTGAGCCCATTAAACTTTTCATGCATCCAAGCTTAAGCTTTCCTACTTAGCAAGTTATTGTAAAATCAATATGCAAGAATCACACATAAAGAATCAACACATAACACAATGATTTACGTGGAAACCCAATTTAGAAAAAAACACCACTAACATACTACTCAATTCTCATTATTCTAAAATGATACCTTGTGAAAGGCATGCCCTATTAAAGGCTACAACACACTGTTAAATGTGACTTAGTTAAAGGATTTAACTACCCTATTAGAAGTGGGCCTAGTTAAAGGACTTCAAAAAATTCACGTGGAATGCCATCCTGTTAAAGGATTTATAAATGGTTTTTAAACCAACCTACGTCCATAGGATTTTACCCTAGTTGATACAATTGTTAGAGAGTAACAATAAGGGCTTTTGATCTAATACAACTCACAACATAACTTGTAGATTTCAAATCTCAATTTAGTTCTCAAATTTGCCTAGCTTTCAACCACTGTAGCTCTAAAAACTTGTCCTCCTTTCAAGCTTCATCTTCTTGAGTCTCCATGCTCAATGTACTAGTGCAATCTCCTATGTGGTCACCTATTGAAGCAAATTCTTTGTACTCTATTCCTTGCTCTCTCTCGATGCCTTCACCTTAACATCTTTCCAACCACTTCAACAACCTAGCAACTCAGCAACTCTTCTTGACTTGTAACTCCTTAAATAGAAGTTTGGAATACTTTTCTTGCTCTTAATCTTCTCGCTTTTAATTTCAATTTGAATGGATTAGGTAAGATTCAATGAATCTACTCCTTATCTTGTTTCCTTCTAGAAACATCACGAAGAATCCTCCTATATTCACCCAAAAATGGTTTATCTAAAATTTTGTGCCACCAACTCATCATCCTTATCCTCCATCTATTTCACAAAATTCAAAGTAACAAACTTTTTGGCTCATATCTGGTGAATCTTTGACTTTTCAAATAATACAGCAACTCAACACTATTGAAATTTTGATACTCTGCACATACTATGTTACTCGGCACCAACTATCTTTTAGTGATGCTTGGCATCTACTATGGATTCACTCAGCATCAACTAAGTTTTTACTGATGCTTGGCACCTATTACTTGCTCAACACTTGAATTTTCTTGGCTCCTTCTATTTCACTTGGCACACACTAAATTATGCATTTTCTTGACACTTACTAATAATCTGCTCGACATGAACTAGCTTGCTCGGTACCCATTAATGAACTTAGTCAAGCTTTGCAAATAGCTTTGTTACAACTCATTCTTCTAGAGTTTCAAAGTGTAGCCAATATCTATATCTTTAGATATATTATCAATACATCATTTGATCATTATCTTAACTAATCCTTGTACTTCATTACAAAACCATAACTCAACCTTTCCCTTAGGTGCTTTTGTTACATCTTATTGATCAAATCCTTTTCATCAATCAACTAAGTGATAGTACTTGGATCTTATAAGCAATTGTCATTCTAGATAATAATAGGTTTGACATTAGTGACAAAACAATGATTGAAAACATTCTTTATCAACAATCTCCCTCTTTGCAAATAATCTCTCTTCTTTAATAATGATCTTTTCAATCAGATCTCAATAGAAGCCTTGATCATATTAGAGAATGTGTATTGCATCCTTCAAGTACTATGTTTGGGCAATCCGATGAGTTATACATTTGATTTCTTTTTCATGATTTTGCAAGCTTAGATTTTGATGTGAGGTGTATTGATGTCAAGTTTGGTTATATGTCACAAGTGTACTATGATTAAACCTTGACAGAGGGGCAAGTAGTGATGCAGTAGTTATTCCAAGATTTTACCATCTTAGACCACCATCTAAGTTGTAAGTAGTGCATCAATGAGTATGGGGTTGAGTACCCTCTACTGAGCTTATTGTGTTCACTTGTAGCTTAGTTCTTGGTGACTAATAGAGGCTCAAAGGGCTTCCCACTAGGATGGGGTAGATTGGTGGTAGACTTGATTGCATGGTTGTGTAGGATAGCATGGGGGTCAGTGATACTAGTAGATATGTACCATGAGCTACTTGAGATAGTGTACTATAGTTGTCACTCTTGGGCATGTGGATCAATACTAGCATAGATCTAGGCCTGGGAGCACATTGTTGTGATCCAACCGTGGGTGCAGCCATGGGAGCAGAGTTAGCCATATATTTTTGGATATACGAGATTTGTCCTGCAAACTCATAGTGAGGATGTTACATATTACCAACACATTTTTAATGATTTGACAACATTTACATGGCGACTATATTGAGAGTATAATAGATTGTTAGATGCTTTGGAACTGGAGTACATGAGATATAACAAACCATTGGTAGGTAGGTAGTTGGAGATCATAGAGAGGTTCATGATTAGCTAGGTTTGGTAGTAATTTACAGAGTGCCAGGTGGTCTCAGCAGGGACTATGAGCTATGCTCATTTCCACTCAAATGAAAATGAGACATAAGGATGGATGTCGATGTTAGGTTATTAGATAGCAATTTGATATATAGTAGCCTTGGTGAGGACTCCTTGGGATTATTACCTAGATGTGGCAGATGTAGGAGTAGACCAAGCATACCTATGTGAAAGGTAGAGGCATTTGTTTCCTCGATTTATAGAGCCAAATGTGCTACCTGTAGCAGGGGGACATAAAGGAGGTGAAGGAAAAGGAGGGAGATGGATGGAAGTTGGGGAGGGTTCCCAATCTTAGAGGAGGAGGATGTGAGCATAGGGTGCTAGGGAGGAGGAGGAGAAGGTAACACTAAGGCAGTAGTGAGCAGTGTAGGTGGAGGCATAGGAAAATTAGTGGCCAAGGTAGATGATGATCATGAGGTGAGGATCCACAACTTAGAGGTAAAGCTACAGGTGGCTCAGGATATCATTGTAGTGCAAGATCAGTAGCTCATAAATGAGTGGGCATGGAGAGATGAGCTTTGTAGGGAGTGAGATGCCACAAGGTGAGAGGCATCACATCGTGGTGCACATGGCACATGTTATTATGTTGCCTACAAGGTTGTGGTACCACTAGGGCAGGGACTTCTTGACTATTTAGAGTGGGTAGGCAGATTAGAGGGTGTGGTACAGCCACCAGATAGGAGACAGGCTCCACCACCAGGGCCACCACCAACTAGAGAGGGTGTGAGTTAGTCATAGCTTGATTGTGACCATTTTGAAAATTTTGATGGTACTCCATGTATTTTTGAGATGAATATCCAAATTTTGGATCCCATATTTGTATATGTACATATACACATTGATATATATATATGAAATACTAGATTTGATCAATAGATTTTGTGTACTTGTCTTGTGTTTGATGAATGTTTCATCATTTTGTTTTAGTTTCTATTTCTTGCTAATGTATGTGTTGCTTTGATGTTTATGTATATGCTCATGTATCTCTCTCGTGTATGATGTTTAAGCTCTCATATGTATGATATAGACTTATGTTTCTAAAAACATGTGACATTTGGACAGATCAAATGTGATTTTTAGATTAACCCCTTGTGATGACAGGATAGAAAAATAGAGATGAAGCGAAAGATCAAGAAGGTGAAAAGATATGATAAAGAAGAAAGAAAAGAAAGATGTGAACACAGTTGCCCAATATGTCCATAAAAAGGATGAAGAGAGAGCTCTCCTCATATGTAGTAATGCAAGATTAGACTAGAGAATGAACCTATAATGCAAGCTAATGTGCAAAGTGGTTTACTAGAAAGAAATGCATAACATTTAGACTCTTATTTCATCATTGAGCTTTTATTTAGGGACATCATGAGATCATACAACCATCACTAGTATAACTATGAGGATATGAATATGATTAACATTAGATAGGTATTTGGAAATCCAATATAAACATCAGAGACATGTAAGTTAGGATGACTATGCGATTAGATTCCCTAAGTTTAATATAGAAAGATTATGCCTATATCAAGACATAAGCATCAAGATAACCTCAAACTGTGGTCTTGCTAAATAGTCAAGGATGATATGTTTATAAGTCAATGTGTCAAATAGGACAAGCATGAATTCTTTAAATACTATAGACAAATAAAGTTTACACACACAAGTAGAAACCAAGAAAACATGCCCCATGCCCCCAGTCTTCTAGTAAATGACATCCTTGAAAGACTATTAGGGAGGGAAGATATAGAAAATAAATCATCATAAATGACACACAAAGTAGATAAAGATCAGCATAGCTCAATCATTTAAGTGTTTAAGTGTGTGTGTGTGTAAGTCACTTGGCCATTTCTTCAAGACTTGATTTTGATAATGAGAAATATCACAACATTAGAGACTATAGGTAAATTATCTGAGAAGTGTTGAGAAACATTTGATCTCATGTCGAGGGGGTAGTGTTGAGAAACACTATTTTGTGAGTTGCCAAAGAAACCCTAATGCATAAGGAAACTATAAATAGGCTAAGTTGCAGTACCCCTGAGATGAGGACAAGAAACAATCCCAAGCTAGGAAATGTATAGCAAAATGGGTGATTGAGACTGATAGACATAGGTGCAAGGGTCTCAAGCAGTGCCTATTTCCAGGTTTTCACCACTTGGCAGACTTTTTTAGGACTTTTTTCAAATTTTTTGTATTTTTTGAATTTTTTGAATTTTTTTGGTGATACATCAAAGTTCCTATTGCTAGGTTTTCACTAAGATGATCATTTTTTAAGACATTTTTTGATTTTTAGAATTTTTTTAGGATCATAGATATGTAAAAGATAGTTGAGTAGTGAGTCTCTAAGCATAGAACTTCCTCAAATTTAGGACATTGTTAGGCTCTGCAAGTTCTTTTCCTTCAGGAGTAGACAGTTGATAAGAACTAGACCTAGATATTGTTGTGACAATGTACAGGCCTAACCAATTAGGTTCAAACTTTCCCTTCTACTCTCTATACTGTTGATTTTTTGGATTCTCCCTAAGCACAAGTTCACCTACTTGAAACTCATGTGGGTGAACTTTCTTGTCATACTAAGTAGAAATGTGCTTTTGATAAGCTCTCATGTGATCAAAGGTAGCCTTATGATGTTCATCAAGAGTCTCTACTTCTTGTGCTTCAATAGCTCTATGGTCTTCATCAATGATCAACCCATGTAAGGAGAATCGCAAGGAGGGGATCTCAACTTCTAATGGGAGAATGACCTTAGAGCCATAGACTAGAGAAAGGGGCATGGCCCCTATAGGAGTAACAATGGTAGTTCTATAGGCCCAAAGTGCCAAATTTATCTATAGGTGCCAATCTTCCCTAGACTTGTGAACCATTTAGTGTAAGATTTTCAAAAATATTTTGTTGGAGGCCTCAGCTTGGCCATTCGCTTGAGGGTAGTAGATAGAGGACCAGTGTTGTTTGATTCAAAATTTCTTTCATAGCTACTAACAAATGATATGGTTTAGTATAAATAGGGCAACGTGTTTGCCTATAGTAGCAAATAGTTGCACAATCTCAACCCATTTGGTGAAATACTCAATTGTTGTAATGATGGACTTGTGAATACTAGATGAACTTGGGTGAATTTTTCCTACCAAGTCAAAGGCCCATTTTTGAAATGGCCAATATGTCATAGAAGGAATCAACTCATGTCTAGGAGCAAGAATTAAGTTTCTATGAAGTTGACATTTCTAACAAGACTTGGCATAACGAATAGCATTAGCTTACATGGTAGGCCAGTAATAACCCATCCTAAGCAATTTTTGAGCAAGTGTAAGGCCATTAGAATGTTCCCCAAAAATTTTGTTGTGGACTTCAATGAGTTCCTTTTCGAACTCTTCTAGCTCTAAACACCTAAGCAACATTTTGTCTAGACTCTTCCTATACAAGTCACCAAAGACCAAAGTGTAATGTGAAGCATTGTGGAGTAGTTGGCATTTTTGGTTATGTGTGAGGGTTTTGAGAATAACCTAATCACACAAGTAAGAGAAGATAGCCACATAGCAGGAGGAATCCTAACCTACAATAGTAAAAATCACTTGGTTATCTATGGAATCATAGGTGGGATGACATAGTTCTTCCACTAAGAACTCAAATCATGATTCATGTTCTTGTAGTTGGAGGATAGATGCTAGAGTGTCCATAGCATTAGTAACCTTGTTTTTTTCTCTAGGAATTTGCTAGAATGTCACAAAAGTGAAATAGTTCCTTAGAGAATCTATCAACTTCTTGTAAGGGATCAACTTTTCATCCTTTTTTTGGTATTCATTGTTGACTTGGTTTATAACAAGTTGGGAATCTCCATAGATGTGCAATTCAATTATTCACCATTCAAGAGCCATTTTGATCTCATTTGTGAGTGCCTCATATTCTACAATGTTGTTTGTGCAAGTGAATAAGAGTTTATATGATTTGGGAATCATATTTCCATGAGGGGAAACAAACAAGACACCTTCTCCAGCTCTATTCTATGTATGAGAACCATCAAAAAACATTTTCCAAGTTCTCTCAGTGATGTACATAATTGAAGCATCTAGAAACTCAATTTTCATGGGTATTGTATCCTCGAGGGGAAAATTAGCCAATTGGTCAGCTATGGCTTGCCCCTTGACGGATTTACATTCGACATATTGAATGTCAAATTCTAAAAGAATCATCATCCATTTAGCTAGATGACCAATAAGTGCAACTTTGCTCAACAAATATTTAAAAGGATTAATTTTAGCAATTAGGTGAATTATATGTGCCAACATGTAATGTTAGAGTTTTTGAGAAGAAAAAGACCATTGCAAAACATGCTTTCTCTATATTGGTGTAGTTCATTTCATAAGCAATTAAAGTTTGATTGATATAATATATAGCCTACTCTTTACTCATCTCATCACTTTGGGCTAATAGTGCTCATAGAGAAGAAGTTGTTGCTGAGATATACAAGATCAAAGGTTTGCCTAGAATGGATGGCATACAAAGTGGAGGTTTTTCCAGGTACCCTTTGATTTGGTCTAGACTTTTTTGACATTAATCATTCTAGATATAAGTAGATCCTTTATACAAATTCTTGTTAAAAGATTGAACTTTATTAGCCAAATGAGAAATAAATCTTCTTATGGATTCTAGATGTCCTTACAAACTTCTAAGTTGACTGATATTTCTTGAAGGAGGCATTTCCATGATAGCTTGGACCTTTTCATGATCAACCTCAATCCTTTTGCTGAGATGATGTAGCCTAGAAATTTTCCAAAAGTGACACCAAAGGCACACTTTTTGGGTTTAGCCTAAGTTGAAATTGTTCCATACAGTCCAATATTAGGCTAAGGTATTCAAGATGTGTGTCTCATTTTCTAGATATTGCTAGTGTGTCATCAACATAGTCTTCCATATTTTTATGCATCATATCATGGAAGATGGTGGTGGTCATTACTCTTTAATAGGTAGCATCAACATTTTTGAGCCCAAAAGGCTTGAAATTCCAGTAGAAAGTACCCCATGCACATGTAAAGGTTATCTTCTCTTGATCAATTGGAGCTATCTTAATTTGGTTATTACCAAAAAACCCATCCATAAGGGGATACATTTCATAACCCACAGTCATGTCCACTATCCTATCAATGTTTGGTAGTGGAAAGTCATCCTTAGGGCATGCTTTGTTAAGGTCTCTAAAATTAGTATAAACTAAGATAGATTTATCATGTTTAGACATAGGTACGATGTTAGAAATCCTTTTTGTATAATCAATAGCTTTGATAAAGTTTGTACTCAAGAGTTTTTCTAACTCTACTTTGACCAATAAAGCTATATGAAGATGCATCTTTCTCAGTTTTTGTTTAATAGGTTTGATATTAGGAGAGATAGAAAATGATGCATGATGAGATCTATGTCAAGCCCTGGCATATTTGAGTACATCCATGCAAAAATTGATCTTCTTGTCTTGAAAGAATTTGGCAAAATGCACTTTTTCGTCAGTTGACAATGATTGAGCTACATGAATAATTTTAGGAGATTCCTCTATCCCAAAGCTGATAGATTATGTCAGTGCAATGAGAACCAATGATCTGTCCTGAAAATAGCTTGTGGACTACCAAGTACCTCATCCATAGGTGCCTCAAGGAGGTTTTCACCATTAGATATGTCTTTTTTTTTACTATTTTTAGGTTTAGATACTGCCACAATGTGGTTTTCACCATCTAACCATTTATTTTTATTTTTTTATTTTTATGGCTAAGGTACTTGATATCTAATTTCATCATGTTAACTGCAAGTTTGCTAGTGGAAGAAGTGATGAGTTCAATGGCATTTAGGTAACAAGTGATCTCATAGTCATTTTGAAAAGACTATATTTTAGGTCTTTGGTTTTGAAGGGATCAATATATTAGATCAAGGTGGATCAATGAGAGTGAGGTGGAAGCTTCAAGGTTCTTAATGTGAAAAGAGTCATCTCTAGTGACATGTGAAGTTGAGTATATAGTGAATGTTGCAAAGGAGTCTAGATCAAGAATAGACCTAGAGGGACTAGCATGATCCACTAAAACATGTTGCAAGAAAAACTTGTGTAACCCTATACTAGACTCATCTACTACATTTGGTTGGGTTGCATATGTTGAATAAAATCCACTCCTAATTCACAAGGTACATTTGACAGGCTTTCCCATTCATACTCATGAGAGTCTGTACTCTGATCTCTACCAATTAGATGAGAAATATTTTCTCTAATCTGGCCTCTATTCGTGTCTTCATGGTTGGATTCATTTTGTTCTAGTTGTTGAGAAGTGGAATCTTCAATATCATTATTGGTAATTAGAATGTCTTCTCCACAAAGAAAAGAAGTTATAGGCATAAAGTCCTCATCTTGTGAAGTGGCAGCAATAAAGGGAGGATCATCATCCTCTGATTCACTAGACATAGGTATGCTTTGATCAAATGTTGGTATGTCATCCTCTAACCCAAAACCTAGGCCAACAATATCTCAAGTATCATAACCTTGAGTATGACTTAAAGGTTCAACTAGAGCTTTTGTATTACCAATTAAGGACCTATGGCCATGATAGCCCATGTTTGCAAGCATTTTATAGCCTTTACCATAATGTTTAGGATAAATTGGAGTAGTGATTGTGACTTCCTCCTTATCTTCTTCTTCCCTGTAGATCTAATCTTTAATAGCTAGTTCTTCTTTCTCTGCTTCTAGTGAACTGAGGATTGCACAAAAGTGCGAAAGAGAGTCATTGTGGATGAAAAAGGCTTCTTTTTGGTAAGCAGTTTCCCATAAGATGGAGGGGAAACAAGTAGAGAAGCAATAGAGTGTAGAGTGTATTTTCCCATTCTAAGGCTCATCATTTTCAATTTTTGTTCACACTCTTGAAAGGATGGTGTCAGCTCATGAGAAGAGCAGTTATGTGGAACCAATGTTTTAGTAGTAGATAACGTGTTGATAGAAATTGAGTTGTCACTAGGGACAACTATATCAATACCATTCAAAGAGAACTTGATGCACTGATGGTATGTAGATGGGACTACTTGCATGTCATGAATCCATGGTCATCCCAAAAACAAATTGTATGCAAGTGGTATGTCTAGGACTTGGAAAATGACATCCTTCTCAATTGGACCAGCTCTGATTGGAAGAAAAATTAGACCTTTGGAAGGTATTTTGACCTCATCATAAGATTTTATAATGATCTTGCATCTAGGTTTGATGGAAAATTTAAACATGCCCCACTGTTGGATCACATTGAATGAAATGATGTCTAACCTTGTACCATTGTCTATCAAGACTCAATGAATGCAAGTGTAGAAGATTTGGACTTTGACATGGACAAAAAGGTTGTGGGCATGACTAAGAGCTCAATCATCTTCTTTAGAAAAGGTGAGATAGTGAGGTGAAGAGATGTGGTTCACCATAGCTTGGAATCCTTTTGCATCAATATCTATGGGAATGTTGGCAGAGTGAAAAGCTTTTTTGAGGATATCCTTGTACATAGGGCACAATTCTAACAACTTAAAAATGAAAATTTGAGTTGGTGTACATTGCAATTGGTTGACAAGGTCATAGTTGGAGATCCTAGAAGTAGTTTTTTGTTTAGAAGATGAATCATTCTTAGGATCATGAGCAACTTTTAGAACAACCTTAGATTTCCCCCTAGTGATGATGTTAAGCAATTCACTTTGTGAAGAGGAAGATTTGGCCACTTGGAGTACCACATTAGGTCTAGTATCATTATGGTGTTGAGGAGAATTGTGCATTTTTAGGAAAACTTTAGGTCATTCATCCTCAGGCTAGTTGTCATCATTAGAACTTTCCATGCATAAATACTCAATGGGCTCAAGCATGCCTATAACATTATCTGTGTCAGCATAAGCATAGTTGATCTTGGCATTGTGATTCTTTTTAGTAGCCTTGGAGGTTTCACCTTTCCCATATTCTAGTAAGTGTTGTTTAAAATCTTTATTGTCAACATTTTTGACAAGGCCATCTGTGACAACTTTACCATCCTCAATGAGGTCTTGAATTACATCTTTGAACTTGAAATAGTTTTTAGTGTTGTGACCCTTGCTTCAATGATAACTATAGATATGATCCTCTCTCCACCATGAGGGTTTGATGGGTGGTTCATAGGGTTAGGAATTATCTAGTAAAGTAACCAGCTTATTTGTAATTAATATTTTTAAGACTACTTCATAAGGCTCAACCGTTGGTGTATAAACATGTCTATTTTTAGTAAACTTACAGCTCTTGTCAAATGTTTGTGGTTTGGAACCTTCTTTTTTCTTTGTAGCATAAATGGCATTAGAAATGTTAAACATAGGTTCCTTGGTCTTAGGAGTGTCCACTACTCTGTCATTGACAATATACATGTTTTTATTCCAAGGTTTGCCTTTGTCTTTACCATTTCCATTGTTAGTTTTGTCTTTTTTTATAACAATGTCACCCTTTTTGATAGCAACATCCTCAATGTGATATGCACTCTCAACCATCTTGTTGAAGGATGTGAATAACTATTTTATTAGATCAAATTTTAACTCAGGTTCAAGCATATTAACAAAAATGTCATTTTTTCAGCCTCGAGAACATGTCAAGGGTACCGAGAGTATAGGGATCTCCATCATTGAAGGTATGTTGCAAAAATCTCTTGGTTTTTATTTGATGTTGCATAATTCTAGTATAATTACAAGATGTTGAATATTGTAGGAGTATTTCTGGTTAAATAATTGTGCAAGTTCATCAAATATTTTAAGAGGGGGGCTCAATTTTGTGAACCATTACATGGCTTGCCCTCTTAGACTTCTAGGACCAATGCATAAGAAAGGTGTATTCATGCCTAATATCCATGATAATTGCATAAAAATGCCTCACATGATTGTGAGGGTCACCATTTCCATCATATTTTTCATACTTAGGAACCTCTATATCCTTAGGAAATGGTAGCATGTATAGATTCCTATAAAATGGAAGAGCACATATTGATTCAACAAATGAAGTTTTAGGTGTCTCTTTTGAATTTTGCAATTGTGTAAATTGTTTCCTCAATTTCTTCCCTTAAGATTTCAGCCTTGGTGGGCTCTCATTTATGGATTATGTATTTAACATAAAAACCTTGAGGGAGTTTTTATCCCCATGCTGCCATGTATCGAAAGTATTGGTCTTCGTTTTCCTCTAAAGCTCTAAGCGTCAGTTTTTGAGAAAAATTGTCTTGTTGGAATCTTATAACATCTTTACTAATTACTTCTTCATCACTTGCATGATGGGATTGTCTATGTGATGAAGGGCATACATCTATAGTGACTCTGAGAGTCCTTGGAGGTGTGTTGTTGCCATCATTGCCATCAAAAGGATTTCAAGAATTGGTTCCTCTATTCCCTTCATGGTGTGCATTATTGTCAGTTTTAGCTTGTTGATTTTCTTTTTCCATAGCATATATTTCTTCCAAGGTCTTTTGATTTTCATGCACTTGTTCTTCTATGCAACATTGGACCTCATCGAGGTGCATCATAGTGATCAAACCGTTTTCACCCTTAGGTGTCTCAAAGGGTGTACCCAATGGGTTTTCAAAGTTGTAAAGAAGATTATGCCTAAAGTTTTTTGTTTTTGTTTAGGTAGATTCAAGGTCTTCCAGACAAGGCTATTTGCGAGGGTGCCTAGGTGGTGTCTCTAATTTCTTGAAAATTAAAGGAGTATGCTTACCATTACCAACTTGATGTCTATTTGTGATTGGCATGTAAGTATTCATATTTTCTTAATAGGACAACAAAAGTATGTTATATTTGAAGCTCTTACAATCAAGATTAGTCACTTGTGAAAGTATACCAGATGGCTTGTCAAACTGTGCTCAAGAACTTACAGCACTGGTGACTCAAGTTGAGTGAGTGAGCAAGAAGCTCAATAGAAAATAGCTAGAATGGAATGGTAACCAAATTTTGACAAGTAATCCATCAATGAAATTTCAAGACTTGCATCTAATGGACTAAACCCATCTTTTCAACTTTTGATAGCACTTGACATACAAATGTACAACCAGGACCAGGAAAGATTGAAGTGACAAGACCTTAGATCAAAAAAATTAGAACACAAACCCTATTTTGGTAGTAAATAATCTCAGATGATTCTTTCAAAGAAACCACATGATAGTAGGACAACATAATGTGTTGTACAATATAGTTTAGAACATCTGTGTAATAATTTTCTTCTAGGTGACAGTTCGCACAAGGCAAGGCGATTGATCTTAGTATAGTAGGGTATAGACTTTTCAACAAAAGGGAGATACAATTTTGGAAAAAGACTATTGCACAATATTTCTCCAGAGAACATGCAATAAAGTACCAATTTTTGTGCAAAAGGAAAATTTTTTACTCCAAAACTTTATGTTTTAGTTTGACAACTAGGTAGTTTTCAGATCAATCAGTGTGAGATTTTAGTTCATGTTGATTATCAGCAAGGTTTGCAAATAGTAAGGTTTTTAACATGTCTCAAAAAATTGAACAAAGGTAAAAACAACCTTGCCAAAATGCATTCATGATATCAGAATAGCCTTCCTACCAATATTACTAAGATGTTTGATTTGTAAGAATGTTAACAATGGTCAACACATTCAAAAATAGAAGCCAAGAAATCTACCTTAGAGTCATGGTTCATTACTCAAAAAGTTGGCCCACGCTTGATGCTCCTTCACATAACACCAAGTGGTTGCCCACAAGAGATATTGGCTTTTTCATGGAAGTTCCATAAGCAAAACCAAGGGAACACATATGGTGAGTGTAAAATCTTAGGGTGATTTGGGTAGTCCACTAGGATCAATCCTTGCACTAAGAAGTTAAGCACTAGAATAGGGTAGATACTAACCTAGGGTGTTTAGAAAGGGATTCCATTCATAATGTTCCTCTTGCACCCAATTAAAGGAAACCCCACCTTGTGGTATATAATAGACCTCGTGGCCACAAGAGCACCTTAAGAATTCTTGCCTAGTGATCTCCCTATGGTCAAAATCCTATAAGAAATCACACTAAGTGAAGACAAACACTATGTCTACCAAGTTTTTGTGTCATTGATAGCCTTGAGTTCATAGTGGGTTGGAAGAGCCAGGTATTTTTCTTGTCCCCACTTGGATCATTCCTCTTAGGTTGTCAAGAGTAGGCCCTCTAAAGGATTCTCGACTAAACAAGAAGTAGATCAACTTTTGAAAGTCAAAATTTTTGATTCACCACAAGGGTGAAGAGCATACTCTCATATTCCAATCATTTCACCCAAACACACCAAGAAGCTTAAATTATCTTCTTGCTTTCAAAATCCAAAGGTAAGTCAAGATTTTTGATTCACCACAAGGGTGAAGAGCATATTCTCCTATTTCCAAAGAATACCAATAACAACTAGTAGATATGAGACGTGAAATTTAAATTTTAAAAAACACCAAGTTTGGGTTTTAATTTATTGGGTACTCTTACAAACAAGTGTTAGTAGCCCTTGTGCATTTGAAGCTTTGACCTGTGTTCTTTTAAAGGCAATTTAGGCAATGTTAATGTTTCAAGATAACACCCTACAATCACAACCGTTGGTCCCACAAGTTAGATTCAAAAACAATATGCAATATGTAAACAAAAATCTCTGTAAAATAGCTAAGGAATTGTAAAAACTAGTAAGCAGTAAGCAGCAACTGAAAAACTAACAAAATCACCCTAAATAGAAAATAAATTGAATTCAAGCGATAGTTTTTACTAGAAGACTATCATATGATACTTCTTAGTATACTCATATGACATAATCTTTTTGTGTGATATTTCTTCCTATGCTAGGTGATAGAATTAACTATACTAAGGTGACAATTTTTATTATATCTATGTGATACTATTTCCAAAAAATTATTGCCAAACAATTATAAGAATTGTCATATGAAACTAGAAAAATGTCACCCCAAATCTGTGACTAAAAAAAAAGGAAAGTGCAAATAGAAATTGAATAATGCTATTAAAATAGCAAAGTAGAGAACAAAACTAAATGTTTTACCCCATGGTGGGCACCAAAAATATACACTCAAAAGGTGTCACACTCTAAACCCTTCTATCCAAACAATTCCATTAGTTCAGAATGCGTGGATGTTGGCTTAGAGATCCCTATCCACAGAGTGCAAGAGAGTGTATTTCAAGGACAAGGGCTCTCAGCTGAGCCTTAGCAATACTCTTCTTGCTAGTAAACCATGCAATGGGAGGTTTCAAAGATGATATGCAAGAATGCAAATGTCCACAAGGAGTTCCTCAAGGATGCAATGCAAATGGAGACTAAGCTAGAATGAGAGTGCAAAAATGCCACTATGCTAAGCAATATGAAAGTGTTACCAATCCAACTAAATACTATGTGATTTAAGCTATTGTAAAGTGAAATCTAAGCTACATGCAACATGATCCTAAGCTAGTATGTGGTGAAATGAGAGAACAAAGATAAGAAATGGAATTTTTCCTCAAAGCTCCAAGAAACCTATAAGAAAACCTACAGCATAACAATATTGAAATGGTGGATTGATCCATTGAGAGGGAAATCTCTCTTCCTTTTAAAGTTGTACAGATGGTAGAGATCAAGGTGAAGATGATGGATAATCAATGGTGAAGTTCAAAAAGAGGAGTGATCCATGTGCACACACAAGTCAACCAATAGAATATAAGTTAACTTGTCATATAAGACAAAAGTCACAAAGCCTTTTCTTTTAATTTGAAAATTAGAAAAAGGACTATTTGTGCACTTTAAGTGGGTTAGAAGAATTGGGTCTTTTATTTAATTAAAAGAGGACATGTTCTTTTAATCAAATAATGAACTTAGCATAGCATAGTCAAACTATAGGTTATAATCAAATTAATTGATATTTAATAATTTGGTCTAGGTAAATGATTAATTAAATTAGTCAAAATGTTGAGAAGGGGGTTAATAGTCTAGATGACCATTTTTAGGTGATCACAGTGTCCACTCCTTGTTGCAATAGTCATAGAAAATTAAAAAAAAGCACAAGCCTAGACAATGACCACACTAGAATGTAGCCTCAAAGTGAGATAAGAGTCTTGTATACTTAGGTATGAGTTGTCTGAGTAATGCCTAGAATAGTCAAAAGTTGTGATGATCATGACACAAAGTATAAAAAACATGAAAAGACAAAATAAGATAACTGAGTGAGGAGACTAGCTCATGTGTAGATCACAAGTTGTCAGCTAAGCAAGAAGTCATTGTTTGACACTATTTATAGAGAAAGAAGTAATCAAGTGTTGCAGACACAAATTTGACTTGGAGTGAGGATAACTTTGACATAGCAGTTTGACAATTTTAGGACAAGATCCGATGTGAGGATTCATATAGAACCACATGAGAAAGTACAATGAAGTAGGTGAAGACTCAAAACAATAAATTTTGGCCAATTTTCTCACGTGAGGACTTGCACAGAGCTGTGCGAGGATTTGATACTTTGACAAAAAAGATAGAATTTTGGCATAAAAGATAGTTTTTTGTTAAAATATCACATGGAGATTTGTAGAGATTCACATGAGGAACTACAAAGAACAATGTGAGGAAGTGCTAACAGGGAGTTTTCTCATGTAAAAATCTATAGGTCTAGGTATGAGAAAAGGGATAGACCAATAGTTTTGACTAAACTTGAAGAGATTTTTCAATGGTTTCAGAAATTCTAAATAGAAGGTTAAATGTGTTTACAAGTTTTAGACAGATATCAACATAGTTTTCAAGTTTTGGACAACATTTTGGTTTTCAAATAGATTGTTGTTCTCAGACACGAAAGCAAGCAACAATTGCAAACAATCCTACTAAGGACAAAGAAACTCAAAGGAATGAGGGAGTCTTGACCTTTTATTTTTTTGATAGATTTGGACAAGTTCAAAGACTTGAAAAAGATACATTTTATCCCTATAACCAAAAATGGTAGAGGAATCAAAACCTTTGTCTCACAAGTTATGTGCATGTGTTCACTTCACACAGCCATTTCACCCCACTAGAGGGCAACCCATATTTTTGGTGTATTCCAAGGACTCAATAACATATATGCTATATGAGCACCTTTGTGATAGGGGTCAAGTGTGTATACCACCTTCTAGTGTCCAGGTCCATGCCTATGGTGAGTATCTACAGGAGAGATTCTTCCCCCTCCTTGCACAAAGATCATGCCCCCTTTTGGAGGTGAAAAGAGTAGCAATTAACTAAGAGTTTTTTCCTTGGCTTTTGGTCATATTAACCCCCTAGTGGCTTCATGAATGAAGTTGAGGCTGTAGACACCTAAATCTGATTACACCGCTTTGGTAATCCTATTTAGGTATCTCTAAAAGGCATCATTAATTAAATTCCTATTTAATTAATCCTTTTCCATCCCCTAGCTAATTAATTTAATTAATCATCTATAGTCCTAATTGATAAATCAAATAACCTATCATTTATCAATTAAATCCTATTCTCCTATCTAATTCCAAAATTCCAAATTTATTAAAATCACTTTAATAAATAAAACCCTCAAATCTAATAGCCCCTAACTTATCTTTAATCCTCCATTTAGCCTAATCCACCCCATCCACCCATACTAACCTAGCTTAGCCACTAACTCACCCACCCTCATGAATGACATCCACTTGCACATCTCTAACATCCTTAATCTAATCCTAACCCAAGGCTAATCCCCCCCCCCCCCAACCTTGTCACATTCCCTAAGTAAGCGTAAGACTTTCCTAAGCCAAATCAAAGTCTCCTCCTTCAAAATATTCCAACCATAAAACTTTATGAAGCCCACTAGGCCATAAATGACTCTTTCAAGCCCTTTCATTGCTCTTACAAGCCATTATGAGGGTCTTTATGAAGATTTTAAGGCCTTGAGCCTCCTTTGTTGACTCATCCTTTCTTTTTCCTCCATCCACTCACCTTGTGACAAGTGTCACCTCCCTATTGGTGCTAAACAAGCACAATCCATGTGCTCTCCTCTCATGCAATTTGAGCCCTCCATAAGCTTTCATCTCTCCTTGCATCTTAACCCTCCATCCCTCAAGCCCTTGGCCCATAAATTACATCCCCTCCCAAGCCATTTCATCACAACCTTTAAGCCAAAGTTATAATGCTAGTTTGAGAAACAAAGCCTTTCGCCATACCCTTATAATGCCAAATTGAGAGCTCACAAAGCTACCAATTTTGCCATTTTCCATCTCCATTGAAGCATAGTTTGAGTATCTTGAGCATACATCCCACATCCACATAATAGACTCATCCCTAAATCAAGTGACCATCCTCATTAGGAGAGCCATTCCATGGCTCATATTCTCATTTCAGGGTTTCACTTTGTCTATCTCATATGTTATGGTTTTTATGCTAGTTAATGCTTTTGTTTTTTAATCGATTAGTATTACTTGCTAACATATTTTTCACATACATTTTGGCACACTCGGTGGGACCCCACAAGGGTCATTTTAATCTTCATTTTTTTAGTTACACATACTTTTTCATGTTTTTACTAACCATGGGAAACTAACGTTTTGTGCTTTAAATTTTGTGTCTTTGTCTTGTGGTTTTTTGCTTGCAGGGTACTATTGACTTCCGCAGAAATGTGCTTACAACCCTATAAGTGGTTTTGACCCAGTCAACCTCAAGAAAAAAACTTTTTTTTGCATCCCCATGACCCTAGGAACGCGATCCTAAAATGTGGGAACACTGCTACTGTCCGGCGAGAACGCGAACCCGCGACCGCGAGTTCGCACTTCGTCAACAAACAGTCTCTGCCACATTATCAAATAACATCTTCATCCCCACTGACTAATCCTCCAACGAGATCATCATTCTCACTTGTGAGAACGTGCCTGAGAATAGCAAGATTGTCATTCTCACTTGTGGAAATGTGAACTGTATTTTTTTCATCTATAATCGTTAATTTTCCTGCAAAACTATCATTCTCACGTTGCAGGAATGTTGTAAGGGCATAAACTTGCGGGACCACTCTGTCAAAAAGAGCTCTTGAGTTTTTGGCTTACATTTTTTATTCTTTTTAACAGTCTTTCTTGTCATTCCTGCGATCCAGATTCATGGTGGGATTGTCATTCCCGCGAATAGGAACTCCAGTGGGATCGCCTTGTCTATCTGACCAAAGCTTTACTTCACATTTTTCACATTCCCGCTAACAGTTCTCGCATTCCCACGACTACGAGAATGCATTCTTAACCTATGGAATCACTCTAATAGCTGCTTGGTTCAATTTTTTAACCTTTTCTAGTGCATGTTTTTATTCTAACTAGTTTTCTATAGGTTTTCTCATCATATCTTAAATTTGACTTTAAGTGGTTCCGTAGGATATAGACCATTCTAAGCATTTTAATGCATATCAAAAAGAACAAAAAAAGTTTTTAAAAAGAATTCCATAGTTAAGCTTTCACTTTGAAAGATTTTGGATGACTAATCAAATTGCTTTTTGTTGCATTGCAGGTTGGAGCAACAAAACTAATCATGTTTTTTGTAGGTTTTTCTTAAAAGGAACTTGAATGTTTAAACATTTTTCCTTTGAATGAATGTTGCTCAAACATAATCTTGAATGCCATGGATTAAAATCAACCTTTCTTGGAATGCATGCTTAAAACAAATAAACTCAATCTTGAAAGCAAAGGATCAATTAACCATTGCAATATCTCACACTTCAATTTTGGGCATAAAAAGAATCGATATTTAAAAAAATTTCTAAGTTACAAAAATTAATTAAAGATGCTTTGAGTGAGTTTGTAGTTGGACTCACCCTCTTTAATCACCCATCAATTTAACCATTGGTTGCAATCTCAACGCCATCTATGGGGATGGGTCTACCTAAGAGGGTGTTAAGTGCTCCATGCAAATCAAACTCCACTCACTTGAGTTTTTAGTGATTTTTCTAAGTTAGAAAATCTCTTGAATGAGCATTAGTCTCCCTAACACTTCATTTGGGCATAGAAAAAATTGAACAAATCTTAACATGGAGGGCCTCCAGGTGCACGCTTGACAATCAAGTTTCACACATCTTTGTTTTGGGCTTAAAAGAAAATCACACCAACTCTTGAATGCCTTAAAGGAAATTAATCGATACTTGACGTGGAGGGCCTCTAGGTGCGCGGGTTTACTTTCTTTTTTACCCTAACTCTTCTTCTTTTTTGCATTCTTCGATCAATTTTTCTTTGTTGGTGCATTTCAAAGTTGGAATTGAACATTTGCATCTTAAACATGAGTGCTTACAAAGTCTAGATCAGCACACATAAGAGCCAGTTGGTAAAAGAAAAAATGTTTTTTTTAGCCCAAGATCATCCAAGTCTTCTCTCCCCTTGTCGTCTTTCAAGGCCATCTTGGGTGCATAAGATTAGGATCCAAAATCTTGTTTAAGTTTTAAGAGGCTTGCTTGGGGATTTCATCACACCTTGGGATGACCTCAACTCCAACGTTCCAACGGAGTATAAAGTTTGGGAGGTGAATCCAAAGACACCTCTCTTGGAATCAAGATTTTGTCACTCGGGCTAAGCCTCAAGGAACTTTATACCCTTGAGAAGTGAAAGAGGAGAAGTGGGTTACCGCCACTTCTAGGAGGAAATCCACCACCACCAACCACCAATTACTTGGCCTCTTTTGCCATGCAGATACCTTCCCAAATGGGGGCACAATCCACACATATTGGTCAAACTCCTCAAATCCAAAGTCAAGTTCCACAAGCTCCCTGATCCTTTCCCCAATCTTAACAATCATCTTATACCTTACCTCCAAAAATCAATCCATTTATCCCATAGCCGACCCACATCCCTCAATCCCTATCCCAAATCCAATATCAACAGCAAGCCTCACAACACATGCAGCAATATGTGCCACCTCCACCTCAACAACTCATCATCCACCATTTAGTTGCCCAAGCCATGTACAATTCCTACCAGCCAATACCTCAAAGCCATCCATATTCCATTGCCCCATCTAGCACATACCTACCTCAGGGCACTCCTACATTGGGGGCACCCCAGCCATCACCCATTAATTCAAAATGGGAAGCCATGAAGACATCTTTGAAGAACATCTAGTAGGTAAATGATCCAAAAACCTTCAAGTTTGAGAATGTGTGTCCTTACCCATTTGACAGAGCCATTACCATGACACCATTTCCCAAACATTTTGAGACACCCAAATTTGACAAATTTAGAGGAAAAGGAGACCCTGCCACACATATCAAAGAATTTTACATGCACTACCAAGAAGTGGCATACGATGACGTCTTCCTCTTGCATCTCTTTCCCAAAATCTTGGCCGGATCGACTCTTGAATGGTTCTATAGAATACCATATGGCACAATTAAAAACTTTGATTAATTATCGGAGGTATTTGTAGCCCAATATGCCCATCTTGTTGAAACAAAGCTATCAGTAGTTGATCTTGTCCACACTAAGCAAAAAGGTGGAGAAAGCCTTCACGAATATTTGGAAAGATAGCAAACCCTTACCACCCGCATATCTTGCACCTTGCCAGAGCACCATTTGGTGAAAATGTTTATTGATAATGCCCATCCTAGCTTGGCTCACCACATGACCATGAACTATTTGTGGACGTACAAAGATATCAAAGAGAAAGGAATGATCCTTGAGAAAGGACTCATTAAATATGGTGTGGTCAAGATTTACAAGGAGGCCAACCAAAATCAATCACATTCCAATGATAAATCTAGGTATTGGAACAAAAACAAGCATGTTGCAATAGATGGGGTTACCGATATGAGACATGTGAATATTGTTGGTCCTTCCAAAAATCAGTCTAACCCACCGTATCAACCAAACAATCAACAAACTATCAACTACCAACACCAGAATCACCTAAGCTATCAAGGCCACAATCTAAGACCCAACTTCCAAGGGTCTAGCAATCAAGCTAATGCCATCAATGTAGCTACAGGACAAAAGCCCAAATTCCAACCTGGACCTAGAAATTATACACCCCTTGGTGAGCCATTGGATGTCATTTTTGAGAAATTAGTCAAGGAAAACCTCATCAAATTTCCTCCTACCCATCAAATTGACCCAAGCCAATCCAAAGCTACATGGTACAAAGACAATGAGTACTGTAAATTTCATAGGGTAAAAGGTCACACCACCCTCAGATGCATGAAACTAAAAGATTATGTGTAGGATCTCATTGATCGGAAAGAAATCACCATTGGTGCCCAAACCTCTCCCAATGCAGGCTTATAGATCTATCAAAATGCTTTTCTTCCTCACAACAACCAAAATCCTAGAAAAGCACCTATCCAAACCAACAACAACAACACCAACAACTGCCAGCCAAACCAACACCATGAGAAGAACAATGACCACACTTCATCCTATATAGATTATGGTAGCCTCAGAAGTTGTATATCCAGGAAAGAGCCTTCTGTCAATGTTATCAATATCAAATGACCAAATAATGAGTGTGTAGTCACCACTCGAAGAGTACAATTTAACATCGCAGGCCCACCAGTTTCACCAGCACCATCAGCTCCATCAAAAAGCCAGTACAATATCTTGGAACACCTTGGGAACATGCCAGCCCAAATCTCCATTTTAGACCTTCTCCGCACTAGTCCTGTGTATAAAAACATCCTTGACAGTTCTCTCATAGAATCTCATGTCCCTTTAGATATCAACACTACTGATTTTTGTAATCTTGTTGGACACCTTTCATCCTCATGTGCCCTATCTTTCAAACCTACCGACATACCTGTGGTCGAGCTAGATCACACCCTTCTGCTTCGCATAGCCATCATGGTATCCAATTTTTCTGTAAAAAGAGTAATGATAGATAATGGATCAGCCTTGAATATTTGCACCTAAAATTCATAAAACAAGCTGGGTATACTGAGGCAGATATCATCAGTGAGGTTATCACCATCAAAGCTTATGACAACTTGGAAAGAACTACAGAAGGAACTATTTTGCTGCCAATCAAGGTTGGGCTAGTCATCCAAGAAACACTCTGCCATGTTGTTGATCAAAACCTACCACTTAACATCCTCCTCGGTCACCCATGGATTCATGCCATGAAAGCCATTCCATCCACTTACCATCAGTGCGTCAAATTTTTGTATCAAGGCACTGAGGTAACCATCCATGCCGATCCAGAACCCTTTGCTTACTCCAATGCGGTTGAAGCCTCATATACAAACCATTTCCCTAGAATTGATATCAACACAGCCATCACCAGCTCATCCCACACTTGTAATGACCCAGAAACCATCCTTGCCTCCACCGTATCTACCGTGAAGATCAATAACAAAGGATGTGGAGAGTATAGTCTGTCAGATGCATTTACTATTAGGGCACTCCCACTTGATCCACATGCCCATGGATGATCGAAATATCACAAAGCTAAGGAGATTCCACCTCCTTGATACAAATAGTTTAGCCCAACAACCTTTGTATCCTTGAAAGTCCCTCTTCATGAGGAGCTCACTCTAGATATCAACAATTGGTTACATAAGGATGTACCTCCAAGAAATCAAGCACACCTTGATCACTTCAGCCAGAAGTATCCCCAAGAACATAAGCTCATCACTAACAAATGGAACTATCAAGGTGGTGGTCTAGGACCAAAAGAAAGAGGCATGCAGTGCCCCATCGACACACACAAGTGGGAATCGAAGTCAGGTCTTGGCTTTGGCATACCCACAACTAGGGGCACCAATGAGAACGGTCATGCTTTTTCAAACATTCACTACGACCTTGTCAAAATCGAAGACATTCCTAAGGAAGTTGAAAAGGAAGGCCAAATATTCCTTGGAGACTCTATTTTTTGAGAACTATCAATCCATTTCATTGACCTACCACTCACCCATCCACAACTCATAGATTGGGATCAACCAAGCGTCATACACATTGATGAGTTCACATCAGAGGAAGCACTTCTGAGATTCATGGGAGCTGAAACTCCTCACAAGAAAACAAAGCTAGATTTTGCCTACATCTATAAGCTAGATCCTAAGGGGTATTTTGGAGAAAATCCCCAACCTAGTTCTGATACACCCAAAACTAGAACTAAGGTGAATCTGAGACTAGCCAACGCAGCAAAGAGAACCCCTTAGCAAGAAAATCCAGAGTCACAAGCAGAACATGAGGATTTAGCATTGCCTCCTCAAGATAATCGACCAGAGTTGTCTTCTATTCTAATTGAGGATACTAGAGAAGTCAACATTAGTTCTTTAGAGATCCCCAGACTTGTTCACATTACTACATCACTATCACAAGACCAAGCTAACCTCCTCTTTGAGGTCTTAAGAGAGAACATTGGCCGACTTGCATGGTCATATCAGGACATGCCAGGACTTGATCCAAAGCTTTTATTTCATCATCTTGCAGTCGATCCAAAGATCAAGCTCGTCAAACAAAAGCTTAGAAAAATGAACCCCAAGGTGGCATTATTGGTCAAAGCTGAATTAGAAAGAATGTTAGCTACTAAGGTTATCCAACCTATTGACTACTTAGAGTGGATCTCCAACATGGTCCCCATCACTAAACCTTTTGATGATATCAAAATCTGCACTGATTTCAAAGATCTTAACAAAGCTTTTCCAAAAGACGATTTTCCCTTGCCCAACATAGATATGATTGTAGATCTTACAGCTGGACATGAAATTTTGTCTCTCATGGATGGATTTTTTGGGTATAATCAAATCAAGATTGTAGAAGAGGATCAGCATAAGATAGCATTCACTACCCTTGGGGAACCTTTTGCTACAACATGGTGCCTTTTGGCCTAAAGAATGCAGGGGCTACCTATCAAAGAGCTATGATAGCCATTTTCCATGATCTTATCCATAGCATTTTGGAGGATTATGTGGATGATATCTTGGTCAAATCTCATACCTTCATGGATCATCTTGCTGACTTGGAGAAAGTCTTTAATAGGTTAGCCAAATATCATCTCATGCTGAATCCCAAGAAGTGTGTCTTTGGGGTCACATCTGGCAAGCTTCTAGGCTTTATAGTTTCTAAATGAGGTATAGAGATTGACCCCAAGAAGGTCAAGGCTATAGACATGCCTCCTCCCCAAATTTTGTGATAGCTTCACTCTCTTCAGGGAAAGCTTCAATCCGTTCAATGCTTCATCTCCCAGCTTGCAGATAAGTGTACACCATTTGCACATTTACTAAAGAAGGATGAAAACTTCAAGTGGTATCCTTTATGTAAATGCAGCTTTAATCAGCTCAAGTAGTATCTCGCCAATCCCCCTATCTTGGTTCCACTAGTTCTTGGTTGTCCCTTGATCTTGTACATATCAGCAACGCCTACTGCTCTAGGGGCACTTCTAGCATAGCTCGATGACTATGGCAGAGAAAGAGCCATCTACTACATCAGTAGAACCCTAGTTGGTTATGAACCCAATTATACTCCTATGGAAAAAGCTTGTTTGGCAGTTGTTTTCTCAACTCAAAAGCTTTGCCACTACATGCTAAGTCATACCATCCAACTATTCTCCAAGATCGACTGTCTCAAGTATATGCTCTCTAGAACAGCACTTATAGGCCGTTTGGCCAAATGGGTTATGCTCCTTAGTGAATTTGACATCTAGTATGTGGATAGAAAGGTAATCAAAGGGCAAGCTATAGCAGATCACCTAGCTAATGTGCCTCTAGTAGATACATATCCTTTGATCACAAAATTTCTAGATGAGCATATTTGTCTAATTGAAGAATAGCCCCCATGAAAACTCTATTTTGATGGCTCATACACATCTCATGGATGAGGGGCAGGAATATTGTTAGTCACACCTCAAGGATATTACATTCCAAAAGCCTTCAAGTTACAATTGCCTAGCACCAACAATATAGCTGAATATGAGGCTCTCATAGCAGGATTGAAGATAGCTGCAAAATGGAACATCACTGAGTTACAAATCTTTGGTGATTCTTAGCTCATCATCAAGCAAGCCCTAAATGAATATCAAACCAAAGATGAAAAGCTATTACCCTAAAAAGAGCTAGTTGATCAGCTAACCCAGCATTTTACAAAGACAAGTGCCTCAAATGTAGAACAAAGCAGCAGACACTATGGCTACTATCGGCTTGCTCTTGGAAATTCCCTAAGCAGCTACACAGTATGAGTTTTTAGTTGAGCAACTCCACACACCTACCTATGCGAATGATGACTCAAACCATGTTTTTATCTTGGTTGGTCCCCAATCCCCTTGGTACCATGAGATTTACGCTTACCTTAATGATGGTATCATATTCCCTCACCTCACACATACCCAACGCTAGAACCTCATCCGAAAATCATCCCACTATGTTATTATAGCCAATACCCTATATTGTTAGGGTTAACATGATACTCTCTCTCGATGTTTAGACCAAAATAAGGCTGCGATGGTGTTAAAAGAAGTACACTCTAAACTTTGCGGTGCTCACATGAGTGGTATTGTCCTCGCATGACAAATCCTTAGAGTAGGCTACTATTGGCCTACCATTGAAGAAGACTCCTGTGACTTTGTCAAAAAGTGTCTCCCATGTCAGCAGCAAGCAAATATTATGCACACTCCAGCACAAGATCTACAGCCTATTGCACCACCTTGGCATTTCGCTGGTTGGGGCCTTGATCTAGTTGGAACTATCACACCTCTCTCATCTAATGGACATAAATGGATAATAACAGCTACAGACTATTTCACTAAATGGGTGGAAGCAATCCCCCTAGTCTCAGCTACAGGAGTTCAGGTCTCCAAGTTCATCTTGTACCACCTTGTTTGCCTCTTTGGTATCCCATCCACCATCTTCACCGACCACGGAGGTAACTTTGAAAATCTCAACATGGAAGAATTATGCACTTCCCTCTGCATCCATCATCGCTTCTCTAGCCCATATTTCCCACAAGGTAATGACCAGGCAAAGGCAACTAACAAAACCCTCCTCAAAATCCTAAAGAAAGTTGTCAATGATTCCGGCCACGATTGGCACCTACAAATAAATCCAGCCCTATGGGCCTATCGAACTTCCTTCCATACATCCACGGACACAATTCCATACTCCTTAGTCTATGGTGCCAAAGTAGTACTACCCATAGAGGTTGAACTTCCCTCCTTGCACATATCTTTGTGAGGGAAAAATATTAGATGAATAATACAGAGTAGCTCGGCTCACCCAGCTAGATCTCTTAGACGAGAAGCGACAACAAGCTTATGATCATCTCACAGTCTATCAAACTCGTCTCAAAAGGAATTTCAACAAGAAGGTTCTTCCACGACACTTTTAGCTGGGCGACATGGTCCTCAAAGAAAATATGAAAGTCCAAGCAGATCAAGAAAAGAAAGGCAAGCTTGAACCTACCTGGCTTGGTCCTTATGTTGTCACTGCCTCCTTTGGCTCTGGAGCCTATCAGCTATCTATAGTAGAAGGAGAACTCTTGAATGATCCTACTAACATCATTCATCTCAAGAAATTCTATGCTTGAAGATCTTTGGTATACCCAGCTTTTGAAAAATACAAAAAAATAGTAAAGAGAAATAAGCATCTAATGGTGAAAACTTGGCAATTCAAGTGCCTTGGGTAGGTACCTTGGTGAAAACTTGGTAATTCAGGCACCTTGTGTACTAAGACTAATCCATTATCTATCACTATCCTATCTCTCATCCATTCACCCACCATCCCATAAACACCTGCTTGTTCCCTTGTTGTTCCAACCAAATATCCAAAATCTAATGAAGCTTGTAAATACCTCTTGTACCTCAGCTTGTAAATCTTGTACCTTAGCTTGTAAATCTTGTATCATCCCTTGTATCATAGCTTGTATATCCAAATCTTGTCCAAAGCTTGTACCATATTTCAGCTTGTATTGTATGCCAAATCTTTTATCCTAGCTTGTATCCTATCACATGCACACAAAGAACCCCATTTTCACTTAAGCTTTTCGCAAACCATCTACCTATCCTCCTATCAACTATTATAGACATTCCACCCTTCACAAACATTTCCATCTCACAAAAACCACAACATGAACAACCTTGTACATTTGTAACATATCTTGGTCCGTCAGCTTGTACATCCTCTTTAGCTTAGTACCATTATATCTATCCAGCTTTCGTGTTAGTTCATCCTTGATCAGCATTTTGCACACATCGCACAACCCTTGGTTAGCTATTCCAATGCATCCTTTAGCTAGATCTCCTATCACAAAAGTGTCATCCTTCTTAGTTCAGCTTGCCAGATGCATCACTCATCCAGATCCACCAGCTTAGGTGCTCTCCGATAGATCCTTGTAGGATATGGCTTTCCTCATGTCTGATCTTGGTCCATTAGTACCTTGTCCCACCCATCTTGTTGGCAAATGGCTCTCTTTTGGATTTTTGCTTTCTTTTGATTTGGTATCTTCCCTTTTGGTACTTGAAGTATCTTTTCCAAGCATTTTTTTTGTTCCCTCCTCAAGGTTGCCATAATCTTCCATATCATGGTATACTGGGAATGGGGTAATCAGAGTGTAAGGTCTTGATAAGGTCTTTTGCTTGTTTTCTTTTCTACTTGAGGATTACCTAGTATCATTTCCACTCTGATTCTTCTAGGATTCATGTGTGATACTAGAGCAATCCTTGCGTGTTTGTTTCAAGTTAGTTCGTCAGTCCTCTGGACAGTTGGTGAAAAGGCCTTGATGTTCTTGGTAACCTTGGCAATTAACCAATAGTCCTATAGCAAATCTAGTGATCAACTACATGGTGGTACTTCTCTTTGAAGTATCCCCCCACTCAAAAAAAAGCTTCAATAGATTCCCTTCATCTCCATTATCCCTCATCCATATCTAGCATATGTCTCTCCTACCCTAGCTTATGCATCAGTATCTCTTTGAATCAATCTTCACTTTTAGCTTTAGGGATCCACAATCCTAGTCTTAGGGATCCACCAATCCAATCAATCCACCAAGCCTCATCTTTCGAGATCTATAATCCTAGTCCTAGGGATCTCCGAAACCCATCTTCCGCCAATCTGACTCTTTGAAATCCTATTGCCTCGGCTTTATCTCATCCCATCATCCCTTCCCTTATCCTAGATTCCTTTTTATGATGTTCTGCTCCTTCATCCTCCATCTCCCCTAAAGTCTTAAGCTTATTTACTCTTGTGCCTCTTATTCTCCATTTCTCATTCTCCCGTAGTGAGAGTTTGAGCTAATTCAACCCCTTCTCTTTGCCACTCTGAGTCTCCTTGCTTATCCTAGATTCTTGTCTTTTTCAAGAAGCCACCGAGCCTCATCTTCTCTCCCCACCACCTTCTTGAGGGGGCATCTCTAAGTCTAGTCTCTCCTCTTCTTATTCGAGACTAGGGAAACCTTGTTGCATAGCATCTTCCTCGTGTCGTCTTCGTCCGAACTTCTTTAAAATAGTGTTGTCTCAACACTATGTCAAAGAGGGGCAAAATGTAGACACCTAAATCTGATTACACTGCTTTAATAATCCTATTTAGCTATCTCAAAAAGGAATCATTAATTAAATTCCTATTTAATTAATCCTTTACCATCCCCTAGCTGATTAATTTAATTAATCATCTATAGTCCTAATTGATAAATCAAATAACCTATCATTTATCAATTAAATCTTATTCTCCTATCTAATTCCAAAATTCCAAATTTATTAAAATCACTTTAATAAATAAAACCCTCAAATCTAATAGCCCCTAACTTATCCCTAATCCTCCATTTAGCCTAATCCACCTAATCCACCCATACTAACGTAGCTTAGCCACTAACTCACCCACCCTCATGAATGCCATCCACTTGCACATCTCTAACATCCTTAATCTAATCCTAACCCAAGGCTAATCCCCCCCCTAACCTTTTCACATTCCCTAAGTAAGCTTAAGACTTTCCTAAGCCAAATCAAAGTCTCCTCCCTCAAAATATCCCAACCATAAAACTTTATGAAGCCCACTAGGCCATAAATGACTCTTTCAAGCCCTTTCATTGCTCTTACAAGCCATTATGAGGGTCTTTATGAAGATTTTAAGGCCTTGAGCCTCCTTTTTTGACTCATCCTTTCCCTTTCCTCCATCCACTCACCTTGTGACAAGTTTCACCTCCCTATTGGTGCTAAACAAGCACAATCCATGTGCTCTCCTCTCATGCAATCTGAGCCCTCCATAAGCTTTCATCTCTCCTTGCATCTTAACCCTCCATCCCTCAAGCCCTTGGCCCATAAATTACATCCCCTCCCAAGCCATTTCATCACAAACTTTAAGCCAAAGTTATAATGCTAGTTTGAAAAACAAAGCCTTTCACCATACCCTTATAATGCAAAATTGAGAGCTCACAAAGCTACCAATTTTGCCATTTTCCATCTCCATTGAAGCATAGTTTGAGTATCTTGAGCATACATGCCACATCCACATAATAGACTCATCCCTAAATCAAATGACCATCCTCATTGGGAGAGCCATTCCATGGCTCATATTCTCATTTCAGGGTTTCACTTTGTCTATCTCATATGTTATAGTTTTTATGCTAGTTAACGCTTTTGTTTTTGAATAGATTAGTATTACTTGTTAACATATTTCTCACATACAGAGGCTAGCAGCCCACACTAGCATTTGAAAGTGCACACACTTGTTTAGCAAGATTGGGGCCGATGTCAGCCAGTGCAACAAACAAAGCCTCTTCTTGATATATGATATCAAAATGAAGAAGAGAAAATTAATATGGCTTTGGAGTCTTTCTCTCAGCAATGCTTCTTTATTATAGTGAGCTAGAATCTCTAGCAAAAGGAGTGTTCTCACTTGGGTCATTCCCAAAAGTTGGATCACTCTGACAAGTCCTCTAAAAGGTTGACTCGGACTAGTGGCTCGAATCTAAGGGTCCAATTTTTTTATTTCCCACAAGGGGAAAGAGCATACTCTTCTACCTTGTCACCTTACCCAAACATGTAGAACATGTTCATCACTGAGTTAGCTTATCGATCTCGACTTGTCTTTTCACAAGATTTTGATTTTCTAAAAGGAAATCATCATCTTTTCATAAAAATGACTCATACAAGAGAACCACTAACTTGCTTGCCTCCCTTAGATACCTTCTTCGAAAGGCATGTAGGTTTTTTATTTACTCTTTGGCATCACTTCCAAGTAGCAAAGAGCATACTCCCCTATTCCTTTGTCTAAAGCCCTATGAATTTCACAAGCCCTATTTAAACTATGTGTAAGAAAGAATTTTAAAAACATAGTGTTTAAGTGGGTTTGAATTGAATCTTTGACATGTGTATCTTTGACAAATGTCCTACAATTAAATAGTTGGTACTATTACAAGAGTTGGTAATAAGGTTTCTTTGACAAGGATCCTACAAACCATTGTTAAGTTTTTGAAAATTAGAACTTAGAAATCAAAATCCTTCAAAAAAAACTATTAGTTATATCATTATGACAACAACTGAATCTGGAAACTACAATTTACATTTGCTGATGTAGAATTTTACACAAAATCTTGCACTAGTCTGCACAAGAAAATGGTGTGTACCACACGACAAACTACACAATTATACACTTTTTCACATGATGAAGTGTAGTATAGGGAGTGAAATCTCAATTTCTCCATGCAAAAATAAGATTTCTCACACGAGAAACTAGAGTAGTATACGAATGAAAATGGTAGAACTTTAAAAGATGCAGAAAAAATAAATAAATGACGCAGAAAATTTGATTTCTGGGCCCCATGGTGGGTGTCAGAAATGTATGCGATAAATGTGGGCCTTGATCTTCACACACACTTCAAAATGATCATTATATATGAAATCATCCTCGAATGAACATTGAGTTGTTCATTCAAAACAATTCAGCAACTTGACCTATTGCCTCTCAACTAGATGGATTATGCTATTGCTCTCAGACCGAGAAGTTAGAAACCAAACCTCTAGTATGAAGGATTTATTTAAGCTAGATGATATGAAAATTTAAAGCTAGATGTATGTAATTAATCTAGAAATAAAAGAAACATTCTAATCTAAATGTATACATTTAACACTAAAATGAGATTATTATGCAAGAAAATGCAAAGCTATAAAAGTAAATGCTTGAGTGATTAATTCAGCATAAATTTGATACTCTCAATTTGCAACCTTTGTAATGAGGAATTAAAGGCTTCTTAAATAGAATCTCAAAAATTGATCAATGGTTAAGATCAAGTAGATCAAATGGTTGAGATTGGAAATGAGATTCAATTTAGAGTGGAAACTTCCTTGCACAGATGGAGTTAACTGATTCAATTTTGAGTGTCATGGAGAGTTAATTGATTCTCTTCTAAGTGTGAAAAAGCGTTAATTAAATTAATTCCATTCCCAATTCTAGTTTACTCAGAGTTTCCATTTTTGAATTGAAGAGAGAGTTTTGAGAGAATATTTAATTTAATAAAATAGAATATGACCTCATAATTGAATAATCTTAATTAATTGAATAATTAAATTCAATAAATTAAAACGAGGATATATCTTATTAAATCAAATGCATTTAATTCCCTTGTACATTACCTAAAAGGATAATTTTAATTTAATTAAAGTATGAAAACTTATAATTAAATCCAATTTAATTAATAGGTTTAATGTAGTTAATTTGAGTCAATACTTAGGAATTAAATAAAGAGTGCAATTAATGCAGATTAGGGATTTTCTACATTTGATATTTAGGTCAAGTACTGATTATCAAAATCAGAATCGCCTAGTAAAATAGGACTTGGGATTGATCAAATAGACTAGAATTTGTTTAGCATTGCAATGTGCCAATTTTGGGGTATTACAAGGGGAAGATGGCTTGGCCACTAATTTTTCTTATTCTTTTCCCTTATCCTTATAATCTTGCTTCTCCCCAGCCTTTCTGATGCTTGAAAGAGAGCCATCTTCATAGGTAGGAGTGAGTTACACATTCTTTTCTAGAGGCTAGTCTCTACCCTGGTAAATGGACTGCAATGACCATGCATATGTTGATGTAGTAATTATGGTGGTTGTTGTTGAGGTTGACTAAGTGGCTCCAACTGATACTCCACCTGTACAGCCAGTGCTTCCAATCCTTTTCTTCCTCACTTGCTTCCACTCAACCTATTTTTATTTTCTCTTTATTATCCTCTACATAATAACCTCCATAGTGTCAATTATTGGATCTACAGGTGGGGTAGACAAAATTGGGGTGCTTTTGATCTTCTCATAAGATGTGGGGTACATGTAGGCTCCATCATCTATAAGGTTAGAAACATCAACATAATTGTTATATAATATCATAGCACCATGAATAATTCTCATAAACCACCATAAACATCATAAACATCACATACATAAGAGATCATTATCCATGTACACATAGGCTCATCGAATCATGTTGTATACATCAAAAAATAAGTCTCCATATACAATCCATATACAAAAAGAATCATGTAGTACATTGTGCATAATGTATCATCAAAAACTAATTGCATATGCACTACTATGTAAAAAATACTCACTATAAAGATCATGTAATTGGCTATGAGGGCCCTACCCCTCCTATATCTCCTCCTTATAGAGGCCTGCTCTGTCCAATTGATGGCTCTAATCTTTGATGGCCCCCTATGGCCCATGAGCTACACACCTCCTGAAACTCTGAGTGTCACTAATCTACTAGTACAACATCATGATATAGGGTCCTATAATAACCTGCCTCTCGCAAGGCTCATGCCTCATGTCAATGTATAGTCAGGGCCTCTTACATCACCATCACCATCCCCCTAGCCAATACCATCTGTCTGGTGATATCTCACTAGTCATGATACTCATCCACCTACCTTTGATGAGTCTCCCTCTCTACCCATAGGGTGGCCACCTCTTACCAAAGAGTGTCTATCTTAGCTATCTCACCCATCTCTACCTGCATGGTGAAGTAATTGAACTCTCTTACATCTATCTTAACTTGTAGTGTTGTCAAGGCCTCTTGGGCACTATCTACCCTTGCTCACTCTGCTTGTACCTTAGCATGTAGCTAGGAAACTTCTATCTCGAGGCTAACCCACTTAGCACTCACTATATTTGTATCATCCTATTGAGGTGGCGCTAGTTGTACCTATACTTGTGGCCCTTGCAGTGGCCCTGCTCACAATGGTCCTCTCCTCTGATGGACTTTGTGCCCTAGAGGACCCTACTATGCTCCCTCCTCTAGTGGTGTCACCACTACTACCTATCACCCATCTCCTCTTCCATGTGCTTGCTCTGCTATTGGTGGCACTCTTGGTACTGTCAGTAACACTAGCTAATGATCCATCCATCACTATACATATGTGAATGTCATCCCTACATCTCCCTGGTCATGTCCATGAACCCAAGGCACTAGCTGCATACCATTCCATGACATCCTCACCAATATCAAAGAGGTCCTATGTCCCCACAATCTACCATACTCTCAAGATGCCACTAGGTATAATAATCTATCAGGCATAGTATCCTGAACCCACCCAAACTATATTGTTGCACCCTAGAGGGCATATAGTGCATAACAATTTGAATGGTCAACCGATCATCCAACAGTCTACCTACACATAAGGAAGCTAGAGCTAATCCTTGTTATCATCCTCTCCTCCTATTGGTAATATAGCCCCCCACCACTCACCACCATCATATGGTGTCTAGTCAAACATGATAATCTCATCCAGACATCTCCTCCAAAATCCTACTAACTTAGTTGAGGTGTACTGGATCAGTGGCCTATACTGACATGCATAAGGCTCACTAGGTTATCAAGTCTCTCACCTCGTAACAAGGTGTGTCACACCTATGTGCTCCCTATTAGAAATATAGATGGAGTAACTGGGGGGGTGAATCAGTTACTACAAAATATATTCATAGATCCTTTAAATGTTCGACAAAACTAATTATTGTTGTCACTAAGTGAATATACTGAAAATGTTGTAACTTGATAAATGTAGAGTATGTTTTACTTTAGTAGATCTAACATCAATAGTAATAATTTGCAAATATGAGGAGAAAAGAAATGAACACAAGAGACACCAAATTTAACATGGAAATCCAATATGGGAAAAACCACCAATATAACTAGTTACTATTTTTCACTCTTCTAAAGTGAGCTTCGTTAGGAGCCAACCCAATTAAAGGTTACAAAACACACATGTTAGGTGTGACCTTGTTAGAGGATTTAATCACCCTATTAAGAGTGGCCTTGTAAGAGGTCTTTAAAACAATTAAATGGAACTATCACCCTATTAGAGGATTTACTACTGGTTGTTAGACCAACTCTATTAAGAGATTTTAAATCACTACTACAATAGTTGGAGAGTAACAATGAAATGACCTGTTGAGATGTAATTGAATTGCTTAATCTAGATCTCTGTTCTATTTACAAAAACTTGATCCTCCTAATTGAATATTACTTTGCTGCTCCACAAGGATATCTGACCATCCTTCAAGTTCACTCACACACTTTCCTTCTCAATCAATCAATACACTCACTCTATTGAAAATCACAACTTGACCTTATATTAATATCATTTAGATTGTCAAGTTGTCTCAATACAAATTACAATGACCAATAATCATTACCATATTTAGCTGGAATCAATACTTGAAATAATTAAACTTCATATCCCAAATCAACAAAATCCTTTGATAGCTAACCCAGCTCGGTAAACATTGATCGTAAAATAATTTCCTGTGTTAACCAATAGAAGCTTAGTTAACACTGGAAACTTTGCACAAATCCTTTGGCAACTGAGTAAACTTGGTTAATACTAACTTTGACCAACTTTCCTTCATTAACCTTGAGAACTCAGTTAACACTGCTTTCTACCATAATTTCCTTTGATGCCCAAGTGAGCTTAGTAAACACTACCTGACAACTGATATGGCATTTGTGTGATATCAAAGACAACACACAATTAGTCAATTGTATCCAACAATCTCCCTCTTTGGCATTGATGGCAACACAACATGTCATAACACAATGAAATTTGATGACAAAAAGTTTCTCCCTGTTAGATTTTATACCATAAACTTCTATTTTATGTAGTAATCTCCATCTGTGAATGAAGTACATAGCTTCTTTCTCAAAAAAAAATTCAGAAAGATATGACAGTAAACTCTCTCTCTTTAACAACACATGCCAAAGACAACACATACCAAGTGAGTATCAATGTACCTTGAGTACTGATTCATATGCAATGTTCTCTTGACTATGTAGCATCAACTGATTTATCTTCAACTAGGTTCCTGTTGATGCATCATTAAAGCTTCACTTAGTGAGCTTCACATAGGGAAATGACCCCTAACTTTCCTCTTAGATACAAGAATGCATCCGTAGGTAATGGCTTGGTAAATATGTTTGCAATCTATTCTTTTGTATGGACATATTACAGTCTGATTTCTTTATCCTGCACCAGTTCTCTAACAAAATGATATTTTATGGCAATATGCTTGGTTTTGGAATGCATCACTAGATTCTTTGATATGTTAATTATACTTGTATTATCACAAACCATGACAATTAGTTCCTTGATTTCAACCTTCATACCTTGCAACAATTGTTTAAACCAAAAAATGTTAGAACAATTTACTATTGCTGCAACATATTCTACCTTAGCTATGGATTGGGATGTGCAGTTTTGCTTCTTGCTTGTCCAAGATACCAAAATTTTACCAAGAAAGAATGCTCCCTCGCTTGTTATTTTTCTGTCATCAATATTTCCTATCCAATCAACATTAGTAAATACTTTTAGGTTTAGATTTCCTCCAAGTTTATACCATAAACCATAGTCTTTAGTACATTTTAAATATCTCAAGATTCTTTTGATTGCCATCATATGATTTTCTCTAGGTTTTGTCAAGAATCTTGCCACTATACCAACTGCAAGAGAAATATCAAGTCTTTTATGAACTACATACTATAATTTTCCAATCATTGATCTATACAAGGTCTGATCTACCTCTTTTGAGTCATCATCTTTGGTAAGCTTTACTCCAGTACACATGGGGGTTCCTACTGGTTTTGAATCTTCCATACCAAACTTCTTAAGTATCTTCTTGATATACTTAGACTGAGTGATGTAGATACCATTCCTACTTTTTTGTATCTGCAATCCAACAAAGAATTTAATCTCACCAAACATAGACATTTCAAACTCTTTGTTCATTTGCTCTAAAAATTCTTTGCATAGATCATCATTCCCTATAAATAAATTATCATCCACAAATATTTCTACCAATACAATCTTGTTATCTGGTCCTTCCTTGATGTACAAACTATTGTTATCATTAGTTCTCTAAAAACCAATCTACATAAGGTAGTTATGTAAGCTTTCATAACATTCTCTAGGAGCTTGTTTTAGATCATACAAAGCTTTGTGTAGCTTACAAACCATGTCCCTTTTATCTAGATCAACAAAACCTTTTGGTTGTTCAATGTAGACTTTTTCATCAAGAATACCATTGAGAAATGTAGATTTAACATCCATTTGATATACCTTAAATCCTTTATGTGCTACATATGCAAGTCACCATGCACCAGGACCCGCTGCCACTTCTCACATCCCTACATTCCTTATCTAGTGAGCATATTTATTTTGTGGGCATGGACCCACCATTGGATGAGGACACATGCCATCATCTAGTGCGTTGTCTTGTGAACTTGCCACATCATCAAGGGAGTGTCTTCATTTAAAACTATTAAGTTGTCACCTCCAACTAGCATCCACCTATAACTAGCTATCGATAGGCCCCACACATGAGCCTTTATATCCAAAAAAGACTGATGCCTTCAAGACATCTTAGATTATGTGTGTTATTATATTTCAATAAAAAAATCCACCCATATATAGGCAATGTGGGACTAATGCCTTCAGTTTGTCTCCGATATGATTTCTTCTATTTATTGGTCTACTATATTTCTCCTTTGTAATTAGATCCTCAGTGGAAATGACATTAAACAACTTCACATCTGGGTGGGCCAAAACCTTGCTCAAAATGGTAGAAGTGAAAAGATCAGCATGCTTCATGACCACATAATCATCGGCCTCATCATAGGGAACATTGATTTCATCAAGGAAGACATGAGATGGCTTGTGTTCATCCAAGGCATTTGGTAGGTGTAGAGCTTTGTGTGCCAAATGGGATGCCTTCTATATGTGGACACCCTCTGCTTTCCTTTCAATGCTACCTATTTAATCTCCCCTAATGTGTTTTCTTCTTCTTAATGTGTGGGTCATTACTTCCACATGCTAACTTCACTAATGTGGCTCCCCTACTACTTACGACCTATGGCTCTTCCTTTCAACGCTGGCAGCTCTTCTTCATGTTTTGCCTTTATGCACAGGATGGTGGTCCTCTAGCGGCTTGTGTATGCTTCCTTTTTTCTAACATGGTGACCGAGATACTTGCTGCTCTCCTTGTACAAATGTGGGGCCTTTTGATCATTTTATGCTCTACCCATTTATAGATCCAAGAACCAATGACCTCTTATTAATGTGAAGGCCTTCTTTGAAGTGAAGCCCATCTGCACCTTTTGTAAGCCAAGGTTTCCTCCTTTGACTTATTATGTTGAACCTATTTCTTCCCCTTGTTATCAATGTTGGGCTTCTTTTTTAAATGTTGTGTGTTCTATCTTGCCATCCACATAGGCTCCCCTTCCTCTCTACGCGTTTTCCTACTATGTGGGCATTCATACTCCAAGTTGTGGGTGTCTGCTCCATTACCCCTAACAACTTGGAATTTCAATGTTGGCAAGTTTCATTTTCACTAATATACAATGCTTATAATGTGGGAGAACATTGGGAAGATAGATCTCAACTTTCAATTCTTTTGGTTAAACTATTTATAATTGTATATGCATCCACTATTGTCTTTATGTAGGAGAATATTGTCCATTTGAAGGTCTATATGATACACTAACATGAGGCATTTTAAATGAGTGAAAAAATCAATTGTTTGGGCACCAACATGAAGTGGGTCATACCATCGTGAAATTCATTTTAAAGACTAATTTCTTAACTTTAAGGATAAAATGTGGAGCCATTCTTGTTAGGGTTCTAAATCTCCACAAAAATATTTGCATCCCAAGTGTTTTTGCTTCACTCCTCTGTATTAAAATGAGTGCATGAAAGAGGATCCATGTATTCATTAAAAGTCTTCTTGTAAAATTTTTTGTACTCTTCTAAAGACACACTCTTTGAATTGTGCATCCAGATAGGTTCAATTTCATTGGCCAACTTGAGGCAAGAAAACTTTTTCCTTACTGGTATTATGATATTTCAACCATGGAGTAGGGAAGATTCAAACTTCTATAGAGGCAATCTTGTCCCTTATTTTATATCAAATTCCTTTGCATAAGGATCTTGATCATAATTGTTATGGTAAACAGTCTATAAGATGTCCATTTCCCTTTATGTATTTCTTAAGGAATTCAAAAATCTCCCGACCCAAAACTTGCAGCATATCAATCTCAAACATAGTCTTAGTAATCTAATGAATTTAGTCAGGCCCTAAAGCAGGTCTAACTAAAAAAAAATTGTTTCCAAGCAACTGAATTCTCGAAATTGATCCACTAAGATCTTCAAACTAACTGAAATCAAAATCAACCATTGAATTATCCCTAAAAACTTACTTTTTGCCCTTTTATTGCCAACTATCATTTTACGTCCAAAAGGTCCTTTGACTGGCCTTAAAAACTAATCTGAACCACTAACTGGGGTTTGAAATCAAACATATTGATTCTCTATTCCGCATACTTTTGCCTTGTTCAATCTCGTCTCATGAAAAATTCTTAGTCAAAACATATCGACTATCAAAGTTACCCACTTAAAATCACCTACACATAAACATGTTAGAAAACACTAAATTGTGTTTGGAATTGGCTTCAAAAACTAGGCAAACTAACACTTGGGAAAAATGAAAACTAAAGTTTAGTTCATTGCTATGAGGAGAGTATAAATCTAGGATTTAGGCTCTGACGAATAACTAAGCGCAAATGGTGAATGGTCAAAATGAGCTACTCAGAATTTACAAATTGAAAGTAATGTTAGAAAGCAATTTTTGCAAATGGAATTGACTTGGGAAAGTGTGCAAATGGATTCATCAAGATTTGAAAATTGGCACACGTAAATTATTAAGAGTACAACATAGTGGTACAATCCATTTGGTCTCACTTATCATGGATTAGGAGTGATGACATCATGAATAGGGGTTCTGACAAATCTGCAAATGTTGACACCAATAAAATGTCAAAATTTGCATTTGGAATCGTGTTTGAAAACTAACCAAATGGATTCGTCATAAGCTCAAATTTGAAACATAACAATTCTCTAACCTCTACAATGCAACTAAAAAGGAATTTTAGTATTTTGGTCAACTGGGTCAAAGTTATAACAAATCAAATAGGGCCTTCCAAAATTCTAAACAATTTACATCAACATGACATTAGTAAATGACCAACTTTGAGAGATTCAAAACTTAGTCAAATGGATTCAAAATGACTCAAAATCTAAAACATAGGTTCTCTGGTATGGACAGTAAACACTCTCAAAGCGGTGAGTCATGAAACATTTCTAGGTGTGAGATATTCAATGACAAACACAACCTCCTATCATTGTTTGACACTTCGACGAAAGTGTAGATTTGACAATTGCTCAAAATAGGACTTCACAAAATGACTCAGAATGGCAGTTTAACTTCATGGAACACATAGACACACTAAATGAAAGGTGTTAGAAACAATAAAAACCTCATGGGGCTCAAAGGTATAGTCAGGTACATATGCATTAAAAGCGTTTATAGGGCTTAATTTTTCAATGGTACTCAAAATTCGGGCTTTAATTTTGAGTCCCAACAGTGGCTCTATCTAGGGATGCATGTCCCTTGTGGGCATGGCAAGGATTAAAATCTCTAGTAGAAGTAGATCACTCACAAAAACTTCTCTCAAACAGCTTTATTGAAAGCAAAAACTACACCTACTATGTACAAATGATGACCTCGAGCCACCAAACTTCAACAAAACTTCTTACCTCTATCATAAATCTGATTTGCATTCCTTTTATCATGAGGTAAATTGAAATTATCACTCATATTAGTCTCACCAATTAGATTAACATCTTGAAACACACCACTTAGCAAAACTGAATCTACACCTTGACTTTCATAATGCATACAAAAACTAGCTTCACTTTCAACAACTTGCTCATTATGAAAGTTTTGATCAGCATGCTCGAACATATTAGACTGAAACTGAAAATCCTCTTCAATGAATGAATCATGCATGCTATTAACTTTGAATATGAAGGCTTCATACTCAACTTGGGGAAATGAATCACACATACTTTGAAAATATGCATCCTTATGCACAACCGGATGGTGCTTAAATGAGAAATCAGATTTGTACTCACACATGTCATCAATGTCAACATCTAAAACTAATCTGGAATCCTCAAATGGCTCTTTGAAATTAGCAAATGGATTAGTCACCATGTTAGAATATTCATCATAAAACTGATTACAAGGTGTATGTTCATTTTCAACAACAACTTTATCAAACACCTTGTTATCAATCTCATGAAATTCAATCTCATCAATACTTTAACCATCACTTCCGGAAGAAGATAAATCTGATCTCTTGCAGCAATAAGACAATGTATCATAATTAAACTCATCCTCAGCTAAATCTGAAACTTCCATGTGCTCTTCAAAGAGTAGATTGATAACTCCACATAGTGATCCTTTTTGAACATTTTGACAAAAAATGGGCTAATCATCATCACAATCTTCATCATATAAAGTGTTAGTATATACTTTAAAACCATTACCCATTTTGTCTTCATGGAGTCTTTCAGCATGTGAAGAAAAATCAAAACCATATGAAGACTCAACATCGACTCCATCAATGAAGCATGTATAAATTAGATCCATGTTTTTATTATTGTCTTCCTCAAGGTGATTCAAATTTCTTGCAAACCAATCATCATTAAGTGATGATGCATCAACCTCAAAATCAATTATGTACTGCTAATTACTATTGCATGCATCTTCAAGACACTCATCTACACAACTAATCAATTCATCTTTATAACAATCATTTTATCCTCGAATTGTGTAGACAAACCTTCTTCACAACCATCAACCTCAAGCTGACTTGCATAATTCTGAACTGAAAATTCACTTTCAAATTTAGAAATAGTACTCATACCTTTACTAGCAAAAGAGTACTCACTTTTGTCATTGCTTTCTTCTTCCCAATTAGCATTCGACTCACATGAAGATGAACATATACTATCATTATTGTTGGTGTAAATAAGTATTTACTTATTACACTTACTTAAGTTTACTTAGTTTTATGCATTATTTAATTATTTTGCATTATTTTATTTATGAGACACTTAGGAGTTTGTGCACTCTTGTGAGTTGTCTTGATGACATCACAAGGGTCCGCACCTCTTTTAAGGACATGTTGTCTACAATACAAGAATCTTCTACACACATGACATTTCGTCATTCTTATCCATTCATCTAGAATGATGGATAAGGTGCTTAGTTGTCTTATCTTCTGGTTGTTTCTAGAGACATTCTAAGTGCTTCCTAAGAGGCCTTTTTATATAGGCACTCCTAGTGTGTTGAACATCACATTCTGAACAAAGCAATGTATTTGGACATACTCTTCCATTTGTGGTCTATTGTGTGCTTGTGTTTGAGTTCTTAGTTCCTAGGTGAATTTTGCCCTTAGGAAAATTCTTACAATTATCCTCTTCTTGATTTGAGAAACCACTCTCATCATTGTCTTCACATGATGCCTCTTTATAATACATTGGATCAGCAACTTCACCTTCATCACTTGATGCATTACTTCCATCCTCTTCATCCTCACACTGAGATGAACACCTTTCCTCTTCATGGTTTGTTATGTTTTCAACATGAAGCAAATCACCATTGGGAGAATGAATTATTGAATTTAAATCCTCATGTGTTGATGCTGAAACCTTTGATCTGCTGATTAGCATAGGTGCTAATTTCAATTCTTCACACCATTGATCAAATCCTTATAAATATGCAATCTCCTTAAGGAAAGAAAAATGAAATTACTGTTGTGATTCATTTCAACATTCAGAATTCTTATGACAATAGATCAATCAACACTTTAAAACTCATTAGTCAGGAACTCATAAACTCTTTCTTCTTGTCTAAAACATAACATAACTTTCAAATCTGCATTATCAAGCTAAAAACTCTTTAAAAGCATATATAACCAATCTATACTAGTATAGAGATCCTTCAGAGAGTCGCCACTCAAAATTGTGAGAAAGATTTAAAACCTAATTCATAACAATAACAAATCTAAAATGGATTTTCAACTTGTAGAACTTTACAAATCTTCAAAAACTTAGAAGACAGAAACCACTTTAAAACAATTCTAACTCTAAATTGATAACAGCACTTTGAAAACCAAACTAACTAAATTGATTGAAAATAAAAATTAGTAGCAACACAACCTGTACTCAATCCTTCAAATATACTACTGTCCTAAACAAAGCATCACTGGGGTGCATGAAATTTAAGTAAGAAAACTGGAAAAACACATCAGAGAACTTAATGTTGTAACTTTTTCCATGCACTTCTCTTGTTGTATTGAATCTCTTCTTTTAAATTCTCAAGGTTTTTCTACCATTCAAATTCAATATAGTCCCCAAAAGAGCCGCAATTTTTTTGGTGTTTTAAAACATTACAGGTTTCAAATCACCCCAATGAGAATATGGTACATCTAGGGGCAGCTAACTCCCATCTTCAACATGCCATTTCAAACACTGGGCCAACTATAAGGCTAGACCCTTCTTCTACTTCAAGCTCTGCAAAACCTAGGTGGGTGGACCTCATATTCAATCAATATGGTACCAGCACAAAAACATATTCCTGAATCTATAATCAATATATTTAACCCTTATGTCTCCTAATACTTATGCAATAACACAGATCTATAGTAGCAAATTGCAATTCTATGGTATTCACAAGCTGAGTGAGGGTTAGACTTTTCAGCTCTTCAACATGAAAGGGGAAAATGCATTTGATGAATAATGTTGAATTCAACAAAACCCCTAATATGCAACAACATGAACAAGTGATCATGTAACTGATCAGTGCCTTATCTATTGGGCAATTCCAATAATCAAACACATGCATATGGATATCTAATACTTATTCATATATTCAGATATATGATCTATCCATTCACCTTGTAAATAGACATTTGTGTTCAATCTAAATCTCATTCTTACTTGATATCCTCCTCAAAAAACTTGCAACCTTATTGATTTCTCTGAAGCATTTATATAACTCCTTGAATTATAAGCAAAAATGAAACAACATACAACCTTAAGGGACTACAACTATGACCTAGGCTATTTGTTCAAAGATCATAAAACATTGAAAATTCACTAAGAAAGGAGACAAGATCTAAAATGAAAACTCAAACACTTGGTATTCTTTGTATTGATTTCCTTGAAATAATACATTCATATGCTTAAATTTAAAATAAAGAAACACCTAATAGATCTAAGCTATCTATATTTATCTTCAATACTATTGTTCATACAAGAGAAATTGTTGAAGCATGGTATCCCAGATCTAAGAAAACTCAAGATTAACCAATTTCACAGTGAAACATTGGAACCCCTATGATGGATGAAAGAAAGAAAGATATAGACAAGGATGAATTCCTAGATCTACTCTATGCCTAACATCTGTCCACTTGAAATTCCATCCTTTGCAACTGTAAATCATCTCTCCTCTTTCTACCCTTTTGATTTGATTTATTTTTCATCATTACTCTGTAACTGACTTGTAAATATCTCTACTCAATGATGAAAACCATTCTACAACCAAAATATCTAAAAATCCTCATGAAATGCTGAAGGAATTAAAGCTTAACTAATCTGAAAGTGATTAAATTCGACCCCAACTGCATTTTTACCATATTTTACCAAGCCTGCAATTGAATTTTCATTTTTTACCAATTCCACTAAGAATGCCCCAAATTTTATGTTTTTGCCTATAATTCAAACTAATGAATTCATGTACAAAAATGAACTCCATAGTCAAAAACTTTGTCTTCTCCTAGTTCTAGTGATATATAATATGCCTATATTCACCTCTCAGAAACCCCTTAAATCTTAGTTTGAAAAAAAATGTCCCCTTGCCATAAAACTCTGGCTTGCAATTTTAAATTTTCAAAAAAAATTTTTAAAAAGTCTAAAGTCTGAACTTTAGCTTTATAACTCTTTGCATTTAAATCTTTTGAACATGGGCACTTTGGAGAAAAATTATTAAAATAAATTTTATCATTTTTGAATTTTTTACTTACCCTTAAATCTCAAGGTCAAACCTAGTTTGACTGACTGTCAGGTGGCAATATCTAATTGGTTCTAATACTGCCACATCATCTGCCATGTCACACTACCTACCACATCATCACCATGTGGCACTCTGTTATTAGTCCAAAACCTACATCTACCACATCACCACTAGTCAGGCCTACTACCATGTGGCACTTTCCCACTTACCTACATTACTTGTCAGTCGAGCACTTTCATAATGCAAGGATGCACTGACCATTTGATCTTGCCGCGTGTCACTACCTTAACCCTCTAGTTTGAACCTATCATCGATCACCATGTCACCATTCATGAGGACCTATTATCACTTGTTACTTCCCTGCATGCCCACATTCCTTATCTAGTAAGCATCTTTATTTTGCGGGCATGCGCCCACCGCTGGATGAGGACACATGTCATCATCTAGTGCGTCATCCTGTGAACTCACCACATCATCAAGGGAGTATCTTCATTTAAAACTATTATGTTGTCACCTCCAGCTATCATCCACCTGTAACTAGCCGTCGATGGGCCCCACACGTGAGCCTTCATGTCCACAAAAGATCGATGTCTTCAAGACATCTTAGACTATGTGTGTTGTTATATTTAAATAACAAAACCTACCCATAAATGGGAAATGTGGGACTAATGCCTTTAGTTTGTCTCTGATACGGTTTCTTCTATTTATTGGTATGCTCTATTTCTCCTTTGTAATCAGATCCTCAGTGGCAAGGGCATTGAATAGCTTCACATTTGGGCAAGCCAAAACCTTGCTCAAAATGGTAGAAGTAAAAAGAGCAGCATGCTTAACAACCACATAATCATTAGCCTCATCGTAGGGAACACTGATTTCATCAAGGAAGACATGAGCTTGCTTGTGTTCATCCAAGGCATTTGGTAGGTGCAGAGCTTTGAGTGCCAAATGGGTTGCCTTCTACATGTGGACACCCTCTACTTTCCTTTCAACGCTACCTATTTAATCTCCCCTGATGTGTGTTCTTCCTGTCAATGCATGGGTCATTACTTCCACACACTGCCTTCACTAATGTGGCTCCCCTACTATTGATGAGCTACAGCTCTTCCTTTCAATGCTAGCAACTCTTCATGTTCTGCCTTCATGCATGGGATGGTGGTCCTCCAATGGCTTGTGTATGCTTCCTTTTTTTTTAAATGGCAGCCCGGATACTTGTTTCTCTCCTTGTGCATACATGGGGCCTTTTGATTATTTTATATGCTCTACCCATATATAGACCCAAGAACTAATGACCTCTTATTAATGTGAAGGCCTTCTTTAAAGCGAAGCCCATCTACACCTTTTGTAAGCCACAACTTCCTCCTTTGACCAGCGGCTTTTGCTTCCTCTTATGCGTCTATGATTGCCAGCTTTCTTCTATGACCAACGGCTCTAGGTTTCCTTCTTAATGTGTGGATGGGCTACTTCTTTCCACTACATAGACTCCCTTTTATTCATACATTTTTTGGTTTGAACTTGTGGCTTTCATCTTGGACGTCGTCCTCTTCTCCATGTCGTGGATCACTTTTTGCAATTAAAAATTAATTTGATGTGAGTTTTCAAGAGACTAGGACTTATTTTGTTGAACCTATTGCTTCCCCTTGTTATCAACATGGGGCTTCTTTTTTGAATGTTATGTGTTTCTTCTTGCCATCCACATGGGCTCCCCTGCCTCTCTACACGTTTTCCTATTGTGTGGGCTTTCATACTCAAGGTTGTGGGTGTTTGCTCCATTGTCCCTGACGACTTGGAATTTCAATGTTGGCAAGTTTCATTTTCACTAATATACAATGCTTATAATGTGGGAGAACATTGGGAAGATAGATCTCAACTTTCCATTCTTTCAGTTAAACTATTTATAATTGCATATGCATCCACTATTGTCTTTATGTAGGAGAATATTGTCCATTTGAAGGTCTATATGATACACTACCATGAGGCATTTTAAATGAGTGAAACAATCAATTGTTTGGGAACCAACATGAAGTGGGTCATACCGTCATGAAATTCATGTTAAAGACTAATTTCTTAACTTTAAGGATCAAACCTAGAGCCATTCTTGTCAGGGTTCTAAATCTCCATAGAATATTTGCATCCCAATTTTTTTTGCTTCACTCCTCTGTATTAAAATGAGTGCATGCAAGAGGATCCATGTATTCATTAAAAGTCTTCTTGTAAAATTATGTGTACTCTTTTAAAGACACACTCTTTGAATTGTGCATCCAAATAGGTTCGGTTTCATTGGCCAACTTGAGGCAAGCAAAATTTTTCCTTATTGGTATCATGATATTTCAAACATGGAGCAGGGAAGATTCAAACTTCTATAGAGGCAAGCTTGTCCCTAATTTTATATCAAATTCCTTTGCATAAGGATCTTGATCATAATCGTTATGGTAAACAGTCTATAAGATGTCCATTTCCCTTTATGTATTTCTTGAGGAATTCATAAATCTCCCGACCCAAAACTTGCAACATATCAATCTCAAACATAGTCTTGGAAATCTAATGAATTTAGTCGGACCCCAAAGCGGGTCTGACTAAAAAAAAAATTGTTTCCAAACAACTGAATTCTCAAAATTGATCCACTGAGATCTTCAAACTAACTGAAATCAAAATCAACCATTGAATTATCCCTAAAAACTCACTTTATGCCCTTTACTGCCAACAGTCATTCTAGTGCCAGAAGGTCCTTTGACTGGCCTTGAAAATTGATCTGAACCTTTGACTGGGCTCTTCAATCAAACATATTGATTCTCTATTCCACATACTTTTACCCTGTCAAATCTCGTCTCATGAAGAATTCTCAGTCAAAAGATATCGACTGTCAAAGTTACCCACTTAAAATCACCTGCACATAAACATGTCAGTAAACACTAAATTATGTTAAGAATTGGCTTCAAAAACTAGGCAAACTAACACTTGGGAAAAATGAAAACTGGGGCATTAGTTCGCTGCCATGGGGAGAGTATAAATCTAGGATTTGGGCTCATGATGAATAACTGGGCACAAATGGAAAATGGTCAAAGTGAGCTACTTAGAATTTGCAAATTAAAAAAAATGTTGGAAAGTGGTTTTTGCAAATGGAATTGACTTGGGAAAGTGTGCAGAGGAATTCATCAAGATTTAAAAATTGGCACACTTAAAGCATTTTTAGAGTGCAACATAGTGGTACAATCCATTTGATCTCATCTATCACAAATTAAGAGTTATGACATCACGAACAAGGGTTCTGACAAATCTGCAAATGTTGACACCAATAAAAAGTTAGAAATTGCATTTGGAATTGTGTTTGAAAACTAATCAAACTGATTCGTCATAAGCTCAAATTTGAAAGGTAGTAAGTCTCTGACCTCTACAACAAAACTCAAAAGGAATTTTAGTATTTTGGTCAACTGGGTCAAAGTTATAATAGGTCAAATAGAGCCTTCCAAAATTATAAACAATTCACATTAGCATGACATTAGTAAATGACCAACTTTGAGGGATTCAAAACCTAGTCAAATGGATTCCAAAGGACTCAAAATTTGAATCACAAGTTCTTTGGTATGGATACTAAACACTCTCAAAGTGGCAAGTCATGAAACATTTCTAGTTGCGAGATATTCAATGACAAACATAGCCTCCTATCATTGTTTAACACTTAAATGAAAATGTAGATTTGATAATTGCTCAAAACAGGACTTCACAAAACAACTCAGAATGACAGTTTAACTTCATGGAACACATAGATGCACTAAATGAAAGGTTTTAGAAATAATAAACACCTCATGGGGCTCAAAGGTACAGTTGGGTACATATGCATTAAAAGCATTTATAGGGCTTAATGTTTCAATGGTACTCAAAATTTGGGCTTCAATTTTGAGTCCCAACAATCTGATCAAGTGTATGATGCCTTCTCACATACTTGGCTAATATAGGTTCCTTTCCTTTTGAATTAATTGCATTGTCTTCCTCTTGAGTTTCAACTTGAGACTCAGGTTGTTCTATCTATAGCTTGGGTCCTTCAGACTCTATAGGCATTGGCTCAATAGCTTCAGACTGTAACTTGGATTCTTGTGACTCGATCTGAACTATTTGTGTAGTCTCCTAATTATCAAGTATACCTAGAAAAGTGTCAGATTCATAGTAGACAAACCTTTTGTAGTCTTCTAGTTCTTTCTTGCTTTCTTCTTCGGCCTTTTCTGCAAACTCATCAATTCTCACATATGCACTTTCTATGATTTTGTGAGTAGACAAATTTAAACATTTATATGCCTTGCTTTTCCTAGAGTATCCTAAAAATATACATGTATCACTTTTTAAATCAAACTTTCCTTTTCTAGAATCTTTCAAGATATAACATTACTTCCAAATACTTTTAGGTAACTTACATTGGGTTTGTAGCCATTCCACAGTTCATAGGGAGTATTGTCTGAATCCTTCTTCAACTAAACTCGGTTCAAATTATGGACTACAGTGTTCATAGCTTCCTTCCAGTATTTGATAGCAACATTCTTTTTAATCATCAAAGTCCTTGCACAATCCATGATGGATCTATTCCTCCTTTTAGCTATTCCATTCTGGTCAAGAGTTCTAGGGGTTGATACCTATCTTTTGATTCCTCTTTCAATGAAAAAGTTATTGAATTCATTGGAGATGAATTCACCACCTCTGTCTGATCTTAAGCATTTCAGTCTTTTCCCTGTTTCTTTCTCTACTCTTGCGAAATACCATTTGGATTTCTCAAATGCTTCTAACTTCTCTCTTAAATAAATAACAGTCATCAAAAAAAAGAATAAAGAATTTTTCTCCACTATAGATTTCTACTCCAATAGGTCCACACAAATCAGTATGCACAATTTCCAAGATATCTTCAGATTAATAGTTTTTGCTTTTAAAACTAGTCTTTCCCATTTTACCAATTTGACAATTCTTGCATAAACCAACACTTGGTTTCTTCAAACTCAGAATACCTTTTACTTTCCTAAATTTTCTTATTTTCACCATGTTATCAAAATTTACATGACATAACCTTCTATGCCATAACCATCTTTCTTCAACTTGAGCAATAAAATATGAGCAATCACCAAGATCAAGATAAAATAGGTTACATTTTGTTTGTTTTCCTAATCCAATCAATTTTCCTTTGTCATTTAGTAGTCTTACCTTGTCATGCATGAATTCTACATTGAATCCAATGTTGATAAGCTGTGCCACACTTAGTAGATTATGCTTTAGTCGTTGAACCCAATAAGTATTGTCACATACAAGTTCATTGGTTAATGAAATATGACCCTTTCCTTTTATGCAACAAGGTTCATTATTTCCAAATCTTACACTTCCTCCATCATAATGTTCAAAATTTTCAAACTTTGTTTTATCCCCAGTTATATGATGTAAACATCCACTATCTATGATCCATGTATCATTTTTGCTAACATGAGAGATAAGTGCCATCTTATCTCCTTCATCATCAGATTCATCTTTTATAGAAATATATACTATTTCATCTTCACTATTATCAAAATCCTTAGCCATAAAGAAAGTTTTCTTACCTTTGTCCTTGTATGATTTATGACCTTTGAAATCCTTTTTTTTCTTTGCACTTGTGACTCTTCTTTTCATCCTTATCTTTTTTTTGGTACCTAGCAGCAATATGACCAACTTCTTCACATGAAAAATAGATTAAGGGAGTTTTACCATTGTATTTTCTTCTACTTCTAGAATATTTCTTTGCAAGCAAAGCTTCAACAACTTCAAGATCGCTATCTGAGCTTTCCTTGGTTTCTTCTTCACTATTTGACTGATTTTCTTTTATCTTCTTTCCTTTTTCTTTGAGTGAAAGTTTGGCCTCAAAAGAAAACTCAACATTTTTGGAAGCTAGAACATAATTGTCAAAGTTGTCTAGCTCAAAAGTTGTCAATCTTCCTACTAGGGCATCCAAACCTATCTTGTTACTTGAATCACATCCCACTTCTTGAATAGAAAATACACTGATTGCATAGATGGGAAGCAAAGTTCTAAGAATTTTACTTACAATAGATTCTTCTTTGATTTCTCCTCCAAATGCTCTAATTGCACTAACACTAGCTTTGACTATTTCCACATATTTGGCAATATTTTCATCTTCTCTCATTCTCATATGATCAAATTGTCCTCTAAGACTTTTAGCTTCGGCTCTTCTTACATTGTCATCACCTCCATAGATGTCCTTGAGTTTGTTCCACATTGCAAAATCAGTTTTGTAATCGTTGACCTCATCAAATTCTTCATAGCTAAGAGAAAATGCAATATCAATCATCATGATGTTATGATTCTTTTTCTTAGCAAGATCTTCAATAGATAATGTACCAATAGGATTTTTGTATTCTGCATCAAGGTATTTGCATCCTAAATCATTGATGGTAACCAAATGAAGCCTCATGAGTCCCTACCATGTTGAAAAGTTATCTATGTTAAGCCTTGGGATCTCTCTCTTATAAGACATCCTGATCTTTAGCTTAGGTCCTTGAAACCTTCCTACAAGCAGCAAAAGCTCTAGTACCAATTGTTGGAAATATAGATGGAGTAACTGAGGGGGGGGTGAATTAGTTACTACAAAATATATTCACAGATCCTTTAGATGTCTAACAAAACTAATTATTGCTATCACTTGGTGAACATACTGAAAATGCTATAACTTGGTAAATGTAGAGTATGTTTTACTTTAGCAGATCTAACATCAATAGTAATAATTTGCAAACATGAGAGAAAAGAAATGAACACAAGAAACACTAGATTTAACGTAGAAACCCAATATGGGAAAAACCACCAATGTAACTAGTTACTATTTTTCACTCTTTTGAAGTGAGCTATGTTAAGAGCCAACTTGGTTAAAGGTTAAAAAACACACTGTTAAGTGTGACCATGTTAGAGGATTTAATCACCCTGTTAGAAGTGGCCTTGTAAGAGGTCTTTAAAACAATTCAATGGAACTGTCACCCTATTAGAGGATTTACTACTAGTTGTTAGACCAAATCTGTTAAGAGATTTTAAATCACTGCTACAATGGTTGGAGAGTAACAATGAAATGACCTACTTGAGATGCAACTAAATTATCGAATCTAGATCTCTGTTCTATTCACAAAAACTTGATCCTTCCTAATCAAATATTAATTTGCTGCTCCACAAGGATATTTTACCATCCTTCAAGTTCACTCACACACTTTCCTTCTCAATCAATCAATCAATACACTCACTCTATTCAAAATCAGAACTTGACCTTATATTTATATCATTCAGATTGTCAAGTCAACTCAATACAAATTACAATGATCAATAATCATTACCATAGTCGGCTAGAATCAATACTTGAAATAATTAAACTTCATATCCCAAATCAACAAAATCCTTCAATAGCTGAACCATCTCGGTAAACACTAGTTCTAAAGTGATTTCTTGTGTTAACCAATACAAGCTCGGTTAACACTATGAACTTTGCACAAATCCTTTGGCAACCGAGTGAACTCAATTAATACTAACTTTGACCAACTTTCCTTCATTAACTATGAGAACTCAGTTAACACTACTTTCTACCATAATTTCCTTCAACGTGCGAGTGAGCTTAGTAGACACTACCTGACAACTAATATGACATTTGTGTGACATCAAAGACAACACACAATTAGTCAATTGTATCCAACACTCCCATGACCACACCATCAACAATGTCAATCCTAAACCTGTGGTCTATTGTGTCTTATATGCACACATGTATAGATCATGGTATAACTGGGCCAAGATAGTTGGACCCCAGTAGAAGACCATTCCATCATCTTGTACAAGAGTGCTTAGCACTTGTGTCCAGCTGATTGGAAACCCATGCCTAGTATGGTTCAACACTGTCCTCCATATAAGTGATGCAAGATAGAGAGAAAGCCATGCCAACCTCTACTCTAATACCTCCCTCCATGTCAACCATGATCTCTAAATAGGAAACATTTGTTGATATTGCTTGAAGCACTCTTGTAGATAGGGATCTACACCCTCTAGTACATACTCAAGATATCTCTCGTGGATCGATACTTAGAGAATCCACCACACAATGAGAAGAGTAATTGTTGCCTCTCCAATAGGTAGATGGAAGCTAGAGGTCAATGTATGCCACTGCTCTATAAGTGTAGAAAGTTGCACTGAGTGCGCCCTTAGATCAGGTCACTTGTGGACATGCTCCAAATGACATAGCCTTATGTGACCCCACTCTACCTCCATGATTTCATCTCCTAGCACCCTCGTCACTAGGTAGTGCTCTCATGACTAAAATGTCACTGTCATCATCTGCAGCATAGACATGCAATGGTTAATTTATCATTTGTTTCCTACTATTTTTACTTATTTAAGCATGGGGCATCATACTTTGTCCCCCCCCCCCGATCATCACCATCACTTGATTCTATTGATTCATTCATATTGGCAAAGATTCCAATCCATGTAAGTGAGGATCAATGGAGATGAAAAACCATAGAGATGTTGAACTAGCATCTCTAGTGGCTATGCAAATGTTGGTTTTTCTACCACCAGTTGCTAAACACTCATCTCCTGAGACAATGACTTGGAGATTGTTGTCTCCAACCCTATCTCCACCTTTTGTTTCCCCCCTTTGGCTTCTATGTAGATGATAGGATGAACCTTTTTTTCTTCAAAGACAATAGGACAAATTCTATAGTCTTTATAGTGCCCCTAACCCTTATTTTTTGTCTACAAAGACAATGGAGTGGAGAACTGTCATCTCCACCCTGACCCCATTATTTCCCCATTTAATGTGTAATAAATGCCAAAATTAACTGCATAATTAAAACTTTGACAAGTAGGGATGGTCGACTTACTAGTGGACCCATGTTGGCTTACCTCTGGTGCTCCAGGATGCACTCTCCAAGTTTTATTCTCTTGATCAGATCCATCCTCCACTTTGGTTCTATGCTCTCTATGTGTGCAAATAACTCTTCCATGTGCCCCTTGGAGGCTTATATAGGCCCTTCATAGTCCCCTTTTGAACCCGTACCCTTTCCTTGGCCATGTTGACTCATGTTTATCCCCAAATCATGCAACATGTTCATCTATGTCTTTTTCCTACCCTTTATTTTCTTCTAAAGTCCTTTTTGCGAAAATTGCCCATAATTTATTTTTTGCTCCATTTTCATGAGGGGACACCCTCCTCACTTGTCATCACTATGACACAACTCCTAGGACTCCTATCCTTTCTAGGGTGACTTATATTTTCTTTTATTTGATATAATGTCTTCCCAACATCACATTAAAGAGGGGGAAAATGTAGACACTTAAAATTGTTCTAAACGCTATATTAATTTATTTAATATTTCTTGTGACATTATAATTAATTAATTATATTTTTCATATTCTTCTACTTATTTAATTAAATAGGTTCATTTTCCTAATGTATTTAAATTTAATTTGAATACTTCCCCTCTAATGTATTAAATTCATTTAATGCATAGTGCTCCATAAATCCCCTTTTAAATAAATTATAATTTATTTAATTCCCTTCACTTAATTAAATTTTATAATCCTGTGATTAAGTTAAATTCTATTTAATTTAATCCTAATCCCACCTAAAACCTAATCTACACCCATCACTCTCATCCTTCTAAGCCTACCCATTAATTAATTCCACTTAACTAATCCTAAAAACCTTTCTAAACACATCTTAGTCCCTATGTATTTGCTCACACATGTGTGAGCAACTCAAGATCCAATAAATCTTCCATTTTATTATTTTATTCACACCTCTTACACACTTGTCCCCCTTTCCTTTCTCTAAGGTTTCTCACACATGTGTGAGCAAACCTTGAGCCATCACTTTCATCCAAAAGGCTTATGTTGACCTTCCAAGGCCTCTCTTAAACCTATAAATAGAGCCCTTGTCTCAAGCATTTTTCATCTCCTCCATATGCATTATTATCATGCTAGTTTAGACTTAGAGTTTTTTATTGATTTTTAGTGATTTTTATGCATTGTTACTAACCCCTTGGTAGTTGCTAGATTTCATTTCATTTGCATTGTTAACTCAGTTTGGTTTCTTGCATCCACATTCATATTCTTTGAATGCTTTCAAGCATGTTTGCTTCCATAGCCATTGCTTGAAGAGTTCTCAATTCATCTTAGCATAGATTCATATCATTGCATATCATTTATCAAATCATGGGATTCCATAGTTATGTTTGAGGAGAGCACATCAACATCCCTCATTCTTAAGTACACCAACAAGGCCTCTTATGGGAACCCTTGTTGAGTTGCTTTGAGGTTGCATGAGGATTCTAGTTTTTCAGTTGCATAGCTTTTAAAACTCAAGTCTAACATTAGTTGTATTTTTTATTTGTTTTGGATCTTTGATATGCACATGTACAACTAACATTTTCTTGTTTATGCGTACTCCCAACAAGTTAGGTTTTCATGCATCTACAAGTAAATAAAAGTATAAACATCACACCATTTGAGTAATATTTCAATTTTTTAGGAAGCAAATGCTATATAATTAAGAACAATAGACATGGAAAACTTGATGAAAAGAGTGATAAAGTTATATTCCTAAGATATTCCACTAAAAGAAAAGCATATAAGTGTTTGAATTCTAACACTAACAAAGTTTTGGAAAGTGAAAATATGAAAGATGATGAATATGAATAAAAGAATGAAGTTGGATGTATGAAGGAACCTAAAGATTACAGACATTTCGCATACATTGATGAAGGAGAACCTAACACTTTACCTAAAACTAAGAAGAAAGATATCAAGCAATAGCAACTAGTGCATGCCAAGTTACAGTTGCAACATGTTGATCATTAGGCAAGTGGTGCCAATCATTAGGAAGCATGTCGAGTATTAGAAAGTGATTTTTAAACAACTAGAAGAACAAGTTGAGATACACAAAGTGCTACTTAGATTTAATATACAAGATGAACCTAAAGAAGAAGTGAGTAGACCTGAGCCTACACTAGAAAAATATGCAAGAAGACATCATACACCTAATCAAATCATTAGAGATAAAAATTCAAGAGTTATGAAAAGAAAGAGATTGCAAAGTGGCATATGTCTACTATGTGAATTTGAGCCTAAATTAGTAAATGATGCTTTGGATAATGACCATTGGATTCAAGAAATGAATGAAGAGATTGAGCACATAGATAAAAACAAAACTTGGTTATTGGTACCTAGACCAAAGGATAAGAATTTTATTGGAACAAAGCAAGTATTTATAAACAAGTTGAATGAGAAAATTGAAGCTACAAGAAACAAAGCAAGACTAGTTTGTAAGAGATATGCACAAGAAGAAGGTATTGACTATGGGGAGACATTTGCCCTTATTACAAGATTAGAAGGAATGAGAACTCTACTTGCATATTCTTCTTACAAAGGATTCAAAGTGTGCCAAATGGATGTCAAGTCTGCATTTTAAAATTGAATATTGAAAGAGGAAGTCTATGTTGAACAACCTAAAGGATTTGTTGACCCAAACAAAAGAGATATGGTATGTAAATTACACAAAACACTGTATGGATTGAAACAAGCTCGTAGAGCATGGTATGAAAGGTTTCAAACCTATTTGGTGAATATTAGTTTTGCAAAGGAAAATGATAATGGAAACCTATACTTAAAGACTAAATCTAAGAAAGGGATATTATTAGTTGATATATTTATGGATGGTATCATATTTGGAGGATAAGATGCATTATGTAAATAATTTGTAGATGAAATAAGACAAGAGTTTGAGATGTCTATGTTTAGAGAGATCATATCCTTTGTTGGGCTACAAGTGTACCAAATGAAGAAAGGATTTACATTACAAAATCAAACTATATTAAGGAAATACTAAAAACTTTTGGTATGGAAGACTCAAGACCAGTTGGAACACCCATGGCTATTGGACATAAACTTTCAAAGAATGATGATTCTACTGATGTGAATCAAACCTTGTATAGATCAATGATTGGAAAACTATAATATGTTGTTCATAGCAAACCAAATATTGCACTAGTAGTTGGGATTGTTGCTAGATTTTTTGCAAACCCTAAAGAAAATCACATAATTTCTTTGAAAAGAATACTAAGATATCTAAAAGGAATAGAGGACTATGGATTGTATTACAAAAAGAATGACAAGTTCAACTGAGAGTCTATACTAATGCACGTTGGGTTAGAAATTTTGATGATAGAAAGAGTACAAGTGGAGGAGATTTCTTTCTAGGAAAGGTACTAGTTTCATGGTTAATCAAGAAGCAGAATTGCATCTCCCAATCTACAAAAAAAGTTCAATATGCAATTGCAACAATTAATTGTTCTAACATAGTGTGGATCAAGAAATTATTGAAAGGAATGAAGGAGGAGATAACTAAACTTGTTGTTATATTCTGTGATAACACAAGTGCTATAAACATAACTAAAAATCTTGTGATGCACACCAAGACCAAGCATATTTATATCTAGTATCATTACTTGAGAGAGTTGGTATAAGACGAAGTGAGATTGGAGTATGTGAATACAAAGGAACGTATAGATTATATTTTCAAAAAATATTTACCTAAGGATGCTCATAAATATCTAAGAGATAAATTGGGGGTGATTCCCCTAACTAAGGCTAATTAAGATAAGATTGAGCTTTGCATCAAATGTTTTGATCATAATATCTTACTAATTTATGAGAAGGTCACACATTAGGACCTACCTAAATATGTGAAGGGATAAGAACAAGATGTTGAATTAGTCATAAGCAAGATGACATAAGGATAACCTAGTTTACAAAACTGACAAAAAGATATCCACATTTATGAGAAAGAGTTCAATAAAGATGTTGAGTGTCTCTGGCATTGTTATCAAAGAGAGAGATTATGAAGTAGTTAGCTATGTAGTAATAAGAAATATGAGAGAAGTCATACATGAAAGAGGGAGATTATGAAGCAGTCACCATATAAGAAGATATCTATCAAAGAGGGAGTTCATGTACTAATATGATAGAAGAAGTTGTAAGATGTTATAATTGTATCTAGCGGTGTTGCATATCAAACATACATAGATGACAATTAGAATGAAACTAAAAAGATGAGATCAAAGAGATTGTTTGACACTAAGATGAGAATCATAATGAAACTAAGGATATTAATGAAGATCTATTACTAAACATAGAGGGAATTGATTGAAAAAATTCAAGTATTTTGGATTGCATGGTAACTTGAAGTGAGGTGTTGCAATCAATACCAAAAAGGGGGATTGGGGGGGTTGTTAGAAACTACAATTGGAACAATTGTTATATTGTTATTGATGTCAAACCTTATTGGTGAGATAGTTTCTACCTAAGTAGAGTGCCATATCAAGCTAATCGATGAAGAGGATTTGAGAAGAAGAGATAACAAGAAGACCTAGTAGAAAGGTTGAGTTATGTGAAACTATAATGGGCACTTGATCAATTGGACCTTGACATGAAGACGATTTAAGAAAAAGATATAATAAGAAGACCTGGTGGAAAGGTTGAGCTATGTGAAACTACAATGGGCACTTGATCAGTTGGACCTTGACAAGATAATGTGTTTTTTAATCATTACACTAAGTGGACAAGATAGTTGAGTTGAAGCCTAGTTGAGATGATCAATGAAGGATCGAATGCATAGGATTAACCAAGAAAAAGAGTAGAAGATTAAGGAACTTATAGTTGGAGTTGAGTTGTACTAGTGTCAACCATGTAAATAGTAGAAGCCAAGTGAATATAGTGTCAACTGAGCACTAGTAAAGATTGAGTTTGAAAAAAGTTAGACCAAATGAAGACAATATAAGTCAAGAAAGATAGTTACTGATGATTGAGTTATCTAGTGATGATTGAGGCTGTGGAACATAGTTTTGGCCGATTATTAGAATTTGATAGTTTGTGAAGGAATTGAGATTCCTCACTAACATAGTTGATATTTTGGATTGGTCAAAGCAAGGGAAGGATAAGAATTAAAGAGCTAGAGAATTTAATGTTTGAGAAACTGTGTTTGAGCATTCCTAAACATGGATTCAAAGAGATTTTTTGAGAAATATGTAGAAGGAGAAGGAAGAAATTAAATGAGGGAAGGATTTGATGAATCTAACCTAACCCTAAGATCAATGGTGTTTTAGCATGAATTCTAATGATATTCCTTTAGGGGATTATCCTAAGCATTGATAGAACACTTGGAGAAATTCTTAGCATGATTGACATGTTGCATTCATGACTGTGTTTGTCATTGATGTCAACATAGTATTGTTTATGTAAAGACTGGCATAGTAGCAAACAAAGAATGAGGTCATACGGAGTGTGTATTGATGATGAGGTCAATTATAGTTGACGATATGCTCTACATTATTTCTTGGTGAAGTTAACAAGTGCATGTGCAAAAAGTCAAAGACATGAGAAATATATTCATCATTTATAGAAGACTATGTAAAAACAAAGTACCTAAGAAGTGGTTTCTAATGTTTGGATTGTATCTCTTAAAGAGATAAAATCCTGATAAGCGAAGTTAGATAGTGACAATAGAAAATCTAATGATGATGTTAGCGAGTGTGCAAGGTCAGAGGTCACACGTGTGAGAAGTTGTATTTACTATGAGTTATAGTGTTTTATAATTGTGAAAAGTTGTAATGAATTGTAATATCTTAATGAGGTCCTATTATAATTAATTGGGAAAGCCTCTAGGCCAACTCAAAGAATTATTTTGAGGATATGATATAAAGGAAGGTTATTTTCCTTGTGATGACTAGCGTTGTAAGAAAATTATATTGGATTCATGAAGATTGGTTAATGTGAGTAAGAAATCAAAGGGATCTATGTGATGAAAATTTGAAGATATGGTATTGAGATCTGAGAAGGTATTTGGTGTGGTATTGGCATAGTAAGAGGACAGAGAAAGATTTCAATTTGTAAAGATCAATTTCATTTCTATTATTCTGAAAGGAATAATATAGAGACTAGTTGGACAGTGAATTTGGTGGTCTTTTTCCCTGAAGTTGTTTGGACAGTGGATCCATTTTCCTTCTACAAATTCTAATAGGATTGACACAACTACTAACAGGGTTGGAATCTCCTAACAAGGATTCAAAGTCTCCTAACAGGGACTGATATGTATTGAATGTATTTTATTGGCTCTATTAAGAGAGTTCATCCTCTTACAAGGAACTTTTTTATTAGTACATCATTTTATGGGTACCATCCCCACCAAGGTTTTCCCTCTGATCAAGAGTTTCCCTAGTTAACATATCTGGTGTTATTGTGTATGTGTATCTTCTTATGGTTGTTGAGTATATTGTTAAGGTTGATAAAAGTTATATTGATCCAATAACTAATTCAACCACACCTCCCCACCCCCAATTATCTTGGTGGACTTTACTTTCTAACATAGTGATATTTAAGTGGAAAAAGATCAAAGCTACCTATTTAAGGAAGCATAAGGATCAACCTAGAGAGGCTACCAATTGCTAATTTTTTGATTGGTGAACTTAAGCAAAAGGTTGTGAAGTGAAGGAGTAGAGAAGAGGTGAAGAGTGATTGCTTGAAGGATTTTCCAAGCATATCAGATATAGTGATGGAGACATGAATGGAGTTCAACCAATGAATTAGTAGATGAGCTACATTGTGATATGTATTTGTAAAGTGAGTTGTATATATCAGGTCAACCCATTTTTACTTTCTAACCATTATATTAATTAAAATCCTTTAACCAAGGTTGACCTAATAGTCATTTGTAAATCTTTTAATCAAGGTGACATTTTAATGGAGTGTTCTTAAATCCTCTAACAAGGCCACTCCTAATAGGGTGATTAAATCCTTTAACAAGGTCACACCTATATTTGTTATTGTAACCTTTAACAAGGTTGGCTCTAACATAGCTCACTTCAAAAAGATTGAAAATTTGGTAGCATGTTACTGGTGGTTTTTCCCAAATTGGGTTTCCACGTTAAATCCTAGTGTTATACTTGTGTGTATGTTATTTAAGATGTTTTAATGTTTAAAGGTTTACATTATGCAAGTAGGTTATTATTGGGACAATGGACTGCACTTACTGAATGATAAGTTGCTATAGAGATCGATTATACTAAAGAATAGATCTAAGTTGTTTGAAGTCTTCAAAAGTTCAATTGGTACATCTAGACATGAGGATAATTGATTCACCCCTACTGCCCCCATCATGAATTCTAAATCATTCTAACAATTAGTGCCTAACATGGACTAGAATTTATGTCTCGACATCATGGCTACATTACTTATTAAGTTTCAATTAAGAGAGTTTGTTAGTCTATTTATAGTATAAAATAAAAACTAATTAGTTATCAAGACTCTCTATATTGACTTATTCACACATGAGCTTAATTTTACTTAGGCATTCTAGTCTTTTCTCTAATTTCATCCATTGATATCACTATCAAGATTTAACTATGTAGTTTCTAAGTCAAACTCATTGACCCATGTTTCATGAGTAGTGATTCACACATGAATCAATCACTCATGAGAATAAATGGAACACTCAGCACCCATTGGATCTAGGTCAAATATCAATATTTGACTTGTGGGAATATGTCCTACTTATCACTTCATATAATTCAAATAGTTGTACTCCCTTTTGGAGACACCTACTACATATTTTCTTGCTACTTGGATGATTACATATAACTTCCTCACAAGTGTCATGCCTATGTAGGGGTAATTATTAGTTCTTAGTTGCTTTCTTAATCAAATTGCTTACTCATATATACATCTTGGCTTCTATATTTTATTGAACTCTTTGATATTATTAATCTAGATTTGTTAGCTAATGGTTTTTGGTTGGCCTTTTCTTTCAAATTCTAATTGATTTCAACGACACAAACTAATCATATTTCACCATTTCAAAGTCCACTTCTCATTTGGAAGTCATGCATCAATACATCATACCATTGGATGCTAAAGTGGGACCTACTTCTCTAACAATCTATGAACCAAACCTTAGGTTAGGCTTGTACACAATGGACCCATCTCCATATATCATCATTGCACATCATTTTAGGACATATTCATTATAACATTCTTGACATCACACTCTCATGACTGAATGAGAAAAAAATGACTTAAACTAAATCAGAGTATTTCTCACAAGGCCAAACCTGAACCCACTATTGACATTTTTCATGCTTGCATAGCACCATGGCTCTATAAATTGGGAGTTTGGGAGCATGCAGTAGTCATCGATCATTTTTAGAAACATAAGGTTTGACTTTAACAGAACAAGACAATGTAATCACTAGGACCGTGAGGCTAATTTCTTATGGGAGTTAATAGATGAAGGTTATAAATCAAAAGATCTAGCCAACTAAAACAAATTGACATCAAAATATAATGTAGGCTAAAGGGGTTCAAGGTTTAAAACAATGAGGCTTAGGCTTAACCATTTATGCAAGGTTTAAGGACAAGGGGATAATAAAATCTTAGTAAAGCTCCATCACTATCCTTCTACAATAAGGAACAAACATTCTTGTAATAGTACGATGAATCAATGAGGTACCTCATCCCCAACATAACACTTAGAAATCACATCTTAATATGGTTTGAACCTTAGCGACAAGAATCACAATACCACAATTTAACCATCATGTTATGCTAATATCTTTGAATATATATTCACCCTACCCTTGATAACCCCAAAATATATATTTAACTAGAATTACTCTTTAAGTATGTTTCATTTAAAAACAAAAGAATGGCATGAGATTTTGCAGAGTATTCAACAAACAAGACACTAAAATCAATTATGCAAAATCAATTTCAAGAAACATGATTAACACAGAAAATAAGGGAGAATAAGAAAAGGAACCATGATTAACAAAGAAAATAAGGGAGAAAGAGGAATAGGTTTTAGAATTCATTGTTTGATTGTCATGATGGTTCTTCGTTTATTTTCCAACTCAATTGTAAGATTATGGCGTTATTCATGGTGTCGGAAGCAATTGACCTGCTTTAAATTTTGTCCCTTTTCAAACACCGTTGGTCAAGCCCGCCATTGCAAAGTCTCCCACTTGCTTTGCTTTTCAGCATTTTCTTCGGCCCCTTTTCGGCATACAAATTCCAGTCAAACATAACGGGCACAAATGGTACAAATAATAAATAATAAAATAAACAAATCTTTATAGACTCGCAGACCTTGGCGGCTGGTCGCCTTATTTTATGAAATTTCGATTTAGAATTTTTTGTTTTACATATTATTTATTTATTTATTTCCTTTGTATAGGGGATAAATCTAGTAGTTGTTGTCCACACTAACTTCGCACATTTAGAGTTGGACTTCGCCTATTTTTCGGTGTTCTTTTGTAAGTGAGTGAAGATCTTAAAGTTAAGGTTTCAATTTTGGGTATTCATAGATCTCCTTATAGGGATCATGGAATGCAAAGTGGTTAAAATTTGTCATTTCAAAATGCTCATCTGATACTCACTATATTCAACTCGCTCAAAAAAACACCAATACTTTTTGGTTAAATGTCTCAGTAGCTTTTATGAAATTTCTCAATAGTAGTGCACAAATTGGTCAATCACCAACTAAAAGATGTAAAAAATGATTGACCATTTGTACATGTTTGATCGACTATTAATACATGTGTTTTCATTTATTGGAACTTTTTTTTAAATGACAATAGGAGGGATATTTGTGACAAAACTATCACAATTATTAGACCTTGTGTCGATTATTGGGTCTCTTCCCCTATTATTTTCAATAACCTATAAAAAATTATGAATAGATTTTAAATTTTAAGTATTTAACAAAGGAGATTATTTTAAGGTAATCGAATTACATTCTTGGGAGACCAAAAGTCACATTATAGTCTCTTATAGAATTAAAAAGCCTATCAAAATTTTGAGTTATTCAAGCAAAATTTTCAATTTTACTTTTAATTTTTTGAGTTTTAGTTGTTTCTATTTAACCTTGCTTGATAAGCATGTGAATATATTTAGATGTATTTTTTGTTTAACTCATAATAATCAATGTCTTTTTTTCTCATTTAACTCTGTATGATTTTGTAATTCTAATGCTTTGGATAAAACTTCATGATCCATCATCTGGGTTAAATAGATAGAGAAGAAATAAATGGAGAGATAACAATAGACTAAATCTTCTAAATAAGAGAAGAGAGAAGATGCCAACTCTGAGGGGCTAGAGAGGGGGTAGGGACAAGGGGAAGACCCTCTCAAAGTATATTGTCATAGGGATTATAAACTATTAACGTTATGAGATTTTCACAATCCATTTGAAATGTAGATTTTTGTTTTTGGATTTGATTGTGTATTTTTTTTGGCATCAATGTTTTGGATCATTCTCTATGATCCATCATCAATATGAGAGAAGAGGCGAAGGATTATAAGCTAGTTCAATGAATCAAATATATTGCGTTTGAAAAATGTTTATATTGTCAATAGAGAAGAGGCAGGGTATAATTTTGAGTGAAGGCAAATATTGGGACAACAAGAGGCTCAAAGCTCTCTCACACACAAGTTAAGGTATATGCATATGTATATGTATCTATATATGTATATGTATATGTAGATGTAGGTGTACGTGTATACACACACATGTATGTATGGAATGTATATGTATGTAGATATAAGTGTATGTCTATGTATATGTATGTAAGTATGTATGCATACACACATAGACATACACTATAAAAAATCTGTGGTTGTGTGCACGTGCACGTGCACATACTAATATGAGTGACATAGGTCAGAAAGAGGTAAGTGTTTTCTTTAGGAGGTATGAAGAATTTCATCTTGGTGTGTCTAAAATATTAAAATAAGTGGCATAGTGTTTTAGAGGATTAAATTATAGTCAAAATGGTGATAGCACACACACACACACATACATATTTCATTTCTAGGTTACTTGTGGCTTATTTTTCTCTAGGTCATTCCCTAGTTTCTGTCATCTCTCTAGCCCATTAGAGTTCCCATCCTCACTCATCTCCTATTTAGAGGACTTGGTATGTTTCTATCTATTTAGTTCCTCTTCTTTAACTATCTCATCTTGATGGTGGATCTTGAAGTTTATTTCAAAATATTGTGTTACAAAAGTAAACATAATTTAAACCAAGAATTTATTACTAATTTTTATTATGGGCTATGAAAACTTCATTGCTTTTGATTCATTTAAATTCTTGTAAAAAAAGTTCATTATATATAAAGAATAATATCTAAAGAAAAATTACATAGAAAATTTGATATAATTTATGGGCATATGCACCAAGATAGTGTGCAAAAAAGTGGACACCATGAAAAAAAGAGTCAAAAGGACACATAATGTGATCATGTTATGTGTACTTTCGATCAAATTTCAAAATGGGCCTTGGCACAGTAACAAGCCAAGGAAAAAACATTAATATTTTTGAACTTTTATATAATGTGATCGGGTTTTGCTTCTTGTTATGCTTAACAAAATTCGATCACTTTTTTAAGAACTAAAAGCACTGCTTCTAGTTCTCCATAACCCCATTGGTTTATGGAGAACCAAAAGAAATGAGAGTGAGATATATAGAGAGAGGGGGTGAAGGAGATGCAAGGGATGAGTGAGAGATAAAAGAGGTTAGGGAGGATAGAGAGAGGGGGGGAATGATAGAGTTCACATTACTCTATGGGTAATTCCATAGCACTTGTCACTTCTCCATTTAAAAATTTTGTTTTTGAGTGCATGTGCACTAACGACCTTTTGTCACTACTTTAGATACTAGTATAGATGGTGAGTTTCATTACCATCATCATCTGACATAGGATCACATGCATATCTTACTTCTTTCCTTTATTGTTCCCCCTTTCTAGCTCTTCAAGTCATTATCTATAACTTCTATCATGGGTCCAAGAATCTCTTCCCACTCTTTTCCATTAACTAGGTGGGCTTTGTCTCTTAATCCTGATTAATTGGTTAATAGTTTCATTCTTAACAAAATTCATAACCAAATTCTCCATACCTAGTTTTCTTCTTGATCACTGTAATATTTTCTCCTCAACTAAACATTTTATAATCAATTGATATACAATCACAATTTTCTCTTGGCCAATCCTTTAGGCATGTGATTGATCCATTAGATCCACAAAAGAGTTGAACTCTAGATCTGGTAGAAGAATAGTATTAGATCCCCAATTTTAAAACTTCATCACCCAATAAATGTTCAATTTTGAATGGCACCATTTGACAGTATTCATTTACCTCCTCTAGCTTTTCACATCCTAATGATGAATCACTAAGTGTGATTTGAAATGTTGATGCAAAAATATGGCACAAAATCGAAACCAGAATATGCATCTCTTAACAATAAGCATAATAAGGTAGGCATCCCCCATCATCCTCATAAGATGAAGGCCTGAACTTCTTTCTATCCATCCTTTATCCAATGATTCTAAAGGGAATAACATTCTTACCAGCAGTTGCCAAGCACATCTTTTCCTTTTAGTTTTGTGCATCAAATTTCAATATGCAAATCTTCTTGATGTCTTTTTCCCAAAGTACGCAAGAATATACAGTCATTGTAATGTGCTTTGTCTTATCATCTTTTTTTTAATACGTGACATTATTGGTATTATATTGATATTAGAGAGAGAGAGAGAGAGAGAGAGAGAGAGAGAGAGAGAGAGAGAGAGAGAGAGAGAGAGAGATTACAATATTTGAGGTATGGACATATACCTTACTACCATATACCTACCCATCCCAAGGCCATACATTTTACATTACAAAAAATTGCAAAGTATTAACACCCTCCCAAAAGCATGGACCACACTAACCAAATACAAAACACCTGAGATAAAGTAAAACAAAAAGATGCCTACATGCTAACATTGTTGTCTCCACCATCATCCTATAGCTACTCCTTAAACTAGTGTGCTACCTCTGTTGAGATAATGGGTGTTGCACACATTGCATAATATTGTTATTTTATTATTTTATTTTATTATGTAATGTTGCATCTAGATGGATGTGCAACATGCAAAGATTCCCATGGAAAATTCTTGATGAGTTGTATTGTAACATTGTAAAAATATTTTATGTAATTATTTAATATTGGGAAAAAGAATTAAATGCCCAATATTAAATGTGGGGTCAGTAGGTTAGGTAGCACATGGTTTATGTAATACCACTTGGTGGTTTTGTGGGACTTGCTACTATATAAGCAGCCACAAGGGTAGTTGTTGTAGAGAGAAAAAAGAAAGTGTGACAAGGAGAAGACAAAAGGCAAGAGTCAAGCGAGACAAGGCTTGATAGGTTAGCCAAGGGAGCATTTGTGAAGGTTGAAAGCATGGCATGGGATATGTGGATTCATGCTTGTTCACATAGTTTGCTCGGTTGTGGCTATGGCCATGAAGGCTTCCATGGTTGTATGGCAATGGTATTTTTGCTGAATAATACAGGGTGATGAATGCTTTTGGAGGCTAGGTTTTTTCCTCAATGAGGGTTTCCCAGGGTATATCTTGTGTCACAATTTTGTGGGTATGTTGTCTATTCTCTTGCATGTGGATTTTAATTCCATTTTTATTTTAGATTTATTATGGGTTATGTGGAAACGGTTCTATTCTTTGTTGCCAAGTTTCCTTACAAGTGGTATCAGAGCCTGGTTTTGGCCTGGTCATGGGTTCAAATCTCCCCGGTGCCTTCCCGACCCGTGTAAGCACCTGGTATGCGCGTTGAGGGGGAGATTGTTGGGTGATGCAACGCGCTCCCCTGCCCACAGGTGGTTAATTATGTGGTGTTCCATGTTCACTAACAGTCATGGCTTTTGGTGCAATGGAAAATGGGCCCTACAACCTCCTTGTGTGTGATATTGGCATAGAGTGATCATCTAGCACAAAAATCCCCTACCTAACCTGGCGACACTTACTATAGCTATCCCCCTCCTCTTCAAGCAGTGAGGTAGCCACCCAAATACCCTTTTTCGAGGAAGCTCCCACCTCTTGTTGATTCTTCTTCATGAGTTGATGGTGTAGTGGTTGTCCTAGAGTGAGCGTGCACTTTCTTGGTGTAGCCTTCATGAAACCTCACTTGCTCTTAGCTTACACCCGCAGAAAATCCATAATCTTTCTCTAACCCTACTCTGCCTTTAGGAGATGCACTCCTTGTAGATTTCCAGAGGACCACACGACCAATGATTGAACATATGATTCCTCGCCACCAATCAATCTCCAAAGCTCCTCTCCCATCTCTATGCCCATGCCCAAGATAACTCGTTAAATCTTCCAACCCCAAAAGCCACTACATATTCAAACAAGTTGTGACTACACGAAGAACCTCCTCCTTCATTTCACCCACCATTAGTGCTAGCACCAAAAATAGAGTTGCCACATCTAGGTTCGTTTGCTACTTCCAATGTGCATCTAGGTACTCTGGCCCAAATATCCATTGGACTCCCTCTAAGAAATTTGGATCATCAAACAAAAATATATTCTTAAGGTGTTGAGCAATGATCTTACCCTCATAATTCTACATCTAATTCTTAGAGCCCATAGCAATATTTTCCTCCATTTCTATCACCTTTGAAAAAACTCTAAAATTTGGCTTGTCTTCTGCCTGAATTTAACTTGCTTGGAACTCTCTAGAAAAAGCATACACCAGGGTGCCAAGAAATGATTACACAAGCTAACATGTGCAAAGGATTGGGATCTTTGCATGTCGTAAAATGATAAATGTCATCGGGGGTAGGAGTCATGATGCCTTCCCTAAGAAATTGGCCAAGATGTAAAGATTATTATTTATAAAGTTGGCCAAGGCATAAAAATTTCTCTCTTTAATCTAATACAAGGAGTCTAAGGTCCTCAAAAATTTCATTCTAAGTTCTCATTGTTGCATTTGCACCCATGTTAGCCAACATGTCCACCACCCTATTCACTTCTCAGAATGTATGGGAAAGCTCGAAGTCTTCAAATTAGTAATCCTTTGATCTACTGAATATATTTATCGAGATGCCAAGCCTCCAGCTTCCCTTTCTTTATGCCATTTATGATTATCTATGATTCCCCTTCCAAATGGACTCTTCTAATGCCCAGATTAGCTCCTAAGACAAGAGCCTCTTTTGTTGCATAACATTCAGCCACATTATTCATGCCATCATAGATATATTTTTCCTCTAAGGCAAGAGTATTGCCCTTCTAATCTCTTGCTACACAACCACACCCTGAGACCCTCGAGTTTCCCCTAGCCACCTCGTAAAAGTTAATTTTAACCCATCCTTACTTTGGTGGTGTCCAAAAAACCTTTACCCTTTTTTGGATAGGATTAACCCTACCAAGCCCATAAATAGGCTCTCTATCTTATTATCTTTAGTTATTATTGTCAAAGTGTACATAACTGTAAAGGGTTTATTGGCTTCACATGATACAGACTCCAAAAGACCTATGAAAATTTGATGTCTTCTATCCATCAATAATTTAAATGATGGATAGGCAAGATATCTAAGGATAATCATATACAAACCTTTTTTGATAAAACCTTCTCCTACTTGAAACATGTGCAAATAGATGATAGTTGAAATGGGCAGCTCCTTTTTCTCTACTTCTTGTGATAGTTTTTGAGCTCTAAGAATCTCATACATTGACAGGCTTTGATGATCCCTTTGATCATTGAGACTGGGAAGACCTGGTTAACATTCATCTTGGTTGCAATTAACATGTGATATTCATGTGAACTTAGATGTTAGATGATGATGAATAATACTCACCATCTACTAGTAGCTCAAGTAGTGACATGAGGTCTTTACTATACATGTACGTAGAAATAGTATTTTAAGGGATCTTATGATGATTCCTGAGATATTTGAGACTGGCAAGACCTAGTTAAAATTCACCTTGTTTGTACTTAACACATGATATGCATGTGAGCCTATGTCAGATGATGAATACTCACCATTTACTAGTAGTTCAAGTAGTGTCAGATACCTAATACATGTGGTAATATATGCAATATGGATTCCAAGGATCCTCCAAATTCATAAAATGAGAAAGAAAGCATCACATCATAGAAGTAGCATATTGGCATGTCTAGTGATCATATTGTGTTGAAGATGGTTTATGATGTCATATGATGATGTTGAATACTCACCATCTACTAGTAGCTCAAGTCATGATAGAAGATCTTCAGTGCACATGTACTCAAAAAAAAAATTTAGAGAGATCTTATGGGATCTCAAGGGGTCTGAATGTCTCTTTTGACACACTAGGACACCTCATGACCCCTTTCGATATATTAGAGCCAAAAAGTCTCTAGAAGAACTTATATTTGTCAATAAAGGAGATACACACATTGGATCTGCAATAATCTTAGATATCTCACCTCAATTGATGTCATGTCAGTTTTGAAGCTTTCTCCCAACTAGACCTCCTTTTCCTTTTATAGTACCTACATGAAATAGAAATATGAAGTTTAGTGATAAGCTATACATATACCTTCAATAAGAAGGTGCATTGAAACACAACTCAAAGTGATCTTATAAAAGGATATTGGAGGGATGACAATAAATAAGGCATTCTAGTTGTCAAAATCAAATCTTGCTTGATTCAAAAATGTTATTTTTATCTTGACTTGATACCTATGTGCATCTCTAGTTATGGTACAAGTTTCAGGATTAGATTGTGTAATGTTTTTTTTCATCAACATTTTGAATCACACTACGTGATCCATCATCAGGATGAGAGAGCAAGAGGTGTAAAAAAATGTAAATTGTGTAATGATTTTTTTCATCAACTTTTCGAATCACACTACGTGATCCATAATCAGGATGAGAGAGCAAGAGGTGTAAAACAATGTAACACCTCTTATTCTTACATTTTTTTACACCTCTTGCTCTCTCATCTTGATGATGGATCATGTAGTGTGATTCAAAACATTGATGAAAAAAATCATTACACAACCTAATCTAGAAACTCATATCATAACTATCATGGATTGTGGAAATTTGATCGCATTAATATGTGCATCTCTACCAATCTATTCTTGTTCTCTCTCTTGCCACTCTAAAGAATTTTTTGAATTAGGATTCAATGGTTTTACAGAAGCTTCATGACAAATCCAAAGGAAATAATTATTTCTTAGATTAACCCGTACTACATACCCCATTAACATACATAGTAATAACTACATACTTAAACCCAAATACTTATACAAATATTTGTTACACTAGAAACAAGCTCATGTTTAGAAGTGACAAAATGATTGCAACATATGAAATTAAGTGTACCACATATGATAATGATGGTTTTATATCAATGCCCTCCAAGTGTGGTGGTGGTGGCATAATGTGAAGCTCTAATGATTCCTGAGATTGTTGAGACTAGGAAGACCTACTTAACATTTACCTTGGTTTCACTTAACTCACCATATATTAGTAGCTCAACTAGTAACAAAAGGTCTTCAATGCACATGTACTTAGAAAACTTGTGATGAAGATGGCACCTACAACTATTGGACTATCATGGAAACCTGGTGATGAAGATAACACCTGCAACTATTCGACTGCCATGGAAAACTTGTGATGAAGATGACACCTCTGACCACTAGTTTGTCAAGGAAAACTTGTGATGAAGATGGCACCTACATTCACCAAAGTTCTTATCAAATATTTCATTATTTTAAGATCTACACTAAATTGGCTATCAATGTTGACCATCAATTTTTCTCTCATCTTGGCAAGAGCTCCAATAATTTTTCTAATCATTCGAGAAGAATATTGATGTAGGTTTCCTTGTATGTCATGGCGATGCACCCTTGGCTTAATTTCAGGCCCTTCTTCTTCCTCTTCTTGACATACACACAAAAACTCATCACCAAATTTTCCTACATGATAGAAATCAAAGAGAAAGTTGAGTGAAATGAATCGACATACCTCATATCCTTCACAAAAATTCTTCATCATTTCTTTAGAAGATGATTTATCTTCTAGTTCAACCACAAGAATCTCTCTCCTATATTCTGACCTTACATTATATTTTTGCATTAAAATTAGGTCTGCCTTGTAAGTGTCACCATTTAGATGAACAACAAACTAAATGCTTCCAAGACTCATTGGCTAAGTTTTTAAAGCTAAACTTTCTTTGATAGAATTGGCATTTGAATCTTTGTATAAAACCCATTGTGTACCATCCCTCCACCACACTCTTTCTTTGTATAAAACCCATTGTGCATCATCCCTCCAATCATTTATTTGATGAAATTAATCCATTTTTTGCAGTTGCTTCATTAATTGGGCCTAATTAGGCCTATTAGGCCTCTGAACAATTGACTATACTTTTTCATAGACATAACACAATCACATTATGTCTAGTAAAGTCATACTAGATATAACACGATCATGTTATGTCTATTAGATTTAACGTGATCACACTATATCTAGTATGATAGTTTAGTCATACAAACAATACTATGATCACATTTTGTTAACAAAATCTGTGATTGCATTTAGGCTTGGTAATAGACCTGTTTAACTACCCAAAGGCTTGGGTTGATGTTTTCCCTCCATTTTTTGTTGGTTTAGATGTTTCTTCAACTTTTAAGATCAAATCTCTTTTTTGACTTCATCAAATTTACAAATGGTGAAGTGGGTATCTCTAAAATTACCACCATAAGCTCACACATTTTCTTACCTTTCTAACAATATTTTTTAAAAAAAATTTGGACAAGATTAACATTGTGAAGTTGATTTTTCTATATCACTATCTTGATAATCCTCTCAGACATATGTCTACTATTTGTTTAATAACTTTTGATCTAGTTAACCAAATGGAAAATAAGTTACATATTATTGTTCTACACTTGATTCTATGTACTTCAAAAAAAAAAATTATGTTGATTTTAGATTATTTTGATGCAATTTATGCCCAGGGCATGAATAGGTACCATAATTTTAGGATGGAGTCATTTCAAAAAATTAGACCAAAAAAACTTCTTGTTAAAAAAATATGAAAAAATACATGTCTAGATCTCACTCTTACCTATCATCTTATCAAAGGGTTTTTCAAAATACTAAATAAAACTATATGTTTTGTTGAGCACACGAAAATAGTTATGTTATGTTTTTCAACAAAAAATAGGATCAATTTTTTTTTGCATGGGGGGTTTGATCCTCTTATTCTTATCCATTTTTAAAAAACCTTAGTAGTTTAGAAACTAGATTCACAGTACTACATTTTTTGTGTTTAATGCATTTTCTCATTTTGAGTGCCTGACCCTCAAATGGGTCTTCCAAGATTAGGTTTACCTAATTTCAGAAAAAGGTGTCCACTTATAACCCCCTTTTTACACATCATCTTGGTGCACACACCCTTATTTGGTTATTGAATGTAAACTTTCCTTTCTATAAAATCAAAAGATAGTAAAATAACATATTTTAGTCATGTCTATCCTTTTCTATGAACATACCATCTATCTTATATGTTTCTATAAGTCAAAATAATTTTATTACAAAGAAAATAAAAAATCTATCATTATCAAATAATCTTGTGGTAAAATTAAATGACGTACAAAGATCTTTATCAAAAAGAAAATCCTTTTTTGTTTATTAAATGGCATACAAAGATCGTCATCAAAAAAAAAATCTAAGTAATGTTCAAAATAGATGATGTCTAAATTGGTATATGAGATAAAAAGTGCCACAAAAAACTACAACTCATAATATGTTTTGTGGGCCATAAGTGACAAAGAGGTAAGTGTTTTATTTAAGAGGTCTAAAGACTTTCATCTCAATATGCCTAAAATATTAAAAGATGTGGCCTAGCTTTTAAGAGGACTCATTCAAAGTCAAAATGGTCACAAAGAGGTAAGTGTTTTATTTAGGACTAAACAATTTCATCACGACATGTCTAAAGTATTAAAAGAAGTGGCCTAGGTTTTTAGAGGACTCAATCAGAGGAAAAATGGTGATAGTAAACACACACAAAAGCACACACATTTATATATTTTAGTACAATTATGTACTTATACAATAAAAAAGTAATAATACATGTGTGTATTTTAATTGTATTATGTTTCATGTTGGTTTACCTACATCTATATAATTGTTTATGTTAGAGTAAAGGGTTAATTTAATTTCATTTATTAAATTACCTTTACCCCCTTCTTAAGATTTCCCTTTATGCACTTGCGTTTCCATCTAATAATTAAATAATAATTTTTAAATGTCATTTACCTCTTAGGGTTTCCCTTATAGGTTTTATGATCTCCTTCTATAAGGATTGATCAATTGTCCATTTCATTAATTCTTTCAATCTGATAATATAATTTTCCATATTATCAGAGCAAAACCCTTGCCTCTTCTTTGTTTTTTCTTCTCTGTGATAGGTTCTTGCATGCAAGTGTTCTTCGGTTTTGAGGATTTGTATTGCTCAAATCCTTTATAGTATCAAAATCTAACCTATTTTAGCTTGTTCTTATTTGGAGGAATGATAGTTTGACAGACTAGATATGGCTATTTTCAAGTATTTTTTGTGAAAATTGGGGGCTCTTTGAAATTTGAAGCACTTTGAGGCCAAATAGACCTCACATTTGGCTTAAGAAGATGTCAAAACCCCTATTTTCATATAAAATTTATCAATTTTGGACATTGGGCAAATCTAAGGCAATTTTTTTTTGCCTACTAGGGTTGTATGACCCTCGACATGCAATTCAAAGTAGAAAATAAAAAACATTTAGATGATGCTTTCTATCATCCGAGGGGCATAACTTGCTCATTTTAGCTTTGTACTTTGATCCAAAAATAGCATCAGAAAGCTCTTCCCGAGAACTTTCCAAATTTCCTATCATTTCACCTGTATTTTTACTAGGTATTTTTGATGCTCAACTAAAGATTTTTTGTTCTTTTCTTGTATACACATTCCTTCTAGTAGCTAGGGTTTGGTTTTTTGCATTGTGAGGGATTTTTTTGATTATTTTCTATTACAATATCACTATATTAGAAAACTTCAAAACACTTTCTTAAAACAATAGTCAAGACCTTTTCTTATCTAGTTCTTCCAAACCAACATAACTATCACACATGGAAAACTGTTGTGCAACAACTTGTCCATTCAAAGGGTTTATGGTCTTGTTTAGATACAATGTAGCCAATTTTTCGGAGTCAATATCAAACTTTGCAACATAAGAATAAGATGGATGAAGCCATAGGCTTGATTTCTTTGAGTGTTTTAGATAACTTACAGTTTCATCTTGATGAGTGTTCCACTCCTCAAGAAATTAGGGACAAGTTCTAGGACTTTTTTGGTACCATCAATGAGTTCAAAGCACTTCATATTGATGCATAGCTTACTTCACTTATACCAGATGATTTTCCTTCTATTAAGGACTTTCTCATGAGGTTCAAACAATAGATAAATTTTTTACAAGGGTGTGGGAAAGAGAAGATAGATAAGGAGTACATCTATATGATTCTATCAAAGCTTTGAGGAAACTTTCAGATTTTCTCTTCTACCTTTCATTCCACTATGGATGCTTTGAGTTCCATATTTACCATGCCCACTTTTGAGCTTTTTGTGATTGATTGACCAAAGAGAAATCCAAGCTTACACAGTTGGATACTATCACAGGTTCAAAGACACATGCATTGGTTGCTCAGACATCTATAGGGAAGTCAAAGAAGAAGTTGAAGCCCAAGACAGATTTAGCAGGCAGTGAGAATTCCTCCAAGCCCACTCCTAAACCATATTCTTAGAAATCCACTTTGAAGAGTAAATCTTCTAAGTCTAATGAGTTTTCCTCCAAAACTAAGAAGTTTATAGGTGATCCTTGCAATTTTTGTGGGAAGGAAGGACATCTAATTTCTAGGTGTTGGAAATGTCTTGAGGCTTTAGAAGAGGCCAAGTAGTAGCATAGTATTTCTTCTCTGAAGCCACCACCTCCTCCTTTAAGGAAAGGACATGCATTTTCTACACAAGCACCATCTTCTATAACTACTTGGATTCTTGATTTGGGTGCTTCCCACCATATGACACATTCACCTAATTTGATTACCTCACTTGCTCAAAGTGCTACTACAAAGATTGTAGTCAGTGGCTCCAATCAACTTTTAGTTTCAGGTTAAGGAACTATCTCTTTAGAGGATGGCTCACTATAGGATGTTCTCTTGGTTTCATCAATTTCTACAAATGTCCTATTTGACTTTTAGATTTGTCACTCTGGCTCTGGCAAGATAGTTGAGTTCTCACCACATGATGTGGTTATTCAAGACCTCCATGATCCTGACTTGGTTGTTTCTATTGGGAGTGTTGATCTTTAGTCTCACTTATATTAGTTTGATGGCTTTGAGATCTCTGATTCTACAAGTGTTTCTCTTATTTCTCATGCACACATAGTGAGCAAGCTTTGGCATGATTATTTTGGCCATGTTAAGTACAAATATCTACAACAGATGAGTACATAGGAGCTAGTGATTGGGCTACCTTAGATCTCTTGTATTGACAATGTTTATCAAGGTTGTGCACTTGGAAAACATCACTAAGATCCATTTTTGATAGGTAGGTCCACACATGCTAAGGCACCATTGGAGTTGATATACAATGATCTTATGTCATTCCCCACTCCATCATTTTTAGGTGCTTGATATGTGCTTACCTTCATAGATGACTTCTCTAGACACACATGGGTGTAATTTTTGAAGTACAAGTATGATGTCTTTGATTCATTTTGAATCTTTAAGAAATTTGTGGAGAAGTAGTCTAGTCTTTCTATTAGGTGTATACACACTAAAAATGGTAGGGAATATGTGAATCAGTCATTTAGATATTTTTGCACTAAGCATGGTTTACAACATCAGTTCACAGTTCCCCATACCCCTCAGAAGAATGGAGTTGAAAAGAGAAAGAATATGACATTATAGGAAATGGCCAATTGTATGATACATGCTTGAGCTATGAGTTCTTCATTTTAGATTGAGACTATCAATTGTGTCAACTATATTAAAAATCAGATTCCTCACAAGGCATTGTGACATTTGAGTCTTGAAGACGCTTGGACTCATGTCAAGCCCAATGTTTCTACATTATGCATTTTTGGTATTAAGGCTTGGGCATTTATTCCAAATGCGCAGTGAAAATCCATGGAGAAGAAGATCTAGCCACTCATCTTTTTTTGCTACTATGAGGATGTAAAGGTGTACAAGTTGTTTGATCCTGATTCGAGAGATGTCTTGTTTTGGCAAGATGTCCAATTTGATGAGCGTTATTCTCAGATGGAGTCTCCATCGCCAGATTCTTCCTCACTACCTAGTACTTCTTATACTCCGCCATAGGATTATGTCTCCTCTAAGGAAGATATTGATATTGATCCCCCTTCACCGCCTCCACCAGTTGTTCAGTGAGTGGCCAAGTGGGCTTGTGATACTATTGATGCAGCAAGACCTATGGTAGGTGATCCTTTTGATTCTTGTCACACTTGTGCTTAGATTTTTGGTACTAGACTATTGAGTCAAGTCATTTCAAATGATCCATAGAGTTTTCATAGGTGATAGGACACTTAGAGTGGAATAGGGGTTTGGATGAGGAGTACTCTTCTTTGATGAAGAACCACACATGGGATCTTTGTTCTCTTTTGAAGAGAATAAAGTTGGTTTGGTGTCAGTGGGTGTACCATACCAAGTATGTTGCAAATGGTTCTATTGGTAGCTACAAGGAACCTCTTATTACAAAGGGATTTTCATAGGTTGAGGGTATTGATTACTCAAAGACCTTTGATCCTATTGCTAAGATGAATTCTATTTTCCATATACTCTCTCTTGTAGCTTCATAGGGATGGACAATTTTTCAAATAGACGTGAAGAGTTTTTTTTTTAATGGAGACCTACACAAGGAGATCTATATGGAGTAGCCTCATGGTTTTGTACATGACTCTTCTTTGGTATGCAGGCTTTAGATGCCTTTATATGGTCTCAAACAAGCCCCTCAGGCTTGGTATGAGAAGATAAATCTTTTTTTTTTTGCTTCACAGTTCACTCAATGTCATTTTGATCCTATAGTTTACATTCAGCGTCATGGGGCTGACTTATTGATACTTGTACTATATGTAGATGATCTCATCATTACAGGTAGCTCATCCTCCATGATTTAGAGTATTCAACTAGCTTTGAGAGAGCAGTTTGAGATGACAAACCTTGGACGTATGCACTATTTTTCACACCTATAGGTTGTTCATTCTTCAGATGGGATAGCCATACTCTAGTAGAAGTATGCTCTTGATATGCTTCACAGATTCAACATGCTTGTTTGCAAGCCTAATCCCACACCTTTTCAGTCGGGTGTTGTTTTATTTATCACGTGTACTACTCCTATAGTGGATTCCACTTTATGTAGACAACTTGTGGGTAGTTTTTTGTACCTGACACACACACACGTCTTGATATTTCCTTTGTGGCAAGGACTTGCCTTTAGATTCTCACATGATCCACATGAGATTCATTGGCGAGCTTCCAAACATATCTTGAGGTACATTTGGGTACTATGTGTTATGACATTCACTACACATTAGGGGATCCTCACATTGTTGGATATATAGACTTAGATTGGGCTGGTGATATTGATGATCAGAAATCTACTTTTGGATTTGTTTTCTATCTTGGTTCTGGTCCTATCACATGGTCTTGCAAGAAGTAGCATGCTCACGCATTATCATCTATAGAGGTAGAGTATAGTGCAACTGTATTAGCTAGTTGGGAGGTTTTATGGCTTTGACAGTTGATGATAGATTTTGGATTTCCTCCTAATGGTCCCACCTTTCTTTGGTGTGATAATCATAATGGTATACACATTTCTCACAACCCAATTGAGCATTAGAGGACCAAGTGCATTGAGCTTCATGCACTTCATCAAGCATTTGATTCAGGATGACTCTCTAAGCTTGGAGTACATTCCCACTGTTGATCAAGTTGCAGACATCTTTACTAAACCTTTTGCATCCCTGCGATATCTTTAGTTGCATTCTATGCTTGGGGTGAAGGAAGTTATCCTTGGGGGGTCTCAATGATGAGTCCTTCCTTCCTTTTTTTTTTTTTATTATTATCTACTTCTATCTCTTTTTGGAGTAGAGTTTTTCTCATGTGGTTTTCCGTATTTCTCCATTTCATAGAGATTTGGTTGTGATTGGGTACCTCATCAGGCCTTGTTGCTGGGACCCAAGTTTAATTTTAGCGTTGTAGTTTCCTTGCTTTTTCATGCATTGTTTGTAGTTACATTGTTGCTCATCTTAATGAGGGGTGTTAATTATTAAATTACCTTTACTCCCTTCTTAAGATTTTCCTTTATGTACTTTTATTTCTATTTAATAATTAAATAATAATTATTAAATATCATTTACCTCTTAGGTTTTCCCATTTAGGTTTTATGATCTCCTTCTAAAGGATTGATCAATTGTAAATTTCATTCATTCTTTCAGTTTGATAATATAATTTTTCATATTCTCAGAGAAAAACCCTTGCCTCTTCTTTGTCTGTTCTTCTCTGTGATAGGTTCGTGCATGTAGGTGTTCTTCGGGTTTTGTGGATTTGTAGTGCTCAAATCCTCCAATTTACATTATAAACATTTCTTACGTGTTTATCTAAATATTTTTTTTTTATCTATACATTTTATCTTAATTTTTTTTTTTGATCAGTAATAGTTTTTCATTTTATTAATAAAAAGGTTTTTACTTAAGTACAAAATAGGCTCCATTGGTTAGCCTTACCCTTCCTAAACACTTCTATTAAACAAATCATTCCTATAGTCCTTCTACATTTATACATCCATTGCCTCTTTTTCAAAAACATTTACAAGACGCATATTTTCATCTAACATTACAGAAAGGGTCTTTTTTCCTTGACACCATCTATCCTTTCCTTTCATTGCTTTTGCCACCTGCAACTTGCTTGCTTCGTATCATCTTTCCTTGAGGTTCCATTGCACATCCATCATTTTTTTCGACACCTTCATCCTCCGTGAAAGGCTTCTCCAACTTTGCCCTTTCCTTTTCTGCCTCCTTTGCCAAAAACTTTTGCAAAATTGGGATTTCCAAAAAAAATTGTTGTCGAGTTTCCTCATTTATCACTTGCCAAGAGTAGATTTCCTTGTTTGTGCCTAAGTGGCTTGTGACAAAAACACAAAATTTCATAGGCTTCTCCCTTCCTTTGCTTCCCTTCAATCCTCCACCCTTACTGGGAATCTAACTCGCACAACCTTTATTATATTATTTTATTTAAATTTCTATCAGTTTATATATAGTTTAGTTTTGTGTTACCCACAATAAAGTCATATTAAACAGTTTGAACATTTATATAGATCTATTTTTTCTATGTATTTATATTTTATTTTGTATGAGGTTTGTTTCTTAGTACATTTTTTTCTTTTTTCATAGATAGATTCTTTTAAATTATGGGTTTGCCTTCATTTATTGCACATTTTTTCTGTAGGTTACTTGTGGTTTATTTCATTCTAGGTCATTCCCTAGTACATGTCCTCTTTCTAGCATGTTAGAGTTATCATCCTCACTCCTCTCCTATTTAGAGGAATTGATATATTTCTATCTATTTAGTTCTTTCTTCTCTAGCTATCTCATCTTAATGATGGACCATGAAGTTTAATTTGAAACCTTGTGTTACAAAAGTATACACACTTTAACCTAAAAAATTGTTGTTAATTATTATCATGGGATATGAAAGCTTCATGCTTCTAATTCATTTAAATTCTTATAAAAACTTTCATTATATATAAAGAATATTATCCAAAGGAAATTTATATTAAAAAAAATAAAAATTTATTTGGTTATACAATGTAAACTTTCCTTTCTATCAAATCAAAAGATAGTAAAATATCATATTTCGATCATGTCTATCCTTTTCTATGAACACACCATCTATCTTAACCAGAGTCTTATATGTTTCTATCAAGCCAATATAATTTTATTAGAAAAAATTTAGCAAATCTATTATTATCAAATAATCTTTTGGTAAAATGAAATGATGCACAAAGATCATCATCAATAATAAAATCTCAGTAATATTCAAAATATATGACAATGCCGAAATTGATGTATGAGATAGAAAGTCAGTACAAGATGACAATGCCTAAATTGATATATGAGATAGAAAGTCGGTACAAAAAATTACAACTGAAAATCATTTCTATAAACTATCACTATTTCTATATTTGAATTTATGTGAGTTCACACAATCAACTTAAAAACTCACACACAATCTAATCAGGATTATTGAACAATAAGTGCAAAACTTAATATAATTAATAATAAGCTCTCTAAAGAAGGATGATTAATTTGAAATATCCCTATTTGCTGACGTCACTACATGCGATGGATGCTGGACTGATCAACACTGGCGAGCCGTTGACGTGAAGAAGAGATAATAATAATGTGAAATAGACAAAACAAAAAACACACGGAACTCCACCTGTTTTGTCTTTAAAGAAGCCATGACGATAATAATGCTCGTATTTGATAGCTAAAGTCAGCCCAATGTACAACTTATTCAGCCATTGGGTATGAAAGCGTTCCATATAATCAAACGAGGAAGACTATCTTACACCAATAATGATGAATAATTTTATCCACGTGGATTACATCACTCCGTGGAAAGTTGGATTCATGTCCACTCAATGTGTAGGAAGATTTGAATTGAAGAAATCGGCAAAAAAACATACAATTTCTAAAGCACATTAAGTTTGAATCATAACTTATTGTATACAATATTTTGGAAAAAATCACACATCATAAATATGATAATTTTATTTAACAATTCAACTCTTCTAATTTCACATAATATATTAGCAGAAAATGGTCGCGTTACCCTAGGAAATTGCAGATATTATAATTTTGGATTATGTTTTGACCCTGCTATGTTTGGTTTTTGCAATAACCACTCTTCTTGTATTAAATTAAGAATTTTGAGTTTATTTAGAAATTAAATACCAATCTAAATGCATTAGTTAACCAAATCCTTGGGTTTTTTTATTATGGCTATTAGTGTTATGAAAGTCATGGTTACGACTTTTTATTTGGTTTGATGGATGAGGGATTGAAGTTGAAGGTATTTTTTTCACTGTTTTGACATAGGTAAATGTTTGTTGGACAAATTCAATGTAGTAAAACTTATGAATGTGGAAAGCCTAATCTTGTGGGACTCAATGATCCATGTTTGGGTAAATGTTTGTTGGACAAATTCAACATATTGAAACTTATGAGCATGGAAAGCCTAAGCTCGGGGGGATTAGTGATCCACATTTGGGTGCCATTGATAGAAAATTGAAGTGTGAAACTTGTTTTGCTAGCATGGTGGAACACCCTGGGCATTTTAGACACCTTGAGCTCATCAAGCCTATGTATCATAATAGGGTTTTGAAGACTGTTCTTTCAACTTTTCATTTAGTATGCTTCAATTGCTCAAGGATTTTTGCAGATGAGGTATGTTGCTAAAACTTTTGTGAAATTCTTTATTTGACTTGTTATGGAAAATGTTTCCTACATATCAGTTCTTTATTTTCTTTTCTATTCTCATATTGGACATTAATAGGCTCCTCAAAATGTAGTAAATCGAATGATTGCAATGAAAGGGAAAAATGGATTTTTCGTTCTCAATTAATTTAAGTAAATTATCGCTTGAAAGGAAAAACAAATTTCTATAATGGTGCTGAGAGAAAAATTAGATTCATAGAAGTAATCCATTAAATGCATCTCTAGCGAGATTGTAAGATTAAACAGTAGCCCACCCTACATTACTTTTGAAGAGCAATTTACAATGCTCGCATTTAAATTTTCATTTATTTCAATCAATTCTCAATTATATATGGACAATATTTTATATGATCAAGCAATGTTAAGACTCAATGCAGCTTGGTTGACCATACCTTAAAGTCTTCAAGCCAAAATTTGCATAACAATTAACTTGACAAAAATCTATTTCAAGATAAGATTTAAAATGTTTTCTAAACTATAATGTATGGAGTGTGAAGTGAAATGAGAACAATATAATATAGATAGTTATGCCTTCTAAGTTGTTTCTAGCCCATGACCAACATTATGCATATACATATTTCAATGTTATATGTTTTTGTGAGTTTAGTATAATTTCAAGAACTTTTTTATGTAGGCAAGTTATATATTTCCCTATTCAAGTTCTTACATACTTTTGCCATGCAATTTCCTCTTTGTGGTCACATTGTAAATTTCAAAAATTGCCTTTATGTGTAATTTTCAAAATTATTGAGTTCAATTTCATGTATCAAACATTTGGTGACAACTATATAACAATAAAATCCTAGAAACTAATTGATAGGCTTATATGTGTGTCATGATCAAAGTATGTATGTTCCAAAGTATTCCACAAAGTAAAACATATAATCTTTAACCAAAAAAAATGTTCAATGAAAAAGTGTGTTGGTTTCTATTAATTATATAAAAATACTTATAACTAGGAAAAGAGAGGACATGAGGTCAATCCAAAGAGTCACTTAGGCAACGTGTAGAAACTTCATGCTTTATGAATGACATATGTTTAAGTAATTACTTCTTGTTTGTAACCAAATTCATGTGTATGTTTATTGTGTCTTGTATGTTCACTTGTGTGCTTCCTAACTTAAGTGAATTCATGTGTATGCCTTATTTGTAACTAAATTCTTGTGTATTCTTAATTTGTGTTTCCTAACTTTGAATTCATGTGTATGCTTAATGTGTCTCATGTGTTCACTTGTGTGCTTCCTAAATAAACTGTATTCATGTGTATGCTTCATGACTTAGATGTATTCATATGTATGATCATATTTTTCCCTCTTTAGAGTCATAGGTGTTGTCTCTCATTAGGCCTTTATGACTAACTTGGCCTTGTAGCATTTACTGCCCCCTTCTTCTTCTTTCAATCGGTATACCCACTCACTCTTAAGTGGTCTTCGATTTTGATGAGGGCATGACCCAAGACAAAATGAACACAAAAGGAAAAGGAGAATTTCATTATCAAATATGATAAGATATTACATTTAGTATAGCAGAAATGGACTCAACTACTGCCCTATCTAGGCTTACAATGCTATCAGATTTTGGAGAAAAACCCTTCTTATAGTACCTTCTTCCAAACTCCACAAAATTGCCTTTACAATGAATGCAATGACCTTAAGTAACCCAAATTAGGTTTAGGGTTAGGAATAAATTTTAGAATATTCTATTTGGCATCCACTGCCAAAGAAAAAGTTTCTAGAAGACATGTTAGAATTCAGTGCAAAATTAGAAGAATCTGAAAATGGTAGTCCAAATTCACGGAGGCATAACTTTTGATTTGGGATTCCAATTGACAAATTGTTTACATTTGCAGAAATACCTCCAAGCGCTCTATAGCTCCATGGATAGGTTTTTCTTTTACCCCATTTTTTGGTCCCATACAATGTCATTTAGTGCCTCAGATTTGACTTTGAAGCATTCTTAAGGGGTCTCCAAGCAACTTAAAACTGTAATAACTTTTAAATCATAAAACCTTTTGACTTGATTTTTTTCTAGAATGCTTTAAATTACAAGTAAAATCATCCCTCCAAATTAAACCCTCTAAATCATCATAATTATGGCTCAGTTAGAAAATAAACTATTTTCTACATTGGCACATATCTCAAAGTGCTCAAAAACACTAACCTAGAAAATTAATAGTGGAACTATGAGAGTTGGAATCTCTATTTGGCCTAAATGGGTATCTAGAAATACAAACACATTAAAAACAAACTAACACTAAGCATAATTTTGGGTAATATAGGATTTCCCTTACAACATTGGATGCTCCTGCATCAGACACCCAAGGTAAATTGAAAAGTGGCCTTGTCACTTTATAGTTAGTAGAGTAAAACCCAAATGGGAAACCTTCATCACAAATATCCAAGTTAAATCTAATTCCATTGGTCATCCCTTCTACTTCACCAGGTACTCCTCATACTACATGTTTCTAGTACTCCAACCTACACAACTATTTGTAATTTCTTCAATCTCTTCCTTCTCAAAAATGGCAATGGGACATGGCTCTAGCATCAACTCCTCCTTTGCACCATCATCATGATATTTTGTTAAGTCCACAATATTGAAAAGAGGGGAAATATGGATCCCATCTAGCAACTCCACTTCATATGCATTTCTTAAATCACGTTTCTTCAAAATCTTGCAAGGACTAAATTTCTTCATCTTCATCTTGTTGTAGTTACCCATTGGAAATCATTCCTTCCTCAAGTACAATATAACTAGATCCCCAACTTGGAATGCCTTATATCTCTTCGTTTGATCCGCTTTAGCCTTATATTGCAGGTTCATCTTGGTAATATGTGCACATACCTCCTCATGTAGGTTCTTGACATGTTCAACAAAGTCTTCTACCAAGAAACACTATTCATCTCTCCTTGATCCATCTTTCTCAACTCTGGTGTAGTCCTTAGACTACTCCCATACACAATTTGGAATGGTGATCTACTAGTACTCCTATTCACAGAATTATTGTATGAAAATTATGCTTGTGGTAGAATCAAATCCCATCCCTTGGGCTTATCTCCTACTAAACACCTCAACAAATTGCCCAAGATTCTATATACTACTTTTTTTTTTTCCATCATTCTGTGGATGATGTGAAGAAGTGAAATTAAATTTTGTTTCCAATTTCTTCCTCAAAATCCTCCAAAAAAACCCAACAATTTAGTATCTTTATTAGAAACAATACTTTTTGGGAGACCATGTAGCCTCACCACATCTCTGGAAAAAAAGATGCAAATATGACTGCATCATGAGTCTTGTGGCATGGAGTGAAATGTGCCATCTTGGAGAACCTATCAACCACCACAAATAATGAGTCATTACCCCTCTGTGTCCTCGAAAATCTAAGGAAAAAATCAATACTTATGTCCTCCCAATGCTTTGATGGAACATGCAATGGCTAATAGAGTCCATTATTTTGATTGACTCCTCTAGTTGTTTGACATACTCAACAAATCTACACAAACTTATTCACATCATGTGACAATTGAGGCCAAAAATAATGTTCACTAATAATGGCAATGGTCTTATCATGACTAAAGTGTCCTACCATCCCTCCACTATGTTTCTCCTTGACCAAGTTCTCCCTCATGGAACACCTTGGAATACATAATTGACTACCCTTGAACAACATACCATCCTACATAATGTAATCCAATCACCTGGTCTTGTCTGGAGTAAAAATTTCTTTACAAGCCTTCCAAGCCTCTACAAAGTCAAGATCCTCAAGGTACAGATTCTTAAGTTCATCAAACCCAACCACTTCAACTTGCATTTCTGTCAGCAGTAACTATCTCCTACTTAATGCATCTGCAACCCTATTAGACCTTCCACTTCTATGTTTCAATACAAATTTATAGCTTTGCATGAACTCTACCCATTTCAAATATCTTTGATTCAATTTACCTTGGCTATTTAGGTACTGTAATGCTTGATGATTACTATACAAGACAAATTATTTTGGCAACAAATAATGCCTTCATTTCATTAAGGCCTGAGCTATTGCATAAAACTCCTGATCATAAACATAATACTTCTTCTTTGCATCATTTAATTTTTCACTAAAATAGGCAATAGGCTTACCTTCTTGGCTCAACACAACCCCAATAACTCTTCCACTAGCATCACAATCCACCTAGAACACCTTGTTAAAATCAAGAAGTGCTACCATAGGTTTCTCTATCACCTTCTTCTTTAACAACTCAAAACTCCTTGTAGCTCCTATAATCCACTTGAACTCTTTTCTATCCCCTTTCATTATTTTAGTTAGGATTGCACATATAATACTAAAATTTTCTTAATGAGCTTCTTGTAAAAACTAGCCAAACCATTGAATGACCTCACCTCAGTGGATGACCTTGGAGTAGGCCATTCTAGGATGACTTTCACCTTCTCTAGGTCCATTTTGAGACCTTTAATTGATACAACAAACCCCAAATAGACTAACTCCTTTTTGATAAAGTTACACTTCTTCAAATTAATCAAAAAATTCTCTTCCCTCAACTTTTCAAGGACATTACGAATGTGCAACAAATGTTCATCTAGAGACTTACTAAAAATCAAAATATCTTCCAAATAGACAATAACAATTTTGCCCAGAAATTTCTTTAGTACCTCATTCATTAGCCACATGAAGGTGCTCGGTGTATTGGTTAGTCCAAAGGGCATGGCTAACCATTCATAAAAACCCTCCTTGGTTTTGAATACAATCTTCCACTCATATCCTTCTCTTTTCTATATTTGGTGATAACCACTCTTGAGATCTATCTTTGTGAAGTACTGATCTCCACTCAAGTAGTCCATAAGATCATCCATCCTTGGCAAAGGAAATTGGTACTTGATGGTTATCTTGTTTATATTCCAAGAGTATGTAGACATCCTCCACTCTCCATCCTTCTTTGGTGTTAGTACTATAGGTAATGTGGATGGACTCAAGCTCTCTCAAATCAAACCTTTCCTCAATAGCTCCTGGGCTTGTCTATTTAGCTCCTTAGTTTTAGTATGAGTCATCCTATGAGCATCCTTGTTAGGAAAACTAGCTCAAGGGACTAAATCTATTTGATGACTGATTCTCCGTATTGATGACAACCCTTTTGGGACATTATCAGATATGACATCTCCATAATCACTTAATAGACTCGAAACTTCAACTATAACTTCACCACTACCTTCCTTGTTCTTTCTAGGAATTAAAGCATAACATATGTTGATGTTTCATGCTATCCAAAAAAATTCTTCCATCAAGAAGACATACCCTACTACTATTGCATATCTTTTCACCCTCCTTTATTAAGGGCTTTAACTTGTGACAAACTCCATCCTTTTTCAGAGAATATGTATTTGCACGACCATCATGTATAGCATGCCTATCAAACTGCCATGAACTTCCCAACAAAAAATGGCATACATCCATTAGGATGATATCATAGAGAACCTTATCATAGTAACTCCCAATCTTGAACTTTACCAAACATTGTTCGCTAACCAGGACCTTATCATCATCCTGCACCCAGGCAATCTGATATGGACAGGGTATTTCCTCCTCTTTAGCATTATCTTTGAGACTATATCCTCTAATACCAAGTTGTCAATGCTCCCACCATCGACAATCACATCATAGTATTTACCCTTACACTTGCACCTAGTACAAAACAAACTCCTCCTTTGTCTAGGTTTAGTCTCACCACTTAGCAAGATGCTTTCATTAACTAGAACTTCTCCTCTGTTTGTATTCTCTAAATGCGATGATTTAGCATCATAATCCGCATGAGTAACCCTTTCTTGACCATCAACTCTCATATCTATCCTTCTTTGGCGTTGAGGGCACTCATAGGCACAATGACCTTCTTCCTTGAAATAGAATCAAGTACCACAGAAGTCTCCTCTTCCCAAACCTCATCCATGTCCTCTACCTCTTCCTCTTTGGTCTCTACAATTTTGGTCTTGGGAATGATTGAAACCCTCATTCCTCTAGTTTCAGCTGGTACCCACATCTTCATTTTTCTTCTAGTCCTCATTTCAACCTCCAAATGACCTACCACTACCCCTTCCTCCTTGACCGCACTCTCTTTGCCTTCCATCAAACTTTTTTTTTAGCTTATCCTCAACTTGTAAGGCAAACTAATACTCCTCTTCAATGCTGGTCATTCTAACCAGAATTAGCTTCTCTTGAATGCTAGGTCTTAACCCATTAAGATAATGGAAAACCTTCTCCTTATTTTCTTCCACATGCCTCGTCCTAATAAGGACTTAGTAAAACTCCTCTGTATATTCCTAGACAAAATTTCCTACTTTCTTTAACCCTTGCATCTTCTTGAACAAATCAAGCTCATGGTCAACAAGAATGAATTGCTTATTTAGTTTGTCCACCATGTGATCCCATCTTGTGATTTTCTCCTTCCCTCTTCTATTCCTTTCTAACTGAATCTCTTGCCACTAGATTTTGGCATGGCCTTTCACTCTAGCCTTTGAAAACTTAACTCTATCAAGGTCCTCTATATCCCCATACTCAAAATATTCCTCTAGCTCATTGATCCAGTCAATCAACTCATTTGAGTTTAGATTTCCCAAAAACATTCCAACTTCAAGTTTAGGTCTTTTTCCTACCTTGGAAATGGCCCTAAAATATTCTCCTCTACCTGGTTTAGGAATTCTCCTTCTTCTTCCCCTTCTTGTACAACATTTCCTTCTTCATTTTCCTCTTCACTTTCATCCCTTACAACAAGATTCAGCCCTCTATGGATCTCCTCTTGCAATGCTTGAACTTGTCTCTAGAGGGATCTAACCTCTTGGGGAAAACCTCTGGCCCTTCCACCACTCTCTCTTCATTGAAGCACCTTCTCACTATATCAAAACCCACAACCACATAGTCTTGGTGCAAACCACCTCATAGTTGGTGCTCTGTCTACACACTTGAGAATTCCCACTTTGATACCACTTGATGAGGGAATGACCCAAGATGAAATGAACACAATAAGAAAAGGGGAATTTTATTATCAAATATGATAAGCTATTACATTCACTATAGTGTAAATATACTCAACTACATGCCCTATAGGCTTACAATGCTATCAGATTATGGAGAAAAAGCCTTCTCACAATTTCTTCTCCCAAACTCCACAAAACTACCTTTACAATGCAAGGAATAACCTTAAGTAACCCAAATTAGGTTTAGGGTTAGGAATAAATTTTAGAATATACCATTTGGAATCCAACAAAAAAGTAGAAAGTTTTAGAAGACATGTTATAAGTCGGTTCAAAATTAGAAGATTCCATAAATGGTAGTCCAACTTTTGGGAGGCATAACTTTTGATCCAAGACTCTGATTGATGAATTGTTTATATTTTTAGAAAGCTCTCCAAGAGCTCTATAGTCCAATGGATAGGTTATGTTTTTCCCTCAGTTTTTGGACCCATAAAAGGTCATTTAGTGCCTCAAATATGACTTTGAAGCATTCTTAGGGGGTCTACAAGCAACTGAAAACTACAATAACTTTCAAACTGTAAAGCGTTTTGACTTGATTCTTTTTCTAGAATGCTTTAAATTACAAGTAAAATCATCCCTCCAACTTACACCCTCTAACTCATCATAATTATGGATCAATTACAAAGTAACCTATTTTCTACATTGACACATATCCCAAGGTGCTCAAAAAAGCTAACCCAAAAAACTAATAATGGAACTATGAGAGTTGGAATCTCTATTTGGCCCAAATGGGTATCCAGAAATAAAATAACATTAAACATAAACTAGCACTAAGCATATTTTTGGGTAATACATGATTGCCTAAACATCACTGGATGCTCCTACATTAGATTTGGTAGAAGACTAACTAAATCCTAGATTTGATCCTTGAGTAAGGAATCCATTTCCTCATGTATCACATCCTACCATTGACCATTTTTTATATCTTTGAGTGCAACTCAATAATTTGTGATCTTGAGTGATTGTTCTACTTCTTCAACAAATAAAAGTTCATAATAAGAAAAATTGATATGTAGCCTTCTTTTTCTTGTAGAACTTCTCCACCCTTGAAAAATCTTTACATTTCATTTATTATTAGAGTACTTGCTTTTATGAGGCATGTGAACAAGCTCTAGATTTTCTTTACCAATTTCTTTGTCATAATTATGTTGCATACTTATTTCTGCATGAATACCCTGTGTATGTTGTAATTGTATATTTCTATTTATAATATAATCACTATTTTGTGGGTGACTTTTCTAGAAGGAATCAGGCCAATTATTAAATTGGTTTGTAGTTGCTTCATTGTAAAACTCAAGAGGACTTCCCTATGAATTGGGCATGAAGAGATTGGTACATTTTGTGTAGAGTTATCGAGCTTGTATTAGGGTGAGCTATCCCAAGCTCGTTCATGGTTTGGTCTACAACATTTTTTCCAGACCATCACAATGTGTCATGAGGCCACAGATATGGAGAGATAAAAGAATGTGATACACCATTTTCATCATTAACCACAAGTGTATTGACCACATGGGTTCCAGTGTAGAGTTCCCTTTGAACGACAATGTTACTTGTAGATGTCAAATGGTCTGTAGAGGAGGACAAATGTTTAATTCTAACTTTGATGTGGCTGCACACCAGGCCAATCACTATATATTGAATTCAATCACAAACCTATGAGAAGGGTGTGCTAAAAAGAGTTGAGCAATTTGAGCCCACAAAGATCTTTAACTCTTAGGTAGAGGAAATGGTGCCTGAAATGATCAATGACTCATGAAGATCCAATGGTTGTCCAGGATCCTAGATTAATTTATACCTTTGATATTACTTTTTAGCTCTTCCATCTCATATATGGAAATGCCTTTGGCATAAATATATATACTTTATTTACAGGTGTTTAATCTTTAAGTTTGTTGGAGAAGTTCAAAAGTTCTTAATGAATCTATCAAAGATCAAGTTTTCTCCAACAACATAAGGAATAAGGTAGAAATTATTCTTTAGATAAATTTGATGTTATGTATACCCTTAAATCCTTGATTTTTAGATCAAAACATGAATAATCCTCCCTTTAAAAAAAAGTACAATTCCATGTATATTGTTCGTTAAGTGTAACTTCCTAGCAATATAAGTTTAGATGTTCTCAATTTGTTTTTTAGGGTCCACGTTGGATTTTAGAAAAATCTACACAATCAATTATCTAAATGATCAAAAAATAAGGTTGTTGGAAATATTGAGATCAAGAAAGACAAATTTACAAGATAGATAACACAAAAATACAATACAGAGTGTTGAGAATATTTGTCTCAACCTTGCAAGTTTGTTGCAAGCTTTTTCGGAAAAACTCCAAAATGTGTTTGTGGTAGTTTTCTACACTTTTATGTTAAATTTGATGAAATATCAACCCCATAGCTCCCAAGAATCACTTGCATGTAAACACCTATCATAGAAGGAGAGAAGCAAAAGCTATGGAGGTTGGAATTACAAGATCCAGAGATGAGACATTATTGATGAGCAAAAAGAGAAATTACTATAATCAAAAGTGAATGAATTAGTAAATTACAATGAGAGACCAATCCTTATAAAAGGAGATACAAAACACTAAAAGGTAAAACCTAGGTTGCATTATAATAATTAATAAAATAATTATTTATTTATGCCTAAAGTTTAGCTAAAGTGAAATAGAGTTAATAAGTGACTTAATAATTAAATAAATATGATTTAATTAATAAGTAAATACTTTATTACTCTAACAATTTATGTACTAGAAATAGGTGTATGAGTTGTTAGAAATGTGTCTTGTCCATGCTATAATATAGGAGGGTCATTTTTAGAGTATTGGTGACTCATTATATGACTTTTATGGGGATCTAAACTAGGGGACAAAATTATGGACATGATTGCTATTTTAACCTAGTTGTTTTTCCATCTTGGAAATGTAAATGTCAAAAATGGGAAACATGTGGCATGGTGGTTAAACCCATGGCTTTGTAAAAATACAAGTGGTTTCTAGGTTGTAAAATCACTATAAAAGGAGGGCTTAAGGAGGAGTTTGATCATTGAGTTTTGTTTTCAATGTTGGGTTCTAGAAGGTGTCTCTTTGAGTTCGAGTTGTGGTGATGTGCTCCTGTAAGAACTTGTATTGCAAGTTTATTGTAATCTTCTTGATTTGATAATACATTGTGCGGGTTTTTGAGGGTGTGGTTTTTCTCCCAAAAGGGTTTCCCCATAGTAATCACTATGTTATATGTTCATTGTTATTTTGATTTTGTTACTGTGTATTTCTTGAGATCTTTGTGATACTTAAGTTGAAATTTGTGTAGTCATCCTCTCAAGATTAGAAAAGGAAGCATTTCCACACACCTTTTCTTCCTTACAAGTGGTATCAAAACCTGGCCAATTTTGGTTCTATTTTTTGGGTACAGGGTGTTTTGACCTAATCAAGGTTTGAGTGGGAGCTTGTGTAGAGGTTTTTATTTCTATATTGCAAAATTGTAAAGATGGCAAGCATGTTAGGGAGGATTGATGTAGAGAATTTTTTTGGCACAAAATTTGAGACATGGAAGCTGAAGATGGAAGATATGTTGATTGATCGAGATCTATGGGATGTGATGGATGAGAGAAAGATAAGACTCATTGATTTGAATTTAGCCACACAATATGATGTGAGAGATATAAAATTAAAAGGTCTCATTAGATTATGTCTTGCAGACTCAATTTTGATAAATATCCATGAAGAACCTACTGCGAAGAATCTTTGGAAGAAGGTAAGTGAGATCTATCAATACAAATAACTTCTAAACAAGATTTTCTTGAGGAAGAAGTTGTATTCCTTGAGAATGGAAGAAGGCAGATGGATTTCTGAGCATTTGGAAAGTTTTAATATGTTGGTAACTCATTTGACCTCAATTGGGGTGTCAATGAACGAAGAATAAAGATGCCAAATCTTGCTATGTTTATTTCCAAACTCATTGGACAACCTTGTCATGGCTATAGGGAGCATTGTAGTCATCTTGAAGATGGAGGATGTTGTTGGTTCTCTACTTTTTGAAGAGATGAGAAGGAATGTGTCTCTAAATGCCAAAGAATCTTTGAGTGTTCAAGGAAGACCAAAAGAAGAGGCAAGAATAAAAAATACCATGACCATTCTAAATCCAAGAATAAGTGGAGATTAGAATCTCCTAGTTAGTCCAAGGAAATCTACTAGAACTGTGGAAAACCTGGACACTTCCAAAAGGATTGCAAAGAAGAGGAGGAGGAGAAGAAGAAACACACAAGATTCTAATTGTGAGTCTGAGAAGGAATATGGAGATTCTTTCATCGTAGCCTTGGCCACTCATGTAGGTGGCAATACATGGTTAATAGACTTAGGTGCATCTTTCCACATGACTCCTAATTGAAATTGGTATAGTAAGTAAGGAAAGTTTGATGGTTGTATGGTCTATTTAGGTGATAACTTAGTTCTCAATATTTTTGGCCATAGAAGTATTCATGTGAAATTCTTTGATGATAGAATTAGAAGGTTTAATGGCGTCTTTCATATCCTAGGACTAGAAAGAAATTTGTTATCTGCTAGCAAACTAATAGATGCGAGTGTGCATGTATAATTTTCTGAAGTGGCTGCAAAAATGGTGAGAGATGCTATGGGAATAGCAAGAGGAAGCAGATTGGGTACATTGTAACATTTGGATGCATGCATGGTTAAGTGCAATAGTACTTCTGATAAGGTTGTGAAAAAGACTACTTTGTTGGAGAAGGGGAGATTTTCTCTTTCAACAAATGGTCATCGTTTTGGGGTACCCAAGGGTGCTCTATCTATCAAATAAAAGTTTCTGATGGGGAGGATCTTGAACAAGGTTCTAGCCTCAACTACTAGAACTCACTTTAGGCTTTCTCCTAGCCTCTTAGGGTATTTATCCTATACCCTACTCCAAGGGAATCTTCTCTCTATTCCCTTATTACACTAATCCTCACCAATCAACTCAAAACTCTATTTCACCATGGGGTCTCCCTAGTGCTCTCATTGCACCGTTCTTGACAAATGGCTTCCAGGAGTGCATTCTTGGCTATATTGAATTCCAAGGCTTGTATTAGGTCTCATTCAATAGTTTTTAGGATCACTAAGTGAATTGGAGTATTGGGTTTCCAATCGATTTGAAGATTGCATAGTTAAGAGGGCTACCAAGACTAATAACAAAATTAGGCCTCCAAAACTGATTTTTGGCTTATATCTCCTCAAACCCTTAAGAAGTACTCAAAAAAATTTATGATTTGGATACCCTTTTGGCTCCCTTTGAATATTTTTTAGGTCTGCAACACCCAGGTCATCCGTACAAGGGATTTCCAAAAATATGTCTATTTACAAGGGTTTCTTGTTTGTATGAACAGGAATATAGAGAGTTCTTCCTTCCACCACTCAAATGGACTCTAAATGACTGAACTCCTGGAATTAACTTCCTTCACTCACCACTCTTTCCTTCCATGAATTTTTATTGCACCCAACACCCCATTCTATGCCCCTTTCAAACACTTATTTGCTGATTTCATTGCCTAACCGGGTATGTAAACTCGCCTAGGGCCTCTTGGAAAAAACAACAAACCTCTGAAAAACAAGACAAAAATACATATTTACATTGTTTATACAGCCTAGTACTTGATTCCAAAAGGCCATCATGGTTCCACCATTGGAATTCAAGTTATAGAGATTTCTTTGCTGATTGCTGTGTACAGACCAGCGAACTGGCAACTTTAAAAAGATTTTTCAAACTAGTAATGAAACTGATCAAAAAAACTCCTAATATTTACCAAAGAATCTACATTCCATACAATATAAAATCACATGAAAACAGCAACCCTATCAATCCATTAAAGGTGTGGATGAAGGGTGAAATCAGAAAACTGTCATCAAAATGCTCAGTTTTCTCTTCATTCCAATGCCAAGATTCGTACAAAAGAATATGCCAACCCTCAAACTAACTTGGATTGGTCTTAAATACCTCTTACCCACGTGAATCAATAGATTCCATAGGTTTCCAACTGATTCTTGAAGCCCTTATAAAGTTTTAGCACTTTTTGTCAATGTTGTCAAGCAACTTTGCAAAGTTGCCAAGTGCAACTTTTGCACTATTGTGCATTTAATGGCTCCATGACCTCAAACATGGTTAAATGAACCTATTTCCATGTAATTACAACTTTTAACATATTTTCCATGTTTCCCATCCTCCTGGGGTCTTGGTCAGTGTTTGACCATTCTAGGCTCTAACAAGCAATTTAAGCAATTTTGCCAACATAGAAGCAACTTGGAAACTCAAACACAACAAAAACCTATTTACAAACACAACTCACACACTTGGGCCTTTATCCCATAGCCCTTATTCATGTGGTCTAGCCAAGACCACTACAAGCCAAAAATGATTTAGGAAACTTGGCATATTTCCTAGGTGCTCCTGCACCATTCTCCCCCTATGACAAAAAAAAAACTTAAGGTGGGTCAGTATTCAAGAGATCTTGACTAATATCTCTCTTTTTGAATTCATGTTCAGCTACCCATGTCGCTTCAGATTCAGGCTGGTTCTTCCATTTTACTAAATGCTCCATATAGATTCCATGCCTAGTCTTCTTCTTTACTCTTGAATCTAGAACTTTTTCAGCTTGAGGCTTGGTTTGGAGAGGAATACTGATTTCTGGAATATTCTTATCTACCTCTATGATGTGTTCCTCTTCCATGACATTAGGACCCTTGTATTTAACCAAATCTTGAATGTTGAAGATGGGAGAGATGGCTAGATTGTTTGGCAACTCAATCTTGTAGGCATTTGGGCCATACTTAGCTAGAACCTTACAAGGCCCTATCCTCCTCATTTGAAGCTTGCTTGGAACACCTTTTTGAAGTCTAGCCTTGTTCAAGTGTACCATCACCAAATCTCCTACTTCAAATTGTAAATCTCTCCTCCTTTCATCTACTTTAGTCTTTAACCTTTGAGTAGCCTCTATCAAGGACTTCTTGACCTGCTCATGTACCTCTCTCATGGACTGGGCAAAATCATCTGCATGTCCACTAATCTCTTCTTGATTCTTTAATTCTTGTAGCTCACAAACTCCTCTTGGGTGATAACCATAAACAACTTGAAAAGGGCTCTTACCGGTAGTTCTATTTGTGCTATCATTGTAGGCAAACTTAGCTTGTGGTAGGACTTGATCCCACACTTGGCCATACTCCTTTGTTAAACACCTTAGAAGGTTTCCAAGCACCCTATTAATTACCTCAGTTTGACCATCAGTTTGGGGATGGTAAGCTGAACTATGTGCCAAGTTAGTACCTAGCCTTCTCCACAAGGTCTTCCAAAAGTGCCCCATGAATTTAACATCTCTATCTGAAACTATACTGATTGGTAAGCCATGAATCCTTACAACTTCTTTGAAAAATAAGTGAGCAATATAGCTAGCATCATGAGTAGTCTTACAAGGAATAAAGTGACTCATTTTGCTAAATCTGTCCACAACTACAAACACACTATCCAAACCTGATGTTGTTCTTGGTAAGCCCACTATGAAGTCCATGCTGATGCATTCTCATGGCCTATTTGGAATGGGTAAGGGCTGGTACAATCCTGCATTTGTAGAAGTTCCCTTGGCCTTTTGACAAATCATGCATTGTTCAACATACTTCCGGATATCTCTTTGCATCCTAGGCCAATAGTAGAATCTTTCCACCAACTCCAATGTTTTGTTCAAACCAAAGTGTCCACTAAGGCTTCCATTATGCTTCTCTTGGATCAGATTTTCTCTCATTGATCCTCTAGGCACACATAATTGATTTCCCCTAAACAACAACCCATTTTGCAAAGTGTAATCAGCAAACTTGCTATGAAAATGATTGTTAAACTCTACACATACCTCGTAGGCCTCTGAGAAGTCTTCATCATCATCATATAGGTCTTTGAAACCTTCAACTCCAATACTCTCTAACTGTATTTCTTGGATAGTAAGCAGCCTTCTACTTAATGCATCAGCTACTTTATTTATCTGCCCTTTCTTGTGCTTGATGGTGAATGTGTAGGATTGTAGGAACTCCATCCATTTGATGTGTCTTAGGCTCAACTTCTCTTGAGTGTTGATGTAACTCAATGCTTGGTTATCAGTGTATACAACAAACTCTTTAGGTAAAAGATAGTGCCTCCACTTCCTAAGTGCTTGCACCAATGCATACAATTCTAAGTCATAGGATGAGTACCTAGATTTGGATTCATTTAGCCTTTCACTAAAGAATGCTACTGGCCTTCCTTCTTGGCTTAATACAGCCCCAACAACAATATTACTTGCATCACATTCTACAATAAACAACTTGTCAAAACTAGGTAAAACCAAAATGGGTTTAGTAGCTACCTCTTTCTTCAACCTTTCAAACCCTTCATTGGCTTCTTTGGTCCACAAGAACTTAGTTTTTAGTCCTCCCTTGATGGTGTCTAATACTGGTGCACATATCTCACTAAAACCCCTTATAAACTTCCTGTAGAATTGTGCCAAACCATGGAAACTTCTTACTGCAGCCCCTGTTTTAGGTGTAGGCCAGTTTAGAATGGTTTCTATTTTACTTTCATCCATCTTCAAGTTACCTTGTGAAACTACAAAACCAAGGTAAATTAACTCTTGTTTCAAGAACTCACTTTTCTCAAGATTAATGGTCAATTTTTCTTCTTGTAACTTCTTTAAAACAATTGCCAAATGCTTCATGTGTTCTTCTTTAGTCTTGCTGAAAATGAGAATATCATCAAGATAAACCACTAGAAAAATGCCTATGTAGTCCTTCAACACTTCATTCATTAGCCTCATGAATGTACTAGGTGCATTAGAGAGGCCAAATGGCATTACTAGCCATTCATAAAGTCCTTCCGTAGTTTTGAAGGCTGTTTTCCATTCATCACCCTCCTTCATTCTGATTTGTTGATAGCCACTCTTGAGATCTATCTTGGAGAAATACTTAGCACCCCCCAAACAATCCATTAGATCTTCTATTCTAGGAATAGGAAACCTATATCTAATTGTTATCCTATTTATGGCTCTAGAATCAGTGCACATTCTCCACTTACCTCCTTTCTTTGGTGCCAAAACAACCGGTACAGCACATGGGCTAATACTCTTCTGAATGAGACCTTGGTCAAGTAGCTCTTGTACTTGTCTTGCAATTTCTTTATTCTGATCTGGAGTCATCTTGTAAGCAGCCTTGTTGGGCAATGAGGATCCAGGAACAAAGTCTATTTGATGACTAATAGATCTTTGTGGAGGGAGTGTGGCAAGTTCTCCATCACTTATGATGTCTTTGAACTGATCCAATAGTTATTTTACCTCTCTTGGCAATGGTGTTTGTTTGACAGCATCTTTCTCCTTTGGTTTCACAACTATGGCAAACCCAACTTCATTGTTCTCCTTGAAATCATGTAAGAATTCTTTTCCACTCATGAGTAGAACACGCTGATCTGTTGCTGCATCTATGCCTTCCTCAACAAGTGATTGGATTTTGTATGTCACTCCTCCTTTCTTGAATGTATACAAGTTCTTCTTCCCATGATAGACAGCATCCCTATCATATTGCCATGGTCTACCCAAGAGTAGATGACAAGCATCCATGGGCAACACATCACAAAGAATTTTGTCTTGATATCCTCCAATTGAAAAATCCACCCAAACTTGTTCATTTACCAACACATTCTGCCCTTTATTCAGCCATGTGACTCTATATGGATGATCATGAGGAATCTTTGTTAGCTTGAGCTTTTGGACAGCCTCTTCAGAGATGATATTATCAGTTGATCCTGAGTCAACAATAACTTTGCAAACCTTACCAAGTATCTTGCATTTTATTCTAAAAAGTGCCCTTCTTTGTTTAGGCTCTTCTTTGCTAGGCTCCTTGATCAAAACTCTTCTAAACATCAGATTTTCTCCCTTCTCAGAATCAAGATTCACTTCTGAAGTTATATTGTTGCTGCATTCTTCTTGAACATATGTTATCTTCTTATCCCCTTGGGAAGATGATGCCTTCTCAGGACATCTATAGGATGGATGACCAAGTTGTCCACAATGGTAACATTTCATGTTTGTAAAATGTGAACCCCTGCTGAAATTGTTTGATCTGCCTCTAGCTCCACCACCAAATCCTCTTCCTCTAGTGAAATTACCTCTTCCACTTGTTTCCCCACTTTGCTCAATCAACTTGGAGTCTCCTGTGGCCTTGGGTTCATTGCTTCTTCCCCCATAACCACCTCTATGTCCTCTAGAGTCTCTCCCTCTTCCTCTACCCCTAGAGTTAGAGTCTTGTTTCCTTCTATTCTTATCTTCCACTTTGAGTGCCACTTATGAACAGTAGTAGGAGTCCAAAGGCTGATCTCCTCTTGAATACTCCATTTCAAACCACCTAAATATCTAGCCACCTTGATGCTCTCCTCCTCTTGGACCTTGGATCTCAAGCAAAGTTTTTGAAACTCTTCAGTATAGGAGGCCACATCCAAATCTTTTTGCTTCAAGCTTTGTCTCTTCTTGTGTAGCTGGATTTCATAGTCTTCAGGCAAATAGTTATCTCTGATTTTTGCCACCATAGCTTTCCAATTAGAGATAGGTTTCTTGCCTTCTCTTTCCCTCTCTTCTTGAATGAACTTCCACCATGTTAGGGCTGGTCCCCTTAATCTTGCTTTGGCAACCTTCACCTTTTGTGCCTCTGATACGCCTTCACATTCAAAATGGTTCTCCATTCCTTCAATCCATTCCATGACCAACTCTGAATTCATCTTACCAGTAAATAGGGGTATCCCCTCAAGAGATTTGCCACCCAATTCCTTGATGGCTTTAAGGAAAGGTTCCTCTTGTAATGGAGGATCAGGTTCAGGTACATAGTCCTCTTCATTCTCTTCCTTTCCCTTTTCTTCATTAATTTCCAACTTCTCTTTCATTTTTCCAGCTGTCTCTACCACTTCATCAAGCTTATCTTTCATAGCTTCTAAGGCTTCCTCAAGGAGCCTATTTTTCTCCCTTTGTTCTGTCACTTCCTTTGCCAACTCAGCATTTGTTACCATGGTGGTTTCTCCCACTATCTCACTTTCAAAATAAGACATACACAATGTCTTGTCCCAAACCTTTCAAGGCTCTGATACCAATTTGATGGGGAGGATCTTGAACAAGGTTCTAGCCTCAACTACTAGAACTCACTTTAGGCTTTCTCCTAGCCTCTTAGGGTATTTATCCTATACCCTACTCCAAGGGAATCTTCTCTCTATTCCCTTATTACACTAATCCTCACCAATCAACTCAAAACTCTATTTCACCATGGGGTCTTCCTAGTGCTCTCATTGCACCGTTCTTGACAACTAGCTTCCAGGAGTGCATTCTTGGCTATATTGAATTCCAAGGCTTGTATTAGGTCTCATTCAATAGTTTTTAGGATCACTAAGTGAATTGGAGTATTGGGTTTCCAATCAATTTGAAGATTGCATAGTTAAGAGGGCTACCAAGACTAATAACAAAATTAGGCCTCCAAAACTGATTTTTGGCTTATATCTCCTCAAACCCTTAAGAAGTACTCAAAAAAATTTATGATTTGGATACCCTTTTGGCTCCCCTTGAAGATTTTTTAGGTTTGCAACACCCAGGTCATCCGTACAAGGGATTTCCAAAAATATGTCTATTTACAAGGGTTTCTTGTTTGTATGAACAGGAATATAGAGAGTTCTTCCTTCCACCACTCAAATGGACTCTAAATGACTGAACTCCTGGAATTAACTTCCTTCACTCACCACTCTTTCCTTCCATGAATTTTTATTGCACCCAACACCCCATTCTATGCCCCTTTCAAACACTTATTTGCTGATTTCAATGCCTAGCCGGGTATGCAAACTCGCCTAGGGCCTCTTGGAAAAAACAACAAACCTCTGCAAAACAAGACAAAAATACATATTTACATTGTTTATACAGTCTAGTACTTGATTCCAAAAGGACATCATGGTTCCACCATTGGAATTCAAGTTATAGAGATTTCTTTGCTGATTGCTGTGTACAGACCAGCGAACTGGCAATTTTAAAAAGATTTTTCAAACTAGTAATGAAACTGATCAAAAAAACTCCTAATCTTTACCAAAGCATCTACATTCCATACACTATAAAATCACATGAAAACAGCAACCCTATCAATCCATTAAAGGTGTGGATGAAGGGTGAAATCAAAAAACTGTCATCAAAATGCTCAGTTTTCTCTTTATTCCAATGCCAAGATTCGTACAAAAGCATATGCCAACCCTCAAACTAACTTGGATTGGTCTTAAATACCTCTTACCCACGTGAATCAACAGATTCCATAGGTTTCCAACTGATTCTTGAAGCCCTTATACAGTTTTAGCACTTTTTGTCAATGTTGTCAAGCAACTTTGCAAAGTTGCAAAGTTGCCAAGTGCAACTTTTGCACTATTGTGCATTTAATGGCTCCATGACCTCAAACATGGTTAAATGAACCTATTTCCATGTAATTACAACTTTTAACATATTTTCCATGTTTCCCATCCTCCTGGGGTCTTGGTCAGTGTTTGACCATTCTAGGCTCTAACAAGCAATTTAAGCAATTTTGCCAACATAGAAGCAACTTGGAAACTCAAACACAACAAAAACCTATTTACAAACACAACTCACACACTTGGGCCTTTATCCCATAGCCCTTATTCATGTGGTCTAGCCAAGACCACTACAAGCCAAAAATGATTTAGGAAACTTGGCATATTTCCTAGGTGCTCCTGCACCAGTTTCCTATGGAGAATACTATGCTATGGTACTATAGACTTGACCACATAGGTGAGAAGGGTCTACAAACCTCAAAAAATAAAAACATTGTTGATGGGTTGAATGATTGCAATCTTGAGTTTGATTTTTGTGAGCATTGTATCTATGATAAACAAAACTACATTCAATTTTACTTGAGTTATCATAAGTCCTCATGTATTTTTGATTAATCAATTCAAATGAATTTGGTCTAGTGTATGTTCCTTCTATTAGTAGATCAATTTATTATATTTCTTTCATTGATGATTTTAGTAGAAGAACATGGGTATATTTTCTTAGGAGTAAAGCATAATTTCTTAGTCATTTCAAAGAATTTAAAGCAATGGTTGAGTTAAACAAGATGGAAAGAAAATAAAATGTTTGAGATGGTGTTGAATTTTTCTCCAATGATTTTGACATATTTTGTAAAGATTGTGGTATTAAAAGAGAGAAGATAATTTCTGATTCTCCACAATAGAATGGAGTTGCAGAAGGAATGAATAGGACTTAGAAGGCTAGGAGTATATTGAGTAGAGCTAGACAGGAACAAGATTTCTAGGTTGAAGCTATAGCCACTACCCACTACCTGATAAATAGGTCTCCAACATCAACACTTGCCGATAAGACACTAATGGAAGCATGGTTGGGTCGCAATACTTTGTTTAGACATCTGAGAGTTTTTGGTTGTGAGGCATATGCTCATGTGTTGAAGGAGAAGTGAAGAAAATTAGATAACAAAGTTGTCAAATGTATCTTCATCAGATATAGTTATGGTGTGAAAGGATATAAACTTTGGGATCATGTTGCACAAAAGGTATTTCATTCTAGAAGTGTTATTTTTAAAGAAACTAAGACTTCTTCTATTATATTGCAACCAAACAAAATAAAGGAAAAAAATGCGATTCAACTTCCTACTACATCAGAGAAAGTTGAATTGAGACCCTTAGAAAGATAAGGTGTTGAGGAGAGCTCTACGAGTTCATAATTATTAGAGGAAGAGGAAGAACCTAAACACAAAATTGAACCTAAACTTGATCTTGTACGAAGGTATAGTAGACAAAGGATAGCACCATAAAGGTATGGATATTCTCCTAATGATTGGAGCTATATATTCTCTTTGAATGCTAATATTGATGAACCAAGATATATAGAAGAGGCTCTTGGTATGAATGATTTGAAGCCCTAGAAAATAGCCATGGATGAAGAGATGGTGACTCTTAAGAGGAATGACAAATGGGACCTTGTACCATTGCCTAAAGGATGGAAACACATTTATTGTAAATGGGTGTTCAAAAGAAATATAGGTTCAGATGGAAGCATAAAGAAGTACAAAGCACATTTGGTTGTAAAAGATTACTCCCAAGTTATAGGAGTTAATTATGGTGAATTTTTTTCTCCTATATAAAAAATGACATCCATTCAATTTTTACTTTCTATTACAACAACTTATGATTTGGAAATTGAGCAGATGATTGTGAAAACAACTTTCTTTCATGGAGTTTTGGAGGAAGAAATTCATATGACATAGCCAGAGCTAAAAATCATTTGGTTTGTAAGTTGAAGAATTCCTTTTATGGTTTAAAACAAAGTCCTACGATGTGGTATCAGAATTTTGATACATATATTTTGAGTTTGGGATTTGTGTAGTCTAAATTTGATCACTATATATATTTCAAATCTGATGGTGATCATTTCTTGGTTATTGCCTTATATGTTGATGACATGTTGTTTATTGGCAAAGGAAAATTTTGATTGGAGAGTTAAAATGTCAGCTCTCAACAGAGTTTGAAATGAAAGATCTTGGGAAGCAAGGCACATTCTGGGAATGAATATTATAAGAGATAGACAAACCATAAAGCTTTGACTAGGCCAGAGTAAGTATGTTGATACTCTTCTAAGAAGATTCAATATGTAGGATTCTAGACCATTCAGTGTTCTTGTTACTATGGGAACAAAGTTTTCCATCTCATAGTGTCCTAGATCCCCATTGAACGTGGAAGAAATGAGCAGAGTACCATACCATAGTGTTGTTGGAAGTTTAATGTAGGCTATGGTCCATACAAGACCAAACATTGCCTAAGCAATGGGGGTACTTTCCCATTACATATCTAATCCAAAAAGAGAACATTGGGATGTAGTAAAAAGAGTTTTCAAATACTTGTGGGGTACCTTAGAGTACTTTATATATTTTTATGGAATATTAAATGAGCATTCCTTGGATATTCAAGTTTATGTGGATTTAGACTAGGCTAGTGATGTTGATAGCAGAAGATCCACTAGTGCATAGATATTTATATTATTTGGTGGTGCAATCAGTTGGATGAGAAAGTGAAATTTTGTGGTCACTTTTTACACTCTAGAGGCAACACATATGTCTTCTACTCATGCCTGCAAGCAAGCCATCTAGGTAAAGAGATTTTGTTTAGATATAGATTTCAAATAGGGTGCAGTGACAATTTACAATGATAATTAGAGTACAATCTTCCTAGTGAAGAAACTTACTTTTCATGCCAAGACCAATCATATTGATGTACAATATCATTTCATAAGAGATATGATTGAGGATGGCAAGTTGAAGCTAGAGAAGGTAAAAACTTTGGGGATTATTGTTGATGCATTAAATAATCTTGTAAGCATAGAGAAGTTCAGATAGCGTTCAAAGTCTATGGACCTTAGACCCCTGACAATTAAGTCCATGACAATTTGGACCCCCTAACTCTTCCAAGGTGTTCGACAAGGGGGAGAATGTTGAGAATATGTGTCTCAACTTTGCAAGTTTGTAGCAAGCTTTTTGGGAAAATTCCAAAATTTGTTTGTGGTAGTTTTTCACATGTTTATGTATTAGAAATAGGTGTATGAGTTGTTAGAAATGTGCCTTGTCCATAGTAGAATATAGGAGATCCATTTTTTGAGCATTGGTGACTCATTACATGACTTTTATGGGGGTCTAAACTAGGGGACAAAATCATGGACGGGATTACTATTTTAACTTGGTTTTTTTTCCATCTTGGAAATGCAAATTTCAAAAATGGGCAACATGTGGCATGGTGGTTAAGCTCATGATTTTGTAAAACCACAAGTGGTCTCCAAGTTGTAAAATCACTATAAAAGGAGGGCTTGGGGAAGAGTTTGATCATTGAGTTTTGTTTGCAACTTAGATGGGTGCTAGAAGCTATCTCTCCAAGTTTGAGTTGTGGTGATGTGCTCCTATAAGAACTTGCATTGTAAGTATATTGTAATCTTCTTGATTTGATAATACATTGTCAGGGTTTCAGAGGGTGGGGTTCTTCTCCCAGAAGGGTTTCCCCATGGTAATCAATGTGTTATGTGTTCATTATTATTTTAATTTTGTTATTATGTATTTTTTGAGATCTTTGTGATACATAAGTTGAAATTTTCATAGTCATCCTCTCAATATTAGTGAAGGAAGCATTTCTACACACCTTTGCTTCCTTACACTTGAAGTCATTTGTTGACAACTTTTGTTTTTGGTTAAGGGATTTCTTTTTATTAATTTTTTCTTGGCCTCACTCTTAATATATATCATTTTCAAAAATTGAGTTGGTGCTATTATTTTCTCACTTTTCATCCATAATGCTCCTATTGAAGTGGAATTTTCTCATATTAAGGTTGGATTTGTCTTGTGAGGGAGAATCAAGTTTTACTCTTCTTACTACTTGTCTCTTCCTCTGTTAATCCCATTGGGGTGGGGCTTTCTTCTTTGGAGGCGATGACATATTTTATTGGGGTGGAGATGGGAAGTTTTGCTTTGGTAGGTACTTATAGTAAGGGAGATTATGTAGCTTATTCTTTGTTGGTTGTGGGAGCCATGTTAAAACCTATGGTGTTGTGTTGGTGTTTTCAACTAATTGCCCCAAGATCCTTTATGGCTTAGCCAATCTGCATTATTCAAGGACTTGGATCAATAGCCAACATAATAGAGTTTGATTAGGGATAAGGGAATAATCACTACTTTTTCCAATTTTGGCTTTCTTAAACTTGAATAGGTGCACCCAAATAATACCTTCCTTTCAATTTTAGAATCCTTCCCTTGAGGGTATTATAATACATTATATTCTCAATGTATGCAATCAAGCATTTAAATGGCATGTAACATCCCGACTATACACTTTAATCATTGTAACATTCATGGATCATGTCCAAAATTAAAAGTTCATTATGTTCTAGAAAAAAAAAAGAGAAATGAATAAAACCCATAAATTATTTTGCAGTGATCCCAAACATGCTTGAGAAATGTTCTTTCCAACTCAACTCATAAGCTTTTACCCAAAATAATACTTATTCTTTCCTTAAGAGAATTACTATCAATGTGATTTTACACTTTGAAAAAAATCATTATGGCGTATAATAAGGAGACATGCAAATACTGCAAAAATTAGGCTAAACTACTACCCTAATTCATCTCTAAGAAAAATAATAGTTCTTATAAGCCAAAGTATCAAGGCAATTTCCCAATGGATACAAGGTTACTCACCTATTATACCCTTCAATTATAAGGTTGGTCACATAATAAAATTACTAGATATCAAAATCTAAAATTTTGTAGTTTTATACTCTCTCCATATTGTATCTCAATAAAGAAGAAAACATGAATGAAAGGCCAAAATAATGCAATTCAACAAATTTTGAATTTGGCCACAAGAGAGCATACAAGTAATATTTAATAAATCATGATTCATTGGTTGCTTAGCTTATTGGAGAAAAAGAATGGGGTGATTTTTAATTGCAATTAAGAATCTATCTAGGATATAAAATATAAGGAGCAAATATAATAATAGTTTTCCTTAGGAGAATGACTATCAATTTTAGTTACTCTTCAGAAAAAAAAGATCATTATTGTGTATAATAATGAGATATGCAAATAATACAAAGATTAGGCTAAATTACTACCCTAACTCATCTCAAAGAAAAATATTAATTAGTATTTATAAGTTAATATATTGATCTAATTTCCTAATAGATAGAAGGTTATTTTACCTATTACACTCTTCATTTCTAAGGTTGGTCCCATAGTAAAATTAGTCGAAATCAAAATCTAAAATTTTGTAGTTTTATATTCTCTCTCCATTTGATATATCAATCAATAAGAAAATATGAATGAAAGGCCAAAATAATTTTATTTGAAACAAATTTTTAATTTGGAAACAAGAGAGCATACAAGTAAAAATGTAATAAACCATGGTTCATTGGTTGTAAAGCTTGTTGGAGAACAAGAATGGGGTTATTTTTAATTGCAATTATCTAGAATATAGAATATATGGACCATTTCTATATTATGGTTATCATAAGAGTCTTTATAAGGGGTTGGTAAATTAAATTTATGACATTGAAAACCATATGTATAGGAAAAACATCAAGAAACAAATCTTCATAGTGACATGTCATATTTAAAATAGTCAATTGCATAACATAAAATTTGTTTTTAAGGGAAAATTTCTTTGACATACTTTAGAGTCAATATATACATTATATTAGATGAAACAAAGTACAAATTAAGTTTTAACCATAGTCTTATGGAATGTATAAAGGGATAATTTCTTTAAATGAATCTATGAGAATGGTTACAAAGTTAAGAGCACAAGAATAACTCAAGAAGAGGAATGTAAGCATGGTTGAAAATAAGAATCTTTCTAATTCAATAATTAAACATGTTATGAGAGCTAAACATACTATTAGATCTTTTTGATGTCATTCTTAAACACATTATAGGAACATGTAGGCAACAAGAGCTCTAAAATAAAACTAAGAGAATGTATTGTTTTTATATGAATAGACTCAAAAGAGTGAAAAATGCTTATTATGTATTGTGTCACTTTAGAGAGAAAATACATGTCTACTTGTCCATTTTAATAAAGTCCCTTTCCTACTCACAACCAAGTTTAGTTCATACTTTTTATCTTATAGTCCATCTTGTAAGTACTCTATAAATTATTATGATCCACATTTCTTAACTTTAACGTTATATACAAGTAGAAATATTGGGTATCTAAAAACATTCTTATTATAAAGAGAACTACAATTATTATTAAAAGAACTATTTATACCTACAAATAACTCTTACTCATGACCACAAAAAAATTGAATTGAAACATTAATTTCTTAATTATTTTTAAGTATTGCTATTGTTTATAGCCATCTCCTAATAAAAAATTCCTCTCTTCTATTTATCAGAAAAAAAGATCTTAATGAATGAATTATTTTGATATTGGTTTAACCTCATCTAGAATGAATAACAAAAGATTTAATAAAAAAAATAATGCATGTGTACCTTCTCCCTTAACTGCATTTTTTTCCATGACTTCATATAATCTAAATAGCTCATAATTTATTTTAAGTAACTACATAGGCATCATTGAAGTAATCAAGAAAAATAGGATATCACTTTCCATCACATTATAAGCTTTACAAACTCAGAGATTAAAAGCTTACAAATTCCCTAATTTAATAGTACATTGAACCCTTAGTTGTAATCTACACATCTTAAGTCCATAATTTGAAATGGAGTTGTTAAATCTAGGCTTGCCACTATTTTAGTGTATTTGGTATGGAATTTATGATAATGACATCAATTTCTTACAAAAACTTTCTCACAAGATCCCTTGTGATGATTAATGCATCAACATAGATCTTCATTGAACACTGCAATTCTTCTTTTTACTGTACCTTTAAATTTTAAAAATGAGTATCTCTAATTATTCAATGAAGTTCAAATTTTAATAATTCTAGTGAAAATGTGGCTATTTAAGACCCCATTTTGCCTCTTCTCCTTGGCATCCATTTCCCTACACTTACTTAAATTATTAACTACACTATTATGGTTGGGTTGAGCCTAGATGATAATAAACAAGAAATGTAGAACATTAATTTTCTATCATGTGTCATGCAATTTCTTTTATCACTTATGTTTTGGATTGTGTCATAAAAATTATACCAACATTTGAGATCCTACTTTGTGATCCATTAATAGGATGAAGAAAAGCTCAAGGAGGTGAAAGATGATAGATCATAGTGTGATCCAAAATGTTGATTGAAAAATACTTGACACAATCCAAACCAAAAGCAATGAAAAGAACAACAAATTCACTATTTGTGAAAAGTTACAAATTTGAAATTGTCTTTTCGATACATATTTTTGCATCTCTATACAAAGATGATGAGAAGAGTAAACTCCAAAGCAATATTTTAGTTGTGTTCTTCATTAAAAAATATTAGATTATAAAATCTAAAGTGAACATAACAATCAAATAAATCCAAACCCTAATATATAAATAATATATGGGGGAGGGTAGATCCAAACCTTAACCAAATATATAATGAATGTTACCAATTAGAAACATCAATTTTTAAAAATAACAAAATGAACATGATCAAAATCCTAGAATAAATAAGATATTTGTGCACCTAAAGTATTTGTGTATTGTTGATATCACTAGGTTAATCTTCAGTTAGTTACATAGAATACAACATCCTAATATGAAATTCCACTAGAGTACAATACCTTGGCATGCAATTTTATGCTTCACATTGGTTCATAATAACAATTGAAGAGGCAATAAGTACCACAAAAAATCTAAAACTATTTTTGAAACAAAGACATCATTTTAATGAGTGCAAATGTGATCTTCATCACTTTCTCCAATTATAGGTCTAATTCAAGAAACACACAAAAACAATTGCAAAACAATAGGAAGCACAACAAAATTAAAATTAATTTTGAAACAAAGGCATCATTTTAATAATATAAAGTGCAAATGTGATCTATATAACTTTCTCCAATTATAGATATAATCTTCTCCCACATATAAACACATACATACAAGTTTTATCCCTGAAAAGAACTATACATAAAAACAAATGTAATTAAACTATATATCAAGTTTCACACCAAAAACTTATTAATTTTAGACACTAATTAGTATATTAAAAATTAATAGATGAATAAGATTAAATTAAAATCCAAATTTTAATATATCAATAACCATCGAATGAAATTGTATCTTCTCTAATTTTTAATATTTCACAATTACTATATAATGAAAATGTATAGAAAATTATAAAAATATATAGAAAGATCTAGAGAACAAGAAGATTCTTCTTAATCACTTATAATAGTGATCCATCAAAACTACATACTTAAATGATAAATAAGTACTTATAAGAGTTGTAAAAATAATAACAAAATAGTCCTGGTTTGTTTAATAATGTTATAATTATATATTAAAATAATAATAAATAAGTGATTATAAGAGTTTTAATATTAATTAAAAAAAGTAGCCCTTGTTTGTTTCGTGATTATTAAAATTTTGTAGTTGAAATAATAATAAGTAATTAATAAAACATTTAATAATAATAAAGTAACCCTTGCTTGCCTAATGATTATCATAATCCATAAAATATTATGTGTCTAGTTGGACATAAACTTCATCATGATGCAAATGCTGACAACAGCGCGTAATCCATCCCATCATATGACCATGGCCTTTTCCTTGACGTGAGATGTAATCTGGATTTAAGGAAACCAAGAGAAGAGTGGGGGCCAAAATGTGGCCAGATTTAATTATTTTTGCCTTAAAATATAATCCAATTATTATTTTTAAGAATGGACCATATATTCAAGTTATTTTATTATTATTTTTATAAACTAGTCCTTTTTTTAACATTTGAAAGGTAATTCATTTAAAAAATTTAATGATAAGGCTAACCAAATCATAAACTCTATAATACATTTTAAAATATTGTTTTATTTCAAAGATAATTTGTTTAAAAAATATAAACTTGTCTAGAAATCTATCATTAAAATATTTGCGATACATTTTTACATTTAAAAATAATTTATTAGGAATAATAATTTGATAGATGAAATTCATTTTCTAATTTAGATCTTGGGTCTAGAATTTCAACTTTTGATAAAGATTATTATTCTAAATCTTTTTCTTTAGTATAAATTTATTATTCTTTCTCTATAGAAAGGTTCTCTCATATTATGATTCTATATATCCAAAATGTTATGATAAATTGTATGTTTTAAAATAATTTATTAAAGATATTAATTTTATAAATGTATTAAGAAATATAGATCTTGGGTCTAGAATTTCTACTTTTGATAAATATAGATTTTTTTGTTTTTTAAAGTAAAATTTACAAGTTACCAAGTCAAAATATACTAGAAGATCTATCATAAAAATATGTACAATAAATGTTGATATTTAAAAATAATAATTTATCATAAGATTCATTTTCAAATTTACATCTTGAGTTTAAATTTTTTTTTTTTTCATACAAAGATTACTTATTCTTAATCTTTTTCTTTAGTACAAAACTTATTATTCTTTCACTATAGGAAGGTTGCCCCATATTACGAAGTCTATGTATTCAAATAATTTATGATAAGTTGTAGTACTAAAAGATATGGGAAAAATAAATTTAAAAAAAAATTCTCAAAAACAAGGTTGTTTTTTTTTTTTTTAAACTTTTTAAAATAGATTTGAATATGATATGATAAGACTTTAGTGAAATTTCATTGTATTTTAAGAATTTTCAAATTCACATTTTGGAGAGAGAATAATAATATCCAAATTCTCTATTTTTATTTCCAATACAAAGATTATTCTTCCTACTCTTTTTCCTTTTAGTACAAAATTTATTATTCTTCAAATATCCCAAAGTTCCCAACATTATGAACCTTCAAATTCCAAAAATAGGTTTTTGATTCCCATGTAATGGAGCTTAGCACAAAAAAGTAAAATGGACAGCTCTCCCACACAAAGCTTTTAATTATTTGTGAATTATTCCCACGCTGGCCCTAAATTCCTTAATCTTGACTTAATTCACATTTACCTAACCAACCTTGTTTTGTTTCCCTATAAAGAGAGCCCATTGTATGGCATCAATACAAGCCAAAGGAGGAGTTAAAAACTGGGAAAAATGCATAGATAATCTGCATCCTGAGGTTTACAAATGCTAAGCCTCAGGATGCAGGTTACCCATTCATTAAAGCTCTCTCTAATTTGGCCATTTTATTGTCTTTGTTGGTAAGTTTCAGTCATCTATAATCTTTTTATTATTTTTATTATGCTAATTTTGTTTTGAATTTTGACAGATTATTTTTTCTTCTTGTAATCTCTGAGTACATTTGATATAATGTTTCTGGGTTTTTTCTGTAAATAAAGATTGTTCTCAACTTCTAAATATATGATTTATTAATGCGATCAGATTTCCACAATTCACAATACTTATGTACAATAAGTTTCTTGATTAGATTGTGTAGAGATTTTTTTTTATCAACGTTTCGAATCACACTACGTGATCCATCATTCTCACACTGCGTGATCCATCATCAGAATGAGAGAACAAGAGGTGGAAAACAATGTAAGTTACAGATTTAACACAGACTCACCAAATATATGACTTTGAATTTAACATATTATGATTGATTTGCTTGTAAAAATAAGGGCAACAATGGTCTCCCTGAAATTTTACTGGCCGTTTTGTTTTAGGTTAAAAATAAGGTCAACAATGATCTTCCTGAAATTTTAATGGCCGTTTTTTACGAAGGTTTCCGCTTTTACAGAATTAATAGGTATATGCGATTGGACTGGACTTAATAAATTTTATTAAATGCTATGCTGAAAAATGCACAGGAAAACTAAAAGATGGTGAAAAGTTTTGAAGTGGATTCTAAAGTAATTGGTAAAAGAGGGAGTTTAAAAGGAAATTATATTACAATGTAATATATTTTTATTTTTAAATGGATTGTAAAGTCTGGAGAAATTATTAAACAAGGGGAGATAATTAAGCATTTTTAAATTTATTTTGTGTGGAGATCTAGTTTTTTAATTGATATATAAGATTGGTTGTTAAATTAAAATTAAATTAAATGTTATTTATATCTTTAAGTGGGTCTGCTTTGTTTATTATTAGTCTTTTGTTATTCTTACATGAATTTTGGTGACTAATGTAAATCATGTTTGTATATTAAAACATAGATCAAGATATAATTTTTGTTTTGTCTCATGGGTATCACTAGGCTTTTTGAATTCCATCCATGAAAGGCCATGAAGAATTGAATAAACTAGTTTAAGAGAATAGTTCTAAATGAACATCAATGTTGAAGTCATTATTTATTTTCTTTTTCTTTGTCCCATTACAACCAAGTTATAGAGATGGTTTGAAAACATGCACATAAAAATACATGTCATATCATGACGTAGATAATTAGAGTTGCTACAGCTAATGAATCATGAAAAAATCTAATTTGTCATCAGGGATAATTTTAAGAAGCTTCCTTTTGGAAAAAGGTATAAAATTTTGACATCATTATTTGAAGTGAATAAAATTAATTTCTATTGGTGATTTTTTTCTTTAAACTAGGCTTTTTAAATAAATTTTTTTGACAATTTTATTTTCTAATCATATAAAAATTCTATAAAATCTTGGCAAATCTTTTATGATTGAAGAAAATTGTAGACAAAAGTACCTATACCTAAAAATCATGATTTTATTATTATTAAATGGAGCCTAATTAATTATCAAACTTGAAGGTTAAATTTAGCCCACTTTTATCATTATAGTTTCCCTTCAAAATATTGAATGATGGTTTGGGGGTAGCACCCCTATTATTTATAATCATTGGATGATCCTAAATCAATTGCCTAAATCTTATTTTGGGTCAACCTTTTAAAAGGATACCAAGTTTTAAAGAAAGTCCCCAAAATAATGACACATTTCCCCAATCAAATCTATTTTGGGCTAGATTGAGAAATGATAAAAATGTTTCATGAAAAGTCTCCATAATAGAGGCACATGTCAAATCTACTACTTAATTTATGACCTAACTTAAATTCTTACCAAATATTGGCGAATGTCACCATTGATTAAGAAAATCCTTGGAAACTATTGGTGAAACATTTAATTTACTACATGGAAAAATTAGATTCCATTGGATCACTACTAAAAATCAATTAGTTACATATTATTATTGGTGATCAGTGTAAGCATGGGACCCAATCTTTGTAAAGTGTAGGTGACATTGTCACCTTAAAAGTGCAAAAAAAAAGCCAAATTTGGGGTCCTTGATGAGTGAGATTATCCAATTGGCGAATATTAGCCACTAAAGTTTTCCTTATTTGTCATTGAAATCTTTAGCCAAAAAGAAGGGCAACAATCAATGATGTTTGGTATCTTTGAAATTAATACTTCCTTTTCTTTACAATCCATTTATAAAATTGGCAACAAGTTTGGCATCTTTTGAAGTGAAATGATTATTCCTTGTAGCATGGTTTTATGATGTAGGAGCACTCTGACCATCCCCTTGGAATTTTGAGTCTTAGTATGTTTTTGAGTCATGATAGGTTAGGGTATTAGTTATTTCAATTCTTGTAATTAAGTGTTCAATTAAGCTCATGTTGACCAAGGTTATGTTTTAAATCAATGTAGGTCAAAGTGAGTCAAAGTCCATAAAAGTGGAAAATGCCATGTAAGGCCATAGATGGAGTGTTAAAATGTCATTATAATCTTTTGGACCTATTTAAGGTGCCTAGAAAGCATGTTAGAGCATAAAGTGCAAAAATGTAAGAAAAAGTGTAAAAGTTGCTATGTTGTCAAAAATGTTGCTGACAACATTTTGCAACATGACTAGTTCTGAAAGATGGAAGGCCAACCATCTTGGACAAGCTCTTAGGAGATGCGAAAGTTCATGCTAGTCCATAAAAACAATGTAGTCTCATGTAGAAGAGCTGAAATGTGGAGAAGAGAAATGAAGGGTATGGTGTATGGTTTTTTTGAATAAGAAATCATGTGTTTTGTTTGTGAAATTTGTTGGTGTACTGATATTCGACTGTAGTTTTAACATTTATTCCTTAATCCATGGATGTGATGATTCATAAGTTTCCTATTTATGGTAATGAAGTATAGTACTTCAGTTGAGGATTCAAAATTTGTCTAGTATCATTATGTTATTGCCAAGAATTCACTATTTGTTGTTTAGATAGTAAATTTTGCATATCTTTAGAGAAAGGTGTCATAGTGACTACATGTTCTCATTTCATGGAGTTAGTGAAGGTTGTTAAAGGTTTTATGTTGTTTGAAACCGTCCTCTCATGAGTCTACACAATAACCCCAATCCCCATAAAGGCATGGAACAAGGATCAACAAGTAATTGATGTTGCAAGTAAATAGAGTGAATCAACATTCTAGAAAATGTGACAAAGGCTTGGCTATGGTTTGCATGTGTCTTTGAAGGTTGGTATGCATTCATGATATGCTTCTAAAGAGTCTTTTGGAAGATTAGAAAAGGTGAGATACTAGAGTTTGGAAGCCAATCCTTGTATTCAACAATGAAACCCTCATTATGGCAAGGGTTTGAAGGTTTAGTTATCTCCTCATCAGCCAAGAGCCCAAAAGTGGGGAGTGTGAAAGCCCTTGTAAGGTAAATGAATATTCAAGTTCATTTGTTAGAATACTTTGTGGGTTTTGAGAGTTTATAGTTGAGTGTTTTCTTTAAGCCTTTTAGCCTAGATTAGGGTCTGTGAGTTGTATGTCTTAATGAATAGTTTGGAACTTAAGATTTTGGAATTTAATAGATTTCAGTATTGGGTATCTAAATCCCCTTTAGTTTTGGTAGTTGTCTTGAAAGATTTAGTTTTCTTGCTTTAAACTCCAAGATAGGGTTATAAGAAAGAGCCCTCATTAGGTTAGTTTGCGAAGATTGGTGTTTGGAGCCCACTAAGGTGTATGGAACCTTTTGATTGTTTGAAATCACTTTATTTGTGATTAGTTCAACCCTTGGAAGCAATGGGGATGTGGAGTTTGAGAAAGATCCTAGAGGTTGTAAGGGAGTGGAGGTGTTGTGTGGTGTGAGAGGTAGTTGTTGGTATTTGGGAAGATATAGGTAGAAATACTTGGAAGAGGTGAGTGTGGCATAAGGGAACGACCAACCACCTGGTCTCTAGCCTTAGAAGAGTCATGAGGGACTGATTGTGATATGCTTGGTAGGCTTGGAAGACTCCTAGTGATAGAATTTGTACAAAGAACTTGTTTAACAACTCCATACTTACATCATTTCATTTTTGCCTCATTTTTCAATTTCATGGAGTATACTTATTAATTGTCATCATAAATTTTTGGTTATTAGCTTGCTAGACATGTCTATTACTTGTTCTAGAAAGGTATTAAACAATTTAAAGATGTGAGATTCAATGCATTTGAATAGGCTTATTGAAAGAATATCAAAGAGAATTATAGTTTGAACAAGAAGTAAGAAACATCTTGCAGTATTCATGTAATCATTAGCTCCACTTGATCTTTTGATGAAATTATATATTTTAAGGAAATTTAAAATTTAAAAGAATTGGAGCCTATTGTCTTCTAATCACTTCAATTATCTTCCTTTAATGGAAGTGTATATTTAGATCCTCCTCTTTCTTGCCTCAACCATAAATTGAAGTGCAAATATAGCTCCAAAATTTAGGTCAAAACTCAATTTTGAAGTGCAAGTGATGCCTAAGAAACCTTTACAATACATGTTTCCTATAAAAGTCAATTTAAATTTATTATGGCTCAACTAATGAATTGACCATTTTGCTTGTACATTGAAAATATGATACATATTTTATAGGGATACTCATTTGTGAATAAATAATCATCCATGTTTAGAAATCTTATTCTATTTTTTTATTATTGTATGCATGAATATGTGGCCTCTGCTAACACACACACTTCAACACGGTCATTGTATGTGGATTCATCTTGGAATGAACATTGGATTCTTCATCTGAAAATCAGCCGGCAAGACGACTTGTTTCCTTCTATCTAAAGGGAATTGCTTGTTAGATATCCTCAAATTTGAGGTGTTTAAGCAACCAGACCCTCTACGAACGAAGGATTTGAAAGAAAATGTGACTAATCTATATGAGAATGCAGATTAATCTAGAATGGAGTATGCACGTTTAATCTAAAAACATGTAAAAGAAAGCTATGTTAAAATGTATGCATATTATGCTAAATGAGATTAAACTAGAAAATGAATATCTTATGAAAGTAAGGAGCTCAAATGAATGCACAATCCAACAACAATTCGATGCAAATTTTCATTCAACCTCTTCTCAAAATGAAGAGATGAGGGTCTCTTAAATAGACTTTCTTGAAATCCATCAACGGTTGAGATTGATTTCAATCAACGGTCAGGATTAAAGGTGAAGTTCAGTCATAAAGGAAGATTCTCAAATTAAAGGGAGTTAACTAATTTAATTTGAGTAGAATAAGGAGTTAACTGATTTAAATTGAGTAGAAAAAGGAGTTAATTGATTTAATTTGAGTAGAAAAAGGAGTTAATTGATTTAATTTGAGTAGAATAAGGAATTAACTGATTTAATTCCTTTTTGATCAACAGTGAACTGGAAATTTCCCTTTTTTGAACTGAAGAGAGATTTTGGTGAGATATTTAATTTAATAAAATGAGATATGTTCTCATAATTACCTTTTTCATTTAATTAAATAATTCTATTTAATTAATTAGAGGCACTTTTCTTATTTAATTAAATAACTTCATTTAATTAATTAGGAATGCCTTCCCATTTAATTAAATAACTTTTTTTAATTAATTAGAAGTAAATTCTCCATTTAATTAAATAATTTTGTTTAATTAATTAAAATAGGCATATTTATTAAATTAAATAAATTTAATTCCATAGTACATTAGCCTTAGGATATAATTTAATTTAATTAAAGTATAAATACTTATTAATTAAATTAAATATTAATCAATAGGTTTAATGTAACTAATATGAGTAAATACTATAGGAATTAAATAATAAGCATGATGAATGCAGATTAGGGTTTTCCGCATCTGACATTTAATTCAAGTAGCGAGTAGCAAAATAAAAATTTGCCTAGTGAAATAGGACTTAGGATTGATTAGAAATAGACCAGAATTGGTATCATGGCAATGAGCCAATTTTGGGGTATTACATTTTGCCCCTCTTTGAATGAATGTGCGAGCAGCATGTTCAATTCAAAGATAATCAGAAAGCATGATGCAAACATGAGATTGGTTCCAAAGTTGATTACACGGAGACCAATTGATAAGCTTTTAAGGATTATCTCTAGAACAAAGCTTAATCCCAAGGAATCCAAGTAGAGCACTTAGATACCTAAGATTGATAGCATTTAAAAGACTATCTCCAGAACGAAGCATAATCTTTAAGGATCTAGATAGAACGTCTAGATACCTGAAATTGATAAGCATTTAGAAGATTATCTCTAGAACGGAGCTTAACCTTCAAGGATCCAGATAGAACACCTAGATACCCAAGAGATTGAAAAAAAGATAACAAGGTCCAATCATGAGTCATAGAATCATTCCCAAAATGAGGCTTGATCCTTAGAGTCAGGGTTTAGACTGTCTCAATACCTGTCTATCAAACTCTGAGAAGAGTTTTTATAAGGTTGATCAATTGATGAAAAGATAAGATAGATGGCAAAGATGCTAGATAGAAGGGAACAAAATGCCCCGAGTGATGAGATGCCCCAAGTGATAAGGACATAAGATGGCAACCAGATGCCCCAAGAAATAGGTATTCAATGATGTAATCATCCTGCCCCCTTGAGAGATAAATCAAAAGATGACACACCAAAAATAGATGTGAAGCAATATAGCAATAGATACAGAAGAAATCTGAGATTCAACAGAATGTAGGAGAGATCAGAACGATCTGAACAATAAAGAAGAGATCAGAATGATCAAAAGAAATATGAAGAGATCATAATGATCTAAAGAAATATGAAGAGATCAGAATGATCAAAAGAAATATGAAGAGATCAAAACGATCTGAAGACATATGAAGAGATTAGAATGATCTGAAGAAATATGAAGAGATCAGAATGATCAAAAGAAATATGAAGAGATCAGAACTATCTGAAGAAATATGAAGAGATCAGAATGATCTGAAGAAATATGAATAGATCAGAACGAGCTGAAGAAATATGAAGAGATCGAAACGATCTGAAGAAATATGAAGAGATCAAAATGATCAGAAGAAATATAAAGAGATCAAAATGATCTGAAGAAATATGAAGAGATCAGAATGATCTAAAGAAATTTGAAGATATCAGAATGATCTAAAGAAATTTGGAGAGATCAAAATGATCTGAAGAAATATGAAGAGATCAAAAAAATCTCGAGGTCCAAAAGACCAAGTTTGTGTTGAAAAGATTCCAAGAATCGCAAAGTATTAGAAAAATTTGGATTGCAAAAAAAAATTTAAAATGCATTTTTGAGCCACTTAAGTGTGTCAGATTTCGAATTCAATCTCAAAAAAAATTGGTTCAGAGAAACCAAAGTAGCCAAGAGGGTGATTAATCAATCATTTGTGCAGTTCGTGAATGAATTTGATTCTTTGAAGAGATCAACAATCCCTCATCAGAGAAGGTGAAAGTAGATTTGCAATTGAATCGCATGCTTATGCAAGTAAAGTATGCAATGCAAGACTATGTTAAATGCAACCCTAGGTCTAGTTACCGAGCCTCGATATTTAATCATCACCGGATATAGAACAAAGCTCGTAGGTCATACAATTCCCACTAATATTGCAATCATGGAAATATGAATATAACATACATTATTGGTTTGTCGGGATTAAATGTAAGCATTCGAGGATAAAGAAGCCAAAATGACCAGAACATTTGTCCCTTTTAATGTAACAAGTTAACATAAGCATCAAAGCATAGACGCTAGGATGACATGAATGTTGCTTTCATAACAAACACACCAAACGCGTGGGAGATCCATCTTATGCTAAGTACTTAGTATTTATACTGTCTGCAATGACCCTTGCATTCGTAACCTGAGACAAAAATGTGCTACATATACTCACAGTGACCCGTACGTTTACTTAATAGGACAAGTATTAGTATGTACTATAGCATAAAGAGTTCACTCCAAGAAATAAGGAGAAGAACCAATGTCATTGATGTATCTGTATAAAAGGAGTCGAGGTACACATGGCCATCCAATACAAGATGGAGGCTCTTATAGTGGACACCCCTTTTATAGGAATGTATCAACTTGTTGGAACTAAACCACAGACAGAAAGCCAAGAAAAGATCATGCCCCCAGTCATTACTTCTCTAGTCGAAGATGACATCATCGAGTTTCTTGAGGAGATATGATAAAGCAAAAACAAAGAAAACAAAGAAAGAGGTCAGCATATCCAAACAAGTATATCATTTTTGAGTTCATTTTTTGGATTGATGTCAAGTGTCAGTGTCCAGAACATGTTTGAAAGAAATCTCTTTAGTAGGGTGATGACAGTAGGTAGACGCAGCTAGAACGATTGGTGACTGAGGTCAAAGAGGAATCTTCATGATGAAGAACCTAAGAAAGACTGAGCAACAATAGATAGACACAACCAGGATGACTGGTGACTAACGCAAAGAGATCTTCCATAAAGGAATCTAGAGACATGAACTTAGCAACAATAGGTAGACACAGTTGAAACAACTGGTGACTATTGTGGAAGAGATTCTATGAGGAGAATCTTGAAGAGAGTGTCATTGGTGATAGTAGGCAGACGTAGTCAGGACCACTGGTGACTGTCACGAAGGAGATTCTATGAGGAGAATCTCAAAAAGAGAGTGACACTAGCGACAGTAGGCAGACGCAATGAGGACCACTGGTGACTGTCGTGAAGGAGATTCTATGAGGAGAATCTCAAAAAGAGAGTGACATTGGCGACAGTAGGCAGACGAAGTGAGGACCACTGGTGACTGTCGTGAAGGAGATTCTATGAGGAGAATCTCAAAAAGAGTGACACTAGCGACAGTAGGCAGATGCAGTGAGAACCACTGGTGACTGTCACGAAGGAAATTCTATGAGGAGAATTTCAAAAAAGTGACACTTGTGATAGTAGGAAGACGCAGTGAGGACCACTGGTGACTGTCGTGAAGGAGATTCTATGAGGAGAATCTTGAAAAGAGTGACACTAAGGGTGAATGCCCCTGAGCTGTGAGAAGACTCAATCCATGGATACATGAGCAAAAAGAAAGAAAGTGAAAGCATGAAAGTGACTATAAAGAATAGCTAGAAGATGCATTGTAAGATTGAGCATTGGGAACAAGAGGCGCTTGTTTACCAGGTTTTTATCTTCTTGGCAAGATTTCCTTTTTTTGCTACCATGATGCCTATTTTGAGGTTTTCACCAATGGCATTTTTTTTTGTTTTTCAATTTTTTTGTATTTTTCTCTTTTTTGGATTTTTTTGGTGTTACCAAAGCGCCTATTTGTTAGGTTTTCACCAGGGTAACAATTTTTTTCAGGACTTTTTTCCAATTTTTAGATTTTTTCAAAGATTACTAGCTCTCAAGAAGTATCACCTTGATTTTGTTTCAGTGTCTAGCAACGTGTAGGACAAGATGTAGTAGCAAGCGAGTGGATAAACAAAGATGGATAGGCAAGGAGTATGAAGCAGTGAATGTTACCCTCAAGGAAAGCCTTCACAAGATTACCCAAGCTAGGGAAAAGGATATAACAATATAAGCTCATGGTGTAATGAAGGGTATCATGTAAGTAATCCAAGAAAGTGACCATGTCAAGAGATTGCAAAGAACTAAGTTTTCTCCTTTCTTTCGTTGATCAAGACCAAAGGGTTAACTGAATAGGATAGAAAAGTTTGTTATGGTGGTTATGAGTGAATGACTTTAGGAATGAGGACATTTGAAGGATAAGCAAGATCATGATAGGATGTCATGGATGGAAGAATTACACATGACGCCTGTTTACTAGGTTTTCATCATAGTACTTGTCCAAGGTGCCACAAGAAGTGGTTTTCACCATAGGACAAATTTATTTATCTTTACTTTTGCTACCAAGGTGCCCTTTTCCAGGTTTTCACCAAGGCACTTTTTTTTTTTTTTTTTGGATTTTTAGAGTTTTTGGAAAGAATTCAAGCCTTTCTCAAGTTAGATAGCACTCCTATAATGTAAGTTATGATAAGCCAAGGCCATAGCAAGGTACACTCAAAGATGCTAATAAGGTAATGGAGAGAGATAGTAGAAAATATATATGGAGGACAAGGTTTAGGCTATGGATAAGATAAATGGGATGGAAGGATAAAAGGTAGAGTGGATAGGGTAATGAAAGGAATGTGCAAGGGGAGAAGAAAAAGTGAGCAAGATCAACATTGACACACACCTTGAAGGGTAGTGGAATGATGGAGGAGATATGGATGAAATAGCTTGAAGCTTAGATATATGAGGTGGTAGAGCCATTGTGGAGAGAGGTGGAGTAGAAGGCTTTGAAACCTTTTTAGGAAGATGTTGGGAAGAAGGTGGAGTGAAAGCCTTTGGAAGCTTGAATGTCAACTTTGATTTGTTTTCAATATTCAAGTCCTTCAAAAGAGACTTGGGAATCCATATAGCTTTTTATTTTTTATTAGATGCTTTGAACGCATTTCTTCAATAACAGATTTAAGAACCCATAATTTCTTTGGTTGAGCTCTCTGAATAGTGGACCTTTGTGGTCTCTTTTGCATATTTTCTTTCTTGACATTCACATGTCGATTAGGGGAGACATAGTAAACTTTTGAGGATGGATTCATGCACTTATGTTTGAGTTGATCATCCAAATTACTTCCAAAGGACTTGGGATTTTTGGATGAATGAGGCCAATATGACTGGTTTAGATGGAAAGGTGGATGTGAAAAGTTCAAGTATGTGTATCTTTGTTGATCTTGGGGTAAGGAAGGAGGAATGTGTAATGAGCTAGTAGTGGAAATAGGAGATAGAGGAACATAAGGTCCCAATATGGATGGAAGACTTGAAGGTTTTAGCTTAGATGGGTAGGGACCAAGGATAGATTTAAAAGATGTGAATGAACCATGAGTATGGATATCAGCATCTTTAGAGTGAGCCATATGACCAAAGTCATCAATAGATTTATGAGTAATTGTTATAGGAGCAATACCTTTGACAGGAGTATTTAAAGTTTGAGCATAGTTTGGAAGTGAATGTAGCGAGGTAGAATAAGAGAGCGAGGGAACACTTTTCTCTTCAAAAGGAATTTTGGGTAACATAGGAAAAGTATCCTTCTCTTGGTCTTTTGTAATCTCCTTAAGGATGGTGGAAGGAATATCATGATCTTGCTTAGTAGAGGTGCATGACATGGGAGATGGAGGACTATGTGGCTCTTGAGATGGAGGAACGAGATCTTGGAAGACTTGAAAGGGGATGAAGGAATCTTGGTCTTGATCAACACATGTTTCTTCATCATTTAAGTGGTCCTCTTGACATGAAACCAAATCCAAGGATGAGTGAGTATCTAAATTTGTATTTGAATATATTTCTAGAGTCTCCATAACAGGCTCTTGAAGGGACGATGGAGGAATAGTTGGATTGGGGATAATAGGAGGAGCAACACATGGAGGTTTTGGATCTTTGCTTTGTGTGGTATGGGAGAGGTTTGGAGCTAAGTCAAGATTATCTTGAGTTTCCTTTAAAGGTAGTCCTTGAGGGTACACATAGTCAACTGGGGGAGTAGTGAGTTCTTTTGGTGAATATGGGTTGGAAAGATTGAACAATTTAGAAGGTGGATGTATGTTGGAGGAAGTAGAAGTTGTGTTTGAACCATTACTAGACATGGTTTCATGAGGTTGATCCTTCTTGAGAGTAGAATCTTTAGTAGCTAAGAGCTTAGATTTTTGGATTATACCATTGTCAAAGAGATCTTGGATCTTGTTTTTCAGCTCCTTACAATGGGAAGTTTTATGTAAATTATGTCTATGATAGACACAATAGTTACTCATAAAAGAAACTCTTGCCAAAGTGAGCTTAGGTAAAGTAATGAGTTTTTCTTCAAGAAGTTCTTCCAAGGTTAATTCATAAGATTTTCCCAAAGGTGTGAAATCATGCTTTGGTTTAGGTTCCCAAGGTTTTTCTTCAAAAATATTTGCATATTTCTTGGGTGTTTGTGAAGTGTTCTCAGATATCTTGGATTCAAGATCACAAGAATTTGATTTTTGGTTATCATAAGAGGAAGGGAAAATTTCTCTCAAGGAGAATTTTTTCAATGATGTGTTTTCCTCTTCTTTTAGTCTTTGAAGTTGAGTGCTCATTGATTGGTTATTAGCCATTTTGATGTACTATGTTTCAAGTAGTGACAGCCAAGTTTTAGAACATAAGTCAAGTTGCCACAATCATAGACAATGACAAAAAGTAAAAGGTTAGACAAGGACCACACTAGAATTTAGTCTCAGAAAAGAAAGATAAGAGTGTAGTATACTAAGGTACAAATAGTCTGATTTGAAGGCTATAACAGCCAAAGATTATGACTATCATGACACAGAGTACAACAAGCACTAAAGGACAAGAGCAAGATAACTGAGAGACAAGACTAGTTAAAGTATGGATTGCAAGTCATTAGCTAAGAAGGATGCCACTGTTTGGGATTGTTTGCAGATAGAGAGTGACAAACGGATGTAGAAAAGGGCAGCGTGCAGGCTGCAGATAGCCAAAACAGACCAAAAAGTGGAAATGTTGACACAAGATCTCACACGAGAAACCTTTGCTGGCTACGCAAAGAAGTTTTACAAGCCGCACGAAGAATTTTTTGGCTTACGCGAAGGTTAGTGAAAATTTTTTAATTTCACACGAAGTTCATAGGGCCGCACGAAGACTCATAACAACAATTTAATTTTGTGTGAGAAGAAAATGATTTTGCGCAAGGACCAAATGATTTCGCGCGAGACCAAAATGATTTTGCATGAGAAGGCGGACCAGTTTTACAATAGCAACTAATTTTCAAAAAAAAATTTGATCGTTTCAGTAACCAGGCAGATAAATAGGCATGCAGAATAGCAAGCAGGTGATTTCAAGCACGTCTGAAAACAATGAGCAAGGGCAAAAGCAACCTTGCACATGAACAATCAAGTGACTTAGTTTGTGCTAATCCCTAGGAGAGCTATTTGTGTATGTTTTCAAAGAGTTTTGCAATCGTTGCACACATTCCTAAAAAGTGAAAAATTTGGCCTCTCTAAGGTTTTTAGTAATGTTTTGACTCTGTAACTTTTATGACTCACTTGGGTGACCTCCAATCCTGATGCACCGAGGTTTCAACACAGTCCGAGAGCTTAATCTTCAAGAGCTGCTAGGGAGATCTGACAACCCATAATGAACCACACCCATGGAGATTTCTTCTACAAGGACATTTATATAGCGGTTGTCACTACCACATCAAAAATGGCTATTACTGCTCGAGGTTCTATCAACGTAGTTTTCCCTGTAGAGGGATTGTCTACTATGGTTAACCCTCTCTAAAGGTGACCGACTCACAATAGTGTACCACAAGGGGACTTAGGTTCCAAATTCAAGGTCTTGACACCTTTTCACTTTTAGCCCAATCAAAGCAGATAGATTAATATGACACACTAAACTAAGAGTATCTCTTAAAGATCTATGATATCAACTCCCAGTGATCTATCAACCTCTCTGGAGAAAGGATGCCACAATCAACAAGTTGAAGATTCATCTATCTGTGAGATGCTCAAAGTATCCTCCCCACCTATAAGGAAATCGTCGTAGAGAGGAGTTTCACTAGGAACCCACTATCTCAAGATCCACGAATAGTGTTCATGGGGCCTAATTACTATGTGTGTACAGATGTTAATTCCCGAAAGCAAATCTATCCAAAAGTAGTCAAAGAGCACAAGGTGGTACACTTAATGCTTTAACTAATGCGAGGTGAGTCCAAAGATGTGGAACATTTAACCCCTCACACAAGCCAAAATGAGTCCATAACTCAGAAACTAGTGAGTTCTAGAAAGCACAAAAGGGTTGCCTTGTGGAGCATTTAACACTTCTTTCCTGTAGACCCCTCCCCTTTAACGCGGTGCTGATCTTGCAAGCATAGGGTGGAACGAGGGGCCGAAATATTAGTGAGTCCAATAACCCAAAATAGCTATCTAAATCTATCACTAGTACCTAAGCCTGCTAAATGAATACTAATGGAGATCACACCCTAGTATCAAATTATGCATGTGTTGTAAAATGAAAACATGGAAGGAAAAATACACAAGCTCGACATGAGAGATGTTTGTTTTAGATCTAAATGAAGTGTTATCAGCTGAGGAAGGTTACCTGGTGATCCTCACAATGCGCTTAGTATATTTTACCTATTTTTAGTAACTTTATCACGCTTTTCCAATTGACCTGCAAACCGCTGTTATGATGTTCCAAAAAAATCAGAAAACATAGAAATACTAGAAACCGTGAGCAGTTAGCAAAAAAACCAAAAAATACGAAAATCAATGCAAAAAATTTCCTCTGTCAGCAGAGTCTCATGCAAAATTCCTAACAATTCACATGAAGAAGTTTTACGACCCGCGCAAAATTATATTCAGCCCGCGCGAAGAAATAGATGTCGCGTGAAGTTTTGTGCACCCAAGAACTTTCTCGTGTGATGCAGAAAGAATCTTCACGCGAAGATTCTAGATCCTCACATGAAAATGAATAGTCCCGCATGAAGATTCCTGAATCTATACTGATAGAGAACAAAAAAATGATTAAAAAATGCAGAAAGAGGCCAGAAAAATTGATTTTCTCTGCCCCACGGTAGGTGCTAGAAATGTATACGTGAATAGGTAGCCTTTGCTAACACACACACTTCAACATGATCATTGTATGCAGATTCATCTTAGAATGAACATTGGATTGTTCATCCAAAAATCATCCGGCAAGACGACCTATTGCCTTCTATCTAAAGGGAATTGCTTATTAGATATCCTTAGATTTGAGGTGTTTAATCAACCAGACCCTCTACGAATGAAGGATTTGAAAGAAAATGCGACTAATCTATATGAGAATGCAGATTAATCTAGAATGGAGTATGCACATTTAATCTAAAAACATGTAAAAGAAAGCTATACTAAAATGTATGCATATTATGCTAAATGAGATTAAACTAGAAAATGAATATCTTATGAAAGTAAGGAGCTCAAATGAATGCATGATCTAGCAACAATTCTATGCAAATTCTCATTCAACCTCTTCTCAAAATGAAGAGATGAGGGTCTCTTAAATAGACTTTCCTGAAATCCATCAATGGTTGAGATCAATTTCAATCAACGGTCAGGATTAAAGGTGAAGTTCAGTCATAAAGGAAGATCCCCAAATTAAAGGGAGTTAACTAATTTAATTTGAGTAGAATAAGGAGTTAACTGATTTAATTTGAGTAGAAAAAGGAGTTAACTGATTTAATTTGAGTAGAAAAAGGAGTTAACTGATTTAATTTGAGTAGAATAAGGAGTTAACTGATTTAATTCCTTTTTGATTAACAGTGAACTGGAAATTTCCCTTTTTTGAATTGAAGAGAGATTTTGGTGAGATATTTAATTTAATAAAATGAGATATGTTCTCATAATTACCTTTTTCATTTAATTAAATAATTCTATTTAATTAATTAGAGGCACTTTTCTTATTTAATTAAATAACTTCATTTAATTAATTAGGAATGCCTTCCCATTTAATTAAATAACTTCATTTAATTAATTAGGAATGCCTTCCCATTTAATTAAATAACTTTGTTTAATTAATTAGAATAAGTTCTCCATTTAATTAAATAATTTTGTTTAATTAATTAAAATAGGCATATTTATTAAATTAAATAAATTTAATTCCATAGTACATTAGCCTTAGGATATAATTTAATTTAATTAAAGTATAAATACTTATTAATTAAATTAAATATTAATCAATAGGTTTAATGTAACTAATATGAGTAAATACTATAGGAATTAAATAATAAGCATGATGAATGCAATTTAGGGTTTTCTGCATCTGACATTTAAGTCAAGTAGCGAGTAGCAAAATAAGAATTTGCCTAGTGAAATAGGACTTAGGATTGATAAAAAATAGACCAGAATTGGTATCATGGCAATGAGCCAATTTTGGGGTATTATAATTATGAGTTCAAATATAAAGAAGCTATTTTAGATTTTAGTTTTCATAATAATATGATTTTTAAAAAAATTATTAAAGCAATCTAGCAAGGGGGATCCTTATACCACCACAACCCAAGGGATATCTAGAATAAATATTTACAACAAGGTTAAGGAAAACCTTCAACAACAAACTAGTAGCACAACTTCTAATCCACATCAAGATTGGGAAGTCAATCACCCACAACTTGGGGAGGAGAGTGGGAACCAACTAATTAATTCTTTTCTTGACCTATAGACATGCATCCAAACAATACTTTTAGCAGGGTCCTCACCATAAAGGGAAGATGACAAAGACCCCTTCGAAAGAGAATGAGAAACACGAACATAGTGTTGATAATTTTGTATCTCAACATCTAATGGTTGGAAAGAACCAAGAGTAGTGATAGTTAGAGAATGTTGCACACAACCATAGGGGACCACATCAGCAACAAGAGGAGGGGTTAGGTCCATCAGGTTAGAGGAGGCCAAATAAGTACAAGCATCATGTAACGCCCCACCAAGGGATCCAAAAGAAGTAACCTAAAATTTTACTACGTTTTTCCAAACATTTTTTTTAAAGAAAACATATTAAAAAAATGATAAAATAGCAGAAGCAATAACATACAATCATACATAAGAAAAGATAACAAATTCCATTCCTTAAGAATTGCAAGATGTTGAATCACATTTAAATTTAAATAATACTAAGTCTAATAAATAACACATCCACGTGAAAGAATAACTACAATTCTAGTTCATTTAAATAATATACATTTGTTTCGAATGCCACTTGGCAATAAATTTAGAATGCACAATCATCCATTGTACATGTCATAGGGTATGAAAGGTTGAAAGAATATACATTTATAAAATAGATTACATTATTCCTTTCGGATCCATGAAACAAGTTAAAATACAATAAGTAAAATCATCCATCAAATAGATATACCCATCCATCATAATACACAAAGATAGAATGAAAAGAAATGTAAAACAAAGAACTCTAGTCATGACACCAACAAATAGATTTCAATGGTAAAAGTAAAAAGCACTACCACCCGACCTCTTGGTAACCCAAAAAGGTCCACTCCCACCGTGCTGAGGAGATAGTCTCAAGTCCCAAATAGGATATCAATCCCAAAATCAAAAGTAATTTCTAGGTCAAGGAAAACCCTAAAAGTAATCTAACTCAAAGGTTCCAAGATAAATTGACATCTAAACTTAGAGGCAAACAAAGACATGTAGTAAATCTATACTACTAGTGGGTAAGTGTCATCACATGAACCAACTCTAGGGTTACTTGGCTAGTCTTTTAATCCCCCAGCCCCCTAGTGACTCTATGCAACACTAGTATCCTTTCGTACTAACAAGGCATACTAACGATGCATGGTCGCAACCAAGCATCCTCTCTACTCCCATCCTAGTCTATACTAGCTCTCAAAGCATGGGCGAGGAAAGACAAAGACTTTTATTGGGCTCATTTTACTTTCATTTAGTGTAGTGTTTTCACTTATTAACTAGTTACAATGGGTTACTCGCCAGCCTCTTTAGGGCCTTAGCCTCCATTGCAAGCCACTTCCCAACTTAACATACAAATTACCTACCCTAGGCTCATAAACGTACAAATCAAAGAATCATAGTTTTCACCTCAGCCCTATACAAGTGACTGGAAAGCATCAAAAGACAATTCATAATAACACCTTAATCCTTTACAAGCAACTGGAAAGCAACCAAAAATAATTGATCGAAGACTCAAAGGTTAAATTAGATAGTCACACCATTTACCTCGGTTTCACACAAGAACACTAGAAAGAAATAATGGATAATAGATCCAAACTCATCATAGAGCATACTAGACACATTACCATGGTTGAGTCTATAAGATCGAGATCAAAACATCATCACAAAATAGAACTCCTGAGCCTTTGGTAAACATACTAGGACTGGTCAATGCTCTAGTCAACCCAAACCCAAAACATAAGACAACATGTAGTTAATAGTATAGTTTCATTGTTTTGTTAGATTTTGAAGACATATAGTCTAAGTTAACATTAAGGTTTAAGTTTTCATTTCAATGTAAGTTTTCGAGTAGATGAGATTTACATTTAAACTTTACAACTTTAACTCATTTCTCATTTTAGAACGAATTGCACAATTACTCTTAACTTATGAAATTACAAATATCACTATTAAATGTCAAAAGATGATATAAAAATAATTATCTATTAAATGATTAAATAATAATTATCGATCATTAAATAAAATACTCACAATTCTATTAATAATCAAATAATTAAATAATAATAACAATAACTATATTTAAGCATTATTAATTGATATTTATCATTAATTTGTATTTAATTAAATTCGATTGATAATTATCATTAAATAATCTATATTGCTAAGTTAATAATTATTAATTAATTAACAATTAAAAACTATTACTAATTTTTTTTAATAATTAACATTTATAAACTAATATTTATAAAAAAAAAAAAATTTAATGTAAAATTTATTAATTTAATTTTAAATTTAATCAAGTTAAATTTAAACAAAAAAATAAAACAATCTTTATGTAACAAACAATTTTTCATATAAAAAGCAAAGACAATTTTAAATAAAGAAAATCCAACATTCATTGATAAACAATTGAAATCCTTTTCATATGACATTAACTCTTTTAACAATTAATTGAAATAACCATAACCACATCAATGTTCATATGAAAATAACTAGTTTAACGATTAATTAAAGATAATTGTATCCATGATCATTTGAAATAACTAGATTAACGATCAGCTGAAAATAACTAAATTAAGGATCAACTGAAAATAATTGTTTTTATGATCAACTGAAATAACTAGATTAATGTTCAACCTAAAATAACTATATTTATGATCAACTGAAAGTAACTAGATTAACACTCATCTGAAAATAATTGAACTATCCTTTCTACATATAAGTAAATGCTTATCAAGAAAAGAAGAAAAGAAACATACAAGTATCATCCTGAGGATCTTTAGCTAGTTGTGCAAGCCTCGGCTTGGTGAGAGAAGCATTAACATAGGCTTAACCTCCCAAACTTGAATCATACTTATCCCCACACATTCTATTGAATTAGAAAGGCCCTCCCTACCTTAGGATTGGGCTTGGAATGTTCTTTAGTCAACGTCCTAGTGTTTAGAATGTCTGGACAATTATGAAATGGACATGTTTGCATAACTGGCACCGCTGACATCATGTGATCATTAAATGGAAACCATGCCTTTAAACTACCTTGGCCAAGGATTTTAGATGGGTTCATTGACTTGATGACCACCACTCAACTTGACAACAAGTTTTTGTTGATCTCATAACAGTTTTGCAAACACACCTAAGTTATTTACTTAGTTCATCCCAAACAAGTAGTATATGTCGAGCACAACATGTATATTATAGAGCATGCCAAGTCACAGTGAGTGTCAAGTCACTCAAGTGATGAGTAGATAGTGTATGCTAAGTGAAATAAGTGCCAAGTAAGTAGTGCATGTTGAGTAACACAGATGCCAAGTCACAACATACATAACAATATATGCTAAGCATTAGAGACTTCAGATGCTGAGTGAAACAGTTTTGACATATTTGTTTGTAAAGGCACAAACAACTATGTAAATCATTTTTGAGTTGACTTAAGATTGAATTTTGATATTTTGGAGATTAGGACAAATCTTGAGTTGGATTCCCTATTCAATTACATACAGCTAATCAGAAAATGGGAAGGATTAAGCAGAAAAAAATGGATGAATCTTAGTTTTAGATTCATACCTAACCCTAATTCACCTAAGTCTTCTTAAGGAGGACAAACTCTAAACTCTCTAGTGAGTGAGCAAGGTATTGAAGGAGCTAAGAGAGAAGTTTGCATGTGAAAACAATGCATTCATAGTAGCTAAGTAGTTATGAAGTGGGATTACATTGTAGAATCAGTTAGAGCAGACTAGAGGAAAGGAAAAGGATACAACATAGAAACATCTAATCAGGGAGGATCAAGAAGACATCAGTTTAGAGGTGATCTGTTATCAAGAAATTAAGTGCTAACTATAGGATCAAAGCTAAAAATTTCTAATAGGTGATTTCAATCAAAATCTCTTAATAGAGTAGTCCAAATATGCTGTATGAATTCCTTTAATAGGGTGCTTACTTAATTGTAAGTTAAAGTCCTTTAACCAAGCACACTTTTAACAAGGTATTGAAATCCTCTAACAAGGTGAGACCTAACAGTCCTTGTAAGCCTTTAATAGGGCATACCTTTCACAGAGTAGACCATGTTTTATGGTCAAAACATTGTAACCTTCATTGGATACACTTTATTGTTGCAGTAGTGAAGATTTGTGGGTGTCATCCCCACCCTAGTTTTACCTTCTCATTAAAGGGTTTCTAGGCAATCATATCTAGTGTTTTATGTGTGTGAATTCTTATATGTTTGTTAGTGTAGTTTTTTATTTTTCCTATTTTGCTAGGTTTTTCCTACACTTTTAATAATCTCACTTAGGTTAATAAAGCATGTTTTATTAGGTGAATGGGTGGGAGGTGTCACCTTCCTACATGTGAGCATCCATTAGCTATCTTGGGAAGATACTTTGCTATCTTTAGTCTGATAGATGCTTGCTCCTCATTTGTTGGTGTTGCCACCTCCTCCCTCTTCCTAGCCTATATAAGCATGCTACCTGGCTTGTATTTGCATCGCTTGGTTTTTGCATTCTCTTAATGCTATTTTGCATTCAGAATTTGCATTACTCTCTTGGAGACTAACTTTATGTTGCTATTTTGATTTTGTATCATTTGCATTCATAGTTTAGATATTTATTCTTTGCACTAGTTTTTTGGGTTATTAATATTTTCAAATTCTAACATGATATCAAAGCTTTTCTATGTGCAAGTGTAGATTTTAGTTTTCTTATTTGAGAGGGGGGGCTAATAAACTTTATTGTATTTTTTTGAAAAATGAAGTATTCTCTTCTCTTGCATCTTTGGATGATCTTGAGAATCAGAAAAGTTTTGACAAAAATGATTTTTCTCTGGGGTTTCAATCTCAAATCTGAGAACCAACTTGCATATTTGGAGTTTTCAATTAGTATTGCAGGTTCCAGCATGCCATTGATGGACTTAGAAAGCTGATCCAGCATTTGCATGTCATATTTTGGTTGCTGGGGTCGTTTCTTAATTTTTGGAGCTATTTTTTACTGTTAAAAGTGTCTGATTTACACTACAGCAACATCTTCTATAGATCAATAAGAAAAATGCTTTCTGGGTTTTGTTCATAGCACCAAAAAACCATCTAGGTATCTTTTAATTTTTTCATGCAAGTTGTATATTTTGCAAAATTGAGCATGAAAAGCTACAGCCATACCCGTCTTCATTTGTAGTCATAGATTTGAACGTAGTTTTCAAATGTCTCATTCTTGCTCATATGGACTCTGATTTTAATGATTCTTATTATGAACTTTACTATTTTTTTGTGCTCTATCCACTAGTGAAGTTGTTTTTTGATTTTCATGCATGAATTCTTCAAAAATTGTAGATTATCGACCGTGACTGTGCACAATTCTCATTTTGGAAACTTCAGAGGATCATAATTTTCTCATACGACCTCGTATCAGGGCTATTCTTTATTGAAAGTGCATAATTTTTTGAGTAGATCACAGTGGTGTTATTTGTTTCCTTGATTATTGTGCCCAAGTTTCACTTTTAGCATATGCTCTTCATGAGGGTTTGTAATGCACTGAAATCAAGACCACTAAGTATTTCTTTCTAGTGGTAGTTGTAAACACACTAAAATAAAAAATGCCAAATCATATTTATTTGGGCGGGGGGGGGGGGGGGGGGGGGGAGGGGTTCTTTGATTGAGTAAAAAGGGGGGGCTTTGTAGTGGTTGGATTCTCTTTTTTTGGCATTTCTTCTCTGCATTTTTTCATCATGGATCAAAAAAATATGCCCATCCTAACTTCATACAATTACTTTGAGTGAAAATCATGCATGACAATTCACTTAAGGAAAGCTAGATTAAATAGGATAACTATGGGACTTGAAACTGAACCTGCTAAAGATGAGGACAAGCCTAAGTGGTTTAACAAATGTGATGAGGCATATGGAACATTGTGTTTATTTGTTTCTCCTGATTTGCTATTTCACATTGAGTCTTTGGATACACCAAATGAAGTATGGACAAAGCTAGAAACACTATTTGGCATACAAGATTCAATGAGGGGTCATATGTTGGAAAATGAATTAATTAGTTTAAGTCCAGGCAATTTCAACACAATCCAAGATTTCTTCACCAAATTGAAATCACTAAGGCTGTAGTTAAAACAATGTGGAATTGAAAAGAAAGATGAACGAATGATTCTTAGTATTCTCTCTAAGCTAAGTTCAGAATATTTTGTGTTTGTCTCTACCTTCTATGCTACTAAAGGTGCACTTGGTACTCAATTCACCATGGCATCTCTAGATGATTTTGCTGTCAATCTCACTTGAGAACAGGACAAGCTAATCCTGATGGGCACTCTTAAGTCCTCTAAGTCACATGCCTTAGCAACTAACCAAGGCACAAAAGAACAAAAAGAAAAAAGTAGTAACAACAATAGTAAAGATGAGAAACAAAATAATAGTGAGGAAAAGAAGGACAAGATACCAATTGCTTCAAAAGCAACTATTGATACCTCATCCTCTAAGGGCAATAAGCCTAAGAAAGAAAAGGTTAAATGTGCCTATTGTAAAAGACTCGGTCATGATGAACATAAATGTTTGAAGAAACAAATTGATCACTTGACATACATTCTTGAGAAGAATAATACTAGTGTTCCTGAGTCTATCAAACAAAGTTCTAATGAAGAGTAGAACAAGGTAAAAGAAAATAACAAAGGGAAAGGAAAGGGCAAGGCTCTTGTTGCAATTGCTTCCTCACCATCCACTTGGGTTCTTGATTCGGGTGCTTTGCACCACATGGCTTCATCTAAGGAAGAACTTGCATTCTTGGAGCCATGTACTATGCCTTATATTTTGGTGGGTGATGACACTCCTGTTGAGGTGTGTGGGAGAGGGTCTATTGATGTGGGGGATGGCACATTCTATGATGTTCTTTGTCTACCTTCATTATCAACCAATCTTTTATCAATATACCAGATCAGTCACACAGGTTCAAGCAAGCAGGTTGAGTTCACTCCTGATTCAGTGGAGATACGTGAGTTGCATAGTGATTCTGTAGTTGTAGTTGGGAGAACAGATCATCAGTCATGACTCTATCTATTTTCTCACTTTGTTCCTTATCCTCCTTCATCTATTTTGCTCACTCACTCTAATGATGTGAGAAAATTATGGCATGAGCTATTTGGCCATCTTAACTTCCGTTATTTGCATCAACTCAACTAGTAGAGCATGGTCACAGGGTTGCCTTCGGTTCAATTCTTAGGAGGTGTTTGCCAAGGTTTCATTCTTGGTAAGCATTCTAAGGAAAAGTTTGACAAAAGTAAGGCATGGAGAGCTTCACAGATACTAGATTTAGTTCATAGTGATTTGGCTGGTCCATTTCAACATCCTTCTTTCAGTAGGGCCCGATATGTCTTCACATTCATTGATGACCTTTCTCGATATACATGGGCATACTTTCTCAAGCAAAAGTCAGAGGTATTTGATCATTTTCAATACTTCAAAAATTTTGTGGAAAAGCAATCTGGGAAAGCCATCAAGGTTTTGCACATAAAAAATGGTGGTGAGTATGTCAACCATCGATTTGAAAGATTTTGCACTTCAAAGGGGATTGATTTACAACATTCAGTTCCATAAAATCCTCAACAAAATGGTGTTGTAGAATAGAAGAATAGATCCTTGAAGGAAATGGCAAACTGTATGATTCACTCTAGATCTCTTGCACCACAGTATTGGGCAGAAGCTATTAACTATGCTTCTTAAATCTAGAACCATGTTCCTCACTGAGCCTTGAAGGGAGTTACTCCTTTTGAGGCTTGGAGCGGTAAAAAATCATCAGCTAAGCACTTTCGAGTTTTTGGCTCCCCTGCATGGGCCCACATTCCTACAGAGAAACGTAAGGCCTTGGATCCGCAAAGTAGACCTTGCATATTTGTAGGTTATCCTGATGGTGTGAAGGGTTATCGATTGCTCCACCCTACTACACATGAGTTATTCATTGAGAGGAGTGTTCAGTTTGAGGAGGGATCTTCAAGCTCAATTTCTATCACTTCTCCAACTCCTTCTACCTTGACATTAGAGTCACTTGGAATACATGATAGATCTTCTAATGAGTCAGATTCACTTGAACAGTCTTCTACCTCTACTTCTAATGCAGAAAGTGATTCAGAGAACTCACCTCCTTCCTCTCCTTGTCATCATTTGGAGGTTAATGATTCCCCTCTAGATTCTCCATCTTCCTATCCACTTTGGGCTAGACAAACCTTGCAGTCTGCAAGTGATTGGGTTGGGGATCCATTAGACACTGGGCAAAGTCGTTCACACTTCCAAGATGCTCCACATGTCTTCATTGCTACTGCCTCAGATCCATAGTCCTTTCATGAGGCTTCTAGTATTCCTGAGTGGGATACAACTATGTAGGAAGAGTATAGTTCCTTGATGAGGAACCACACTTGGGATCTTGTCCCTCTTCCTAAAGGAAGAAAAATTGTTCGATGTAAGTGGATCTATTGGACAAAATTTGGAGCAGATGGGTTAGTTGTTAAACACAAGGCTTGCTTGGTCGCCAAAGGATTCTCCCAGGTTCCTGGGATTGACTACTCTGAGACTTTTGCACCAGTTGCCTGAATGAATTCCATTCGAATTGTTCTTGCCATTACTACAACTAATCATTGGGAAGTACATAAGATGGATGTGAAGAGTCATGGTGACCTTCATGAGGAGATCTACATGGAGCAACCATAGGGCTTCCTTCAGGATTCTTCACTTGTGTGCCATCTTCAAAAGTCTCTCTATGGCCTCAAATAGCCTCCTTAGGCCTAGTATGCCAAGATGGACTGCTTCCTTCTATTAGTTGGGTTCACTCGGTGCCATTCTGATCCTAATGTCTACATTTTGCAATAGGGTGATTCACTTCTATTTTTGGTTTTGTATGTTGATGACTTGTTGATCACAGGAAGTTCTTCACCCACCATTAAGGCTATCAAAGTGGCGCTTTAGGATAATTTTTTGATGACTGACTTGGGCTTGTTGCATTACTTTCTCGGGATTGAGATCTTTCAGTCTCCTTTTGGGATCACCATCACACAGTCCAAGTATGCTCTAGATTTACTCTCGAGGTTTCATATGGCTAACTCTAAGCCTACTCCAACTCCCTTCCTTTCTGGAGTCAAACTTGAGGCTTAATGTTCTTCTCCACTTGTTGATGGCACTTTTTACTACCAACTTTTTGGGAGTCTCATTTATTTGACTCATACGAGACCTGACATCTCCTATGCTATAGGTATGGTCTCTCGATTCATGTAGGAGCCCCATGCGCTACACTGGAAAGTAGCCAAGCAGATCGTTCACTACATTCAGGGTTCTCATAGTTGTGAGATTCACTACACAACAGGTATTGAGCTTGATTTGGTGGGCTACACAAATTCAAATTGGGTAGGTGATTCTGAGGATTGCAAGTCTACTTTTAGGTATAGCTTCTCACTTGGGTTAGGTCCTATTTGTTGGTAGAGCAAAAAGTAGTCTGCTATTGCTCTATCTTCTACTGAGGCTAAGTATCGGGGGGCTGTAAATGCCACCACTAAGGCCATTTGGCTTCAACATCTTCTCACTAAGTTTGGTATCCAGATTAGATAACCATCAATCATATTTTGTGACAACCAGAGTGCCATTCAGATCTCACAAAATTTAGTTTATCATCAGCAGACCAAACACATAGAGGTCCACATGCACTACATTCGGGAGCTCATCCATGGTCATGTCATTGACCTTTGTTATTGTTTGACTTTTGAGAAAGTTGCTAATATCTTCACCAAACCCTTCATTGAGAGCAAGTTCCTTCATTTGAGAGCTTTGTTGGGGGTGTGGGATGCTTCATCTTTTGGGGGGGCCTCTTCCTCTCACTTGGAGTCCTGACTTTTTTTGGGGGGTCTCTTTTCTCTCTCTTTTGGGAAATCTTATGTACATGGGTACCTCATCAGGCTTGACTTGCTGGGACCCATTTCTACATCCACCTAAGCTTCACTTATGTGGGGGTGTTAGTGTAGTTTTTTAGTTTTCCTATTTTGCTAGGTTTTTCCTATACTTTTAATAATATCACTTAGGTTAATAAAGCATGTCTTATTAGGTGAATGGGTGTGAGGTGCAACCTTCCTACATGTGAGCATCCATTAGCTATCTTGGGAAGACACTTTTCTATTTTAGTCCGATAGATGGTTGCTCCTCATTGGTTGGTGTTGCCACCTCCTCCCTCTTCCTAGCCTATATAAGCATGCTACCTGGCTTGTATTTGCATCGCTTAGTTTTTGCATCCTCTTAATGCTATTTTGCTTCCAGCATTTGCATTACTCTCTTGGAGACTAACTCTATGTTTCTATATTGATTTTGTATCATTTGCATTCATAGTTTAGATATTTGTTCTTTGCACTAGTTTTCTGGGTTATTAATCTTTTTAGATTTTAACAGTTTACATGATTTAGATGTACATGATTTATATGTTATTTTAGTTTACTTATTGAATGTATAAGAAGGATGTGTGCTGAAAGTTTTATGGGTCCAAGTTTAAACTACTAATTCACACCCCCCACTCTCAGAAATTTACCTTTTTTATTGTAATTCCAACAATTGGTATTAGAGCCTTGTCCTCTAAAAGAGAAGCTTTGCAACTTTGAGGAAAGATCTTGAAATGGAAGTTTGCAAGTTGGGAAAGACTATTGAGAACTAGGGAATTGAAATATAACTCATTCTACATCAACTGGATGAAGAAAGGGAAGAACTAAATAAATCTTTGAAGAGAAGGAAATAAATTGCTATTGAGGAGATTGACACACAATACAAAGAGATGGATACTACTAAGCTATTTGCAAGTGGAGACTCCAATGAATTTGATACAATAATTGCATATCTAATGGAAAAGAACAAAGCCCAAGCTAAGGAAATCGGAAATATAAACTTAGAACAAGAATCACAAGTTTACTGCTATGTGAGGTGACTGAAAAAAAGAAGAAAGCTATGGAAGACAAAACCATGATTCAAGAAGACAAAATAATTTTAAGCAATAGACTAGAAGAGAAGTCAATAGAGCTAACCAAGATTTCCAACATGCAATTGGATACTCTAAGTCAAATGATGAATGCCAATTATGAACTAAATGTCAAGGACATTGAGATAACCACATTGAAATTGCAAAATGAGTGATTGCAGAATGATCTAAAAAAGGAAAAGGAATCTGCTAAAACCTTCAACAAGAAAAATGAAGCAATCAAATACTTTGAATAATTATTAAGATCCCCTCGATCCAATAATGATACATTTGGATTGGGATGTACAAGCACTAAAGAAGGAGGGTCATCCAAAAGTGTTGCAGAAAGGAACAACAAAGGTAAGAACTCTAAACCTACTTGTCATAATTGTGGTAAGAAAGAACATACTACTAATGTGTGAAGGAGCAAGACTACGAATTAGAATATCAAGCCTAAGCACATGGTTCATTGTCATAAGTGCAAAAAGAAAAGTCATCAAGCACATGAATGCAAAACCAAGACCATGAATACAAAAAGATTTGACGGATATTGCTACGACTGTCAGAAGTATGGACATAAAGATTTTGAGTGTAGATCCAAACCCATGTGGTCATCAAATAGGCAAATAAAGGTAAGGAACAATGGAAAATCTTACATTTGAGATTATAATACAAGATATAGCTGTCATTACTATCAAGAATATGGACATGTTCCTGAAAATTGTATTAGGACACACTTTAGAGGTAACTACCAAAGATGGTTGAGTGAAACCACATGTTTTAGCTACTTGAAGACTGGTCACATCAATAGATATTGTCCAATAAGTTTAAAGGCACCAAGTTGTGAATTTGATAAAGGCAAAGGTAAGGAAGATGTTGAACACATTAGAGATGAAATGAATATAGCATGGAAGAAAAGGGATGATTGTAGCACATCAAATGGAGAAGGGATCACTTCACCCGATGGGTCAGGTGATCATAGCTCATCAAACTAGGAAATCAAGAGGCATGTGGGACTAATATTTAAAAGTTACATCAAGGTTTTAGTACTGAAAAGATTACATTAGCATGAACAAAGATGCAACAAAGATGCATGATGTTGTTAGAAATCCAAGATAAATCTTTAAGTTTTTCATGACTCTACTGAGTATGAAAAGTATCTTATATGTGCCAAGTTGAATGTTAGAAAATGCTAAGCTAACAAACTAGCTAGTTGATGTCAAGCTTGTAGTGGTTGCTGAGTGATTGAAATGATAATGGATGCTGAGTGAGCCTGAAACTAGTTTATGCCAAGCTTATAGCTATGGAAGCACTCAACATTAGTTACAGGGTTTCAAAGGGTATCTGATCAATTTTTGACTCATTTTTCATTATTTTGAAATCAAGAAAGAGAGAGTAGAGCAGAAGGCAATTTGGAAAACCATCCAAAGTGATTTTAGAAGGTTTGAGTAGTGATTCATCACAAGTTTGTTAGATTTCATAAGGTATTTGGGTAAGTGCACCAAGTTGTGGTGCCAAAAGGGAGGTATAAGTGGACAACTTTTTTCTAAAATTAGCAATTTCTAAACTTCAAAAGAAATTTGAAGATAGTTATGCTCAAAATTTTAAGAAATGACAAAAACAAAAGTAGTAGTCCTTTGAATCTAGTTTCTAAACTACTAGATTTTTTTCAAAATGGTTTAGTTTTAGGTCCTCAAAAAAAGGGGGCCACAGAAAGTGGTACTGTTTATTCCAAAAAAACATAATATAGTACAAAGTGTGGCCCCCCTAAAATTTCAATTTTTTTTTGAAATTCTTTAATCACTCCGATCAAAACTTACTTAACACTATGTAGTTTATCCTAGATTTTTTGGGTAATTTTATAATGTGTATTTTATTTTTTATGAATTTTTTAACTAGACAGATCCCAAAAATGTGAAATATCTATGTGCTCCCCCTAGAAATGATTAAAAACTAATCTAAAATCTAAAATTCTTTTCTTCAAAGTGTGTAGAATGGAGTCTAGTTTCAAAAAAATTAAGTTCTTACACAATTTGATGAACGAGCTAAAATCTACAGCCCAATTAGTACATGGTAGTTTTTGATAAAAAAATAGACATACACTCAAAATAAATTATAGATGAAAGGCTTGAAATAGTTCAAATTAAAAATAAATTATATGGTTAGATAGCTAACACAGAGACCTACAATGTCATGTAACCTGATCTTATTGATGCCCAACCACGAGGAATCTTGAAGGAGAGCACACAAGAAAAATGAATCATTTTTTGTATGTTTGCAACAAAACACATCTTAGACCTATTTATAGACTCCAAAGCTTTGGGTTGGATCTCCAAGGCAAAATCAAGCCTTAGGCTTGGTTTAATGTAAAGCTTTGAATAGCATGTACACCCTATAGCACATGCATGCTATAGCGCACACACACTATTTAAAGCTTTTTGAATTTGGATCTCAATAGTGCATGTGCGCTATAGTGTGCACAAATTATTGAGACCTAAATAGTACATAAAGAAGGAAGATGAGACACAAAGTAAGAGCAAGAGAGAGGGGGGAGGGATGTCTATGTGTGTGTGTGAGAGAGAGAGAGATAGAGAGAAAGTAGGGGATGGGAGAGGGGAGAGAGAGGAAGTGTGAGAGAGAGTAGGGGTTGTAGAGAGAGAGTACAAGATGGGAGAGAGAGATTGAGAGTAGGGGATGGGGAGAGAGAGAGAGTACAAAATGGGAGAGAGAGATTGAGAGTAGGGGATGGGGGAGAGAGAGAGTAGGTAGTGGGAGACAAAGTGGGAGAGGGAGAGCAAGAGAGAGAGTGTAGGGAATGGGAGAGGGGGAAGAGAGAGTAGGGGATGGGAGAGAGAGAGTAGGCAGTGGGAGAGGGAGTGGGAGAGGGAGAGAGAGGGGGGATGGAAATGTGTGTAAGAGAGAGAGTAGGAGATGGAAGAGAGTGTGAAAATGCGAGAGAGTAGGGGGCGGCAGAGTGAGAGTAGAGAGGGAGAGAGTGAGAGTGAGAGAGAGAGTAGGTAGTGGGAGAGGGAGTGGGAGAGGGAGAGTGAGTAAGAGATAGAGTAGGGGATGAGAGAAGAGAGAGAGGGGGGATGGGTGTGTGTGTGGAAGAGAGAGAGTAGGGAATGGGAAAGGGGAGAGAGAGAAAGAGAGAGAGTAGGGGATGGGAGAGAAAGAGAGTAGGCAGTGGGAGAGGGAGTTGGAGAGGGAGAGAGAGGGGGGATGGGAGTGTGTGTAAGAGAGAGAGTAGGGGATGAGAGAGAGAGTAGAGAGGGGGGATGGGTGTGTGTGTGGAAGAGAGAGAGTAGGGAATGGGAGAGGGGAGAGAGAGAAAGAGAGAGAGTAGGGGATGGGAGAGAAAGAGAGTAGGCAGTGGGAGAGGGAGTTGGAGAGGGAGAGAGAGGGGGGATGGGAGTGTGTGTAAGAGAGAGAGTAGGGGATGAGAGAGAGAGTAGAGAGGGAGAGAGAGTGAGAGAGAGAGCTAGTAGGCAGTAGGAGAGGGAGTGGGAGGGAGAGAGAGGGGGAATGGGAGTGTGTGTGAGAGATCTAGAGAGTAGGGAATGGGAGAGGAGAGAGAGAGAGGGGGGGGATGGGAGTGTGTATCTGTGAAAGAGAGAGTTTAGGGAATGGGAGAGGGGAGCGAGAGATAGTAGGGGATGGGGGAGAGAGAGTAGGCAATGGGAGAGGGAGAGAGAGGGGCAATGGGCATGTGTGTAAGAGAGATAGAGTAGGGGATGTGAGAGAGTGTGAGAGTGAGAGAGAGAGTAGGGGGTGGCAGAGAGAGCTTGTACAAGATGGGAGAGAGAGAGTGAGACTAGGGTATGGGAGAAAGTGGGAGAGAGAGAGTGAGAGTAGTGGATGGGAGAGAGAAAATAGAGAGGGAGAGATACTTGAGAGAGAGAGAGAGAGATAGTAGGTGGTGTGAGAGGGAGTGGGAGAGGGGGAGAGAGAGGGGGGATGGGAGTGTGTGTGACAAATCTAGAGAGTAGGGGATGGGAGAGGAGAGAGAGGGGGTATGGGAGTGTGTGTGTGTGTGTGTCTATGAAAGAGAGAGAGTAGGGGATGGAGGAGAGAGAGTAGACAAGGGGAGAGGGAGAGAGAGGGAGAATGGGAATGTGTGTAAGAGAGAGAGAGAGAGAGAGAGAGAGAGAGAGAGAGAGAGAGAGAGAGAGAGAGTAGGGGATGATAGAGTGTGCGAGAATGTGAGAGAGAGTAGGTGGTGGCAGAGAGAGCTCATATGGGATGGGAGAGAGAGAGTGAGAGTAGGGGATGGGAGAGAGTGAGAGAGAGAGAGTAGGGGATGGGAGAGAGAGAGTGAGAGTAAGGGATGTGAGAGAGAGTAGAGAGGGAGAGAGAGAACTTTAGAGAGAGAGATAGTAGGTGGTGGGAGAGGGAGAGAGATAGGGGGATGGGAGATAGGGGGATGGGAGTGTGTGTGACACATCTAGAGAGTAGGGGATGGGAGATAAGAGAGAGGGGGCATAAGAGTGTGTGTGTGTGTGTGTGTCTGTGAAAGAGAGAGAGCAAGGGATGGGAGAGGGGAGAGAGAGTAGGGGATGGGGGATAGAGAGTAGGTAGTAGGAGAGGGAGAGAGTGAGAGTAAAGGATGGGAGAGAGTGTGAGAGAGAGTAGGAGATGGGAGAGAGTGTGAGAGAGAATAGGGAGAAGTAGAGAGAGGTGGATGAGAGTGTATGTGATAGATCTATAGAGTAGGGATGGGAGAGAAGAGAGAGAGAGGAGGGATGAGAGTGTGTGTGTGTGTGTCTGTAAAAGAGAGATTAGGGGATGGGAGAGAGTGTGAGAGTGTGAGAGAGAGTAGGAGGTGGAAGAGAGAGAGTATGGGATGGGAGAGATAGAGTGAAAGGATGGGAGAAAGTGTGAGAGAGAGTAGGGGATGGGAGAGAGTGAGAGAGAGAGAGAGTAAGAGCAGAGGATGGGAGAGAGAGAGTAGAGAGGGAGAGAGAGTGAGAGAGAGATAGTAGGTAGTGGGAGAGGGAGTGGGATAGGGGGAGAGAGAGGGGGGATGGGAGTGTGTGTGAGAGATCTTGAGAGTAGGGGATGGGAGAGCAGAGAGAGAGTGGGGATGGGAGTGTGTATCTATAAAAGAGAGAGTTTAGGGGATGGGAGAGGGGAGAGAGAGTATCCTGAGAGAGAGAGAGAGAGAGAGAGAGAGAGAGAGAGAGAGAGAGAGAGAGAGAGAGTAGGTGGTGGGAGAGGGAGTGGGAGAGGGAGAGAGGGGGGGATGGGAGTGTGTGTAAGAGAGAGATTAGGGGATGGGAGAGAATGTGAGAGAGTGAGAGAGAGTGGGGGTGGCAAAGAGAGAATGAGATGGGAGAGAGAGAGTGAGAGTAGGGGATGGGAGAGAGTGAGAGAGAGTAGGGGGACGGAAGGGTCTTCTCTTTGCCCTATGCATGCAAAGTCATGAAGGATTCTGGCAATAATAGGGCTCGAGTGAGAGTAGGGGATGGGAGAGAGAGACTAGAGAGGGAGAGGGAGAGTGAGAGAGAGAGTGGTCAAGGGAGAGAGAGGGGGGATGGGAGTGTGTGTGAGAGATCTAGAGAGTAGGGGATGGGAGAGGAGAGAGGGTGAGAGAGAGTAGGTGGTGGGAGAGGGAGAGAGAGAGAGAGTAGGCAGTGGGTGAGCGAGAGTGAGAGAGAGAGAGTAGGGGATGGGAGAGAGAGAGAGGGGGAGAGAGAGAGAGAGAGAGAGAGAGAGAGAGAGAGAGAGAGAGAGAGAGAGAGAGAGAGAGAGAGAGAGAAGGGGATGGGAGAGAGAGTAGTCTGAGAGAGAGAGGGGATGGGAGTGTGTTAGATAGAGAAAGTAGGGGATGGGAGAAGAGAGAGAGTAGGGGATGGGAGAGGGGAGAGAGAGTAGGGAGGGAGAGAGAGAGAGAAATAGAGAGAGAGAGAGAGGGTAGGGGATGGGAGAGAGAGTAGTTCAAGAGAGAGGGGGATGGGAGTGTGTGAGAAAGAGAGAGTAGGGGATAGGAGAGGAGAGAGAGTAGGGGATGGGAGAGGATAGAGAGTGAGAGAGTAGGGAAAGGGAGAGGATAGAGAGTGAGAGATTAGGGGATGAGAGAGAAAGAGAGAGAGAGAGAGAGAGTAGGCGATGGGAGAGGGAATAGGAGAGGGAGAGTGAGAGAGAGTAGGTGATGGGAGAGGGAGTAGGAGAGGGAGAGTGAGAGAGAGAGAGAGTAGGGGATGGAAGAGGCGAGAGAGACTGAGAGAGAGTAGGGGATGCGAGAGGGGAGAGAGAGAGTAGGGAGAGAGAGAGAGTAGGGGATGGGGGACGGTGGGATATGGAGAGATGTGTTTTGACATAGTGCATACATGCTATAGTGCATACGCACTATGTCAAATCAACCAAAAATGGTCACAAAGCAAGTTTGGGTCCCATTTCATCCATTCTCTACTTTTTGTCTGTTGTGCATTCTATTGTTCTGACAAAAAATACAGGTTTCAACATAGAAAACACTATTTGAAGAATTTTTGAAGCTAGCAAACACCAAATTCAATCATTGGATACGTTATTTGAAGGCTTTTTGAATATTCTTTGTATAGAAAAGGTTAGTACAATCCTTTTTAAATATTGTTTGTTGATATATAGATACAAATTTGATTAAAATTTGACATGTTGTTTAATATATAATGAATTCATTGAAATTTGTATGTTTGAATGAAATGTTATTTCTGAAATGGTTAGAAATTTGACAAGTTGTTTGATATATATTATGTATTCATTGAAATAATTGTAATTTTATATGTATTTGAATGATTTTTAATTTACACATTGTAAGTAATTCAAATGTTTGAATAATTTGACATGTAGATATCATCATCATGCCAAGGAAGAAACCAAAAACTCAAACAAATGAAGATAGGGAGAGAGATTTGGCAATTAAAAGAGATAAAATGAAACTACTATGTGAACAAAGAAAATTGCAAAGCAATAATGAAGAATTGACTTTTGAAGAGGATCAAGAACCACTGATACAAAGAAACAAAGAGGAAGAATTGGAAAGACAAAGAGAACGAATGAGACAGTTACACTCAAGAAGATAGTTTAATTGTGAAGCTACACCATCTTTCAATGTTGGAGTCATATCATCCTCTCATGTTGAAGAGACACTAATTTGTAGATCCGACAATGTACACACTCCATCATGTCATGTTGAAGGCACAACACCAACATATCAAGTAGGTGATATTCCATCTTTTGCATCTTATTACCAAGGTACATCATCTTCGATTCAAGATACGCAATACACTCAACCTTATGTTGATGTTCAAAATGTTGAGAGAATGGAAGAGATTATAACACCTTCTATAATTTGTTTTAGAAGACCAAAATATTTGATTGATATTGATACTAACATTTTGAAATCAATGCCTGACAAGATTAGCAAGCGTACTTGTCAAAGAAAAGTTAATCATATGTGGAGATTATTTTTTGAAGAATTAAATATTATAGGTCAATGCCAATTATTTGTTGAAATGATGAGAAATTTGAAATTTAGGCCTATCATGAATATTCTTGGCCTAAGAACGATGAACAATTCAAATGGAAAAAATATTGTAAAGAATCTAATGAGTGCTTATGATAAAGTGGGTTCTAAATCACACACCAAAGATAGTAATATCATAAGATGAGTACTTACATTGACAATAGTAAGTACCCAAATGAAAAAAGCTCGGCTCATGAGAAAGACAAGAAAAACATTGAAAATTGGTAGAGGTACTCTAAGGAGAGCCATGCTAAGGTGTGAGAGATTGGAAGATCTAACAAAAAATGAGTTATGGACATTTAATGATAAACTACTATGAAAGGATAAAGAAATAAGTGAAGCTTTGAAATCATTGATCAAATATTTTGGATAAATAACACACGTGTTTCCCCTAATCAAGAGATGTTGTAAGAAGGAAGATTGGTAGCCAAAATTGTGACCTGAATGCGAAACACTTTTTGGACTCAACTCAGACACAATTTTTTGCAAAATTTATTGATATGTATCCTCAAATTTGAATAAGTCAAAGATTTTTTGAGATGGGTAAACCTTTTTATGTCAAGATAAATCACACACACACAACTTGTTGTTGTAGGATACATATTGAATTTTTTAACCATTTTGATGTTTTTAGGCATATGTGTGTGTTTTTGCATTCTAAGTTTATTTTGTAGGATTGTGACATGAATGAGCCACCAAGATCTTCAAGGGAATTCATATCCAACATTTTATGTGAAATAGGGGACAGCCAAAAGTTTTACAAGACATATGCTTGGATGGTACATGCTTATTTTGTGGTTCTTTGTATTTTTTATCAACTTGTGATCATATGGATAGTACACATGCAATTGGAAATGAAATAGTAGATTAAAAAAAATTTAAGATAGTGACATATGCTCTAAAAGATGGGAAATAGGGAAAAAGATGTGATTTAGTCATTGAAAAGATTCTAGTATATGAGTTCATGAAGATTTTTCATGAAAAGATTATTTACGGGTATGCAAGGCATACACATAGAGCTCGATGGTTAGATTTGCAATTCAAGTTGTGCAAGGATATGTTTCCATTGGATAACATTGTTTCAGTTGTAGACTTCACAGAGAACTACACACTACAACCACAAAATGAGGTGCAAGAAAAGTATTATACTTATCAATAAGTTTCCATATTTGTTCACATAATATTCATGCATTCACCTACAAGTACAGAGGATGACAAGAATATTTTGAGGGAGTACTATTTTTACATTAGCGATGATCGATCACATTCTACAAAGTTTGTATAGGGTTGTTTTCAACTATTTTATGGAGATTTGGCTAACAGGGGCATAACATATCATCAATGCATTATTTGGTCAAAAAATTGCACATCTCAATTCAAGAATGCATAGATGTTCTATTGGTTGAGCATGATGCACAGGTTGTGTAGAATTCAATATATGTGAAATTTCACAGAGGCTAGTCATGGAAAGGGAGAGCACGATGGTGCAGGTGCATGCATCAAAAGAGCCTTAGCTCATGAAGAACTAAAGTACAAAGATGGAGCAATATTGACAGATGCAAAATCCATCGTCCAGTGGTGTAATGCTATAATGGGTCTAGGTAAGGAAGGTGAGTCTACAGTTCATAGATTTTTTTGTTTGATAGATAATACTAACATAGCACCATATGAGTATTGTTGCACATTGATAGGATCTAGTGAGTTGCACTCTTTTAGAAGCTCTGATGCAAGTTCATGGAATATCCACACACAAAAAATGGCATGCTATTATCCATCATGTGCAGAGAAAAATTGGGATGAGTGTGAGTCGATTAAATGGGTGGCCAAATGGGATATATGGGTTTTGGACCCAATTGACACCTATCGGCCCTCACAAGCACTGGAAATGGTAGAGATGGATTTGTCTATTAACTTTGACCACTTGTTTGATTTAGTGCAACCTGATCATATATATATATATATATATATATATATATATATATATATATATATATATATATATATATATATATATATATATATATATATATATCTTTGTAATTTCAATATGTAACTTTATAACTTTTACCTACGTATTTTCTGAATTAATGACCACATTTTGTACATTTGTCACTGTAGGCCATGTTTTTTCTGTTATTACACCTGAAATCAATAAAGAAGGGATATATTATTATTTGTGTTGTTGTGTCCAAGCCTAACAAAAATTAGATCACTCAGTTATAAATGGTGAAGGTTTAGAGTACCATATTGGTGCAGTGGTTGTAACTGACACATGGCTTAGATGATATTCTATGAAGAACCCTAACTTTTGGTTATTTGAGAATTGACAAACAGAGAGAAGATTCTTCATTATTCAAATCTTATTGTCACATCAAATGTCCACTTGATAAAATATGGTGGAAAACCACATAATAACATTCTTTAGAAAGTTCGCGAGTTAGACCATGAGGCAATACTTGAGACATTAAAATGTAGAGCAGATCTAGTTGGCTCATTAGATTGAATAGGGAGAGAGGGAGAGAGAGAAAGAGTGATCAATTAGATCCAAATATAATGTTGCAACCTCTCCCCCAAGATTTTCCACATGACAAGGTGGGTATTGTTATGATGTGTAAGCGATGAGATAAGTTTAAATCATAGATTTTATGTTTTGATTTGTTTAGAATCTATATACATTATTTGAATTTATATTAGATTCTTTAATAGGACCCATTTTTAGATTAGTCATTTGAATAAGTGAAAGTTTAGAATTTTTTTTTTAGATCAAAATGTAATGAAAGAACATGAAAATTGTTAGAATATGAATGCTTTGTGATGTATAGTCATGATTGTGTGCATGTAACAAGAAACTTCAAACTGGCGAAAGCAAGGATACAATGGGAGAAGTTTCCAAGACTCATCAAGCCATTTAGTAAGCTGCTTGATCATTGCTAGAAGCTCAAACAAATAATTCTTTGCATTTGCAACATTGTTACCAACAATAATATTATGACTAACATGCTTTTATCTTTTATTTATTTTGTCATCTATAATTATTTTAGATAAACTCCAAAACAAATTTATATCCAAATCATAAACTTATAAAACCCTTCTTATAAATTTTTCAATTGTTGTCTATTTGGAAGCGTTAAGACCAACGTGTATGATCTTTGGTTCACTCCTAGTCACAAGAACTAGTAACTAAGTGTTCTTACACACATCATGCATATGCATTATTAATAGTGATCACAAGGTCTTTACTTACAAAAACAATTTCATCATTCATTTTTCTGTTTCATTATTCCTATGAACTATTACTAAGGTGATACATCCAACATTTAAACAAAATACAATGGACTTTAAATGAATATCAACACAATGCAATGTCAGCCATAGAGGATTTTCCAATCTTATCTCAATTAGCAACCCCAAGGATTTGGAGTAGAAGAATTTGTAGCTACCATCACTTGGGAGTTGGAGTATATGATGTCAACATGTAATCTACAATCTACACTTTATACCCCCTCTATCCATGTCTTGGCTTACCCAAACCTCCACCTGCTTCCATAGGGCAATTCAATAGCACTGGTAATCTTCTTAACATTTACCATTACATAAACATTCAAGTCGACTAAATAAGACTTGCATGTGTAATCAGTACACACCACGAAATAAATCTATTTTTCATCAGTGGAAACAAAGAGAGACATATCAACTTGTTTTCATTATCCTTTGAGATAACATTTAGAATCAATGCATTTCCTATGGCATTGCTATGTTCATCATAGTACAGCTTAAAGAAAAATACTAGAAGATCTATTGATTCTTGAATGAGTCTAGATACAATAATTTTATGAAATAAATAATTTCTTCTCATGGTAACACTGAGTAGGTTCCATGGAAGGGGATCTTTTAATAAAAATCAGGAGGAATCTAGTAGTTCAAATGTTAAAAGTGAGTCTACTAATAGAGGGACATTTAGGGGCAGAAGATCCAATGGCAGAGGAAGGTCTAGTGGAAGAGGGCCTAGTGTGTTCACTGGTAAGTGCTTTACTTGTAACCAAGTAGGACATCAGTCCTTTAGATGCCCTAAAAATAACAAACAAGGATATTACATTTATTTGGTTCTATTCCTTCTTATAATTTTTATTTCCTTATGTCTTTTGGGTTCAAATTTGAAAACAAGACACTCTCATGTGTCCTTTCTTAAATTATTGATGCAGTGTCATAGAAAATAATTCTTTTCAAATTAGTTTCTTTCTAGAGTTGATCAATATGAAATATAGTTAGTATATTTTAAAACAAGTAAGAGAACCTAAAAATGATTTATCCATGATCATCACAAGATGACCATCTCAAAAGTGTTTATTGAGCTCATTTTCCTAGCTACAAGACCAATACTTCCTTATCCTTATAAATATTGGATTTGAGTGTAGTTTCAATATTTGGTAGCTCATTACCAAGAGTAGTCATCTCATAGAAAAAAAAGTCTTCCAACCTAAACTTCTCTTGAAACTTGTTTTATAGTTCTTAATTTCTAAATAGATACGACTTTTTCATTGTAACATGTAGGCAAAGATCTCATAATTTTACTCATGTTCATCATCATCGCTTAATGGTGCAGGGGCACCAAGGTCATTCTATAAGGTCAAAGGAGTGAGTAGGACAAGGAGATATCCAAACAATTCAAATGGACAAGAATTAAAAGTTAAAATGATTTTCATGACCAAAAAATGTAATCAAATGTGTTTATTTTGTGATGTCCTCAAAGGACTAAAAGTCATACTTGTAATGTCCTTAAAGGACCAAGAGTTTGTTTGTATTGGACTAATGTTGTCCAAAACCTAAGTTATGTTTACAAGAAGTTTAGAATGGGAAGGGGATAGGTCTAGGTATTAGAATAAGGGTTGAATATCAAATTAAAGCTATTTTGTTATTTATAAAATTCAAATATTAAAAAAAAATGGCTATGATTACTTTTTTGATTAAAATTCAAATATTTAAATGCAATTTTTCATCATTTTGATTACTTCTTGGGGGGTATTTTTGAATCCTCTAAGTTGAGAAGCATTTGAAATGGATTGATAAGACCTAGAACCAATTTCCAATTCCTTTTGAATGTTTTAAAACTTAATCAAAGTCACTGTTTTGCACATCCACATAACAGTCACAGTTTTCAATACTTTTACCTAACAGTTATACTAATCTCTTTAATGTAGAGGATCCATTTCATGGGATCAAGGGCCCTGAGACCATGAAATGGTAATGATTAACCTTGTATTATATAAATCTTACATTTTATACATAGAGAAATGGATGTGAATGTGATCATAGTCTGAAATAGTGAAGAAATTAGCATGGAAATGGTAGTTAGGTACAATAGCGGGAGTTCTAGCCATGTGAAAGGAGTATTTTGTGATTTGGATAATCTTATATGACCAAAGTAAAGGTGTATGATCAACCAATTTGATCTAGAAGTTTGGGGAAGGGTGATATTGGTAATTTGGGATTTTGGGGTTCCAGTAGGTCTGGGATAGATTTTAGGATTTGAAAGAAGGTAATTTGGGATTTTGGGGTTCCAGTAGGTCTGGGATAGATTGCTTATGGAATTGGGGGTTTTATACCATGAATGATAACTATTTAAAGTTACAAGGTCTAGGAATCTATTATACTGGGAGTTGCTTTGTTAAATTAGCCATTTTCATGCAACAAAAATAGGGCATTAGGCAGAAACAGGGGTGTTGGTCCAAAATGACCATATGAAAGATTTTGATATGTTTTAGTACTTTGAAAAGGGTGTCTAGAAATGTAATTATCCTTCAAGTGCTTTGGATAAAGTTTAAGTTATTTAGACTTTTGTGCTACTGGTGGGCTACTAATTTGTTAGTTAGGTCTCTTAAGACACCTTGGAAGAATTAGGCATTGGGAGTTGGGTCTAGCCAAGTGGATGGTTAAATCCAATTGAATACACATTATATAACTCATAAAAGTCTTATTTAACCCTTTGTTAAGGCCTTTGCATATTTGGAGTTATTTTGAGTCATATGGAGTTTGTAGGTGTTTTTGGCAACTTGGATAACTTGCTTGCTTGAAGAAGTTTGGAAGTGGATTTAATCTTGTAGATCCAAAGGTGTGGAGTTTAGTGAGTTAAGCCTTTTGAATGATTATCCTCTGATAAAATATTGAGTGGGTTGGGTTATTGTTTTACTTACACTCAAGGAAGATATAAGGGCATTGTTTCAAAGCAAAGGGATAGTTGTTTCTACATCAAATCATTGGTTGACCACTGACCTCTACATCACTTAAGGTACCATATATACTTATAATTGAACAAACTATATCATTCACTCTCTACATAAATGGTGAAATAGTTCACTTTCACTCACCCTTATATCTTCATACTTCCCTTAAAGATCCTACAACTTAGATTGCTTAACATACCCATCACCTTTACAAATAGTTTCTAGCTTTTTCCATGCCTCATGAGTTATCATTTATCCATAGATGTGAGAATACTCTATATTAGACAAGGCACTAATCAAATATTAACTTTCTATCATGTTTTTTCTTGAGTTGCTTCATTTGATTTGTAGTAGCATTTGATAGATCTTTTGGTATATCATAAGGCTTCTCACTAATATCTCAATATTCATCTCCCATATGTATCATATAAATAGTCATACCATTCTTCCAAACTAGGTTTTTGGTTCGATCAAACTTAGGACCATCATTTTTTGAACTTTCCATGTCAAATATCATGTTAAGTCATCAAACATCTTTAAAAGGACTTGGCTATAATACCAATTTTTAGGCCCAAGAAGAGACAAGCACATCTTAGGGAGGGGATGATTTAGTTGTATGAAAAATTTAATAATTCTAACCACTTAAATAAATCAAATATGTAAAAGATAAATAATAATACAAGATTTGTAACACATAATACATAATACATAACACATAACATCATATATTGGTGCAGGGGCACCAAGTGGGCACAAGAAATTACAAGGTACACTAGGACCTATGAAGGAGACCATGAAGGTACCAAGGGAAATCTAATGCAGAGGATATGGTGGATCCAAGGCCCAAATAACAAAATGAGATCAAGTCAACAAGCTTCTTCAATGCTCAATCTTAATGATCCTAAGATAGCTTCAATAGGTGAAATATCAAAGAACACTCAAACAAGACTCAAAGTGTGGTCCAATGGTCTCAAAAAATGTAATTAAATTTTTTTATAAAGGTTTACAAATTTTGGTCCAAGGTTTCATACTCAAATCTCCAAAACTCACCAACTAGGCCTAATAGCCTTCCTTGTAGCCCTATAGCAGCACTCAAAAAGTTTTTTCTTCAACTTTTCCCAAAACACTAGGAAAATAAATCATATATTTGAGTACCCTTTACAAAGTTCCTTAACATACCAAAAGGAAAGGGTAGGTTGTTTTGGAAAGTATATGACTGTCCTCACTATGTGACCCCAAAAAGCATAAAAAATGGGTGATTTTACAAAGCAACTATATCACAGAAATATCCCCAAGTTTCCAAACCTTGGAAAATTTAATTAAATGGTTCAAAACCTCTAAATACAAGATAAAATCAACCCAGCACACTTGCAACATCAAAAACTCCAAAATACATCTCTTAAACCCTTGATTTTAGGGTTTCTCCAATCTCCCTTCTCCAAACACTTCCAAACCTATTTGGTGGTTGATTCACCATGAGTTTTACAATATATGGTTAACCAAAACATAAAAATTCTTTTCCCATAAGGCCAATCTCTCACTACTGCTCCCTAGCTATCATTTCCCTTAGGGAACACTTTGCTCCAACCAGCGATCACTCCACTTCTTCAATATGTTTGCAGAAAAGTTCATTAGTAACTATGATACATAGTTAGTATTCATCCTTCCATGGGTCCATGGAAAGGGTATTAACTACAAGTAAATCTTCAAAACAAAGTAGAAGACTTACTAAAATCAATCAATTTGTTGTAGGTTTAGGAACAATCAATGCCTAATGAAGATATGTAAAGTCATTTGATGATGAAGCATGGCTATTGAAGCCATAAAAATGTAAGGGAAACATAAAATTATCAAATTTGTAATACATTGCAAAGAATGGGCAAACTTAGGCCAAAATGGCACAAGTGAGGTTTAAGGAGTTAAAAGTAATTTAATGTTAATGTCATAGTCAAATGTAATGTATTTGGTTCATCAAAGTCATAGTATGGAGGAGTCATAGGTCATTCAAGGTTAAGATACAAGATATGCATAAATAGATGTAAATTGCAAAATTGACAAAATGTTGTCAAGAATGCCAAAAATGGCTAAGAGAAAGAAGTAAAGGATATGTTTAGAGTTTTATAGTGTAAATAAGTTAAAGAGTCTTTAGATTAGTAGAGAAATGTTAAGTTTTTGAGTTCACAACTTTGTTGTCAACTTGACAACATCTTCATATGTTAAGTTAGTACACTGTTGCAGACATTTACAAACAGTTAAGAAGTTGCTATCAGGTTTGTAGGAGAATATGGGGTCTATTTAGAAGTTCTTCCATGTGATTAGAAGGGAGAGATGATCCATAATGATAAAATATGTAATGGAACCCTAAGTATGATCTTTACAAAGCATGAAAAAAACACTCAAAGCAAGTGACTACTGTAATAAACAAAATGCTGATTACAATCTATACATTGTCATTTTTCCTTCTTCCAACCCCTTGAAAAGGTTGAGTTTGACCTTATATAGGATTATAATGTAAATTTATAGCTACTTTAAGTGGTTGAAGGGCTCCCATGAAGAATTTTCTCTTTTTTCATAAAAGTTGTAAAAGTTGTCAATGACAACTTTGCAAGAAATGAGCAATTTTTGCAATTTTACAAATTTTTTACCCAAACTTGCTCTACTTGCTACCAAACTTTCCAGAAGGCCTAAGATGGATCCAAGACACCTAATAATGACCATAAAACATTTTATTACCTTATTTGGCCCTCAAAACCAAAAATTCTCTATTGAGCCAAATGAGCAATTTTGAGCAATTAGTAGCAATATTGCATTGTGGGGCTCTTCTAACCTATCTAACCTCACATTAGGACCAATTAAATCCTATTATTACTCTATTTATGTGTCTAGCATCACTACAATCCAAAAACACCAAAGAAGCCCTAGGTCTACCCTTTAGCCTACAATGGAAGCCAACAAATAAGCCAAATCTCAGATTACCTTCAAATTTGCTCCAAGGGTTGAACTAATGTTATGTTCTACTCTCACAAGTGTATATCCATCCTATGAATCATTGAGGAAAGTTTCAAGTCTCACCACTGCAAGCAAGACACAAAGCTAATCTAAACCCAACTTGAGCAAATAGAGCCAACTCCCTCAAAATGGGCAAAATAGGGATTTTGTTGTTCTAGGCTTTACAACTTCCAACAAAGGCTTGAAAAAACTTAGACTCAACCTAAATAAGGTAAATTCACTATTGGTTGCACTACCAACAACCCTCAACTAGATTTGCAAGATTAGGCCTAGAAGCCTATTAGGTCTCCTAATGTTGATTTTGAAAAATAACTCTAAAACTCACCAAAGGACCTAAGAAATAGATTACATATTTAAGCACCCTTTTCCTAGTTCTTACTAACTCCAAAGTTGCAAGGACCAACTCCACTCTAGCATATCCTAACCACAACCAAGTACACATACCTAATTAGCTACTTTAGGCTTGGTTTTCAAGGAAAGTGGTCAAAAATGGGTGCATGGAATCTAGTCTCCACTTCTAGGTTGTTCTTCAGGCTAAAATAAGGGCACTTTGTTCAAACATTAGGTCCTCAAACCCTTTCCATCACTCTATGCACTCGAATTTCTCTAAAACAAAGGTCAAATACATGGGAATATTTGACCTAGGGATCATCCCCAAAAATCACCAACTCAACTTCCTGCTCCCAAACTACTAAAATTTGATAGATTACATCCCTAACTTGCTCCATACCAGGGAAGAAGGAAATCCACTAGTAGGAACTCAAGTTAGGGTCATTTTTATGACCAAACCTTGAAATTAAGGGTTTCACAGACCAACACCCTAAAAAATTTGATAACTTTTGCAAGATAAATGATGAAAAATCCAAACCAACATGAAAATATTCTAAAAGGAAAGCTTCAACTTCTTAGAGTTCAAAGATCATCTTGCAGACCTTATATTCCATACTATATGAAAAAAACCAGTAAATTGCATAGGAAATCAAAAATTTTTATTGATTTTGGGAGAAAGAAACAATTGAATCTTCACACCCTCACCATTATCGAATGCTATGAGCCTAAATAGGCCATTTCCAATAGGTTTAACCACCCCTTGAAAATTTTGAACCCTTGGAAGTTACATTTCAAAAAGTTGTCAACAAAAATGCAAAAGTTGCCGAGCAACTTTTTAGCAATTTTGCGCTTATGACAAGTTTTATTGTAAGAATTTTTGCAAATGGACTTTACTCACTTGTAGGAACCTTATTAATGTTCTAAACACCTAGACATACCTAGAAAACATTAAAATGACCAAAAATCCACTTATTGGACCAATTGATGCCCAAGGCTTATAGTTGTACCATGGGGTCTTGTGTCCATTACAAGGTGGATGGGTCATAGGGAGATCCTTATTACATCATCAAAAGAAAGAGGCTTAGGTGCTCTGCACCATGGTGAAGAGTTGGATCATGGTAGATAGGCACACATGCATGGAGATCATTTGCACACACTAATTAGTAGACTTTGGGAGTTGGGCTTCACTTCAAAAATATATGAAGAACATGCATAGGTATTGGAAACTTCTTAGATTGCTTAACATACCCGTCACCTTTAAAAATAGTTTCTACAAAGAAAATACAAGGCATTTTAGAAGAAATTGCAGTGATCCTTCATAGCACTACCTTCCTAAGTGGCTTATGATGGAGGTTATAATGATTTAGAATATTAGGACTAGTTTCAAGTTGATATCAACCCATTTGTAAAGGCTTGAGACTCATTGGTGTTTCTATAAACCTTGAGTCCTTAAGACCTAAGGGGTATTTAGTATCTAGGGAAATAGGTAGAAATAACTTAAATAAGGATAATTTAGGTCCTAGGGTCCTTAGGATGTTATTTTGAATAAGAAATGTTAAAGCAACAAAAAGTTGCTATGCAACTTTCAAAAGTTGCATACAATATATTTCCTTTGCACATCCTAGCATACTTAACATACTCTTAATTATAGAAATGTTATCTCATTTATACATGTTACAAATATTAAACATAAACAAGGTTGGATGATTCCTATTATAATAAAAGATATAAATATTATGTTTAATTAGTAACCAGAAGCATGAAATTGTCAAATTTGTAATACATTGCCAAGAATGTGCAAACTTAGGCCAAAATGGCACAAGTGAGGTTTAAGGAGTTAAAAGTTATTTAATTTTATTGTCATAGTCAAATTTAATGTATTTGGTTCATCAAAGTCATAGTATGGAGGAGTAATAGGTCATTGAAGGTTAATATACAAAATATACTTAAATGCTGCACAAAAAGATGTAAATTGTAAAATATTGTCAATATAGCCACAAATGGCTAAAGGATGGAATTAGGGAGTAGAATTAAGAAGTTAGTAAAGGTTGTCTTTAAAAATTTTTAGAGTCTTTAGATTAGTTAGAAATTTTGAGTTGTCAATTTGACAACTTTTTTGTCAACTTGACAGCATTTTCATATGTTAAGTTAGTACACTGGTGCAGACAGTTAGAGACAGTTAGGAAGTAGTTACTATCATTTTCTTGATGTGTAGATTCTATTTGTGCAAGAGAAACATGATATTGAAGAGGGAATCCTAAGGGATAAGCACTGATACAAATTTGGAATGGTTTCTAGCAATAAAAATTTAATTCTCTGCATTTCATAGTGTTCACTGTCTTGTGACAATCATTGCAACAAAAAGTTGTATTTTGGATTGAATGTAATTTGTATTATTTAATGTTGTAAGTGAATTTCTTGGGGTCATTAAGACATTTCCTTTGGTGTTATGTTATTTTTATTTCCTTTTATTGATTTAAAGCAAGGGACTATTGTGCCAGTGACTAACATTCTAGGCACAGTTAGCATTTAGATTTGTAGCCAACAACATGGAGTGACCCTCCCACCCTTGTGGAAACTGTAACTTGGTGAGAGGGGGTTCATTAATGTAATAATACATTGAAATGACTTGTTCTATTGTACGAAAATGAAGTAAGGGCCTTGGAGGATCACTATTTATTGATGTTTGCTGTAGAAACTAGTGCTTGTTTTGATACCAGTCGTGGCTGGGAATGATTGAATGATTAGAGGGACTATATAATGGTTGGAATGGTCTATTGGGATGCATTGTAAGGTGTTTTAACCCTTGTTAGAGTTGTGAGTGATTTGATAGGGTAATTTGATGCAGAGATGACACAATGGAAGCAAGAATCAAGCCCAACCCCTACACAACCTTCAATGTGCTCACAAGGATTGAAAAAAAGATTTGGTCTACTTCCTCAAGTGCATACTCCTCCTAAAAACCACTGAAAAGGGTTTCTAGACTCACCTTCCACATTTAAGACTCAAAAAAATATGCACCCAACTCAAGCAAATATGACAACTTCCTTTGAAATGGGCAAAATGAGGATTTTGTTGTTGTAGACTTTTACACCATCAGCAAGGACTTGGGACAACTTAGTCTCAACACAAATAAGGAAAACCAACCATTGGTTGTACTCCCAACAACCCACAACTCAACTTGAAATTTTAAACCTAGTAGCTTATTAGGTCTCCTAAAACTAATTTTTACAAATAACTCTAAAACTCATCAAAGGACTTGGGGAATAAAATGCTGATTCAAGTACCCTTTTCCAAGCTCTAACAAACTCCAAATTTTTAGAGACTAACTCCACTCCAGCATATCCCAAACATCACCAAGTACTCAGGCCTAATTAACCAATTTAGGCTTAGTTTTCAAAACAAATGGTCAAGAATAGGTGCATGAAATCAAATCTCCACTTTCAGGCTATTCTTCAAGCTCAAACGAGGGCACTTTTTTTTGACACGAACTCCTCAAACTCTTTCCATCATTCTATCCACTCTGATCTCTCCAAAACAAGGTCAAATACATGTAGATATTTGACCTAGGGCTTCCTTCCAAAATTCACCAACTTGTCCTCCTACTCCAAAACTAAAAAAATTAGATAATATACAACCCTAATTTGCTCCATACTAGAGAAGAGAGAAATCCACTAGTGGAATCTCAAGTTAGGGGCATTTTATTGTCCAAACCCTCAAAACAAGGGTTTCACAGACCAGCAAGGAACATAATTTGATAACTTTTGCCAAACAAATGATAAATTCTTCAAATCAAAGACAAAACCTTCTAAATAGGTAACTTAAACTTTTTAGTGTAGACGATTGATTCCCCAATAAGTGGATTCTATACAACACGTGAAAAACAGAGAAAAGTGTTGGAACAACATGAATTTTATTAATTTTTGAAAGAAAATAAAACTAAAACATCTATATATCTCCCTCTTTGAATGCTAAAAGCCTATATAGGCTATTTACAACTGATTTAACCAACTCTTGGTCAGTTTTAGTCCTTGGAAGTTTTATTTTGAAAAGTTGTCAAGAAAATTGCAAAAGTTGCTAAGCAACTTTTTTTTGCAATTTTGCAATTTTTGCACTAAGACAAATTTTATTGTAAATATGTTTGCAAATGCGGTCTACAAACTCCTAGGGACCTTGTTAATATTCTAAACACCTAGACATGCCTAGAAAACATAGAAATAACAAAAAATTCACTTCTTGGACCAATTGATGCCCAAGGCTTATAGTTGCACCATGGGGTCTTGTGTCCATTACAAAGGTGGATGGTTATAGGAAGATCATTAAATCTATCCCTAGACCTTATTACATCAAGAAAATAAAGAAAATTAGGTGCTCTACACCATAATTTTTCTAAAACCCTTGATTTTTAGCCCAAGAAATGAGGGTTTGGTGGAAGTGTGCATAGATATGCATGGATGCTTAAACAAACTTGAAAATACTTGTACTTAATACATTTCCTAAGACTATTTTTGGTTTTGGAGTCATGGAAGTAAAGGGATATGGAATTTCCTTCTTTGAGCAAGGGCTAATTAGGCCTAATTGAAGGGTAGGTTGTGAAGGAAGTCTTCACCAGTCTAAAGGTTAGAAATTGAGACTGATATGAATTTAATATCTTTGAAAAGGGTATTAAAAAGTGTGAAAAAATTCTTAGGTTGTTTTAGAATCTTGGGAATGAAATGCTGATTTTGATGTTGGCAAGCTACTAGACGGGCCTAGAAAGCCATAGTTGAAGAATGATGAAAGATGGGTTGATAGCAATGAATGAGGATTTGGAACATGTCAAATGTATTATGTTAAGATGGTCTAAGATGTTAGGATCAAGGGTTGAGGTCAAAATTGAATTTTGGTGTGTTGGAGGCACTAGGTACACTAGGTGGCCTAGGATGGAGTTGGTGAAATGAGAGATTGGAATAAGGAAGTGGGAAGGTGAACTTGATTGGTATGGTTGTGGAAGTGATTTACAAATTTAGAGAACTCTGTTTGACCTTTGAGTAGGACTGATTCCTTGAGTTGATTCCAAATTTCTTATTGAATCGTTGAGTTGAGTTAGCCTACTTAAGGTGATAATGGAGGGCTTTGCATCATAGGCCCTAATGTACCTTTTATTTTTGTGTGTCCACTAGGTGCCCATACACCAAACAACAACAAGAAGCATGAATACCATTTAGAGGCTTCATATCATCACTAACTCAAATCCCAAATAATTTTCAATATTAATCAACAAGAACACTAAAATATTGAACTCAATCATAACAAAAGATAGATTATTATACTTGAACTCATGAAAAACACTAGCTCATTGGTCAAAATGATCACATTAGGCTCCTTCCTCATTTCTTCCATTTGTGATGATGTAAAAAGAGAAAAAATGCATAAAATGTTGTCCTCTTGCATTTTTCTCCACATTTTTTCATTACATCAAAAAAATAAATTAAATATTGGGATACCCATTTCGCTTCTCTATAACATATCAAAATATGAGGTATGGTTGTTTTGGACCAAGTCTCTGCTATTACACTATGGGCCACTTTTTAGGCATAAAAATGAGCAAAATAGGTGTTTTTTCAAGAAAAAAAAGATTTTTATATTTTTTAGAAGGTTATAAACGTTCTTAGGGTCATTAGGTTAAGTTTTAGGCATCTAAGAGTTAAGATGTCAAAAATTGTAAAAAATTGCAAAAGTTGTCAAAACAAAATTGCAAAAATGCTGACAACTTTGCAGGAGTTTGGAAATTGGTGAAGGTTTGAGCATTTGGAAATAAGTTATTTTACTATTTCCAAACCTTTTCCAAGTCATGGAATTGGAATCAAGTGAAAAATGTAAAAGTTTCATTTTTTGTGCAAAGTTGCATCGTTGAAAGTTGTAAAAGTTGCTCAAATTTGCAACATAGTGGAAAAGGGTCATGGGATCAAACTATTTGTTTTGTTAGCTCTAGGTGGGTGGGTAAACCCTATCCCCAACCTCTTCCAATCCTGTTTAGTTCTTAAACATTCTCGGGCATGCTGAACCAAAATGTCCCTAAGGGTCACTAAATGCCATAGGGTAGCGATCTTTGACAGGCTATATCTCGAAGCTTGTATGATATATAGATGCAATTTTAGTTCCTATAGGACCATTTTGTGGAGACCTACAATAACCTCTCTCTCTTTTTGGAGATCATGCTCCATTTTGATTTTGCGATGCCATCTCAGGTGATGCTGAAACTTGTAGTGTTGCCTAGTATAAAGTTGCCAACTGCCAAATCTCTCTCACCTTTCATCATGGTATCAAACTATCTATTCTGTTAGCTCCAAGTAGCTGGGTAAACCCTATCTCCAAACTCATCCTATTTGGTTCAGTGCTTGAACATTCTTGGGCATGCCAAATTGAAATGTTCCTAAAGGTCACTAAATGCCATAGGGCAATGATCTTTGACAGGGCATATCTCGGAGCTCGTGCAAGATATGGATGTGATTGTAGTTCCTATAGGACCATGTTGCAGAGACCTACAATAAATTCTCTCACTTTTTGGAGATCATACTCTGTTTTGATTTTGTGATGCCATCTCAGGTGATGCTAAAACTTGTAGTGTTGGCCAGTACAAAGTTTCCAATTGCCAAATCTCTCTCACCTTTCGTCATGGGATCAAACTATCTATTCCATTAGCTCTGGATGGATGGGTAAACCCTATACCCAACCTTGTCCCATCCCGTTTAGTGCTCGAATATTCTCAGGCACACCGAACCAAAATGTCTCTAAGGGTCACTAAATGCCATAGGGCAGCAATCTTTGACGAGGTATATCTTGAAGCTCGTGTGAGGTATGGATGCGATTCTAGTTCCTATAGGACCATGTTGCAGAGACCTACAATAATCTCTCTTTCTTTTTCGAGATCATACTCTATTTTAATTTTGTGATGCCATCTCAGGTGATGCTAAAACTTGTAGTGTTAGCCAGTACAAAGTTGCCAACTGCCAAATCTCTCTTACCTTTGATCATGGGATTAAACAGTCTATTCTATTAGCTTTGGGTGGCTAGTTAAACCCTATCTCCAACCTCATTCCATCCCATTTAGTGCTTGAACATTCTTAGGCATGCCAAACCAAAACATCTCTAATGGTCACTAAATGCCATAGGGAAGCAAGCTTTGATGGGGCATATCTTGGAGCTCATGCGAGGTATGGCTGTGATTCTAGTTCTTATAGGATCATGTTGTAGAGACCTACAATAACATCTCTTTTTTTTTAGAGATCATACTCCATTTTGATTTTGTGATGCCATCTCAGGTGATCCTGAAACTTGTAGTGTTGGCTAGTACAAAGTTGCCAACTGCCAAATCTCTCTCACCTTTCATCGTGGGATCAAACTATCTATTTTGTTAGCTCTGGGTGGGTGGGTAAACCTTATCCCCAACCTTTTCTTGTCCTGTTCAATGCTTGAATATTCTTAAGCACGCCGAACTAAAATATCCCTAAGGGTCACTAAATGCCATAGGACAATGATCTTTGACAGGGCATATCTTGGAGCTTGTGTGAGGTAAGGATGTGATTCTAGTTCCTATAGGACCATGTTGCGGAGACCTATAGTCACCTCTCTCACTTTTTGCAGATCTTACTCTATTTTTATTTTGTGATGCCATCTCAGGTAATACTAAAATTTGTAGTGTTGGCTAGTACAAAGTTTCCAACAACCAAATCTCTCTCACCTTTCATCCTAGGATCAAACTATCTATTCTGTTAGCTCTGGGTGGCTAGGTAAGCACTAGCCCCAACCTCTTTTTTTCCCATTAAGCACTTGAATGTTCTTGGGCATGCCAAATCGAAATATCCCTAACAAAGATAATGACACATTAAGGGGCTTACAAGAGTTCATAAGTTTCTATTTATCTCCCCCACATTGAAAATATCATGGAGAAAACATGGTGTGATATGTATAAGGATAAGATTATAAAGGGCTCATAACTTTTCCTCCTTGTCATAACTCATGATCTTAAGGGTTTATTAGAGCTAGGCTTAATATGGAACATATTCTATTGTGCCATAGGTTTATAAGATTGTGTCAAAACTATCAAAGGAATGATACACTATTTTGCATCATTATGAGGGTTTACAAAGGAATAACCAATGCATCACTATAGAGACAATGTTAATGATAATCAATGCATAAGGTAAGGGCATTATGAAGGAATGAGATCAAAGGAAAATATTCAAGGCAAAAATAATGAGTGTGATGAACAACTCTATAAACCTTTGTAGTAGTGTAACTATCATCTCTAGAAAAACTCTTAAATATTTATCAAAATGCTAATTTCCATGAAAACAATGACATGGTATTAAACTTAATTTTCATGTTCATATCTAGGGCTTTGTGGTAGGGTTAAAGAAAGTGGAATCATTTCCTATGTAGATGGAATAAGTAAAAGAATGTCAAGTGGCAAAGGATGATCATGAAAATCTTTAAAATCATTCTGACTTTTCTTTCAACTAAGCGCAACAATAGTGCTCAGTCCAAACAGGTGAAAAAGTACATGTGAGAAGCCTATTTAGTAGCTATGTGCAAATGGAATAGAGGTGTCCAATTGAGATCAATGATTGAATAAAGTATAATGAAAAACCTCTTTAAAGCTAGTTTACTACTATATCACATAGATTATAGTCATATGGGAAAAAGCATGGAGAATGGTGTAAGGGCACCAAGGATAAACAAGAAATTCATGAAGCCAATCAAATTATACAAGAAGACTATGAAGACTTGGGAGTCGCCTAATGAAGATCAATGCTCCAAGAAAGACTATTTTTTATAATAGGGGACAAGGGTACTTGGGTATGTCAAACTTTATTTTTAATTATACTTTTATATTTATAGAAAACTTGAATTTATGAGTTGTGACAATGATTTTTCAAATCAAGAATAGTGATAGAGTTTGCAAATGTAATGTATTGTTTTCAATTTTAGATTTGCTATATGTTTGTAATAATAATTTACGATAAATGTTTAGATGCATAACATAGAAGGTAGGCTTTAAACATGAAGAAGAAGATCATAAATCAATATGAAAATGACATATTGCAAATGATAAATTTTTGGCTTTAATACAGGTAAAGTTTATTGCTGATCAATATTGTGTCAAAAATTCAAACTGATTAGGTATTGAATTAAGCTTGATAAACAAATAACAGAGAATGAGAACTTTAAATCTGAACAAGATCATAAATCATATGACGATGACATATTGGAAATGATAAACTTATGCTTAAACAATGATAAAGTTTATTGTTAATCAATATTCTATCAAAGTTTCAAACTAATTAGGTATTAAATTTAGTGTCATACATGAAAATATCTCATTTAGTGTCATACATGAACATATCTAATTTAACTTCATACATGAATAAACATATAATATAAAATGATAACCAATAATGTCATGTACATTAACAAACACATAATATATTATGATAACCAATAATGCCATACATGAACAAACATATCATATATTAACCAATAATGTCATAAGTCTAATAATGTCATGCATCAAATAAATGTCATACATCAAATATAAAATGTCATATATACATCAAATGTGTATCGAATATGTCCATTGACATAAAATCCAATAGATATGTCTTCTGATTCCTATACATGTATGTCTATCAACTATATCTTCTTCCCACGAAGGGAAGGAAACAAATCTCTAGAGGCCTTCGATCATCGGGTGGAGGGAGACGGTGGTGATGAAGGGGTCTTCCTCACATGCTTGCTTGTCCTCTTGGTGATGCTCTTCTCTAACTTGAGCTGATACAAAAAAAGTAGATATGAATCAATAATTATTATACATTGAAATCAAATATATGTATACACAAAATTAATTATTTTCTTACTGCCATCATATAGTCCCTCTATAAGTCCACCTCAAAGGCTCGTGGATGATTAGGTGTGACAAGACCCTACAAAAATTGAATCAATATAATCACTTATAAATAACATTAGAAATTTTGATACCAACTATTATAAACAACAACTTAAACCAAGAAAATTCTTTCATACCTTAGTCAATGGTTGTGAACTAGCCATGGCTGCAATCATTCCATGATCAACAGACTGCCACAGATGAGGAGGAGTCTTCAATGCCAAGAGCTGCATGTCATATTATACATGTTAAATATAACATGAAACATGAAACAAATGTACCTCTATGAAGCTTGTGTCGTGTCTAGGCTTATAGTTTGTAGTGAATGTCGATGGTCCTATAGAGAACTGATGCACATGCATAATTTTTTTTTGTCAATTCTTTATATGATTACATAATAAATATATGTATTCATTTAAATGATTAAATTGATACATACCTTTGGACTCGTTGAGGGGATGAAAAATAGGGCTGAGGGATCACTACTAGGGCCACCAACACTCTGACCCTGAATTTTGAACAATGTCAATACATGCTAATTAATTAGTCATTCACTATACATATGAAATGTGATAAAATTAGTTTATTATAATTGTAATTTACCTGTGTGTCAATGCCAAATGTCTCATTTAGGAACTGATCAGTCACTAGCCCATCATCCACACCATCTTTAACATGACTACCAAATATCCATAAGGATCCGCATGATGTGCACATGTGACTGTGACGTGTAGAAGGCTCCTCCTCAACTAATGGACTCATGCAATGAATGAGGGTTTGCGTCAAAGCTCTAATAGTCCCTAGAGCAGTGGCCTTTACATATTCCTTCACAACTAAAGGAATAGTCATATGCTCACCCCGTGGCTTGACTATAGGTGTCCTAACTACATTAGGGTCATGGCGTACCCCTGATCTCTCAAATGATGACCCCCCACCTCTACCTTGAGAGTCTAATATATCAAAATATTTGGGGATCTCCCCAAGGACAAACTCAAAATACAATTTCTGTAAAAAATACATTGGGATCTCATGATTATTGCAAGGAGAGGCATCAAAAACCATCCACCATCTATCCCAAAAAATATTTCTAATATAATCATGTATGCACCAATGGATGGGGAACCATTTAGTACTCTCTCTAATAGTATCTTGTTCATCGGGTTTTCTAAATAATGCACATATTCTACCTTTTGGTATATCTTTTTTTTTAACATCTTGATATGATAATTTATTTACATATCTTTTTTGTTCATTCCTCTTAACTTGCCAAACATCTAACTGACCACTAATAGAAGAAACATGGGTCTTTATGGATTCGAGGGACGATGCCAATTGAGCTCTCATTGGATTGGTTTGTCCACATTCTTTCAAACAACCAATGAGTCCTTCTAATTCAATTTTTCCTTTTTCTATTTCATTTATTATTTTTTCTTGTGTGCTAGGAGGAGGCCTTGTAATTGGTTTAGGTTGTAGAATTTGTTGTTCTTGTTGTGGAGGGTTTTGATTTAGATCTTCTTGGGGATTTGCTAGTTCATTATTGACATTTCTTGATAAGAAATCAATTGAAACCTAAATAAATAAATAAAATTAAAGAAAAATTGAAAAAAACCTACAAAATAATATTAAAAACATATAAAATAATGTAAAAAAGAAAGTTAGATAACATACGACATGCTCATGATCTCAAAATTTGACGGCAAGTAGGCATATTGGCAAGGTAGGTAGTGAAAAACTTGTATTATTGCAATCTACGTATGCACTATAGCGAGGAGAAGTAGTAGAAAAGAGTTAAAACCCACAACCCATTTATAAAAATTAGGTTTTTTTTTAAAGCACATATGCTCTATGGCTGAAGTTACCCAAGCCATAGAGCATGCATGCTATAGCACATATGCACTATTGAAAATTAGAAAAAATAAAAATGGTGTCACCATTTTGGAACCACAACTTGGTGCACTTACCCATTTATCAAGAGCTGAGCTATACAATTTACATTTTCATAAACCCTAGTTTCATAGAATGACATCTAGTTCAAAGAATGTAGAGGGAAAGAAAGCTTTGAATGTTCAATTAGTGATTAATGAAGTTAAGCCACCCATTTTAAAAATAATTCCTAACATTGCATACAAGCAAGACTCTTCTGGTGCATTGTCAATGATTCCATTGGACGTGTTAATGGTGTAAGATGTAAGGGAATGCTATAACTGTAAAATTGGTAGCATTGGGGATATGGATATTAGGGAGGCATACAAAAAAATCTATGATAATGGTGTAGTGAAGGAAGAATTCAAAATCATAGAGAGAAAGGGATTGAGACAAGCCCTAGATTTTCCAAATGCATTTAAAACTGAGTGGATTAGGATAGTGCTTAGCCGAATACATGAGAGTTCATCATGGTTGGAAAATGGACCTATCAAAATTATTAAGAGGATAATCTATAGGGTTACTAGTTACCCAACCCAAGATTGGCCTAAGACACTAGAAGTGATTGAGAAGAACACTACAACTGTTTGGAACAAAACAAACATGAAAATTGATGCAATTACTAATCCATTGATTGAGTTTGGTTTTAGGGTGATTTCACACAAATTTTACCAATATAGTAGATTAAATAGTGTCCCTTGCATAGCTATGGATATGGGATACAAATTTTCAAGAATGATCATACATATGATCTAGCAAAACTTTAACTACAACAACTAGTTGAGAACCTTGGGGCCATCAGAAAGACACAGAGTGCACAATAAAAATTTGGTTCTATATTAATATGCATACTATTTTATGTGTAAAACACCTTTCAAACATTTGGCAGAGTATCCTAGAAAATCAATAGGTCAGTCAGAGTTCAGATTGGTGAATACATTGATACATTGAGCAGTTAGGAGAGAACTTTGAATTTGTGATGACTAGCTACTTTGAGGATTTTAAATAGTCAATGAAGAAAAGGTTGAGAATACTAGTGTCACTAGTATAGAAACACTATGATGATGCATGTTTTCTCTTGGATGTTGACTACACTTTTATACAAGCTACTACACCAAGGGTGAGATGGTTGAGACCCTTAGGTTATGAAATCAATGTGGATGAAGCTTCTATAGTTATTATTGCATTACTTGCAGAAGAGGTAGATAAAAGTGCAAAGATATTTGGTTATGAAATATCTAAATCCAAAATCATAATGGAACTCAAGACTACCTCTTCCATGAATAAAAAGGAGATGATAGTGAAGAAATTGGAAGCTAAGTTTGGAGAGGGTGCCAAACAAGAGGAAGAAGACATTCAAGCATAAGAACCTCTTGCACTAACTCAAGGAATGGGTGAAGATCAACTAGAAGAGGAGGAGACTGAAGTAGTTGAAGGTTCCAAGGAAGAAGAAGCTAAGGAAGCACCAACACCCACTAATACAAAGAAGAGAAAGGTCAAGGCACAACTAGTGGCAAGGGCTAAGAAAATTGTAAAACCAAGCCAAGCCAAGCTTATTGCACCTACTACAAGAGCTAGTACATGTGCAACTACACAAAAGGCTAAAGAAAAGGCCAAACAAGTAGAGCAAGAAGGTCAATTATAGAAAAGGCCAAGGAGGAAGTATATAACACAAGACAAATCTAATGAAGAGAAAATTGAGTTAGATGACATCAACCAATTTAAGGTGGTGTCTCACAATCCTCTTTCAAACTTAGAAAATTTATATGAAAATGTTAAGAATAATGCAGATTTATTAGGATTTACACATATAGATTTTGAAAATCTTGGTGAAGTAGAGAAGAACCAAGTGGAGGAGGCCATATATACCATGATGGAAAAAATAAGACTACTCCATTAGAGATTGCCAACTCTAAGCCCAAAAGTTTGTATGAGTGAGTTGAGTAGAAATGATACTATTGTTTGAACCTGGAGAGACAAATTAGGGAGACCTTATTGTCACAAGTGATGTAAATGCTAAGGCTATGAAGAAATATGTAGTTAGGTTCAAACCTCAATATAGAGCCTTTAGCATATTACAAAACCACGTTGAGGATGGAGTGAAATGGTCCACAAAAATGTGGAAACTTGCTTATGGGTTGACTATAGTAAAGGAAGGAGAACTAGAACCCATTGAAGTAAAGGATTATGAAAAAGATAACACTATTGATAAAGGAACAACAATGGAAATAGATGACAAGGTAATAGCTGAGCCAGAGCAACATGAAGAACAAAGTGTGCAAGACACACAATTTCCAAGTGTCAATCCTCAACATGTCACAAGTGAGACTATTGAAGTAATAACTATTAAGGATGTTTTTGACCTATCAACTCAGAACATCAATCCCATTACAAAAGGTGACTTGAAGAAGATATTAGACATGTCTACATTGCAAGACAAACTTTGTGAGAATCCTCTTTTGGTTAGTATAGATGAATTGCAAAAAATAGTGGCTAATATTGAAAAGTTAAAGGTGAATCCACAAGAACCACCTTCTATCATACATCAAGTCACTACCATACAACCTTTGGTCAAAGAACCTGAAGCTACATTAGATAAAGTTGATAAAATTGAGAAGATATAGTGGAAACACAAGCCACTATAGAAGAAAAAAGTGGAATAGGATAGGTAATCTTATTTGCACCTACAACACAAGATCGAGGTGCAAGTCAAGTCATTGTAACAGAATAGGGAAAGCCTAAAGAGAGTGAAATAACACCTTAATTGAAGGACCAAACAACTGTCCAAGAACTGATAACCTTACTAACATCTGGCACTCCTTCCACTCAAAATCTTCAGAAGCTGAGCACATATGCAACCCCTTTATAGATCTCAGTGCCAAGCCTGAGTTCATTAAAGGCAAAAGAAGTGATCCAATATGGAGATGTGAGCCTTGATGAAGAAACTATTCTACCTAAGTATGACTATGATACAATAACTATAGAACAAATGGGCATATTACAACAATCCCTAGCAAGGAAAAAGCACCGAGAAATGCTTAGAAGGGAGCACAAGAAGAAGTAAGCATTGTAGGACATCAAAGACATCTTTTTAGATGCATTCAATTTGCCGACTCTAGATGAGACCAAGTGACTAATAAAACAACTGAAAAGTATAGTAGAGAAAGTGAGTAATACTAACCTACACACAAATACCAAATTATTAGAATGGTCAAAAAAGAAGTTTCAAAGAAAAGTCAATGAGAAAATATTAGATGAAATAGCACTAACATAAGTTGCATTGGAAACAAAGGTTGAGGATGTGAAGAAGGTAGTTGAGAATATCTTCGCATTGTACACTAAATTGTGTAATCCAAAATGCTTCATCTAAGAAACTAGAAGTCACATCTTGAGCTTAAAAAGTCAGATAAGTTCATCAAGTGCCAAACTACATATGAATCTAGCTCAGAGTGAGAAGCATTTTAGGACATTGCTTCAAACCCAGAGTCGATTAGTTGCATTGTCAAAAGATGAGGCCAACAAAAGGGCCAAACTAACTAGCATCTAGGCCACTCTAACCCCTCATATGAATATTTTGCACAAGGAGCTAGGCTATTCTAAAACCCAAATGAAGAAAGACCCAAATCTTTCAACCTTAGATGGTCTAGTTCACCTTTTTGCCAAGTTGGATATCTAAATAAAGTCTTTATATGTGGCATGTAAGAACTAGGATGCAGCTCTTAAGATAATTGTAAGAATTTGTCTTAGGGCATATTCACCCAAGATTAAAGAACTCAAACACAAGCACAACTGTAGACCAAAAAGAGTATGATCAATATATCATAGCATGTCCTAATACATCACTATATGTTTAGATGTGTGAACACACTAGGAGTGTCTTTATATAAAGGCCTCTAAGATGCATCTAGAATGTCTCTAGAAGGTGCCAAGAGATAAGCTTGATAGCTAATCACATGTCCTCCATTGTGCACGAATGTATGTGCAACAATGAAATGATAAGAATGGAAAGGTGTCCCACATGCAAAGATGTTGTAGACACCATGTGCATAAATGAGGTGCAAACTCCTATGTTGTCAACATGACAACTCACAAGAGTGCACATACTCCTAGGTGACTAATAAATAAATATTAAATCAATGCATTAATCTAAGTAAAATTAAGTAAGTGTAAATAGTGAATAATTATTTACACCAACACCCCCCTTAAGCTCACAAAAAACTAGGATGAAATGCATAATGGGTCCCAACTACTAGGCCATGTTAGGTACACATGTACATAATAAAAATGCAATATCTCATAAAGCAGAGAAAGAGGGAAAACCTCATGGGAAAATCCCTCCCCCAAAAAGAGAGATAATATGACAAGATGCATGGATGGATGGAGTAATTAAGACCCCCCCATTATGACATACATCAAGTATATACAAGAGAGAAATGGGAGAAGGACAATGTTAGATTAGGTGAAAAACTAATCTCCCAAGAACACCTACATGCATAACCCTGTCACATGGATGAAGCAAAGAACAGAGGCAAGGAAAAATCAAGGAGGCCAAAAAGCCAGATCCATCTTATGGACATGCAAAGAGAAATATCTCATATAATACAATAAGTGAATTTTTAAAATACAAAGAGGTGAATCCTTATAAAGGAATCATGAAACCTGAAAAGGGAAACTAAAGCCTAAAAAAGCTAGGGTTGCACAATATAATTAATAAAATATTAATTATATGCACCTACAAGATAGCTTAAGAAAACTAGAGTAATAGGAAACTTAATTAATTAAATCAAAGTGATTTAATTAATAAGTTAGAACAAATAATTACTCTAACACGCCCCCTTAAGCGAAGCTTGGGAGGAAGCTAATCTAGCAAAGCTATGAAAGAGAATTGGGTCCCGGCAAGAAGGCCAGATCAGGTACCCAATCACAAAAAAATCTCTATAAAGAGGAGAAATAGAGAAAACCACATGGGAAAAACCCTACTCCAAAAAGAGATAGAAAAGAATGTTCCAGACGAAGGAACAAAGAGATCAGAAGAGAATCATTGAAGCATGAAGAACCGCACAACTCTGTCAAAATGCTGATCTGTAGAACCTCCATGGAAATAGAAGGCATGAACCATCAACCAAAGGAACTTCCATGGAAATAGAAGGCACAAACCATCAACCAAAGAAGAATAGAACAAGAATATAACCCCCCCTTAAGGCAGGTGAGCTGATAGGCAACTAAAAAGATGGGCCAAAAATCTCCTACAACACAGGAGCCAAACACATCGAGAGTGAGGCACAAACACAAATAAAGGCTTGTGTCATTGACATTGCATGAGGAATTAGAGAAAGAGGGCCTATAAGTGGCAAACAACTATCCCCCCCATGGCACTTTATAAAATAGTGCGAGTACAACGAATCACAATGATGAAAAAGATCCCGAAATGCAAGAGTGGCACTTTATCTTAGTGTGTTGCATAAAAATGCTTACAATGAATATCAAAAATGATCAAAAAAGACATAAGGCTCAAACAACAGAAGGTAGAGCCCAAAACGAAGCAACTGAAGCAACAAAATCGATCCCCGGACCTGAAACAAACAAGATATCCACCAGAATGCTAAAAAGCAAAAGATTGAATAGGATGTGCCTGGAATAGAATCTAGAACAAAAACTAGCATCAATAGAAAGAGCACAGAAAGAGCTTTCCAGCGATATAAAGAAGTCCAAAATTGGAGATCGGAAGCTCAAGATACGCCTCCCGGAGTGCAAAATAGAACATCCAGCTTTGACTACCATAATAGGCAACCAAACTGCATCAAAACCCAAAAACACCTATACCAGCATCTCTGTCTCGGAACTAGCTTTTCGGAGCTTTTTTCAGATTGAAAAAATATGTCCGTATGCTCAAGTTACAGAGAAAAAACCTCCAGGGCCTTTGAAAATGCAAAAAATTATTTTTTTTTAATAAAAAAACAAAAAACTCCAAAAAATTCCTCCACCGCCGGTGGAGCCGTGGCCGGGCAGCGGGAGGGAGGAGAGCCACCGCGGGGCAGAGCTGCGGTGGTGGCCGCTGCGGGCCGCTAGCAGACCGCCAGCGGTAACCGCTAGCGGTGGCCGTCAGCGGTGACCGCTAGTGGCTCCGCTGCGGTTAATTAACCGCCGGCGGCTAAGACAGCCGAAATAAGACTTTTTTGCAATTTTTTTATTTTTTCCTCGTACTACGTGTAGGGGGTCGTACAGCCCTGTCGGACAAAAAAAAATTTGCCTCCCAGACCAACGGTGTCCAAAATGGACAAATTTTATATGGATTCTAACTGCAAATGGCCTTCCGGATCCAATGGAAGTGTCTGTTTGAGCCCAAAGTGCCCCAAAAATTTTTTTTTAAAAAAGTTGTCCGTATGGCCTCCCACTACTCTGAAAAACATAGCTTCTAAAATGCTTCAACAAACCACGAACAGCGAGCAACAAGCTAGCTCTGATACCATGTTAGATTAGGTGAAAAACTAATCTCCCAAGAACACCTGCATGCATAACCCTGTCACATGGATGAAGCAAAGAACAGAGGCAAGGAAAAATCAAGGAGACCACAAAGCCAGATCCATCTTATGGACATGAAAAGAGCAATATCTCATATAATCCAATAAGTGAATTTTTAAAATACAAAGAGGTGAATCCTTATAAAGGAATCACGAAACCTGAAAAGGGAAACTAAAGCCTAAAAAAGCTAGGGTTGCACAATATAATTAATAAAATATTAATTATATGCACCTACAAGATAGCTTAAGAAAACTAGAGTAATAGGAAACTTAATTAATTAAATCAAAGTGATTTAATTAATAAGTTAGAACAAATAATTACTCTAACAGACAATACCACCTAAGAGGAAAAAGTTCCCCCCATAAAGGAGAAGAAGAAGGAGAAAGGTAGCCCCTCCTGCTAAATGTAAGGTGTTGAACAATGAGAAATGCTCTAATGTAGAAGTTGATCCATGAATGTTGAATAATGTTCCTCCCCTTTGGAAGAAAAAATGGCAGAGGTACTAGTGAGATGCTTCCCCTAGGTGTGGAAAGAATCTCAATGATGAAAGGTGTCTATGAAACCTTTTCAAGTGTCCCTGTGTTGATGTTGGTGGTCACCCCTTCCAATAGTGCTGAAAATAATGAATGTAGATTTGGCAAGGATGTCTATAGAGCCTATTTCAAAGAACCAATAGTCTCCTTAAATGATAGAGAGACCTCCTACAACTATTGTACATAAGGATCTACAATCACATCAACCTGTAAAGATTGATCATGTGGAGAATGGATGAGCCCTTGCAAAAACTATAGAAGGATCATCCTCATCAAAGAAAAGTGATATATCATCAAAGAAGTCTCCTGAATCAGCTATGTGTGACTCCACAAACAAACCTGAAATGTTAGTCAAGAAGTTATCACCCAAAGCTGGAACTGGAATGCAAAGTGTACCCTACTATGTTAAAGTACATGAATTGATCACTGTGGAAATGGATGAAGTATTAGCCTCAACAAAGAAAAGACAAATCTCATTGATGATGTCTCCCACATCTTCAATGTGAGACTCCACAAATAGACCTACAATGTCAGGAAGGAAGTCATCACATGAAGGTAAAGTAGGAATACATGAAGGTTCCTACTGCATTGAATCGAAAGCATCAGTGGTTGAAATAGGATCAGTAGGAGCAACAAGAGCATCTAAAGGTGTTATCTCATCTTGAGAGGATGTAGCTGCAACTGGAGGTAAAAGATCTTTGAGAACGGAGGAATGTGTCGATCTCCATACATCTCCCAAAGATAAATCCAAAAAACATATGGATCCGATTACTTAATGTCAATAAGTGAATCCGACATCTCCATATCCACATATAGAAAGAGAGTACTACTAATGATGGAAAAACTATCAACATCATATGTAAGTCCTCTCACATATGGTAGTGCATTTTGCTAATTGAGATATTTGATAGCCAATTGACTCCATTCCTAATAGTTGTCTAGTGTCAAGATAATTAAATCTTCCTCTTCCATGATGTACTAACCAATGTAACCCCCAAAGATAAAAAATAAATCAAAAAACCCCCCTAAATGAAAGATTTAGTGCTTTAGGTGGTGCATGTACAATAGGCCACTTGTCAAAATGTATAAAGTGGACTTCTAATTTTGTTGGTTACAACTACCTTTTGACTCCTAACTCTAGAACTAAGCACTGTAGCTCAGATATACAACAATTCTAAAAATTAATCAAAGCAATATAACGTAGAAAAGGCCCTAGTTCAGAAAGCAAGATTTCTATCCACACAACCCTAGAATCTAACTATAGATCTAGAAAGTAGACAAAAAATAATGCACTTTCAAGAAAAATAGAACCTAAAAATTTGTCTAGATGAGCCCGTATGGAGTAGTTTAAAGTTGCAAAATGTAGGATTGAATAGGTACAGTCACCAAAAAATGCAATTTCTAACATTTCCTTTCACCAAAATTAGAAAAGAACACCACCACTAAAAAGTTCAAGAAATTCTACCCAAAATATAAAAAAATCACACCTGATTTGGAGTCTAGATGACTGAATTATGGCCTTTCAAAGTTAGCCTACCAAATCAAAATTGAAACTAGAGAGGGGTTTGGGCAGAAAAATAAGAGCTTAAATTTGATGGTCAAATGATCATTGCTATAGTTAAAAAATGCCTAAGAATGATGGTCAAATAGCTGTCAAATTTAATCCCATGAAATGATGATGTCAGTAGAAAAAAGGTCACCTAGGTGATGTGGCAGATGATGTCAGCATACAACTGGTTGAATGGGTAGGTCTGTACTGTACGAAATATACAGAAAGGTATAGCAAGAGAGCTCATGGCTAGTACAACTTTGGCATATCAACTAAGGTGGTAGTCTTCCCACTCTAGTAGAGGAGCTGGCGTGTCAGGCATGGGTTGGAACATGTGTTTGACTAATTTGTTGATGCATGGCCTTTAGGTAAGGGGCCCACATGTCAAATGGGTGTGGAGTAGGTCCTCATGGTGGATGTTGTAGCTATAGCTTTTCCACATTGATAGCAAAAAATTAAGTATGAAATGGGCAAAAAAGTATCTTCGATGTTAGAGAATTTTTACGGGCCGGTATGAAAATCAAATGCTGGCAAGGAGCTTGCATGCTAGGAAATCTTCATAGTAGTCAATGAACTGAATGCAAGCCAAAATCCATGTGAACATTGTGGTAGGTTGCAGATCAAAAGGAAAGGGGTGACCATGAAAGCCATGACCAGAAGAGGCTAAAATATCTAGTGTGGGTTTTATCCCACATGCATTATGGGATAGACTCCCTAGGGTTTTAAAAGCCTTTTGCCATGAATTATAAACAAAGAACTGTAGCTGGGAGCTGTGGGATGGGTTGGTCCATAGATCAATACTGCTAGAACTTGTAGAGGTCTATCATGTCGATAGTTTCCCACCAAATTATAAAGATCTGCTCAATTAGAATATACTCTGTGAACAAATGGAATATTCCACACAATGTGAAGGGTCGAGGTGTCAATACCCAGTGCCTGTAAAAAAAAAATTCTCTATAGGGCTGCTTGCCCAAAAAAATTTCAAAAATCTACAGGAAAATAACAAATACTAATATGAATCAAATGAAATTGTAGATCTGAAAGATGATCATACCTGAACTTGCAAATCAGGGCCTTCAAGTGCAGATTTGTAAAATTTTTTTGCCTCACGATTGACTTTGGCCTAGGGTAGGCAAATTTATAGCCGATATTCACCAAATCAACATTCCAAATGTAATGGGAAGGTCAGATCTAGCTGTAGATGCTCCCAATAACTATGATGCTCTAAATTTGGGTTGAGTGCTGAAGTAAGAAGATGGTCTCGAATGACTATGTGAAGAGAGATTCTCCTAGAGCTCTAATACCATGTAAGAATTTGTCTTAAGGCGTATTCACCCAAGATCAAAGAACTCAAACACAAGCACAACTGTAGACCAAAAAGAGTATGGTCAATATATCATAGTATGTCCTGATACATCACTATGTCCAAATGAGTGTACACACTAGAAGTGCCTATATATAAAGGCCTCTAAGATGCATCTAGAATGTCTCTAAGAGGTGCCAGGAGATAAGCTTGAAAACCAAGCACATGTCCTCCATTTTTCATAAATGTACGTGCAACAATGAGATGATAATCATGACAAGGTGTCCCACATGTAGAGATGTTGTAGACACCATGTGCTCAAATAATGTGCTAAACATATAACTTCTAGGTAATCATATATGGTGTTATATGTGTGTGAATGCTTATATGTTTACATGATTTAGATGTACATGTTTTACATGTTATTTTAATTTACTCATTGAATGTATGAGATGGATGTGTGATGAAAGTGTTATGGGTCAAAGTTTAAACTATCGATTCACCACCGCCCCCCCCCCCCCCCCCAAAAGTTTACCTTTCCTATTGTAATTCCATTAGTTTCTCTCTAGTTGCTTCAAGACAACACCACAATGAATATGAACTTCTATCCTTAGCAAAAAAAATACTTGTACGACAAGGTGTACAAAATGAGCTATTTGAACAAAGCTTTAAAAAATGATATTGTAGGGAATTCATCACAAGAAGAAATTAAAAAAATGGGAGTGTGGAAGGGTAGAATAAAATATTGGAAAAAATTTAAGTCATAGTAGATAGGAAGTCGGGTGTGAATATATGATATCTGCCTTCTACACATAGGACTCAAATAAGGAAAGTGGCCATGACTTCTTGGCTCTTGCAAACTTAAGGATTATTTATCAATTAATTTACCAAGTGTTAAATCAGTTACATTCAAAAGAAAAGAGAAATAAAAAGATGGAAGAAAAAGTTGGAAAAATTATAATTCAATTTATTGTTATAATATATATTTACATATGTTCATATAAATATATCAATGGGGTGACATCATTTTATTAAGTTATTATAATATAATAGTGCTATTCTATTTTTATATTTGTATGTATGTATATACATATATATTATAATAATAGAATGAAAGATCATTTAAAATGCTTTGACGTACATTTTATATTTTATTAGATTATTTATTAAATAGCTCATGTGAGTCCCAATAATGTATCCTGTGTTCAAGTCGTCGGGTCCTTACCAAAGAAGTTTAAGGTCATACCTACCAATCTTGATGAGTGATCTAAGTGAGCATCCCATTTTGATGATCCCATTTAGCAATGATTCCTCCCCTTCATCTTCTCCCACAATCACCCATGAAAACACTTCTGCCATAATAAAAATTCTATAATAATTTCATATAAACATTTAAAAGACTTTAAATTATTAAACCTAATTTCAAAATCAAGCATCTGCTAAAATCATATAGAAAATAATGATTAACAACCATCTTCATTAACAATTAATACAATGGATATAAATAACTACCTACTTCACATGATCATGAAAGAAAAATTTGTTTAATCCAATGGCTATGAGCAATTTTAAAACTAGGTCGAAATTTCGGATGTAACACTTTACCCTTTTTCTTAAGCTCATGGGCTATTGGTTGCCATGGTAGCTCTATTGTTGTGATAGTAGAGTACTACCACACTAGTGCCTTTGCGGTCATGGAAATAGGCCTACCATATGGCCCCCTAAAAGCCACCAGCAACCTTTTCACTATTGTGGTAGAGGGTGAAATGGGAGGTTAAGGGTGTGGTGGCCCTGCCCCCATTTAATTTTATTGATTATTTAAAAAAAATATTTTTTCTTAAAAAAATAAAATAACCCTCCTAATTATATATATATATATATATATATATATATAAACATTGCAAATTTAGTTTGCTAGGGAAACCTAGATAAACTAGTCAATAATTTTCATTCTAACTTTGGATTTCATTTCAAACTTATTCCTAATGAAAATAACAACTATTCAATTTATAGAACGAGAGTTTCCTAATCTTACAATCCTCATATATAAATAGAATTTGATATTAATATCAATAAATTCACAATGAAACATTGAAAGATTCATCACAAATGAAATTTAGAAAACAGATTAACAAACATGATGTAGATAGAAATTTCAAAGAACATAATTCATTGTGCGAATAAAACACAAGACTCTACCTGAATCTGATGCTAATACAAAACCACCCAAAGATTGTGAGAGAATTATCTTTTTCTCTTAAAACCTTCTCTCTAAAAATCTCTTCTCCAAAATTCCCAATCCCTATGAAATGAACTTTCAATCTTTGATATGGAGTTTTTGTTAGAAACAATAGTCCACCAAGATAACTAGGTGGGGGGGGTGAATCAGTTATCCAATAATTAAAACCCTTATCTTCTTTAAATAGACTTAACCATTCAACCAAAGTAAATAGAAACCATACAAAGATACACATAAATAATTACACTAGATATGTTGACTAGGGAAACCCTTGATCAGAGGGAAAACCACGGTGGGAATGATGCCCACAAGATAATGTACTAATATGAATATTCCTTATTAGAGGATGGACCTTGTTAGGAGTCTATTACAACATTTAGTACAATGAGTCCATGTTAGGAGACTTTGAATCCATGTTAGGAGATTCCAATCCTATTAGGAGTTGTGGTACAATGTATGCAAGAAGAGCCCACTACCCAAACATGCAATTTCAACTACAAGAAGAGCTCACTACTCAAACAAATAGTTTACTATTATCTTCTTATTTCCCTAGTCTTTCCTCTATCTTTTCATCTAGACCAATCACTATTAGACCTTGTAGACCAGATCATGAACCTTAGATCCAAATACCAAATCTTGGATCACTTAGCAAGACCTTGGCAATGAAGCTTCCTTCACTTCCACACTGCTCCATTCAACTTCACATTTTGCATCCTCTACTTCTTTCCAAACATTCATAATCATATATATCCATACTATGATAAAGGAAAATATCCTTCCTTTATACCAAGTCCATAAAAAATTTCCTTGAGTCAATTGTTAGTCCTTCTCAATTAATTATTATAGGACCACATTAAGAACGCGTTACACTTGGAGATAACACAAATCTTCCACCTTGCACCTTGAATAATTTTTTGTATGCACAATATTATGACAAGCAAGCTTAGCCACATCATCCTTAACATGTCTTCTCCATGTCATAAACCTCAATTTTCAAGATATCAACTCTACTAAGATATATAACAAGTTTACTAGAATATGCCTCTATAAACTCTATCTTAGAATAAATATCACCAAAACTTACATAATTTCTTCTAGATTTATCCTTTCTTCTTTTGATGTTAACTGCATATGATAGATACTTAAATGTATCTCCCATAACCTCAGGTGGTTATCATGTTCAACTAACCATCCATATCAACTTGATCTTTTTGTTGTTCTTCTATCAGATACCATAGAAGACATCAAATATGCTATGTTGACATCAATGAAAAACTCAATCATGAATGTAACATATCATCATCAGACCAATCTTCCACCAATCTCTCCAATCTTCCAACAATATCTCCCTTTGGCATTGATGGAAACATAGATGAAAAACATCTTGTTCCAAGAATACCAACAAAAGACTATCCATCTTCAAATACTCTTCATCAATTATACTCCCCCATTGATATATTTCAATGTGCTCTAGGCCAACTTTTATTCCTCATACTATACTTATGCTAACCATCTTTCTCAACATACTACCAAACTTCTCTTCTTAGCATAATATTTTCTTATGATACTTCTCCCTTTTTAGCATAGTTTTTTTCATGTTAAACTTCTCCCCCATTGACAAATGTCGAAGGTTTCTGCAACCAATATCTCTGCGTCAAGATTTGCAACAACTGATACTTATTCAGCTTGAGTTTCAAAAGACACTATTCACAACAATATTAACAAGATTCCTACATGACTTTGTCCATTATAGATACTCCCCCATATAGGAAGCATCAACATCCAGTCTAGACAAACAATGGTGCTTAGTTACCCTAGATTGATGCATTCTTGCATCTTCTTACTCTCATGTAGGAATGGGCATAACCCCAATCATACTTTGCAAATACTCAAAAGTCTCTTTGGGAAGAGGCTTAGTGAATATATTTTCAATCTACTCTTTTGTGCTTACATACTCTAATTTGATTTCTTTTTCTACAACTTTTTCTCTCAACATATGATACTTAATAGAGATGTGCTTAGTCTTTGAATGCAACACTAGATTTTTAGACATATTTACCATCTTTGTGTTGTCACAATGTATAACAACAAGTTCACTAATTTCTATCCTTATATCCTTTAGCATCTGCTTCATCCAAATAACTTGATTGCAATTATTTGCTGCTGCAACATACTCTGCTTCTACTGTACTTTGAGATATACAATCCTACTTCTTTCTTAACCAAGAAACCAATCTTCCTCCAAGAAAGAAGGGCCCTCCACTAGTGCTCTTTCTATCATCCATACTGCCTACCCAATCTACATTAGTATAAGCACTTAGAGTAAAATCAATAGATCTATTATACCATAATCCGAATTTTGAAGTTTCTTTCAGATATCTAAATATCATTTTTATTGCTACATAGTTTGTTTCTATCAAATCAGCTTGGAATCTTGCAACAATTCCAACTACATTTGCTATATCCAGCCTTGTGTGAGTTAGATATTACAAACCTCTAATCATAGATCTATACTTCTTCTGCTCAACAATAGGTGTCTCATCCTTTTTAGATAACTTATGTCTAGTTACCATAGGTGTTCTAATAGGTTTACATGTTTCCAAACCAAATCTTCTTAGTAAATCCTTTAAGTACTTAGTCTGAGAAATAAAGATTCCTTCTTTATTCTGTATTATCTTCAATTCTAGGAAATATTTCATTTCTACCACTATACTCATTTCAAATTCTTTCTTCATTTCTTCTGCAACTTTTTTTCTTTTTCAATCATTACCTCCAAATATAATGGCATCAACAAATATTACCAAAATCATCAAACCATCATTAGTTTCTTTCCAATATAGATTGCTATCTGCCATACCTTTTCTATATCTAAGCTTTGTAAAATGCTTGTCTAACCTTCCATACTAGGTTCTAGGTGCTTGTTTTAATCCATACAATGCTTTCCTTGGTTTTCATACAATATCCTTGTCATCTATCAAAGGATATCCTTTAGGCTACTCAATATATACCTCTTTGTCAAGTTCTCCATTTATAAATGATGTACTTTTAATTTCTTCTATGCTACATAAGCAAAAAATAGTCTTACTACTTCTATTCTAGCCACTAGAGAATAAGTCTCCTTTTAGTCTATTCCTTCTTTCTATGAGTAACCTTTGCATACAATCTTGCTTTGTTTCTTTCAACTTCTCCTTTTTCATTCATCTTGTTCTTGAATACCCATTTGATTCCTATCACATTTTTGTCTGTTGGTCTAGGGACCAATTCCCATGTTCCATTCTATTTTATTTGATCTGATTCCTCTTTTATAGCTTGTTTCCAATAGTCATCTTTATATGCTTCATCTACATTCTTAGGTTTAATTTGAGATATCAAGCATAGTTCTTAATTCACTTTGCTTCTTGTCATCACACCTTTGTCTTTTCTTTTGATGGTCTATTTGGATGGGTGATTCTTTATCATGTTCTTTCCTGAAGTAGGAGTTGCTATCTCAACTCTTGGTTCTACTAAAGGTTCTAGGATTTGTCCCTAACTTGGCTCTCCTTCATTCTACAAATCATTATTAGTCTCAAGAAATATCTTATCATTCCTTGGCTTAGTAACAACATCATCATCTGAATTATTATCAACTATTCTCTTTTGTATTATAAAATTCTCATCAATTCTCATATTTACACTTTCCATAATAGTCACCAAAGCTTTTTCTTCTAATATGTGCTTTTCATTAACCAATATGGACTCATTAGCATAGCCTTTCAAGGATCTTTCCATACTTTCTCTAAATTCCTAAACTTTGTTAGAAAATAGACTCTTTCTATCTTTCCTCAATCTCTTAGGATATTTACTTGAAAAATGACCAAACTCTTTACATGTCCAACAAACAAAAAATTTCATACCTTTAGGTTCTCTCTTTGTAAGCATTTCAATACCTTCCTTTATCTTTATATCATCTTCCTATTCTAGATCTATCTTCACTTGTGCTACTATTCCTTTGTAAACAACGAAAGGATTCTGAATTTGTAAACTCAATACTTTGCTCTTTACACAAATCTGATAACTCACCAAGAATTTCCATAACTTGTGTGTTGACATTTCTTTAGTCAGATGTAGAACTATTTTTCCTAAACTTTTTTGCCATAGATCTCCTAAAGCTATTAAACTTTTTCTTCAAGGACCTGATGCTCTGATACTAATTGTTAGAAACATTAGTCCACCAAGATAACTAAGAGGGTGGGGGGGGTGTGGGTGGGTGTGAATTAGTTATCCAACAATTAAAACCTTTATCTTCTTTAAATAGACTTAACCATTCAAACAAAGTAAATAGAAACCATACAAAGATGCACATAAACAATTACACTAGATATGTTGACTAGGGAAAACCTTGATCATAGGAAAAACCCTAGTGGAAATGATGCCCACAAGATAATGTAATAATATGAATATTCCTTGTTAGAGGATGGACCCTATTAGGAGTCTATTACAAAATTTAGTACAATGAGTCCCTAATAGGAGATTCCAACCCTGTTAAGAGTTGTGTTACAATGTATGCAAGAAGAGTGCACTACCCAAACATACAATTTCAACTACAAGAACTCACTACTCAAACAAATAGTTTACTACTATTTTATTATTTCCCTGTTCTTTCCTCTATCCTATCAACTGGACCAATCATTTTCAAACCTTGTAGACTAGTTCATGAACCTCTAATCCAAATACTAAACCTTGGATCACTTAGAAAAACCTTAGCAATGAAGTTTCCTTCACTTTTACACTACTCTACTCAACTTTGCATTCTACGTTCTTTGTTGCTTTCCAAACATTCATAATTTGCATATATCCATACCATGATAAAGAAAAATATCCCTCCTTTATACCAAGTCCATAAAACAAATCCTTGGGTTGGCTATTGGTCTTTCTCAATTAATTATTATAGGAGCAAATTAAGAACACATTACACTTAGCGATAACACAAATCTTCTGCCTTGCAACTTGAACAACTTTCCATATAAGCAATATTATGACAAGCAAGCTTAGCCATGTTATCCTTAACATGTCTTCTCCATGTCTTCAACCTCAGTCATCTAGATATCAGTTCTACTGAGAGATATAACAAGTTTACCAGAACATGCCTCTGTAAACTCTATCTCAGAATAGATATCACCAAAACTTACATAACTTCTTCTAGACTTATCCTTTCTACTTCCAACATTAATTGCATATGCTAGATACTTAGATCTATCTCCCATAACCTCAAGTGGTTATCATGCTTAACTAATCGTCTGTATCAACTTGATCTTTCCACTATTCTTCTATCAAATACCACAGAAGACATCAAAGATGCTATGTTGACAACAATGATAAACTTAATCATGAATATAACATATCATCATCAAACCAATCTTCCAATAGTTCTACCCTTAATTCAGGGCATTGATTGTGTGATCACATAGGGGAACTTGTTGATCACAATCTTTTAACTCTTTATTTACTTTATTGAACATTCATGCACACTTTTTACAAATTTAAAATATCTTTAATAAATAAATTTCTATTTCTTTCTTTAATTAATTTTTGAAGCATTTTTTGATAAAATATTTATTAACTTAAATAATAATAATATTTAGCATTTATTTAAAAATGATCTCCTATATATATATATATATCGGTAAGAGGCCGAAGCAAAGATTAACTATTATGTTAATTATTATTAATTGTTAAGCATGAGTAGATTCAAACTCAAGACCTCTTCGATAAGAGGCTCACAATTTACCATTGTGTTGTAGGCTCTTGCCTGATCTCCTAAATATATTATTATTAAATTAAATAAATATTATTACGCTCTCAAATTAGACTATAATTTTTCTTTTAAATCTGATTCTTTTTATTTAATTTATTTTCTATTTAATTAAATATAATTAAATTTTTAAAATTATCTTAATAATTTTCCATTAAATTAATCTTTTAATTTGACTTAACTAACAAAAAAATCACCAAAGACCTACAAAATGAAATATAAAAACCCATCATAAAATACTAGATACAAGATCAAACTCAAGGGTTATAATCATGGATTTATGTCATAGGATAAATTTAGAAGGGTAATTGTCTTAGATACTTGTCTTACTTTCTAGGACAATTGGTTTTAAGCTTAGGATTTGGACTAAATAATTTATCTCCCTCTCTTATCATTGAGATGTTGTGATAGGGTATACTCATCCTAGCAATTCAGGGAAGTCAATACCCTATATTTACAATCTACATAAAATTCATACATGTACAAACACATATACTCTAAACTAAATAGACAATGGAAGGAAATCGTGCATCATGTAGATCTCAACTAGTAGATGACTACGACTCCCTTCCTTAACCACATCAAAAACGTCATACATAAAGAAAACATACATGCACACCATACACATGCAAGAATGGGGTAGTATCCATAGAAAATACATATAAATTATCCATCTACCTAACATCATTACATAATTGAAATCACTATAAATTATCATCATCAAAGTATAATCATGCATACATGAAGTAAATAGTATCAAAGTAGTCTAATCATATAATCAAATGAGTATGAAAACAATATCCAATAAACTAGAAAATAGTGCTACTAATCATCAAGCATAAACATAAACTGGCCTAAAAGAGTTTGACAATAATAACTAAAAGGTACTAGGGGCAGACACTACATCCACCCCCCTAGACTTAGGCTTACTCTTGAAAACTTACAAGAAAGATAAAACTAAAGAATCTCATTGTGCAAGTCCCATTGGATGCTTTCCTCCTATAGGAGGATATGACTCTACTAAGAATACTCTTTGTGACCTACACATGTCTCCAACCATAGGTTCTAAAGCTATAGGTCTTTGATATGAGAATTGTGATTTCCATTAAGGGTAATGGAATGACTTGTGTGCACATTATCCACATAAGAAACACTCTCTATCAAAACTCCTCTACACTCTAGGTGCACTAGACTACTAAACACTACCCACACTAGGATAAGAAGAAATATTTTGAGATGGATGGTCATACTAGTTGCACTTATTGTGCTGAGATTACTGAGGGTCCCTAGCATGTGATCCAACACCACCACTCTAAGTTGAAGGGTAAGATACTCCCTACTATTGATTACCTCTAGAAGGAGGTTTCCTACTACCACCTACTCCTAGATTACCCTTGGACCCTGATATTGTAGGTGCTCCCACAAAGCACCCTATCCTGGGTTAACACTCTGCTCTACAAGTATTGCTTGATGTACCACATCTTTGAGGGTTTTGGGTTCAAATACCTTAACACCCCCAACAAAATGGTTGTTCAAGCCTCTGATGAAATGCTAATCCAACTATGTTGGTTTATCACTAATTCTTTCATAGGTTATGAGCTCATAGAATTTATGCTCATACTCTACCATGACCATAGTGAACTGTCTCAAGTTGTAGAATTCATCTACTCTCTATTGGTTCCATTCCTTTGGTAGGAATCACTTGTAGAAGTTTTTTAGGAATAACTCCCATGTGACATTGTTCATATTTATGCATAGTTTCCTCTCTTCAATAGTCCACCATGTGGTTGCAAAGAGTTCCAAGTTGGTAATAACAAACCTCTCTTTGACATTAGTGTCAATGACCTGAATAGCAAAAACCCTATCAAGAGCAATAAGCCACCACTTGGCTACATAACCTGAACCCAACCCATTAAAAGGTTTGACCTTGGACCTTTGAAGGTCCTTCATCTAAGTAGCTACAATTGATCTCTACCAGTCCCTCCAAGGGCTCCTATACCTAGGTCTATGTTCATTCCCTACCTATTGTGATCCATCTCGACCAACACCCTGAAGAGGAGGTAGATGATCCATGATGGTTTTCATCATTTTCCTTGGGTCAACCTCCTCTGAGTCAGACTGCTGCTCTCTATGGCTCTCTTCTCGATGTTCGCCAACTTGCTCTTCCTTATCCTCTTCTTGATTAAGGCCTTCATGGATAGACTCATGTACACTAATGTTTCTACCTCATCCATAGCCTTTACCATGACCTAGGCTGCGACTTGTAACTAAAGATCTCGTCCCAAATACCACCCTACAATAATATCCAAGATACAAGATGCTATAATAACCATAAAACATACAACTATAAGACATAGATAAAAGACACATGTTTAGAAAATAGTATAAGTTCAATTTTTTGTTTTGCCTAATTCAGGTTTAAGTATATTTTTAGTTTAGAAGTTTAAGTGTTCAAGTTTGGAAATATACAATAATAATTTAAGTTCTATTTCAATTCAACTAGTTCAAGTTTTTAGTTTTATATATATATATATATATATATATATATATATATATATATATATATATATATATATATATATATATATATATATATATATATATATGTATATATATATGTATATATGTATATATATGTATATATATGTATACATATATATATATATATATATATGTATACATATATATACATATATATGTATATATATATATATGTATACATATATATACATAGATATATACATATATATACATATATATATATATATATATATGTATATATATATATATATGTATACATATATATATATATACATATATATGTATATATATGTATACATATATATATACATATGTATATATATATATGTATATATATGTATATATATTTCAAACTAAAAACTTGAACTAGTTTCATTTCAAGTTTTAACTTGTTCAAGTTTTCAGTTTGCAATAGATATACATAATAGTTTAAATTTTGTTTTAGTTCAACTAGTTAATAACTAGTGGTGCTCCAACATGCCCAGAGCTCCCAATGTAGAACTTGAGCTCTGATACTAGATGTAACACCTCACTAAGGGATCCAAAAGAACTAGCCTAAATTTTTACTACTTTTGCCCAAACATTTTTTGAAAGAAAACATATAATAACAATGATAAAATAGCAGAATCAATTTCATACAATCATACATAAGAAAACATAACAAATTAAATTCCTTAGGGATCCCAAGATGTTGAATCACATATAAATTTAAATAACACTAAGTCTAGTAAATAACACATCCACATGAAAGAATAACTACAAGTCTAGTCCATTTTTATAATATACATTCGTTCAAAATGCCACTTGGAAATAAATTTGGAATGCACAATCATCCACTATACATGTCACAGGGTATGGAAGGCTGAAATATTATACATTTACAAAATAGATTACATCATCCCTTTTGGGTCCATGAAACAAGATACAATACAATAAGTAAAATCATCCATCAAATAGATATAATCATCCATCATAATACACAAAGATAGAATATAAGAAAATGTAAAACAAGGAAGTCTAGCCATGACATCGATAGATAGATCTCAATGGTAAAAGGAAAAGGCACTACCACCCAACCTCGTGGTAACCCAAAAAGGTCCACTTCCACCCTACTAAGGAGATAGTCTCAAGTCCCAAATAAGATATCAATCCCAATATCAACAGTAATATCTACATTAAGGAAAACCCTAAAAGTAATCTAACTAAAAGGTTCCAAGATAAATGAACATCTAAACCCAAAGGCAAACAAAGACACATAGGAAATATATACTGCTAGTGAGAAAATTTCCATTGCACGAACCAACTCTAGAGTTACTTGGCTAGTATTTTAATCCTCTGGCCCCCTAGTGACTCTATGCGATACTAGTATCCTTTCATACTGACAAGGCATACTAACGATGCATGGTCACAACCAAGTGTCCTTTCTATTCCCATCCTAGTCTATACTAGCACTTGAGGCATGGGCAAGGAAAGACAAAGAATCTTATTAGGTTCATTTTACTCTCATTTAGTGTAGTATTTTCACTTATTAACTACTTATAATCAATTACCTATCATCCTCTTTAAGGCCTTAGGCTCCATTGCAAGCCACTTCCTAACGTAACATATAGATTACCTACCCTAGGCTCATGAAAGTATAAATCAAAGAATCACAATTTTCACCTTAGCTCTATGCAAGTGAGTGGAAAGCATCAAAATATAATTCACAATAACACCTCAGTCCTTTACAAGAAACTAGAAAGCAACCAAAAATAACTCATCGAAGACTCAAAGGTTAAATTAGATAGGTCACACCATTCACCTTAGTTTCACACAAGAACACTGGAAAGCAATAATGAACAATAGATTCAAACTCATCATAGAGCATACTAGACACATTACCATGGTTGAGTATAAAAGATCAAGATCAAAACATCATCACAAAACAAAACTCCCAAGCCTCTAGTAAACATCCTAGGATTGGTCAACACTCTAGTTAACCCAAACCCAAAACATAAGACAACATACAATTAACAATTTAGTTTCATAGTTTTATTTAATTTTGAAGATATACAGTCTAAGTTAGTAGTATGGTTTAAGATTTTGTTTCAATGTAAAATTTTGAGTAGATGAGATTTACATTTTAACCTTACAACTTTAATTCATTTCTTATTTTAGAATGAATTGCACAATTACACTTAACTCATGAAATTACAAGTATCACCATTAAATGTCACAAGATGACGTAAAAATAATTATCTATTAAATTATTAAAATAATAATTATCGATCATTAAATAAATATTCACAATTCTATTAACAATCAAATTATTAAATAATAACAACAATAAATATATTTAAGCATTATTAATTGATATATATCATTAATTTAAATTTAATTAAATTCCATTAATAATTATCATTGAATAACCTATATTGCTAAACTAATAATTAAAAAATATTAATAAAGTTCTTTAATAATTAATATTTTAATACAAACTTTATTAATTTAATTTTAAATTTAATGAACTTAAATTTAAGCAAAAAACATAAAACAAACTTTAACCTTTTTTTAAGCCCATGGGCTATTAGTTGCCATGGTAGCTCTACTTCGTGACTGTAGAAAATTGTCATAGCAGTACCTCTACATTCACATCAGTAGGCTAGCTGTGCAAACCCTTAAAAGCCACCATCAACCCTTGCGTTGTCATGGCAGAAGGTGAAATGGGAAGTGTGGGTGTGGTGGCCTCACCCCCATTTAATTTTATTTATTATTTGTTTAAAATACATTTTCTTAAATAATAAACAAAACGACCCTCCTAATTTATATATATATATATATATAATAAACATTGTGAATTTAGTCTAATAGGGAAATCTAAATAAACCAATTGGAATTTTCATTCTAAATTTTATATTTCATTTCAAAACTATTTCTAATTAAAATAAAAATTATTCAATTTATAGAATGAAGGTTTTGTTGGAATTTACAACTGGGAAGATTTACTTGTGAGGGAGGGGGTGTGAATTAGAAGTAACTAACTTTAACCTTTTTCAAAACCTTTTAGCTAATATCATTCACATGCAACTAATTCATCTAATAAACATGAAAGTAAAGACATGCATGAAAATAGATAACACAAGATTTGATAACCCAAAAACCCTCCAAAATGAGAAGGTAAAATTGGGGTGGGGATGACACTCACAAAGTATCACTATAGCAATATGTAACTATTTAAGGTTACAAAGTTTGACCACTTCCAATGGTCTACCTTGTGAAAGGCCTATCCTGTTAAAGACTTTACACCTTGTTAAAGTGACCTAGTTAAAGGATTTAGCACCTTGTCTAAAGGCTTACAACATGGCTATTAAACCAACCTATCATCATAGGATTTTCATTCCTAATACAATTGCTAGAGATTATTAGAAAGTCTTGACTTGATGACTTGCAATCCTTAATTATTGATTCTAGATCCTTGTTTTGTTGTGTCTACTCTAATCCTTGCTCGATCTGATATGTCTCTCTTTGAAACTTTGATACTGTATTCCTGATCAACTAGATTTTGCAATGGTGTAATGCTCTTCTCTAAGTCTTGACACCCTTTTGTACTTTGCTATATTTCACCCATACACTTCTCACATGCGCACATACAATGGGCTTTCATCCACCTTTTAAAAGATTTGAAGACTTAGGGTTATGTATGAATCTACAATCAATATTCATTCTTCATTTCCCACTCAATTCTTGCACTTTTCCTATTGGTTTCATGCCTTCTCTCCATTTTTCTTATTGGATACATGTTGATTACATAGGTAATGCAAAAGATTCGATCTTATCTGCAAGATCCTTCAAGATTCATCCTAAGTTGGCTCAAAAAATAGTTTACATCTGAGTTGTGAAGATAAAAACTCATATGCTAATTCTGTGTTACTCAACACTTACTAGTTTCTAATGCTCGACACATACAAATTTGGTCTCACTTAACTCCTATAGAAATTCTATTTTTCTTGACATCCATACTTTGCTCGGCATCTATAGTGAATCGACATCACTTATCACTGGGCACTTGAACTTCACTCGGCACCTAAAGTTCACTTGGCACCTATTGAATCTCTGGCTTGGTACACACTGTAGCTCGGCTTCTATATTATACTCCACATCATCTTGAGAATTGGTTAAGTGTGTTGACACTCAATTGTCAAAACCAATCTAAGACCAATAGGTTTCCTAATCTTACAATCCTCATATATAGATTGAATTCACTATGAATACTAGTAAATTCACAATGAAAGATTGAAAGATTCATCACAAAATTTTTTTGGAAAATAGATTAACAAACATGATGAAGACAGAAATTTTGAAGAACATAATTCATTGTACGAATAAAATTCAAAACTCTACTTGAATTTGATGCTAATACACAACCACTTGAAGATTGTGAGAGAATTCTCTATTTCTCTCAAAACCTTCTCTCTGAAAATCCCTTCTCCAAAAATTCCAGTCCCTACAAAATGAACTCTTGATCTCTGATATAGAGTTCTCCCCTAAATTTGGGGCTTGATTGTGCGATCACACAAGGGAACTTGTTGATCACAATCTTTTAACTCTTTATTTGCTTTTTTGAATTTTCATGCACACTTTTTGCAAATTTAAAATATCTTTAATAAATTAATTTCTCTTTCTTTCTTTAATTAATTTTCGAAGCATTTTTTTATAAAATATTTATTAGCTTAAATAATAATAATATTTAGGATTTATTTAAAAATGATCTCCTAAATATATTATTATCAAATTAAATAAATGTTATTATACTCTCAAATTAGACCATAATTTTCCATTAAATTAAGTCATTAATTAATCTTTTAATTTGACTTAATTAACATAAAAATCACTAAAAACCTAGAAAATGAAATATGAAAACCCTTCATAAAATACCACATACAAGATCAAACTCAAGGGTTATAATCACAAATTTATGTCATATGATGAATTCAAAAGGGTAATCATCTCAGATACTTATCCTAATTTTTAGGACAATTGATTTTAAGGTTAGGATTTGGACTCAAGAATTTATGTCTCATCTCTTACCATTGAGATATTGCAATAGGGTACGCTCATCCTGGCAATTCAAGGAAGTCAATACCTAGTACTTGTAATCTGCATAAAATCCATGGATTTATAAACACATATATTCTAAACTAGACATGCCATGCAGAAAGTGGTACATTGTGTAGATCTTGACTAGCAGGTGACTACGACTCCCTTCCTTAACCACATTAAAAATGTCATACATAAAGAAAATGTACATGCACACTATACACATACAAGTATGGGGTAAGTATCCATAGAAAACATGTACAAATAATCCATCTAACTAACATCATTAAATAACTGAAATCACTACAATTCACCATCATCAAAGTATAATCATGCATACATGAAGTAAATAGTACCAAAGTGGTCTCATCATATAATCAACTAAGTATGAAAATAATATCCAATAATCTAGAAAATAATACTACTAATAATCAACCAAAAACATAAACTAGCCTAAAAGAGTTTGACAATAATAATTGAAAGGTAAACTAGGGGCAGGCACTACACATCATTTTGCAAAGAGTCATCTTTATCCCATAAAGACTCATCAAAGGATGAGTTGAATGCATGAATAGTCAACTGATCTCATTTCTATCCCTCCTCTAAGTGAAAACACCTCTTTGATGCATAAGATAGAAATATATAAACAAATGATGAATAGAAAAACATACTCAACACCAAAGAGGGGGTGGATAGGAGGAAGAGCTCATAATCCAATGGTTGAGCCAATAACATGTCCCTTACCATGAAAATAAAATCCCCATAAAGGGATGTGGAGATATCAATGTTAATTAGGATGCAAGGGAATAGAGTCCAACATTATAATTCTAGCTTCATCAACCTTCAAAAAATGACCAACACAATTGGTAATGGACTCAAAGAAAGAGTTTTCCCAAGAATGTAAGGAGAGATTTCAGAAATATAAGATAGGCTAAGTTTTTGAGAGGGGAGGGGTGAATATATAACCAATAAAACTTTTTCTTGATTCACCAATTAATCCTTCATATTTATTCTAATCTAATTGCATGCATGAAAGACTGAAAGCATTAAAACATGCATAATACTTTAACACAAGATATAGTGACCTAAAAACCTTCCAAATAGAAAGTAAAATAGGGGTGGGGATGATACCCACAAGCTTTAGTACTATAGTATAAAGTTGGCTAGTTAAGGCTTACTATTGATCACTTCTGATGATCTATCCTATTAAGATAGTAAGGACTACTAGGTTCACCTTGTGAAAGGATTTACAAAAGATACAATGAAGTATGCACTTGATAAGGATATTTACAAAAGAATGGTAAGTATAGCTTGTGAAAGGATTTAACTATTCCACCTATTAGGATGATCCAATGGCTGATCTTTGGTTTGCAACTCTGATTTGCTGGTTGAGATTCCTTTGGAGTGCAATGATTACCTTACTATGATATATAAATATATGTTGCTCCTAATACTACTTGTAGCCTTCTTACTTCACACTTCTTCTCTTCCACATATCTTTCTATATTCATTTTTATGTTGATGTGATACAATACATTACATATATACCAATCCAAATTACTATTCATCAAAGTTGGCTACAATACAAGATTCACCAAAATACACAAAGTTTGCCCAACTACTGGTACTCGAGTTCTGAAGACAAACTAGGTGAGGTTCTGATACTTAACAACCATTTTCAACACTTAGCATCATCATGCTCTCGATGGACATAGAAGCTTGGTTAATCCTAATCACTTCCAAGTAGTCTGAACTCAGTCAGCACTAGTGACTTGGTGAACACTACAAAACTCAACATATAAATTGAATCCCTTGGTTGACACTACATAGCTCAGTCAAAACTAACACTGCAAGCTTGGTATAAATTGAATCACTTGGTTGACATATCTTGGGTCGGTCAACAGTAGATTCACATTATTGATGTCGTGAACTCAATTTTCATTGTGCAACTTAGTAAACACTATGAAGCTCAGTTTACAATGATATACATCAACTCAATAGATACTACTTGGTGTGAACTTAATACTATTTCTAAAACTCAATAGCAACTATAGAACTTGGTAGAACCTGAATTACTTAGTTAACACTATAAACTACAAGATAAGCTTGGTAGCTGCTAACCATTTGATTAAGTGTGAATCACTAATAAAAAAACTTGACTATAATGTCAACAATTCCCCCCTTTGGCATTATTGACAAAACACTTATCAATCAAAAACTAAATTCTCAAAATTTCAAAATCAAAACAATCTTTAGTCTCCATCCTATGTGTTCAACTCGGTAACATACTCTATTTTTGAGATTTTTCAAAATTTCTTTTGTAAGAGATGTTTTTTGATTATATGTACATTTATAATATTATTCTACTCCCCGATACATATATATACATTTTACTTACTATATATCCTCATGGCTTTATATTACATCTTTTCTCCCTTTTATCTTATTTCATCTTCTCATCTTCTCCCCCTTTATCATATCTTCTCATTTTCTCCCCCTTTTTGATATTAATGCCAAAGGTGTATGCTACATAGTAATTCCAAAATGTGACAATAAGTTAGAATGTACCTTTAAAATCAATGATGTTGTCTCATCCCAATTTTCCTATAACACCTTGCTTGCATCTAATGCAATCTGTACTTCTACTGATAACTCCATCATGTGATCAGATATGGAGAAGCTATTATCATGGATGAGAGTTTTGGCATGTGTAATATATTTCTACAATGCATCCATGTTTGGAAGAATCATGCCTTGACTGTCTACAAGTGTGGCCCTCATCCTGGATTCTTTCCTTAATAATTTTGCTTGCATATTAGTCAAAAATCTAATCTTTGAGTAATGAGTAAAACTATAGCTCTGGTCAAGTGATAGTTGGTGTGCACTTTTCTTCAAGTCTTCATCTATCTTAAATAGTTTATCTTTGATTTCTTGAGTGAAGTAGACTTGTTTATCTTTGTCTACTTGATAAATTACAATTTTCTATGCAATTAGCTCCAATACTTTATTCTCAAATTTATTCGCTGCTTTCTATAGCAACTTTTCTTGTCCATTTAGATCTTCATTAAAATTTTGAACAACTTCTATTAACTTAACCAAAATGGGTTGAGTAATATCAATGGGTGAATGCACAAAGTTGGGTCGCAATTCTGTTGAAGTCAAATCCATGGAATGAGACCTCTTAGAAATGGGTACCTGATTTTACAAAACGGGCACTCGTTTTTTACTCGAGTGCCCGACCTTAAATTTATAAAATGGGCACCCATTATTTTTAAAAATTAGGTACCCATTTTTTATTTTCAAAAAATGAGTACCTATTTCTCAAAAAATTAAAAATTTGAATTTTTAAGAAATGGATACCCGTTTCTTAAAAATTCAAATTTTAAAGTTTTCAGCGAATTTTACATGCTGCTTTTAGCTTTTCAAAATGGGTACCCATTTTTTGAAATTCAAATAACGGGTGCTCGTTGCTTACAACATGAGGCAGGATCTTTTTTTCCTGCCTCAGATTTTGGTTTGGGATAGGCTTGGTGAGACCAAGCCTATGCCTTGGCCTCTCAAGATTTGGCTAAGGCATTGAACTGACAAATTCATGTCTTGCCATAATTTTTAGAGGATCTTCCCGATCAGTTTTTTTTACAAAAAAAAAAAACCCATTAGAGCTCTAACTGTCTTGATTTCAGAAATATAAATTTTATAGTGTTATGAATTTGATTACTACTTTTGTATTATTTTTTAATCAAAGGTGGTACCTAAATGTAAAATAGCAACATTCACTAAAACTTTAATAACTTTTTTATTTTATAATTTTTTTTTAAATTAATTTATATGTCATCAATCTACATTCAATTCTTTTGAAGTTTTAAAAAAAATTGAAAAAATTGAAATTTTGATCAAATTATGGTGTTCATACACGAGAGGTTTAAAATTATTCCTTTGTAGCCAATTAATAATTAATAATAATAAAATATTCCTTAAAAAATTCAAGAAAAATATTCTCATCAATCTTTGGTGAATGAGGTAACTCCATTTAAAAGGATTTGCAAAAATTCATTCATTTGTGTCAAATTATGGTGTCCATACATGAGCGTGATATGGTCCTGAAACAAGCATTTTGAAAAAGTGGGTTTTAAAAATCCATACCAAAAAAAATATCCATCATATGGGTATACAAATAAATTACATATTCAAAAAGAAGATTCCAGGCACTATAATTTTTATTTTTGAAGTTTTTTTATATTTAATCTTTAAATGGCTCAAAGTTTGGCATCAATTGACAAAATATTTCAAAAATAGGAAAAACACTTCCATTTTTTGGCCAAAAGTGAGACCCATCTTCTTGCACTGACCCCAACCTTGGTACTGAGTACATCTACAAGTATGTTCTCTACATCTTCTAACACTTGGTTTTCTCTTCTTTCTTTTCTCTAAGCTTCTATTGCTTAGATTTCTTCTACAATAGTTAACCTACAATGTGCATTTGATCAAGATTCAAAGTAGAGATATCCCAATTTGGGATATCTTCATTAAGATCAATGTCTTCTTTTTTACCTTTGTCCTTGCCTAAAACTTTGGTACTCGATTGAGGCTTTCTCTCAATTGTCTTTGTACTAACTATTTGTACACTTGGGATTGTAACAAAAGTAGAAATAGAAGGACTAGAAAAAAAAGTAGATATTGTACTAATAGTAGAAATATCTAGTTGCTATATAGCCAAATCCGATGAAAGGAGGAAGCACTAGTTGCTCAATATGTTAGAATTGTTTAGAATAACTAAGAGGGGGGGGGGGGGGGTGAATCAGTTATCCAAGGTCCAATGATGTCCAATAAATTTTTTTCTACAAATCCTTAATAGTACATAACTGAAATTATCATGCATGCAATTGAAGATTAAACAATCATGAAAAGTAAACATGCATCACACCATAACACTAAAGATTTGATAACCTAGAAACCCTCCAGGAATAAGAAGGTAAAACTGGAGTGGGGATGATACCCACAAAATAACTGCGCAATTGATTTCAACCACTTCTAATGGTCTACCCTGTTAAAGGCTACAACACATTGTTAAATGTGACCTTGTTAAAGGATTTAAGAACATTCAACTTGGAATTTCACCCTGTTAAAGGATTTATATAGAGCTATTAGGCTCACCCAAGTTCATGGGATTTACAGTCACCTTCTCAAAAGAATCTTTCATCCCTCACTAAGGATCTCCTATCCTCCTCCTAAGGATCTCTTATCCTTCTCCTGATGATCTATTTATCCTTCTCCTAGGGATCTCTTTGTCCTTTTCCTAAGGCTTATCCACCTAGTATTTAAGCTAACCTACCAATGTAGGGTTTCAATATCTAATACAATGATAAGAAAGTATTAGAAGGGTTTTGACCTGATACAGATTGCAACTTCAACCTTGCAAATTCCAGATCACTTCTTCAGTTCTCTTCTTTGCTTGGCTTTCCTCCTTTGCAATGGTGACAGCTTGTTCACCCTTCAAGATCTATCTCCTTGAGTTCTTCCATTCGTTATGCCAATGCTCTCTCTAGTCACTCGATCAATTCAGAGTGTTGATGCTCTGTTCTTACTCCTCTTAGCTTCTTCGCATGATCACACTTATGACCAACTCTCTCTCATGCATGCGCACTTGATCTCTAACCTGTAACTCCTTATAAAGAAGTTCTATTCTTGATTTCTCGCTCAAATCTCCCTCTCCAACTTTATGGTTTCAATGGATTAGGTAGGATACAATGTATCTGTCCCATATCTTGTTTCTATCTAGAAACTTCATGATAAATCCATTAGCATTCACCAAAAAAATATTTTACATAGTGTTCTGTGCCACCAGCTCATCATTCTTATCTTCTATCTAGTTCACAAAATTCTAGATAACTACCATGTCAGCTTAGATCTAGCAAATCTTCAACTTTTCAAAATAATGCAGCAAGTTGGCATCATTGGTTTACTGATGCTCAACACCTTCTGTGTTACTCAACTTTTATTGTTATTTACTAGTGCTTGACACCTGAAGAAATTTTGTGAAACTTAGCTCTTGAAATTCACTCGACACTTCAATATCACTTGGCACTTATATCTTGCTCGGCACTTGAAAACTACTCAGCACCTATTATCTTTTCTGCTACTCGACACCTGATATTCACTTGGCACCTAAAGACTGCTCGGCACCTGAAGATCACTTGGCACACACTAAAGTTAAACTTGCTCGGCTTCAACTAAGAATCTTTTTGGCACCTTACTAGAACTTAGTTAATCCTTCCACCTTTGATATGTCTTAGTGTGTCCATCCTCTGTGTCTTAGAGTATGTCATCAATACACTATTTCATCAATGGCTTAGCTGATCCTTATACTTCATTACAACATCATAACTTCAACCTTTCTCTAAGTAATCTTGTTACATCATATTAATTGCCACCTCCTTGTCAATCAACCAATTGATAGTATTTGTATCACTAAAGCAATTGTCATTCCTACAAATAGCAAGTTTGACATCAATGAAAAAACAATGATTGAAACATTCTTTACCAGTTCCATTTCTCTTCATTCAAGATCTTTTCAATCATTTCCAACAATCTCCCTCTTTGGCATTGATGGCAAACCAAACTGATCAATTGATTAAGATGATCAACTTAGTTACCACCAAAATCTGAATCCTTTGTTTTGCTTTTCCCTCTAGGCTGGTAGATCCTTACTCTGTATTCCTGATCCTTCATATATATCATATATATCCCTCTTTATATTGATCAGTTTCACCTATATCTCCCTCTTTGACATAAATTCCAAAGATGTAGCATCTTTAACATGCTAAATATAAACTTTTCATCTCATGTTTTCTCCCTCTATCACCATCCTTGTGACTAATATAGAGTTTATGCTCTTGTTGTCATCCTCTGAATCATTCTTTCAATGATCTACTCTTGTTGATGTAGGGTAGCTTCTATGTTGCTTTAGACTTCTTGGGTCAGGGGCATTACCCCCAACTTGCCTCTAAGATGTTCATAAGCATCCTTGGGCAATAGTTTGGTGAAGATATCTATAATTTGTTCCTTTGTGTGAATGTATTCCAGCTTCATTTGTTTGTCTTCCACCAATTCTTTGATATAGTGGTACTTGATTGCAATATGCTTGGTTTTTGCATGCATGATTGGATTCTTGGATATGTTTATAGCACTTGTATTATCACAATACAGTATCACAGGTTTAGTTACCTCTTCTTTCATTCCTTTCAATAGATGTTTGAGCCACACAATGTGCAATTGACTGCTGCTGTCACATATTCTGCTTCTGTAGTGGATTGAGATGTGCATGTTTGTTTCTTCCTAGTCTAAGTAACTAGCCTTTTACCTAAGAATAATGCTCCTCCACTTGTGCTTTTCCTGTCATAAATTTTTCCTCCCCAATCTGCATCTGTGTATGCATTGAGCTCAAACTTCTTATTCTTTTTGTAATATAAGCCAAAATCATAAGTTCCTTTGAGATACCTCATTATCCTTTTTACTGCCATGAGATGATTTTCTCTAGGATTGGTAGAGAACCTAGCCACTATTCCAACTACTAGTGCTATGTTTGGTCTACTATGTACAACATATTATAGTTTTTCAGTCATGGATCCATACATTGTTTGATTTACTTCAGTTGATTCATCATTTTTAGATAGCTTATGTCCTATTGCCATTGGTGTGCTGACAAGTTTGGAGTCTTCCAATCCAAACTTCTTGAGCATCTCCTTGATGTATTTTGATTGTGTCACAAATATACTAATTTTTAGTTGATGTACTTGCAATCCAACAAAGAACTTGATTTTTCCAAACATAGACATCTCAAACTCATGTTTCATTTTGTTAGCAAAACTTTTGAAAAGTGCTTCCTTTTCTCCAAAAACTATATCATCCACAAATATTTCAAATATTTCAAATATCCTTACCTTCTTCTGATTTGATGTACATGTTGCTATTATCATCAGTTCTTTCAAATCCTATTTGCACCAAATATTTGTGAAGTCTTTCATACCAAGCTCTAGGAGCTTGCTTCAATCCATATAGAGCCTTATGTAGTTTACATACCTTATTTTTGTTCTTTTCATCAACAAAACCTTCTGATTGCTTTATGTAGACTTCCTCTTCAAGTATACCATTCAAAAATGCAGATTTAACATCCATCTGATAGACTTTAAATCCTTTGAAGGCTGCATATGCCAGTAAGGTCCTTACACCTTCCATTTTGGCAACTAGAGCAAAAGTTTCTCCATAATCTAGTCCTTCTTGTGCATATCCTTTGCAGACTAATCTTGCCTTGTTTCTTGTGATTTCACCATTCTCATGTAACTTGTTTATGAACACCCACTTGGTTCTAATTACATTCTTATCAACTATTCTTGAGACTAAGGTTCATGTCTTGTTCTTCACAATTTGTTCTATTTCCTCTTTCATACATTATACCAGTCATCATCTGTTATGGCTTCACTTACTATTTTGGTTCCATTTTGCTGAGCAGACATGTTTCATTTTTGAGTCTATTCCTTGTCATTGGTCTTGCCTCTTTGTTTCCAATAATTTTATCTATAGGATAATGTCTTTTCACATATTTTGCCAATACAGGTTCTTTCCTTGTTTGCATGTTGTCTTTTTCAAAATTTGTATCCTCACGTATATTTTCATCAGGTATTTGTTCATTTTCTTCTTGTTGGCTATTCTTAGAATCTGAATGAACATTTTATGTATTCTATAGCTCAACTTTTGAATGTGTCTATTTTTCAACATTCACTATATGTGACTCGACAGATATTGGATTTTGTTGTTGATCATCATTCTGAGTTGCAACTTCACCATTATTAGGTATACCTTCATAAAAGTATACAAAAGTCTTGTATTCTTCTTCTTTCTTGGTGTTCTCAACACTTTTAACTTCTACAAGCTCATTAAATTTTACATTTGTGCTTTCTACCACTTTGTTAGTGTTACCATTCAAGCACTTATAAGCTTTGCTTCTAATAGAATAACCAAGAAATATGCCTTCCTCACTCTTTGCATCAAAATTTCCATTCCTAGAATCTTTATATATATAACATTTGCATCCAAATATTTTGAAATGTTTTATATTAGGAGAATGTTCATACCATAGTTCAAAAGGTGTTGCATGTGTACCTTTCTTGACTTGAACTCTGTTGAGTGTGTAGACTACAGTACTTACAACTTCCCTCCAGTATTTAAGTGCAACATTTTTCTCCATCATTAAGGTCTTGGCACATTCAATAACTAATCTATTCCTTGTCTCTTCTATACCATTCTGAGGTGTAGTTTTGGGCGTTGATGTCTTCCTACTCTTCAAATTCTTTTGATGTGAATTCACCTCCTCTATCAGATCTGAGACATTTTAGGTTCTTTCTAGTTTCTTTCTCAACTCTGGCCAAGTACCATTTGAACATTTGGAATGCATCTGATTTTTGTTTCAGGAACATGAGTGTCATCATTCTTGAATAGTCATCTACAAATAACATTATGTATTTGTCACCTTTGTAGCTTTTTACTTCAATAGGACCACACAAGTCAGTATGAACTAGCTCTAATACTTCATTTGAAGTATAAGTCTTGCTTTTGAAAGTTGACTTAGTAATCTTTCCTAGTTGGCATTGTTTGCACATGATGTTATCAGGCTTCTTCAACTTTGGTAGACCTCTGACTTTCTTCATCTTGCTGATGCTTATCAGATTGTCAAAATTTACATGACATAGCCTCTTGTACCATAACCATACATTATCAGTTTGAACAATAAGACAATAAGCATCTTCCATGTCTAGGTAAAACAAATTACTCTTAGTCTGATCACCTTTTCCTAATAGACTTCCTTGAGAATCATAAATCTTAGCAACTCCTCTTTCAAATTCAACCTTACACCCTGTGTTGCCTAACTGTGAGACACTTAACAAGTTATAATTCAGTCCTTCAACATAGTATGCATTATCACTTGATATCTTTTCAGTAAGCTTGATACAACCTTTCCCTTTGATCTGACACAATGCATTGTTACCAAATCTAACACTATTTCCTTCATATTGAATATAGATAATGAACTTACTTTTGTCTCCAGTCATGTGATGAAAGCATCCATTGTCTATGATCCATCTATCATTCTTGTTCATGTAGGTTACCAGGGCAGTTGCTTCATCTTCATCTGATTCATCCTTCATAGCCACATAGACTACCTCATCATCATTCTCATCAGATTCTTCTTCAACAATATAGCATCTTTTGCCTTTACCTTTGTAGTCCTTGTTTTCCTCCTTTTTGTTCTTGAAATTGCCTCCATCCTTGTAATTTTTCTTTTGTGTGCATCTGGCTACAATGTGACCAACTTCATTACAATTGAAACAAATGATTGGTAGCTTACCTTTGAATTTGCCTCTTCTTCTGTGAAATCTTCTTGCTAGTAATACCTCCAATTGGTCCACATCATCTTCGTCAGTGCTACTATCACTAGATACATACTTTCCTTTTCCATTATTTTTCTTTGTTTGAACCTCCTCATTGTCTTTCATTGTCATCTTAGCTTTGAATACAGATTCAAAATTTTCTAGCTTGTAATTGTCAAAGTTGGATAGCTCAAAGGCAGTGAGTCTTCCAATTATTCCTTCAAATGTCGCTATGTTTCTTGGTACAAACCTTAGCTCTTGGATGGCTGATACTCTTATAGAATAGATAGGAAGCAAAGTTCTCAAGTATTTGCTGCATATTGTTTCTTCTACTAACTATCCTCCTAGGCTTCTTATGGCATTGGCTACTTCCTTCATTCTTGCACCGTACTGAGCAGCATTCTCTCCTTCTTCCATTTTCATATCATCAAACTTTCCTCGTAGGCTTTCTCTTTTGGCTCTCTTGAGATTATCATCTCCTCCATAGATTCTTGATAATGTATTCCACACTTGATGTGAAGTATCACATCCTTTAATATCATCATACTCGGCATAGCTTAGTGCTGAAGCAATATCTAACATTTCTTGATTATGCTCCTTTTTGCTCATGTCATCCGCAGTGAGGGGTCCTATAGGGTCTACATGGTCAACTATGATTGAGGTCTATGCATAGCCACCTATTGATCTGAGGTGTAGTTTCATCAGACTTTTCCATGCAACAAAGTTGTCTTTGTTTAGCTTGGGAACTTCTCTCTTGGACATCTTGATCTTCCTGCTGCTAGTACCTTGAAACAAATCAGCAATGTGCGCTCTGATACCAATTGTTAGAATTCTTTAGAATAACTGAGAGGGGGGGAGGGGGGGGGGGGGGGGGGGGGGGGGGGGTGAATCAGTTATTCAAGGTCCAATGATGTCCAATAAAACTTTTTCTACAAATCCTTAATAGTACATAACTAAAATTATCATGCATGCAATTGAACATTAAACTATCATGAAAATTAAACATGCATCACACAATAACACTAAGGATTTGATAACCCAAAAACCCTTCAGGAATAAGAAGGTAAAACTGGAGTGGGGATGATACCCACAAAATAACTGTGCAATTGATTTCAACCACTTCTAATGGTTTGCCCTGTTAAAGGCTACAACACATTGTTAAATGTGACCTTGTTAAAAGATTTAAGAACATTCAACTTGGAATGTCACCCTGTTAAAGGATTTGCATAGAGCTATTAGGCTCACCCAAGTTCATGGGATTTACAGTCACCTTCTCAAAAGAATCTTTCATCCCTCCTAAGAATCTCTTATCCTTCTCCTAAGGATCTCTTTATCCTTCTCCTGAGGATCTCTTTATCCTTATCCTGGGGATCTCTTTGTCCTTTTCCTAAGGCTTATCCACCTAGCTATTAAGCTAACCTAGCAATGTAGGGTTTCAATATCTAATACAATGATAAGAAAGTATTAGAAGGGTTTTGACCTGATACAGATTGCAACTTCAACCTTGAAGATTCTAGATCACTTCTTCAGTTCTCTTCTTTGCTTGGATTTCCTCCTTTGCAGTGGTGACAGCTTTTTCACCCTTCAAGATCTATCTCCTTGAGTTCTTCCACTCGTTATGCCAATGCTCTCTCTGGTCACTCGATCAATTCAGAGTCTTGATGCTCTATTCTTACTCCTCTTAGCTTCTTCACATGATCACACTTATGACCAACTCCCTCTCATGCATGCACGCTTGATCTCTGACCTGTAACTCCTTATAAAGAAGTTCTATTCTTGATTTCTCACTCAAATCTCCCTCTCTAACTTTACGATTTCAATGGATTAGGTAGGATACAATGTATCTGTCCTATATCTTGTTTCTATCTAGAAACTTCATGATAAATCCATTAGCATTTGCCAAAAAAATGTTTTACATAGTGTTCTATGCCACCAACTCATCATTCTTATCTTCTATCTAGTTCACAAAATTCTAGATAACTATCATGTCAGCTTAGATCTAGAAAATCTTCAACTTTTCAAAATAATGTAGCAAGTCAACATCATTGGTTTACTGATGCTTAGAACCTTCTGTGTTACTCGACTTTAATTTTTATTTACTGATGCTCGACACCTGAAGAAATTTTTTGAAACTTGGCTCTTGAAATTCACTCGGCACTTCAATATCACTCTGCACTTATATCTTGCTTGGTACTTGAAAACCTACTTGAAACCTATTATCTTTTCTGCTACTTGGTACCTAATCTTCACTCGATACCTGAAGACTGCTCGACACTTGAAGATCACTTGGCACAAACTAAAGTTAAACTTTCTCGGCTTCAACTGAGAATCTGTTTGGCACCTTACTAGAACTTAGTTAATCCTTATGCCTTTGATATGTCTTAGTGTGTCCATCCTTTGTGTCCTAGAGTATGTCATCAATACACTATTTCATCAATGGCTTAGCTGATCCTTATACTTCATTACAACATCATAACTTCAACCTTTCTCTAGGTACTCTTGTTACATCTTATTGATTGCCACCTCCTTGTCAATCAACCAATTGATAGTATTTGGATCACTAAAGCAATTGTCATTCTTGCAAATAGCAATTTTGACATCAATGACAAAACAATGATTGAAACATTATTTACCAGTTCCATTTCTCTTTATTCATTATCTTTTCAATCATTTCCAACAGAATAGATGAAGTTTTTATCACTTCTGTCAATATAGTACTTAGTTGAATAGGTGCAAAGATTGGTTGGGTGCTTGGAATTACAATGGTTTTCAAAACCAACTTGGTAGAAGCTTTCTCTGAACTTGATGGCTTTAAAAATTTTCTTAGAGAGTGAGGAAATGAGGCCATAACTATTATTGCAATCTTCTCTGGGTTGGCTTCCTCAATACTCTATATCTCAGGGAGATTCTCCTTAGTAGCTTCCTATCCTTTCTCCTCATCATCTAGATTAACATCACCTATTTCTATATCTTCTTCATCATTATTGTCCTTTTCTTCCTTGTCATCTTTATCATCAACATCACTGACATGAACAAGAAAATCACTCTTTTGATGAAGGTTGTAGATGTTCTTCCATGTAGTAGTAGTTTTCTTCACCACATGTTTGATTCCATTAACCAATATCATGCAAGTGTTGAATTGTAACATGAGTTTCTCTTCATTTCTCTTCAAGGATTATTTTACTTCTTTATTACTAAGTCTTGGCATGAGTTTCCTCCGAGTCTATTCAAATATATCTTTTGTAGTCTTTCTATCACTTTTCCATCTAGGCTTGATTCTTTCCATAAGTTTATTGGAATTTTGCTATACAAGTTGATCAGATGAATATTTCCATTTACCTATCTTGGACATAATCATGTCTTCAAGTTACTTCTACGCTTCTATATTCCTAGTCTCGTATTTGAGAGATTTAAAGTTCGCCATGCTAGATCCTACATCAATGTCCTTTAATTTTTCTTGAAATGTATGTGGAGATCTTTTGAAAAAAATATCCTTTTTCTTCTTCATCACCTAATTTCAATTTCTTTCTAGATCTAGATGCTATTCTAGTGAATATTGTAGTGGATGACTTGGTAGGTCTGGTTATGATAACCTTAACTTTCTTCTAGATTGGCTCTTCTTCTTTAGATTTAGTTTCTTCTGCCTCATCTCTTCCACCATCTTCATCCACATTATCTCCTTTTCCTTCTATCAATAGGAGAGTAGAACTTGTTTGTCTCAGTTTTTCTATCCTCTTCTTTCCTTTGTTGATTACTTGAGGAAGCTTAATTTCAAGTTCTATCCTTGCTTTGGCTTCATCATAAGTACCAAAATATGTGGCCTTGGGATCCATAGGTTCATTCAATAGTGCCTCAATGATGTCCTTGGTGTAATCAATGTTAACCTCATAGCTTAGAGGCTTAACCCACACCACTCTAGGTTTGATTGCTTGAATGTACACCTCATCACAGTCTAGTGTAGGGGCACTTAGGAATAACAAGAAAACACATGGGAACAATAAGAAAACTATGAAGACTATGAAGGAAAAAAAGACACTTAATGCCAACTAGAGGTCTAAGGAGGTCAAAGGAATCCTAAATGATGCAAATCATATAAAATATGATGTATTGGCTCTTATAATGGTTTAAATACCATGAAATGACTTTGAATGAATTAATATCGTTGAAAGGATTAAATAAATGTAATTTGGACCATTAGTGTCCCAATGTGTCTAGGAGGTTTTAGGAGGTTAGTTGATTTTAAATAAGTCTCCTAAGTGTTGGAAACACCTTAATAAGAATATCTAATGAGTTTTAATTCATTTTCATAGTTAAAAGTTTAAATTTTCAATGCATAACAGTTAGTAGTCATTTAGGAGGGAACTAGAGTTTTGGTAGTTTAAAAACTTAACTAATCCCTCAAAATGATTGGAAGTGGTTGAGGAAGTTAATATTGATTATTTTCTATATTTTTTAAATTTCTTTTTAGGCAAAAGTGGCTAGCCACTATAATATTTATTAATCTGATTCAACGAGGTCAACTAGGAAAGAATCAATGAGGAAAACCCAACATCATCCCTAATGTTTACATATATTTAGATATTATGAGCAAGAAATTACAAAGGTTTATCACCCATCAGTATACCCCTGAAGATAACCAAATCTAAACTTCTACAAAATTTAGATACAATAGCTTTGGCATGAAGTACATAGACATAAAGCTACAACATACAAGAGATAACACCAGTTGATGATGACATAACTTGAAAGGGACCATTAGAAACACTGTCTTTCAATCCTGCCCAAAAAAATACCAAACCACAATGAGAAAATCCAAGTCCATCAACAAGAATTCCCAAGCCAAATCAAAATTCTGAACTATCTCCAAGCCAACCAGAGTTAATCGCACCAATTGAATCCCAAAAACTCTGTTCAATTGGTTGTAAATTTTTTGACAGTGCATTCGGCTGTATGGATTTTGAAACATTAGAATCCTTTTGCAACTCAATCATGGACAAGTGCACTAACTTAATTCTTTCCACCAATTGCACACCCATTAATCTTGGATCAAATGGTAGAGTATGCTTCAAATAAATAAAACTGCAAGTATCTATAGATTTCTTCATAGCCTCAAAAACAACATAAAATTCATGTTTTTTTAGAAGTTTAAAATGTGAAAACAGACCACCAACTAAAGCCATACCATTCCACAAATCATACTTTTTCATACCCATAGTCAATTTATTATCCACTAGGAAATGTGGCAGGATTACCTTTCGGGCCAAGGCTTGAAGCCTATCCAGAGATTGTAAAAAATCCATGGCATTGGATAGAAATATACATATATATATATATATATATATATGACCTTAGAAGGATAGAAAAACACATGTGCCAATGGACAGAGAAGCTCTTCACCAATGATATGCCAGATGGCTATTGTGATCTTTTGTGAATGCATTATGAAAATTTGGTTCATCACCTCATCCGTAACATGATTGGGTAAGACATATTCCTCTAATGCCAACGGCAACCAAATACAATTTTTTTTTAGCATGATGAGATGATGTTGTTTATGACACATTTCACAAGCGAAAGCAATATCCCACCCACAATTCATCTTGAAGCACAATCTCAACTCACAAAATAAATTTGCCTAATTAAGCATTTGCAGGATGTTTGTGAAAGTGTGCAATGAAAGATACATATAGGCAACTTGAATAAATAATCATAGTGCAACTTGTCATTTTCCATGTAGACTATCACCAATTTTTTCCTTATCATGCCTGGAAATGGTACTAAAGATGATACTCCTTAATGACTCAGATTTATTCACATGAGGCAATTAAAAAATAGGACTTCAAGATTGAATATCATTAGGGAATAAAATATTTGGAGCATACAAAATGTACTTCAAAAGTTGTTTCATTATAAATGCACTTAAGAAAAACATGCGGCATTAAATTCACTTTAAGATGATAGGGCAACTCAGCACCTGACAACCTTGTTTGCTTTACTTGGCACCAAAGAATAGCTTATTCAACTTGGCACTTGACCAACTTTACAAGCCTGAGCACTCCTTTTTACTACACAACTCAACACTTAATAGATTCAGCACCTTAAATGACTTGGCTTCTAATTTAAGACTCAATTACTTGACACTTAGTAATAAGCAGATTAACTCAGCACCAATTACCTTTATGCCTACTCAGCACCTAAAAATCTCCTATTAACTCAGCAATTCTGAAACACTTGGCACTTGAAGAACTCGGTACTTGCTACCTAAGTAACTCGGCACCAAAGAAATTGTGTTTGACATCTTGATAAACTGGCTCAACTCGGCACTTGGAATTTACCTCAACAACAATAATAATTGATGAGTCCAACATCTGATTTAAGACTCAGTTCCTTGGCATCGATTACCCTAATGCCTACATGGCACCTGAAAATGTCCTATAAACTCGACAATTCTAAAACACTCGGCACCTAAAGAACTTAGTAACTGCTTCCTGAACACTTGACACCTGAAGAACTTTGCTCGGCATCTTAAAAAAGTCTCCTTTAAACTCAGAAATGCTAAAACACTCGGCACCTGAAGAACTCGGTAACTGCTTCCTGAACACTCGACACCTGAAGAACTTTGCTCGACATCTTAAAAAACTCTAGTTTAAACTCAAAAATTCTAAAACACTCGACACCTAAAGAACTTGGTACCTGCTACTTGAACACTTAGCACCTGAAGAACTCAGTACTTGCTGCCTGAACACTCAGCACCTGAAGAACTTTGCTTGGTATCTTAATAAACTGGCTTAACTTGGCACTTGGAATTTACGTCAACATTCAAATTTTACCTGCTAAGCTCATAACTTTAAACATTACTACTAGTAGAAGCTTCCATGTCATCATGAATAAGATTTTTTAAACCCTTATGTTGCTCAATAAAAGGTAGAGAGTGAAAAGTAGAAATATTAACCCCATCACAACCCAAATTTGATAAAAAATCTTCAACTTTATTGCCTTCTCGATAAACATGCAAAATGAAAACATCCAAACATTCATCAAGGAGTCTCCAAATTTGATTCCATATATATTTGAGTTTCCAAGAAATAATGTGCCTTTGTATACAAGCATCGATGATAACTGATGAGTCCCCTTCTATATGTAGCCCATTGAAACAACCTTGCTTAGCTAATAAAAGCCCAGCCAATAAGGTGTGAGCCTTAGCAATGTTATTTGTGTCAATAGGCAAAGGGGATACTATGATTTCTACAACCTCTCTAGAAGAATTTCTAATACATGCCCCTAAACCTGAATGACCTGAATTTCCTCTAGAGGCTCCATCAAAATTCAATTTCCAAAGACCAAATGATGGGGATCTCCAAATGTTCTTCTGAGGTAAGATATGTGCTGGTGAAGGACTTATTTTCCACCCATTAGGAATAAATAATAATTTCCATTCTTGAACAATTTGAGAATCACAATGGGTCACAATCGGGTTAAATTTAATCATTTTCAAGCTAGAATTAGTCACTTCCTAGATAGATCTTTCAATAACATTCAAAAAAAATTCTAATGGAAGGAATTCCTTTATGAAAATGCATTTATTTCTTTCCCACCAAATAGACCAAACTACCAAGGCTGGGATACATTTCTAGAGGTTTGCAAACAATGATTTTTGGTAGAGAATTGGCCAGGCTTGAAAGAGATCCCAAAGATTATTTGGAAAGGGACTACAATACTTAAGCTTACTCAAAATAAAGCACCAACATTGGTAAGAAAATGAATATGTAATGAACAAATGATCCACAGTTTCATCCTATTCCCCACAAAGAACACATTTAAATGGCATAGCAAGTTGTAGTCTATTCAATCTGTCACTAGTTAAAATCCTATGTTTTAGCGCCAACCATGAGAAACAACCTACTTTAGGAAGAACTACTGGATTCCAAAAAAATGAAAAAGCTCTAGAAGTAGATTTATTCAAACCATTCTGCTGCAAAATTTTGTACCCCTCTTTCACCGAATAATTACCATCCTTAGCTGGAGCCCAAAAAATCCGACATTAGACTTCAAAGAAGTAGACTTGCCTTGAACTCAGTATATTTTGAAATTGATTAATTTCCCGGGATGAAAGAGGTATATTTGGATCTTTCCAAACTATTTTCTTTGAAAATTTAGAAACATATTCCACATATTGATTCAACTGGGTCCCCCAATGGGCTTTAGCAACTTGAATAATGTTCAAAGAAATCCCACTCTTAGATAGGGGAATTTGACCATTCCAGGAATCATTCCAAAAATTAATACTTAGTCCATTATTGACTTCCCATGAAATATAATCAACTGTGATTTTTCTAAGATTCTAGAAGGATCATTGTTATCTAGATATTTTTGCTGTATAATTTTGCACCATGTGGACTGAGACTTAGAAAATATGTGCCAAATGCTTCATTTCTATAGGAAAGATCATGGATTCCTGCCCTTCCAACATTAAGAGTGGATGACATATCTTGCAAAGAGATGAGTGGAATCTTTCGGGACTCATCCATATTACCTAACCATAGGAAACCTTTAATCAATTTATGAATTGTAACTAGTACTTTGGGTGGGATCTTAAGGACAACAATAAAATAGTTAGGGATTGCAGCTAAAACTAATTTGATCAACAAAAATTTTCCCGCCAATGACAACCATCTAACTTTCCAAGATGCAATTTGACTTTGAATACACTGAATAAATGACGACCAATACAAGGATTTATTTGAACCCATGAAGAAAGGAATGCCCAAATATACCTAGGGTAAGAAGTCTTTTGAAAAACCTAGGATCTATTTAATTTTATTGGAAACCATTTTGACAGTGTTGAAAAAATAGATCTTGGATTTCTGAGCATTGATAAACTAACCAGACACTGCTGAATAAAGATCAAGTGTAGAAAGAATATGGTGAGCTTCCTGAACATTTGAAAAACCAAACAAGAGAGTATCATCCGCAAAAAGAGAGTGTAGATACTTTCCAAGAGTTGAGACCTTGAGGATATGTTTAAATTTTTGTTGCTTTGTAAAATCACCAACTTTTGAGTGTATTTGTAAGGGTATAGGCCAAATGCTCTTATTTCGTACAAAAGACCAATACCTATGCTTAACGTGTGTTATAGAATGGCCAAAAGGGTATCTAAATATGGTTATATTTTTCCATGTGTTTTGGGAAAGTGTTTTGTTTTGAGGCAAAAAGGGCTAAATGCTGATTTTTGGGTCTCATTAGGCTAGTTTTGAGTCTTTTTTCCTTTGTGAGTGGAAGATAGGTTAAGAAAACTTGAATTCACTTTAATCTATTCTTATATACCTTAAATAACTCAAATCCATCATTTTTTTGTCTTTAGAGTCACCTTGGTTGTGTTGAGTTTCTTAAAGCCATTTAAGCACTTTAGGAAGTTGTGGGTTTGTAAGCCAAATTTGAAAAACCTATCTTGTGTAAAAGGTCCATCACCCTTTGCATAAAGTGGTATTAGAGAAAGGGAAAGGTCTTATGGAAGGTTTTTTGTAGTCTTGAGAAAGTTGGTTATTGGATCTTTAGTTAAACCCTTGAAGTAGAAATATCATTTGAGGTGTAGCCCTGAGTTGATTTAGTTACCAAGTTGATCAAAGAACCATGGTTGAAGGAGAGAAAGGAGATTTACCTACAAGGATGACCAACATGGAGTTGGCAAAGATTGTTAAAGAACAATTGGCAGATAACAAGAAGCTAAAGGAAACCCTTAACAAGAGAAGAAGGAAAAAGCTAAGAAGGATAAAGAAATGAGAATCATGATGGAAATAATATTGGCCTTAGAGAAAAGAGACAAGAGCATCAGACAAGATGAAGAAGTTGCTAATGAAGAAGAAGAAGAAGAAGAAGAGGAACTACAAGAGGAAGAAGAGTTAGATCCTGATGAACTAATGATGGTTAAGTTTGCTAAAGCCATATAGAGTGGTGATATAAGGGTAAGAGCTGATTTGCCTATGTATGGAGGGAATATGGATGATGAAGAATTAACAGATTGGTTCAGTTCCATGGAGAATTTCTTTGAGTGTGAGGATATTGAAGAGAATAAAAATTTGAAGATATCAATGTCCAAACTAAAAGGACATGCGTTACTTTGGTGGGACCATGTTCAGGTAGAGAGATGGAGGAATACAGAGCCAAAGATTACATCTTGGTATACAATGATGGATAAGATGAAGGCTACATTTTTTCCAAATGACTATAGGGTTTAGTTATACAAGAAGATGCAAGGTATTAATAAAAAAGACATGGATGTTCAAAGGTATATAGAAGAGTTTCACAAAATTGACATAAGGGTGAGTCATGATGAAGATGTGTAAGATAAAATTGCTAGGTACATGGGGGGACTTAAGTTTAACATACAAGATGAACTTTGTCTTGATACCCCTAGATCAGTGGAAGAATGCTATAAGCTGGCCATTAAAGTTGAAGAAAATATTAGGAGACAAGAGAGCTAAATTAGTACAAGAGGAGGATCTTCTATGAGAGGACAAGGAAGTAGAGGAAGTACTAATTTTTTAGAATGGCAATGAGAAAGACAAGGAAAAGTTCTACTCATATGATATAAGAGGTGGAAGAAGTGGAGGAAGAGGTAATGGAGTGTTCACAGGTAGATGCTTTACTTGTAATGAAGTGGGTCATTAGTCCTATAGATGTCATAAGTGGATCGAAGACAAAGGCAAAGAAGGAATAGTGCATTTGGTGGAAGAAGAGACAAGAAAGAAAGAGAAGAAAGAATCTATCTTGGTATTACCAGAAGAGGGAGAGTACTTATTCATAGGGGGAAATCAAGTATTCTACAACCCAAGCATTTTTAGATCCAATTGTTTGATTCAAGGTAAAGTATGTAGACTTATTATAGACTTGGGTACAAGTCATAATGTTGTTTCTTATGATGTTCTTAGGAAGTTGAATTTTCAAACATTTGTACATCCTACACCATATTATGCTACTTGGGTGACTAAAAATCAATTTTTTTTGGTTAGTATTGAAGTTATGATTGAATTTTCAATTGATAAATATAGAGATAAAGTGTTATGTGATGTTATGGATATGAGTTGTGGTCAAATTATCTTAGGTGGGTCTTGGCAATGGTCAAGAAAGGTAATTAATGATGGTTTCACCAATAAGTATTTAGCTCACCATGAAGGCAAGAATTATGAGTTGTAGCCCTTAGTAAGGAACCAAGAAGATCCACTTCTTATGTGTTTTTATTAGGAGATACCAAAGACATATCAATATGATACTAGATGGAAGAAAGATGCATAACTTCAATCAAGAGGCTACTATGACAGCCTTAAGGATGAAGAACTTTGGGATCTAGCATTTGTATGAATTGGAACCATTAAATTTCATTTTCTATAATTAGAGAACAACAAGGGTTAGAGATGGTGAAGTGGGATTTTATCCAAGCACAAAATCAGAGATGAAGGACTTATAGCCTTCTCACTTCCCTTCACAAGGACAATCAACAATTTCATGTTTTTCTTTTCACAAGTTGTATGTGAATGTAGGTTGGCATGGTGTCAGAAATAACTTTCCATTGGGGGATTACTTCATCTCCACATTGCAAAGATCCTTTTAGCCACACATCTCTTGGGACAAGAGTTTCTTTGGTGGTGGGGAGTATAGTGTAGGGGCACTAAGGAATAAAGAGAAAACACATAGGAACAACAAGCAAACTATAAAGACTATGAAAGAATGGAAGACACTTAATGAAAATCAGAGGTCCAAGGAGGTCAAAGGAATCTTGAGTGATGCAAATTATATCAACTATGATGTATTGGCTCCTATAATGGTTTAAATACCATAAAATGACTTTGAATGAATTAATATCCTTGAAAGGATTAAATAAATGCAATTTGGACCATTAGTGTCCCAATGTGTCTAGGAGGTTTTAGGAGGTTAGTTGATTTTAAATAAGTTTAAATAAGTCTCCTAAGTGTTGGAAACACCTTGGTGAGAAGATTTGATGAGTTTTAATTCATTTTCATAGTTAAAATTTGTGAAGCTTTGTTGGTAACTAACACAAATCCCATGGACTCAAAGGCCTAGAATCCATGAAATGATATATACTAACCTTGTATCATATGAATCTAACCTGATACATTCAAAAAATTGATTGAGAGTGTGATCATAGGGCTATAGCTGAGTATTTTCCCATTGAAAATGATGGCACAAGTTTAGCAGCACGAGTTTGGGTTGAATAGCATGGTGTTTTTATGTTTGGAATAGTTTTATATGGTGGATTGGAGAAACCCTCAAAATAGGGGTTTGAAGCAACCAAATTGGAGCTTTTGGTGTTCTATGTGTTTTGAGTCTAATTCCTTTTATATTTAGAGTTTTTGGAACATTTATTGATACTTTAAAAAAAAATTGACCTTGGAGATATGTTTAAATTGTATTTGCTTTGTAAAATCACCAACTTTTGAGTGTATTTGCAAGTGTATAGGCTGAATACTCTTATTTTTTCCTAAAGACCAATACCTATGCTTAAGGTATGTTATACAATGATAAAAGGAGTATCTAAATAGGGTTTTAGTTTTCCATGTCTTTTGGGAAAGTTGAGCTAAATGTTGATTTCTAGGCCTCATTAGGCTAGTTTTGAGTCTTTTTGCCTTTGTGAGTGGAAGATGGGTCAGGAAAATTTGAATTCACTTTAATATATTCTTTTATACCTTAAATAAATCCAATCCATCATTCATTTGTGTTGAGTCTCTAATAGCCACTTAAGCACTTTAGGAAGTTGTGGGTTTGTAAGCCAAATTTGAATAACCTATCTTGTGTAAAAGGTCCATCACCATTTCCTCTACATCATAGTCTACCATAAGAAAAAGATCATCCCTATAATATTCTACAAGTTTGTTAGGAATTCTAAATTTTTTATTCATCTTTTTCTTGAATGAATCAAAATAGTTATCCATGATACTAACAAAGTTCTCACCCATCTTTGCTATATACTCATTAATTTGATATAGTATTGGTACATTTTTTCTCCACATGACTAAATATTTTGAAGGGAAATTTTTTTGCACAAAGAAGAACAAACAAGTTAAGAGTGAGCCAAACTTACATAGGTTATTCTTTGAAGTCTTGATGCTCTCCATGTTCTTGTTAAATTGAATTAGCATTAGCTTGGCAAGGTCAAAGGACATGTTGTTCTTCACCACCTTGAGAGCTAGATCAACTGCCTCACATGACATGTTTTTGAGATGATTGGAGCTATAAATTTTATGTGCTATTACATGAATTCCAAATTTCAGCTCCATGTCACTCACACTACTGATGTTCATGCCTCTTCCATCCCATTTGGCAAGAGTTTTACTTTTGAGTTCTACCCAACTTAGGGTTTTGGTAGTCTTTTCCTTGTTCAACATTGGGAACCTTGTGATTTGATGAATCATTTTCTTCATTATTTGAATAGGTTGCTCCAACCATAGCTACCCTTTGTGTACATAGCTAAGGATAAACCTTATCTATTTTATCTGAAAGTCTTGTGGCATAAGCAAAATGTGTGTTAAACCCTTGGTATCCAAGTGTTGATGCTCTAGTTTCAATGCACCATTTACACATAACTTTTCTAAAGCCTCATCCATCTCTAGAGTTCCAATGTCTTGTATTGAATAGCAAAAATGTAAAAAAATATCACTAACAAGTACTACCTTTGGTGGAATGGTTGGTCTCAACTTGAAGTCTAGTGCCTTCCAATCAACTCCTCAAACCAACATCTTGAATTCTTTCTTGATTTTTCTACTAGATGATGCCATGCTTAGTAGGGTTTATGAAAACAAGAAAATCTTTAACACCAAAATACATAGATTTCTTGGAAGCACATAAATCCCTCTCAACAAATAGCTCTTCAAAAATTCATAGTGATAAATGAATTTGATTCCTTCCCTTTTAACATTTTTCACTTAACAATTGCCATGAATGCTTGGTACAATTGCTTGTTTTGTGATAGGTTGTCTTCCACTTGGTTTGATCTTAGTGCTTAGCAAATTCATTCATAACTTAGTGTCTATACAACGATTTAGTGTATCCTGACCTTGCTCAATAGGGTCTTGCAACCTAACCTAGCTTAGTAAGGTCTAAATTTTCCTTAAACACTTGGTGATCCCTTTTCATCTTCGATGCTGATATGGATATTTCTGATGCAGAGGTGGCAGTGGAAGCACTCCAAAATGATACCCAATCACTCTAGGCACTCCTATTTGGGTAAATTCACAAAGTAATCCTATTTGCTTGGTTCCCAAAATGCTGTAATAACAAATGTGGGTTTGGACCTAGAAATCCTTATAGGTTTCCCAAACCTGTTTTAGGGCAATAACTTGGTATTTTTCTGAATAGCTCTACCAAAAAATCCCACTTTCAAATACCCTTTTATATGTTCTCACAAATTCCAAAGACTTAGATTCTGGAGTTAATCCAGCATGTGGCAAATTCACAAAGTTTCAACAGGCCTAATGTGCACCTTAGGCTTGGATTCAAGGTAAACTTGCTAGGGATGGGTTCTCAACCCCAAATCTAGTCTTAGGATGCCTTGCCCTGATCAAGCAACAACAACTTCACCAACTTCCAGGATGCTAACAATCCTAATCACTCAAAATCTACAAATTCTGCAATTCTGGGTCCAAATCCGTGGTTAGATTTGACCTAGGGCTTGAATGTTCTGATCCAACATGCTGAAACTAGGGTTCCTACTTCTAACATGGTAAAGTACATTGTTTTTAGTAGCATATTCATTGGGTTTGATCCAATTTGAATGGTGCAATCGCGACCTACACCTCCATCTTTGACCAAACCCTGGTTTTTGAGGGTTTGCAGACTACTTAGGAAGAAATACAGATATCTTTCAGCACAGACCTTCTTAGTCCTTCAAACTAATTGCAATAGAGAGGTAAGTCACCAAGGAATCCAAAAATGTCACTGTGCCTTCATCTGGTGTCCGTACTGCACGTGTATGAGCCTGGGAGCAGAGAAATTGACAGGAAACAACAGGATCTTTTATTGATTCTCAAGCAAACTAAGTACAATATCATCTGTTCTCAAGGGGAAGATGATTTATTGTTTAAATAGGCCCATAGGACCGACCAACTACTCATGGGATGGTTGGAAATAGTTCCATACCAGTCTGAGCAACTTTTGCAAAAAACTGTCAGCAACTTTTCAAAAGTTGCTTGACAATTTTTACAATTTTTGCAATTTTAATCTGTTTGACCTTCCAACCTTATAAAACCGGTCCAATCCTATTCAAAGGACTCTAAAAACATGAGAAAATACTTTTTCCACTAAGTGGATACAAAACATGACTAATTTCCTAATCTAGCCCTCTAAAGTGCTATTTAGCCCTTTTTAGGCTACTTGGCACATGGTTTATAAAACACCAAAAGTGCCAAGTACCTTTACAATATGGGCATGTTATTGCAAGACTAATCAACCTATCTACTCTCCATTTACACAAGGATACAAGATCCAATAACACATAGGTTTCTTTGTTCCTTGGATGAGTCCTCGCCTTCTTCACTTGCTTGTCATCTTCGTTGAATGCCTTTGGTGCTCTGCACCATACTACCCACCTTCAAAGAACTCAAGTCCCTTGAGTTGGGATTGAGTCAAAATCAAAACCTGCCTTCTCAATTTCCTTCCTTGTCATCCAAGTTGCATCTTCATGAGGACAGCCAACCCACTTGACCAAATAGGTATAATAGGTATGCTTCCTTGTTTGTCTAGTGACTTTCTTGTCTAGAATGCATTCAATCTTTGGTGGAATGACCTATGGCAATGGAGTCTTTGTCACTTTGTCTTGTATTCCTATTCCTGCATCACATGTGTTAGATTCCTTATAAGCATAAAGATCAGAAACATTAAAAATAGGTGATAGACCAATCTCTGGTGGGAGTTCAATCTTATATGCATTGTTGCCACATCTTTGCAGAATCTTGAAGGGTCCTGCCTTCTTCATCATAAGCTTGGTATATTGCCCTTTAGGCAATCTCTCCTTCTTAAGGTGCACCATCACAAGGTCACCTACTTTGAATTGCAAGTCTCTCCTCTTTTTATCTGCATGGTTTTTGTACTTGTCTGCTGCCTTTTGTAACCTGTCCTTCACTTGTTGCTGTACATCCTTCATCACATTAGCAAAATCATCTGCTTGTGCACTCTTCCTCTCAATTGTATTGACATCTCTCAGTTCTAGAATACCTCTAGGATGATCCCCATAAACTATTTGAAAAGGAGTGAGGCCTGTACTCCTATTGACTGAATCATTATAGGCATATTCTGCCTGAGATAATATGGTATCCCATGACCCTCCATGTTGCTGTGATAGGCATCTTAGCAAGTTACCTAATGACCTGTTTGTGACTTCAGTTTGGCCATCAGATTGGGGATGGTATGCTGATGAGAAGTTCAAGTTTGTACCTAACCTTTTCCATAGTGTCCTCCAAAAATGACCAAGGAATTTGGGATCCCTATCAGAAATGATTGATCTAGGCAATCCATGGAGTCTTACTACTTCCCTAAAGAAGAGTCCTGCAATGTGAGATGCATCGTGTGTAGACCTACAAGAAATGAAGTGGGCCATCTTAGAAAATCTGTCCACAACTACAAACACACTATCATGACCTGTTTTTGTTTTAGGTAGGCCTAACACAAAGTCCATACTAATGGAATCCCATGGTCTGCAAGGAATAGGCAATGGAGTATATAACCCAGCATTAGATGTATGACCCTTGGCCTTTTGGCATATCCAACAACTCTCCACAAACCTTCTGACATCTACCTGTAATTTTGGCCAATAATAGAACCTCTTCACTTGTTCCAATGTTTTATCCAGTCCAAAATGTCCTGACATGCTACCACAGTGCTTTTCCTTGATTATGTTCTCTCTACAAGAACCCTTTGGCACACATAACTATCCACCCTTGAAGAGTAATCCTTCCTGAATCAGAAAATCTGCATAATCAGTATGATACTTGTCACTCATTTCAAGGCAAACATTATATATTTCTTTGAAATCATCATCATGAGGATACATGTCTTTCATAGAATTTATTCCAACACTCTCAAGATCAATTGTTTGTATCATTAAGTTCCTCCTACTCAATGCATCTGCAACCTTGTTCACAATGCCTTTCTTGTGCTTAATTGAAAATGTGTATGCTTGCATGAATTCCATCCATTTTATGTGTTTCTTATTTAGTTTGTCTTGTCTATTAAGGAAACTCAAGGCTTGGTTATCAGTGAACACTATAAATTCCTTAGGCAACAAGTAATGCCTCCACCTTTTCAAGGATTGAATCAAGGCATATAGTTCCAAGTCATATACTGAATATTTTTGCTTGGCATCATTGAGTTTCTCACTGAAAAATGCTACTGGTCTGCCTTCCTGACTTAGCACTCCCCCAACTGCTTTAATGCTTGCATCACACTCAACTGTAAACACCTTGTTAAAATCAGGAAACCTAAGGATAGGCTCTTGGGCTATTCTCTGTTTCAACAACTCAAATGACTCCTCTGCTGCTTTAGTCCATTGGAAGTTACACTTTTTGCCTCCCTTAATGGTGTCCATCATTGGGGCAGAGATGCCACTAAAATTCTTAATGAATCTCCTATAGAAGTTACAAAGACCATGAAAGCTCTTCACCTCACTAGCACTAGTAGGTGGTGGCCAATTAACAATTGCTTCTATCTTGGAAGGATCCATTTTCAAACAATCTTTAGAAATAACAAAACCTAGGAATATTAGTTCCTCTTTCACAAATGTACATTTTTCCAAATTTATCTTTAAGTCTTCTTCATGCAACCTTTTCAAAACAAGATCTAAATGTCTTAAGTGTTCATCTGCATCTTTGCTAAACACAAGAATATCATCAAGGTAAACTACAACAAATTTATTGAGAAATGGTTTAAGCACCTCATTCATTAGTCTCATGAAGGTGCTTGGGGCATTTGATAGCCCAAATGGCATCACAAACCATTCATAGAGACCCTCATTGGTTTTGAATGCTGTCTTCCACTCATCACCCTCTCTGATCCTTATTTGGTGATATCCACTCTTTAGGCCCACTTTAGAATACACCTTGGCTCCTCCTAGGTAATCAAGCAAATCTTCCATTCTAGGCATGGGGAATCTATACCGGATTGTAATTTTGTTTATGGCCCTTGAATCAGTACAGAGCCTCCAAGTTCCTTCCTTTTTGGGTGCAAGTACAGCAGGTACTGCACATGAGCTCACACTCTTCCTTATGAAGCCCTTAGACAACAACTCACCTATTTGTTTTGCTATCTCCTCATTCTGTTCTAGAGTCAACTTGTAGGCAGCTTTGTTTGGCAATGTAGCCCCTGGTATAAGGTCAATGCAATGGCTTACTTCCCTCTTAGGTGGCAATGTAGATGGGACACTACCTGCAACAATCCCATGGTACTTGTGCAGCAAATCCTTGACTTCTTTTGACCCTATGTCTTCTCCCCATTGGTCTGCCTTTGGTTTGTCTTTGATCAGGTTTGTAGACTCTTGTTTGGGTCTGACAACAATGGCAAAACATGGTGTATCTTTCTCCTTCAAGGTTTTCAAGAATTCTTTCTCCCCCACCAATGCAACACTACTAACCACATGATTAGACTTGTCTTCATCCGGCAAAGGTTTCATGATGTACTGGATACCCCCCTTGGTTATGGTGAAGATGTTTGTTTCCCCATCATGTTTAGACTTGACATCAAACTGCCATGGCCTCCCTAATAAGAGGTGACATGCATCCATTTCGGTTACATCACATAAGATTTTGTCAGAATATTCCCCTAAGGTAAAATCTACCCATACTTGTTCATTGACCAAAGTTTGTTTGTCTTTTGTTAACCAAGAAGCTTTATAAGGGTATGGGTGTGGTATCCTAGGCAACTTTAATTTATCCACCATTTCTTTAGATGCTATATTGTCAGTTGATCCTGAATCCACAATTAACTTACATACCTTTCCCTTCACTTTGTAATGTGTCCTGAACAATGCTTTTCTCTGAGGTGGTTCTGCAGGTTGTGGTACCTTCAAAAGTGTCCTTTGCATCATGAGGCACTCTCCAGTTTCAGGGTCAGCAGGCCTGGAGGTTGTGGTGTGATAGGATGAGATGCTTTGCCCATCCTCTTCTTCTTGTAATAGATTGATTCTTCTGTCTCCGGGTCTGCTACTGTCTCCTCCTTTTTGGGGACATCTAAAGGACTGATGCCCTATCTGGTTACAAGTAAAGCATCTGCCAGTGAAGACCTGGCCTCCTCTGCCTCTGCCAGCACCTCTTCCTCTACTGTCATTGGTTCCTCTTCCTCTAAAGGTTCCCCTCTGACTGGATTCTGCCTCTACACTCTGATTTTTGTTTTCATCTTTGAAGAAAGAGTTCCTTCCTTGGAACCTTCCTCCTCTACCTCTGAAGTTGCTGCCTCTCCCTTTATTTGACTCTCCTCTCCTTTTGTGTTTCTCCTCAATCTTCAAAGCAAGGTTGAAACATTGATGGACTGATTCCAAATTGATCAATGCCAACTCATCTTGTATGCTAAACTTCAGACCACTAACATATCTTGCCAACTTTTGCTTGTTGGTCTCATTAACCTTGGCCCTAAGGGTCAAGTTGTGAAATTCTTGTGTATAGGTGCTTACATCAGCATCCCTCTATCTTAGATTGTGTAACCTCTGATTCACAAGAATCTCATAATCCTCTGGCACAAATTGCCTTCTTATCTCAGCCTTCATCCTATTCCAAGTGGTGATAGGTTCCTTTCCATCATCAACTCTTTCATTTTGCACAAAGTTCCACCAACTAAGTGTAGGCCCTTTCAATTTGGCCTTTGCTATCTTCACCTTTTGGCTAGAAGGGATATTATCACATTCAAAGTGATTATCCAAGGCTTCAAGCCAATCAATGCATTCATCTGGGTTCAACTTCCCATAGAAGGTAGGAATCTCTCCTCCTTTAACCCCCATCCTCTCTAATGCTTGCAAAAGGGGTCTTTGGTCTGGTGGGACTATGGCTTCATAGTCTTCTCTCTCCACCTCTTCAGCCTCTGATTCATAACCATCTCCTTTCTTCAACTTTCCTTTCAATTTTTCCAATTCCCTCTTCATGGCATGGTTCTCCTCCCTAGCAGCTCTACTCTCTGCCATTTTTTCTTGCACCAACTTGGCAAGCTCCACATTGGTGATCCTAAGAGGTATGGTCCTCTCTTGCTCACCTTCTCCCTCTGACATGTCTGCAACTACCAATCACCAGGCCTTTCCTGCTCTGATACCACTTGATGCAGAGGTGGCAGTGGAAGCACTCCAAAATGATACCCAATCACTCTAGGCACTCCTATTTGGGTAAATTCACAAAGTAATCCTATTTGCTTGGTTCCCAAAATGCTGTAATAACAAATGTGGGTTTGGACCTAGAAATCCTTATAGGTTTCCCAAACCTGTTTTAGGGCAATAACTTGGTATTTTTCTGAATAGCTCTACCAACAAATCCCACTTTCAGATACCCTTTTATATGTTCTCACAAATTCCAAAGACTTAGATTCTGGAGTTAATCCAGCATGTGGCAAATTCACAAAGTTTCAACAGGCCTAATGTGCACCTTAGGCTTGGATTCAAGGTAAACTTGCTAGGGATGGGTTCTCAACCCCAAATATAGTCTTAGGATGCCTTGCCCTAATCAAACAACAACAACTTCACCAACTTCCAGGATGCTAACAATCCTAATCACTCAAAATCTACAAATTCTGCAATTCTGGGTCCAAATCCGTGGTTAGATTTGACCTAGGGCTTGAATGTTCTGATCCAACATGCTGAAACTAGGGTTCCTACTTCTAACATGGTAAATTACATTGTTTTTACTAGCATATTCATTGGTTTTGATCCAATTTGAATGGTGTAGTCGCGACCTACACCTCCATCTTTGACCAAACCCTGGTTTTTGAGGGTTTGCAGACTACTTAGGAAGAAATACAGATATCTTTCAGCACAGACCTTCTTAGTCCTTCAAACTAATTGCAATAGAGAGGTAAGTCACCAAGGAATCCAAAAATGTCACTGTTCCTTCATCTGGTGTTCGTACCGCACGTGTATGAGCCTGGGAGCAGAGAAATTGACAGGAAACAACAGGATCTTTTATTGATTCTCAAGCAAACTAAGTACAATATCATCTGTTCTCAAGGGGAAGATGATTTATTGTTTAAATAGGCCCATAGGACCAACCAACTGCTCATGGGACGGTTGGAAATAGTTCCATACCAGTCCGAGCAACTTTTGCAAAAAACTGTCAGCAACTTTTCAAAAGTTGCTTGACAATTTTTGCAATTTTTGCAATTTTAATCTGTTTGACCTTCCAACCTTATAAAACCGGTCCAATCCTATTCAAAGGACTCTAAAAACATGAGAAAAGACTTTTTCCACTAAGTGGATACAAAACATGACTAATTTCCTAATCTAACCCTCTAAAGTGCTATTTAGCCCTTTTTAGGCTACTTGGCACATGGTTTATAAAACACCAAAAGTGCCAAGTACCTTTACAATATGGGCATGTTATTGCAAGACTAATCAACCTATCTACTCTCCATTTAGACAAGGAGACAAGATCCAATAACACATAGGTTTCTTTGTTCCTTGGATGAGTCCTTGCCTTCTTCACCTGCTTGTCATCTTCGTTGAATGCCTTTGGTGCTCTGCACCAATTTCCTTCTAACTGATTGGAACTAATGTAAGATGTCTACTTTAGAGTCTTAGTTCTAGTTATCCCTATGGGAGATCAAGTAAAAATTATTGGGTCATGCAATTCTTGAGTGACATGTGCTTCATGGCTAAAAAATTACATTCTTAAAAGATTTTAGAATCCATTTTTGCCTCATCTTCTTTCTGATGTTGTTAGCCTTGGCTTTCTTTTATCCTCAATTCTTCCAGTGTTCATACAATTATTGGCAAGGTGTCCATTTTTTGTACAAATAAAATATCTTCTAGTGGTGTCTCTTGTCCTCATGTGATGTTTCACATAGTTTTCTCTGATGTGTCCAAATTCTCCATAGTATTGACATCGACACCATGTGTTGTATTCCCAACTAAATATAGCTTTCACAATCTGTTATGTTGGGTTCAATATCTTAGTTTTGCATTCAAAAGATTTGTGCCCATGCTTCTTGAATTTGTGACATTTTCCTTCAAATTTAGGTTTCTCTTTGCATTCATTGGCTCTATGACCATGCTTATAGAAATTGTAACATTTTCCATTGAATTTTGCTTTATGATTACTCTGACATTTGTTTGATGTATAACATAACTTACCACAATGATTGCGAGAAGGCCTTTGATTCTTTTGAGCTCCTTACTTGAATGATTCACCTTCTTCTATATATTTTATTCCCGCTTTTCCTTTCTATCTATATTGATTTTTCTCATTCAACTGATTCATGTCCGATTGAGATTTTATCATCCTTTCATTGGTTTTCTTTTCAGTGTTTAGATTATTCCACAATCTTTCATTTTCTAATCTTAAATTCATGATTTCTTCATTTGCATTAGTAAGCTAATTAATGAAGTCTACCTATTGAAGGGATAGATGCTGAATTTCATTGTTCTTTGCTTCTATCCCTTATTTTTCCTTCTCTTTTTCTTCCATGACTTCACAGAATCTTACTGACTAAATTTCTTGTTTTCTTTTCATCTTTTTGACTTCTTCTTGAAGCTTACAATTCTTTTCTAATAGTTCTCTGATTTCCTCATTAGCTTCATCTGAATTTCTTTCTGAGTGGATATCTTCAATTCTTTCTTTAGTGTAGAGTTTTTCAATCATCTATACTACAAGAACATTTATTCTTTTCAAGGATTAAGAGAGTTTCTCCTTTTCTTTCTTAAGTTTCCCAACAGCCAATTCCAAATCCAACTTTTCATTATCAATAGTCTTATCAAGTCTGAATACCTCCATTTCCTCTAATCTTTGCTCAAGTTGTTAAACTTCTTCTTTGAGAACCAAAATGATTTAATAAATTTTTTTGGAAATATAATATAGGCTATGTTATTGAGAGGGGAGGGATAAATCAAGAACCAATAAACTTATTCTTAATTCACTAATTAATCCTTCATATGTATTTTGATCTAGTTGCATGTATGAAAGACTTAAAGCATTAAAATATTTATAACACTTTAACACAAGATATGGTAACCCAAAAACCTTCCAAATAGAAAGTAAACTAGGGTGGGGATGATACCCACAAGCTTTAGTATAATACTATAAAGTAGACTAGTTAAGGGTTATAATTGATCACTTCTGATGATTTGGCCTGTTAGGAGCAATAAGGACTGCTAGGTCCACTTTGTAAAAGGATTTGCGAAACATACAATGAAGTATGCACTCGATAAAGAGATTTAAAAAAGACTGTTAAGTCTACCTTGTGAAAGGATTTAACTATTCCACCTATTAGGATGAACCAATGCTTGATCTCTAATCTACAACTTTGATTTGCTAGTTGAAATTCATTTGGAGTGTAATGATTACCTTGCTATGATAGATAAATCTTTTCTACTCCTTATACTACTTGTAGCCTTCTTACTTCACACTTTTTCTCGTACACATATCTTTCCATATTCATTTTTATTTTGATGTGATATAATACATTACATATATACCAATCCAAATTACCATTCATCAAAGTTGCCTATAATACAAGTTTCACCAAAATACACAAAGTTAGCCCAACTGCAAGTACTTAAGTTTTGAAGACAAACTCAATGAGGTTCTGATACTCGACAACCATTTTGAACACTTGGCATCATCATTCTCTTGGTAGATGTAAAAACTCGATTAGCATTGGTGACTCAATGAACACTGTGAAACTCAACATATAAACTGAATCACTTGGTTGACATTGCATAGCTCAGTCAACACTAACACTATGAGCTTGGTATAAAATAAATCACTTGGTTGAAACATCTTGGCTCGGTCAACACTAGATTGACATTACTAATCCTACGAACTTGGTAAAAATTGGAGAACTCAGTTTGCACTGTGCAACTCAATAAACACTATGAAGCTCAATTTACACTGATATACATGAACTCGATAGATACTACTTGGTGTGAGCTAAATACTATTTTTGGAACTCTATAGCAACTATAGAACTTGGTAGAACCTTAATTACTTGGTTAACACTATAAATTGCAAGATAAGCTCAGTAGCTGCTAATCATTTGATTAAGTGTGAGTCACAAATAAACAAACTTGACTATAATGTCAACAAGATTGGGGAGACAAACCCACTTTAAATGCTATAAACCCCCCTTTTTAGCAAGTTTTAGTTATCAAACCCTCTAACAAATTATCATGTATATAAGTCCAAGGGTTTCAATTAGAAAATGTAAAAAAGAATCACAAGGAAATGGTGTTGATCATCCATTACCATGTTAGTATTGGTTAGCACTGATATAATAATCCATTATAAATATTTGATGTACTTGTAAAAAAAAGAGAGCTTGCTAACCATTCTTTCAATACAAAAGAACTCCAATTATGATTTAGATGCTTGTATTCAATTATTTGTAATGTCATAATCTTTTCATACCATACTAGATCAAGTCGAAAATTCAATTATAAAGAATTGGACCAAGATGTTTCAACATATTGTTTCCATGGTTTGAGGATAAAGACTATAAATAAGGAGTGTGGTCCTTTCATTTGTACCCAAATTCATCCTCGTAAGCATGAGCTTTAGGAGCCTTCAATATAGTTTTAATTCTTATTATCTTTTTTATTAGGCTCAAGAGGTACCTTTGCATATGTGTTTAGAATTTTTTTCTATAACTTAATAATGCATTTTAAGTTATCATTAAAAGAATAGAGATGTTGATTATTCTATTTATAAATTCTTTGTTGGTAAAATTCCAAGTTCATCTTGATGATTACACTTATATTATTTCTTTAAAATATTATTATATGTATTGCAAAGGCTCGAGAAGGATTGAAAAGAGACATCTATTTTAATGTGATCCTTCCATTCTACATGATTCCCTTTCAAAATGTTCTAAATAGAATTGAAGCTAGAGTAAATTATGAAATCAATCAAGTTATGCCAAACACTTTCTGCACTAAAAATACAAGGAGATTTTTGTGAAAAATTATATCTATTAGCTATGCATAAATTAGAAACAAATTTAATTTTTTTTAAAACAAATACTTTAATAGAACTGTATGTGGGAAAAACCTTTTGTTCAATGTATTATTCAATAAATCATAATTGTACAACACTCTTAGGGTAAGCCTTCACAAGAGTGTTGCCAAAATGGTTTAGAGGAATTCTTTGAGCTTATATTAAATTTATAAAGCTATGCATGACCTCCATTTGAAGCATTGTAGCGTCCCCACTAATAGATTTAGTTGGGGATGTGTAATACCTCTAAAAAAATATTAGAATTGAAACAATAAAAAATCTAACTATACTATTATACTCTCTAACCTAACCCCAACCTTAAAGACATCTCTTGATCGAGTTTTTGAACCCTTAGTTATTCAACCATCTTCTCTAGAGTGCACCCCTTAAGGTTTACATATGCATATGTTGTCATCATCAAAATATTCTATCCATTAGGTCAATCTCAAGCATGTCAGTCAAATGGAGATTCTATTAATCTCACATTCCAACATTATAGAGATTATATCCATTTAAATAGTGTAGACTAGATGAGAATTATGCCCATCTCTAATATTAACACTAATCATCTCTCTCTTTGTGTTAGCCAAGTGGGTAATTCCACCCATCTCTGATACTAATACTAAGACTTTATATTCCACCTCCATTATGTTAGCCAATTGAGCACTTTGCCCATCTCTAATACTGACACTAGAAGTTTGAGTTTCATCTCTTTCATGTCAGCCAAATGAAATCTCATCCATCTCTAACACTAATATGAAGTGTTTAAGATCAATCTACTTCTACCCTAAGAGTCATTATCAATATTTCTTTTATATATATATATATATATATACACACACGTACATATATATACATATATATGTAGATATATATGTATATATATATCTATATATATATATGTATGTATATATATGTATATATATATATATATATATATATATATATATATATATATCTATATATATATATATATATATATATATATATATATATATATATATATATATATATATGTGTGTGTGTGTGTGTATATAAATATATATATATATATATATATATATATATATATATATATATATATATATTCAAAAGATTTATGTTTACACATAATATGTATATATAGATACAGTCCAATAAAATATAAATAGAACTACAAATATGTTTATTATTGATGATGACATCATAGTCATATTAATATGCACTTTACAGGAAAATAAATTAAAAATTAAAACTTACCTCTTATAACATTTTTACTATTGGGTAATACTTTATTTATTTTCCTTTAAGCTAAAATATAGATGATTAGCCATATACACCCTTTCCCTCACATGAGTGGTGGTTGTTATAAATTGAAGGCCATTTAAAATTCTTTTATTTGTTAATGGAACTATTCCCTCTTTTTAATATATCCTTCTTTTATATGTGTATATGAATTCCCTTCATTCCTTTGGCTAACGGTACTAGAGGAATGCATATTTACCCTGAGAAACATTATATACAATGACAACACAAATCTAAATCCAAGTATGAGAATATGCCAAAAAAGATTCTTTGTCAATAGAAAAGAAATGCAAGCATTTACAAATAATTTAATTTAATTTAAATTTATAAATTCATAAAATAAAAGAACATTTTTGAAATAATATCTAACCACAATTAAGGTAGACAAATGGAAAGGCTAAAATAATAGGTTTGAAAAAATAAGGACCAAAAATAGGGGGCTGAAAAAATAAGGGTCCAAAAAATAGGCCAATATAATAGGACTCAAAAAAATAAGGTTGGAATAATTTTTTTTTAAAATTTAAATATGAAATATTTTTTTCTTTGTTAAATATATTTTCGCATGCAAATCATGCTAGGTTTTTTCGGAGAGTGACAGAATTTGAAACAACTTTGTGGAATGTCCACTAGGGGATATGAGGAAAAGAGAGGAAGAGATGAAAGAATTTTGGAGGAGTAGATTGGAGTTTTTGAAGAAGAATAGATTGAAGTTTTGAAGAAACTTTTTGACAAGTGTGATTTGTATTTTTTTTAATTTTTAACTTATTTTTTCATTTAGATTTAGATTGATTTATTTATTTAGATCTAGATGTAGATTTAGTTTTAAAGTTTAAATGTGATGTTCTACTTTGATTTTTATTTCAGTTTCAATTAGTTTCATTTAGATTTAGAATTACATTCAAAATCTATTTGATTTATATTTTTGTTAATACTTTTCATTTGAATGTTTTTTATGTGCATGTTTTAAATTAGTTTTAGATTTTCATGTTTAATATTAGTTTTAGATTTCCATATTTCAAAATGGTTTTAGTTTGCATGTTTTAGATTTTTATATTTCATAATAGTTTTACATTTCCATGTTTCGTAATATTTATATTATTACTTTTCATATTTAATCTTATCAATAATGTGGATGACAATATCATCATGTTAATGAAATTTATATATTTCTAATTTAATGATTTGTTTAAAATAGACTAACTGCATATTTAGTTTACAATTTCATATTATTTAATTAGATTAGGTATGTATTTTATTAAGTATTATATATGTATGATGTATATACATACATATATATGTATATATATAGCATATAAATATACATACATATATACTTACATATATACATGTTGGAATCATTACTACTGTTACACAAGAAGTTCGAGTTGTTAATGAACATTACAATAGCTAGAGACAAGGATCCATGGGAGGTGATTAAGCACATATCACAAATCCATCGGTCTATGTTGGATAGAGGCACCAACCTCCCAACAATCCCCTCCTCAGCATCCAAGGGATTTGAACACGTAACCCAACATTTTGATACCACTTGTTGGAATCACTTGTGTCACTACACCAAAAGCTTGAGCTATCAATAAACGTTACAACAACCAGAGACAAGGATCCATGGGAGGTGGTTAAGAACATGTCACAAATCCATCATTCTATGCTGGATAAAGGTACCAACCTAGAGGGGATAGAGGCACCAACCTCCCAACAATGCATATATATACATACATATATATGTATGTATTTGTGTATGTGTATATCTATTTATATATATGTATATATACATACATATATCTATATCTATGTATATATGTATGCATATATACATAAATATATACACATATATGCATATATATACATGTATATATATGCATATATGTATATATACATACATATACATACATACATACATACATATATATACACATACATACATACATACATACATACATATATACATATATATACATATATATATACATATATATACATACATACATATATATACATATATATACATACATACATACATATATATATATATATATATAATTTGTTTCTAATATTTTATACTTGCGGAAGGCAATTCTGCCATATTTCAAATATTACAATCTAAATATTTCATTTAAATCTCAATTTTGATTTTGATTTATCTTATTTTGAGCATTATTCATTTCAAAAAGTCCATGCTAATTACTAATAATTTTGTATTCTAATTATTTATATATGTTGATGTTAGTTATAAATTTGCATATTACTATTTGAGTTATGGATGCCTCAAATAGAGAATCAAATATTATTGATACTATCTTGACTACTTCAGTGCCCTCAAATGATTTCTTTGAGATGAAGTTTGACAAGCTCCTACAAACAATTAAAGAGTCATGCATGGCTATAAAATTAGAGGTATGGAGAATTTAACATTGCTATTTTACTATGTTGAGGAAATTGAAATAATGCAGATGGAAGATGTTGCAATGTAAATATGTGGTACATCTGCAAAAGTGGATGGATTTTCCTCAATGATGAAAGAAGTCTTTCATTATTACTATATAAATAAAGGTTGCACTACAAGCCTAATCATTAAATAATATGTCATATATTTATACCATTATGTAGAAATGTTTTGTATATATTTTATTCTTATCTTTAGTTTTTGACTTTGGCTTCTTCTAATTAGTTGTATTGGGAGTTGTGTTTCCCCATTGTTTTATGTAGCTTTCATAAAGAAGAGAACATGAAAAAAAAAATTGTATTTACAAAAGATGTCTTCAAAAGACATGTCAAATAAATATGTTAAATAAAAATGATATCTCAGATATATATGTTACATGCTAATTTAGTGTAAACTCCATATTCTAATTACAAGCAACATTTTTATCTTAAGTGCAACCTTTATTCCACTAGTTTAATGGAGAATTAATCTTTGCATTGATGTTCTTCATGATAGACATATTTATTAAATACAATTCTTAATCATTACAATAGAAATTGCATTAATATTATTAAACATTCAACAATATATAACATTGTTCTCACATCATAATGGAGAAATATTTTCCATACAGTTGATTTTTTTCTATTATTTCACACAATTTACATATCTAAATAGTTGAGTTAGGACTTATAATTCTCCTTTCATGAACAATATACAATTAATTTGTTTCACTATTCAAATCATGTTTAAAACCTATTCTCAATTTTGACAATACTTCTACACCAAATGCTCCAATAGTAGACCTAAATCTCATACTTTCCTTAATTGTGTTCCTTATTTTAATATAACACTAAACCATTTACCAACCGTAGCCAAAACACTAAGTGTCATATAAATAAAATTTTAAACTTTTGATCTTAATTCTATATATGATTGTACTACTCACTAGAAATATTACTCTCTCTCTCTCTCTCTCTCTCTCTCTAGAAATATTAATTGTGTTCCTTATTTTAATATAACACTAAACCATTTACCAACCATAACCAAAACACTAAGTGTCATATAAATAAAATTTTAAACTTTTGATCTTAATTATATATGTGATTGTACTACTCACTAGAAATATTGTTCTTAATCATTACAATAGAACTTGCATTAATATTATTAAACATTCAACAATACATAACATTGTTCTCACATCATAATGGAGAAATATTTTCCATACAGTTGATTTTTTTTCTATTATTTCACACAATTTAAAAATCTAAATAGTTGAGTTAGGACTTATAATTATCCTTTCATGAACAATATACAATTAATTTGTTTCACTACTCAAATCATGTTTAAAACCTATTCTCAATTTTGACAATAGTTCTACACCAAATGCTCCAATAGTAGACCTAAATCTCATGCTTACCTTAATTTTGTTCCTTATTTTAATATAACACTAAACCATTTACAAACCGTATCCAAAACACTAAGTGTCATATAAATAAAATTTTAAACTTTTGATCTTAATTCTATATGTGATTGTACTACTCACTAGAAATATTTCTCTCTCTCTCTCTCTCTCTCTCTCTCTCTCTACATATATACATATACATATATATATATATATACATATATATATATATATGTATATATACATGTATACATACACACACACACACACATGCACACACACACACATATGTATATGTATACATGTATATATATATATATATGTATATGTATATATCTATATATCTATATATACATATATGTATATATATACATATAATATATATATATATATATATATATATATATATATATATATATATATATATATATATATATATATATATATATATATATATATATATATATATATATATATATATATAGAGAGAGAGAGAGAGAGAGAGAGAGAGAGAGAGAGGGCATATCTAGAGAGAAATGAGGGGGGATAGATTAGGGGTGTATCTAGAGGGCATAAAGAGACATAGGGTATATCGAGAGAGAATATGGTGGAGAAAGAGATTAGGGGGTGTACTTAGATATTAGGGAGGGATAGAGATTACAGGAACCATCTAGAGAGAGAGAAGTTGTTATCTCTAACTATTGTTGTCTATTAGTGTCAAACACTTAGTCATATACTAGGCAGAGTCAAAAGGTTATCATTGTAACTGAGCTACTCTATATAGGCTAAGTCATGAGATAGACTTTTAAATAAACATATATACCAAGCTTTATAGGAGTTGATGAAGTTTTTGGTCACTAAGTATTTTCAACATAAGTTGAGTTCAATGATTACTAAGTAGTTCGAGCATATTGATGATGAGTTACATAGAAGGTACCAAGCATAGTAAGAGACCAAACGTTAATAGCATATACAGTTAATGTTGAGTGTCAGAGATAGTAAGTGTCGAGCAATGTAGAATTGACATTCAAGCTAGGAATGATACAAACTTTGATGTAAATTGTTCCAAGCCAACATGGACAAGATATTTAATACTTGTAGAATTTTTATAGAGGTTATTACACATTTTATGACATGGATCACAAATCCCTATGTTCTGTGATGAACAAATTGGATGAAGAGGAAAAAATAGGAAGCATCTAGAAAACTCTTTATAAAATCTTTGAATAGAGTAGATCTAAACCTATCTAGATATAAAGATGATAAGAGTATGGTAATAAGGGAGAACAAGCTATTTGTATGATCACAAAGCAAAAAAAGTGTGAAAGTGTGAGCATTAGAAAGAAGGAAAAATATATAAGTTCTATTATTCTAGAATAGAGAAAGAAACCTTGTCAAAGTAGTGAAGGACAATAAAGCTTTAGATCAGATTGAAGAGAGGAGATCCAAAAATAGAATATCAGAGCAAACTGAGGATTAGGTATTGACTCAATGTTTATAGATTGAGTTAGGGATAATCTCTTAACATAGTGGTCTTAACAAATCTTTGTAAATCTCCTAACATATTACTTACTTTTTTGTAAGTGTAAATTTTTTTCACAAGGTGAGACCTAACTGTCTCAAATGCTCTTAATAGGGAAGACCCCTCATAGGGTAGATCTCATTAGATATGGTCAAACATTATAACCCTAATAGGTTAATTTTATTAGTGTAGTAGTGAACATTTATAAGTGTCACTCTTATGCCAATTTTACTTTCACCTTGGAGGGTTTATGGGTAACCAAATTTTTGTGTCATGTGATTATTTTTCATGCATGTTATTGATAGGCTAGATCTATATGTTATTATAGTTTGATTATATAAGTTATGCATGGAATTGGATATAAGATGGAAAATGTGGTGAATGTACTATGAATTGTTAAAAGGTAAAAGTGTTACATATCCTAATCCACCCTCCACCTCCCCTCAATGTCTTGGTTTCTAATTAAGACTTCCAACAATTGGTATCAAAGAAAAGTTCTCTTGCATAATTTTAACAACTTAAAGTTTCGATCTTGGAGATGGAAGGCTATAAATTGGAAAAAGTTATTGATAATAAAGTGATTGATATCCAACTCATACTGCAACAACTTGAAATAGCAAGACAAGAACTAAAGAAATCCTTGAAAAGGAGGAAGGAGTTGGCCATTGTAAAAAATGAGTTCCATTATGAAGAATTTGAAACTGAAGGACTATTTGAAACAACAAGTGAGAGTGAGAGTGATTCAACATCTACAAATCTAGGAGAAAAGAATATAATCCTAAATGAAGAAGTTAGAGGACCAAAAAGGGAATATGAGATTCAATCAATAAGGCTATGTGAAGTAATGAAATAAAATACTAAAGTTGGGGGAGATAAGGTTTTTGTTGAGGAAGAAAAAAGGAAAATGGAAACTAGACATGAAGAAAGGATAGCTGATGTATAAAAGATTACAAACACTCAACTTGACATGATGAATCATCTAATTCTTTCAAATGAGGAGTTGAATAGAAAGGATGTGGAAATAGAAAATCTGAGATCATAGAAGGATTTACTAAAGAATGAACTAAAAATTGAGAAAGAAATTGTGGAGTCAACAAACTTAATGAATCAATGGAATATTTTGAAGAAATAATGAGGTCATTTGGCAACACTTTTGGATTAGGAAATTCATCTACCAAGCAAGGAGAATCATCCAAGAGTGGAGAAATGAAAAATAAAAGGGAAAACCAACATGTTATCATCGTGGAAAACTTGGTCATACTGCAAAACATTTGTAGAAGAAAAAATGGTATGCAAAATCCTAAACCTAAGTTTACTGGTTATTATTTTTACTAGAAGAAGAAAGCATATCAAATATGTGAGTGTAGATCAAGAATGAAGAATGAATCTACTATACCTTAATTTGAAGGCTATTGTTACAATTGTTAGAATTATGGACATAGAGCATATGAATGCAAATTATAGACAAAACTCTATTGGACTAATCAAAGGTAGAATCATGTACCTAACAATGTATGTTTCAAATGTCACAAGTTTGGGCGTTCAAGAAAATACTATAGAACTCAAGTACCAATAGGAAATCATAGCAACACCAAAGGTAAAGGAAAAGTGGACATTGATAAAACAAAGGAGATGAATCAGACATGGAAGAAAAAGGTAGAAGATGGAAATAGTGGAACAAATGGAGTTGAGATCACCCAATCCAATGGAGAAGGTGATCATATTAGATGCTCAAACTAATGAAGAAAGGTATGTATGGAACTATATATTTAAATGATATATCATATATCAGTTTCTAACATAAATGGAATAAAGTTAATATTTACATAAGTAAAGATGCATAAGAATAGATTTATGAAAGGATTGGTACAAAAGAATAATTTATATAGATAGTGTCAAACATCAGTAAAATTATCTATATTGACTAAGCATTGCAATATGTGCTGAGTACTTCAGAAGATAAACTAATGTATAGGTTGAGTTAGATGGAAGAGACTGAGGTATATAATGAAAACCTAGTTCAAAGGCACAATGTCAACTAAGACAACTAGCTTCCACCTACTTGAGTACACAACACTAATGAAGATCCTAAATTAAGCAAAAGGAAATAATATATATCAAAATTTGAAGACATTATTTCATACCTTTCATACAAAATTTAGGAGCACAAGAACGATTTGAACAAAAAGAGATCCTAAGGTGATTAAGAGAAAATTTGAGACAAAAGATTGATCGAGAGAAATTTTGAACTAGTGTCAAGTTATCTAGAGTGAAGAAGTTTTTGAAACCTAATAGAGAAAAAAGGAAGCTTTGTCATATATAGGAAAGATTCAACGAGTAGAATTTAGTAACATTCGATTGGTGAGGAGTGATGCCTACCCTTCACCTACATTCTTGCTATTACTAAGATCATGGTGAGAGGTGACTAAAGGGGTGTGTTACATTTGATACCACCTAAAGTAATCATGATACATGATGTGTGGAATTTCTACATGTGTAAGATTGGAGAATTTGGCAATTACAAAATTTGAGAGGCTAATGAGAAATTATATAATGAAGGAATTCTGAAGGAGGAATTCAAAATTGGTAAGAGGAAAGGGCTAAATTGTGCCCTAGAGTTTCCAAGAAATTATAAAATCAAATGGATCAAGGTAGTACTAAGTAGGATCCATGACATGAAGTTTTGGCTACATAATGGACCAGTTGAGGTAACCAAGAAGATGATTCACAAGGTTAGTAGCTATCCCACTCTAGATAAGAACAAGACTATGCAAAGTCTAAATTGTGATAATGTTGAAGCTAATGAAGGAGCCAAGTGGAATGGATGAGGATTATCCAATTTGAACATTTCTAATCTATTGAATTTGTAGTGAGAGTTATTTCTCACAAATTCTATCAATCAAGCATATTGAATAGTGTACCGTGTATGGTAGTGGATCAAGCATGGAAGATTATCATGAAAGATCATGAATATGATCTTGTTGAGTCACAAAAACCACAATTAGTAGAAAAAATAATATCCATCAGGAAGGAAAATAAGTCAATGTGTAATTTTAGATCACTTGTTATGTGTATTTTCTTATATAATAAGAAGTATTTCCTTGGTATTGGCAATATTGTTTTGGAACAAGGAAAACTAGTGAAAAGGAAAATCATTAAATACATAATTCAATTAGGAGAGAATTTTGAAAATGTAATGAATACATATTTTGAAGAATTCAAACAAAGAATGAAGATGATGATGAGAATATGTCATGCCCAAAATATATGGACAAAAATGCAAACAATTTTTTATTTTTTTTGACTACCTACCATTCAAGTGTGTTAAATCCTAACTAACCATCTTAATTCCATCGGCATTACTACCTATATTCTAATATAACTTCAATCGTCTAATATTATGAGTTGAACATATTCCATAGAAATATTCATCACTTAACTTTAATATCAAATTTGACTCATAGCCTAAGCCATAATTATTACCTATTTAAGCATTCACTAAGACAAATATATATTTAAATATACATATTATTCCTATGCATAACAATCCATACTAGGGAAAACTCATGAACATGATATCTTCTAAAATTATTCAATATTGAATTTAATTTACATTAGGTATATCTAAGGGGGCATAACCCATTTATATTTAAAAGATATACAAAAAAAGTATCTTCTACTTTCTATATCCTAGAAACACAAATACTAAACATTTTGTTTATCACAATCATAATAACTACCACATCCTATCCACTCTAATCCTATACTAAACTTAAAACCTAATTGTTAAAATCTTACTCATATTAACTAATTACAAAATCCATAATTTAATTAATGCTCATACTTCAAGTTAGCACAATGTATCATAAAGACTTGCCTTACAATTATTGATTTTCTTTTATTTCATCCTATGCTATGCTAGGCTTACTCCATCTCACACCACCTTCCAACTTAGTCTCCTAATTTAAGTAAATCATTTAATTCTTCATTTAACCTAATATATTCTTGTCTTAGTCATTGTCTTGGTTGGTGGTAGATGAAAGGAGTGAATGGCTAGGTGGGTTAAATAATGAATTTATTCTATTTCAATTCTATTTTTTTATTGTCTGTAATCAAAGGAGTCTTTTTTTTTAGTTTGCCCATACATTTTCTAGAATATAAACATACACCTTTAGGTTTCGTTTAAACTTTTCTATTTAACTAGCTTCTTCCATGAATTCTCAATAACTGTTAAAAATTGAATTGGTGTTGGTTTATAATTGCACCATACATAGACATTAATAAATAATATTTCATAAATCAACCCATCATATTGCTAATGAAATCATATTTTAAAATAGATCTCTAGAAATTTTATTGTATCAAATAATCAAATACTTCAGATCATCAATCTCCATGAAATTAAGCTATCTTCAAAAACTATTACTACCAATTGCAACTTTATAACTACTCCTATCTCAACACTAGACTTCAAGCAACTAGAGTATTCTCATGCAAGATTTAACTGGAACTCAACTAATATGCTATAGAACTTGACATAACATTCAACAAGGATAATCTTCCTATCAATATATCTCTTCTAAGATATCAAATTTCTTTTGCATTCCACTCAAGAGCATCAAATATTTTTGAATTCCTGATTGGTGTTACTATCCAATAAAATAACAATATCATTACAATTAATTAATCTTTAGTGATACTCTCATGATACACAAAAGGTGGTGAAGTCAACATATCAAAATGTGCACAATGGAAAATACTTTAACTACACATGAGCACTCACAACCTTTCCATTGACAATCAAACAAAGATAGTAGCTTTCTCTTACAATACATTTAGGCTCACATAACAAGATGGAGTTTTTCTCTCTATCTCATCTCAATGCAATATTGTCTTCTCCTCCTATGCACATGGAAGATAACCAGGACTCCAAGTTTCCAAGACTTTTCTCTAAGAACTTGCAAATGCATCACAACAAAACAACAAGGACCATGGGTGCCTTCCACCCAACCATAGGCCTCAAAGAGACCACCCCCGCGCTAGGGGAACAAGGCTCAAACCGAGATTCACATACACACTTGTAAGAAACATATACATCACATACCAAAACTTCAACAAATCTCATCCCAAGGATATTTCACAAAGGTTCACCATTGGAACCTTGAACATAGGGTGAAGGTGGAAACACAAGGAGGTTTACCATTTCATATCATATTTTCCATAAAAATCATGCCCTTCCGGGGCTAAATCAACAAAATACAAGGCCCTTTCGAGGCTTCATAATATCATGCCCTTTCGGGGCTTCATAAACATCTTCCACCACGCACACTACCAACACAACATCCTCCACCACATGCAACCAATAGCTTTAGCTTCCTACAAACCCATACTTCAATTACTTCCTTTCTCACCATTTCTTTTTTTTTCTTATCCTCCCACAAGGAAAAATATGAATATGACAATGGCATACAATGGAGCCCATACTCCAAGGTCCTCAACTATGCAATCCAACTACTGCCCGTTCACTCTGGACTTCTCTTCCCTTCCCACAAGGGTGAGTGTAAGTCCCACACCCATAACAACACTCAAGCACAACCAAGAAAACAAAACCAAGTAGAAATAAAACAAGAAATTTTCAAGAGCACATCACATTATCACGACACAATATCAACACCCATAATACAACAAGGAAAAGGAGGAAATCCAAACCTCATACTCACAATACTCCACAATGCAACAAGATGCACAATGGTGTCACACTAATCTACATGAAATGAACACCATTCAAACACTCACATGAATGCTACTCCACAATGCAATGCAATGCATACTCCATTGATAAACTCCACTCTTGCATATTTTCTTAACCATGCTAAAAGAAAGCAATGGAAAGGAAGCAAGTTTGAGATACCAACCTTGGTCCAAGCTAGGGTAAGGATAGTTACAGTAGAGCTCCCCTCCTCTCCCTCCAAAGCCTAACTATCTCTCAAATTAGAGAGTGGGTAGACACCCCACTAGTTGGGCCAAGACCCCATAATAAAGCCTCTCCTTCTTACCAACTTGTCTCCTCCAACCTCTTCTATTTGACTTAGTGGGAACATAGATATGACAACCCCAAATTCGAATTGATGGAAGAATGCATGGGTAAATGGGCCCTCTAGGTTGTCTAGGCACTCACATGATCAAAATTAGGCCTCTAACTTGTTGTAGTATCATATGGATAACTTCATCTCACATAAAAGACACTTTGGGACCACCTAATGACCCCTAAAAACTGTAGCCAAGTCCAAATTCGAATTTCCTTTGATTGAGACTCCTCAAGGCATTTTTCTATGTGAGTTTAACTTGGGTTCTTCATCGGGGTTAGGTTTAGGTTAGGTTACTACTTGAAAAGCCCTAAATGACATGGAATCTACACATGGACAACACAAGTGTCAAGTGACACACACAAAATATCACATTATATTAAAAATGACTTGTTTTACAATAATACATGAACTAGGCTACTACACACACATACAATTCACATATATGAAATAAAACACATTACAATGAGATTTGAATCTTTTCCACGGATTCAACCTTGGCTATGTCATGTTTGTAGTAGTTTGAGCCTTAATTCCCCTTTAACCCATGGTCAAATTCCTGCACACTTAACTCGAGCATTAGTAGTCCAAGAAAATCATATAAGCATATGTAAAATAAATCATTATCTCATTCAACATTAGGCTTGCATATATTTCATCATCTCAAATTAACTTTCCCTTTCTTAATCATTTCAAATATAATCTTCAAAATATTAAAATATCAAAACTTACATATCATAATCGACATTTGAGTTTCATACTTCATTCCTTTTAATTGCATTACTTCTTCTAATAATTTCCATGTAAAATGTTCAAAATACTATAAAATCAAACTTTACTTATCAACATAACATGGTCAATTTAATATTTTGAATAACTTCATAGTCTATGACAAGATGTTGAATCCATAACTATTGAATCCCTAGGTATGCGAGTTAGGTCTCAATGGATAACAAAATTTATCTTTTAACTCTAATTTCTACTTCAACTTAACCTTCTTATATTACAAGCATTTCTACCATTCAATTCCTATTAAATAAATTTAAATAGCTTACAACATGAAATAAAATCATTAAATGCATCAATTAGGTCATAATATGCAGAGGTAATTGCAGATCATCAAAATGTAGATATTAAAATGACATAACCCTATAGTCTCAAAAGTGTATCAAAACATAGGATTGAAATCACCATAATGCAATTATCTCATTGGTACTATGACAAATTGGGTGAGGCCTCACATCCTCCCCCACTAGGCATGAACCTCCTCTTGAAGTTCATCAACTAGGTATCATTGTTGTGTTATTGCCCAGGTTGTAATTATTAGAGCTGACCCTGCTTGAGTATTCTACTGTTGGTGCCAAGTAATCCAATCCTTCCTTTACTAAGGTCTAATTGCTAAATTTCTTATGTCCTTGCTTAGTGTCCCCAACATAACAGGCATCTATGGTCTTAACTAGTTTAATATACATAACATACCTATGGTAAAAGAGGTTGGTCCTTATTCCATATTTACGACATACAAAGGGGTTAGTGTCTTAGAAATCTTGTGTAGCAACTTTTCAATGGATAACTAGAAAGTTTATAGGTACATTAATTCCCTAAATGGTTTGTCAAGGATTCTCCTTGGTATGGCCATTTCAATACAATCCAAGAAAATGCCTCAAAAGAAACTCACAAATAAAAGGAATATTTTACAAGAAAATAATACGTATGTGGCCACATTAGTAAATTTTCAAATAACACAAGACATGTCCCTAAGGCACAATGGGACCAACTTCAAGAAATCTAATGAAATGTGAAGTGTCAAATTATTGGTAGAAATAAAGATGATATAAATGTAAAGTTTGAACAATTGACCAACAAGAATTCACATCAAATATGAAGCTCACAGAAATAACATAGCCATACCAGGGTTCCCTAGTGGAGAAGAGGATACATTGTTGTTTTATGGAACTAATAGCTTAGTAAGAAGTCTCATATCCCCTATGTCTCAAAGTGCTTCATCCATAGCTCGTAGTTTAATTGGGTGTACTAATACATCTTACACCAAGTTGTCATTTATTGCATATGTTGAAACATAATGGGTTAGGCACCTAGTGTTGTAGCTAAACTCTGCTAATAGTTGATCTCAGAAGGAAACATACGCTTACGCAACCTTACTATAGAAATATCCTTTATCAATGATTCAATTTAACATCCTATCCTTGAGGGTAAGCATGATATCTATAAAGTAACATGTAAATTCTTTTTGAAACCTAGATTCCCAATTTGAATTGTGTCCAAATGGATGTGCCTAAATAAGTAATTATCTAGCTTATCCAACATGTACACTGCCCTAATTTATATGCTATATTTTTATGACACCTAGACGCTTCAACATTATTATTAATGATAATCAATTATAATTGTCATATATGTACAATTAATCATAAATAGTTAATGTTGTTAGTTATAGGAATAATATTAAATTGGATCATAATATATATATTCTATTAAATATAATGGATAGTATACCTTGTACTTTTATATTTTTAATACCTCAAATTGGTCTCAAAAACTAACTTACTCCTAATCTTTCTAATGATCAACAAAATCCTAATTTATTAGGCATTTCTAGTCTTAATTGACTCTATTTGATTTAAATATCAATTGTAGAAAATCATTAATCTACAAAAATCACTATAAGAATTAATAAAGAAATAAATATAAATAAAATAATAAGCTCATGAATATTGACATCTTGGCTATCAAACCCACTAAATCAATTAATTAAATTAAATTATCCTAATACTTTGATTATATTAATTTTGATATTTCCTAAAATTGCATGCAAAATTAATTTATTACTTATTTGAATTAAATATCTACATATATTTATTATTTGAATTTAAATATTCAAAATATGGGACATAATTTTAACAAAATCTCCAAAATCTTCTTTTGATTTGTTTTTATACAAAAAAATGGAAACATAGAGTGATTTTAAAAAGAACAAGGAAACAAATCAATTAACTCTCTCTTAAATGGAAACTTCCATTTCAAAGTGAACATTTATTCAATCTCCACCATTCATCTAATTGATATACACCATTGATTTATTTTGGATTTCTCTATAAATTGGGAACTTATGTCTCTCATTTGAGAGGATGAAATTTATGAATGAATAAACTCTATCAGTTTGAGTACTCCACATTTGTGCTTTTTAAAACAGCTTATTACATTCTCATTCAATACTTTCATTTTACATGTTCTAGCTTCAATGTTTTCTTACTAACTCTTAGATTAAATTTGTATTTCATCTAGTTTATTCTCATTTACTTGCATAGAAAATCTTAGATAAATCTTGCATTTATTTTCTTTACAATTCCTTCATTCTAGTTCAATCTATGGTCGCTAAGCTCTCTTACATGCAGTGACAAATGTGAAATGCATATAGGAACATTTTTGACACATAATATTAACTTAGTATTCCTTTATCAATGGAATGAGTAAAGAAATACAATTTCAGCTAATGTTAGTTAGAAGCAAAACTATATAGATTATATTTTTATTTTCTTTTTAAAAAGAGTAAAATCTTATAAAATAAATTTAATCTTTTAATTGAAATTCAATTCTTGTTTATTGTTGATTTCTTTCTTTTCTTATTTTCACTATAATGATATTAGTAGTGCCTTAGAAAGATCCTTCATCGAGGAATGTTAGAGGTAAATGTTTTTATATATGTCTTATCTTGAAGTTGAGAACGACACTAATGATAGATCATTGTTCACCTATGAGATAAGGAAAATGCTAGCTCCTTGATGCTATCCATATAACTCTTTAGATCTATATGTAAGTCCTTATTTATAGTAATTTTATGACAATGGCTTGTACTAAATCTATAAGTAGTAGAGAAGGGTTTGGTGAATGTATTATTAGGGTTAATTATTTTATTTTAGTATTAATTTTCAAAATGAAATTATTATTACGATGATGAACAAAGTTACCTAGTACTAGGAGAATTATATTGGTTAGTATCATTTAGAATAATCTATTTAATATGATTAAAAGTCATTTATAAAAAAAAATTGGTCAAAGGTTATCTTATCAACAGGTCAAGAACAATAATGGTGTTATGCTTTAGTTGACTCTCTCATAGTAGATACTAGCTTAAAAGATGATTCAATTGAAGTTTTTCTCTTTTAAAGGTAACATTTAAATCTTACATTTGTTTATGGACCCATCAATGCCTAGTGTTTCAACTAGGCTCTGATACCAAAATGTCATGCCCAAAATATATGGACAAAAACGCAAACAATTTTTTTTTTTTTTGACTACCTATCATTTAAGTATGTTAAATCCTAACTAACCATCTTAATTCCATCGGCATTACTACCTATATTCTAATATAACTTCAATCATCTAATATTATGAGTTAAACATATTCCATAGAAATATTCATCACTTAACTTTAATATCAAATCTAACTGATAGCCTAAGCCATAGTTATTACCTATTTAAGCATTCACTTAGACAAATATATATTTAAATATACATATTATTCCTATGCATAAAAATCCATACTAGGGCACACTCATGAACATGATATCTTCTAAAATTATTCAATATTGAATTTAATTTACATTAGGTATATCTAAGGGGGCATAACCCATTTATATTTAAAAGATATACAAAAAAAGTATCTTCTACTTTCTATATCCTAGAAACACAAATACTAAACATTTTGTTTATCACAATCATAATAACTACCACATCATATCCACTCTAATCCTATACTAAACTTAAAACCTAATTGTTAAAATCTTACTCATATTAACTAATTACAAAATCCATAATTTAATTAATGCTCATACTTCAAGTTAGCACAATGTATCATAAAGACTTGCCTTACAATTATTGATTTTGTTTTATTTCGTCCTATGCTATGCTAGGCTTACTCCATATCACACCACCTTCCGACATAGTCTCCCAATTTAAGTCAATCATTTAATTCTTCATTTAACCTTATCTCAAATTGACTACCCATTTAATTAATTATTATTATATAGTATTAATCATTTGTTTCACAAATTTTATATATAGCTTCTTATTGAATAAGAGTATACCACCTCCCTACTTAACTTTGGAGATATTCATCTATCAATTTTCTAGTATTAACATTTTTTTTTTTTACCTTCTATAATTAACATTCGTAATTTTCTATTATTAACATTATTATTAATAACATTACTTCTATCAACTTTAATAACATTACTTCTATCACCTTGCCATTAATTACATTATGCTTAACTTTCCAACTCCTTCTATCTAAATCTACCTATTCTATCTTACCCCATCATCTTTCCAAAACCCCAAGTCGATTTTCTAACCATGGAACCACGTGCCTTACATCATTACCTTGCAACGTGGATGACGAGGGAGACAAGATAGTTTAAGACTTCTCAAAATCTCTTTGCATAATGTTTGGTAGGCGTTCAGAAGGAAGTTAATAGGATTACAAATAAGCTTTTCCAGCTTACATAACCATACCCAAAGTCAACATTAAGACAAGTACTTTGTGCAAAAACAATTACTTCTCCAACTGCCCATACTAGTCGATTTCCACCAAAGCCATTAATTGCTGCAGATGGGTCTTTTCCTAGGCAAGATATCATGGGTGGAAAAAGGTGTAAAGTATATTATGCTGAAATTTGCATGAGGACAAGTCGCCTTTAACACTTGGTGGATGATTTCTTACCCCTTTCAGTATCATGATGGGTTTTAGCATAGATGTTGTATACATTAATATTTCTAAGGCATTGAATCACCTAGGTGGTTTTTTTTTTTTTTTTTAATTAATATATTCTTGTCTTAGTCATTGTCTTGGTTGGTGGTAGATGAAAGGAGTGAACGGCTAGGTGGGTTAAATAATGAATTTATTCTATTTCAATTCTATTTTTTTTATTGTCTGTAATCAAAGGAGTCTTTTTTTTTAGTTTGCCCATACATTTTTCAGAATATAAACATACACCTTCAGGTTTCGTTTAAACTTTGCTATTTAACTAGCTTCTTCCATGCATTCTCAATAACTGTTAAAAATTGAATTGGTGTTGGTTTATAATTGCACCATACATAGACATTAATAAATAATATTTCATAAATCAATCCATCATATTGCTAATGAAATCATATTTCAAAATAGATCTCTAGAAATTTTATTGTCTCAAATAATCAAATACTTCAGATCATCAATCTCCATGAAATTAAGCTATCTTCAAAAATTATTACTACCAATTGCAACTTTATAACTACTCCTATCTCAACACTAGACTTTAAGCAACTAGAGTATTCTCATGCAAGATTTAATTGGAACTCAACTAATATGATATAGAACTTGAGATAACATTCAACAAGGATAATCTTCCTATCAATATATCTCTTCTAAGATATCAAATTTCTTTTGCATTCCACTCAAGAGCATCAAATATTTTTGAATTCCTGATTGGTGTTACTATCCAATAAAATAACAATATCATTACAATGAACTAATCTTCAGTGATACTCTCATGATACACAAAAGGTTGTGAAGTCAACATATCAAAATGTGCACAATGGAAAATACTTTCACTACACATGAGCACTCACAACCTTTCCATTGACAATCAAACAAAGACAGTAGCTTTCTCTTACAATACATTTAGGCTCACATAACAAGATGGAGTTTTTCTCTCTATCTCATCTCAATGCAATATTGTCTTCTCCTCCTATGCACATGGAAGATAACTAGGACTCCAAGTTTCCAAGACTTTTCTCTAAGAACTTGCAAATGCATCACAAAAAAACAACAAGGACCATGGGTGCCTTTCACCCAACCATAGGCCTCAAAGAGACCACCCCCGCGCTATGGGAACAAGGCTCAAATCAGGATTCACATACACACTTGTAAGAAACATATACACCACATACCAAAACTTCAACAAATCCCATCCCAAGGATATTTCACAAAGGTTCACCATTGGAACCTTGAACATAGGGTGAAGGTGGAAACACAAGGAGGTTTACCATTTCATATCATATTTGCCATAAAAATCATGCCCTTTCAGGGCTAAATCAACAAAATACAAGGCCCTTTCGAGGCTTCATAATATCATGCCCTTTGGTGGCTTCATAAACATCTTCCACCACCCACACTACCAACACAACATCCTCCACCACACACAACCAATAGCTTTAGCTTCCTTCAAACCCATTCTTCGGTTACTTCCTTTCTCACCATTTCTTTTTTTTTTTTCCTTATCCTCCCCCAAGGCAAAATATGAATATGAAAATGGCATACAATGGAACCCATACTCCAAGGTCCTCAACTATGCAATCCAACTGTCACCCATTCACCCTAGACTTCTCTTCCCTTCCCACATGGGTGAGTGTAAGTCCCACACCCATAACAACACTCAAGCACAACCAAGAAAACAAAACCAAGTAGAAATAAAACAAGAAATTTTCAAGAGCACATCACATTATCACAACACAATATCAACACCCATAATACAACAAGTAAAAGGAGGATATCCAAACCTCATACTCACAATACTCCACAATGCAACAAGATGCACAATGGTGTCACACTAATCTACATGGTTTGAACACCATTCAAACACTCACATGAATGCTACTCCACAATGCAATGCAATGCATACTCCATTGATAAACTCCACTCTTTCATATTTGCTTAACCATGCTAAAAGAAAGCAATGGAAAGGAAGCAAGTTTGAGATACCAACCTTGGTCCAAGCTAGGGTAAGGATAGTTGCAGTAGAGCTCCCCTCCTCTCCCTCCAAAACCTAACTATCTCTCAAATTATAGAGTGGGTAGACACCCCACTAGTTGGGCCAAGACCCCCTAATAAAGCCTCTCCTTCTTACCAACTTGTCTCCTCCAACCTCTTCTATTTGACTTAGTGGGAACATAGATATGACAACCCCAAATTCGAATTGATGGAAGAATGCATGGGTAAATGGGCCCTCTAGGTTGTCTAGGCACTCACATGATCAAAATTAGGCCTCTAACTTGTTGTAGTATCATATGGATAACTTAATCTCACATAAAAGACACTTTGGGACCACCTAATGACCCCTAAAAACCGTAGCCAAGTCCAAATTCGAATTTCCTTTGATTGAGACTCCTCAAGGCATTTTTCTATGTGAGGTTAACTTGGGTTCTTCATCGGGGTTAGTTTTAGGTTAGGTTACTACTTGACAAACCCTAAATGACATGGAATCTACACATGGACAACACAAGTGTCAAGTGACACACACAAAATATCACATTATATTAAAAATGACTTGTTTTACAATAATACATGAACTAGGCTACTACGCACACATGCAATTCACATATACGAAATAAAATACATTACAATGAGGTTTGAATCTTTTCCACTAATTCAACCTTGGCTATGTCATGTTTGTAGTAGTTTGAGCCTTAATTCCCCTTTAACCCATGGTCAAATTCCTGCACACTTAACTCAAGTGTCAGTAGTCCAAGAAAATCATATAAGCATATCTAAAATAAATCATTATCTCATTCAACATTATGCTTGCATATATTTCATCATCTCAAATTAACTTTCCCTTTCTTAATCATTTCATATATAATATTCAAAATTTTAAAATATCAAAACTTACATATCATATTCGACATTTGAGTTTCGTACTTCATTCCTTTTAATTGCATTACTTCTTCTAATAATTTCCATGTAAAATGTTCAAAATACTATAAAATCAAACTTTACTTATCAACATAACATGGTCAATTTAATATTTTGAATAACTTCATAGTCTATGACAAGATATTGAATCCATAACTATTGAATCCCTAGGTATGAGGGTTAGGTCTCAATGCATAACAAAATTTATCTTTTAACTCTAATTTCCACTTCAACTTAACCTTCTTATATTACAAGCATTTCTACCATTCAATTCCTATTAAAGCAATTTCAATAGCTTACAACATGAAATAGAATCATTAAATGCATCAATTAGGTCATAATATGCAGAGGTAATTGTGGATCATCAAAATGCAAATATTAAAATGACATAACCCTACAGTCTCAAAAGTGTATCAAAACATAGGATTGAAATCACCATAATGCAATTATCTCATTGGTACTATGATGAATTGGGTGAGGCCTCACAGAATACCATAAGAATTGGTAATGAGACATTACAATGATGTATATTTCTTAGTGGATACATATAACACATTTGTGCATGCAATATAGCTGAGGAAGGCATGGCTAACAACATTTTATTATGAGATTAATAGTGATATAGTGAATTCAAATATTGTTGCATTATTAAAAGAAGAGATTGATATTGAAGTGTAATATTTTTGAAAATATGAAGAAGCTAAGGAAAGATTCACTACAAATATCAAGATAGATTCTAAGAAAAAGAAAAGGAAGAAAATGATTGAAGACCTAGAGGCAAAGCTAGGAACCCAAGGCAAGAGCAATGAATCTTTGTAGATTACACAAGGTCTTGGAGAAGATGAAGAAAATGATAGTGGTCATTAGGAAGCAATAGTTAGCACCAAGAAATCTAAAAAGAAAGGAGTAATAGAGACAACTGAGTCAAGAAAATTAAGAAAAAATAAATAAATATCTCAATCCCTTTCTAGATAATCAAAGAGGAGAAGATTGATTAAGGTACTAGAAAAAAGAAGAACAAAAACTATTGATGAGGTATGTATTGATATAAGAGGTTCTATATGTTTATCTAGTTTTGGATACGTACATTATGATACATTAATTGAAGAGGATGAATAAAAATTGAAGAAACCATGATAGAGATGATTGAAAGTTAGAAGTTGGGTACTTCTAAATTGGAGAACAAAATTCTAATAGATTTGTATAGGAGACTTGACAAAAGGCGGCAATAGGCAAATGAAGAAGAGAAAGACATTAGAGGTGGCATATTAGCACATTGACTAAGTGGTTTAGGAGCACATAGGCTAACTCCTAGTCCTAGTTCCACACTTAAGTTTTTGGCTTCTACTAACCTTAGCCAAGTCAATTGGATGCATTTGGACCTTAGAAGGTCATGTGAGTTTTCTCCTAGATGGATTTGACTAGGCTCAATCCATTCTAGATGTTTTTTTCTTACTTTGTGTTTTGGGTTTTAGGAAGCAAGATTAGGGTTATGGGTCTTATGCCCTAGAAGTCTAAAAAAGTCTGGATTTGAGTTTAATTATCTTCTAAGTTATTGTTACACATTTTTACATGGGCTAGAGATCATTTGTTATCATTTTATGCAATGTTGGGAAAGCTGTCACAAAGATGTCAATTGTTGCAAAAGTTGTCAATTAGGTAAAATTGGTCCAAACCATGTGACACTACTACATTTAGGCTCGAATTGCAATGGTAGGCTGTCACTATTATGATAGCTACATATCCCTAAAGTGATAATACCATGAATCCGTTCCGATCAGATGAGCATCAAAATTTTTCTATTGCAAATTTCAATGACAAGGGCGTTAATCAAAATTACGTCAAATAAAGCCATCGTAACTTGGAAGAAGGCAAGAAAAAGAGTTTATCTTCATGATGTCACAATTGTGATAGTAAACCATTAAAAATATGATGTCTTAGTCTTCTAATCTACTATCCCAATTGTGATGGTTGTGCAATAATGATGTTGTGGGATCAACATATATTTTTTGGAGCTGTCCATCACAATTGTGACAAGTATGTGACAATAATGTTGTACATTCAATGACTATCCATTAGAAAAAGGTGTCACACTTATGATGACATGCTGAATTATTAAAAAAATTGGTGGTAAATATCGAATAAGTATTCCTAGATTTCACATGAGAACATCACAAAGAGGCTCAAAGTTAGGTATGATGCTCTAGGGAAGCAAGAGAAGGAGATGCTCTTGGATGTAGCATGTTTCTTTATTGGAGAAAGAAGAAGTGCACAAAGATGGTCAGATAAGAATGCATGATCACTTGAGGGACATGGTGAGGGACATTAAAAATGGATAGCCACCATACCACCTTTAGTCTCCAAAGAAAATTATTGAGGTGAAGTTAATGCTTTCTTGTATTGATTTATTACTCATGGCATGGTTTCCCCTTTAGTCTTGAGATATTCCTCCTCAAAAGGTGAAGTCAATGCCTTCTTGTTATGGCTCTAATAATCATGGATAGGACACCTAACTTCTCTAGTTATAATGATCTCTAAAATATTTTTATGTTTACTTTGATAATTCAGGAAGCAATATGAGTATGAGGAATAACAATAGATTCACACATTTAGTTGTCATTAAGTCATAGGTTAATGTTAAGCTTCACTTGGTTTCAAGAATAATTTAATATTCTCTACTAATTAGGGCCAACCATGTGAAGTTGGAAGCTCATTTGGCCCCACCCTCCCTAACATCTAAATTCGTTATTAACATCTAAAAATCATTCATTCATTAATAAAATTCATTCATTCCATTAACAAATTCCTTGTTAACATCATACCATTGATTTGATAAAATTGTGAATGCCAATCTAAATCAAGAATGCACATGCAACTATGTTCATTATGTATGTATAATTGGTAGAGGTGAAAAATGTTGAAAAAAGATTGTTTTGAAGTGTAGAACCTATAATGGAACAACCATTCTTTTGCCAATAATGTCAAACCTACTACTTTCTAGTGAGACAATTGCTTTTTTGGTTTGAATGCTATCATGTGGTTGATTGATGAAGAGGATTTGAAAAGAGGAGATAACAAGAGAACCTATAGAAAGGTTGAGTTATTTAGTGTATAAAAGGAGCACTAAGACCAAGTAAGACATTGATACTATAGTGTATTCTTTATCTACTTAAATCTCTAATGAAATATTACTCAAGTAAAGACTAGAAGATCAAGTTAGAAAAGTGTTTGCCAAGCCTTTCTTTGTAGTCAGTGCAAGCCAAGCACATATCAGTAGAAGCTGAGTGAAACTCAATAGGTATCGAGCAAAGAAGATAAATAGTGCAAGATAAGTGAATAACAAGTAAAGTTTGGTTTTTGTCAACCATTAGTAAACTATAGTGTTCGCCGAGTGAACTAGTTTTGGTCAAGTGATAGAACAATATGGATGTCAAGTAACAAAAAATAATGTTAGATCAAAGATTTGAAAAATCTAAACTGACTAATTTGATTTCTTGAATTATGTGAAGCATGTGGAAGATAAATATAATGAGCTAGTGGCATAGAATTCAAGATAAACCATTTTGAGGAAAATTCAAGGAAGATTGTAGAGGAACCAATTGAAAAAGTGGGTAGATTTATTAAATCCTACTAACCCTAAAATGGACAATTGTGGTTAAGTGGCAAAGGATCTAAATTATCTATTTATAGATGGCTAGCTGGAAGCAAAGGTTGTCAAGTGCAAGAATATAAGGAAGACAAGGAGTCTAGGGTATTGCTTCATCTAATGGCTAAACAAAAGAGAGTGCAATTGGCATACAAAGCAAGAAGGCTTAAGGGGATGAATGCTTGAAGGGTGAGAAAGCTATCAGAGTTGAAGAATATGAATGGCAAGATGAATGGAGCTCTAAAACAAAGATCTATAATTTGCAAGTGAGTTGTAAGTTTTTATCAGATCAAGTCCTATTGCTTCTCTCTAATAGCTATACTAGTGTGGATAAAATCCTTTGGATTAAGGTTGACCTATTGTTAGTCATTTGTAAATCCTTTAACTAGGCAATATTCTAATGGAATGTTCTAAAGTCCTCTAACAAGGCTCACTCCTAATAGGGTGATTGAAATACTTTAACCACGTCACATTTAACAACATGTATTGTAACCTTTAGTAGGGTTGTCTTTTCACAAGTTATCACTTCATAAGAGTGAGATTTGGTAGCATGTTACTTGTGGTTTTTTCCCAAATTGGGTTTCCACATAAAATCCTTGTGTCAAATTGTGTGAATGTGTTTATGATATTTTATGTTTACATTTATGTAAAGTTATTTTGACCTAAGACAATAATCTACTAAATTAATTTATTGTATGATCTAATGGATGCATACATGTTAAGGTTTTATGGATATGGATCTAATTAGAATTAAAAAGTTTTATTTGTGCTTCTAGACAATGGATAACTAATTCAACCTCCCTCTTAGTTATTCTAAAGAATTCCAACAATTGGTATTAGAACTTTGGTGCTTGAGAGGAAATAGTTTGAAGGTACTAAGAGGTAAAGGTCAAGATGTATAAAAAGGAGGTGCCTAAACTGAATAAGGAAAACTTTATTGCATGGAAGAGTTTGATAAAGCTACATCTAGGAGGTCTTGGAGACTACACAATCTACCATCACCATTGAGCATGCTAATCCTACTAGAGCCCTAACGATAGATGATCTAAAAAAGAAGAAAAAACACAATTAAGCTATGTTAGAGCTTGCTTCTATTATAATCTACTCATAGTTTGATGATATCAAAGATTGTGACACTCCAAAGAAGATGTGGGATGCTATTGAGATGATTTATGGAGGAGATAAGAATGTTTTGAGAACCAAAGCTAAAAGTCTAAGGGGAAAGTTCGATGATATAAGAATGCAAGAAGGTGAGAACATTGTCCAATATTGCACTAGAATGAAAGATTTTGTGAATGCTATTAGAGGATCTAATGGTATCATTGATGATGAGACTATAATTAGAAAAGTACAGAGAACACTACTACCTATCTATGCTATTAGATTTTTTTCCATACAAGAACTAAGGTGTGTATCTAGTAGTAATCTAACCCTTGAAGAAATGATCGGTAGACTCACTACCTTTGAACTCTATAATTTTGATAATTTTAAAATGGAAAATGTTAATATACTTTCAAATCTAAATTGTCATTAAAGGAACCTTAAGAGAAAAAGAAAAAGATCAAATATGTTTCTAGTGATAGTGATACATATGTAGAAGATGGAAATGAGCTTGAAGCATTGTTGGAAAGTAGATTTGATAGAGGCAAAGGAAAATACAAAGTTAATTTACTTATCATGTGCTTTAATTGTAATGAGGTTGGTCATATTGTTGTTAGGTGTCCAGAGAAGAAGAATAATAGAAGTGGAGAAAAATGCATAGGTAAAAGAGATGAGGATGTAAAACATTATAAAGATAAAGGAAAGAAGTCTTGCTACATTGCTGAAGAGAAAACTAAAAATGAGTCTGATGACCATGATGACGAAGTGGTGTATGTTGCAATGAAAGATGATTCTAATGTGGCTAAGATAACTATAGTAATATCTTATGTGAGCAAGACTGATAGATGGATCATTGACAATGGGTTTTCACATCACATGCTTGGAGATAAAATGAAGTTCATTACCCTTGATTATTAAAATGAAAAGGTGTAAAATTTGGTAATGATGCACCCTTTTTGATAAAAGGTAAAGGATCAATCAAACTGACATAAAAGATCATGTGCAACAATGCTTATTATGAAGAAGGACTTAACTATAACTTGTTGAGTGTGTCATAATTGAATAGTTCAAGTTACAATGTTGAGTTTGAGAACAAAAAAGAAAAGATATATGACATTGATGGGAAACTAATTGGAAAAGGTGATCAGACTAGAGGTAATCTATTTTATCTTGACATGAATGATGTTACTTGTCTTGTTGTAGAACTTGATGATGTGTGTCTGGAATAAGAGGTTATGTCATGTTAACTTTGATAACTTAGTCAGTATTAGTAACATGAAAAGAGTGAAAGGTTTGCCTAAATTGAAGAAACCTAGCAATATGATTTGCAAACAATGTTAGTTAGGAAAGATGGAAAAATCTAGTTTTAAAAGTAAGACTCACCCCTCTAATGAAATTTTAGAATTATTTCATACTAATCTGTGTGGAACAATTGATGTGCAAACCTACAAAGGTGACAAATACATTATCCTATTTATTGATGATTATTCTAGGATGATGACAGTTATGTTTTTGAAACAAAAATATGATTCTTTTTAAATGTTTAAGTGTTATTTAGCTAGAGTTGAAAAGGAGACTGAAAAAAGATTGAAATGTTTGAGATTTGACAGAGTGGAGAATTTACATCATATGAGTTTGAGATATTTTGTAATGATAGAGGAATCAATAGATAGATTTTTGCACCTAGGACCCCTCCACAAAATGGGATTGTTAAAAGGAGGAACATATATATAATGGACTATGCTAGAACACTCATGATGGAGAAGAATGTTGCTTTGAAATACTAGAGAGAAGCTATAAGTACAACTGTCTATACCCTAAACCAAGTACAAGTTAAGAAATTCACTAATTCAACACCTTTTGAACTATGGTATGGATACTCACCCAATGTAAAATATTTCAAGGTATTTGGAAGCAAGTGCTATATTCTTAAAGACAATATAAATGGAAAAATTGATGCTAAAAGTGAAGAAGGTATATTCCTTGTCTATTCCACAAGAAGTGAAGCTTATAAATGTTTGAATAGTAACACTACAAAGTTGTGGAAAGTGAAAATTTGAAGTTTTATGAGTATATAAATGTCGATGAAGTTGAACCTATGAAGGAACCTAAATAATACAAGTCTTTTGTATAGTTTTATGAATGAAGGTGATGTAAAATAAGTTTTAAATCAACAACAAGTATTAGTGACTGCCAAGTCATATACAATGAATGATGAGTTGCATCTAAAACCAAGTTACAATCAGGAGCCAAGTTGTAGATAGAAGATGAGGTACATTTTGATTTTGAGATAAGTGTACATGAAAGGAATGCCAATCTACCTGATAGAGAAGTACACAGTGATTCTAAAATTGATAGACCCATTGAAGAAAGAAAAGAAGAACTAAGATTGTCAAAGTATGTTAGAAGACATCACCCTGCTGAAAAAATTATTTATGATGAAGAATCTAGACCAATGACAACGAATAGGTTGAGAAGCAATACATGTTTGTTGAGAATACATGATCCTAATTCATTGAAAGATACCTTAGAGAATGAAGAATGGAGTAAAGCCATGAAAGAAGACATTGATTAGATTGAGAAGAAAAAGACATGGACTCTAGTACCTAGACCAGAGAACAAGAATGTGATTGGAACCAAGTGGGTGTATAGAAACAAGTTAGATGAGATTGAGAACAAGAATGTGATTGGAACCAAGTGGGTGTATAGAAACAAGTTAGATGAGAATGGTGAAGTCACAAGGAATAAGGAAAGATTAGTTTGCAAGGGGTATGCATAAGAAGAAAGAATTGACTATGGAGAAACATTTTCCCAGTTGCAAGATTGCAAGGAGTAAGAACTCTACTTGCTTACTCTGCATACAAAGGTTTTAAAGTTTATCAAATGGATGTGAAGTCTACATTTCTAAATGGTATACTAGAAGAGGAGATTTACATAGAAAATCTTGAAGGATTTGTTCATCCAAACAAAAAGAACATGGTATGTAGACTACACAAAGCTTTATATGGTTTAAAGAAAACCCCACAAGCATAGTATGAAAGGCTTCACAATTATCTTGTGAAGATTGGTTTTGAGAAGACTAATGATAATGTCAATCTATACTTGAAGACAAAAGGAGGTAAAGGTATTTTACTAGCTGAAATTCTTGTTGATAATACCATATTGGAGGTCAAAATGCATTATGTAAGGCATTTGAAAATGAAATAAAGAAAGAATTTGAGATGTCTATGTTTGGAGAGATCACATTCTTTGTTTGTCTACAAGTATATTAGATGAATTATGGTATATACATCACTCAATCTAAGTATATGAAGGAAATATTTTAAGCTTTTAGTTTGGAGGATTCAAAATCAATTCACACTCCTATGGTGATAGGACATAAACTTTTAAAGACTAATGATTTTGTTGAAATGAATCAAACATTGAATAGGTCTATGATTGACAAGTTGAAATATGTAGTACATAGGAGACCTATCATTACATTAGCTATTGGGATTGTTGCAAGATTTTCTAAAAATCCTAAGGAGAATCATTTGATAGATGTTAAGAGAATTATGAGATATCTAAAAGGAATAGAAGATTATGGTCTATGCTACAATAAAAAATAACAAATTTGAGTTAAGAGCCTATAAATATGTTTATTGGGCTAGAAACATTGATGACAGAAAGAGAACAAGTGGTGGAGCATTTTCCTTAGGAAAGAGATTGGTCACCTAGACCAATGAGAAACAAAACAATATATCCCATTCTATTGCTGAGGTTGGATATGTGTTTCCTATAGTAAATTGTAAAAATGTGGTATGGATCAAACAACTACTCAAATGCATGAACGAGAAAATCACTAAAACTATGCTACTTTATTATGATAATACAAGTTCTACAAACATATCAAAGAACCTTATGATACACACAAAGACAAAGCATATTGCTATCAAGTATCATTACTTGAGAGAGTTGATTGAAGAAAAATAAGTGACGATGGAATATGTAAATAAAAAAGAATAGATAGTTGATATATTCAGAAAATATTTACCTAAGGATGCATATGAATATCTTAGATGTAAACTAGGGGTGCTACCCCTATCTTAAGCTACTTAAGAAGTACGAGTAGTGCCCTGCACCAATCAAGCTAAATGTTGTATCTTATAGCTTAGTGTAGTATATTTTACTTTTGTAGTTGCCTAAATTAATGGAGCTGAATTAGAAGATTTATAGTCACATGCCAGGTGACAGAGGGAGAACTTAAATTGATTATATCTACATGAAAAGATGACAAGTCTTTGGCATTTTTTTCAAAGAGGGAGATATAAGGAAGAGGGAGATATAGAAAGAAAAATAACCTACAGAGGGAGAAAAGAATTTGATAAGGGAGATATAAGAGAGATACATTGAAGGAGATTGAAAAATCTCACATTACCCTATATAGAGAAAGGAAATATACTAATAGAGGGAGAAATTTTGAAGATATTATTTTCTTTTTGGTATTATTATTGGTATTGTTTGCCATCAATGCCAAAGAGGGATATTGTTTTGAAGTATAGAACCTAGAATAGAAAAATCATTATTTTGTCAATGATGTTAAACCTATTACTTACTAGTGTGACACTTGCCTTTTGGTCTAAATTCTATCATGTGGTTGATTGATGAAGAGGATTTGAAAAGAGGAGATAAAAAGAGCACCTAGAGAAAGGTTTAGTTATTTAGTGTATAAAAGGATCGCTAAGACCAAGAAAGACATTGATACTATAGTGTAATATTTATCTACTTAAAGTTTGTAATGAAAGATTACTCAAGTAAAGACTAGAAGAAGATTAAGTTAAAAAAGTGTCTTCCAAGCCTTATCGAGTAGTCAGTGCAAGCTAAGCAGATATTAGTAGAAGATGTGTGAAACTCAATAGGTGTCAAGAAAAGAAGAAAACTAGTGCAAGCCGAGTGAATGTTAGTATATGTGAGTAAAGTTTAGTTGATGTTGAGGATTAGTAAACTTTAAGGTTTTTTGAGTGAACTAGTGTTAGTAGAGTGACAGAACAATATAGATTATGAGTAGCAACAAATAATGTTAAATCAAAGATTTGATGAATTTGAGCCAACTAATATGAATTCTTAAATTATGTAAAACATGTAGAAGATAACTATGATGATATGGTGGCACAAAATTTAGGATAAACTATTTAGAGGTGAATTCAAGGAAGATTATAGAAGAAGTCTCTAAATGAACCAAATGGACAAGTGGGTAGATTCATTGAATCCTACCTAACCCTAAAATGGATGATTGTGGTTAACTAGTAAAACATCTAAATTCTCTATTTATAGAGATGGTTAGCTAGAAGCAAAGGTTCTCATGTGTAAGAACCTAAGGAAGACAAGGAGTCTAGAGTATTGCTTCATCTAGTGGCCAAACAAAAGAGACTATAGTTGGCATACAAAGCAAGAAGGTTTAAGGGGATGAATGCTTGAAGGATGAACAAGCTATTAGAACTGAAGTGTATGAATTCCAAGAAGAATGGAGGACTCAAATAGAGATATGTAATGTACAAGTGAGTTGTATTTTATTTATCAAATCAAGTTCTATTGTTGCTTTCTAACAACTATACCAGTGTGGATAAACCCCTTTGGATTAAGGTTGACCTAATAATCATTTGTAAATCTATTAACCAGGTGACATTCTAATGGAATATTCTAAAGTCCTCTAACAAGGCTCACTCCTAATAGGGTGATTGAATTCCTTTAACTAGATCACATTTAACAGTGTTTATTGTAATCTTTAAAAGGGTTGGCCTTTCATAGGGCATCACTTCAAAAGAGTGAGAATTGATAGCATGTTACTGATGGTTTTTTTTAAAATTGGGTTTCCACGTAAAATCCCTATGTCAATTTATGTGAATGTGTTTATAGTATTTTACCTTTACATTTCTGCAAAGTTATTTTGACCTAGGATAGTAATCTACTAAGTTAAGGTATTGTATGATCTAATGGATGCATGCATGTTAAGATTTTATGGATATGGATCTAATTAGCATTGAAAAGTTTTATTTGTACATCTAGACATTGGATAGTTGATTCACCCCCCTAGTTATTTTAAAGAATTCCAACAAAAAACCCCACCATGTTTATATTTATTTAACAGGTCTATGCAAACCTCTAACAAAAATGCAAACTTGTTGGGTTTTTTCAGCTCTAAATCTCTTGGATTGCCAAAAACCAAGAGAATCACGTAGTTTGTTGTCATGCAATCATAGATTAATGTTGAGCTTCAATTGGTTTCAAGAATAGTTTAATATTCTATACTAATTAGGGCCAACCATGTGAAGGTGGAAGATTATTTGGCCCCACCCCCCTTGAACATTTAAATTCCTCATTACTATCTAGAATATTTATGAAAAAATAAATATTTAAATTACCTAGAATGCCCTCATTTTTGACATTACAGTCATGTTTGTTATAAGTGACACACACTATTTAGATTGTAAGTATCTACAAAGCATATTGTATAGTTAACCAAGAATTTTAGTCTCTATTGAGTTCTATAGTTGCTATTGAATCCAAAGGACAATATTCAGTTTGCGTTGAGTAGTTTCTACCATAATGGTAATCAACAGTATAAACTAAGCTTCATAGAGTGTAGTAATTTCCTTAGTGCTAATCAAGCTATGCAGTGCTTACCATGTTTACAATTACAATAATGTGAATCTAGTGTTGACCGAGCCACTCAGTGTTAACTATGTGATTCAGTTTATATAGAGCTTGTAGTGATAGCATTTACTAAGCTATGTAGTATGAATCAAGTGATTCAATTTATATGCCAAGTTTCACAAGATTCACTGAGTCACCAATGTAGACTAAGTTCAAACTACTTGAAAGTGATCAGTATGGACCGAGCTTCCACATCTACTGAATGCATGATGATATCAAGCATTGACTGTGGATGTCGAGTATCAAAACCTTACTGAGCTAGTCTTCAGAACCTGAGTTCTTGCATGGTGTAGAGGCACCTAAATTTCAAAAGAAAAAAAAGGTTTAGATTCATTAAGTCATATGTTGAATTAATGTGATCCATTTATTATATATTTGAGTCTTTTGAGTCAGGACTTAAAGGCTAGAGAAGCCATTTCTAATAAGTTGTCAAAATCGTAAGAGGGTGTTTTAATATGATAAATAATGTCAAAATATTTATTTCATAGGTGAATGGATCTATTGGTATCCATATAAATTCATTTGATTCATAATTTGGGTCTAGTTTGGGTTTGTATGAAAGTTGTAATGCAAAAATGTGCAAAGTACATAAAATGTTGTCATAGTTGCACAATTATTAAAAGAATGTAAGGAGATGGCTTAAAGGGTGGTTTGGAAGTTATAACTAACCAAAAAATCCATAAAAATGGATGTATGGTCGAACCAAAGTATTAATGAAAGGAAAAGATACATTTTGAAAGAAATTTGTTAATATTCTAAGTTTTTATTTTGATTGAGTTTTCCATTTTAGTGTTGGTTCTAAGTCTTGTACGGCCATGTATAGCTTGGAAACCATGTAAATTTTGTATATTTGCATAGATTAGTGAATAAAATTTCTTTTTGCTTTGGTATGGATTTATTTTATGTAGAAATGAAGAAGTTATGAAAGTTTTGGCAAAGCTTGTAAATTGCAGATTTGAGGATGCCCAACTACAGTCAGATTGAAATGTTTGGAAAGATCACATTTGAATGGAAAAGGAACTCCATTTATATTAATTGGAAATATATTTTAACCAGGGTTTATTTCCAATTGGTTTTAGTATTTTTCATTCATATTTGTGTAAGTTATGTTCATTTTAATGAAGATCGATTTTTATGGATCTCCATTGAAGTTATAGGACACAATTGGTCCTTGTAGAATGATTTATGCATTGTAAGAATTAATTGCTCATATATTATGAAACTAGACTCATATAAGGTTTATTAGAAATTAGTTTTATATTACTTGGAATCATTTTGAAGAATTTTTTAGATAGCCTAGTCAAGGTTAATGGTTTTGCTCCTAATTTACGACAGAAAATATGGGTCTTGGTTCAGAGCACATAACTTGTAATTTGTTTATTATATTAGTCTCAACTTTAGGTATGTTTTAGAATTACTAATTTGGAACAATTTCTCAAAAGGGTTTGGAAAGAAACATTAAATATTGAAAGTTATGAATAATGAAATCAGATATAAAAATCAGGATATGCAAATGGAGAAGAATTGATGTTTTGTGTTGAAAAATGTTTTGTTTTGCCTTATGAGATGCCTCTAATCAATGGAATTATCTAATGTATTTTGAACATATCAACATGTATCCCACTAATTGTTTGTTTTTGTATGATGCTCTACATCACTACAGTTTGGGCCAACTTTGTGTATTTTATGTAAACTTATATTGTAGCTAACTTGGTTGATTTGTAAATTGGATTAGTATATATGTAATGTATTGTATCACATCCAAAATATAGCATGGAAGTAATGTAAGAAGTAGAGAAGAGTAGAAGTAAAAAATACAAGGCTATAAGCAATAAAGAGAAACAAAGATTTATCTATGATAGCAAGGTGATCATTACACTCAAAGGAATCTCATTCAATGAACCAAGTTGTAGATCAGAGATCAACTACTATTTCATCCTAACAAATGGATTAGTTAAATCCTATCACAAGGTAGACTATATATTATTTTGTAAATCTCTTTACTAAGTGCATAATTTATTATATGTTTGTAAATCCTTTTGCAAGATGGACCTAGCAGTCCTTATAGCTCCTAATAGGGTAGATCATCAAAAGTGATCATTGTAAGCCTTAATAGGCCAACTTTATATTGCAGTACTAAAGCTTGTGGGTATCATCCCCACCCCGGTTTTACTTTCTATTTTGAAAGATTTTTAGGTCATCAAATTGTGTGTCAAATTTTTATGAATGCTTAATGTTTTTAGTTTCTCAGGCATGCAATTAGATCAGAATATACAAGAAGGATTAATTGGTAAATAAGGATTAAGTTTTCTTAGTTACTGATTCATCCCTCTTCTTTCAATAACTTAGCCTGTCATATATATTTCCAACAATTGGTATCAGAGCTTTGTGGTTCTTAGAGAAAAGTTTAACAGCTTGAGCAAAGATCAAAGGCTATGGAAGTAGTTAGACTTGACAAGGATATTGACAATGAGAGGTTGGATTTGGAAATGGCTATTGCACAACTAAAGAAAGCAAAGGAGAAAATATTTCAATATTTGAAAAGAAGAAAAGATCTTGCAATCCAGATGAATGACCATCTCTATATTGAAGAAAGAATTGAATACATCCATTCAACAAGAAATTTAGATGAAGCCAATGAAACAATCAAACAACTTTTATAAAAGAATGGTTCGCTTCAAGAAGAAGTAAGAAAAATAAGAGAAGAGAAAGAAATTTAGTCAGAAAGACTATGTGAATTCATGGAAGAGAAAAATAAGATAAAAGAAGAAATAGAAGGAAAGAATAATGAAATTCAGCATTTATCCCTTCAACAAGAAGACTTCATTAATCAACTCACCAATGAAAATGAAAAATCATGAATCTAAGATCATAAAATGAAAGGCTATTGAATGATCTAAACATTGAAAAGAAAAACAATGAGAGGATAATTAAATCTCAAGTAGATATGAATCACTTAAATGAGAAAAGTCATTTCAAACAAAATGGTAAGCAAGAATTTGATATATAGAAGAAGGTGAATCAGCCAATCCAAGAGCTTAAAAGAATAAAAAACCTACTTGTAGCCATTGTGGTAAGATTGGACATACATCAAAAAAATGTTGGAGCAATGGGAAAGCTAAATTTAATAGAAAATGCTACAACTACAATCAACATGGTCATAGAGCTAATAAATGTAAAGAGAAAACTAAATTTGAGTAGTGTGTTGAGGCAACACCCCCTAGAAATTGATGGTAGAGGAAGGCAAATGTCACAAATGCAAGAAATATGGGCACAAATCCTCATAATGCAAAACTAAGATATTGAAGCCAGTAGAACAGATTGTAAAAGCTATATTTGGTTAGGACTATAACACTTGGTGTAGATGTCATTATTATGAATAATTTGGACACATTGGAATGAATTGTGTAAAAAATCACATGAGGACAAGAGACACCACCAAAAGATGTTTTATCTGTATAGAACTTGGTCATCTTGCTAATCACTATATGAATACTGGAAGAATTGAAGAAGAAAAGAAGGAAAAAGCTGATAACATCAGAAAGCAGATGAGACAACAATGGATTCAAAAATCTTCTAAAAATTTAAGTTTGAGTAGTGATGAACATGTCACTCAAGAATTGGGTGACTCAAGTATTTCCACTTGATCTCTCAAGGAGAACTAGATTTGGGATTCTGAAGAATAAATCTCACACTTGTTCTAGTTGGCAAAATGAAAGATCCATATCAACATTCAAGATGCAAAGGTATCACTAAGAATTCAAAGATGTCAGTCATTACTGAGTAAGGTTAGGCTATAGTCCTTATTGAGTGAGGCCAGATCGTAAGACCCTTCCAAGCAAGGTTGGGAGTAACTAAGTTTTGAAACCAAGTCATGGATGACTTTATCAAGCATTCAATACAAGTGAAGTTGATGATAGTCTATCATTTGAATGAACAATCAAACCAGGTATTTATGGAAATTAGAAGGAAAATTTTGATAAAAGGATGAAAGTGAAGTCATTTTTCATCACAAATTTTATACAGCTATTTGTGCAAGGTGATTTCTAAGTATCCAAGCAATCTGAGTGAATCACTATTGGAAATTTTTGTGTTTTCTCAAAAACCTACCAAGCAAAATGGCATCCACTAGTAGCAAATCAAAGAAAGGATTTGATATGCTAGTTCAAGGCATGGAATAGAAGGCACCAAACTTTAAGTTGTGTCATGCCATCATGGAATCCCTAGATTCAATTGGAGCATAATCACAAATAACATCAAAGGTACTATTGATCAATGGCATTCGTTCACATTTTCATTGTGCAATTCAAGATATTGGAACATTGGAAATGGATAAAACCCTTGAGAAACCATGTGTGAACATTGTGTTAAAACTTGAGCATCAAGACCTTGAAGTGAAAGGTTTGACTCAAATTTCGCATATGTCACAAGATTTTTGGATCAAATGGATAAGATTTATTCTTAGTCATGTGTATAATGGTCAATTATAGTTAGAACAACCTATTTTAATAACCAAGAAGATGATCCATAATATCACTAGTCTTCATATGTTGGCAAAAGCTAAAATGATGAAAACCTAAGTCAGGTCAATGTTGAAAAGAAAATCCTTGCTGAGTGGGATGGAAGGGGAGTGAAGATTAATTGTGTTATAGATATGAAACTGAAGTTTGGAATTCATGTAATTATACATAAGATATACAACTTGGGTAGACTTAATAGTGTATCATGCAAAGTAGTAGATCTTGCATACAAAGTGGTGAAGAATAACATGTCACTTAACCTTGTTGAGTTGATGTTGAACTAGCTCAACAAGAACATTGAGAGTATAAGAACTTCAAAGAAAAATCCTTCTAAGTTAGGTTCACTCTTGACTTGTTTAATTTTCTATGTGCAAAAGTTCTTTCCATGTAAAGGTGCAGTCATATGGAGCAAGGATGTACCTATTCTTTATTAGATTAATGAATATATATCTAAAATGGGAGAAAACTATGTGAGTATTATGGACAATTATTTTGATGCATTTAAGAATAAAATGAGTAACAAATTTAGGATACCCAAGAAACTTGTTGATGATTACAAAGATGATGTTTGTTTTATGGTTGATAGTGACAAAGTATATATTTAGGCAGTAAGACCAAGAATTGCATGCGTTAACCCTCTAGGTTATGAGGTTAACATTGGTGAAACAAAGGACATTATTGAAGCACTAATTAATGATCCTATTGCCCCTAAAGCTACATATTTTAGCAACTATAATGAAGCAAAGGCTAGGATAGAACTTGAGATAAAACTTCCTCAAGTAGTCGACAAAGGCAAGAAGAGAATTGCAAAATTGAAAACCAATTCCACTCTTCTATTGGCTAATAGAAAAGGAGAAGACATTGAGGAAGGTGAAAAAAAATCAAAGAAAGAAGAGCCAATAAAGAAGAAAGGTAAGGTTATAATAACCAAGCCTACCAAACTATCTACTACTATGTTCACAAGGAGAGCATCTAGGAATAAACTTGATAAAGAAGGAGGAGATGTAATATTTAGAAGACCTCCACCCACCTTTCAGGATAGGCTAAAGGAAATGGACTTAGGAGCCGACATAACAAATTTTAAATCACTAAATTATGAGACTAGCACTATAGAGGAACCAAAAGAAATAGAAGACATGATAATGTCTAAAATGGGTAAGTGGGAATATTCCTTAGACTAGCTGGTTCAATAGATTCTGAATGCTCTAATGGAGAAGATCAAGCCAAGATGGGAGAATGCAATAAAAACTACTAAAGACATATCTGAGAAAACTCTTAGGCAACTCATGGAAAGTTTGAATGATAAGGAAGTAAAATAATCAAAAAAGAAGAATGAAGAAAATCTTACCTTAAGATTCAACACTTGTCTTCTATTAATAAATGACATTAAACATATGGTAAGGAATGCCACCAAGACTTGGAAAAATATTTTCAATCTTCACAAGAAAAGTGAATTTGTGGTTCATGTTAGTGACAAGGATGAGGATGATGATGAACATGAAAAAGATGAGGAAATTGATAATGATGAAGTTACATATTTTGACATTGTAGATGATAAGGAAGAGGAACAGGGATAGGAAGCTACTGAGGAAGATTTACAAGATGTTCAGAACATAGAGGAGACTGACCCCAATAAAATTGTAGCAATGGTCATAGCCTCACTTCCTCATTCTTCGAGTGAAACATTGAAAACATTGACCCTAGAGAAAGTTAATATAGAATTGATTATGTCAAACACTGTAAGTACTAACATTCAATCAATTTTTGCACCTATTCAACTCAATACTTCATGAAAAAAGTGGTAAGAACTTCATTTGTTGAGCAATCTGAACTTCCCTCTATATCAATTTTGGTTACACTAGGTAGTTCAATTAGTATTTCAACAATAAGTGTGATATCTATTTTTCCAACTAGTCCTACTATCTCTACCATTGTTTCCATTCCTAGCATGCAAACAATAAGTACAAGGACTATTGAGAACAACTCTAAACTGAGTACAAAATTTTTAAGTAAAGGAAAAGTGAAAGAAGAAGAAATTGATCTTGATGAGGAGATTGGTATCCCAAATTGGGACATCTACAATCTTAACCTTGATCAAATGCAAACATTTGGAGAACTTCTTCAAAAGAAAGCTAAGTAGTAGAGGCTTAGAGAAGAAAGAAATAAAGAGCATCAAATAATTGAAGATGCAAAAAATATTTTAACAGAGGCACTAAATACAGAGGTTGACACTTCGCAACCAATTTTGATTCAGTTAGTAGAGGTAGTCCATAAATTTAATGAAGGTTTGAATGGATAGGATAAATTCTTACATGGAGCTAAGAAGAAGTTTGAGAATAAAGTTTTGGAACTTATTGCTCAAAAGATTGCTATTCATCAAGTAGAGCTATCTACTATTCTAGGCTCATTGGAGACCTCTTCCAACAATGTGACTACATTATTTGGTAAACTTTGTGATACATCAATTTTCACCAAAGAAATAAAAGATGAATTGTCAAAGATTGATAAAGATCTATAGGAAAGTGCTCAAAAATTGCAACTTGACACAAGTTACAACTCTTCCCACTATTCAAAGATTAGATTCTTAACTAATATATAGACATAATTGCTAAGAGAAGAAGCTAGAATAAGAGCTACATTGGTAAAAATTCAGGGCATGATTCTTTTGAATGTGGATGCATTGTAGAAACATATTACACATGCCAAAATTCTCATCCATGATAACAAATTCTCTATTGCTGATCATATGATAGAACTTTCAGCAACAGTTCAAATTGCATTGCACACATGCAAGGTGTTGCAAGAAAATTGGGAGAAGACAATGATGCTGATTTTAGAGGTACCTTCAAATTTCTTGTCACATTTTGGCATTAATGTCAAAAGGGGGGAGAAGATGTATATTGTAGAATAGATATATATTGTATAGAAGATGTATATTATAAAGGGAAGTATACACAAAGGGGGAGAAAATGTATGTATCAAATATGGAAAGATAAAAATTATATTGTATATAGGTATGGAGGAGCATTATATATGTATAGATACTCAAAGATACATTTTCTACAAATTTTTTTTGAAAAATCTCAAAAATAGAGTACTCTACTGAGTTGGAGACACAAGGTGATGAACAAATGTTGTTCTTGAAATTCAGTTTTGATTGATAAGTTTTTTTGTTACTAATGCCAAATGGGGAGATTGTTGACATTAAATTCATGTTTTTTATGAGTGAAAAACACTTATTTAGATTTTAAGTATCTACTGAGCGTATTTTATAGTTAACCAAGAATTTTAGTCTCTACCAAGTTCTACAGTTGGTACCAAATCTGAAGGATAGTATTCTATTTGCATCGAGCAGTTTCTACCATAATGGTCATTAGTAGTGTAAATCAAATTTCATAAGATTTTCCAAGTTCCTTAGTGCAAACTAAGTTATGTAGTGCTTATTGAGTTTGCAGTTACAGTAATGTGAATTCAGTGTTGACTGATCCACTTGGTGTGAACCAAGCAATTTAATTTATACCAAGATCGTAGCAATAGCATTACTGAGTTATGCAATATGAATCAAGTGATTTAGTTTATATGCCAAGTTTTATAGTATTCATGGAGTCACTAGTGGAGGCCAAGTTTAGACCAATTGGAAGTGATCAAGCTTCTACATCTACTAAATGCATGACAATACTAAGCATTGACTGTGTGTTCCGAGTATAAGAACCTCACCGAGCTAGTCTTTAGAACCTAAGTTCCTATAGTTTAGGCTAAGTTTGTGTATTTTGTGTAAACTTGTATTGTAGTTGACTTTGTTGATTTGTAAATTAGATTGGTATATATGTAATAAATTGTATCACATCCAAAATATAGCATGGAAGTAATATAACAAGTAGAGAAGAGAAAAAGTGTGAAATGCAAGGCTATAAGTAGTATAAGGAGAAACAAAGATTTATATATCATAGCAAGGTGATCATTACACTCAAAGGAATCTCATTTAGCAAACCAAGTTGCAAATCAAAGATCAACCATTGTTTCATCCTAATAGGTGGGTCAAGTAAATCCTTTCACAAACTAGACTTAATAGTCTTTGTAAATCTCTTTACTAAGTGCATACTTTATTCTATGTTTGTAAATCCTTTTGCAAGGTGGACCTAGCAGTCCTTATAGCTCCTAATATGGCAAATGATTAGAAGTTATCATTGTAAGCCTTAATGGGCCAACTTTATACCACAGTACTAAAGCTTGTGGGTATCATGCCCACGCTAGTTTTACTTTCTATATGGAAGGTTTCTAGGTCACCAAAGTGTGTGTCAAATTGTTATGAATGCTTAATGTTTTAAATTTCTTATGCATGCATTTGGATCAGAATACACATGAAGGATTAATTGGTATATGAGGATTAAATTTTCTTAGTTACTAATTCACCCCTCCCCTCTCAATAACTTAGCATGTCATATATATTTCCAAACCTCATCACCTCCTACTACTCTCAAGGGAAGTCCACCTTTATTTCTCACAATTAATTCATCACTATTCTTTAGTGATTCTTGTACATCTAACATGGGTACATCCAAGAATGTCCTTAGTGACTTACCTCAAAATCTTGCACACAAATAATGTAGACTAGGAAAAATGGATAGTGTTTCCAAGAAATTTTACAAAAACATATCATAGCAGATATTTTTAGAAAGAAACAAGTGATAACCCAGTTAAATGGGTCTAGTTGCTAACTTTGACATTAAGGTCAAGTTTTTTTATTAGTGTCTCACACTTAGTCAATTGGTTAGGCTATTACTGAGCTTATCTTTTAGTTTATAGTTACTGCCAAGTAATATAGTTGTTACCAAGTTATATAGTTGCTACCAAGTTTTAGAATCTACATATAGTTCACACTGAGAAGGATCTATTGAGTTGATTAGTGACAATGCACATTGAGCTTCATAGTATTAACTGAGTTGCACAGTGTCCATCGAGCTAGCAATATTAGAGATGTGAATCTAGTGTTGACAGAGCCAAGGAGTGTCAACCAAGTGATTCAATTTATACCAAGCTCATAGTGTTAGTATTGATCAAGCCATTGAGTTTCAACCAAGTAATTTGGTTTATATGCCAAGTTTCACAATGTTCACCAAGTCACACAAGTGTTGATTGAGTTCAACCTACTTGGAAGTGATTAGAATGAATTGAAATTCTACATCTACCTAGTGCATGAGAATGTCGAGTGTTGACAATAGTTTCTAAGTATCAGAATCTCACTAAGTTTTTCTTTAGAACATGTGTGCTAGTAGTTGAGCCAACTTTGTGATCTTTAGTGGAAATCTATGTTGTAGCCAACTTTGATTTATTATGATTTGGATTGATATATATAATATATTGTATCACATCCAAATATAAGTAAGAAATGAATATGATGTGAATATAAAGAGTAGAAGTGAAAATTAAGAATGCTACAAGAAGTATAAGGGACAACAAAGATTTATCTATCACAGCAAGGTGATCTTCACAGTTCAAAGGAATCTCTACCAACAAATCAGAGTTGTAGATCAGAGACCAGCCACTAGTTCATCCTAATAGGTGTATCAGTTAAATCCTTTAACAAGGTAGACTTAATAGGATTTTTCAAATCTCTTTACCAAGTACATACTTCATTGATGTTTTGTAAATCATCTCACAAGGTGGATCTAGCAATCCTTATTGCTCCTAACAAGGCATATCATTAGAAGTGATCAATTGTAAGCTTTAACCAACCAACTTTATATTGTAGTGCTAAAGATTGTGGGTAAGATCCCCACCCTAGTTTTAATTTCTATTTGGAAGGTTTCTGGGTCATCATATCGTATGTCAAAATGTTATGAATGTTTTACTACTCTCAATCTTTCATGAATGCAATTAGATCAAAATATATATGAAGGATTAATTGGTGAAATAAGATTAAGTTTTATTGGTTCCTTATTCACCCCTCCACTCTATGTAAGCTTACCTATCTAATATTCCAACAATTGGTATTAGAGGATTTGTGACTCTCAGAGAAGGAGTTTAACAACTTGAGAAAAGATCAAAGGCAATGGAGGTATATAGGCTAGATAAGGTTGTTGGCAGTGAAGAAATGGATTTGGAATTGGATATTGGGAAATTAAAGAAAGAAAATGAGCAACTCTCTCAATCATTGAAAAGAAGAAAAGATCATGCAATACAAATGAATGAAAATCTCTACACTAAAGAAATAATTGAAGATATATCTAGAGAGAAATGCAAATAAAGCTGATGAAGCAATCAAAGATCGATTAGAAAAGAATTCCAATCTTCAAGAAGAAGTCAAAAAGTTGAAAAGAGAATAAGAAATCTAGTCAATAAGAATATGTGAAGTCATGGAAGAGACAGACAAAGCCAAAGAAGAGATAGAACAAAAGAACAATAAAATTCAACATCTATCCCTTCAACAAGCATACTTCATTGATCAACTCACTCATAGAAATTAAGAAATCATGAATCTAAGATCAGAGAATAAAATACTACATAATGATCTAAATATTGAAAAGAAAATGAGTGAAAGAATGTTGAGATCTCAAAAAGACATGAATTAGTTGAATAAGAAAAGTAAGTATAGACACAAAGGCAAAGTAGGAATAGGATACATAGAAGAAGGTGAATCATCTAAGAAAAGAGCTCAAAATAATAAAAGGCCTACTTGTAATCATTGTAGAAAATTAGGTCATACATCAAACAAATGTTGGAGTAATGTTAAGCAAAATTCAATGGAAAGTGTTACAACTGCAATACACAGTGTCATAGAGAAAATGAATGCAAGAAGAAACCTATGTTTGAAGGTAAATTTTACAAGTGTAAGAAACAAGAACACAAATATTCTAAATGAAAAACCAAGATATTGAATCCAAAAAAAGAGATTGTGAAAGCTATATTTGGATTGGACTACAACACATGGTGTAGATGCCACTACTATGGAGAATTTGAGCACATTGTAGAAAATTGTAAGAAACATCAGATGAGGAAAAGAGACACCAATAGAAGATGTTTCATTTGTACATAACTTGGACACCTTGCCAAGAATTGTATGAACACTAGAAGAATTGAAGATAAAAATAAAGCTAGAGCTAATAATATCAAAAAGTAGATGAAGCAACAATAGATTCCAAAATAGGAAGCATATGTCACTCAAGAATTGGGTGACTCAAGCATTTCAACTTGAACTCCTATAGGAAGCATTGGAATTGAGGCTCTAAAGAAAATATCTCACATCAGTCCTAGCTATTAAGAAGTAAGGATCCATATCAACATTCAAGATGCAAAGGGATCACTGAGTGATTGCAAAAAATCAAGATCTTACTGAGCTAGGTCAGGTTGCAAGACCACGTCGAGAAAGGTCAGGATACACTAAAACATTGTGTGGACACTAAGTAATAGTAAGTTTACCAAGCTATGAATGACTCTACTGAGAATTAAGGTTGAACCAATTGGAAGATAGTTTGTCACTAAATGAGAGAATGTACCAAGCATTTATGGATTTTAAAATGTAGAAATTTGTTAAAAGGAAGGAAATCAAATTAATTTTTCACAATGAATTTTTGAAAGCTATTTGCAAAGAGAAATTTCTATGCTTCCAAGTGATCTATGTGTTTTTTGTTGAGGATTTTCATGTTTTGATAACCCCTACTGAGAATGGAATCTTTCAATAGAATAACTAGAAAAGGATTCGAGATGTTGGTTCGAGGAGTCAAATGGAAGGCACCAGACTTCAAGTTGATTCTGGCAATTGTAGAAGCACTTGACCCAAGTGGACCTCAATCATAGATTCCACCCAAGGTATTAATCATTAATGTTATTCTTTCACATTTTTGTTGTTTGATACAAGAACTTGGAACCCTAGAGATGGATGAGACTCTGGAAAAGTTATGTGTGAATAGTGTGTTGAAACCTGAGCATCAAAATTTGGAGACCAAGGGTTTAACTCACATTCCACATATGCCCTAAGATTTTCAAATTAATGGATAAGGTTTATCCTCATTCATGTACACAATTGAAAGTTATGGCTGGAGAATCCTATTCAAATCTCAAAAAAAATGATTCATCAAATTATAGGGCTCCCAATGTTGAACAAAGCAAAGACTACCAAAACCCTAAGTTGGGGCGAACTATAAAACAAGACTTTTGTCAAGTGGGATGGAAGAAGAATGAAGCAACAATGTAATAGACATAGAATTGAAATTTGGAATTCATGTGTTAGCTCATAAGATATATAGCTCTAGTCATCTCAATAGTGTGTTGTGTGAAGCAGTTGATCTAACTCTCAAGGTGGTGAAGAATAACCTATCCTTCAACCTTTTCGAGTAATGCTTAATTAGTTAAACAAGAACATGCACAGCATGAGGAATTCAATGAAAAATCCATGTAAGTTATGTTCACTCTTAACTTGTTTATTCTTCTATGTGCAAAAATTCTTCCCTTCTAAAGGTTCAGTCATATGGAGAAAAGATGTACCAACATTATATTAGATTAATGAATATATAGTAGAGATGGGTGAGAACTCTATTATTATCATGGACAACTATTTTGATTTATTCAAGGAAAAGATGAATAATAGAAGTAGAATACCTAAGAAACTTGTAGAAGACTACAAAAGATATATTTGAATAGACTTTGAGGAAACTCATGTTGAGTCTTAGTGATAAAGAGATGAAAGAATCCATGAAGAAAATTGAAGAAAAACTCACTCTAAAATTCAACACATGCATGCTATTGATGAATGAGATTGAACATGTGGTGAAGACAACTACAACCACATGGAAGAATGTTTACAAAATTCATCAACTAGGTGATTTTTATGTTCATGTTAGTGACAACAATGATGAAGATGGTGTTAATAATGATGAAGAAGATATAGAAATAGAAGATGTAAATCTGGATAAAGAGTAGGAAGAATGGGAAGCTACAGAGGAGAGTCTCCCTGAGATTCAAAGTATTTAGGAAACTAACCTAGGAAATATTGTAGAAATAGTAATGGCCTCATTTCCTCATTCTTTGAGAAAAGATTTAATGCCATTAAGATTTGAAAAAGATTCTACCAAGTTGATTATGGCAACCACTGTAATACCAAGTACCCAACCAATCTCTACACCTATTCTATTGAGTGCCATATTTACTAAAGTGATTATCATCTCATCTACTGAGTAGCAAGTGCCACCATTATTAGTTTTGTCTATACAAAAATAAGGTATTTTCACTTTTTTTGCTAGCCCTTCTATTTCTACTATTGTTACCCTTCCAAATGTGTTAGTAGCAAGTACAAGGACAATTGAGAACAAGTCTCAACCAAGTACTAAAGTTTCAAATAAGGATAAAGGAAAGAAGAAGAAATTGATCTACATGATGATATAGTTATCCTAAATTGGGATATCTCTACTCTAAATCTTTGATCAAATGAACATCATGGGTGAACTATTGCAAAAGAGATCTAAGAAACAAAAGCTTAGAGAAGAGAAAAGTAGAGAAAATCAAGTGCTTGAAGATATTAAGAACATATTTGTAGATGTACTAAATATAATAGTTCACAACCTATTTTGGTTCAGTTAGCAGAAGTCCAAAAATTCAATGAAGATCTAAATGTTGATCTTAGATAAATTTTGACAATTGAGTGTCAACACACTTAAACTATTTTCTAAGTTGATGCCAAGTATAGTGTAGATGTTGAGTTACAATATGTGTCAAGCAAGAAATTCAACAAGTGTCGAGTCATTCAAATGCCTAGCAAACAAATAGTGCTAAGAAAGTTTCAAGTGCCAAGTGACTAATAGATACTAAGCAAGTTCAAGTACTAAGCAAGATAGAATTTAGTATGTCCCAAGCATCATTAATTGGAGGATTAAATATAATATCGAATCTATTTGGATTTCCTATGCAATCAACATGCAACCAATCATAAAAATGGAAATATTTGAGTAAGAAAGTTAGATGAATCTCAATCATAGATTCACACCTAACCATAAGTCAAGAAATATTTTTAAAGAGATGAAGCCCCATACATTATAGAGTGTGCAAAAGAGAATGCATGTGAGGAGATAATGCTAGCAAAGATTTGATGGAAGTGAAAGGGGTGAATTGATCAAGTTGAAGGTGACTTAGAAGAAGAATAGAATTGGAGATTAGTTAGAAGAATAGATATCAATACTACAAACACCTTCATATTAGATCAGCAAGGATCAAATTGGATTGAGTAGTAATTTGGAATTAGCGATAGTCGTTTGAAAGTAATTAGGTCAAACATTCTACTATACTTTCTAATAATTGTATTAGCAGAACGAAGACCTATGGAGATAGGTTGGTTTAACAGCCATTATATAAAGCATTTGACATGGTGACATTCCAAGTGAATGTATGGTAAATCCTTTAGCCAAGTACACTTTTTATAGAGTGTTAAAATCCTTTAATAGGGTAGGATCTAACAATCCTTGTAAGCCTTTAATAGGGTAGGCCTTTCACAAAGTAGATCATGAGAATGGTCAAAACATGTAACCTTAACAAGTGAACTTTATTGTTGCAGTAGTGAAGAGTTGTGGGTGTCATCTTGACCCCAATTTTACCTTCTCATTAGAGGATTTCTGGGTAATCATATCTGGTGTCAACTATTTATGTGGATGCATTTTATTTACATGTTATTTCCATATGTTTATGCATGCAACATTTTTAAAGTGAAAATTTTTATTGGTTAAAGTTTAGTACTTCTGATTCACCCGTCACCCCCTGCCCTTTCAAAAGTATACTTCCCACTTGTAAATCCGAACATTGAATGGATAAGAAAAATTGCTACAAAGAGTAGAGAGGAAATTTGTGGACAAGGTATTGGAACAAGTGGCACAAAAAATTGCTATAAATCAAGTAGAATTGTCTACTACTCTTAGATCATTGGAAACATTTGCAAATAATGTAACTTTATTATTTTGTAAGTTGTATGATACATCTATCTTCACCTAGGAAATCAAAGATAAATTATCTAAGATAGATGAAGACTTGAAGGAAAGTGCACACTAGTTGTCAATTGACCCAAGCTATAGCTTTGCTCACTATTCAAAGATCAAATATCTGACAAACATATAGATAGAATTATTAAGGGAAGAAGCTAGGATTAGGGCCACACTTGTGGACATCCAAGGCATGACTCTTCCAAACATGGATGCATTGAAAAAACACATTGCACATGCTAAGACACTCATCCATGATAAGAACTTCTCCATAGTTGATCACATGATGGAATTAACAATAGAAGTATAGATTATATTGCATACAAGCAACTTATTACAAGAAAATTGGGACAAAACAATGGCATTGATTTTGAAGGTACATTATGACTTTTTCTCACGTTTTGGGATTAACATGTAGTATACACCTTTGACATTTATGTCAAAAAGGGGGAGAAGTATAATATATGATGTATGTATATATGAAGAGTATTGAAGAAGTAAAATAAATGTGTATATATGTGATATACGCATGAAGGAGCAACATAGTATTATACAAATACATGTATTGATAATTATAAAACATCTTTTACAAAAGAAATTTTGAAAAACCTCAAAAATAGAGTATGTTACTAAGTTGAAGACACAAGATGGAGATAAAAGATTTTTTTGGATTTGAAATTTTGAGCATTTATTTTTGGATTAGTAAGTGTTTTTGTCACTAATGCCAAAGGGGGAGATTGTTTACATTAAGGTCAAGTTTGTTTATTTTAGTCAATTGGTTAAGCTATTACCAAGATTATCTTTTAGTTTACCATTACTGCCAAGTAATATAGTTACTACCAAGTAATACAGTTTTTATTGAGCTTTACGATTGCTACCAAGTTTTAAAATCTACATTCAATTCACACCAAGTAGTATCTACTGAGTTGATCAGTGATAGTGCAAACTGAGCTTCATAGTACTAACCGAGTTGCATAGTGTCAACGATGGTCTCCAGCGTCTACCAAGCTTACAGTATTAGAGATATGAAATTAATGTCAATTGAACCAAGGAGTGTTAGCCAAGTGATTTAGTTTATATTGAGCTCCTACTATTATTGTTAACTAAGCCATTAAGTGTCAACCAAGTTATTAAATTTATATGTCAATTTTTATAGTGTCCACCAAGTCACATAAGTACTGACCAAGTTCAAGCTACTTGGAAGTGATTAGTATGAACCAAGCTTCTACATATACTAAGTGCATGATGATGTCAAGTGTTGAAAATTATTTCCAAGTATCAGAACCTCACTAATTTTGTCTTCAAAAGTCATGTGCCAGTTGTTGAGCCAACTTTGTGACCTTTAATTGAAATCTATGTTGTAGCTAACTTTGATGTATTATGATTTGGGTTGATATATGTAATGTGTTGTATCACATCTAAATATGAGTAAGAAATGAATATGATGTGAATATAATGAGAAAAAGTATGAATTAAGAAGGCTACAAGAATCATAAGGAATAATATAAATTTAGCTATCACAACAAGGTGATCTTCACATTTCAAAGGAATCTCTACCAGCAGATCAGAGATTAGCCATTGGTTCATCCTAATAGGTGTATTAGTTAAATCCTTTAATAGGGTAGACTTAACAATCTTTCAAAAATCTCTTTATTGAGTGCATACTTCATTGTATGTTTTTTAAATCCTTTCACAACGTGGACCTAGCAGTCCTTATTGCCCCTAACAAGACAGATCATCAGAAGTGATCAATTGCAAGCCTTAACCAACCAGCTTTATAGTGCAATACTAAAGCTTGTGGGTATCATTCCTACCACTATTTTACTTTCTATTTAGAAGGTTTTCTAGGTCATCATATGTTGTGTCAAAATTTTATGAATGTTTTACTCCTTTTAGTCTTTCATCCATGCAATTAGATTAGAATATATGAAGGATTAATTGGTGAAATAAGATTAAGTTTTAATGGTTCCTAATTCACCCCTTCCCTCTCAATAACCTTGCCTATCTAATATTTACAACAACTAATTAGTTGGGTTGATTACAAATTCTTGTAGAAGTGTCATTAGATTGGGTACAATAAAATAAGCATCTAGTTGTTTTTAGCTAGTAGGATCAAATAAAGTTGATCCAACTGAATACATATTCCAGAATCTACTTACCAATAGGTATATCCATCACATATATGGCCATGCTATGTGTTGAGTTTATTTTATTATTTTTCTATTATGTCAAGATTTATCTATTTATATACATACATACATAGACACACACATGTGTGTGTGTGTATATATATACATATCTACATAAACATATGTATATCTATGTATATACATACATATATGGAGATCACAAGCACATAACAATGAGATGAAGAGATCACAAGGGTATGAGAACGAAATGCAATGACCACAAGGGCATGAAAACAAAATCCTAGATATTTACTAATCTCCACAATCCACAAGATCTCTATATATATACATACATACATACATAGGTATGCACATATGTGTGTGTATGTATGTAAATACACACACACACACACACACACACACACACACACACACACACACATATGTCTATGCATACATACATATATACATATACATGTATATGTGTATATGTATATATATAGAGTGATCTATTTTAAGGTGCTTATTACATCTTAGCACAACAACAAAAAATTATCCAGCTGCATACATATTCCAAAATCAAAATAATAAAATAACAAAACTCACTCAACCCATGCTAAGTGACTTACCTTAAAATCCTACACACAAATAATGCAAAGTTAATGGGAAATATGCATATATATAATATATATATGTAGGGTAAATATAATGCTCATTTATAATGACATTAACTCTGCCTATTTTTCCTGGTCTTTATATATGTATGTATGTATGTATGTGTGTATGTATGTATGTATGTATGTATGTACATACATACATACATACATATATATACCTACATATATACATATATACATACATATACACATACATACATACATACATACATACATCTACATCCTTTGCATGGTTTAGTGGTCATGTCATTGTGGTAGAGGCTTTTGCAAGGGAATGAGCCTTGTGATTATGCATTTATTATATAGAAGTAGAAATTTCTTGTTCAACTCCGTACACTCAACTCTTTATTGAAGTTATTCTTACAGTAGTGAAAATAGCTGCTACAAATTCCTAGGAGCCAAGAGACCCTAAACCTATGCTAAATTTTCTAGTGACATGGTGATGTCCAAATTAATAGCAACAGTAGATACTTACTACTACAACCAACCGTATCATCAAAAATATTTTCTCTTCTCTTGCTACTACAACTACCACGATCAAATGAATCATACTTGTTGCAAGCCTTCAATTGATTAGATATTTTCTTTCTTCTTCCTCTATTTTTAATCACAAGATCAAATAACTATCTTTCAGTAGTGGGAACCTCAACCACAAGTTTTTCTATCTTCAAATTAAAAGTCTTAAAAACACTTAAGTTCACTACAACATTTGGGGTCAATTTGTGATGGCAAGGTAATTTGTGGATTTTAATGTTTTTCTTTACAATTTTCCTTGATATCATTGCAATATTAAAATTTAAATCATAATTGCGATGCTTGTCTTAGGATAAACCAAAAATAAAAACATGATATAACTCATTCCTCATTTGTTTTGATTGATTTTGGAGATATGCATTTGAAAGAGGGTGGAGAGCTCTAAACATTGATGGAAACCTCTAAGCTCTGAACATTATTGGAGATTTCATTTTCATACCCTTGTGATCTCTGCATTTCATTGGTGTTTCCTTATGATTTCTACATTTCATTGGCATGCCCTTGGTGGAGATCAATTGAGATCTAGGATTTTGTTATCATGCCCTTGTGATCTCCATGCCCTTGCTCTATGATTTTTTTTTTGGATCATGCCACAGTGATCTTTGGGTCCTTGCTCTATGATTTTCTTCAAGAGGAGAAGAGGTACCTATGTAATTTTTCTTTTCTTTTCCTTTTAAACATGTATCTCTTTATATTCCCCCCAATAGGTGATTAGAGAAGCTTCTCTTTATGTATGTGTATGTGTATATATACATACATACATACACACACTTATATGTGTGTCTATACATACATACATAGACACACACACATATGTGTGTGTGTGTATGTATATATACATGTATATAAATATACATATGTATATATGTAGATACATACATACATGAATACATACACACATCTACATATGCAATTTTATCACCTTGCAAAACTGTATTTGATCCTACTAGCTGGAAACAACTGATTGTTCATTTTTTTGTACCTAATATAACGACAGTTCTATATGAATTTGTAATCAACCCAACTAATCAGCAACTAGACTCATTTAATTTGATTATATTTTGTTTCTTTCTAAAAATATTTGCTATGATATACTTTTGTAAAATTTCTTCTGAACTTTGCCCATTTTTCCTAGACTGCATTATTTATGTGGAGGATTTTTAGGTAAGTCACTTAGCATGGGTTAAGTGATTTTTACTATTTTATTATTTATTTGAGTGAGTTTTCTTGTTTTATATGTGTTTGTATGTATGTATATACACTTAAATATACATAAAGATAAGCTTCTCTATTCACCTACTAAGGGAAATATAAAGGAGATGTTGAAGGTGATTAGATTTCTTATAGATTTGACTATGAATCTCTTTTCTATTTTTAGAACATATTTCCTAGTAATCTCATCTTTATATTTGAAGTTACTAAAAACCAAAGGGCAAGACATTTATTGATTTTGATACATCTCTTGTTTGTTATGTTGGGTATAAATATTGTTTCAAAAGACACAAAGCCAAAAATAATGTCACAAGAGGACATGTCTCATGTCCACTTGATGTAGAGTGCACAATTAGAAAGTTGTAAATGGATTTTTCCACTCTAACACCAAATCAACAAGTTACCAAATCCCCAATCTTCTCACAAGGTCATAACCAGTTCAAATTCTCCAAATGATGAAGAAAACAAGACTACCAACTTCTTCAAGCACCTGTGGTCTAAGGGTCAAATTCATCCAAATTATGGCTTTAGAATATAATCCCCACAACTAGGCCAACATGAAGAAAACAAAAAAATGGTTTTCTCCAATGGTTCCAAAGCATGAAATGGACTTGAGGCATCTACATAACACAAAATACATCATTGGTTTGATCTCCAATCTTCCACAATGTATCAAAACCAAATTCACCTAGTGGTCCTTTTAGGTGGTGTAAGAGCACCTAGGGGGAAGGTCAAACCCTAAAGGAATTTTAGTCCATACATGGTCTAACCAACCATGGAATAAATAATAACTACTTATAGAGTTGCAAGATGAGTGTAGGAAAAGTTAATTTGGTTGATTTGAGTCTAGGAGTTAAAAGTTGTCAAGTAGGTCCTCAGAAGCAAAAAGTTGCTCAAAGTGCTTAAACTAGAAAAATAATGTGAAAAGACCCAATGAGTGGTTCAAGTAGGTAAAGAGTGGTAATTTTATGATATAAATCCATATGGAAAGGTTTGAGACCAAACTGGTCAAGGTTGGAGTCTTGGTTTGCAACAACTGCAAAAGTTGTCAAAAAGGTACTGATTAACAACTTTTCAAGCAATTTTTGGAAACAAACTACTTGGAGTAGTTATGGATCAGTTAAATGGAAAAGAAAGAGGGGAAAAAATATTTAAGCATAACTTGATCCAATTCAAGGGGTTGGATACTTGGATGTACAAAAAACACCAATTAGTGTATCACTGTATGAGCTTTTGAGCATTTTTTTGTGAACTAATGAATTCGAAGAGTTCATTGTGTTACTATTTCTTTTGATTTGTCTTTTTTGGATGATGTTTTAGAACTCTAAATATTTTTTTTTGTTTAAGTCTTTCATTTCTTTAGGTTTAGAAAATCTTTTTGTTTGTGTAACACTACTGTCCTGTTTTGAGTTGTTAGCATAGAAATGGCTATGGCTTGAACTTCCACAGTCAAACTCTCATGGCCTTTGGAAATTAGGAAATAGCCTTTGTACAAGTTCTAAATATGGACATTGGGGTTTGTGAAAGATATTTGGACATGGTTACAAGTGAGCCCTAGGCAAGCTAGTAGAGCTTGGTTAGGCGCAATGTATGCTTGTAAAGAAGTATAGTAGTGAATAGGGGATTGGTATGAGATAATCTCTATAAGATATGACAAGAGTAGTGAACTAAGAGTGTTCTAATTAGAGGAGGAGGTAGTAAGTGAAGAGGAATACCTTAGAAGGAGAGAAACCTTATTTTTACCTTAGAAACCCTCAAAATACTTTAGCCTAGGTCCATAGGAGACAAAGTCATTTAGACATCATCTAGCCTTATTAAGGGTTTTTGGGAGGAATTTCTAAACCCCATTTTTTAGGAGAGCTAATAGGGGCTCTTAGGGCTACAAAGCCAATTTGGGAAATTTTGGGTTATGGGTGTGATAGGCCTAAATGAATGATGTAGAATGGTAGGGAATGTGTCAAAGAGCTCACTAGGAGAGCCTAAGCTTGATTTGTACCTAGAAATAAAAGTGTGATGGGAGTTTCCCTAGTAGGCTTAAATGTGTTTAGTGGAAATCATGGGAAGGAGAGAAGGTAAAACTTGAATTGTTGGGGATTTTTCCTAGAGGAAGGGGACCTACACTATGATTCCCTAGAGTAGGATTGAAGAAAGAACCCTAGGATGTCATAGATAGCCTCAATGGAGCTAGTGAGCTCTTGTGAAAGGAAGCTCCTCATGAAAGTGGTATCAGAGCCAAATATTTGTGGCTTGTGGTAGATGTTACAGCCTATTGAATCAAGTGGGTCAGTATAGATGGTGACCAATGCAAAGTTGTATAGATAGGTGGATGAGTAGAAGAAGCTCTAAGAAGAAAATACTAGGGTTATAAATGAAGCCCTAGGGGAGGTCAAAGACATGTTGAAAGAAATAAAGGATGTAGCCCAAGCTAAGGACAATGGGGACTGTAGCAAGGGTAAAGAGAAAGTAAGTTTGGAAGATGAAGTTCCTAAACTAAATCCTCCACTTGGTGAGCAAGAGCCATTCCTAAAATCCCTCAAAGTATTTGGAGGAAAAATTCTAGAGAATGTGTCCCTATTTCATAGAAAAATGGATATATAGGTAGTCTTGGAGTGGTTGGAAAGTGTTGAGAACTACGTTATGTGTGAAGGGACAATAGAGGCCTAAAAGGTGAGGTTTTCAAAGTCCAGAGTGAAAGGTCAATACTTGACATGGTAGAAATTTTTGTAGGAAGAAAGAGAAAGTGTGGCAGAGAAGCCGATAGCCAATTGGAAAGAAATTGTTGCGATGATAAATGAGACATACCTACCAAAGGACTATGAGATTTAGATCCATAAGCAAAGGTAGAATCTCAAGAAAAAGGAACTTGATGTGGCTACCTAGACTGAGGAGTTCCAAAAGTTGGCACTAAGGTCAAGGTTGTAAGAAGATGAGAGTACCAAGGTGGCAAGGTACTTAAATGGCCTTAAATAGCCCATTTGAGATGAATTGATTTTGTTTAGCCTCACCACACTTTAGATTTTTTTTCAAATGGCTAGAAAGGTGGAGGAGAAACTAAGAAAGAAAGGGGACTCTAGTTCTAAGAATAGGGGCAAAGGTAAGGACTTTAGAGGTGGTTCAAGGGGAGGCTCTAGTGGTAGGAGTACTAAAAAAAAAAGCTATGGAGACTCTAACTAGAGTGAGTAGTCCAATGAGACTAGTTAGAGAGGAGGATCTAATAGAGGTAGAGGATCCAACAATGGTGGTAAGGGAAAGTATGGTAATAGCAGAGGATCCCATTTTAGCAACATGAAATGTTATAATTACAACAAGGTAGGGAATCTAGCTTATATATGTCCTCACAAGGCATTAGGGTCCTATGTAGAAAATAAGGTATCCTATGTGTAGGAGGAAGATAATTATAAGCAAGGTGAAGTGGATCTTGATTTAGAAAAGGGTGAAAACCTCATGCTAAGGAGGGTTCTAGTAAAGGATCCATTAAATGAAAAACACTAGTAGAGAAGGGCATTATTTAAAACTATTGCAAGATAATGGACAAGGTATGTAAGGTAATAATAGATTTAGGATCTATTAATGATGTCATGTCAGAGGAGGTAGTGCAAAAACTTGGATTGGCAAAAATACGGCATGTATGTCCATATAGGGTGACTAGGTTGAACAAAGGATAGAATATCCTAGTTAATGAAAAAGTTTGGGTAGACATCAGCATTGGGAAATACCATGATAGGGTCCTATATAATATACTCCCTATGGATACTTGCCACTTTCTATCAAGGAGACCTTCACAGTTTGATAGAGAAGCAGTACATCATGGGAAATATAATAAATATTCTTTTAAGAAAGATGGAGCCACCTATAGGATACAATCCATAGTAGAGGAAGAAAAAGTAGAGAAGGTTGTTGGTAAAACCTTTTTAATGAGTGGAAAGGAGTTTCTCAAGGATTTGAAGGAGAATGAAGGAGTAGGTTATGCCATTATTTTGAAACCCAAAGAAGAGGAGACATCTTCACCAACACCTATCCTTGCTGAGATACAAAGTTTGTTGGATTAGTTTAAGGAAATTATTTGTGATGGGGAACTTTCTACTCTCCCACCTAAGATGTCCATAAGTCATAAAATTAACTTCATACCAGGGGCATCATTTCCTAATAAAGTTTCTTACAAGATGACACTAGAGAAGAAAAAAGAGATAGAAAGACAAGTGTAAGAATTGCTTGATCGGGGACTTATTAGGAAGAGCATTAGTCCTTGTGTAATACCAATAGTCCTAGCACCCAAAAAGGGAGGTGAGTGGAGTATTTACACTGATTTTATATCAATTAATAGAATCACAATTAGATATAGATCCCCTATTCCTAGAATAGAGGACCTAATGGATTGTTTGGGTGGGGCTAGGTACTTTTCTAAAATTGATCTTAAAAGTGGGACAAATGGAAGTTTTCATTTAAGAATAATGAAGGTCTCTATGAGTTTTTGGTTATGACATTTGGCCTTACCAATGCACCTATTACCTTCATGAGTTTCTTGAATGAGGTATTGAAGGACTACATTGGAGTGTTTTTTGTAGTGTACCTAGATGACATCCTCATTTTTAGCAAAACAAAGGGGAAGCATATGAAGCACCTTGAATTTGTGTTGAAGAAGATGTAGGAAGAGAAGTTGACCATCAACTTTTAGAAGAGTGAATTTATGAAGGAGAATCTTGTATACTTGGGGTTTGTAGTGACCCATGGCAACCTAAAGATGGACAAAAGAAAGGTGGAGGCAATTTTGAGTTGGTCTACACCTAGATTTGCTACTGAGTTCAAGATTTTTCATGGCCTAGCTCAATTTTATAAGAAATTTTTAAGAAGGTTTAGTAAAATATGTGCACCAATGAATGGCACTATCAATGGTGGCATGAAGACCAAGTTCACATGGACCAAAGTAGCAGATGAAAGTTTTGAGAAGTTGAAAAAGGAAGTGGAAACACAACCTATATTATTTTTTCCTAGTTTTGAGAAACCCTTTGTGGTAGAGTGTGATGCTAGTAACATAGTAGTATGGGAAGTCTTGAGCCAATAGGGTAGACTAGTAGCATTTTTCAATGAGAGGCTTAATGAAGCCAAGACAAGACATTCTTCATACCATCTAGAACTTTATGCACCAGTCCAAGCCCTTTGATGCACAGGATGAGGGATCTACCGACAAACTTGCAAATTCAAGCACAATATGGACCCAAACCCCTATGTTTCAATGGTGTTCCCAAATGCACACAATGCCACCAAAGACTTCAAACTTGGATTTACCTTCACCAAGTGTTTCCTCCACCTCTACACACCTTAAAAAACTTCAACCAACATGTTTCTAAGGTTTTCAAACCCAAAAATCTTCAGTAGATACAAAAAAGACTAGTTTTGCCCTTTACTATGCTATTCTCTTCTTTGGATCAGCAAACCCTATTTTCTTGATTTTTCTCTGAAACTTTCCAAAACACCAAGAAAATAAATAGGTTTTCCAAATACCCTTTTTGGAGTTTTATAACATATAAAAAAATCAGATATCACTCCTTTGGAATGATTGTACGGAATAGGGCAGTTTGTCTCAGAATTAAGCCTAATTAGGCCACTTTTACAAAGAAAGTACCCTTCAAACTTGCAATCCGACTTAATCCTTTTGAATAGTCTCTATTAATGATCTAAATCAAAGGAATTTCAAGATTATAGGTCTTGGTCACACTCCTAAACACCCAATCCTCAAAACCCTCCTTAAAATGGCTTAAAAACTAGGGCCTGCTTGTTCAAACCCCAAAACTCAATTCCAAAACTTCTCCTTCAGCATTCACCATGAATTTACCTTGTCTTCAAACATTATCAAATAAAAAATATACCTTGTTAAGCCAGATGTACGGCTGCATAACACCTAGTACTCATTTGGGTACCCAAATTAATCCTTCCAGCACTCAACTTTGCATTTCTTTCACAGTAACCTGCAAATCTTCACTTTTCTTGCATTTTCATGATTAGTTAGACATTTTAGGGCATTTAGGGTCCATCCCATGGGTTAGATGTACAAAAACTAGGATGGTACCCTCATTTCCTATTGAAAAATCAAAGCAAAACTCACAGTTTCAGCGTGACAGCAGCAATAATAACTGTAATTTGATAAGAAACATCTCAAGATGGATGAAAAACCTCTTAATAACACCTTGCCAAAGTAAATAACAGATTTCTATATTCAAAGAACCTCTAAATTGCAAGAAAACTTCAAATTTTCATTTATTCACAAGGCTGTCCGTACAAATTCTGTGTGTTTTTCGTACAAACACTGTCTCCCCCCTTCCATATGGCTGAGACATCTTAAATAAAACTTAGAATACCTGCCCAACTAACCAAGTTGGTTGGAAATGCTTATTTAATCAAACAAATAGCAAGTTACTATTTTCCCTCCAAAACTAAATTCAAATTTCAAACTTTGCTTTCTATGCATGTTTCAGCATTCTAACCTATGCAACTGATTTAAGAATGATCCAATGACCTTATTGAATGCATAAAAAAAACATGAAACTACTTCCTATTCTACCATTCATGGCTCATATGCCATTTTTACATCATGTTGCCCGTAGGGCTTTATTAGGACCTTTGACCTTCAATGCACTTTGTTCGTTACAATATGCCATTATTGGTCTTAGAATGTTCCAATTGATCTTCAAAGAGGTCCTTGATCCATTGTCTTCATCTGGTACCAAGGTGTTCTTCATTGTCTTGATAGGTGCTTCTGCACCATACATCCCACCTTCAAAGTAACTCTTGTCCCAAGAGTTAAATGGAATAGTCTTCTTGCCTCCCATCCTTCTAGATGGTTGTTTGCAACTCTTCACCTGCAATTTATCACCCTGCTCATGTGTATTACCTGCATGCAAGTGATTAGAAACAAAAAATATTGAATATTTGTTACCATCCATGGTAAACTTATTGTTTGTTGCATGTGAACAAGCACTTGTTATCAAAGACTTCATGTGCTGCTGTTTGAGTTTATGTAGACCGTGTCCCTTATCCTTCATGGTTTGACTCATTACTTTGTGTATTTTTGTCACCAATGGACACCATACTATTCCTATCATCACTCCTCTTGCTGTCATAATTTTATTTGCTGTCTCATTTGCTGTTGCTGCCCCATGTACTATCACTGTCTGATTACAAGAAGCAATATGAGTATTGTCTTGAATATCCTTCTTCTTTACCACCAATAGAGAAGGCTTATGTGGAGGTTCTACCATATCATGGCTTCTATGCCTCTACTCCTGCAAAACAACAAATTCTTTCTTGCCAAAACAAATAACTCTTTCCTTATCATGACCAAGTAATGGAGTTAACTTATACTTCATACCATCCTTATGCACTATATAAACATTTGATGCTCCAAAATGAATGGTATTCCTTGAGGCTTGCCAAGGCCTTCCAAGGATGACATGACAACATGTCATTGGTATGATATCACATAAGACTTGGTCTTTATACTCTCTTATGGAAAAATCAACCATGGCTTGTTCCCTAACAACAATGTTTTGTTCATCACTGACCCAAGATGCTCTATATGGCCTATCAATAGGATACCTCTTCAATCCTAGTTTGAGTACCATTTCATAAGACACTAGGTTATCAAAAGAACCAGAGTCAATGACCATTTTGCAAACCTTACCATGGCTAAGGCAATTTGTTCTGAAAATAGATGGCCTTCTCTCCTTTTGCTGCTGCACGGGTTGTCCTCTTCTCACCATTAGGGATTCTCCTATCTCAGGATCTGCATTACCATACTTCTTTTCTTCCTCTTCTCCTTGGGTCAAGGTGACTCTCTTCTCCTCCTTCCTAAAATCCACACCTTTCTTAGGGCACTTGTAGAACTGATGCCCCACTCCTCCACATGTGAAACATTTTCCTGTGAAAACACTTGATCCTCTTCCACCTCCAAATCTTCCTCCTCTAAAACTTCCTCTTGTCTCAGATGTAATCTCTTTTCCTTTATCTTTGTCTTGATTATTTGTAGTGTCAAACTGACTTCTTACACCTCTTCCTCTCATGGTTCCACCTCCTCTCTGATTTCCTTTCCTTTCATTCTTTCTTTTCAGTTTCTCTTCTGCTCTGATTGCAAGTTGAAAACACTCTCCAAGGGTTCTTGGCACATTCAGCCCTATTTCATCTTGTATGTTGTACTTGAGGCCATTGATATATCTTGCCACCTTCTCATCTTCATCTTCCACTCCTCCCCTAATGCTCAAGGTATGAAACTGTTCAGTATATGTCATCACATCCATGTCTCTCTATTTTAAGTTATTCCTTCTCATCTTGATTTGAATGGCCAAATCTGATGGTAAGAACTGACTTCTCACCATGGTCTTCATTCTATCCCAATCTGAGATCTTATTCAATCCTCTTTCCTCTCTTTCCTTCTGAACACTAGTCCACCATGTAAGTGTTGTCCTTCTCAATCTTGCCTTTTCTATTTTCACCTTCTTATCTGCCTCTATGTCTTCAAGATCAAAGTAGTTTTCAAGGGCTTCTATCCACCCTAGTACTTCTTCACTGTCCATTTTACCTTGGTAGATTGGTAAATCAATGTGGTTCTTTCCACCATTACCTTGTACTACTTTAATGATTCTCACAAATCTCCTCTCTTCAGGATCATCTGCTGCCTCATGTTCTTGTCTTGTATTACCAACTTCTTCTTCTTCATGATTCTCTCCATGATTTCTTCCTCTAACCTCTTCTCTTCTAGGTTCTTGCCTTTCCTTTTCCAAGGCTTCTATCCTTTCAATAAATTGTAGTCCCTCCCTTCTCATTTGTCTTTCTTCCCTCTCTTTAGATGCTTCTAGTTCTCTCCTTTCTCTCTTCTCTCTTGCCAATTCTTCTCTCAACTCTTAAAGTTCTCTAGCCATTTGATTTTTAGGAGGCATTTTCACAACCTAGTTTTCTCTTTCGTACTATAGAATCTTCAAACTAACACTCTTTCCCTCACCAAGAATCTCAGGACAGCTCTAATGTACCTTTCAACTTTAGGATGCTCAAGGAGGAAATGGGCACTCCAAGGTTTCTACAAAGGGACCAGTATCTTAGTGATGACAAAAGACTCCAAGATTATGGAATATAAAACTTCTCAACTCCCCAAAGACCTTGCTAATGCCCTGATACCACCTAATGCAGAGGATGAAGGATCTACCAACAAACTTGCAAATTCAAGCACAATATGGACCCAAACCACTATGTTTCAATGGTGTTCCCAAATGCACACAATGCCACCAAAGACTTCAAACTTGGATTTACCTTCACCAAGTGTTTCCTCCACCTCTACACACCTTAAAAAACTTCAACCAACATGTTTCTAAGGTTTCCAAACCCAAAAATCTTTAGTAGATACAAAAAAGACCAGTTTTTCCCTTTACTATGCTATTCTCTTCTTTGGATCAGCAAACCCTATTTTCTTGATTTTTCTCTGAAACTTTCCAAAACACCAAGAAAATAAATAGGTTTTCCAAATACCCTTTTTGGATTTTTATAACATATCAAAAAATCAGATATCACTCCTTTGGAATGATTGTACGGAACAGGGCAGTTTGTCTCAGAATTAAGCCTAATTAGGCTACTTTTACAAAGAAAGTACCCTTCAAACTTTCACTCCGACTTAATCCTTTTGAATAGTCTTTATTAATGATCTAAATCAAATTAATTTCAATATTATAGGTCTTGGTCACACTCCTAAACACCCAATCCTCAAAACCCTCCTTAAAATGGCTTAAAAACTAGGGCCTGCTTGTTCAAACCCCAAAACTCAATTCCAGAACTTCTCCTTCAGCATTCACCATGAATTTACCTTGTCTTCAAACATTATCAAATAAAAAATATACCTTGTCAAGCCATATGTACAGCTGCATAACACCTAGCACTCATTTGGGTACCCAAATTAATCCTTCCAGCACTCAACTTTGCATTTCTTTCACAGTAACCTGCAAATCTTCACTTTTCTTGCATTTTCATGATTAGTTAGACATGTTAGTACATTTAGGGTCCATCCCATGGGTTAGATATACAAAAACTAGGATGGTACCCTCATTTCCTATTGAAAAATCAAAGCAAAACTCACAGTTTCAGCGTGACAGCAGCAATAATAACTGTAATTTGATAAGAAACATCTCAAGATGGATGCAAAACCTCTTAATAACACCTTGCCAAAGTAAATAACAGATTTCTATATTCAAAGAACCTCTAAATTGCAAGAAAACTTCAAATTTTCATTTATTCACAAGCCTGTCCATACAAATTCTGTGTGTTTTTCGTACAAACACTGTCTCCCCCCTTCCATATGGCTGAGACATCTTAAATAAACCTTAGAATACCTGCCCAACTAACCAAGTTGGTTGGAAATGCTTATTTAATCAAACAAATAGCAAGTTACTATTTTCCCTCCAAAACTAAATTCAAATTTCAAACTTTTCTTTCTATGCATGTTTCAGCATTCTAACCTATGCAACTGATTTAAGAATGATCCAATGACCTTATTGAATGCAAAAAAAAAACATGAAACTATTTCCTATTCTACCCTTCATGGCTCATATGCCATTTTTACATCATGTTGCCCATAGGGCTTTATTAGGACCTTTGACCTTCAATGCACTTTGTTCGTTACAATATGCCATTATTGGTCTTAGAATGTTCCAATTGATCTTCAAAGAGGTCCTTGATCCATTGTCTACATCCAATACCAAGGTGTTCTTCATTGTCTTGATAGGTGCTTCTGCACCACCCTTAAAAAGTGGAGACACTACCTATTACCAAAGGAGTTTGTGGTCTTCATAGATAACCAAGCATTGAGTTTTATTAACTCACAAGTGAAGCTAAGTTTGAGAGACATAAAGTGGATGGAATTCCTAAAATCTTACGCATTCACTATCAAGCATAAAAAGGGAAGAAATAACAAGGTAGCAGATTCCTTGAGAAGGATATTTTTAACAGTCCAAGAGGTCAAGTTGTAGAGCATAGGTTTGGAGGGATAAAAGGAACTATGTGAGGAGGAACCTGATTTTTTAGAGGCATACAAGGTATGCAAAGACTTTTCTAACCATTTTCATGGTACATTCTCTGATTATACCTTGCAAAATTGGTTATTGTTTAAGGGGCCATAGTTGTGCATCGCAAGGGGATCTGTGAGAGAGAATCTTATACAAGAAAAACATAATGGAAGCATGAGTGGAAATTTTGGTTTGAATAAAAATCTAGACCTTGTGGAGAGATTATATTATTGGCCCGAAATATAGAGAGAGATAAGGAGATATGTGGAGCAATGCAACATATGTCAAAAGGAAAAGGGGACTTCATCAAATGTGGGACTCTACCAACATCTACCCATTCCCAATAGGCCTTGGGTGTGTATCAGAATGGATTTTTTGGTGGGGTTTCCAAGAACCAATATAGGACTAGACCATGTGATTGTGGTGGTAGATAGGTTTAGGAAGATGAGTCATTTCATCACATGCAAAGCAACACATGATACAAGTAACATTGCTAATCTATTTTTCAAAGAGGTGGTGAGAATTGTTGAGATAATGGGTGTTGCACACATTGCATAATATTGTTATTTTATTATTTTATTTTATTATGTAATGTTGTGTCGAGATGGACGTGCAACATGTAAAGATTCCCATGGAATATTCTTGATGAGTTGTATTGTAACATTGTGATAATATTTCATGTAATTATTTAATATTGGGAAAAAGAATTAAATGCCTAATATTAAATATGGGGTTAGTGGGTTAGGTAGCACATGGTTTTAGTACATGGTTTATATAATACCACTTGGTGGTTTTGTGGGACTTGCTACTATATAAGCAACCACAAGGGTAGTTGTTGTAGAGAGCAAGAGTGAGAAGGAGAAGACAAAAGGCAACAGTCGAGCAGGACAAGGCTTGACAGGTTAGCCAAGGGAGCATTTGTGAAGGTTGAAAGCATGGCATGGGATGTGTGGATTCATGCTTGTTCACATAGTTTGCTCGGTTGTGGCTATGGCCATGAAGGCTTCCATGGTTTTATGGCAATGGTATTTTTTGCTGAATAATACATGATGATGGATGCTTTTGGAGGCTGGGTTTTTCCCTCAATGAGGGTTTCCCAGGGTATATCTTGTGTCACATTTTTGTGGGTATGTTGTCTATTCTCTTACATGTGGATTTTAATTCTGTGTTTATTTCAAATTTATTATGGGTTATATGGAAACGGTTATATTCTTTGTTGCTAAGTTTCCTTAAAAGTGGTATCAGAGCTATGGTTTTATTGTTTGTAACCCTAGATTGAATCCATGGGAATGCATGAGAGGATAAAAGAAAAGGGCAAGATATATGAATGATTTATTACAGATCTAAGGGTTTTGGATTTGTTGTTATGATGGGATGTTAAAAGATTTGGGCATGTGAAATTGTTGGAGAAAAGGATTTTTTCGGATGTCTCATTTTAAACGAGGATTTTGGAGGGTAGCATGTAGAAATGACCTCCTGGGTAAAAACATACCTCACCATTGGGTCCGGGTCGACATTTCCATAAATTTTGATATATAATATGCCCTAGTTTGGCCATGTTCAGAGGAAATAAAAGAGTTTTTTTATTTCAGCCCATGATGGCCGTCAAATTTAATCCCGTCGGAATTTTCGTCACTGAAAAAATAAAAAATGAAAAATCGTACTGAAAATGGTAAAAAGACTGTCTTAGTAAAACAGCCATAACTTTCTCTCAGAATATCAGATTTCAGAGTTCTTACAGGCGTTGGAAAGCTAATTCAGAGCACTACAACATGGCATAGGTTTGGTTCTATGATTTTGAGATTTTTTTAGGTTTAAGGAGCCCTAAAGTCAGATGTTGTTTATTTTGAGCACGAATTGGGGCATAACTTGGGCATACAGAGTCAAATTTTGGACTTCGAGTAGTCAACGGAAAGCTCTTGGAGAGCTCTACACATTGGTTCAGATTTGGTGTAGGTTTGGTATAATTTAATTGGTGATATATTGATCTGAAAATTTTATTAATATATTTTGACTATGGTAACATTGTGAGTTTATGGCATTGGAGATTTAAGTTTTAATGTCATATTATACTCAGTTCATATTTCAGATTGGTCTCATGCTGATATGGTGATCAGTGTTTGGTTTGGATATGCATGATGACTTGTTGGATCTACAAGTTGTGCAGTGTTGTAAGCGGTCTATACTTACAGGTTGCATTTATAGCTTGGTTAATGGTTATCTTTGCCCATTGATCTTTCATTATTGATGCATATTCAGATTGGTGGCTTGGATTTGGGTTGTCTATGCCCTAAGTCACATGATTTTATCTTCATGTAGAAGGGATGAGATGTTGTTACCAGGTACAGTCATGGTAGAGGATTGTGGTTGACTATGCTGACAGGTTGGACATATTGAGAGATAGATGCTTGGTTCATGGATGTGATCATGGTGCCATGGATTTTGGCATGACATGATTGGTTATATAGGTACATCCTTGATGTTCATTAGCTTGAATTTCTGATTCAGTTATGGTGGTATATCTTCTTGGTTGAGGATCATGGTTATTTGGTTTCTTTTGAGGAGCTCATGATGTGCACTTTTGAGTTCTTTGATGGTTTGATGCCTTGGTTGATTCTCATGGTTAGAGGATGGTTTTTCATCATGATGTCATGGATAGCTTGGATACACGGTTTAGTGGGAGCTTGTGACAGTGATGGGGTGACAGTGCAGGATTAGTTTCTGGTTTGATTTGGATCTTCATATAGGAGATGGATTTTATGATGCCATAGGTGACTTGGTACCATGGTTGAGTGGGAGTTGTTGGCATTGATATATTTATTGAGTGTTTGCAGATGATGGAGGTTTGTCTTAGATCCTGTTGCTGCAGAAGCATCTTTGACATTTGCATGGTGCACTTGTTATCTTCATGGTGTATGAAGATGGTTAGATCTTGAGGACTCATGGAGTTCTTGGTTATCTTCATGGTGTGTGGAGATGGTTCTTCTTGGTATGTGGAGATGGTTTTTTTCATGGTGTGTGGAGATGGTTGCATCTTGAGGACTCACAGGGTTCTTGGCAAAGGTGTGGTTTATATTTTTTATTTGGCATGTTATCCTTGGTATGAGGATGGTTTCATTATTATGTCATGGTATACTCTTGATACGTGTTTAGAGTTGTGACATGTTATGGTATGTTCATATGGAGCATGTTATCTCTTTAGTTGAGATGGTAAGATCATGTTGTCATGTTTATGTTCCTAAGGCCATGGTTGGAACTTTGACATTGATCTTGGTTTAGTTTCTTGGTATTGAGTACACTAATCATAAGCTGGATACTTCATGATATTGCTATGTTGCATTTGGAGTTGGCATGAATTTATTGGTTACAGGTGCTCATGGATACTTAGATATGGTGGTGATGCTGATTTCTCTTGGATTAGAGAAGTATTTGTTGGGACGGTTGATGGTTTCAGCAAGAAGTCCGAGGGGCAGTCACCTGATATGGACTTGAGAGGAGATTGTTCTTAGATGATTCTTGGTTGGAGACTTGGGTATCTTGATGAAGATTCTCATTCTCCACTCTTGGTCTACTCAGCAGTTTGCTAATAGAGAGGTATAGCCCATTCTTTCTCTTAGTTGCATTATATTTATGCTTTTCTTTCATGGATATGGATCTTGAGCTATGGTACATGAGTTAGTTCATTTGAGAGATGGTTTAGCATTAGTTATCTCCATGTGCATATGTTGTTATGCTGGTTGAGTTTGGGAGATGGTTTTATATTGGGCATATTCCTTGGTTTAGGAATGGTTTTATTGAGTTTGATCTTCTTGTGAGAGGCTTACATCCATGATGAGTTATATGATATGGTTTGGGTGTTGTTGAGGCTTCTTGTTGGGGTTTTATGGAGGAGATCATACTTGCACAGTTTACATCTAGAGGTGTGTGTAGAAGGACATGATACAGGTTATGATTTGCATGGTTTCTCTGATCTTGGTTATCTTCTTGGATGTTTAGTTTTGACTACATTGGATTTGAGATTGGTTAGAGATTGTGATCACTGGTTTGTGCTCATGTATGTCATGTGAGAGATGACATGGTTATTTCTTTCTCTTTCCTCTGTTGGTTGTGGAGAACTTGGGAGAGCATTGGAGACTTTTTATGAGAGTTATTCTTGCAGGATATTGGATTATGTATTGTGGATGTCCTTGATACTACATGGATTCACTTCTTTGAGATGTGTTGAGTGGATTGGTTATAGATTTGACATTATCTTTTGCAGTGGGAGCTTCTTGGTATATATGTGGTAGGTATTGCTCTTGAGGCTTGTGATTGCAGGTTATAGATTGGATATGTTAGTGATATGAGATTCACTTGTTATACCTTTGAGGTATGGATAGTTGGATGGGTTTGGCACTTGCTGTGGGTGCTATTTCAGCTATGGATATTTTGACAACTATGGATACATGTGATTACATTTGGATCAGGTTTTTGTGCTCAAAATTTTTAGTTGGTACAGGATTTTATGATCTTCTAATGCGACAGGTTGGGTGGCTTTCTCTTTGGATGGCTTCTATGTATGTCCAGTGGGAGTGGCATAATAGGAGGTGAGATCATTCATGTTTGAGATGCTGAATACTTTGATTTTGTCACGGGTAGCAGGATGGAGCACTTGGTGTATTTTGATCCATGATGGTGGATGTGCTGGGAGGGATTGTTCCCTTGTTCATTTATGTTGCTATGGATTGACCCTAGGCAATGTATACAACAAGTGGGAGATTGTTGAGATAATTGGTGTTGCACACATTGCATAATATTGTTATTTTATTATTTTATTTTATTATGTAATGTTGTGTTGAGATGGACGTGCAACATGTAAAGATTCCCATGGAATATTCTTGATGAGTTGTATTGTAACATTGTGATAATATTTCATGTAATTATTTAATATTGGGAAAAAGAATTAAATGCCCAATATTAAATGTGGGATCAGTGGGTTAGGTAGCACATAGTTTTAGCACATGGTTTATATAATACCACTTGGTGGTTTTGTGGGACTTGCTACTATATAAGCAACCACAAGGGTAGTTGTTGTAGAGAGTAAGAGTGAGAAGGAGAAGACAAAAGGCAAGAGTCGAGCAGGACAAGGCTTGACAGGTTAGCCAAGGGAGCATTTGTGAAGGTTGAAAGCATGGCATGGGATGTGTGGATTCATGCTTGTTCACATAGTTTGCTTGGTTGTGGCTATGGCCATGAAGGCTTCCATGGTTTTATGGCAATGGTATTTTTTGCTGAATAATACATGATGATGGATGCTTTTGGAGGCTAGATTTTTCCCTCAATGAGGGTTTCCCAGGGTATATCTTGTGTCACATTTTTGTGGGTATGTTGTCTATTCTCTTACATGTGGATTTTAATTCTGTGTTTATTTCAAATTTATTATGGGTTATGTGGAAACGGTTATATTCTTTGTTGCCAAGTTTTCTTACAAGAATCCATGGCTTACAAAGAAGGATAGTGGCGGATAGGGATGTAAAGTTTATGGGGCACTTTTTGAAGACCATTTGGAAGAGAATTGGAAAATACCTAGCAGATAGCTTTTCCTACCATCCCCAAGCATATGGTCAAACAAAGGTTATAAACAAGGTCCTAGGAAACCTTTTGAGATGCCTAACTAAAGAGTATAGGAAAAGTTGGGAGCAAATGATACCTCAAGCATAATTTTGTTATAATGATAGCAATAATAGGACCACAATGTTAAGACCTTTCCAAGTTGTGTATAACACACACCCTAGGGGTATCATGGAGTTCAGGGACTTACCTTCACATGAAAACATCAATGGGCATGCTGATGATTTTGTCCAATCTATGAAAGAGATACATGATAAGGTTAAACAAACCTTGATGGATGCAAATATGAACTTGAAATAAAATAAGGACAAGGGCAGAAGGGAGTTACAATTCCAAGTGGAAGACTTGGTAATGGTTTACTTGAATAAAGCTAGACTACTCAAGGGAATGCCAAGTTATAGATGAGAAGGATTGGGCCATGCAAGATCCTTGAGAAGTATGGATCCAATGCCTATAAGATAGACTTACCAAATGACATGACTATCTATCCCATCTTCAATGTGAAATACCTTATACTATATAAGGGTCCCAAGGTGGATGAAGGATAGTATTAGGAATAATTTGACAAGGATGTTATAGACTTGCAAGTACCTGAAAGGGAGCCACCACAAGTGGAAAACATCTTGGACTCTAGAGTGAAGAAAAGTACAAGAAACAAGGTGTACAAGGAGAACCTAATGAAATGGATGGATAAACCTCAATATGAAGCTACTTTGGTTGCAAAGAGAAATTTCAAGAAGTAGAGCATCAAAAAGGAGCTCATCAATCCAAAGGTACCTTGAACTCTTCTTGATAGGGGGAGAATGGTGTAGGAGCACCTAGGGGGAAGGTCAAACCCTAAAGGAATTTTGGTTTTCACATGGTCTAACCAACCAGGGAAGTAATAAGGACTACTTTTAGACTCCCAAGGTGAGTGTAGGAAAAGTTAATTTGGTTTATTTGAGTCTAGGAGTTAAAACTTATCAAGTAGGTTCTAGGAAGCAAAAAGTTGCTCAAAGTGCTTACACTAGAAAACTAATGTGAAAAGACCCAATGAATGGTTCAAGTAGGTAAAAAGTGGTTACTTGATGATATAACCCATGTGGAAAGGTTTGAGACAAAATTGGAAAAGGTTGGAGTCTTGGTTTGCAACACATGCAAAAGTTGTCAAAAAGTTGCCCATTGACAACTTTTCAATTTTGCAAAGTTTTTTAGTAACTTTTCAAGCAATTTTTGGAAATGAACTACTTGGAGTAGTTATGGATCAATTCAATGGCCAAGAATGAGGGGAAATACTATTTAAATATCCCTAAATCTAGTTCCATGGGTTGGATACATGGTCGTATGGACAACACCTATGCAACACTATATGAGGTTTTGAGCAATTTCTTGTGAACTAATGAATTATAAGAGTTGATTGTGTTACTATTTTCCTTGATTTGGCTTTTTTGAATCATGTTTTGGAGATGTATATAGTTTATTGGGTTTAAGTATTTCATTTCTTTGGGCTTAGAAAATCTTTTTGTTTGTGTAACATTGTTATCCAGTTTTGAGTTTTTAGAATAAAAATGGTTATGGCTTTAACTTCCATGATCAAACTCTTATGGCCTTTGGAAATTAGGCAATAGAATTTGTACAGGTTTTAAATATGGAAGTTGGAGTTTTTACAAGGCATTTGGCCATGGCTACAAGCAAGCCCTAGGCCAGCTAGTAGAGCTTGGCAAGACACAATGTGTGCTTGTAAAAAAGTGCAGTGGTGAATGGGGGATACGTGTATGAGTCAATCTCTATAAGATATAACAAGAGTAGGATACTAAGAGTATTGAATTTATAGGAGGAGGTAGGGAGTGAAGAGGAACACCTTAAAAGGAGAGAGACCTTGTTTTTACCTTATAAACCCTCAAAATAGGGGTTTTTTAGAAACCATACTATACAAATTGTACTGTGACCTAAGACCACCAAAATCCTTTAGCCTAGTTCCATAAGAGACAAAGTACTTTAGAAACCATCTGGCCTTATTAAGGTTTTTTGAGAGGAATTTCTAAACCCTTGTTTTTAGAAGGGCTAATAGGGGCTCTTAGGGCTACAAGGCCAATTTGTGCAATTTGGGAATATGGTTGTGATGGGCCTAAAAGAATGATGTAGAATGATGAGGAATGTGTCAAGGAACTCATTAGGAGAGCCTAAGATTGGTTCATACCTAGAAATTATAGTGTGATGGGATTTTCCCTAGTAGGCTTAAATGTGTTTAGTGGAAAGCATGGGAAGGAGAGAAGGTAAAACTTGAATTGTTGGGGAGTTTTCCTAGAGAAAGGGGACCTACACTACGATTCCCTAGAGTAGGGATAAAAAAAGAACCCTGAAGGCCATAGTTAGTCTCATTGGAGCTAGTGAGCTCTTGCAGAAGGAAACTCCTCATCATTAGGCCTCCTTAAGAGGTTTTTGGTGTCTAACTTTGAAAAGTCCCAAGCATATCTTAAAAAAAAATCAAGGTTCTAGATAACCTTTTTAGAGTTATATCCAATCCTAAAGCACTAGGACTCAATTCCACTCCAACATTCCCTTTCCTTCACTAAGCAACACAATCCTAATCGGCCTAATTAGGATAGGTTTACAAAGAAACTATGGGAAATTGGGGTCATGGAAACACACCCAACACTCATGAATGTCTTCCTCCAACTTCCTTTCAAACACTCAACCCTCCAACAAGTCTCCTTCTCTTGTTATACTCCTAACAACATGCTCAAAAGGTCAAATTCTCATAAGCACTTGACCTAGGGCTGGTTAGGAAAAATAGAAAAAAAACCATTGCCCAATCTTGAAACCTTGGAATCACTGAGAGGAACCATCTAACTATCATTCCCCAAGAGTCCATTAAAAACCAACTTTAGGAGTCACAATTATGGGCCCATTTTTGAAGCTAGCACAAAATTGTTGTCTTGCAAACCTTCTTGTACAAAAAATGGAATAACTTGAACACAACTACACACAAATTGATGAAACTAAAAGAAATTGAAAGGTAAGACAAAAATATTCTTCAAAAAATCATTTGATCATGCTTGCCAATCTGTACAATATGGACAAAGTATAAGAAATTAGTAAAATTACTTCAAAATTGAAAAGGCTCTTATGCAACTTCTCGCAATCCATACAATTTGTGCTTTGCAACATCACAAATGCGGTATATATCCTTCCTATATCTATTCGAACCAAAATCCACTATTTTTTGAATAGTTACAACTCCTTTTCAACTAAGTTTCATTTTTGAGAAACTTTTACAATTTTTCAAATTAGCAAATTTGCACAAAAAGTGCAACTTTTGCAATTTTCACAATTTCTCAATTCTAAGACTCAAAAAAGGTTCCAACTTATTCAAAAAAAACTAAAAACACCTAATCCTAGGATATGTTAACCAAAAACTCAAAAAGACTCAAATTTTTCCATCTAGCAACTTTGGCTTATAACTTTTCCAAAGTGACCTAGGCATACATGAAGGTGTATTTTCATTACAACTATGGATTTCTCATCCAAGACTTATTTATCCTAGCACAATTAGGTGAGAAACCAAAACATTATACTAAAATCTACAATAGTGCCTTGGTTCTCTACACCACCACTCATGACATGACTATTGATATAAACAATTATTACCCTTATAGTAATTAGTTTAGTTAATGCTTAACCAAACATGATTTATATTAAATCATTGATCTATATAAACACAAATGGATCATCTAGTCAATCCTATTATGACTTAATTTGAATGCATCCAATCATTACCTAGATGATATTATGCATGAGATCTTTACTCAATCACCAAGAGATAATATAATCTATAAGTACATATTTTTGCATACTTAGTCCGGTATGAATAGTTTTGATTGAATGCAAGAATAATTGTTTGTGTTAATTCAAGACATGAATGATTAATTTAATTAAGCACAAGTATTATGCAATTTTGTATGTATGCATGTAAAGTAGTTCACATAATAAGTTGATATACATACATACATGTAGATATACATAAAATCATCATAATAAGTTATCCTTGAATATGACCAAAGCTATGACATATCAACAAAAGACACATGTTTAGAAGGCAAAAAAAGAATATTTACATAGGTACCTCTTCTCCACTTGAAGAAAATCACAGAGCAAGGGCACAAATATCACAAGGGCATGACATGGCAATGAAATGAAGTGATCACAAGGAAACAAAAACAAAATCCTAGATCTCCACTGATCTCCACCAATGTTCAGAGCTCTCCACCCTCTTTCATGTGAAACTCTCCATAATCAATCAAAAAAAATGGGGAATGATTAATTTCATGTTTTTTTTTTTTTTAATAATCCATAATCCACAATCCACGAGATCTCTCTATATACATACATACATACATACATATATACATATATATACAAAAATACATATAGACATACAAATATACACACACACACACACACACACACATACATACATACATACATACATACATACATACATGCATGCATACATACATACATACATACATATATATAGACACACACACACACACACACACACACACACACACACACACACACACACATGAAAACAACAATGTAATTTCTTAGATTTTACAATTGTTCAAAAAAATTAATATTTTACAAGAAAATGCACTTGAAGAACTATTAGCTTAGAAGCAAGAACATGGTGTTGAAACAATATAGAAAGTTCTTGACATGAGAGGTCTGCAAGAGAGGGTGTTGACAAATCTTTAAAATTTGAATGCTAAAATGAAAGCTATCGATTATCAAACACCTATGCTAGAGTTACAAGACAATGTGAAGTTGATTTTAATTATGGTAGAGGAAGATATTCAAAAGTTTGATAATCAAAATTTAAGGCACGAGAGAGAAGGAGAGGGAGAAACTTTAGAAAGAAAAGGAGAAGGGGCAACTTTAGAAAGAGACTGCATGACATAGAAGACAACTAGAACATAGAGGATATTATGGGAGCCACTTGATAGAATCCAGGAAAGTGTTATAGCAGGTTCTATGACATTAGAATCACTTGCAAGTGTCTTTGAGAATTTATAGTCCAAATATCAGGAGGACTACATGTTGTGCAATTTATCATGTATTGCATCTACATTTTCTTATAAGAGTGTTTCAAGTATTGGCACAGTCTCCTTGTGATGATCCCAAGAATCAATTTCTTATAAGAGTGTTTCAAGGTTGGAAACCACTTCAACATCCTTTGCATGGTTTAGATCTAGTTTCATTGTAGCAAAGGCTTCTACAAGGAAATGAGCCTCATGATTATGTCATTTACATGGGGTAAATGGGTGGTACACAAATAGTTTGTTTATCCAAGAATTATTTATGGACCTCCATTATAAACTTTAGTGTTGCATCCCAGTTGTCACATGCTACCATTAGAAATTTGATTTGAATATCTAACTTGGCAGCAAGGTTAACTAGGCCTTAGATAGGGATCTTTCTTCATCAATGTTTCTACAAAGGCTAGTTCCTTATGCAACACCTCCATGTGAGGGGTCAACATGGACTAGATGCTAATCAATGTAGTCTAAATGTTGGCATCTTGAGCTTGTAATGTTGCTAACTGACCTTGTGCTAACAAAAAAATCCTGAAATGAGACTTACTTTGACCAGGATATTATTGTAGGATTTTACCTGTTGTTTTCAAATGTTCCTCCAGGTGGTCAATGTGTCTCTACACTTCTTGTGTGAATAGGGGTGTATTAGACAATTGTGTGTAAAGAGAGAAAATGTTCTTCAACACCTTCTTCACACCATCAATTTTGGTTGCTAACACAAGCTAACTTAGTGTAGTGGCACTAGATATATTTTCATTTACCTTGGCTTGAAATTTGTTCTCAAACCATTCTAGATATTTTACATTTTTGTCCAAGTCTTCATCATTTATCTTCTCCATAATGTTTCCAACTACTCAATGCTAGGCTTGTCTTGATCAGTTATGGGTAGGTTGAATGCATCAAGAAATATGTCCTTGATGTCATGTAGTGTTTGTTTCTTTGTATTCTCCCTTCTAAGTAGTTCTTGTTGTTTCTTTCTAGCTAGAGCATCCTAAAATATGCTCATTTTCTCTATGGTGATTGATGTAAGATCAAAATTTGGATGATTGCAATGGTGTAGCTTCTACACTCAGACTATGAAATGCTTGACTAGTAGTAGGAGTAGTAGTATCTGATAGGGTAACTAGTCTCCTAATTGCTATTTGTTCCTTCTATTTTTCTATGATCTTTATTTCACCTTGTTCTTGTGTTGTAGGTGCAAGACTGGCTTCCTGACCTATTTGGACTAGTATCTCATCTTTCTTAGCTATTGAAATTGCTTGTACTAAGAAAATTTGCACCAATGTGTTGACATGTGTGTTAGAAGCAATAGTCCACCAAGATAATTGCCAGGGGGGGGGGGGGGGGTGGGGGGTGGTGAATTAGTTATCTAATAATTAAAACATTTATTAGCCTTAAACAATCTTATCCATTTAACCAAATTAATTAGCAACCATAACAAGATGCACATAGATAATTACACCAGATATGTTAACTAGGGAAAATCTCGATGGAAATGATTCCCACAAGATGATGTACCAATATAAATATTTCTTGTTAGAGGATGGACCCTATTAGGAGTCTATTACAACATTTATTACATATGAGTCATGTTAGGAGACTTTGAATTCTTGTTAGAAGAATCCAACCATGTTAGGAGTTGTATAAGACAAAAGTACCTATTGTCCAAATAGCTTCTGGAGCAAGATCACCAAACTCAAATTCCAACTAATCTCTCAACTATTCCTTGTAGAATAATTGTGTGTACTTTAATTTAACTTCTTTCCTCTATCCTATCAACCAAATGAATCACTATTAGACCTTCTAGACTAGGTCATGAAACTTGGTCCAAGTATCCAAATTAAGATCACATAATAAAACCTCAGCAATGAAGTTTTCTTCAATTTCGCTATGGTCTACTTATCTTCACATTCCTCCATACAAACTCATTAATGATAAATAAAAATGTCCTTCCTTTATACTAAATCCATAAAAAAATTCCTTGAGTCAGCTATTACACCATCTCAATTAATGATTATAGGACCACATTAAAAACATGTTACACTTAGTGATAACATTAATATTTCACCTTGCAACTTGAATAAATTTTTATACACATAATATTATGATGAGAAATATAAGCCACGTCATCACTAACATATCTTCTTCACATCTTTAACTTCAAATTCTCAGAATAACAAGTTAACCAGAACATGCCTCTATAACTGTTATCTTAGAACAACCTTCACCAAAACTTGAATAAACTCTTCCAGACTTAGTATCTAATGCTTTTGATGTTAGCTAAGTATGCTAGACACATAATATAATCTCCCTTTAACATTATTACTAAAAGTTCTCAATGATCTGTCCATACTAACTTGATCTTGACCACTATTCTCTTATCAGATAATACAAAAAACTACTATGTTGATATCAATGACAAACACAGTCATGAATGTAACATAACATCATGATAATGATCTAATCATGTTTCTACAATACTTCCGCATAGTAATATCATCAGCATTCATGCTTCCAACAATCTCCCCCTTTGGCATTGATGGAAACATAGATTAAAAACATCTAGTTCCGATAATGCTAACCGCAAATGACTGTTAACCTTTCTTTTCAAATCCTCTTCATCTATCATTCTCCCCATTGACATATTTCAATTTGCTTTACATCAAACTATTTTTCCATGTTTTACTTTTCCTACTATACTTCTTTCCAACTGATTTTCCAAGCATGTTGTACTTGTTTTCCATATGTTCCAAACTACATTTACATGTATCTATTTTTCATGTTGTACTTCTCCCCTATTAACATCAATGTCAAAGGTTTCAACAACCATAAAAATCTTCAACAACTGTTTCTAACTATTTTCAACAAGAGTCCTCCAATAATGGAATGGACACTTTACAATCAGAGGACACCTTTGAGAAGAAAAATTGTCCTACTCCAACTTTATCTTTGTACAGATTTAAAAGGTTGCAAATTAACTAGCTTGGATAAGAAACAATTGCTTGATACAACATGGAACAAATGGACATTTATGATATAGAGATGAATCATAAACATATCAAACTTCTTGCCATCCTAAATTTGATTTAGTTATACTTGAAGATCAAAAAAGAGAATTTCATAAGAATATTTTAAAATCCATATAAATATAAGACAAAACAATTTTATGATTATCATAACAAGTGTCATATAGAAACTATTTCATATTGTTGCAATATGTTTTAAAATAGTTAATATATTATGTTATGTGTTTAGAAAAGCCGCATCTTCTAAGACTGTATATGTTGAGATTAAAGTGTTACAATGATTATTATCAAATTTCCTAACTCTATATTAAATAATATCTACAATAAAAATAAGACATAAAAATAGTACAAAAATCAAGGACAATTCCTTAATTATCTACTAAATTCTCTCCTAAATTGGTTTTTGTGCTATGACAATCAAGGGCATCATAACCAAAAACTTAAGGAGTTTTTGCTACCATACAAGACATGTTGCTAGTAAAGCATATGTACATGCTTCAAACTCAATGAAATGAGAAAATCAAAAGAACCATAGGGAGTCATCACATTATAGACAAATATGAATATAGCTATAAATAGATGAAAATATTTTTTTTAAAACCTCCCAGGATGTCATAAGATCATAACTCTTGCTGTTATTTTCCATTTTGTTCAACAAATTGAAGCCAAATAGTGTTGGGAAACCTTCAGTAATCATGACTCACTGTACAAGAGAGGAAAAGTAAATCAAAATATAATCCTACTTATTTCCACAAGAGATGGCATGTAGAAGTAAACATATAAACCTGGATCAATTAGTTCAAAAAATTATTTAAACATAGGTTACTATCTATGCATGCTAAAATCAAGAATATCAACTAGAGAAATAGAACTGTGAGTTGACTTCTACAATTACCTCTATATGTCTAAGAATTATTGGCTTGCTTGTAAGTAGCTTAGCAATTATGCAACCTACACTCTATAGATTAGGACCTACACCATAATTTGTAGCACCTAACAAAAGTTTTGGAGGATGATAAAAAGAGCAACCACTCGACTAGTCATAGGCTACTTGTGATCAATATTGTAAAATGCTACGAGTCCAAAATCATATCACAAACTACACTAGGTATCCTCCTCTCTACCATACCTATTATGCACATTTCACAATTAAGTGGTCTAGGGTCATGTCAAGTGCCTTGAATGGATCTTTGCAAGGATTTAGTTTTTTTCCCTGTTCTACTTCTTTATCTCTATTTTTAGCCTATTTTTGTAATCTTCTCTGTGAAACTAAGGAGTTTGACATCTAGGTAGACCCTAACCTAGGTCAAGGACAATCTCAACCTTGACCTAGGATAGGATCAACCTCATCCCTGACCCTAGGTCCATTTTTCAATTTTTGAGAGTTTTAGGACATCAAGCTTCAAAAAGTTTCTTTTTCTTCTTTCAGGTCAGCTATTTTGGGTTTCAAAATGGTACACTCTTAATTTACATTTAATCTAGGTCTATTCCTAGGAGTTAAGATTAAATGGGATTAATACTCCTATGTTCGCCTTCTCTAGGAGTGAGTGCCCTAGATCTCTATATAAGGAAGCCTTCTTCCCTCATTTTGATATCCATAATTCATAAGTGCATCCATCTACTATGAAGTGAAATTGTATTCACTAGTATATTTGGGCTCATTTTTCAACCATTATTGGTCGAAATTTTGACTCAGGTTGGTCAAAATTTGGACCAACCAATTGGTCAAAAATTTTCTAGTCAAAATTTTGACCAACTTATTGGCTAGTCAAAAACTTTCAAAATTGTTGGTACAATTTCTGCAAAGCATTGATCAAAATTTTGACCAATGCTGGTAGAAAATTGCACAACATTGGTCAAAATTTTGACCAATGCTTGGTGGAAAACTACCAAGCATTGGTCAAAATTTTGACCAATGCTTGGTAGAAAACCCCCAAGCATTGGTCAAATTTTTTTTAGAGAAATCAACAGTTATGAGATTATCAATCAAGAGGAAATAGTTGAGAGCTTAGAGTGACACAATATTTAGATGATCATATGAAATGAAATGGGTGTGTGAGTAGAAAGAAACTAGAAAGATAATGTGTATAGATTAAGGCATGAAATGGATGGTTTTGGAGCACTCAACATAGATAGTCAACATTCAATACATATCATCATTTGAGATCAAATGGGTGTGTGGGATTATACACACAATGAACAATAAAGAAGGGAATTGAACCCTTCCTGAGGCATGTACTAGACAACATATTCATCATGTACTCGAGAGACAATAGCCTTCACATAAATATAAGTTTCTTCTTATCATCTCTAGAGAAAACTATAAGAAAACTCGAGACTCAAAAAAACTGAGTCAAAATTTTGACCAATTCTTAGTAGAAAACCCCCAAGCATTGGTCAAATTTTTTTTAGAGAAATCAGCAGTTATGAGATTATCAATCAAGAGGAAATAGTTGAGAGCTTAGAGTGATGCAATATTTAGATGATCATATGAAATGAAATGGGTGTGTGAGTAGAAAGAAACTAGAAAGATAATGTGTATAGATGAAGGCATGAAATGGATGGTTTTGGAGCACTCAGCACAGATAGTTAGCATTCAGTACATATCATCATTTGAGATCAAATGGGTGGGTGGGATTATATACATAATGAACAATAAAGAAGGGAATTCCTGAGAGATGTACTAGACAACCTATTCATCATGTACTTGAGAGACAATAGCCTTCACATAAATATAAGTTTCTTCTTATCATCTCTTGAGAAAACTATAAGACAACTCAAGACTCAAAAAAACTGAGTGTAAGCTAGAACCATACCCAGTGTTCTCATCATGAACAAAATAGATCAAGTAACCATCGCCCTCCTCCAAATCTAACCCAGAATCCCTAGGTATAAATATTGCCTTAGAACCAAATCTTCTAGGTCCAAAGTCAAAAACCCCTAGCACATTGCCTCCAACTTCAATCTAAAAATTTCCCACCTTAGGTTCTACTTGAAGATCAAACTTTATGAGTCCCTTGACCTTAGCTACTAAATCTAGTGTAGTACCATACACATAATGTTTTTTTCTGCATGCATTTTCAATCATAAAGTAGAATTAGATATTTCCCAATCAAAGTTGTATCCAAGCCAATAAGATTGACCAAAAATAGAGACAAAATCAGAGATGTAGTATTCTATGAAGAGGGTATGTATCAATATAATCACTCAGAATCATGTTACTTGCCAATAAACTTTTCATTAATCCTTGGAAAATCTACTACCAATTCTAACAGTTTCTTTTGTGAAGCCTTCCCACTCTTTAAATTGAAATGCATCTCATATCTGATCACCAAAGTAAAATAGATAATACCTTATGACTCATCCTTTATTTATGCATGGGTTAGTAAGTGAAGCACAAAAGAACTAGTTAAGTTGAATGGTTCACATACAATTCATTCTAGAAATTTTTGGCAGATGTAGTAGTTTGGTAGCTCAAACCATCTCATCTAAATATCATTTTTTTCATATTGAGGCAATATACCAAAACATACTTTCACTATAGTATCATAAGAAATAATGAATTTTCCATCCTTCACCATATCATAAGATAGTAGCAAGTAAAATTGAGCAATTTGATTTATTTTGGAGAGATGTATAGACAACCTCTATTCTATATTTTCTTTATCAAGAACAAAAAGGATCTAAAGTTCTAAGTGTATATGAGCAATGTTAGTATGCTAATAGAAACCAAATTTAAATAAAGCTTCTACAAACTAAACAAAATTCATAAACTTCAAGATAGACTAAGATGAGCTCTCAATTGAGAATATGAGCCATTAATGGGCTCTCTCAATGAGAAGCTCTCTTATTGAGTAGCTTTGTCTAAATAGATAGGATGTATGCTCAAGCTTATACTTCAAAAAGGGCTTCAAATGGAGTTGGAATTTGGATGTGGGTGTATGGTTTTGATGTAAAATGGCTTCTCAAAATGGCATTATGACTTTACTTCATGGATTGTGTTATTTTGTAAAGGGGAAGGATACAATTTATAGGCAAGAGGCTTGAGGGATTGAGGGCTAAGATGCAAGGATGGAAAAAAGCTCATGGAGGACTCAGATTGCATGAGAAGAGAGCACATGGATTGTGCTTCCTTACAGCCAATCAGCGAGTGACACATGTCACAGGGTGAGAGGATGGAGGAAAGGGGAAGGATGAGTCAACAAAGGAGGCTCAAGGGATAAAATCTTCATAAAGACCCTCATAATGGCTTGTAAGAGCAATAAAAGGGCTTGGAAGAGTCATTTATGGCCTAGTGGACTTCATAAAGTTTTATGGTTGAGATATTTTGAGGGAGATGAGAGAAATTTTGACTTGGGCTTGATTAGGAGGGTTTTAAGCTTTCTTAGGCTTGTGTAAATGATTAGAGGATGGATTAGAATGGTTTAGGATTAGCTTAGGGATAGGCAAGTGGATGGCATTTAATGAGGGTGGGTGAAGGAGGAGATATTTGTTAACTTTGGCTTGGGTTAGTAAGTTTTAACCCATGTTTAGGGAATGTGACAAGGTTAGGAGGGGATTAGGATTAGGTTTAAAGACATCTTCTAGAAGAGTCTAGACTTTGGATGAGGATAAAGGCTTTCTAGAATAGTCTAGAATTTCCTAAGATGAGGATGAAGACTTTCTAGAAGAGTCTAGAATTTCTTAGGATGAGGATAAATTAGATTTTTAGGAAATAAATAAAGTTTTATTTATTTCAAGGGTTTGGGTTGAGGAGATATTTATTAAAACTTTTTTAATAAACATGAGGATTAATATTTAATCTTAATTAAATATTTTGAGTTGGGATTAGGTGTAGGAAATGATGGGATTAGCCTTTAATCAAAATTAAAGAAGGATTAGAAGATTTTGGAAGAGGTTAGTGGTCTTAAGGAAATTGGCCAAGTTTTGGGCAAAATTTTTTTTATTTTTTTATTTAGGGGTTTTTGGTCAATTTATTAATTAAATAATTAATAAATAAGGAAATAATGTTTAAATAAGATTTAAACATTTTTGGTAGGGATTCCTTAATTAAATATTTTTAATTAAGATAAAGGGATTTAATGGCATAAAAATAAATTAATTAATTAAATAAATATATAATTAATAAATGATGATGTCATTAGGAATTTTTCAGAAAATAAAAATACTTTATTTTCTAAAGGTTTTTAGGTGTCTACACTAAGGCTCTAAATACATTATTCATATAGCTGAATTATTTGAGTTTGGATTGTTTCCAATAACTTCTCCATACTCTTCAAATAGCAAGGCAATGATATAAGACTACTCTAAAATAAAAATACCTTTGCGGCAAAATAGAGAGGAAGATTGAGGAAAATTGCATAGTTATCAACTATTGCAAAGTCATGCATCATGACAGGCTTTGAAAGCATTATGGGAACTAGATCAAGCATTATTCCCTCCTTTATGACAACTCAATAAGTAGCATAGGGAGGAGTATGTTGGTAGCCAAATGTAAACATTTCTCCTGCACATATGGAAAAAGTGATCAGGTACATAAATCTATATTTTAAAGCAGTCTATAGCTTTCTCAAACATCCTTTATGAGTAATTACATTAACTATAAAATCTGAGCATGTTTTTCTATTGTGATTGGATCAAACTTTGGTTGTGCATTATAGTTATTTGATTCTTCTTTTTTGTTCTAAAATAGCCTATAGCTTACTTGAACATTCTTAATTGCATTAAGTTTTTACTATCAAAATAGAACTTGTTCTACTACCTATATTTGGATCAATATTTGGGTGTGCAGTGAATGAATGAGTTAATTTCTCATCATAATCCATCAATCCAAGAGTCTACAAATCTCCATCTTCGAAGACTCAAAGAGCATCTCCAAAGGAGAAAATAAGAAATAAGTTCAATATAGGATTACTTTTCCTTCCCTAAAACACTAAATAGTTTCTTATCTATTGTATCCTATTGCAAAATGAGAAAATATTCAATCATCTCACGAAATGAAAGCTTGAAAATATGTCAAATATGCCCAGTTCAATAGTCAAAATAGAAAAATAATAATAAATAGATTGAAAATTAAGTCTATGTTATTTTAGATATTAAGAGAATAGTTAAGAAAAAAATTTACCTATGCCAAAAACCCTCCAATTGCTAGACCAATAATCAAACCAATTCCCCATGTAGTTGTCACCTGGTAAATGAAAATAAATCCAATCAGCCAGCACAATGTTTTATTATTTTATAGGAAGCAAGTTTTTTGAACAATATTTATTTGCAGAGCTTGAATCACCAATACTATCAACAATTGATTGTATATTGTCTATTCAACACTTTATTTTCAATGCAAGCGCATCATATTTTGTACTTGAATCAAAATTTAATTTGACTAAAAGACAATGAATAAATATTAGCAAAATTTAATGATATTTAAAGAAAATATTTTATTTGTTTTAAAATTAGTTTTAGAAAAAATATAACTACCAATTCATCATAGAATAATAATAATAGAAAAAACTATTAAACAATCTAACTCATAAATAGTAATAATTAGAATATAAAACCAATTTAAATTAGGACCTAAAAATGAGTTGAAGTGACAAGGCAGTAGTTAAGTATACATACAGTTGATAATACTAAATATTGTCAATTAATGACCAAACATAGCATCAGGGCATCGCCATCAGAGGAATGATTAAAGAAGCAAAAGTTGAATTTCTTGTGAGCAAAGGAGTGGACTGAGAGATTAGAAAGAGTTGAAGACTCCAAATTTAACCCTACACTACCGATTGCCTGTGTACATACGATTACTTCCTATGGCCATGTCTATCCAAATAGGAAATAACACATTTGCATAATATTATGGTAAATCATATAACTATACAATTCTCTACATAGTTGTTACCTGAATCATTTGAATGCAATCCTCTATAGATGATCCCTTCTTTGCTAGGAGATGCACCCTTGTCAATCTTTGCACTTGATCCCAACTTCCTATGCCCAAAATCTCCCAACATTTACCATCTATCTGAAGCCTTTGCAATGATGTACATTTTCGTAATCCCTAAATTCTCTCCACTCCATTGCCACCATCTAGTTTGAATACTTCTAATGAAGCTAATATGTCAAAAGTTGGAAGCTTGTGTAATTCTAGACAACCATGAAGCCACAAGTATTTAGGATTACTGTACCACCAATGCCATTTACATCCCTTATCAAGTTACAACACTTGACCTTGATATTCTCCACTATTTTTGGTAGAGTGTTGATCTCCATTAGAAGGTCATTACTACTAAATACAATCTTATTGAGGCTAGGACAACACTCATCATAAATTGAAATCTATGACACTCTTGTTCTACTAAGATCTATTTCTTTTAGATTGCTCATCAAAGAGGCAAACTAATCCTATTCAAATTCTACTTTCTTTATTGGGTATGACTCTATTTTTAGAGTTTGAAGATTATATAGCTGATTCAATGATTCTGGTAGAGATTGAAACTTTTAAATTTTTAAGTACCAATCACTCTAAGAGTTTCAAACTCCCCATGGAATTTGGTAGAGATTGTATCTTGAAATATGACTCACTTAAACCTATCTCCAACACTCAACCTGCTAAGTTGATCAATATTAGTTGGGATCTCCCTTAACTTGAAGTAGCCTAAATAGAGATCACACAAGGAAGCTTGATTTGTTATATGATGAGGTAACACTTTGAATTCTTTAATATTATCAAGATTCAAATACTCAAGGTTTGTTATGTTTTCTAGGATGTCTAACTATAAAGTGAGTTGCCAAAAACTATGTAAATCAATATGCTTCAAAAGCTTGAGTTGCTTGGAAGAATCTGGCAACATCTTCAACAGATGGCAATCACTCAAATCAAGATGTTGTAGCCCTATCAAGCTGCCAAAATAGCTTGGCAATGATGATAACCTTTAACAATCTTATAGCTATAGGTACTCCAATGATCCAAGACCACAAAATTCTTGAGGCAAACTTTCCACATTGTAGCTAGACATTGATATCTTCTTTAAATTCTTGAGATTTTCTATTGACTTTGGAATTGTTTGCAATGTAGGGCAGGAACATATATAAAACACTTGCAACTGCATAGGAGCCTACAATCAATTATATTGAATGCAATTATGAATGGTAAAGAGTATTTAATTCCAATTATGAAGATTGTAGAGAATCATATACTTGCTTCAACCCCATCCTTCCATAGGTCTACTATGTGAGGGCAGCCCATGAATATATTCTGATTACATTTTTATGATGCTTTTCAATGATATCTAGCATTGTTTCTCTTTTCTATTCTAGATTATTTAAGTACATGATTCTCTTCTCAATACCAAACTGGAATTTTTCATCTTTTATTGCCTTTTATAGATTCAAGGAATGAATTCTAAAGGAAATTAATGGTTGCATCTATGTCATATACCAATTGGAAGAGAGACATACCAATAGTACTTTTGTAAGTGATCCTATTAGCCCAAAGTGCATCATGAAGTTTCTTCATCACTAATTTGTCAAAAAAGAAAATCAAAATTGACCCACAACACAATGCATGTGAAACAAATAGAAGCACATGTTCATTACACCATGACCATGGCAATAAGAAACTCCCTTCAACAACTAGTACATGAAGCTCTGTAACATAATAACTTCTTAATAGGAAGGGGGTTGGGGACTAAAGAAAGATAGAATTAAATAACATCAACAAGACCAAAGAGCCAGTGATTCATATAGATAATCTAAATAAAACTACCATAATTCACCTCAAGAGTTTCCTTAGTTCTTAAGGCACCCTAGAACATAAGATTATACACCAACATTGATTTATTACAAAAGAAAGTATAAAGAATTTGGATCAAATGCAACACTTGGTATCTACCTTAACTCATGAGAAACTTTAATTTATAATATGTAAATGTTGAAATATTATTTATTAGCATAGAAAAATAATTTAATAAGATTATGAGGTATTTATTCCTTGGATAGTTTTTCAATGTAATTCTTGAGATCACAATCCATGTATTCAAATACCAAATAGACAAAGAGTCTACCGTCATTGCATTTCATGTGATGGACATCAAGCAACTTGCATAATTGCTTTAATTAGCCCCAATGAGAAGATTGATAAATGCAATGTAAACAAATACATAGGAATTATTGTCACTAAGAAACAATGCACACAATGTAAATAAACATAGAGAAATTATTGGCATTGACAAAAATGCATTCAATCTAAATAAATGCAAATGAATTCTTGGCTTTGAGATAAAATGTGTTCCTTACCTTACAATGTTAAGATTCTGAGATAACATCCTTAGAATGGATATCTCACAAAGGGTATATTAGTTTGGGCTTTGCTTGGTTTCAAGAATACTATAATATTCTCTACTTAACAAGGCCAACCATGTGAAGGTGGAAGCTCATATAGTCTCACCCCCCTCCCTCTAACATCAATCTAAATTACCCATTATCATCTAACTACATACTTCATTCATTCATTCATCCATTTATGAACTATAACATTCAATTAATACAATCACATAACATTCATTAATATGATATAAAATTCATTAATACACAATACTAATCAAGACTTCATTAACACATAACAATATTGATTAACATAAAATAAAAATCAGTATTAATACGCATCATTCATAGATAATTACTTAAAACAAAGTTCTTTCATTATCCAACAAGGTTTATTAAAGATCATTTTTAAAACATCATTTCTTATTTTTGTTTTTCTTAGCTCTCTTAAGAAAAGCACTCATAGGAGCATCCATATCTACATCATTTTCCTCCTCTTCTAGCACATGTAATGTCAAATTATGATGGCTCCTTCTCTTTCGAGGAGCAAGAGGTTGCTACACTAAAGGGGGCTCTATTGCAAGGACAAGTAAATGAGATAAATTGGCATACTCTTTTTTCTTTTTTTAACTATTACAAGTCTATAATTAAGTACTAGTACAACAAAACATGCATTTTTCTTACCTAACAATGCCACATCATGTACATTAATATTTTTATCCGCGGCCACGTCAACATGTTGAACACTTGGAACATGCTCCACTCCTTTAGCATGATGTTCAACATGCTCTAAAATATTCAAAAAAAGGATACACATCAAATTGCGATTGAAGATGTTAAATTATATTCATAATTGCATAATTAATTTCCAATAAAAAATTAATACCTCCACCAGTATATTGTACATCATGGCCTTCATCACGAGCAGGTTCTATGGTAGGATATGAAGGTTATAGTAAAATGTTATGCACATTGTTATGCAGTCAATTTATGTTCAAAACTAATACCAAAAAAGAATTTTCTCAACTATTCAATTTCATTTACTTTTCATCTAACCAATTTACCTGTGAGATATCATTTGGTGCACTGGATTCTTGGGAAAGGGTTTTAGATTCTTTGCATAGGACTTTATAGCCTTTCTTCAAGGAAATTTTTCTATCTTCATCTATGAGCTCCACATTGAATTCTGTGCCCCATATTTTTTGCTTAATATCGTTAGTTTTCCATGTATGGTTTCATTAAACAAAATTTTTTGCAACATTATATAAAAATATATATATGAAATTTCATTGCTCCTACTTACAAGTCAAGACTAGAGATTCATATAGCCACCAGAGCCAAGTTTGTGTTGGCCAAACTTTTCTAGTCTCACTTTTGTAGCCACAAATGTGTCCTACAATCTATGAACAATTTCAAACATCTTAGATTATATATTTACAAATATCAATAATTAGTGCATGATTACAATGTACTTAATACTATCATGACATACCTTTTTTTTCCCTATGCTGCTTCATTTACTCTATTTTCACATAGCCTTTTCTCCTTTGCATCTTCTAATATTTCATTCCACTCCATCAATGGAATCATAGGAGGATAGTCATACTTTGGGTTATCCTTAAGAGCCCTTCTATATTTATCCCTTACAGTCTTTATATGCTTTGATGCTCTTTTGAGAAGTAGGCCAGTTTCAAAAATGTTTTTTTCTAAATTTCTCCTCAAAAGATGAAATCAGCTGATTTTTTAATTCCACAACTTTTAAATTCTACCTTTTTAAAAACAAATAGATTTTTAGATCAATAACTTTAATATATTACTATAAATGGAAGAAAAAAAAAATTATGTGGCAATGATATGAAACTACGTACCTTTTACATATGGTGGGTCCAAATAGTCTCAATGTCATATGAAAAAGATGATCAAAGAAAGCATTATTACCTACAAAAACATAAAGGGTTTATCAATCCAAAATGAGTAATGTAAAAGTAAACTAAATTTACACTTTAAATAATAACAATTTTAAAGCACCTGGAAGCTTTTGTTCTTTTAACAAAAACATAGTTTTCTTGTTCAGCAATAATGTCCCTTCATATGAACAAGTACTAATCACACAGACTACTCTAGGAAATGGATCAGCTTTAGAAGTACTGCTCTCTATTGCTCTATCAACTAAAACATCATGACAATTAAAGTAGACACCAAATGAAATGAAAGATAGAGAGATGCCACCAATCACACTTTGTTAATATGACCAATTAATTTGTTGCCTAGAAATAAATGTAAATTATAATGCTAACCAAGTAGAATAATGTTTCAAATAGGTCATGGCCAACTTAACCTAATATGGTCATGGCCAACCAAGTAGAATTATGTTTCAAATAGGTCATGGCTAACTTAACCTAATATGGTCAACTTTATAAAAGACTTTAATTTACTGACAGACTTGATAGCTGGATTATATATCTATAAGATAGAAAAAGTATCTCAGTGCTGGATATTCAAATTGAGTTTATTCAGAATGAAAAGAAATTGCATTGCATCAGTAAGACTATCAGTCAACAAATTGAAACAAATGATTAGAGTGTGTTGTAGAAAATTTGTTAAGAGAAAAGATACAATAAGTATAGATTTTGTTTGAGGACAGTGATTTGTAGAAAGGAGCAATCTTTTATTATTTCAAAGAGGACAATAATGATTATTATTTTAAAAGGTGTGATTCATAACTAAAGAAGCATAATTAAATTTTTTTGAGATATATTAATATGTGTTTAAGAAACAAGTGCAATTGAAGGAAAGGTGACAAAACTGAAAGGCTACGTCTATTTCAAACAGAAATTTTTCTATATGAAGACATGTCAAAGGTATACAAGATAATTGAAAATAATTAAGAGAGGAAAAGAGTGTAAGTTCTACAATATAACATCATATAGAATGGGGTAGATATAGAATAGAAGTACATATGTGTTGTGTGCAATGAGAAATATCTAAGTAAAGAGCAGACATAATGAGGGTAAGTGAAATGGAACATGTGTGTGTCATGTGTATGATAAAGATATATCATATATAATTACAAGAGATATTATATAAAAATTTATAATGTCTATGGTAGACTTATAAGAGGAATAAGTGCACATTTGAAAGGATAATAAGGGCAAACGTTGAAGGATAAAAAGTGTTGATTTGGGAAAAGGATAAGTGCAAACAAGGCAGATTTATATGAAGCAAATATAAAAAGGTATGTATATTAAAAGAGATTATAAAAGGTGGATTTGAGAATATCATTGAAGAAGCAAAATGCAAGAAGAAAGGTATAAGATTTAAAGAGATTATAATGTCCATCATCTGCTAAAGATAGAAAAATTGTCAAGGTGAAATTTTAGACTTAAGTGAAGTTGGTTCTTTTCTTTGAGGGGTTGGTGCCTACAAATTGTTGGAGTTGTTGTTTCTAGTGAGTTGGCACACATACACGTAGGAGTTGGTGCCTCTAATAGGTTGGGGCCTACAAACATTGTAAAAGAGCAAGATATATAGCAATTATTTGTCGCAATTGTTTGCAACAACTCTTCAAAATTTAAATCTAGGAATGGTTATGGACTTGACATGATGTTTTTTATGAAAATCATAGATAGGCAATATTAGCATTGCTCAAAGAGTTAATTTCTTTATTCACATGAGAAGAATTATAAAAAAATACTACATTATTGTGGAATTGCTGAAAAATAATAGTAGGCTCAAAGAAATTTCTTGACTATATCATGACAGCATTGTTATAGCAGTATAACATGATGGCATAATAAAAGCAACAATAAATATATCACGATAGACAATAGCAATACAACAGCAATAACATCAATCGTTATGGTGGTGACATCAACAGACTGTAGTAAAATAGAAGTAAAATTGTAATTTAGATTCACAGTTGATGATATAACACTTAACACGGCAATAATTTGGATTTATGATCTTACTTTTCATAAAGATTTCAAACTTCAAAATTCTTGATATCATTGGTGTCCATCATTATTTAGTTGAAAAAGAAAATAAAGGTGCATTAACCATACTTTGTTATAGTGTGGTATTGGATGTAAAGTGCAAACAAACAATGTCTTTTTGGAATGTGGTTGGCATGCATGCTTCTATAGACATCATTTAAGCATTGATATGCTAGTTCATTGTTCATCAACTTGTAGAAATACCTCTCTACCTATATATATATATATATATATATATATATATATATATATATATATATATATATATACATATATATATATATATACATACATATATATATATACATATATATATATATGTATGTATGTATGTATGCATGTGTTTGTGTGTATGCATGCTTCTGTAGACATCATTTAAGAACTAATATGCTACTTTTTTGTTCATCAACTTGTAGAAATACATTACAAAATATAGTAAAACAAGGTTGTACTAGTTCTAGTGGGCATAGACGAGGATGTTTGCATGGTCTTTGTTGCTGACAATGCACCAGGCAACACTAGACCACCAACTGAAGGACGAGTCTGTACTTTATCATGAGCTAAAGAATACAATATTGTTAGTAAAGACATTTGCAATGGATAAAGATTAAATGGGATACTAGCTACAAGCATCCACAAAAAAAAGTAAGTGTTATAATGTTGATGAAAACAAACAACGAAAGTGTTACTTACATGAAGGTTGTGCGCTACAACCCTCACCATGTTCACCATGTGATGTCACAACTGGCACACATGTCTATACAAGAACACATAAAATTAGAGATCATGATCCATAAGATACTATAAAATATTAACATCTATTGAACTTCTATTATTGTTTTAGTTGAATTACTGCTTACCTTCAAAGATTAGATTCTACGATCCAATTCTTTTCTCAGTGCCTCTTTCTCCTTGCTTCTGTCACCCTCGATGATAATATTAACAAGTTCATTGGTGTATCTTTGTTTAATTTTATGGGTGATGAACAAAAGGTCAACACTAAGGGTGGTGTCATGTAGAAATGATGCCCATATTTCAAATTGCATTTGATCAAGAATCATTCTAGCTTTTTCCTATCATTTGTGACATCAAATATCAGTAAAATTTCATCAAAATAAATCCAAAGAATTAAAAAAAAAAAACATAATAATATGACATTTGTTTCTATATTAATATTAAAAATTATAATAATTAATGTTTACCTCCATTGAAGGTGTCTGAGATGGTGCATCCATGTCACCCTATGAAAAAAATTACTAAGTATTAGAAACTAGTAGTGAAATTAAAGTCATAGACTCACCAAAAAAAAATATTAATAATAAATTAGATTGTATATGTAAATCATTTGTCTAAAGTTAGCGAAAAATTTGGTGTAAATAATGTGTATATCTAAAAAAATATTTGACATGTTCTACTTAATGTTTATATCTACACATATGGTTTGGAAAGAAAAATTTGGTCGTACATGACCCCATCATAGTTGACATTGATCCTACCTAGACATTTCATTGATCATCATGATCTTCATCCATGTCATCATCATTATCATTATCACCATCATCGTACTTGTTACTTTGATCATTGTCATCACCACCACCATCCTCATTGCCATCATCATCATCGTCATCACCATCATCATCATCACCATCATCACCATCTTCATCACCATGATCATCATCATCATCAGCATCATCATCATCATTATCACCATTATCATTAGCATGACCAAAATCATCACCATCTTCTTCTTCTTCATCACTGGGTAATTGTCGTTCTTGATAATCATTTACTTTGTCTTGTGGTCTTTCAATATCTTCTTCTTCCATCACATTATACTTTATTGGCCTTCCTCTTGGGTCATGTCTAACAACAAATGACGAACCTAGTTTATGTGGAACACCAAAATAAAACACTTGCTCGCATTGTCTTGAAAGAACATAGGGCTCATCTCCAACTAGCTCAAATGACCTTGTATTAATCATAGTAAATCCACTATCATGTTCAATAATAGTCCTATTAGGATCATTTCAATTTACTTGTAACCTAAACCATTTGATGACAAATAGAATTATTTTCAATGAAGTAAAGTTGCACTCAAGTATATCATCCAAAATTTTATAGTATTTATTTTCAGATTGTTGAGGATGTATGTCAGTTCTAGATGAAATATTGGTGACTGCAAAGACATCACTTATCCTGAAATCACATATTTTCTTTGTTTCATCTAACTTTTTTGTACAAAATTTATACCCATGGTACTACATAGCTTTGTGGTGTTTCACTTGCAATTATTCAAACATTTCAAGATTATTTGCATTGATCTGTGAGTTGATATTAAACTTATGTCTTATGATTAGTAATCTTATGCATACCTTTGTATCTCTTAAGCCATATATAAGATCAAGTATCATTGGCATAACATTGGGATCTTAATTATGATGAGCTTCTTTAACCAATGATGGAACACCATCCCATGTTAATGAGTGACCATTTTCTTGAGACTATTCAATCCATACCATCATCCAATCAAGATTGTTTGCTATATACAAATGTAGTGCATCCCACTCACAACCAACTATAAAGAAGACAATTACAGTAGTTAGAAACAACTTATATATATTGATGATGGATAAGAATTATTAAATTACAAAAAGATAAACTTATAATTACCTCTCACCCTCCTCAATCTACCTTTCCCCTTCAAATTTATCATTAGAGTTGGGATCCCAAATGCGATCTACATGGATATCTACAGAAAACTTTAGAAGATATTCACTAATGTACACCATGGTCTAGTATACCATATATCCCCCTATCATAGAACCCTCAAGACATGCTTTTTGTCAAACCAAGCCCTTCATAAATTTTAAGTGCCTCTTAACCATCCACATTGACCTAGTTTGTACAAGTCCACACAATTCAATCTCTTCAACTTGATGTATGAGGTAGTGTTCTTGAGCATTGAAAAAGGTTGGAGGTAAATGCTTTTGCATTTCACACATAAGCTATGGAATTTTTCTCTTCCAATACTTTTTCTTTTTTCTAATCAATTTCTTTAGATGATAACCACCTAAAATAGATTCAACACACAAAAATGCATAAATGATATTTCAAATAGAATTATACAATAGATTTCAGATAAAAAGCTACAAATCTAAGAGAAAACACTTCTAACCTCATCTATTGTCCAAGATCATATATAACTTGTTTAATACAGTTGTCAAACTAGTGTGGAAGGGATAGAGGTAGGATGTACTACAATCATTAAAAAATTATCATTTTAATATACTATTAAATAATGCAATAGATAGTACATTCAATTTTACAAATATACTATAAATAGAGAACACAACTTACCTTGACAAAGGTATGCCAATCATGTGTTTTCAACCCTGGCACAAAATCACCTTTCTTTGATAGAAGAGTGCTTATATTTTCAACAAATCCTATTGGAAATTTTTCTTTTTTTATGACTTCTTTTCACACATCACTTTTTTGCTTTGTTACTAACCAAGGAAGGGCACTTGTATTTATGCAGTCTCCATTTATTCAATGAAATCTTTTAGTGCATGATTGGATTCATCAATGTCAATACAAATTTTGGCAATTTTTTCTCTATCATGCCTTCCATCCAACATTTTCCATAGTGTCTCTATTACATTCTTTCCAATATGCATAGCATCAAACAAATGCATGATTGAGAGATCCTTGTAGTATGATAACCTACTAAATTGAGTAGGATAATTTTTCATTCATCTAGGAAGTTGGTCATTGATGCCTTGATGACCTTCATGAGCATCACTTACAACATTAGTAAATATAAGACAATATCATAATACAAATTTTAAACTTCAGATGACAAATTGGACATTACCTCCACAATTTAGTCAATCGTATTCCAACTTCCATAGATGAGGTGTCATTCTTTGTGGCCTTGATGATGTCTCTTCTTTCCCATTGAAAAGATGTTTTTTGACAATTCGATACCTATGATTATTGTGGAGAAAGTGCCTAAACTCATCGAAGACCTACTTTTCTAAACTTCTCAAATGACGAGATTTCATCTTCACACCACAAACTAGACATGCAAAATTTCCCTTTGTCTAAAGACCTAAAAGATCACATACAATTGGATCATTTATAATTATCATGCACAACTTAAGCATACAATAGTAATGTGTAAGCACTATAATAGACCAAAACTATGTGATCTTAACAATATAACATATCACAAAAATGAGTTAGCCTAGGGGCATCATGTATTGTCCATACAAGCATTGCATGGAATTGAAATTTTTGATGTTCTATTGGTCTAGAGATGTCATAAATAGTAACACCATTCCATAAATTCAACAACTCATCAATTAGGGGCTTAATATACACGTTCATATCTTTAACTTGGTACTTACCTAGTAATTGACTGAACATAAACATTACATAATTATTATGACCATTTTCATGCACCATTTATAAATTAATTTAGATAACAATAAAATGAAAAAAATACCTGGCATAATCATTGACAACATTATGTGCTCCCTATTTATGGACATCTAAGGAGGAATGTTATTGTTAATATAAAAAAAGGGCCACACTGAGTAAATAGATCTCATATCTCCATATGGATTGACACCATCCACTACCAATGAAAACTTCAAATTACAAGGTTCTTCTTTAAAGTGTGACCATGTTTCTTCTATCTCTTTAAATGTAGAACCGTCGACAGGCATTCGCATAATGTCATCTTGACTTATATTGCATGTATGGTAATCCATAAATTGTGCCAAGCTAGCACACCTGAATAATCGTTGAATATGTGGAATAATGGGAATGTACCAAAGAACCTTGTGAGGTGCCTTTTTTGTTATTTGATCTAACCAATATCTACTAATATGACAATCAGGGAATTTTTTTGCAAATTCATGTTGTTTATGATATAGAATGTAATCATTGGGACATGCATGTATTGTCTGATACTTCATTCCAATCTTATTCATAATGTTAGATAATTATCGATACGAATGAGGCAAAATATTTGATGATGGTAAGAAAAACTCACTAATCAACATACAACAACAAATATGCATTGTTAATATAATGAATATTAATTGTATGCTAACATTGAAGATGACAAAAAAGCCATACCTTAGTATACGTGACATTGCTACATTGGATATACCATTCATAACCTTTAAGTTCACCAAAAACCCTATAGTTGAGAGTAGAGTTTTTTGAGAGCCTTTGTATAAGGGCTTGTGTGCCTTCTCAAGTAAAGGTATATCAAGACCATCTTCATCATCATTATCAAATTTTCTAGTACTATCATTGTGAGCCTCTTCATCACCTTCCCCAATACCATCTTCTTCAATCATGTCTTTTGGCACATTATCATATTCTTCCATGGGAGTGTTATACTCAGCTTAGATATTCACACCTCCATGTTCCTCCAGTAGGAAATCCACATTTAGCAATGGACGAAAATCATGGTCTCCTTCAACGTGACCATGTTGCCTACAATGACTCTGGGATGTTGTGATTAGAATTATTTGATTCTTTAAGCCCTTACACTTTTTGCAAGGAAAATAACATTTATCAAGTTTTCTTGGAACTAAGCCCACAATACAGCCATTGTCTCATTATTTTGTTTTGGGTTCATATTGTCAGGTGTGGTCTTTCTTCACAAGAAATGATATCTACAAATAGATTGGACATGTTGTAGTTAATGTTTATATCTACACATATGGAAATTATTGATTAATGTTTTCAAATGTAACTAAAATGATCCTACAATTTTTAGAAGGCCCAAATGTTTGCAAAATGTGCAGTTATAGACAATGTATCTTAATTATTTGCAAAATGCCTCAAAGAGATGTCACAAGGTGAAAGTTACTTAGGTGCTATCAGTAGCATTCCTTCACTAATCCTGATAGCAATGACTAATGTGATTAATGCATCAACTAATGAAGATGACTAAAAGATTGAAACATATTAATGTATAGCAATGTTTTTCTCAAGGAAATATATTCTCTTCAGTAAGATATAAAAGGAAATATGAATTAGATGTGATCTATGTGTGCTCTAGGTAGATGGACATTACCTTTTGAAAATCATTCAATAGGGGAAAGCATGTTCTTAATAGGTATATTTATTCTTTATATGGCTCTACTCTCTTATTATAAATAATATACTTCTTTTCTCAAGTAATACTTCAAATTTACAAGGGCTGGTATATTACATAGCAGTAGTCAGCATTGCATGGTGGTCATATTTGAGGAATACTTTTTGTAAATATCAAAAATTCAAAGCTACAATACAAAAATTGTTTGTTATTTAGTTTCAAAATTACTCCATGCATTATTTTAAAATAATCAAATGTTTTTCACAAAGAATCTGTGCAAGTAACCAGCCTAGTTCCTAACTCTCATGTAGCAAAGGACAAAGCTTGTGCAAACTACAGAAGCTAATCCTTGGATTTTATTTGAAGGAAAAATTAGTTGGGTTTTCACAGTGATAAAATAAAGAAAACTATTTGAAAAAATTTCTCAAAGTTCAAGTTACAAAAATTTCAATATGAAATAGCATAGCATCCTATAGCGATATCAAAGCACAAAACATCCTGCTAACCTATGTGTAGTGATTCAATATTGGAGATGGCTAATGCAAGAATAAGTCTTTTAAATAGTTAAGTGCAATAAATTGTTCAGAGACATTAAATCTATACCTTCAAATGAGGTTCTTGAAGTGAGTATTATGAATTTCCATTTGGGAACCTAGATGCACTCTGCAAAAATAGCTAGTGGTTTTGATCACCCCACAGGAATAGAGGACCCAAGATGTTAGTATGGAGAAAAAGTCTTAAATAATCCCAATTGCATTGCTTTAGTTTGAAGAAAATTAAATTTGGGTTGAGAAATCTACCTAGCCCTTGTGTCAATATGACAAAACGTTGAGAACTTTTTTGTAATAATCCATTGAGAGACCTTGTGAGGACAAATACTTTTAACTACCATTCATATGTAAGTGGTAACATATGTGCTCCTTGTAGCTACAAGATCGAGGCCTCTTCAAAACATAATATCTGCAGCCCTCCTAAAAAAAGATGCTTCAAATCATTATGTAAGCAACACTTGTAAATCATTAAGCTTTAATTTATTTGCTTGGTCATCATACTTGTATAAAAGAGACTATGTTCCTAACAATGTAGGAAGGGTTTTGTAGCTTACACTGAAGTCTTCTTTCAAGAGTTTGGAGATAGAGTGAAACACTGGATCACTTTAAATGAACCTTATGCTTATGCGGCTATGGAACCATTGAAACCATGAACCACAAAGCAAAATAGTCATTGATTCCTTCTGCTCTCATACTCTACAAGAACCATTGAAACCATTAAAGTCTGATAGTGAGTTATACTATTTAAACTATACTAAGCCACTATACAAGCATAAATCAATACAAAGTCACATTCAACAAACATTATCGGTAATAAGTATTAACTCTTCATTAGAGGACTTCTTCATTATAGTTAAAATGATTTGGTTGGGAAAGGAGGCACCAAAACAAATTACTAGATAGAAGAAAATGTTTATTTCAAATACTTCAAAAAAAATGAGAGTCTCTATGTAAATACAACCATTCATATATTTTTCCATGAGCATTCAAGTAAAGGAACTCAGTAGTTATACTCTCAAAATTCTCTAATAAAACAACTTATTCTCTAAATTCTCTAATAAGACACATTTATTGATTACATAAATGAACATCGAATAACATAAATTTTACAATCTACAATGTTGAAACCTTGTGTTCCTAAATATGGATTTCTTACAATCTATAATGTTGAGAACTATTGCTTCTGAATTCGATTATATATGAGATTTTTAATTTCTATTTCCTTATCCATCATCAACATATAAGATATGTAAGGAACTCAATTAATTACTAACCAAGATACACTAAAGCTAGAAAAGAAAACATTGTAATGTATATATAGGAAAAAATATAGGAGAAGTTTGAGTACAATGTTTTCAATGTAATACATGATTATCACACATGAGTACAATGTTATCAACTGAATACATGAGTACCATTTGATTCAAAAGCTTATTCTAGAGCCAAACTCTTTCCTTACCTAACAATTTGATCTTCATATTTTCATACTTTTCCTATTCTTGGCATTATGAATCCAATATTCCAGATACATTTTCTTTGTGAGACTCTTATGCCTGTAATTGTATGCATTCAGATTATTTGAAATGGTGCAGAATTGGCAACATCAAGCCAACTTTGTAAAAGGCATATAAAAGGATGGCAATACAGAGTCTCCCCATATTACTAGTTCTATTGCAACATTTGAAGGATTATATAAAGCTACTCATAAATTTAGTTTATTTTTTAGCAAGTAAACTAAACAAACCTTACTTGTGCAATTGTTTTGGTGACAATAAAGAGATTTTAGATGATAAGCCAACAATGAGCTATATTTTTTAGTAAAGTGTCAATTGGGAGCTCAAGGTCAATGCCATCCTACACATTCCATTTAAGCACCTTGGTATATTAGTGGAAAGGTTATAATATCATATTGCAAACTCAATAATTTGGTCCTTGAAGCATCAATTGCTCATCTATTCCATCACTGTGCAGAATATAAACTAGAAGATATTGAGAAGTGCCTTGAAAAGTATCAGACGATGGGATGATGTTTCATTTTCTTGGAAATATCAAAAAAAATAGAATATCTTAAAAATTATAGGTAATGTCCAATAGATCAATAAGAAGCTCCATCCAGATGAGCATAAGTCCTTTTCCTTATGTTTCCAAAATGTTTACCCTTGATTTTGTTATGGATATTGATTTTCAATGTGGTCATGTGCATTGTTCCATGGAGTACTATTTCTAGGCATCCATAAGGCATATATCCTACTTTATGATGGTAGATGCTTCCCTAGGTGTGTCATCTCTTACGCTACATTTCTTGGTGTGCCAATGCAAAAAAGGCATTGGCATGACCAGGCTACAGGATCTCTTAGCTCCCCTTCAGTAAACCTCCACAAGCTTTCCCTTTCACACATACCAATTGATACCTCCTAGTATACTTCACTTTCCCTCCCACCTTTCCATCTAAATGTTTGACCATGGTTTACCAATACGTACAAACTAAAAATTACACTAGCTTATACAGCAACAAAAGAAACATAAAAATTTCATTTTCTTCCCCTTCTAGCATATTTTGAGTAAGACTCACTTGTTCTTGGTGTGACTAATAAATAAAAAAGCAACATGAAAAATTCTAATAAATATAAACTAGCACAATGAAGTGTTTACTTTCCAAGAAAATTTCATGCATTAAAAATATACCCTACAAAATCACACCTTTTCTAACTGCACCAATAGATTAAGTTTTGAAAAATTTATTCTTACACTCCTGGTAATTTCTTTTTAGTTCTTGGTTCTTTCATTTAAATAAATGGTCCTACCACATGTTAATAGAATTATTAAAAATAAAATTAATCAGAATGTTTACTAGAGAGCACCAAATGTTGGTTTTGTCCAGTTGAATTCTGATACAGCTTCAACTTTTCTTAAAGATCTTAAATTGGTGGGTTCAATAGAGTGTAAATTTCTAGAAGTTGGATGTGATTCCATGCTAATCATTATAGGGTGTTGAAAACTCATCAAAAGTTTGTAAACTCCACAACATTTAGAAGAAAGAAGAGATTTTATTCACCCAATATTATAGAGAAAAGTTTTTAACAAGTGCTTTTTTGTATGAAGATTAGTAAAAAGGATTCAAAAATTGATAGCCATTTCAAGTGTGAAAGGTTTGCAAATATTTTTTCTTATTTTATAAATATTTAGTTACTAGTATTTTAGGAAATTTTTTATTAGTAAAGAGCCGCATTTTGGAGCAATTTTAAAACTACAAATAAATCATTAAGGCTAAATATTTGAGTTCTTAAATTTTTTTTATTCTCAAATTCAATAAAAATATTTGAAACCCCAAATTATTAGAATCATTTTTTTAAAAAGGTAATACCATTTAAACCACTTTTGACTTGAGTTTTGAACCAAGGGGGGCACAATAGAGATAGAGGACCCCATCCTTAAGATCATATATATATATATATATATATATATATATATATATATATATATATATATATATATATATATATATGTATATGTTTCTTCTTCCACTTTTTCCTCCTCCTCTTCATGTACTCTTTCGTATGCTTTGACAAACACCTCCTCTTCATGTCATGTCAACTAACCAACCCACCTTTGTCCTAGATGTTAATTGTGGTATCAAGGTTGTACTTACTGTAGACACCTAAATTTGATTACACTATTTTAGTAATCCTATTTAGTTATCTAAAAAGGGCATTATTAATTAAATTTCTATTTAATTAATCCTTTGTCATCCCCTAGTTGATTAATTTAATCATCTATAGTCCTAATTGATAAATTAAATAATCTATTATTTATCAATTAAATCTTATTCTTCTATCTAATTCCAAAAATCCCCATTTATTAAATAAATCTATTTGATAAATAAAATCCTCAAATTCAAAAACCCCTAACCTATCTCTAATCCTCCATTTAGCCTAATCCACCCCATCCACCCATACTAACCAAGCTTAGCCACTAACTCACCCACCCTCATTAATGCCATCCACTTGCACATCTCTAACATCCCTAATCTAATCCTAAACCCAAGCCTAATCCACCCCCTAATGTTGTCACATTCCTTAAACAAGTTTAACACTTTCCTAATCCAAACCAAAGTCTCCCCTCAAAAAAACCCAACCACTAAGTCATGAGTGCTCTTACAAAACATAAAGACTCTTACAAGCCCACTCATGACTCTTACACCCATCTTCCACACTCTTCCCTCTTCCACACTCATTCCTCTTACATCCCTCTTACATACTCAACCCCACTCATCATGACTTTAACCAACCCTTTACCCTACCCTCTCACACTCATCCTCCTTGTGACAAGTGTCACCTTCCCATTGGTGCTAAACAAGCACAAGCCATGTGCTCTCCTTTGAGTGCATCCTAGCCCTCCTTAAGCCTTCATCCATCCTTACATCTAAGCCCTCCATCCCTCTACCCCTTAGCCTATAAATTGAATCCCATCCCAAGCCATTTCATCAACAATCTTTGAGCTAAAGTTACCATGCTATTTTGAGAACCAAAGCCATCAATATTACCCTTATAATGCCAAATTGAGAGCTCACAAAGCTACCAATTTGCTATTACCCATCTCCATTGAAGAAACTTTTGAGCATCTTGAGCATACATCCACAGCAAAAGGACACATCTACAGAATCAAGAAAGCATGGATTGTTTTCTCTTGTGAGGTTTGCACTTCTTGTTTGCTTTCTTTGTCTAAGCATATATGTGAATTTAGTTTTTGGTTTGTGAATGTTTACTTTATTTGTTAATGTTCTTTGCACACTGACCATTTTAAGCATTTTTACGCGTAGAAAAAACAACAAAAAAAGTTTTAAAAAAATTTCCCATAGTTAAGCTCTCATTTTTGAAGATTTTGGCTAACTAACTAAATTGCTTTTTTTTTGTCTCATTGCAGGTTGGAGCACATAAGGAACCACTAACCATGTTTCTTGTAGGTTTTCATGTTGCTAAAAAATGAACTTGAATGTTTAACCATTTGTCTTTGAATGCATGTTGCTAAAAAAAAAAATGAACTTGAATGGTTAAGCACATTTTTCATTGAATGAATGTTGCTCAAAAACACACTCTTGAATGTCATGGATTAAAATCAACTTTCTTTGGAATGCATGCTTAAAACAAAAAATCCAATCTTGAATGCCAAGGATCAATTAACCATTACAAATCTCTTTTTCACATGCAATCTAGGTAAAGTTTGATTTTTGGACATTAAAGAAACTTTGTTAAGTTAAAATACAAATTTACAAAAATCAATTTGAGTAGTTCCTTGGACTCACCTCTTTTCTAATCACCCATCAAATATTAACCATTGGTTGCAATCTCAGCGCCATTTATGGGGATGGGTCTACTTGAAAAAGGTGTTAAATGTTCCACAATCTAACTCACTCACTTGGTCTTTGAACGTTTGCTTTAACTTTATCAAAATTCTTAAATGGCCAAAACTCTAGATTAAATCGATCACACTTCAAGTTTGGGCACTAAAATTGAACAACAACTGACGTGGAGAGCCTCCGGGCGCGCGCTTAAAATTGAATCTCACACACTTTTGTTTTGGGCTTAAAAAAAACTCACACTCAATCTTGAATGCCTTAAAGAAAATTAATCGATACTTGACGTGGAGGGCCTCCGGGCGCGCGAGTTTTCTTTTGTTGACCCTAACTCTTCTTATTGTTTGCATTCTTCGATCAATTTATTTTTGTTGGTGCTTCAAGTTGGAATTGAACATTGTCTCTTAAACATGAGTGCTTGCAAAGTCTAGATTAGCACACATAAGAGTCAGTTGGTAAAAGAAAAAGTGTGTTTTTTAGCCCAAGGCCATCCGAGTCTTCTCTCCCCTTGTCGTCTTTCGAGGCCATCTTGGGTGCATAAGATTAGGATCCAAAACCTTGTTTCTTTTTTTAGGAGGCCTGCTTGGGGATTTCATCACCCCTTGGATGACCTCAACTCCAGCGTTCCGGTGGAGTATAAGAATCAGGAGGTGAATCGAAAGACACCTCTCTTGGGATCAAGATTTTGTCATTCGGGCTAAGCCTCAAGGAAATTTATACCCTTGAGAAGTGAAAGAGGAGAAGTGGGTTACCGCTCCTCTCGGCTGTGTGACATCCTTTTGGTCTCATCTATGGATTTGGGCCTCACGTACCTTGCGTATATCGAGGACTCCCTAGCTAAACCAATTTTCTACCTTGCAGAAAACCATCTAGGATGTTAATGTGTTTGGAGTGACTGATCGAAACATTTGTAGAACATACACACTCCTTGGCGCAAGTATCACATTTTGAGAACCACAAACTTCTATCTGGGTGTTCCTATCTATTGCTTGTTTTTATTTTACTTGTTGAATGAATGTTTGCCAAACTTGGTCAATCCTAGCTTAGGGCACACTTAGCGTAGTCATTGCCTATTTTGGTAGTTGAACAAGTTGAAGCAAAACAACTGAGATTTTTCCCAAAGCCAAGCAAATTCAGGAATTTATGTCGGAACAACCCAAACCCAAACAGAAGTTTCACAAGGTCAAACTCAAGCCATCTCTAGCATACCAAGAACTTTCAGCCAAGAGAAAAGAAATAACACCAAGCCCATGAATTTCCAAACTCCACAAAGCAGAGGAAAAAGCTACCGACGAAGCACTTCAAGAGGCCTGGATAGAGCGCACCATCAAATTTAGCCAACATCCAGGAGTTAATCCTACTTATGCCTTACCAACTAGGCATGATTTCTATGATTAGACACCCTTGTTTCTCCACATCTTCTTGGATAAGTTTCACTCTAGAGTCATCTTTGTAGAAAAGCCAGCCATCTTAGCTTATCCCCTTAAGCATTATTAGCTCATCTATCTCATTTAGAATCATACCATCTAGCTAGTAATCAAAAATATGCACATCTAAGCTTTCAAAATTGTTGTCACCTTGCTAAAAGTTTGCCATTCCTAAAATCTTCCAAATCCACCAATCTCACCAAGGTTATCCCTTTGACAGAGCTTTGTCTAGGATAATCTAGCTTTGTCACTTGTTATCCCTCATCACCTTGAGCTAAAGGTTGGGATTCGCAAGTGGTCAATCTCGTGTTCTTCCTAAAGGATCATTAGTCTATCCTTAAGTTGACACAATCACCACCAAGCTTGCACATAGGAAAGCAAACCTTTTGTACTTTGACAACATATCTTTGAAGTTAGAATCCCCAACCCAATCCTCCTTAGGTTTTGTCATATAGCTTTGCCTCAACCTAGGAAATCATTTGCATAGAAAAGCCTTCCCCCTTTTGCATCCATCAGCATTATTGCATCTCATCCCTAGGAGCATTTTTCATGCCACCCGTCACTCACTTAGCCAAGAAAAAAGAAGCAATGGAGCCCTATCATTTAGATCGAACAGCCTCACCCCCCATGAGCATTCAGCCATCCTTCAGCCCAGAGCCAGCTATGCCATCACCTACTGACATTGAAGCTTTCATGAACCAACCAGGAAATGCAGTATTGGTAAACACCATTATAGACAAAAAACAAAGAGACAATCATGGCTAATTTTTGAAGGGACAATGTAGGAACCTTTGACTTTGGAAGACCCCCTCCATTATCAGATCCATCTCACCCATTGTTTGGGCAGCTACCACCACCCATAGGCTCTTATGATCCAAATTATCCTCAATTTATTCCAAAAGAAGAGCCTCCAGCCAATCCATATGACCCAACAGACCCAAACATACCATCATCCACCCAAGTTGAAATCTCAATGCCGCAAGCCAACCCAGCCACCACCACTCCATCCTTGGTTCATACCTCTCCGCTCCAAACCCCCTTTACCCAAAACACCTCACCGTTCACCCCCTTCACTATTGCTGCTGTGCCCCAACCTAGCCTTCCCAATCCACCCATCTCCCAAATCAGTGCTAGCATCTTTGGCCAACCTCAGCAATATACAATAGGGATGCCACCCATGGGGCCAAGTAATCAACCTTTCATCACCCCCAGCTTGTTCACCACAGCCCAAAGCACAATCCCATCATTTCTATTAGGTCTTGGGAGCTCAATACCACCAGCCACAAATCCACAAGCTACTACCTTCACTCCACAAAGCTATCAAATCCCACAAGCTACTGCCAATCTTCTACCAAGCTCCCAAGTGACCCCAGCTCCCGCCACCACTATACCAAGCTTCCAAATCCAGCCACCAAGCTATCAAACCCCATCAATTCCATTCCCAAGCTTTCAATTCCCACCACCTCCACCACCAACTAATCCATTACCTCCTATTACCAACTACTTTTCAATGCCACTTCTAGGAGGTAATCCACCACCCCAGCCAACCACCAATTATTTGCAGATACCATCCCAAGTGGGGGCACAACCCACATATATTGGTCAAACCCCACAAGCCCCCCAATCCTTTCCCCAAGCCTCACAACCATCTTATACCTTACCTCCACAAAGCAATCCATTTACCCCATAGCCAGCTTATGTTCCTCAATCCCAACCTCAAATCCCATATCAACAGCAAGCCTCACAGCACATGCAGTAATATGCGCCACCTCCCCCTCAACAACCCGTCATCCACCATGCAGCTGCCCAAACAATGTACAATCCCTATCAGCAAATCCCTCATAACCATACATATTCAATGGCCCCATCCAGCACATACCTACCTCAAGGCACTCCTACATTGGGGGCACCCCAACCATCACCTATCAATTCAGAGTGGGAGCAAATGAAGACAGCTCTGAAAGCCATCCAAGAAGGGAATGATCCAAAGACATTCAAGTTTGAGAATGTGTGTCCTTACCCATTTGACAGAGCCATTACCATGACACCATTTCCTGAACACTTTGAGGTACCTAAATTTGACAAATTCAGAGGAAAAGGAGACCCTGTCACACATATCAAAGAATTTTACATGCATTGCCAGGACGTGGCATACAATGATGTCTTCCTCTTGCACCTTTTTCCCAAAAGCTTGGCTGGACCAGCTCTTGAATGGTTTTATAGAATCCCCTATGGCACAATTAAAAACTTTGTTGAGTTATCTGAGGCATTTGTAGCCCAATATGCCCATCTTGTTGAAACAGAGCTATCAATAGTTGATCTTGTCCACACCAAGCAAAAAGGTGGAGAAAGCCTTGCCGAATACCTGCAAAGATGGCAAACCCTTACCACCCGCATATCCTGCACCTTGCCAGAACGCCATGTGGTAAAAATGTTTATTGATAATGCACATCCCAGCTTGGCTCACCACATGACCATGAACTGTTTGTAGACCTATAAGGATATCAAAGAGAAAGGAATGATCCTTGAGCAAGGACTCATCAAAGATGGTGTGGTAAAGATTTACAAAGAGACCAACCAAAATCAATCACATTCCAATGACAAGTCTAGGTATTGGAACAAAAACAAGCATGTTGCAACAGATGGGGTTACTGACACCAGACATGTGAATATTGTTGGTCCTTCTCAAAACCAGTCTAACCCACCATATCAAACAAACAACCAACAAGCTACCAATTACCAACAACGAAATAACCAAAGCTATCAAAACCACAATACAAGACCCAACTTTCAAGGGTCTAACAATCAAGCTAATGCCATCAATGTAGCTGCAGGGCAAAAGCCCAGATTCCAACCTGCACCTAGAAACTATACACCCCTTGGTGAGCCATTGGATGTTATTTTTGAGAAATTGGCTAAGGAAAACCTCATCAAATTTCCTCCTACCCAGCAAATTGATCCAAGCCAATCCAAAGCTGCATGGTACAAGGACAATGAGTATTGCAAGTTCCATAGGGTAAACGGTCACACCACCCTCAGATGCATGAAACTGAAAGACTATGTGCAAGACCTCATTGATCAGAAGGAAATCACTGTTGGTGCCCAAACCTCTCCCAATGTAGGCTTGCAGATTTATCAAAATGCTTTTCCTCCACACAACAACCAAAATCCTGGAAAAGCACCTATCCAAAACAACACCAACAACCGCCAGCCAAACCAACAGCATGTGAAGAACAATGACCACACTTCATCCTATATAGACTATGGTAGCCTTATAGGTTGTATATCTGAGAAAGAGCCTTCTGTCAATGTTATCAATATCTGAGGACCAGACAATGAGTGTGCGGTCACCACTCGAAGAGCACAATTTAACATCGCAGGCCCACCAGTTTCATCAACACCATCAGCTCCATCAAAAAGCTGGTACAATATCTTGGAACACCTTGGGAACATGCCAGACCAAATATCCATTTTAGACCTTCTCCGCACTAGTCCTGTGTACAAAGACATCCTTGATAGTGCTCTCATAGAATCTCGTGTCCCTTCTGATATCAATGCTACTGATTTTTGTAATCTTGTTGGACACCTTTCATCCTCATGTGCCCTATCTTTCAAACCCACCGACATACTCGCGGTTGAGCCAGATCACACCCTTCTGCTTTGCATAGCCATCATGGTATCCAATTTTGCCGTGAAAAGAGTAATGATAGATAATGGATCAGCCTTGAACATTTGCACCCTAAAATTCATAAAACAAGCTGGGTATACTGAGGCAGATATGATCAGTGAGGTTATCACCATCAAAGCTTATGACAACTTGGAAAGGACCACAGAAGGGACTATTTTGCTACCAATCAAGGTTGGGCCAGTCATTCAAGAGACAGTTTTCCATGTTGTTGATCTAAACCTACCATTTAACATCCTCCTCGATCGCCCATGGATTCATGCTATGAAGGCTGTTCCATCCACCTACCATCAGTGCATCAAATTTCCGCATCAAGGCACTGAGGTAACCATCCATGCCGATCCAGAACTCTTTGCTTACTGCAATGCGGTTGAAGCTTCATATACAAACCATTGCCCTGGAATAGACATCGGCATAGCCATTGCCAGCTCATCCCACACTTGTAATGACGCAGAAACCATCCTTGCCTCCACCCTATCTACTGTAAAGATCAACAACAAAGGATGTGGAGAATATAGTCTATCAGATGCATTTGCTGTCGGAGCAATCCCACTTGATCCACATACCCATGGATGGCCAACATATCAAAAAGCTAAGGAGATTCCACCTCCTCGATACAAACAGTTTGGCCCAACCACCTTTGTGTCCTCAAAAACCCCTCTTCATGAGGAGCTCACTCCAGATATCAACAATTGGCTACATAAGGATGCACCTCCAAGAAATCAAGCACGCCTTGATCACTTTAGCCAGAAGTATCCCCAACAACATAAGCTCATCACTAAAAAATGGAACTATCAAGGAGGTGGACTAGGACTAGAAGAAAGGGGCATGCAATGTCCCATCGAAGCACATGATTGGGAAATAAAGTCAGGTCTTGGCTTTGGCATACCCACAACTGGGGGCACCAACGAGAATGGTCACGCTTTTTCGAACATCCACCGTGACCTTGTCGAAATTGAAGACATTCCTGAGGAAGTTGAAAAGAGAGCCTACGATGATATCCCAGACCAAATCTACCTAGGAGACTCTGTTCTCCGAGAACTATCCATCCATCTCATTGACCTACCACTTGCTCATCCACAACTCATAGATTGGGACCAACCAAGTGTCATACATATTGATGAGTTCGCATCAGAGGAAGCACTTCTAAGATTCATGGGAGCTGAAACTCATCATAAGAAGACAAAGCCAGATTCTGCCTACATCTACAAGCTAGATCCCAAGGGGTATTTGGGAGAAAATCCCCAACCTAGTTTCGATACACCCAAAACTGGAACTAAGGTAAATCTGGGACTAGCTAAGGCAGCGAAGAGAACCCCTCAGCAAGAAAATCCAGAGCCACAAGTAGAACATGAGGATTTAGTATTGCCTCCTCAAGATAATCGAGCAGAGGTGTCTTCTATTCTAATAGAGGATACTAGAGAAGTCAACATTGGTTCTTCAGAGATCCCTAGAATCGTTCACATTGCTACATCCCTATCAGAAGACCAAGCTGACCTCCTCTTTGAGGTTTTACGAGAGAACATTGGCCGATTTGCATGGTCATATCAGGACATGCCAGGACTCGATCCAAAGCTTATAGTTCATCATCTTGCAGTCGATCCAAAGATCAAGCCCGTCAGACAAAAGCTTAGGAAAATGCACCCCAAGGTGGCATTACTAGTCAAAGCTGAACTAGAAAGAATGTTAGCTGCTAAGGTTATCCAACCTATCGACTACTCAGAATGGATCTCCAACATGGTCCATGTCACTAAGCCTTCCGGTGACATCAGAATCTGTACTGATTTTAGAGATCTTAACAAAGCTTGTCCAAAGGATGATTTTCCCTTGCCCAACATAGATATGATTGTAGATCTTACAGCTAGACATGAAATCCTGTCCCTTATGGATGGATTTTTTGGGTATAATTAGATCAAGATTGCAGAAGAGGATCAGCATAAGACAGCATTCACTACCCCCTGGGGAACCTTTTGCTACACCATGATGCCTTTTGGCCTAAAGAATGCTGGGGCTACCTATCAAAGAGCTATGACAGCCATTTTCCATGATCTTATCCATAGCATTTTGGAAGATTATGTGGACGATATCCTGGTCAAATCTCACACCTTCATGGATCATCTTGCTGACCTGGAAAAAGTCTTTGATAGGTTGGCCCAATATTATCTCATGCTAAATCTCAAGAAGTGTGTCTTTGGGGTCACATCTGGCAAGCTTCTAGGCTTCATAGTTTCTAAACGGGGTATAGAGATCGACCCCAAAAAGGTCAAGGCTATCTTAGACATGCCTCCTCCCCAGACACTATGACAACTTTGCTCTCTTCAGGGAAAACTTCAATCTGTCCGGCGCTTCATCTCCCAACTTGCAGATAAGTGTACACCATTTTCACACTTGCTAAAGAAGAATGAGAACTTCAAGTGGGATCTTTTATGTCAGCGCAGCTTTGATCAGCTCAAGCAGTATCTCACCAATCCCCCTATCTTGGTTCCACCAGTTCCTGATCGTCCCTTGATCTTGTATATATCAGCAACACCTACTACTCTAGGGGCACTTCTAGCACAACATGATGATTATAGCAGAGAGAGAGCCATCTACTATATCAGTAGAACCCTACTTGGTTATGAACTCAATTACACTCCTATGGAAAAAGCTTGTTTGGCAGTTGTTTTCTCAACTCAAAAGCTTCGCCACTACATGCTAAGTCATACCATCCAACTAGTCTCCAAGATTCACCCTCTCAAGTATATGCTCTTCAGAATAGCACTTACAGGCCGTTTGGCCAAATGGGTTATGCTACTAAGTGAGTTTGACATCCAGTATGTGGACAGAAAGGAAATCAAAGGGCAAGCTATAGCAGATCACCTAGCTGATGCACCTCTAGTAGATGCATATCCTTTGCTCATAGAATTTCCAGATGAGCATATCTGCCTAACTGAAGAACAGCCCCCATGGAAGCTTTATTTTGATGGCTCATACACCTCTCATGGATCAGGGGCAGGAATATTATTAGTTACACCTCAAGGAGATTACATTCCAAAAGCCTTCAAGCTACAATTCCCTAGCACCAACAATATAGTAGAATATGAAGCTCTTGTAGTAGGATTAAAGATAGCTGTAGAATGGAATATCACTGAGTTACAAGTTTTTGGTGATTCCCAACTCATCATCAAACAAGTCTTAAATGAATATCAAACCAAAGATGAAAAGCTATTACCCTATAAAGAGCTAGTTGATCAGCTGACCCAGCAATTTACAAAGCTTCAGTTTACACAAGTGCCTCGAATGCAAAACAAGGCAGCAGATGCCATGGCCACTATTGGCTCGCTCTTGGAAATTCCCCAAGAAGCTACGCAGTATGAGTTTTTAGTTGAGCAGCTCCTCACACCTGCCTATGCGAATGAGGATTCAAACCGTGTTTGTATCTTGGTTGGTCCCCAATCCCCTTGGTACCATGAAATTCATGCTTACCTTAACAATGGTATCATATCCCCTCACCTCACACGTACCCAACGCCAGAACCTCATCCGAAAATCATCCCGCTATGTTATCATAGCCAATACCCTATATCGTCGGGGTTATCACAATACTCTCTCTCGATGTTTAGATGAAAATGAGGCCACGATGGCATTAAAAGAAGTACATTCTGGACTTTGCGGTGCCCACACGAGTGGTATTGTCCTAGCATGAAAAATCCTTAGAGCAGGCTACTATTGGCCTACCATTGAAGAAGACTCTTGTGACTTTGTCAAAAAGTGTCTCCCATGTCAGCAGCATGCAAATCTTGTGCACGCTCCAGCACAGGATCTACAGCCTATTGCACCACCTTGGCCTTTCGCTTGTTGGGGCCTTGATCTAGTTGGAACTATCACACCTCTCTCATCTGATGGACATAAATGGATAATAACAGCTATAGACTATTTCACTAAGTGGGTGGAAGCAGTCCCCCTAGTCTTAGCTACAGGAGTTCAAGTCTCCAAGTTCATCTTGTACCACATTGTTTGCCACTTCGGCATCCCATCCACCATCTTCACTGACCACGGAGGTAACTTTGAAAATCTCAACATGGAAGAATTATGCACTTCCCTCCGCATCCATCACCACTTTTCTAGCCCATATTTCCCACAAGGTAACGGCTAGGCAGAGGCAACTAATAAAACCCTCCTCAAAATCCTAAAGAAAGTTGTCAATGATTCCGGCCATGATTGGCACCTTCAAATAAATCCGGCTCTATGGGCCTATCGAACTTCCTTCCGTACATCCACAGGCACAACTCCATACTCCCTAGTCTATGGTGCCGAAGCGGTATTACCTATAGAAGTTGAACTTCCCTCACTACGCATATCTTTGCGAGGGCAAATCTCAGATGAAGAATACAGAGTAGCTCGAGTCACCCAGCTAGATCTCTTAGACGAGAAGAGACAACAAGCCTACGACCATCTCACAGTCTATCAAACTCGTCTCAAAAGGAATTTCAACAAGAAGGTGCTCCCACGACACTTTCAGCCAAGTGACATGGTCCTCAAAGAAAATATGAAAGTCCAAGCAGATCGAGAAAAGAAAGGCAAGTTTGAACCTACATGGCTTGGTCCCTATGTGGTTACTGCCTCCTTTGGCTCCAGAGCCTATCAATTATCTACACCAGAAGGAGAACTCTTGAATGATCCCACTAACATCATTCATCTCAAGAAGTTCTATGCTTGAAGATCCTTGGTATACCCAGCTTTTGAAAAATACAAGAAAAAAATAGTAAAGAGAAATAAGCGTCCAATGGTGAAAACTTGGCAATTCAAGCGCCTTGGATAGGTACCTTGGTGAAAACCTAGTAATTCAGGTGCCTTGTGTGCTAAAGACTAATCCATTATCTATCACTATCCTATCCCTCATCCATCCACCCACCATCCCATAAAACACCTGCTTGTTCCCTTGGTGTTCCAATCAAATATCCAAAATCTGATGGAGCTTGTCAATACCTCCTGTACAGCTTGTAAATCTTGTACCAAAGCTTGTATTATACCTTGTAAATCTTGTACCATACCTTTTATATATCCAAATCTTGTCCAAAGCTTGTACCATATTCCAGCTTGTAAATAATCTTGTATCCTATCACATGCACACACAGAATCCCATTTTCCTTAAGCTTTTCACAAACCATCTACCTATCCACCTATCAACTATTATAGACATCCCATCCTTCACAAACATTTCCATCTCACAAAAAACCAAAACATGAACAAACTTGTACATTTGTAACATATCTTGGTCTGTCAGCTTGTACATCCTCTTTAGCTTAGTATCATTGTATCTATCCAGCTTTTGTGTTAGTTCATCCTTGGTCAACATCTTGCACACATCGCACACCTTGGTTAGATATTCCAATGCATCCTTTAGCTAGATCTCTTATCACCAAAGTGTTATCCTTCTTAGTTCAGCTTGCCAGATGCATCACTCATCCAAATCCATCAGCTTAGGTGCTCTCTGATAGATCCTTGTAGGATATATCTTTTCTCATGTCTGATCTTGGTCCGTTGGTACCTCGTCCTACCCATCTCGTTGGCAAACAGTTCTCTTTTGGATTTTCGCTTTCTTTTGATTTGGGATCTTCCCTTTTGGGTCTTGAAATATCTTTTCCAAGCAATCTCCTTGTTCCCTCCTCAAGGTTGCCATGATCTTCCATATCATGGTATGCTACGAATGGGGCAATTAGAGCGTAAGGTCTTGATCAGGTCTTTTGCTTGTTTTCTTTTTCTGCTTGTGGGTTACCTAGTGTCGTTTCCACGCTGCTTCCTTTGGGATTCATGTGTGATACTGGGGCAATCCTTGTGTGTTTGTTTTGAGTCAGTTCGTCAATCCTCTGAACGGTTGGTGAAAAGGCCTTGATGTTCTTGGTAACCTTGGCAATTAACCAACAGTCCTATAGCAAATCTAGTGTTCAACTACATGGTGGTACTTCTCTTTGAAGTATCCCCCCGCTCAAAAAGCTTCAATGGATTCCTTTTATAGCGCTCCGCTCCTCCATCTCCCCCCCCCCCCGAATCTTGGAAAGTCTTAAGCTTGCTTTACTATTGTGCCTCTGATTTCCCTTTATCATTCTCCCTTAGTAAGAGTTTGAGCTAATTCAGCCCCTTTGCCAACCTGTGTCTCAACTCGTCTCAATTTCTTGTACTTTTCAAGAAGTCATCGAGATTCATTTCTCTCCCCGTCGCCTTCTTGAGGGGGCATCATCTAAGTCTAGTCTCTCCTCTTCTTATCCGAGACTAGGGCAACCTTGTTGCTAAAACATCTTCCTCGTGTCGTCTTCATTCAAACTTCTTTGAAATGGTGTTGTCTCAACACTATGTCAAAGAGGGGCAAAATGTAGACACCTAAATTTGATTACACTATTTTAGTAATCCTATTTAGTTATCTAAAAAGGGCATTATTAATTAAATTTCTATTTAATTAATCCTTTGTCATCCCCTAGTTGATTAATTTAATCATCTATAGTCCTAATTGATAAATCAAATAATCTATTATTTATCAATTAAATCCTATTATTCTATCTAATTCCAAAAATCCTCATTTATTAAATAAATCTATTTGATAAATAAAATCCTCAAATTCAAAAACCCCTAACCTATCTCTAATCCTCCATTTAGCCTAATCCACCCCATCCACCCATACTAACCAAGCTTAGCCACTAACTCACCCACCCTCATTAATGCCATCCACTTGCACATCTCTAACATCCCTAATCTAATCCTAAACCCAAGCCTAATCCACCCCCTAATGTTGTCACATTCCTTAAACAAGTTTAACACTTTCCTAATCCAAACCAAAGTCTCCCCTCAAAAAAACCCAACCACTAAGTCATGAGTGCTCTTACAAAACATAAAGACTCTTACAAGCCCACTCATGACTCTTACACCCATCTTCCACACTCTTCCCTCTTCCACACTCATTCCTCTTACATCCCTCTTACATACTCAACCCCACTCATCATGACTTTAACCAACCCTTTACCCTACCCTCTCACACTCATCCTCCTTGTGACAAGTGTCACCTTCCCATTGGTGCTAAACAAGCACAATCCATGTGCTCTCCTTTGAGTGCATCCTAGCCCTCCTTAAGCCTTCATCCATCCTTGCATCTAAGCCCTCCATCCCTCTACCCCTTAGCCTATAAATTGAATCCCATCCCAAGCCATTTCATCAACAATCTTTGAGCTAAAGTTACCATGCTATTTTGAGAACCAAAGCCATCAATATTACCCTTATAATGCCAAATTGAGAGCTCACAAAGCTACCAATTTGCTATTACCCATCTCCATTGAAGCAACTTTTGAGCATCTTGAGCATACATCCACAGCAAAAGGACACATCTACAGAATCAAGAAAGCATGGATTGTTTTCTCTTGTGAGGTTTGCACTTCTTTTTTGCTTTCTTTGTCTAAGCATATATGTGAATTTAATTTTTGGTTTGTGAATGTTTACTTTATTTGTTAATGTTCTTTGCACACTGATTCTGGTTCTACACTTACAACCATTGCTCTGCAAGGTCATTTCTTAGAATTGTTACAAATATATAACAAACCATAAAATATTAGAGCAAGGTAATTTCTTAGAATCATTACAAATATATAACAAACCATAAAATATTTAATATACACTATGATGGTCCAAGGGGTTTAGCTTAGTTGATTGAAGCAATGAGCTCTAACTGTGGAGACCCTAGTTCATATCCCAAGAGGGACATCTTTGTGCAATTCTAAGTTGTGACTCTTTGTCTTCTATTGGTTGCATTTGTCTCATTGTTAAAAGGTGGACTCTAAGTTGCAACTCTTGGTCTTCCAAATGTTGTTTCTAGTGTGGTTGCTTAAAAGAAGCTTGAATAAGCTTATAATTCTCATTATGTTGTTTGAATGAACACAAGATTTGTAAATGATTTCAATATAAAATATATATACACTAAGATGAGAGCTTTAAGATTAAATATATGAATACTTAAAATGACTTGACAACAATGGTGTAGATTATAAACTTATGAATTTGTGAAAACTGAAAAGAAACAAAAGAAGGAATAATAATTCTTTAAATATAATGGTTAAATTATAAATTTATGGTCTTAGAAATAAATTTTGTGAGAAATTTTTACTTACACTTACTAGAACAATTCAAAAAAATTAATTTTTCCTTTTAGAAATAAGAATCTAAACAAATTCAAAGAATATCTAGCTATCAATTGCCAATGTTAAACTACTAACAGTCAACTAGTGCAGCCATTACATCGGACCAATTCAATGAGGAATTCCCCACAACAATTTAGGTGGATTAAGCCTCAGAAAAAAACACCTGAAGATGAATGATTAAGAGTTATCTAGATGAACATCAGAAAAATATAACTGCTAGTAAATGAGAAAAATGAAATTATAAGTAGTTATCGAGTTTGAGTCTAGTTGAAATGCCTACAAGCCCATGTAGCTATTAAGACTAATCTCACCCAATAGCCTAATTTAACAAATGTCCAATTGCATGAATTCTTTTATTTGCACACTAACTAGTTTTCAAAAGTGATATTATGTAATTTGCATTGTGTTCTATGTGCAATGGAAGAACCAAGGACAATCATGAAACCTCAACTTTGTAAGGACAAGCTAGAAGAACATGTGGGTACTAACCAATCATCATAGAAACTACTTAATGGAGAATATTGCAAGGATTTAGTCAAACAAGGCTCATCTATAAAGGAGAATCAACCTTTTGCCCTGTGTGAAGGGAAGCTTCCCATTCATGGCCTTCCCTTTTTGTTTGATGTCCCTCCTAATATCATATTCACTACACATTTTTATTCTAGTGGAGATTAAAATGCATCTTTTGTTGGATTCAAGGCACTTGAAAAAAAAGTAGGCATGTTGTCTCTCTAGGTAAGTTTAAAGGCATTAGGTTTTTGAGTATTTTTAGGCATGTTGTCTCTCTAGTGGAGTAAACCAATGGTGGGAAACAATGGGAGAGATGTAGAGTCAAAGACCCAATTTATGCTATTTGATAAGGCTGGTGAATATTATCCTTATCTTCTCATTCTACCTATTATAGAAGGCAAGTTCAGAGCTTCATTACAAGGAGGAAGTGATTACTATGTTGGTATGTGTGTAGAAAGCTGCTCAAGTCTTGTGAAGGAATTCAAGTTCATGAGTTCTATATATATGCATGCTAGCAATGATCCTTATGATCTTGTTGGGGAGGCCATGGAAGTCTTGGAAGGTCATTTGAGGAGGTTTAGACTTCTCTAGGAGAAACCACTTCCTCCTATTGTTGATAGATTTGGGTGGTGCACTTGGAATTCTTTTTATTTGAAAATTAATCCAAAAAGTGTGTACAAGGGTGTGAAGGACTTTGTAGAGGAGGGGTGTCCTCTAGTCTTTTTTATTATTGATGATGGGTGGAAATCTATATGTTTTAATGATACTCCAATGGAAAAAGCTAGTGATGTGGCCAAGGAAGGCCATTAGATGCCTTGCCAACTAAGGACTATTGAAGAGAATTATAGGTTCTTGGACTATGTATCCAGATATACAAGGTTTGAGGATGTTGATGGAAATGATGAATGGACTATCAAAGAAAACTATAGGCTCAAGGTTCTTGGAGAAGAAAATTACAAATCAAGTGATGATGGTGAAGAAAATTGCAATTTCAAGGACCCTACGTATGGGTATAAAAGTTTTTCTTCTAGAAGTGGTGATAATACCAAGTTAAATCTAAATAGTAATAGAGGAATGGTAGGACTTGTGAGGGATTTGAAGGCTAATTTTGGGCACTTGTAGTCTATTTATGTTTAGCATGCACTATGTGGGTACTGGGGGGAGTTCAAAATGTTACAACTAAGTTCTCTTCCAAGGATACAAAAGTTGTTCTCTCAGATGGCTTGAAGAAAACAAAGCAAGATTTGGTAGTGGATAGGCTAATGGCCAATAGAATAGTTGTTGTATCATGCCATGAAATTCATGAATTCTATGACATTTTTTACTCTTATCTTTCTAGGTAGGGAGTGGATGGAGTAAAGACAGATGTGATCCATGTAAGTAATAAGTATTATACAATGTATTCCTAAGAAGAAGTTGACTAGCACTTGGCACCTCCACTGGCTTATTGAGCCCAATAGACATGAAAATCTAAGGTGGCATTAGTCTGACTATTCTTTTTATAGGGGCTTGAAACTATATGCGAGGAGGAGGGTGGAAAAGTCAAGATGAACAAGACATATTTGAATGCCTTGTCTGAAGTTGCTAGAAAGTAACTAGGTGAGAACAATGTTATAGCAAGTATGGAGTAGTGCAATGATTTTATGAATTTGGGTACTCAGAAAATCTCATTGGGGAGAGTAGGTAAGATCTCTTGTCATGCCATTTTTCTCACCATTCTATCTGATTGCAAAACACACAAAGGATGACTTATGTTTAAACCATTTTTCCACAAATTCTTAAATTTGTGTACTTTCAAATATAGTTAATGACTCATTTACAAGATGAATTTGAAAAAGGGTCTATCTATGAACATTTATGCATTGTGCTTGCCCATAAGTTTGGTTACTCTGTATGCAAAGTATTGAAAGGATAAGCAGAAAGATTTATAGAACACCAACGCAAAAAAAGAAGTTGTGTTATTTGTATCGATTTGAATTCATCCATTTCAATTGAATTACAAAATGTTCTATAAAGCCATCTTTTCCTTGAAAACTAGGGTGTCTAAACAAAAAATAAATCCACAGAATTGGAGAATCCATGAAAATAGGTGACTAAAAAGAGTGCATTCCTCACTGTTAATCATCCTTGTAGTAAAATGGGCACATTCTTCTTTGCTTGTGTAAATTTTCAATGTCATATAGATATGACATATGCAATAAATTTAAACAAGATTGCCTTGGCAACACCAATATCCCATATACTTTTCTTTGTCACACCTAACCTTTTGATTTAGCTTATAACAATTATTTATGAGAAGAAGTGAGAAAGGTAACTATCTTTTCATTCATTTAAAGGTACCAACATGTGAGAAGTAGCAAAAAGAAAACCCTTAATTATAGAAATAAAGCCAAGGGTGTGTTGCTTTCAAGGTAAAAAGAAAATCAATTAAAATTTTAAAAACAAAAACACATCTTCAAAATATCAATCTCTTGAGCATGATTTTAGGGTTCAAATCCCCAAGTTAATATGGTAGCATCCTCCATGAATAAAGGTCGATTGCATCACGTGATTACCTATTACATTCATCTAATTCCACAACTAATTTTTGAAACCCTAGCAAAAATATCAGTGATTACTTATTATGTTCTAAAGCTCCTTGTAAGCATTCCACACACAAAATGAAAATTCTATGGTTTCTACCAAACAATCAGTAGTTGCAATAGTAAATTATTGACTCCAAAGAATTTACCTACTCTCCACAACAATAACTCTGTCAAAATGTGCAAATCTCTCGTGTCGCTCGATAGGTAGCAGTGTAATTCCAACGTCTACCTTTCAAACCCTTCCAACTATAATTCCCACTTGAAACCCTTAAAACTATAATTCCTCACTCACCATTTTCATGTGATCAATTGATAGGAAAGAGAAGAGATGGACACCAAACTACACAGAGCATAAAAATAAGGCCATGGTTAACAATAGGATGAATCATAGATGAACCCTCAAAGAAACGATTGAGCAATCTGAAGGCTTTGGAAAGGATAGGGTATAAGGCAGAATGGAGAACTAATGTTTAAACATTGAGTTAAAATGAAATAGGGTGACCTGTGACCTTTTTCATTTTAACATTATGAAGCCCAAGTTGTTCAAAATTTCAACCAACACAGGCATGGAATTTTTTTTTTTTAAATTTCTTGCATATTGTAACCAATTTAAAACATTTTAATAGATGGTCAAAATTTTTGGTCTAAAAATGGGGTCAAATGTACTAGTGATTATCTATCAAGCATTTCAAGCATTCAACAATTCAAGATTCATCAAGGAGATCCATTGTTAGCCATTCAAGGTTTCAATCTCTATGGAGCCCTCTTGTTGAAGATTTCTCCATCCATATTCATTCAAGCCTTTTCCTGTGCAAAGATACATTCAATATTGGTGTTGAAGATCTAATAACATTTATTTGAGACATCCTAAATACATTTCTACATACATTTTGAGCATCTATACTTGTGGATTCAAGGATTCAAATCCTCCACAAAAATTTTTAATATAAGAATGATGAATTGTTTCATTTACTTTGTTTCTTTATATTACAATTTTAGGGTTAATTCCATACTAGGGTTTGACCAAGGTAAACCCCTTGTCCAAACAAATAAACCATTTTTATTTTAGATACATGTGTGGAATAGTGAATTCAAGAGTAGATTTGAATACCCTTTTTGTCGAACATGTGAGATATATGAATAGAAATTTCATCAAAGTAGTATGAGTCAAGGTTGACTTTTTAGGGTACAATTGTGCCCTAAGGTAAGGTTGTGCCCCACTATCAAGGTCAAGGTCAACCTCCCTTAGAAAAGATAAAATATTTAAGGGTTTTCTCCACCTTGACATTTTGAGTCTAGAATAGACTATAGAGATCCCTGAAACTGCATATAGACATTAGGAAATAGTATTTTCTAGTTTCAAGGTTAGTATTTGTCTTTTATGTATTCCAAGATTTAAGCACATACTTCTCGTAATAAAAAGACCATTTAATCCCCATTTCTCCCTATTTTCCATCACATGATCCATTTATGCATTTATCACTTTCTTGTGCTTCATCAGTTTGGATCATCACATTGAAAATGGGGTTAAGAGAGTAAACCTTATTTTCTTTCTATTTAGTAGATAATTCATTTTTACAAATGACTAGTAGAGTAATTTATATGAATATTATTAGAATAAATATAATATCAATTCCAATCAACATAAAAATTGTTAGAATATTTGGAATAACTGAGAAGGGGGGGTGAATCCGTTATCCAATGTCTAGATGTACCAATTGAACAAACAAATACTTAAACAACTTTAGATCTTATCATTCCATTGCTCAATCTCTATTGTAACTTTAGCAACATCAACTAGCAGTTCACTATTGTAAAATAATATATTTGTAGAATATAAATATTAATTAGTAAAACATCATAATACCACCCACACAAGTTTGACACCAGTATTGAATGTAGAAACCCAATTTGAGGAAAATCACCAGCAACATGTCACTAATTGTCACTCTTCTGAAGTGAGATATATTAGGATCCAACCATGTTAAAGGTTACAAGATACACTATTAAATGTGACCTTGTCAAAGGATTTAATCACCCTATTAGGAGTGTCCTTTTTAGAGGACTTTAGAACATTCCATTAGAATGTCACCTTGTTGTAGGATTTACATATGACTGCTAGGCCAACCTTGATTAAAGGATTTCAAATACTGTTTAAAATAGTTATAAAGTAACAATAGGGTTTTGATCTATCAAGTACAATTTACTTTGCATGTATAGTCTCTATTAAGCTCTCATACACTGAATCATTGTCTAGCCTCCATTGTCATCTTTGTCTCTAATTCTCTTGGTAACCCTTCAAGCAAACACTTTCTTTCTCAACTCTTCTCATCCTTCTACTTAGATTCTCTATTCAATAACCTTGATCACTGCTCCAACTTTAAAAGAGTCTACATATAGGCACACACATAGACACACTATAGATTAGGCCTTGTACCTCCTTAAAGAGATAATTCTAGTATTTTTCTGCATAAACACCATCATAGATCTCAAGGTTTACAATTTTATTTATCACATACAATGAATCTAATTTCCATTTAATTTCTCCTCTTCTTTTCTAGAAATTTCTCTTAGAATCCACTCCTTGGATCACTTACCTAATCCTCTCCTAGAAATAAATCATCCAACTCATTAATCCTTATCTTCAACATGCTTTCCATATCCCAAGAAATAAATTTAGTCAGTAAGAAATTAAGATTTCTCATGAATAGTTAAAATGTTGTTCCTTAGCCAGCACTAAGTTTTAACACTCAATCATCATTAGTTTACTCAATCACTATTAAATTTATTTCTTGACATATATAATTTCACTTGGTCAATACTAATTCTTGATCAACACTTCTTTTTTTTGGCATATACTTCAAATTCATAATCTTCTTCTCTATTACTCGATCGAGCTTATTCATTTGATCTGTCTTTGGTCACACTTTTAGGGCTTTAGTATTACTATCTTCTTCACTTGTAACATAACTTTAAAAATTAATATATCTTGTTAAATTCTAACTAATCAAGTGTCCATTTGTAGTTTCCCTTTCATAACTCAACCTATCCTCTAGATTATTTTGTTATAAACAACTCATCAAATCCTCTTCATCAATCAAATAGATATGACACTTAGATTAGGTAGCATACTATCTCACCAATAGATTTGACATCAATAATAACATAACAATTATTCGAATTGTAGTTTCCAACAATCTCCCTCTTTGGCATTGATGGCAATACCTCTAGACAACTCTAGAATAAGTCTAGTTACCATACAATTGAAAACTTTTAAGATCTTCATTAATATCCTTAGTTTCATTCTAGTTCTCATCTATTAGACACCTCAAGTTAATCATATGATCTCCCTCTAAGTAGTATCTCCCTCTTTTAGCTTGTAACAACTTCTACTATCTCCCTTTTTCATTTTTATCATTAATAATTTCTCCCTTATGATTTCTCCCTCTTAATGGTAACTAAATTACATCTTCTCCCTCTTGGTGACTAGATGATCTCTTCCTCTTTGAAAACAATGCTAAAGACATTTCAACTGATGTATCTTTCTCATCTAGATACCTTTATGTTATTTTTGAATTCTTCATTACTCATCTTCATATGACTGATCCATTATTTTTTTCTTCTTCCTTACTATCACCTTAGGCAACTCCGAAAGGAGAATTGTCTACATCAATTTTTAAGATGTTTTCATTAGTGCATTTGACAAAATGCTTTACTTTAGGTTAAGTAGCTTTATCTAAGGGAATCACCCATAGTTTACCTCTAATATATTCATGAGCATCCTTAGGTAAAGCTTTAGTGAATATGATAATTATTTTCTCATTTGTGTTTACATATTCCAATTTTACTACTTTGTCTTGAACTTTTTGATGTGAAACCTAATCAGATTTAGAGGTTTATTTGACATGATTTCCATCTAGATTATTTCTGTAGGGGTTTGGGGGAAGCACACCCAAGATAGGGTCAAGTGGTAGTGCCCTAAGTGTGCTTCCTATCGCAACACAAGGTGGGGTTGAGGGGTGATGCCCCTACAAGGGTTTTGGGGGAAGCACCCCCAAAGCCAAAAATGACCTTATATTGTAAAAGGCATAAGCTTCTATTTTTCTATTAGACAACTTATTCTAGCCCTAATTTTGTAAGAAGAAAAATTTTGTATAAAATTGGCTTAGAGATAGGGATTTCATGATGTATGGTGATATTATAGCTTCTTGCGGTGGTATTGAGTTGTAAGGGATTGCAGATTGTAATCACTAGATAATAATAATATTGGACTTGTTGTTGGTGGACATAGCCCATGGATTGGGGGAACCACATTAAATCTTTATGTCTTGTGTTCTATTATGTGTGATCTATTATTTTTTGATATTTTTTATATTTTCATGTAACTATTATTTATGTCTATGATTAATCCTTACAAGTGGTATTAGAGCTAGAATTTTATCACCTTTTTTAGCTAGATTATCATTGTTTTTTTTTTCTTAGCTAGACCATCATCATTTTTTTAGAGATCCTTTGTAAGAAGGTCTCACGGTTGAGTGGGAGTCTCATGATTGAGTGGGAGTGATGGTAGACAAGAGTAAGATGAAGGTTGAGAAGTTTAATGGGCAGAACTTTCATTTATGGAAAAAGTAAATGTAGGACTATCTTTATCTTTAGGATTTATGGAAGCCAATGGAAGGAAAAACAAAGAAACAAGGAACTATGATAGATGAGGATTAGAAAAATTTAGACAAAAAGACAATTGGAAGAATTTGATTATGCCTAGCACCATCAGTGGCATTTAACATTACAAAAGTGGAGATGATGGAAGAGTTGATGAAAACCTTAGCAAAATTGTGTGAAAAGCACTCCACTTCAAATGAGGTATTTCTCATAGAGCATTTATTTAATATGAAGATGGAAGAAGGTGGATCTGTCGTAGATCATTTAAATGAGATTACTATCATTACTAGTCATTTATCTTCTATGGATGTCAATTTTTATGAAGAAATTAGGGTTCTCTTGATTCTGTGTTCTTTTCCTAAAAGTTGGAATGGCTTGATAATGGTTGTGAATAATTCTATTTATGGATTGAATACCCTAAAATTTGATGATGTGATTGGTGTTATTCTGAGTGAGAAAACTCATAGAAAAACCTTAGGTAGCTTTGAACACACAAATAAAAGGTAGAATGACTGAGAGAGGAAACAATTCTAGAAATTGTGAGAAATCAAGAGGAAAGTCAAAGTGAAAGAGGTCTCAATCCAGAGGACCAAGAGATTGTTAGTAATATGGTAAACTAGGGCATAAGAAGAAATATTTTTGGATTCAAAAGAACAATGAAGAAAATAAACTATAAGGGACTAAGGAGGAAAATGTGGTAAGTAATAAATTCAAAGAGGATGCTTTGCTTCTTTCTTTAGAAAGTGTTGATGATTTATGGGTTTTAGATTCTATGACTTCATTTCATGTTACACCTCATAGAAGTTATTTTATTGATTATGTCCAAAAGGATTTTGGGCTTGTTTATTTTGGAGATAATGAACCCTATCAGATTGTTGGAAAGGGAAAAGTTAAGATTAAGTTGCAGAATGGGAATCATTGGCTATTACACGAGGTAAGACATGTTTGAAGGCTAAGTAGGAATTTAATTTCAGCAAGGAAACTCAGTGATGAGGGTTGTGTAGTTACCTTTAATGATAAAATTTGAAGGCTTCAAAAGTTTCCCTCATAGTAGAAAAAGGCATGAAAGTATGGACCTTATATCTTTGTACATGTCATATTGTTCCTTCTACTTTAATTGTTTCAAAGAGAAATGAATGTTTAGAAATAGTTGTTATAGTTGGGTAGGGAGAACAAACAATTGATATAGATTCTTATACAATGTTATAGCACAATGGACTTGGGCATATGAGTGAGAAAGGAGTGAAATTACTTCATTCAAATAAAGTTTTACCAAGTCTAAAATGTGTCAATATGAATTTTTGTAAAAGTTGTATGTATGGAAAACAAAAGAGAGTGAGTTTTATGCAGAGTAAGAAGGAAAAGAAAAATGAGAAATTAGAGCTTGTGCATACAGATGTATGGGGACCAGCTCAGGTATCTTCCCTTGGTGTCTCTCATTATTATGTTACATTTATTGATGATGCAACTAGAAAAATATGGGTTTATTTTCTTAAATAGAAAAAAGATGTATTTGTAACTTTTAAGAAATGGAAATGCTTGGTTGAGAATGAGATTGGTGAAAAGTTAAATTATCTTAGATTTGATGATTTCCATGAGTATTTTAGCCATGAATTTGAGGATTATTGCTCCACTAATGGTATTCGTAGACCAAAAACTATTCTAAGGACTCCACAGGATAGAGGTTGTCAATACTATTGTATATTTGATTAATAGATGTCCCTTTACTCCTTTAGGTTGTGGTATTCTAGAGGAAGCATGGACTGGTAAGAAGGTGAGTTATTCTTTTCTCAGAACCTTTGGTTGTGAAGAATTTGCACATATAGATTCTAAAAATAGAACCAAGCTAGAGGTTAAGTCAAATAAATGTGTATTTTTAGATATGAAATTAATATAAAAAATTATAGGCTTTGAGATTTTAGAAATTATAAAATTTTAAGAAGTAGGGATGCCATATTCAATGAGAAAGTGGTGTACAAAGATTTGTTGCAACAACATGAGAAGAAAGAAAATGATTATGTAGTGTTGGATGATACACCAAAAGATAATGGTCCAGCACTTCCTTGTGATCTATAACAACTCCAACAATAAATACCACATACACCAGTGTATATTAGATGGTCAACATGTTAAAATATATAGTCCACCAATATAAGTGTGAGGGGGGCAGGGGGTGAATCAATTGTCCAACTAATATCATAATTATCAACCTTGTTAAAATTTAACCATATAGGCAATATAATTAGAAACCACAATAAGGTACTCATGCACAATAACACCAAATATGTTAACTAGCAAAACCCTTTATCAAAGAGAAAACCCCAGTGAGAATGGTACCCACAATATGATGTACTAATATAAACATTTGTTGTTAGAGGATGGACTTTGTTAGGAGTCAATAAAAAAATTCAGTATATATCAATCTCTATTAAGAGACTTTGAATACTTATTAGCAGATTCTGACCCTATTAGGAGTTGTGGAAGGTGGCTAGACCCACTGCCCAAATAGCTTCAAGGGCAAGATCAATGAACCCACTGTCGAAATGATCTCGATATTATTCCTTGCAGAATAATAGAAATGAGTAGTACTACTCCTTCCTCTTCTTGTCCTATCAATTGGACTTCTACTCCTTCTGATCTTGTAACTAGATCACAAATATCACATCCAATAATCCATTAAATTGCTTACTCACATTTAGTAAACACTATGCTCCTTTTCACACTTTGCATATACTTCAATCTTTCTTACTACATTACAAACAAGGAAAACATCTTTCCTTTATACAATATATTGAAAATAATCTTGAGTTTGGCCTTGAGGCTTTTCTAATTTATTATAATAAGATAATTAATGAATTTACAATTACAATAGCACTATCATCTCACAGTCTATACAACTTCTCACACATGAAACACTAAGACTTTCACATTTGATGACATCATCATCAAACTATCATAAGTCACTATTTGACTACAAATCAACAAATTATATCACTTCCAAAGGATATAATGCAAACATCAGAAATTTCTTCTTAGGTACTATGTCTTTGAACTACTCTTTATAAATCAAGTGCAACTTTTGTATGTCTTTGACTTACAAGTTGTACATTGAACCTTCCTATCAAGACACTATACTAAATATGTCCATAAATGTGCAATACTAGACAATAAAAAAAAAAATCGTACAACTAAGATCTATGTCTGCTACTCTTTCAATCTTTATAGAATTAATGTTATGTTACTAGGTGTCATTCATATTATTGTATTTATTTAAGAGGTTAGATTATGACAGCTACATTATTTTATGTTTATACATTGATGATATGCTTATAGCTAGGTCTAACAAATCACATTAATGGGTTAAAAGAACAATTAGCACATTCATTTGCTATGAAGGATTTGGGGGCTAAAAAAATAAATCCTTGGTATGAAAATTTGTAGAGATAGGAAGAACAAAAAATTGACTTTATCTCAAGCTTATTATATTGTGAAGGTGTTACAATGATTCTCTATGGAGAATGTTAAAGCTATCAACACATCTTTACCTAGTCTTTTGAAGTTGACTAAAGAGATATGTCTAAATACACTAGAAGAGTAGGCTAAGATGTCCAAGGTACCCTATGCTTTATCTTTAGGAAGATTGATGTATGCTATGGTATGTCCTAAGCTAGATATTGCACATGTAGTGGGAGTTGTTAGCAGGTATATGAGTCATCTAGGGATCGAGCATTAGAATATAGTTAAATGGATTCTCAGATATTTGAGAGGAACATCCAATAAGTGTTTACATTTTGGGGGCCCTACTACTGATTTATAGGGCTATGTTGACTCAAATTTAGTAAAAGATATTGATACAAAGTGAAGTACTATAGATTATGTATTTACTATTGGTGGTATAGCAATAAATTGGATTTCTCAGTTGTAGAAGGTTAATGCTTTATCTACTACAAAGGCAAAGTATGTTTCTTTTACAAAGGTAGCCAAAGAGATGATATGGCTTTGGTTCTTCATGGAAGAATTAAGACACCCACAAAGGGATAATTATTTTTTTATAGATAGCTAGAGTGTCATTCATCTTACAAATAATTTAGGTCTACATCCAAAGAAAAAAATATATATAGTTGCAATACCATTTCATTCAGTCAATTTTGGATGATGGATAGCTAAAAATGGAGAAGATACATATAGACCATAATCTAGCAAATATGTTTACCAAGTTAGTAACAAGGGAAAAGTTGAACTCCTCTTTAGCTTTAGTAGATCTTCTAGACTGAATAGGTTTAGCAGTGCTATAACTAGTCCCCAACTGGAAGGTTATTATTGTACAATTTGATTAGTCTCCAAGTGGGAGATTGTTTTAAGTGGAGCCTAATCAAACTTGGAGGTTTATACAGCATGATTACTCCCCAAATTATTTCTATGAGGGTTTGGGGGCAGCGACCCCTAGATAGGGTGAAAGGTTAGCACCCCAAGTGCTCTCCCTTTCATACTATAGGGTGGGGTTAAGGGGCAATGCCCCCATAGGGGCTTTTGAGAGCAGCACTCCTAAAGCCAAAAATGGCCTTATATTATAAAAGACATTTGTTGCTATTTTTCTATTGGATGAATTATTCTAGTCCTAATTTTGTGAGAATCAAAATCTTGTATAAATTTGGCTTAGGGTTAGATATTTCATGATGTATTGTGATATTGGAGCTTCTTGTAGCAATATTGAGCTATAAGGGATTGTGGATTATACTCACTGGATAATAATAATATTCAACTTGTTGTTGGTGGACATATCCTAGGGATTGATCGAACCACATTAAATCTTTATGTCTTGTGATCTCTTCTATTGGTCTCAGATTGGTTTTGACAATTGAGTGTCAACACACTTAACCAATTTTCATATAGAAGCTGAGCTATCTTCAGGTGTCGAGCAATCTTTAGGTTCCAAGTGAAGATCAAGTGCCAGATGATCTTCAAGTGCTGAGCAATCTTTAGGTGCCGAGTGAAGATCAAGTGCCAAGTGATCTTTAGGTACCAAGTGAAGATCAACTGTCGAGTGACTTTTGGTGCTGAGTGAACCATATGAGCTAAGTGATATATAGGTGCCAAGTCATAGTTGATGTCAAGTAAGTTAGAGTGCTATAGGTGCCAAGCAAAGTAGAATCATGCATGTGTCAAGCACCAGTAATCCAACTTGTTTTGAGTAATATAGAATCAGCATATGAGTTTGTGCCATCACAAACTCAAATGTAAACCATTTTTTGAGCTGACATAGAAGGATCTTAAAGGATAATAAGGATAAGAATAAATCTTTTATATTTCCTATGCAATCAACATATAGCCAATAAGAAAAATGGAGAAGGCATGCAACCAATGAAAAAAGTGCAAGGAATGAGAAGGAATTAAAGATTCAATATGGATCGTAGATCCATACCTAACCCTAAGTCTTCATAATATTTAAAAGGAGGGCAAAAAACCCCATTGTATGCATGGATGAGAATAGTGTATGGGTAAACTGTAGTGAAATTCAGTGGGAAGTGTGAAAGACTTAAAGGAACAAAGCAGCAATTGTGTAACCAATTGATCAAAATAGAACAAGGGCTATGAGAAAATATTAGATCAAGCAAGGATCACATCAGAATGAGTGGATCAAGTGCTTGAAATCAGCAATTGGAGATTGTAAGCAATCAAGTCAAAGATTTCTAATACTCTCTAGGAATCATATTAGATAGTGAAAATCCTATGATGATAGGTTAGCTTAACAGCTATTTTGTAGATCTTTTGAAGAGGTGATTAAATCCTTTAACAGACTAACACTTCATGTAAAGTGTTTTAAATTCTTTAATCAAGTCATTGTTGACATAGTGTAAAGCCTTTAACAGGGCAAGCTTTTCATAGGGTAGATCATCAAAAGTGGTCAAGCATTATTGCTACAGTGATTTTGTGTGTATCATCCCCACCCTAGTTTTACCTTCTCATTTTGAAGGGTTTCTGGGTTACCAAATTCTGGTGTCATGTGTTTACTTACATGTGTTTACTTTATAGTTACTTCATATGTTTACATGCATGCTATTTATTTTCAGCTAATTGTTTTAAAGGATTTAAAAACGATAAAAGTTAGTTACTTCTAATTCACCCCCCCTCTCAGAAGTACACTTCTCATTTGATTATTCCAACAATTGATATCAGAGCAAGGTTCTCACAAGGAAAAGCCTAACAGCTTAGAGAAAAGATCTAAAGATGGAAGTCTTCAAACTTGAAAAGATTATAGAGAATCAGGTGATTGATGTGTAACTCACCCTAGACAACTTGGAGCAACCTAGAGAAGAATTGAGCAAATCCTTGAAGAAAGGAAGGATATAGCCACAGCTAAAAATGACATACACTACAACGAGATTGATACCAAAAAATTGTTTTCCAATGGAGATTCCAAAGAGTTTGATGCAGCAATAGCAGAGCTGATGGAGAAGAATAGAGCTCAAGTAGAGGAAATCAAAATACTCAACCTTGAACAAGAATCACAAGCCATAATGCTTTGTGAAGTAACTGAATAGAAGAAGAAAGCCATTGAAGACAAGGTTATGATAGAAGATGACAATATAAATCTTACCAATAGACTAGAGGAAAAGACAATTAAGTTTGAAAGAATCTCGAACATGCATCTTGACATCTTAAGCTAGATGATGAATGTACATCATGAGCTAAATATGAAAGGCATTGAGATCTCTACGTTGAAGAGACAAAATGATCAACTACAAAATGACCTGAAAAGAGAGAAGGAAGTTGTAGAAAGCTTCAAAAAACCCAATGAGGCTATCAAGTACTTTGAGCAACTACTAAAATCACCAAAGGCCAGTAATGATACTTTAGGACTTGGTTACACCAGCACTAAACAAGGAGAATCATCCAAGACTGCAAAAGAAAGGAGTAAGAAAGGTAAGAACACTAAACCTAATTGTCATTTCTATGGTAAAAAGGGACATACTTCTAATGTATGTAGGAGTAAGAAGAAAAATCAACATGATAAGACTAAGAATGCAAGCTACTATCATAAGTGCAAAAAGCAAGGACATCAAGCACAAGAATGCAGGACTAGGACTATTAGAACACCAAGATTTGAAGGTCACTACTACAATTGCAAGAAATATGGACATAGAGCATTTGAGTATAGATCAAAGCCTATGTGGACATTAAACCAATCAATAAGAGAAGGTAACCATGGTCATCACTTCAATTGGGACTATAACACGAGGTATATCTGTCACTACTATCAGGAATATGGACACATTCCTAAAAATTGCATGAGGACATATTTTAGAGGGAACTACAATAGATGGTTAAGTCAAACCATATGTTTCAGTTGCTTGAATACTAGCCTTATAAGTAAGTATTTCCCAACAAGGGCCAAGGCACCCAAGTCAGAAGTCAACAAAGGAAAAGAGAAAGTAGATGTTGAAAAAATTAGATGAGAAATGAATAAGACATGGAAGAGAAGGGATGGAGCCAGCACATCAAATGAAGGGATCACTTCACCCAAGAGGTCAAGTGATCACACCTCATCCAACTAAGCATGAATAGGTGTATGGGACTAATATACACAATTATATCATGCATCAATCCCAAGACAAACAAGCACTACAAAGAAGGAATCAGCATGATTAGAGATGCAAAAATTTAAAACTTAAATTTTTCACTAGTATTGCCAAGTTGTCCCCAGATGCTGAGTAAATATCAGTATATGCCGAGTTTCTAGTAGTGACTAAGTTGATAGTTAGTGCCAAGTTGAGAAACATCAATGGAAGTCGAGTCATGCTGAAACCCTCAAGAGTTAAGTGTATAGTTGTATGCACTAAGCATTTAATGCTAGGTTTTAAATAGTATAAGGTCAATTTTTTATCATTTTTATGCCATTCAAACATAGAGCAAAGATAAGAAGAGCACAAAAGAGATCAAAGAATAGTATTGAAGCCATTTGCATGGATTTGAATAGTGATTTAGCATCATCTTTGTCAATCTAAGATATTCATCAAGTGTTGAGTTACGCAGTTTTTAAAGTTTAAACTTTTGAAACCCTAGATCGGTATAATGGCATCTAGTTCCAAGAACCCAAAGGTTAAGGAAGGTCATGAGGTCCAGCTGGTTAGTAATGAGGTCAAACAACCCAAATTTAGGCCAATCCCAAAAGTCACCTACAAAAATGACCCTACCAGCACATTGTCCATTATTCCACCCAAAGTTGTCATGGTGCAAGATGTGAGAAAATGTTATAATTGCAAGATAGGTGCAATTGGAGACCTTGAGATTTTTCAAGCATATGAAAAACTATGTGATAAAAAAATACTCAAGGATGAATTTCAAATAGTCAAGAAAAAGGGTTTAATCCATGCCCTAGTTTATCTCACAGGTTTCATAATAGAATGGATACGGATTGTCTTGAGCAAAATACACAATGGTTGTTTGTGGTTGGAAGGAGGAACAGTTAAAATAAAAAAGAAGATAGTGCATAGGGTTACAAGCTTTCCAACCCTAGATCAGCCCAAGACCCTACGTAGTGACTCAAAAGAAGTTATTGAAAGAAAAATAGGGGCTAAATGGAATAAAAATGGAATGACAATAGACACAATCACATATCCCCTTCTGGATTTTACTGTGAGAATTATTTCTCACAAGTTCTACCAATCCAATAGATTAAACAATGTACCATGCATTTTTGTGGATGTAGCCTATAAGCTTGTAAAGAAAGATCATACATATGATCTAGCAGAACTGATGTTGCAACAAATAAATGAGAACCTAGGAGCAATAAGAAGGTCAAAAGGAGCTCAATGCAAGTTTGGTTCAGTCCTTCTCTACATATTTTTCTATGTCATGAAAGAGTTTCCTTCAATTGGAATGGTAAACTAGAATTCAAAAAAGTCTACTATCACTCAAATTAATGAATACATTGAACAGATGGGTGACAACTTTGAAGCCCAAATGACAAGATATTTTGAAGATTTTAAGAAATCCATGAAGCAAAAGGTTAGGATACTGGTTTCCCTAGTTGAAAAACATATCAATGACATATGCTTCCTAGTAGACATTGACTACACATATCCAAGCAACAGTTCCAAGGATGAGATGGCTAAGGCCATTAGGTTATGAACTAGATGTGGATGAAGCATCAACTGCAATTACTACATTACTTGTAGAAGAAATAGACAAGACAACCAAACCTTTTGGCACATATGATGACGTAAAATCTAAAGTTGAAACAGAGTTAAAGATAGCCCCTATAATTAAAAGGAGAGATAAACTTGTGAATAAAATAAAGAAAAAATTTGGTGCATAAATTGAAGGGGCAGCAGGTGCTGAAGAGGAAGAAGAAGAGGAAGGGCAAGGCCCTATTGAATTGACCCAGGGCTTAGGAGAAGATAAGGAGGAAGGTGCTGAGGAAGAAGAAGTTGAGGAAGCACCTACACAAGCTGAGTCAAAGAAGAGAAAGGCTAAAACTCAGCCTCCAACTTAGCCCATAGCCAAGAAGGTAACCAAGCTTGCACAAGCCAAACCAAAGATACATAAAAAAAGAGCTACCACAAGGGCATCTACACAAAAGGCCAAGGAGGAAACAAAAGAGAAGAAGGCCACTAAATAGACTGGTGAAGTGCAAAAGAAAAGAAGAAAGTATGTAGCACAACTAGATTCTGATGATGAGGAGAAGACCCAATCAGAGGATATCAGCCAATTTAGAGTGGTAAGTCATCCTCCCAAATCAGCCATAGATAAAATCTATGATAATGTTAGGAAAAATGCAGATTTTACTAATTTTAAAAGTGTTGATTTTAATAAGTTGAGAGGACCAAAACAAGATAGAGGAATTAATGTATTCCATGATGGCAAAGTTTAAGAACACAACTCTAGAGTTAGACAATACCATGCCTAGGGAATTATATGAGATCATTCAAAACAAATGGCACTATTGTCTCAAGATGGAGAAGGAAATTAGAGAATCAACACTAGCACAAGTAATACCTAATCTGACAAGAGGTCAAATTACTAAGGCTACTAAGAAACATGATGGAAAATTTGCACCAAAATATAGAGCCTTCAGTATTCTGCAAAATAAAATTGAAGATGTAGTGAATATGTCCACAAAATTGTGGAAGTCAATATACAAATTGACTGATGACAAGGATGAAGAAGAAAATAAGGCTAAAGCCAGTGAGAAGGAAAAGAAAGCCAAAGCATTGGAGGAGGAAAAGAAAATAGAAGAGAAGTTAGAAGAGGAGAAAATAACAAAAGGATATCAAGAGAAGAAAGGAGATGAAGAGAAGAAAGGAGAAGAAGAGAAGAAAGAGGAAGAGGATAAGGAAAAAGGTGAGGAGGAGGAGACACAAAAAGAAGATCAAATGGAAATAGCTAAGCAAGAGTAGCAACAAGAATAGAGTGTGCAAGACACATAAATGACATCTCCTAGCCCTCCTCATGTAACCATCACACCTGCAAACACAATAACTGTCAAGGATGTTACTGACAAATTGTTTCAAAACATCAATCCCCTAACTACGGAGGATCTCTTTAAGATCCTTGACCAATCAACATAGTAAGCTAGGTTATGCACAAATCCCATATTGGTCAATGCAGATGAGCTACAAAAGGTAGTAGCTAACTCCTCAAGAGATAAGGTGAATCCACAAGAACCACCTTCTATCTCTACAACTACTAGTACTCAAATTTTAATGCTTCCACCACCATCTCCAACAATTGACACATCAAGAGCAGGTGAGACCATTCAAAATCCAAGTGCAAAAGAAGGGAAGGATACAGCAATAGGGCCAACAAGACAAATTGATACATCTGATCCTACAGTACAACTCCAAGGTACACCCCAAGTAATTATCATTGATCAAGGTAAGTCTGATGAGGAAAAGGAGCATAAATCAAAAGAAGAGGAGTAGGCCACAATACAAACACTTGTAGAGTTACCAAAAATAGGCACTCCTACAAAAACTCTTTAGAAGCCAAGCACTAAAGCCATACCTTTACAAATATCAACACCAAGCCTGAACTCAACCAAGGTGACTAGGGTACTTCACTATGGAGACCCTGAGCTAGATGAAGAGATAGTAATACCTTCTTATGACTTAAAGACTATCACCATTATGCAAATTACAAAGATGTAGGATGCATTAAATAGAAGGAGAAGACAAGAAATATTCAGAAAAGAGTATAAACATAAGCAAACACTGCATGAGATTAAGGACATCTTTATGGATACCTTTAGCTTGTGGTCACCAAATGAGTCAAAACCTATAATGAAAATATTATCTGATATAGTTGACCAGGTGACAAGTGAAGACTAGGATACCAATGTCAAACTTATGGAGTGGTCTAAGAGGAAGTTTCAAGGGAAGGTGAATGAGAAAATATCTAGTGGTATAGCACTTCAACAAGTTGAATTGGCCAAGAACATTGAAAAGGTCAAAACTATACTTGAGAATATCTTCTTATTGTACAACAAGATGTGTGATTTTTCCAATTTCACACAAGAGTCAGGCCAAAGGATCTTGAGCTTAGAGAGAAATCTAAAGATTTCTAGCATGCAGCTACCCACTAATCTAGCTCAAAGTGAGAAGCATTTTTCTCAATCACTTCACACTTAAAGAGAATTAGTTGCAATATCAAGTGAAGAGGCCAATATAAAGGCCAAATTGATGTAGATACAATCCTCCATTACCCCACATCTGGAGGTCCTCCACAAAGAGCAAACCTATGTAGAGAATGTTCTAAAGAAAGATCATAATATTTCTACATTATATGGACTTGTACATCTTGCTACAAAGATTTCCATCCAACATAAATCACTAGAAATTTCTTTGGAGAATTGGGATGCAGCTCTAAAATTGATTATGGAGGTAAACAACACATTTTTGGAAAAATATGGTATTACTCCTTAGCACCCTTTGACATAAGTATCAAAAAATGGGAGATAGATATAATGTTTAGGGGAGAAAGAAAATAAAGAGGGAAATATAACTAAGGGGGAGAATACTAAGTGTTCTAGTGATTACAGTCTTTCATTCATTCTTTTGGAGAATAAAAGGGAAAAGATTGTAGATAGCCAAAAGGGGGGAGATAAGACATGATGTGTAAATAGTGTGGGGGAGAAATAATGTTTTGGAGGAGATATGAATAAAACCTACAAGTGCAGATAGAGCAGACAAAACAAACAAAACAGCTCAGCAAGCAGGCACAAGAAACAAAAACAAGGCAAAGACAAAGAGTATCAGATACATCAGCACAAGAATTTTGGTTGCAAGAATGAAATGGCACAATCAGCTTAGGGGGAGTTATAATATTGGATAGGGTACTCATAAGGTTAGATGAATAATGTCTAGTTAAGTGCTTTTGACATTCATGCCTAAGGGGGAGATTGTTTGTTGGTCTCAAATTGGTTTTGACAATTAAGTGTCAACACACTTAACCAATTTTCATATAGAAGCTAACTAATCTTTAAGTGCAGAGCAATCTTCAAGTGTATAGTGAAGATCAAGTGTCGAGTGATCTTTAGGTGCCGAGAAATCTTTAGGTGTTGAATGAAGATCAAGTGCTAAGTGATCTTTAGGTGTTGAGCAATCTTCAAGTGTCGATTGAAGATCAACTACCAAGTGACTTTAGGTGTTGAGTGAACCATATGAGTTGAGTGATATATAGGTGTTGAGTCATAGTTAATGCTAAGAAAGTCAGAGTGCTATAGATGCCAAGAAAAGCAGAATCATGCATGTGCCAAGCACCAGTAATCTAGTATGTGTCGAGTAATACAAAATCAACAAATGCATTTGTGACTTCACAAACTTAGATGTAAACCATTTTTTGAGCTGACATAGAAGGATCTCGAAGGATAATAAGGATAAGAATGAATCTTTTATATTTCCTATGCAATCAGCATGTAGTCAATAAGAAAAATGGAGAAAGCATGCAACCAATGAGAAAAGTGCAAGATATGAGCAAGAATTAAAGATTCAATATGGATCGTAGATCCATACCTAACCCTAAGTCTTCATAATATTTAAAAGGAGGATGAAAACCCCATTGTATGCATGGATGAGAATAGTGTATGGGTAAACTATAGCAAAATATAGTGGGAAGTGTGAAAGACTTAGAGGAATAGAGCAACAATTGCATAACTAGTTGATTAGAATAGAACAAGGGCTATGAATAGATATCAGATCAACCAAGGATCACATTAGAATGAGCAGATCAAGTGCCTGAAACTAGAAAGTGGAGATTGTAAGCAATTAGGTCAAAGATTTCTAATACTCTCTAGCAATTGTATTAGATAGTGAAAATCCTATGATGATAGGTTAGCTTAACAGCTATTTTGTAGATCCTTTGAAGAGGTGATTAAATCCTTTAACAAGGTGACACTTCATGTAAAGTGTTTTAAATCCTTTAATTAGGTCACTATTGACATAGTGTAAAGCCTCTAATAGGGTAGGCCTTTCACAAGGCAAACCATCAAAAGTGGTCAAACATTATTGTTGCAGTGATTTTGTGGGTATCATCTTCACCCCAATTTTACCTTCTCATTTTGGAGGGTTTCTAGGTTACCAAATTCTAGTGTCATGTGTTTACTTGCATGTGTTTACTTTATGGTTACTTGATGTGTTTACATGCATGTAGTTTATTTTCAGCTAAGAGTTTTAAAGGATTTAAAAAGGATAAAAATTAGTTACTTCTGATTCACCCCCCCTCTCAGAAGTACTCTTCCTATTTGATTATTCCAACATCTTCTATGCGATCTATTATTTTCTAATATTGGCTATATTTTCATGTAAGTGTTATTTATGTCCATGGTTAATCCTAATAGAACTAGGTCTCTCAAGTTATGATACTTGATAGCAATATGTTTCTTGTTTGTGTGCATTATAGGATTTTTTCATATGGTAATAGCACTTGTTTTATCACAATAGATAACCATTGGATCTATAATCTCTTCCTTCATACCTTTTAACAATTGGTTGATCCATATGATATTTAAACAATTCATTGTTGTTGCCACATACTCAACTTTAGTTGTTTATTGAGAAATACAACTAAGTTTCTTCCTCATCCATGAAATCAATCTCTTTCCTAGAAAGAATGTACCTCCACTCGTGTTATTTTTTTCATCAACATTTTGTGCCCAACCACAATCAATGAATACCTTTAGTTCAAACCTATTGTTATTCTTGTATTATAACCTATAATATTATGTTACTTTCAAATATCTTAGTATCCTTTTCACTACCATTATGTGCTTCTCCTTAGGACTTGTTGAAAATATTTCAACTATCCCAATGACTAATGCAATATCAAGTTTGCTATGAACAATATATTATAGTTTACCAATCATTGACCTATATAATTTATGGTTCACACCAATAGAAGTATCATTCTTAGATAATTTTTGTCTCTTAACCATTGGTGTACTAACTAGTTTTGAATCTTCCATTCCAAAAAAAATAGTATCTCCTTGATATATTTTGACTAAGTAATGAAGATACCTTGCTCCATTTGATACACTTATAAGCCAATAAAGAGTTTAATCTCACCAAAGATTGACGTTTTAAATTCCTTCTTCATTTCATCATCAAATAATTTGCATAATGCTTCCTTGCCTTCAAATATGATATCATCAACAAAAATTTCATATGACAATACATCATTATTATTTTCAGTCTTCAAGTACAAATTGTTGTTATCATTTGTTCTTGCAAATCCGATCTTCACCAAGTAGTTATGCAATCTTTCATATCCTACTCTATGGGCTTGTTTCAAATGATATAAATCTTTATACAGGTTACACACCATATTTTTCTTGCTAGGATCCAAAAATCCTTCATGTTTCTCTATGTATACTTCTTTAAGTGTCCCATTCATAAATGTAGATTTGACCTCCATTTGATAAACCTTGAATCCTTTGTAAGAAGAATATTTCAATAGTGTTCTAACTCCTAGTCCTACTAAAGGGGAAAATATTTCTCCATAATCAACAACTTTTTCTTGTGAATATCCTTTGCATACCAATCTAGCATTGTTCCCTGTGACCTCACCATTTTCATTTAGCTTGTTCCTGAATACCCACTTTGTTCCAATAACACTTTTCTCTTATGGTCTAGGTACTAGGGTCCATGTTTTATTCTTTTCTATTTTTCAATTTCTTCATTATGATAGAAATTCTTTAGAATAACTAAGAGGGGGGTGAATTAGTTATTCAAGGTCCAAATGTCCTGATAAAACCCTTTTTTTTACTAAGTATAGTGAGCCCATTTAAACTAACCATGCATCCAAGCTAAACAATCTTCTTAGCAAGTTATTTATAAATCAATATGTAGAAATAAAACATGAAAGATCAACATATAACATAGTGATTTACATGGAAAACCAATTTGGGAAAAACCACCAGTAACATGTTACTCCTTTCTCACTCTTCTGAAGTAATGCCTTGTGGAAGGCCTACCCTGTTAAAGGCTCCAAAACACACTCTTAAATGTGACCTGGTTAAAGGATTTCAACCAACCTATTAGAAGTGGGCCTAGTTAAAGGACTTTAGAATACTCACTTGGAATGTCACCCTATTAAAGGATTTACAAAGTGGTTGTTAAACCAACCTAATTCCATAGAATTTTTCCCTAACTGATACAATTGGTAGAGAGAAACGATAAAGGCTTTTGATCTAATATAACTCACAATATAACTTGCAAATTTTAGATCTCAATTCAACTCACAAAATTGTCTAGCTTTTAGTATCTGCAGCTCTCAGCTTGTCCTCCTTTCAAGTTTTGTATCCTTGAGTCTCCATGCTCGTTGTGTCAATGCAATCACCTTTGTGGTCACCTATCGAAGTAGAGTCTCTATACTCTATTCCTCCCTCTCAATGCCTTCTCCTTGATACCACACACTCTCTATAACCACTCTTGCTTCTTGACCTATAAATCCTTAAATAGAAGCCTAGAATACTTTTCCTGCTCTTATTTTTGGTTTGATTGGATTAGGTAAGATACAATGTATCTACCCCTTATCTTGTTTCTTCTAGAAACATCATGAAGAACCCACCTATATTTGCCTAAAAATAGTTTACCTTAAATTTTATGTCACCAGCTCAACATCCTTATCTTCTATCTAGTTCACAAAATTCAAGGTAACAACCTTGTTGGCTTAGATCTGGCAAATCTTTGACTTTTCAAATAATGTAGTAGCTCGAAACTATTGACTTTATGATGCTTGGCACATACTATGTTACTTGGCACCAACTATGTTTTACTGATGCTGGGCAGCTACTATGGATTCACTCGGCATCAATTAAGTTTTACTAATGCTTGGCACCTATTACATTTGTCTAGCTAAGCACTTGAACTTCCTCAACACCTTCTATTTCATTTGGCACACACTAGATTTTGCATTTGCTTGGCACTTACTGATATTTTTCTCAACATGAACTAGCTTTCTTGGCACCCACTAATGAATTTAGTCAAGCTTTGCAAACAACTTTGTTACAACTTATTCTTCTAGAGTTTCTAAGTGTGGCCAACCTCTATATCTTTAAATGTATTATCAATACATCATTTTACCATTTTCTTAACTTATCCTTGTACTTCATTACAAACCAAAACTCAACCTTTCCTTCAGGTGCTTTTGTTACATCTTATTGATCAAATCCTCTTTATCAATCAACTATGTGATAGTACTTGGATCTTATAAGCAATTGTCATTCTAGAAAATAGCAGGTTTGACATCAGTGACAAAACAATGATTGAAAACATTCTTTATCAGCAATTTCCCATCTTCTCAACAATCTCCCTTCTTGAATAGTGAGCTTTCAATCAAATTTCAACAATCTCCCTCTTTTGCATTGATCGCAAACCAAACTAATCAACCAAGTTATCAAAATGCTAACTAGGTTAAAATAGTAAGTCAAATGCCAAAAAGAAAACTATCAGCAATTTTGAATTTCTTATGACTCCCTCTTTCAAAGTATTAGGGGTATCTCATTTTCTGATACATTGTCTTCTCCTTTTTGTTCTACTCCTTTGATCTTGTCATCCTGATTGATTCTTGTCTATGTTATTTTCTCCCTCTTAGCTACTATTTCCTTTTCTTCTTTTCTTCTTTTCTTTTTGAAATTTTTCCTTTACACATTTGATCCTACAGATTTGATCAGATTCTACTATTTCTCCCTCTTTTCTATAAATTTTCACTTTGATTAGTTTTGTTATTTATCCCACTTTGACAACAATGCAAAAAACATACTATTTCAACATCCTATTATGCAAGTGTAGCATTTGTAGGAACTCCCATTTCTCCCTCTGTCACTTTTCTTATGATTGATTTAGAATTTCAGTATTTTAATTACTTCAGGCAAAACCTAAAGTAAGTATCCTTTGCATCAATTTATATCATTTCAGCAATCAACTCATTTGATGCAAGGCAGTCTTTCTATTACTCAAATAGCCTCGGATAGGAGTATCACCCCTAACTTACCTCTAAGATACTCAAATGCATCTTTAGGTAATGATTTTGTGAAGATGTCAGCAATTTTTTCTTTTGAGTTCACATATTCCATCTTCACTTTTTTGTCTTCCACCAATTCTCTTAATAGTGATACTTAATTGCAATGTGCTTTGTTTTAGCATGCATCACAGGATTGTTTGATATGTTGATGGCACTTGTGTTGTCACAATACAGTATCACAGATTCAATTACCTCTTCCTTCATACCTTTCAATAGGTGCTTGATCCATATAATATTAGTGTAGTTGATAGTAGCAGCAACATACTCATCTTCAAATGTGGATTGTGAGGTACAACTTTGTTTTTTACTAGTCCAAGTGACTAATCTTTTACCTAGGAAAAGTGCTCCTCCACTGATGCTTTTCCTGTCATCTATATTACCTCCCCAATCTGCATCAGTGTAGGCATTCAACTCAAACTTTTTAGTCCTCTTTTATTATAAGCCGAAGTCATTTTTTCCTTTTAGGTACCTCATTATTCTTTTTACTACCATAAGATGATTTTCTCTTGGATTTGCAAAAAATCTTGCCACTATTCCAATAGATAATGCAATGTTTGGTCTACTATGTAAAACATAGTGTAACTTTCCAATCATTGATCTATACATTCTGTGATTTACTTCAGCTCACTCATCATTCTTGGATAAATTATGTCCTATTATTGTTGTTGTACTGACTAGTTTTGAATCCTCTAAGCAAAATTTTTTGAGTATCTCCTTGATATATTTTGATTGAGTCACAAATATGCAATGTTTCATTTGATGTACTTGCAATCTAACAAAGAATTTGATATCCTCAAACTCATGTTTTATCTAATCAGAAAAATCTTTGTGTAGTGCATCTTTTCCTTCAAATATTATGTCATCAACAAAAATTTTAGATATCAAGATGTCTTTATCTTTTTCTACCTTGATAAACAGGTTGTTGTCATCTGTTCTCTCAAATCCTATCTTCACAAAATATTTGTGAAGTCTCTCATACCAAGCTCTAGGAACTTGTTTCAAACCATAGAGTGATTTATGCATTTTGCAAACCATATCCTTGTTGTTGTCATCAACAAATCCCTCAAGTTGTTCTATGTAGACTTCCTCTTCTAGTATACCATTCAGAAAAGAAAACTTTACATCCATTTGGTAGACTGTAAAATCTTTGTAAGAGTTCTTACTCCTTCCATCCTTGCAATAGGGGCAAAATTTTCTCCATAGTCCAGTCCTTCTTCTTGTGCATAACCTTTGCAAAATAGTCTGGGCTTATTTTTGGTGATCTCACCATTCTCATCTAGCTTTTTCCTAGATACCCACTTGGTACCAATCACATTCTTATTAGCTAGTCTTGGAACTAAAGTCCAAGTTTTGTTCTTTTGTATTTGATCAATCTCCTCTTCCATAGGTTTGCACCAATTTTCATCTTGTAGTGCATCTTTCACTATTTTGGGTTCAATCTTTCTCAACAGATATAATTCATTTCTTAGTCTATTCCTTTTCATTGGTTTGGCTTCCTTGTAACCAATGATTTTTTCAATAGGGTGATGTTTTCTCACACACTTGGATAGCCTTGGTTTTGTTCTTGTTTCCATGTTAGGTCTTTTAGCTTCAGAGTCACTATGCACATCTCTTTCATGTGTATTGATTTTAGAGTCAGGATGTGCATTATCTTTATTCTACAACTCGACTTTTGAATGCAACTCAGCATTCACTAGTTGTGATTCGGCTGATACTGAAACTTGTTGTTAATTCCCAACTTGATTGGTAGCTTCTTCTTCAATAGGCATTCCTTCATAGAATTATACAAAGGATCTATACTCTTTTGGTTTCTTGATGGATTCTTCTGTATGCTCATCAAGGTTTACATTGACACTCTCCACAATTTTTTTAGTGTTAGTATTTAAACACTTATATGCTTTACTTCTAGTGGAGTATCCAAGGAATATGCCTTCATCACTCTTTGCATCAAACTTGCCATTTCTAGTATCTTTAAAAATATAGCACTTACAACCAAACACTTTGAAATGTTTTACATTGGGTGAGTGACCATACCATAGTTCAAAAGGTGCTTCATTTGTACCTTTCTTGATTTGTACTCGATTTAGGGTATGGAAAATTGTACTTATAGTTTCTCTCTAGTACTTTAGAGCAACATGCTTCTCCATCATTAATGTTCTAACATGGTCTATCAATTATCTATTCCTCCTCTCTACAATTCCATTCTGTGGGGGAATTCTAGGTGTTGATGTTTGTCTCTTGATTCCTTTATCATTGCAAAATGTCTCAAATTCTTTTGATGTGAACTCTCCTCCTTTATCTAATCTTAGGCACTTCAGACTCTTCCCTATTTCCTTCTCAAACCTGGCCAAATACCACTTAAACATTTGAAATGCATCAATTTTTTTTCTTTAAGAACATGACAGTCATCATCCTAGAGTAGCCATCAACAAACAACATTATATATCTGTCTCCTTTGTAGATTTGCACATCTTTTGGGCCACATAAATTAGTATGGACTAGCTCTAGTACTTATTTGGAAGTATATTTTTTTCTTTTGAAACTTTATTTGATCATCTTTCCTAATTGATAGTGTTTACACATTGTATTGTCAGGCTTCTTCAGTTTAGGCAATCTTGTGACTTTTTTCATTTTGTTGATGCTAATTAGATTATCAAAGTTGACATGACATAGCCTTTTACACCATAGCCACACATCATCAAATCTTAGAATGAGATAGGTAGCATCCTCCATATCTAGGTAAAATAGATTACTCCTAGTTTGGTCTCCTTTTCCTATCAGATTTCCATCAGTGTCATAAATTTTGGTAGTTTTGTTTCCAAATTCTACTTTGCATCTTACATTGCTTAACTATGACGCACTCGGTAGATTATAGTTCAATTCAACATAATATGCATTATAACATGAAATTCTCTCTGTAAGCTTAATAGAACCTTTTCCTTTGATTAGACATGGAGCATCATTTCAAAATCTAACACTATTTCCATCATACTGAGTAAAGGTAACAAACTTACTTTTGTCTCCTATCATGTGATGTGAGCACCCACTATCTATGATCCACCCGTCATTCTTGTTTACCCAGGTTACTAGTGTTTTTACCTCATCTTCATTTGACTCATCCTTCATGGCTACATAGACTACTTCATCATCATTTTCATCAGAATCCTCTTCTTCAACAATGTAACACTTTTTTTCTTTGTCTTTGTAATCTCTATCATCATCTTCTCTTTTGTTCTTGTACTTGTTGCCTTCTTTATTGTTCTTTTTCTATGTGCATCTTGCAGCAATATGTCCTAATTCATTGCAATTAAAACAAATGATAGGTAGCTTATCTTTGAATTTACCTTCGCCTTTGTGAAATTTTCTGGCCAATAATACTTCCAATTGTTTCACATCTTCTTCATCTATGTTGCTATCACTGGATGCATATTTTATCTTTCTTCTCTTCTTATTTGGTTTCACCTCTTCAGTGTCTTTCAATAATAGCTTACCCTTGAAAGTAGATTCAAGATTCTCAGGTCTATAGTTATCAAAGTTGGACAACTCAAATGCAGTAAGTCTTCCCACTATACCTTCAAGAGTTAGCTTGTTTCCTGGTATGCATCTTAACTCTTGAATGGCTGACACTCTAATAGCATGGATGGGGAGAAAATTTCTTAAGAATTTTCTATTAATAGTTTCATCATCTAAATGTCCACCCAAACTTTTTATTGCACTTACTACTTCCTCTATTCTAGAGGCATATTGAGAAATGTTCTCTACTTCCTCCATTATCATGTCATCAAACTTTCCTCTAAGGCTTTCTATTTTTCCTCTTTGGACATTTTGATCTCCTACATAAATATCTATCAAGTCTTTCCACATCATGAATGTAGAGGTACATCCCTTGATGTCATCAAATTAAACATAGTTGAGGGCAGAGGTAATCTCCAATGTTGCCTAATTGTGCTCCTCCTTTTTCTTCATATCTTCTGCAGTAGGAACACCTATTGGATCAACATGTTCCACTTCAATTGAAGTTTTTGCATGATCACCTATTGATCCAAGGTGTAGCTTCATTAAAATTTTCCATGTATTGAAGTTATCTCTATTGAGCTTGGAAACTTATCTCTTGGACATCTTGATCTTTCTACTTCTAGTACCTTTAAGCCAAATCAGCAAAAGGCTCTAATACCAATTATTAGAAATTCTTTAGAATAACTAAGAGGGGGGGTGAATTAGTTATTCTAGGTCCAAATGTCCTCATAAAACCCTTTTTTTTACTAAGTATAGTGAGCCCATTTAAACTAACCATGCATCCAAGCTAAACAATCATCTTAGCAAGTTACTAAAAAATCAACATGTAGGAATAAAACATGAAAGATCAACACATAACACAGTGATTTATGTGAAAAACCAAATTGGAAAAAACCACTAGTAACATGCTACTCCTTTCTCACTCTTCTAAAGTGCTACCCTGTGAAAGGCCTGCCCTATTAAAGGCTACAAAACATATTGTTAAATGTGACCTAGTTAAAGGATTTCAAACACCCTATTAGAAGTGGGCCTGGTTAAAGGACTTCAGAACACTCACTTGGAATGTCACCTTGTTAAAGAATTTACAAAATGGCTATTAAACCAACCTAATTCCATAGGATTTTTCTCTAACTTATACAATTGCTAAAGAGTAACAATAAGGGCTTTTGATCTGATATAACTTACAACATAACTTGTAGATTTTAGATCTAATTTTAGCTCACAAAATTGCCTAGTTTTCAATATCTATAGCTTTGATAGCTTGTCCTCCTTTCAAGCTTTGTCTCCCTGAGTCTCCATGCTCATTGTGCTAATGCAATCACCTCTGTGGTCACCCATCAAATCAAAGCCTATGTACTTTGTTCCTCCCTCTCGATGCCTTCTCCTTGACACCACACACTCTCTCCAACCACTCTTACTTATTGACTTGTAACTCCTTAAATAGAAGTCTAGAATACTTTTCCCACTCTAATCTTCCTACTTTTATTTTTGGTTTGAATGGATTAGGCAAGATACAATGTATCTACCTCTTATCTTGTTTCTTCTAGAAACATCATGAAGAATCCACCTGTATTCACCTAAAAATGATTTACCTAATGCTCTGTGCCTTGAGCTCAACATCCTTATCTTCCATCTAGTTCACAAAATACAAGGTAACAAACTTGTCTGCTCAGATCTAGTGAATCTTTGACTTTTCAAATAATGTAATAGCTCAGATTGACTTTTTGATTCTCGACACCTACTATGGATTCACTTAGCATTAACTAAGTTTTACTGGTGCTTGACACCTATTAAATTTTGTCTAGCTTGACACCTAAACTTTCCTGGCACCTTCTATTTTATTTGGCACACACTAGATTTTGCATTTTCTTAGCACTTATTGATATTTTGCTTGGCATGAACTAGCTTGCTCAGCACCCACTAATTAATTTAGTTAATCTTTGCAGACAACTTTGTTACAACTTATTCTTCTAGAGTTTCTAAGTGTATCCAATCTCTATATCTTCAAATGTATTATCAATACATCATTTTACCATTGTCTTAACTAATCCTTGGACTTTATTACAAACCAAAACTTAACCTTTCCCTTAGGTGCTTTTGTTACATCTTATTGATTAAATCATCTTCATCAATCAATTGAGTGATAGTACTTGGATCTTATAAGAAATTGTCATTCTAGCAAATTGCAGGTTTGACATCAGTGACAAAACAATGATTGGAAATATTATTTATCAAAAAACTTCCTTCTTCTCAATAATCTCCCTTCTTGAATAGTGAGCTTTTCAATCATATTTCAACACATTCATTGTTGTTTTCCAATCCTCATTCTCCAAAGTAACTTTCACAAATTTGGGCTCAAAATAACAAAGCAAGCAAGTATCACTTTTGAGTCTTTTCCTTTGTTAGCATGAATTTTGATGGTATTCATTTGGGGGATTACCCTAAGAATTGGTGAGCATGTGGCAGTATTGACATGTTGCATTCATTATTGTATTTGTCATTGATGTCAACATAGTAGTAATTCTATGAATATTGGAAGAGTAGCATATAGAGATCAAGGTCATACAGATAGAGGTTTCATGATCTAGTGATGTACAAGTAAGGAAATGTTCCATATTTTGTCTTGATCATAAGGCTCAATGCACATAAATTAAGTCAAAGATGTACAAATGATATGTCTAATTTAAAGTGAGAAATATAGACATTAAGTACCTATGAAGTAGTTTCTAGTGATTGCATTATATTTTCTAATAGAGATATAATATGAAGATGTATAATTAGTCTATGATAGAAGACATTCTAATGGTGACATCAACAAGTGCACAAGTCCTAATGTTTCATGTCTGAGAAGTTGTATAGACTATGAGATGATAGTGCTATTATAATTACAAATTAATTAATTATCTTATTATAATTAATTGAGAAAGCCTCAAGGATGACTCAAGGAATTATTTTGAAGATACATTATAAAGAAAAGATGTTTTCCTTTTTTTAAAGTGTGTGATCAAGTATTGAATATGAAGTAATCAAGGAAGTGTGAAAAGGAGTAGTGTTTGGTGAATGTAACTAAGTGATCCAAGGGATTATTGGATGCAAAAGTTGTGATCTAGTAACAATATCATAAGGAGTAGAAGTTTGGTTGATAGGATAGAGTAAGAGGAAGGAGCGGTATAGTACAATTCTATTATTTTGCAAGGAATAATACAAAGTTCATTCGGACAATGGGCTCATTGATCTTTCCCTGGAAGCTATTTGGACAGTAGGTCCATATACCTTCCATAACTCCTAACAAGGTTGGGATCTCCTAACAAGGATAGAAATGTACTGAATGTTGTTATAAACTCCTAATAGGGTTCATCGTCTAATAAGGAATATTTATATTAGTACATCATCTTGTGGGTATCATCCCCACCAAGGTTTTCCCTTTGATTAAGGGTTTTCCTAGTTAACATATTTGGTGTTATTGTGTATGAGTATCTTGTTATAGTTTCTAATTATGTTGTTTACATGGTTAAGTTTTATAAATGTTGACAATTGTGACAATAGTTGGATAACTAATTCACCCCCCTCTCAGTTATATCGATGGACTATATATTATTACAATTGGTATCATAGCATCAGGTTCTTGAAGAGAAAGCTTAACAACTTTGGGAGATTAATGGTGAGTCATTTTAGAAAGGATAGTCCTAAGTTTGATGGAATTAATTATGATACATGGAAAGACAATATGAAGATTCATCTATTTTGTATGGGTCCAGGACATTGGATTTTGACGAAAGATAACAAAATGATTGTGTAGGAAGAAAAACTTGAAGAATGTAGAGAAGCAAAATAAGATCAGTTCATGTAAAATATGAGAGTGAGAGAAGCTCTACTGAAATCTCTTCTTGAGAATCAATACAATTTGGTAAAGTTAATTTAAACATACCTTCTAATTTGGAAAGAATTGGAATCTATTTTTGAAGGACATACACATACAAAAAGGATAAGATTACAGAATTGGATATGTGCTTTTCAAGGTACTAAAATAATGGAAGATTAATCTATAAGAAGCTATGTTGGTAGGAAATCTAAGATTTTTGAAGGAATCAAGTCATATGGTAGAACCAAGGAAGAAGATAAGGTTGTATGGAATATCTTAAAAACTTTGACACTACCATTCAAGCAAGAAACATAGATGATTAAATTATTGATACCCTATACTGAAAAGTTTGCCAAAGAAACTTTGCTTGGAAGATTTGAAGCAAATGAAGTAGGTTTGAGATAGTTTAGAGAATTGAAAAAAGTTGAAACAACTTTTAGTGCCTTAAGTGTTTGGTCAAATTTGTCTAGAAGTGTGAGAACACATGCAAGTTTGCTAGCAACGATAGAACTAGATCTGTTGAAGATAAGAAGATTGAAGAAGGTATAGCCCTTCTCATAAGAAGAGAATGAGATGATAAGAATATATTTAAATGTTGGACTTGTAATTAATTTGGTCATTATGCATATAAATATTCTAAAAGAGAGAAAAATTATATGGAAAAGTTTAAGGCTATAAGATTTAGAAATTGTTTGTATGCAAATGAAGATGAGGAATATGATGGAAAAGTTCATAGTGAAAGTGATGATGAGCTAGGATTCATAGCCATTAAAGAATATGATCTTGAAAAAAAAATTAGATAATAAAAATCTCTAGTTTTTCAAGTTGAAAAGAAATCTAATTGGATAATAGATAGTGGATGTTCACATCACATGATTGGTGATACGAATAAGTTTGTTAAATTCGGGAATCATGATGGAGGTATTGTTAGAGTTGGTAATAATGCAACTTGTCATATTACATGGATAGGATCTATTACTCTTGATGGAAAGACTAACACTTATGATTTTTACTTTGTTGATGGATTAAAGCATAACTTTTTAAGTATTGGATAGTTGGTGGATAAAGGTTATCAATTACAATTCACAGAAAAGACTTGCATTATCAAAGATAAAGATGGTAAGCTTATTGGAATAGGAACAAGGTTAAGAGGTAAAGTATTTTAGTTAAATCCTACTAAGATCACATGTTTGGTTGCAAAAGTAGATAATAGTTAGTTATGGCATATAATTTTTTGCCATATAAACTTTGATAACAATTTCAAGGCTAGTGGCACATATGCAGTTAGAGATCTACCTAAGATAGTAAAACCTACTAATATTATTTGCAAAGAATGTATCTTGGCTAACCAGAAGAAGATATCATTTACCAACAAGAAATTCACTACTATAGAGAAGTTGGATATTGTTCACATAGATTTGAGTGGCTCCTCAAGAACAAAAGGATTCTATGGAGAAAGGTATTTCATAATTTTTATTGATGATTTCACTAGAATGATGTGGGTAGCATTCCTTAAAGAAAGGTCTAAATCATTTGAGAAGTTTAAGATATTTAAGAATAGACTTGAGGATAAATTTTGTGTTAAGCCAAAATATTTGAGATTAGATAAAGGGGTAGAGTTTATCTCTAGAGAGTTTAACATGTTCTATGAAGAGAATAGAATCAAGAGACAATTGTCTTCACCCAAGACCCTTGAGAAGAATGGGGTTGCTAAAAGAAGAAATAGATTAGAAGAAGAGGTAGCAAGAATAGTGATGTTTGACAATGATGTATCCAAAAAAAATTGGAGAGAAGCAATCAATACAATAGTGTGCACTATTAATAAAGTAAAGATTAGAAAAGGTATGGATAAGACTGCTTATGACTTGTGGTTTGGTCATTCACCCTCAGTAAAACATTTTAGAATATTCAAAAGAAAATGTTATATAAATAGACATTATGATATTGGTAACTTTTATCCAAGTGATGAAGGTATGTTTCTTGTTTATTTATTAAAAAGTAAAGCTTATAGATATTTTAATCATAGAACCAAGTCAATAGTTGAATGTGCAAATTAAAAATTTGATGAAAAGTTTGGAATTAAGGAAAAGATGATGGATTACAATTTTGATGAAGAAGAAGATGATACTAGGATTGTTAAATAGGATGTAGAAGTTTTCTTTGAGATTAACAATGATCTACAGAATAATGTGCAAATTATTGAGAAAAGAGAAGAAAGATCTAAATCAATAGAAGAAGTAAGAGTTGAGCTAGAAACTCCTACCTCTAATAGGAATCTGACAAAGAATCACCCTCTAGAGTAGATAATTGGAATCAAAGACAAAGGAGTGATGACAAGGAATAGAGTTAATGAAGAGATATGTTTCATCTCTCAAGTTGAACCTAAGAGTATAGATGAAGCATGTAAGGATGATCATTGGATTCAAGAAATGAATGAAGAATTAGATCAAATTGTAAAGAATGAAACATGGGAATTAGTTCTAAGACCTAAAGACAAGAATGTTATTGGAACCAAATGGGTATTCAAAAATAGGATGAATGAACAAGGTGAACTTGTAAGAAACAAGGCTAAACTTGTGTGCAAAGGATATTCACAACAAGAAAGAATTGACTATGAGGAGACATATGCCCCTGTATCCAGAATGGAAGCAATAAGAATGTTCTTGGCTTATGCAAAGATTCATAAATTCAAAGTGTATCATATGGATGTCAAATTAGCCTTCCTAAATGGAGAACTTGAAGAAGAGCTATACATTGAGCAACCTAAAGGTTTCCCTCTGACTGAAGAAAAAGACATGGTATGCAAACTAAAAAAATCTCTATATGGTCTGGAGCAAGCACCTAGAACCTGATGTGCAAGGTTGGACAATTATTTGGAAAAATCTTGGACTTGCTAAAGGTGCAGTAGATAGTAACTTGTATTTGAAAGAAATAGAGAATGGATTGTTGATAATAGTAATATTTTTTGATGGCATAATATTTGGAGGTAAATATGAAGCAAGTGATAAGTTTTTTGAAGAAATAAAATATGAGTATGATTGGAGAAATAAAGTTTTTCCTAGGTTCGTAGATTGTACAAAATAGTGATGGTATTTTTATTTCGCAAGACAAGTATTTCTAGACTTGTTGTAGAGATTTGGATTGGAAATTTGTAAGCCTATTGGTACACCAATGACAACTAGTCACAATTGTGATATTTCTATTAGGATTTAACTATGTAATTTTGAGTCAAACTCATAATTATGTAGCAATATCAAAGTTAAATCCTGATAGCAATATCACAATTTGACTTGCTGTGGAAATTATCTCCTACTTATCAACTAGTCACAAGTTATCTAGCAAAGATGAGACACCTACAGTTGAGAAAAAGATTAAGTATAGATCTATGATTGGAGGCTTGCAATATCTAACTCACACCAGACCAAATATAGAAAATGTTGTTGGGATTGTAGTTAGATTTCAAGCTAATCCTAAGGAGTATCATTATGCAGTAATAAAGAGGGTATTTAGATATTTGAAGGGAACATCTTATTATGGAATATGGTATGAAAGATCAAATGATTTTACTCTATTTTCTTATACTAATTTGGATTGGATAGGTAGTATGGATGATAGAAAGAGCCCCAAAGGTGGAGCATTCTTTCTTGGAGTAAGATTGGTTTCTTGGTTGAGCAACAAACAAGATTGTATTCATAGAGTATAGTTGAGGAAGAGTATGTAGTAGCAGCAAATGACTATTATCAAGTGATGTGGATGAAGTAGATGTTGAAAGATATTAGGATAGAATTTTTAAACCTTGTTATCATATACTGTGATTACACAAGTACAATAAGTATGTCTAAGAATCTTATATATCTATCTAAGACTAATCAGATGTCTATTAAATATCATGTTTTGAGAGAGAAGGCAGTAGAAAAGGAGATCGGATTGGAATATGTGAGTACTAAAGATCAAATTGTAGATATCTTTACAAAGCCCTTATTGAAAGATACATTTGAGTACTTGAGAGGTATACTTTGGGTTATGCCCTTGCCTACTTCATAGTAGATGATACAGAGATTGCATTAGTCTAGTGGTACTGAGCACTATTGTTTCACTAGACTGAGTGTTGATGCTTCCTATATGGGGGAGTATCTACGATGGGCAAAGTTATTGAGGACTCTTGATATTTTTTATTGAACAATTTCTTTGGACACTTGAGCTAGTTGAAGACTTGAAGCAATAAATGGACATAATAAAACCTTTTTAATCGATGTCAATGGGGGAGAGAATGCATGAAAAAAATCCTAAGTATGTATGGGGGAGAGATAGTTATTAGGAAAATTTAGAAAGGTTAATGTAAAAGAGAAGAGTTTTGATGAATGGGTGAGAAGCTATGAAATTTCTTAGTGAACAACTCATGATGCTGATCTAGAAGATGCAAAATAGAGAAGTGTTCCAAAGGATTTCAGATTTGATTGATGAAGAGGATTTGAAAAGATGTGAACAACAACAGTAGTAGTAAAGTAATGCTTGGTATTCTTGGAACCTAGATGTTTTTTCATCTATGTTTCCATCAATACCAAAGGGGGATATTGTTAGCATGAATATTGATGGTATTCCTTTGGGTGTGTTGGTGTTTGAAAATGCTGGAGGGTTTTCAATTATCCCACTGAGAAATTGACATGTCTAGGGGCAACTAACTCCCATTTTTAACATGCCATTTCAGACACTGGACCAACTATAAGGCATGACCCTTCTTCTTCTTCAGGCTCTACAAAACCTAGGTAGGTGGACCTATAGATTCTTTTGATATTTTACCAATGTAAAACATATCCCTGAATCTTATTAAGCAAATACAACCCTTATATCTCCTAATGGCCTATGAAACAACATAGATCTATAGTAGCTAGGTGCAAACCTATGCTATTTGTAAGCTGAGTGAGGGTTAAACTTTTATGCCCACTACAAACATGAACAATTGAAATTATTTGAAATAAAGATTTTGTGCAAATGCCATTCATATTAGCTTGCACCTAATTTAGTGATCAGTGCCTTATCCATTGGGACATAGAGTTGTTACCAGTAGGATGACCTAACTAGGTTGCATTGCAATCATGTTTGTCAACTAAAAACCCCTAATTCCATACTTATGCAATATCCCCTTCATACACTCAGAACCCCTATCAGAGCTATGAAGCATTTACTTAACTCCTTGAGTCAAAAGAAACAAAGATCTAATACACATTTCATCCAAAATGTCTTAAACCAAATGAACATTATCCATTCAATTACAAAGTTAATGACACATGAAGAATTAGGAGACAGAATTAGAAAACTCAGATAATTCTTGTAAATCCCCTTTTGTATATTCATCCATGAAAAGACTGAATACATTAGACTAGTAAAACTAAATGAAACTATAGATACTTCACATAATCTAGCTTCAAATTCCAGTACTTTAGAATAACAATGCATAACATGAAATGAAAATCTGCACAGGGCAGATGTGTGGCCTTCACTGCTAGAGCTTAGCTCAAAGTTAGGAAGTAAAACCATCTACAATCCTGGTTTCAACAATAGAATTAGAACACTGCTAGTATTACCCAGAGCAAACTGCCAACAACCTACAAATGAGAAGAAGAATGAAAGATATAGGAAAGAAGCAATTTCCAAAATTGAATCTGAACATGACACTTGTCCACCCAGAAAACCTTATCAGCTAGTTAAAACCATCTTTCTTATCTTTTCCTTCTAACTGAAAATCAAATCCCATTATTCTGGCTCTCGGAGGCATAAAATATCTCAAAACATAATCATGAAAGGATGTAACTAATTTTGGAGTTAAAAGGAATTCACCATAAAAGTGAAAATCAGTTATAATGTGGCCTTCAGAATGCAATGTAACCTTTTATGCTTGTTTTCTCCACAATCAGGCTTTACCAAGCCCTCAAAATTGTCCTATAACTGATTTAGATGCTCAATAATCAAAACGGCCCTTTCTGTTACCAATGCCCTTGATTTCACAAACTGACCTATAGCTCAAATTGGTGAATACCTGTGCAAAAATTGACTTCAAATTCTAAAAGTTCAGGTTCTCCTGGTTCCAACAGTATATTGGAGCGCATGTTTTGGTTGAAAATTTCTCCAGTTATGTCTATTTGAAAATTAGACCTCTATTCCATGGCCTTCAAAGCACTTGAATATTTCAAAAATTTGAAATATTATAAAGTTTGAACTATGTTTGAATCAAACTTTATTTAAAATGATTAGTACGTGCATCTAGGATAGAAATAAAAATTAATTTTATAACTTTTGAAATTTCTTTTACTCTTCCATCAAGGTCAAACTTGGTTTGACCATCCGCCATGTGTCACTCTGAGATTAGCTCCTTTTTCTGGCAGGACCCACATTCAAACTCTACCCATCTGTCCATGTCAACGCCACCTCATTTTTCCATGTCATCATCACCAAGTCGCTATATTAACTTCCTTGCAACTCTCCCATAGTGAGTTAATGACAACCACGTGATCTTCCATGTGTCACAATCTCACACATATCAGAAACTTTCTCACCACATCACCATCTCCTAGATCTGTTGCCACATGTCACTACTGCATTAATCCTCGCCATGTCGCTATCAAAAATCGCGTGCATCTTTCATTTGGCAAGTTAGTGAGGATCGTTGGATGTGCCACGTGGCATGATCTTGTGTGTGCTTGAAACTTACCCACCACAGTGCCACTTGTCCATTTCTAATTTGTTGACAGCATTTGAAATGGGACCCATGTAGATTTATTCACCCTTCACCAGATTTTGAAATTTTTCAGCTAGTCGCTATATCGCTAGCTAGAATTTCTTGGATTTTCTGGCTAGCGCCATAGCGACTAGCCAGATTTTTAACTCTCCTGGTGCATGCTGACATCATCATACCTTTTCTAGCACATTGGTTCAAAATTTATGCTTATCTTGCCTCTTGCTGTCGGCTCGGTGGTGGGTCCCTCTCTCCAAGGCTACAGCTTTTTAAAGAGCCTTTCTCAAGACAATTGGCATTACGTAAAGGTTTATATTTAAGCAACTAAAACATCTTCCCATGACGAATATAGGATATTGTCTTTACACATTTTTATAATGCATACATCCTCTGATGCGTGAGAGAGCTTTTCTAAAAATGTGAGTTCTTTAGACATGGCGCTGGGTTTTATTCATCTTTAGCGCTGACTACTTCTCTTCTAATTCTCTAGCTCCCCATTTTTTTTCAATGCAGCTTCCATGGCTGGCTTGTTCCTAAAATGTGGATACTCTTTCATTGACAGCCTGGACCTCCACTTTCTTTGGCATAGATTTTTTTTTTTTAACTTTGCTCTATTTTTATTGCATGCTATGGTTTTTTGGCAGCTCCCTCTTCACATGTGGAGCTCTTCCTTTCATTGGGCATGAGTCATCTCCTATAGCCTGGTCTTCTTGTTGCTAGCGTGGATCTTCAATACTCTTAATTGGCATCCTTTTCCTCTTGCTTGGTATGCATTTATCTATGCGTGGAGGTTATGTTACTAACTAGCTCCTTCATATCAATACTGGCTGGCTCTCTATGCGTGGTTTCCTTCATGCGTGAGGGTTTCTTATACGTGGAGCTTTTCCTTGTTTTAGTGTGGTTCCATTTTCTATAGGCATGCCGCCTCTGAAATCTTAAGGCTCTCCCATTTCTTAGGTAGTAAACAAATAAATGAAATACCACACGGCTTCAAGAAAACTTTGTGTGAACTTTCACCAAACTCATCCTTGCTCATTAATATGCCTGCAATGCATATTATGGTGTGGATCAAGCTTCCTATATGTGCCTGTGTTTGGCATTGGTCTATTTTCATGGTGAAACATGGGTGTTTCACTTCAAGGCACGGGGCTTTGACTTTGCATTGGCGTGACTATTTTCTTAGCCACAAATTTCATGGCATCTCCTCCTTTAATTCAGACATGTTGTAGAGCACAGTCTCACTGTAGTATGGAGTAAAGATACTAAAGGATAAAATCTCTTGCACAGGTTTTGCAGGTGCCATATCCATGAATAATTAGTTTGTAAAAAATTTGTAGCCGGCGTCTTGTCTCTAAATTCTTAGGGATGTTCATAGCATAGTCCTTGATTGTTAGTAGCAAGTGCAACCTCTTAATCTTCTCTTTAATTTTCATATCTTTAGGCCACTCCATCCTTGAGAAGAGGCGACCTTCATTCCTTTCTTTTGTAACAATTCCCCAGGTATCATAATACTCTCTTAAACTATTTGATAGTAAATCATGGATGACTACATCATAAAGATCTTGCATGGCTGTCACAAATCTAATGAATTTAGCCAGGCCCCAAAGTGGGTTCAGGTAAAAAAAAATCATTTTCAAACACTTGACTCATCCAACTAATCCACCGACCTCCTTGGACTAACTGGAAACCAATTCGACTGTTGAATTATCATTTAAAACTCATTTTTCATTAATTTGCAAACTGTCAATTTTGTGTCAAGAGGTCCGTTGATTGGCCTTAAAAACTGATCCAAATAGATAACTGGGCTCTAGAATCTGACCCACTGATTCTTTGTTCCAGATACCTTCACCCTGTCAGATTTTATCTCATGACGAATTCCCCGTCAAAAGATATTCATTGTCAAAGTCGCCCCTTCAGAATTACTTGCACAAGAACATGTTAGGAAACCATAAACTGGGTTTAGATTCGGCTTGGAAAACTGGGCAAATGAGCACATAGGGAAACAAAAATTGGGACACTGGCATTTGGTGATCGATCAAAGTAGGCTACTCAGAATTACTGACTAGGAACATTGACAAGATAACGATTTTTACAAATGGAATTGACCTGGAAAAGTGTGCAAATGGATTCATCATCACTTGTAAATTGACACGCTTAGAGTATTTTTAGAGGAAAAAATAGGGGTACAATCCATTTGAATTGATCAATCATGGATCTTATGATATAACATCATGAAAAGGGGTACAAATCAATCTGCGAATGCTGACACCAGTAAAAATTTACAAATTGCATTTGGAATCGCATTTGAAAACTAACCAAACGGATTCATCATAAGCTGAAACTTGAAACATAACAATTCTCTGATGTCTAAAATGCAACGCAATAGGAATTTCAACATTTGGATTAACTGGGTCAAATTTATAGCACGTTAATCAGGGCTTCCCAGAAATGTGTGCAAAGTGCAAATGCAAGAAAACGGTAAACTACCAACTTTGAGGGATTCAAAACCTAGTCAAACGGACTTGAAATGACTCAAAATCTTAAACATAGGTTCTTAGGTAAGGACACTAGACATTCCCAAAGTGGCTAATCATGAAACATTTATGGGTGTGAGATATTGAGGTGCAAACATAGCCTCTTGTCGTTGTTTGACACTTTGCTAAAAATGCAGAATTGAGATTTGCTCAAAATGAGACTTCATAGAATAGTTCAAAATGCAAATTTAACTTCATGGAATAGGTAGACACACTAAATGGAAGGTGTTAGAAACATTAAACACCTTAGGGGCCTCACAAGTATAGCCAAGTACATATGCAACTATGGGCATTCATAGGGCTTGGTTTGACTCAAAATTTGAAATGGGACTAAAAATTGAAGCATGCAATTTTTCGTCCCAATAGGGTGAGTATCCTAAGTATTGGTGAGCATGTGGCAGTATTTATGTGTTTCATTCATGACTGTATTTGTCATTGATGACAACATAGCAATAATTTTGTGAAGACTGGCAGAGTAGAAGATAGAGATCAATGTTATATAGATAGAGGTTTAATTATCTAGTGATGCATGAATAAGTACAAGTTCCACATTGTGTCCTAATGATAAGGTTCAATGTGTGTAAATTAATTTGAAGACATACGAAAGATATGCCTAATTTACAGTGAGCAGTATAGAGATAAAGTACCTAAGAAATGGTTTCTAGTAATTGCATTATATCTTCTAATAGATATATAATCTAGAGATGCATAGTTAGTCAATGATAGAAGATAACCTGATTAGAGAATGCACAAATCCTAGTGTCACATGTGTGAGAAGTTGTTTAGACTATTTTTTGATAGTGTTATTATAACTAGGAATTAATTAATTATCTTATTCTAATTAATTAGGAAGCCTCAAGGTCAACTCAGGGAATTATTTTGAAGATACAGTATAAAGGAAAGTTGTTTTCCTTGTTTGTAAGTGTGTGATCAAGTATTGAATGTGAATTAATCAAGGAAGTGTAAAAAGGAGCAGAGTGTTTGGTGAATGTGATTAACTAATCCAAGGGATTATTGGATGTGAAGGTTGTGATCTAGTAACAAGATTAGGAGAAGAGGTTTGGTTGATAGGACAGAGTAAGAGGAAGCAAAAGTATAATATAATTCTATTATTCTACAAGGAATAATACATATATAATTTGTACATTGGATTCATTGGTATTTCCCCTAAAGTTGTTTGGACAATGGGTCTGTATGCCTTCCACAACTCCTAATAGGCTTGGGATCTCCTAACAGGGATCCAAAGTCTCCTAACAAGGTTCAATATATACTAAATTTTGTAATAGACTCCTAACAAGGTCCACCCTTTGACAAGGAATATTTATACTATTACATCATCTTTTAGATATCATGCCCACCGAGGTTTTTCCTCTAATCGAGGGTTTCCCTATTTAACTTATCTAGTGTTATTGTGTATGAGTATATTGTTATAATTTTTTATTATATTATTCACATGGTTAAGTTTTTTTAAGGTTGATAATTGTGACAATAGTTGGATAACTAATTCACCCCCCCCACCCCCCCCCCCCCCCCCCCCTCTTAGTTATATTAGTGGACTATATATTCTAACATCCTTGTTATAGCACTAGATTATTTATCTCCAATTTTTTTCTCAAGTGCATGATGTCTTCTCACATATTTTGCTAATGTGAGCTCTTTTCTTCTTTGTTCTTTAACAAGTTCATCTTTAAAAATGATTTCAAGTTCATTATCTCACTCTTGTTCAAGTTTTGGTTCATGCTCGACATGATCTACATTGTTTTCCTAATGTTCAGCTTCCTCTATGTGTGGATCAGCATCATTTCCCTATTGCTCAGCACCCATAGTTTGTTGCTCGATAATTGCCTATTGCAACTCAACATTTCCAGTATCTTGTAGATCTACAACTTTTCTTTCATGTTTAGGTGGGGTACTTGGAGCACTATCATTCACATAAATGAATGAACTATAGTCTTCAAGTTTTTTCTTGCAGTCAACTTTTACATTTGTACTTTCCACAACTTTGTTAATGTTAGAGTTCAAGCACTTATAAGCATTTCTCTTAGTGAAATATCCTAGGAATATTCCTTCATCACTTTTAGCATCAAGTTTTCCATTTCTATTATCTTTAAATATGTAGCATTTTCTTCCAAATACATTGAAATACTTCATATTAGGTGCATAACCATAAAATAATTCAAAAAGTGTAACATTTTTACCTTTATTGACTTGTATTCTATTCAGGTTATTAATAGTTGTACTTATAGCTTCTCTCAAATATTTCTAGCACATTTTTCTATGTCATCAATGTTCTAGCATAGTCCATGATTGATCCATTTCTCCTTTCAGCTATTCCATTTTGAGGAGAGGTCCTAGGTGCAAACATTTGTCTTTTGATTCCTCTATCATTATAGAATATGTTGAACTCATTGGAAATGAATTTAGCACCTCTGTCAAATTTCAAACACTTCACAATCTTGTCTCATTTTCAACTATGGCCAAATACCACTTAAATATCTTAAAAGCATTAGATATTTCTTTAAGAAACATCATAGTCATCATTCTAGAATAGTCTTCAACAAATAGAATGAGATATTTATCTCCACAATAGCTTTGAACACCAATAGGTCCACATAAACCAATATGAACCAATTCCAAAATATCATTTGATGAATATGTCTTCCTCTTGAAACTAGACTTTGTTAGTTTTCCTAATTGATATTATTTAAACATAGGCATCATCAGGTCCTTCAATTTTGGCAAAGCTCTTACTCTTTTCATTTTGCTAATGCTAACCAAATTGTAAAAATTTATAAGACTTAACCTCATGTGCCATAACCAAATATCTTCTTATTATGAAAACAAACATGTCTTATTAGATAAATCAAGATAGAACAAATTACCTCTTGTTTTATCACCACTTCCAATCAATTTACCATTAGCATCAAATATTTTGGCCTTCCTATGATGGAATTCAACTATGTAACCTGATTTATTTAACTATGAGACACTCACATAAAATATTGTCACATTTGATCTTATAAGTCATTTGTATTTATCCTTTACTCTTCACAAGGCATGGAGCATCATTACCAAATTTAACATAGCCACCCTTGTAAGGTCCAATATTCTCAAATTTACCTCTATCACCAGTCATGTGATTTAAACAACCACTATCAATTATTCATCTATCACTTTTGTTCACAATAATGTAGTTTTCTCATCTTCATTAGAATCCTCTTTCATAGCAACATAGACTACTTCTTCATCATTACTTTAGATTCGATATCAGTTTCTTCTTCAAAATATAACAAGATTTCTTACCTTTATCCTTGTAGTCCTTGTTCTTTTTGTAGTCTTGGTCATCTCTTCTTCTTTTTTCCATGCTTTCCTTCCTCTCATCCTTGTCTCATTCATCTCTTCTTCATTTGTACATGCTTTCCTTCCTCTCATCATTGTCTTCTCTATCAAGATATCTTGTAGCAATATGACCAACTTTCCTGCATGAAAAAGATATTATAGCAAGTTTACCTTTGTATTTTCCTTTTCCTCTTCTAAATCTTCTACCCATTATTCATCAAGTTCATCATCACAAGTATCACTATCACTTTTCACATGTTTACCTTTTCCCTTCTTGCTAAGAACCAGTTGTGATTTAAAATTAGATTTAGTAGTAGTAGGAGTGTAATTGTAAAAATTAGACATCTCAAAAGTAGTAAGTATACCAATCACACCTTCTAGAGTTAATGTATTACCTAGAGTACATCTCAATTCTTGTATTGAAAAAACTCTAATTGCAATAGGAAGTAGAGTTCTCAATACCTTGCTTATCACTATTTCATCTTCAATATTTCCATTTTCTTCTCTAATAGTATTAACAGCCTCTTTGATTCTTGCATATTTTTGAACTATGTTCTCACCTTCTGACATTCTGATTTCATCAAATTTTTCTTTCAAGCTTTCTAATTTGGCTCTCATGACATTATCATCTCCTCCATATATGTCCTTTAGTTTTTCCCACATTTACTTTACATTTATGCATTCTTTTATGTCATCAAACTCAGCATAGCTTAGGTTTTAAGCAATCTCCAACATTTCCTGATTATGCTTTTACTTTTCTTTAAATTCTTGAGTAGTCAAAGGGATTGTTGTAATAGTCACATATATAGTGTCCAAAAACTCTAGTGCAACATCACCAATACCAAATATATATAATGTCTTCAGTCTTTTCCATGCAAGAAATTTCTCTTTGTGAAACTTCAGTGCCTCCTTTTTGTACATCATTTACATATGAGTGTTAGGTCACTATGACTATTAGGTCAACCTTGATTAAAGGATTTCAAATATTTTTTATAATTTTTAGAAAGTAACAGCTGGCTTTTGATCTCTCATGTACAAATCACTTTGCATGTACAAATCTTTGTTCATCTCTTATAAATTGATTCACTTTCTGGCCTCCATTGTCATCTCTATCTCTGATTCACTTGGAAACCCTTCAATAAATCACTCTCCTTCTCAAATCTTCTTATCCTTTTACTTAGATTTTTTAGTCAATAGCATCAGTCACTGCTCCAACTTTACAAGCATCTACATATAGGCACACACATAAAAAAACTATAGATTAGGCCTTCTACCTCCTTTAATAGGTAATTCTAATCTTTTATCACTTAAATACCACCATATAGCATAGGGTTTATGATTTAATACATCACATAAAATAAACCTAATCACCATTTCATTTCTCCTCTTCTTTTCTAGAAACTTCTCTTGGAATCTATTCCTTAGATTACTTACCTAATCTTCTCCTAGAATTAAATGATCCAATTCATCGATCCTTATCTTCAACATGTTTTTCATATCCCAAGAAATCAATTTAGTCAGCTAGAAATTATGATTTCTCATGAATAGTTAAATTGTTGTTCCTTGGCCAACACTTAGTTCTGACCCTCAGTCATCATCGCGTTACTTGGTTGCTATTAAATTTCTTTCTCAACACATATAGTGTCACTCAATCAATAATGATGCTCAATCAACACTAGTTTTTCTTGGCATATACTTCAAATTCATAATCTTCTTCTCTATTACTTAGTCAAGCTTATGCATTTGATCTATCTTTGATCACAATTTCAAGGCTTTAGTATTACTATCTTCTTCACTTGTAACATGATTTAAAAAATCAATATATCTTGTCAAAGTCCAACTAATCAAGTGTCCATTTTTAGTTTCTTTTTCATAACTCAACATATACTCTAGGTTCTTTTTTTATGAATAACTCCTCAAGCCCTCTTCATCAATCAAATAGATTTGACACTTAGATTAGGTAGAAAACTATCTCACCAATAGGTTTGACATCAATGACAACATAATAATTGTTCCAATTGTAGTTTCCAACAAGTAATTCACACCTTGATGTGGTCCAAGTATCACACGATTTAGCATATCAAAAATAACCAATGGGGATTTATTATAAATCAACTAAGTTAAGGGATTACCCCTAGCTTAACTTTTTAGTGCAAGGGCATGAGAAACAAATAGAAGAAGACCTTGAGCTTACTTTAGTAATCAACCAAATGTTCAAGAATTCAATGAATTTACCCCCAATATTAATTTCACATTACAAAAACATGGATTTATTTGAAAAATCCAAAGAATAAAGTAATTAAATTAGTACTTTTTATCATTTAATGGCCATCTTAATGCAATACAAATAATTGACAATGATGTGTGTGTGTGTGTGTGTGTGTGTGTGTAATCTTTTACGATTGTGTTTAATCAATTTTCAATGGTCCCAAATCAACCAGTATGTGAGGAATGTGTATTTTAACCATAGGCCTCCAAAGACTAATGTGTAGAAGAATAATGAAAGATAGATCTCTAAGATTTTGACAACATATTTTTGGAATGAGGAATGTATATTGTTTAATATGTATTAGTGTATGATAAATTTTAACAACCATTAGTTTGAGGAATAACCCACTTTAGATTATTGCCTCATTTGTGTGCATTTTTTATTCACTACGAAGAAAAGAAGAACAAAGTTGATAAAAATTCAAAAATTTATGTTTCTCTTCTAAGTCCATTAAACCAAAATCACATCCCTTATGTGCATCAATACATTCTGAAATTTATTTACCAATTTCAAACACATTATCAAATGGTAAAGGAATCCTTGAAAGTTCAATAGCATGTGTAGTTTCAACCACCTTATTATCAAGTGTGTTATGAGGCATTATGGTTTCCTTTTGTGGATATTTTGGAGTAAGTGACTCAAAATATGTATTATAGAATAAAAATAGTAATAATAGATATATATGTGGTGGGGTGAAGTAGGATGGAGATGGTGACATATAATATGGATATTGTACTTGTTGTGAGTATCCATTATGCATTCTAGGTGAAGAGGTATATTTGGAAGAAACCTTTCATCTTTTTAATGCAACAAAGTGATGAGACATGTTAACATTATAATGCATACCTTGATCTTCCTGATTTTTTGTTTGAAATTGTTTGCCCTTTACAAGAAATACTTGTCCTCTATCACCATTATCATGGTGAGGCTCATACTTCAATCACCATGTTTCCAAGTTGTTTGGGCATGTTCATTTATCATCTCATAACAAATAGAACAACAAATGGTTAAATTGTGATTCTCAAGATCACATTGTCTTAAAAATTGATCAATTATTTTCTCTTGGTCATACATAAAGATACCATTTGGATTGTTGACCCTAAAGGTAAAGTTTTTATTAGTGCAAAACACTTAGTCATTTACTAGGCAAGGTTGGTCAATCACCAATGTGAGTAAGCCACCATATAGGCTGAGCTACAAAGTGAAGAACTAAATAAGTTTAATACCTATTTAGGCAAATATAGTTGTTGAGTGCACATTAGCATCAATGAGAAATCCAATTGTTGTCAAGAAATTTAGAGGGAAACACATAAGTCAAGTTATCAAGAAGAAAATAATATTGAATGTCAAGTACTATAGTAGCCAAGAAATATAGCGATACAAAGTATACGTCAAGCAAAGTTAATGTCAAGGGACAACATGAAGGAACAAACTAAGTCGAGCATCAGGATGTATGTGTGCCAAGTAACACAATAACCCATATGTAAACCATTTTTTCCAAGATGAAAACATGTTTCTAAGTTTGAGGTGCAAATCAAGGGGGTAATTATGCCTATAATTACAGATCATTAATCCCTATGTTGTATGATCAACCAATCAGAAAATAGGAATGAGTAAGAGGAAAAAATGATGAATCTTAATCATTGATCAAGATCTAGAAGTTTCTTTAGATGGTTATAAAAGAAGGGTTTAAGACAAAATTTCATGTTTTTGAATTTCTTAGAGAGAAGATTGTGTAGCTGAAGGTTAATCAAAGGTTGAAGGACTAAGGCAAGCAAGTGGTGCAGAGAGGAGATATTGGATATTAGTCACATTGAGGTGATTACATATTGGAAAGAGAAAGTGCATATTAGTCACATTGAGGTGAATACATAATGGAAAGATAATATATGTCATCAACAATCAAGTGCAAACTAAAGGATCATGGTACTATTGACATTCTAGTCATGTTTGTTATTAGTGACATACACTTATTTAGATTGTAAGTTCATACCGAGCTTATTGTATAGTTAACAATGTTAACCAAGCATTTCAGTTGTTATTAAGTTTTACAGTGCTACTGAGTCCTTTGGACAGATTTTAGTTTGCACTAAACAACTACTACTATGGTGATGATCAGTAGTGTAAATCAAGCATCTCAATGTATGCTAAGTTTACTAGTGTGAACCAAGTTGTGCAATGTTTACCAAGTACACAATTGATATGATGTGAGTCTAGTGTTAACTGAGCTACTCATTGTTAACCAAGTGATTCAGTTTATATCAAGCTTGAAGTAATAGCATTGATCAAGCTATGCAGTGTGAATCAAATGATTTAGTGTATATGTTGAGTTTCATAGTATTCACTGAGTCACCAGTGCAAACTGAGTTCAAGACTACTTGGAAGTGATCAGTATGGACTAAGCTTCTATGTCTATCGAGTGCATGAAAATGTCAAGCATTGATAGTGGAAGTCAAGTATCAGAACCTCACTAAGTTAATTTTTAGAACCCAAGTTCTTACACTTTGGCTAACTTTGTAATATTTGTGTAAACTTGTATTCTGGTTGACTTTGTAATTGTGTAATTGGATTGGTATATATGTAATATATTGCATCACATCAAAATAATTAAAGAGAAGTAATGTAATCATCAGAGAAGAACAAAAGAATAAATTACAAAGGCTACAGTAGTATAAGGAGCAGCAAAGACTTATCTATCATAGCAAGGTAATTTGTCCACTCAGACGAATCTCATTTAGAAAACTAAGTTGCAAATTAGAGATCAGCTATTGCTTCATCTTAATAGGTGGATTAGTTAAATCCTTTAATAAGATAGACCTAATAGTCTTATATAAATCTCTTTACCAAGTGCATACTTCATTATATGTTTGTAAATCCTTTTGCAAGGTAGATCTAGCAGTCCTTATTGCTCCTAATAGGGTAGATCATTAGAAGTGATCATTGTAAGCCTTAGTAGGCTAACTTTATACTACAGTACTAAAGCTTGTGGGTATCATCCCCACCCCAGTTTTACTTTCTATTTGGAAGGTTTTTGGGTCATCAAATCTTGTGTGTGTAAGTGTTATGAATGCTCTAATTTTTTCATATTCTCATGCATGCAATTAGATCAGAATACACATGAAGGATTAATTGCTAATTAAGGATAAAGTTTTATAAGTTACTGATTCACCCCTCCCCTCTGAGTAACTTAGCCTGTCATAATATTTCCAGCAATTGGTATTGGAGCTTAATGGTTCTTAAAGAAAAGTTTAACAATTTGACAAAAGATCAAAAATAATGGAGGTATTCAAACTTGACAAGGCTATTGACATGAGAAGCTAGATTCGGAATTGGCTATTAGACAACTCAAGAAAGCAAAAGAGCAACTCTCTCAATCCCTAAAAAGAAGAAAAGATCTTACAATATAGATGAATGATCCACTCTACATTGAAGAAAGAATTGAAGACATCCATTCAAGCAATTTAGATGAAGTTGATGAAGCAATCAATGAACTATTGGAAAAGAATAGTACTCTTCAAGAAGAAGTAAGAAAATTAAGAAGAGAGCAAGAAATTTAGTCAGTAAGATTGTGTGAAGTCATGGAAGAAAAAAGAAAGATAAGAGAAGAGATAGAAGTAAAGAACAAATTCAGCACCAATCACTTTAGCAAGAAGACTTCATTGATCAACTCACCAATGAAAATGAAGAAATCATGAATCTAAGATTAGAGAAAGAAAGATTGTAGAATGATCTAAACTCTAAAAGGCAAACCAATGAAAGAATAATGAAATCCCAAGCAGACATGAATCAATTGAATGAGCAAATTCATTATAGACAAAAAGGGAAAGTAGGAATTGGATATACAAAAGAAGGTGAATCATCTAAGCAAGGAGCTCAAAGGAATCAAAAACCTACTTGAAATCACTATAGTAATATAGGTCATACACCAAACAAATATTGGAGCAATAGGAAAGGAAAATTCAATGGAAAATGCTACAATTGTAATTGGTATGGTCATAAAGCTAATGAATGCAAATAAAAACCAAGATTTGAAGGCAAATATCACAAATGTAAGAAGCATGGACACAAGTCATCAAAATGAAAAACTAAGATATTGAATCTAGCATAACATATTGTAAAAGCTATAATTGGTTGGGAGTACAACACATGGTGTAGATGTCATTACTATGGAGAATTTGGACGCATTAGAATGAATTGTGAAAAAAATCACTTGAGGAAAAGAGATACTACCAGAAGACGTTTCATTTGCATAGAACTTGGTCACTTTGACAAGAACTATATAAATACTAGAAGAATTGGAGATGAAAAGAAGGAAAAAGATGATAACATTAAAAATTAGATGAGACATCAATGGGTTCCAAAGTCTACTGAGAATGCAAGTCTAAGCAATGATGATCAAGTCACTCAAGAATTGGGTGACTCCACCATTTCCACTTGATTTTTCAAAGGAGAACTAGAACTAGGATACTAAAGAAGACATATAATATCAGTTCCAATTGACAGAACAAAAGATCCATATTAGTATTCAAGATGCAAAGGGATCGCCAAGTAAGAGGTACTAGTTACTACTTAGTTACCTTCCTTACCAAGTGAGGTTGAGAGTAACTAAATTTTATGTGGTTATCGAGCCATGGAAGAGTCTACCAATTATTCAATGCAAATGAAGTGGATGATAGTATGTCAATTTGATCTAACATTCGTACAAGGCATTTATGGAAAATTTTGATAAAAGGGGTGAAATCAAAGTCATTTCTCACCGTGAATTTTTGTGAGCTATTTGTGTGAAGCGATCTTCCAAGAAATCAAGCGATTTGAGAAAATTATTACCAAAATTTTTTATGTTCTCTCAAACACTATCGAGAAAATATGGCATCCACTAGAAGCAAAGCAAAAAGAGGTTCAAACATGTTGGTTCATGGTATGGAATGGAAGGCACCAAATTTCAAGCTTACTCTATAGTTGCAAAAACCCTAGATCTGAGTGGAGTGCAATCTCAAATTCCACCAAAGGTACTCTTAATCAACAACATTTGTTCTCATTTCAAATGTGCAATTCAATATATTGGTAATTTAGAAATGGATGAAACCCTAAAGAAACTATGTGTTAATGGTGTATTGAAATTGAAACACTAGCATCTAGAAACTAAAGGTTTAACACATATTCCACATATGCCACGAGATTTTAAAATTAAGTGGATAAGATACATCCTTAGTCATGTGCATAATTTTTAGTTATGGATAAAGCAATCAATTCCAATAAAAAAGAAGATTATCCATAGGATCACAGTCTCCCCATGTAAACAAAAGCTAAAATGACTAAAACCCTAGGTTTGGTTGAACTGGAGAAGAAAACCCTAGCCAAGTGGGATGGAAGGTGAATAAAGATAAGTGGTGTCACTAACATGAAACTAAAGTTTTGTGTTCATGTCATTTCCCAGAAAATCTATAGTTTGAGTAGATTGAATAGTGTATCTTGTGAAGCAGTTGATTTGGCATATAAGGTAGTCAAGAATAACCTTTCTCTTAACCTTGCCAAGTTACTATTGAACCAGTTCAACAAAAACATGGAGAGCATCAAGACTTCAAAGAACAATCCATGTAAGTTTGGTTCACTCCTTACATGTTTACTTTTCTATGTTCAAAAAAAATTTCCATCAAAAGGTACTATTGTTTGGAGAAAAGATGTGACAATCCTTTATCAGATTAATGAATATATTGCTCAAATGGGAGAGAATTATACAAGTATCATGGACAACTATTTTGATGCATTTAAGGAGAAAATAAATAATAGATTCTATATTCCAAGGAAATTAGTTGAAGATTGTAAAGATGATGTTTGTTTCATGGTAGATAATGACAAGGTGTATATTTAGGCAGTTAGGCCAAGAATTGCATGGGTAAAACCTCTAGGATATGAGGTAAACATTGATGAAACTAAGGACATAATTGAGGCATTAATAAATGAGCTAGTTTATCCCAAGGCTACTTAATTTGGCACCTATGATGAGACAAAGCCTAGGATAGAACTAGAGATCAAACTTCCTTAGGTAGTTAACAAGGGAAAAAGGAGAATTGCCAAATTGAAAACTAGTTTGAATCTTCTATTAACTAAAGGAAAAGGTGAGGATGAAGAAGTAGAGGATGAAGAAAAGTTAGAAGAAGAGGAGCCACTAAAGAAGAAGGGTAAGGTAATAATTACCAAACCTACCAAGACATCCATTGTTGTGTTTGCAAGGAGATCCTCCAGGAAGAAAATAGATAAAGGAGGAGACATAATCTTCAAGAGTTCTCCACCCACTTTTGATGAGAGAATAAAAAATTTAGAATCAGGTTCTAGCATCACAAACTTCAAAGCATTGAAATATGAGGCTAGGACTACTAATGAGAAAAAGCAGATAGAAGATATACTAATATCCAAGATGGGTGAGTGGAAATACTCAATTGATTAGCTTACTCAGTAGATTCCTAATGGTTTGATGGAAAATATTAAACCAAGATGGGAGCATGCAATGCAAACTGCATAAGATATATATGAGCAGACCTTAAGGAAACTTATGCCAAATTTGGATGACAAGGAGGTGAAATAATCTTTGAAGACAAATGAAGAAAAGTTAACTTTAAGATTCAACACTTACCTTATTCTATTAAAAGAAATTGAGCATGTTGTGAAGAACGCTATAAACACATGGAAGAATGTCTATCTTCTTCACAAATTGAGTGATTTTTTTTTTAGTGTAAGTGATAAGGAAGATGATGATGATCAAGAAGAGAAAGATGAAGAAGAAGATGTGACTTATTTTGATAATGTAGATGATGAAGAGGAGCAGGGACAGGAAGCTATTGAGGAAGATACACAAGATGTTGAGGAAATTGACCCAATGAAGATTGGTGCAGTGGTCGTAGCCTCACTTCCTCATTCTCCAAGCAAAACATTGATAACATCAAGCTTAGAGATAGCTTCAACAAGATTGATCATGACCAGCATTGAAAGCACAAGCACTTGGTCAATCTCTACACTAGTCCAACTCAGAACTTCATTGATAGTAGTGCTAAGCACTTCATCTACCGAGCTACAAGCTCTTCCCTCTACATCAATTTTGGCTATATTTGGCATTCCTACTACTTGTATTTCAATGAGTGCAGTATCCATTTTTTTAATGAGTCCTACCATATCTACAATTTTTTCCACTCCTAGCATGCAAGCAATAAGTGCAAGGATAATTGAGACCAAGCTTCAACCAAGCACAAAATTTTTGGGAAAGGGCAAAGAAAAGGAAGAGGATATAGATCTTGATAAGGAGATTGTCACTCCTAAATGGGATATCTTGAATCTAAATCTAGATCAAATGAAAATTTTTGGTGAACTTATTCAAAAGAAAGCCAAGCAACAAAAGCTAAGAGATGAAAGAAACAAGTAGTTTAAGATCATTGAGGATGCTAAGAATATTCTAGAAAAGGTTCTACATATAGAGTTTGATACTTCTCAACCAATTTTGTATCAGTTGGAAAAGGCATTCCAGAAATATAATGAAGATTTGGATGGATAGGATAAAGTTGAAAAAAACTTTGAGAATAAAGTTTTAGAACTTATTGCTCAATAAATTTTCGTTCATCAAGTAGAGCTATCTATTATTTTAGGCTCTCTAGAGACCTCTTGCATTATTGTAGCTTTACTTTTTGGTAAACAATGTGATACATCAATTTTCACAAAAGAAATAAGAGATAAATTATCTAAAATTGATGAAGATCTCAAGGCAAGTGTATAGCAATTGCAGCTTGACCCAAATTCTTACTCTGCTCACTTCAATAAGATTAGATTTTTGACAGATGTGCAGGTAGAATTGCTCAAAGAAGAAGCAAGAATCAGATCAACATTGATAGATATTTAGAATATGATTCTCCCTAACATGGATCCACTATAGAAGCACATTGCACATTCAAAAATGCTCATCCATGACACTAACTTCTCCATTGTAGACCACATGATTGAATTGTCAACTAAAGTGCAGGTTGCATTGCACACATGCAAGGTCTTGCAAGAGTATTGGGACAAGACTTTGGTGCTTATCTTCAAGGTACACTCAGAATTCTTGTTACATTTTGGCATTACTATATAAATACATATAGCATAAATCATTGGCATTAATGTCAAGAAGGGGGAGAAGCTATAAGAAGATATGAGAAGATATGAGAAGATGTGAGAAGATATAAGGAGAAAGGGGGAGAAAATTGAAAGAAAAATATAGAAAAAATGTATATTGTATGTATATTATACTATATATCATGTATGGGGGAGCATTACCATGTATAGAAATATATCTCTTACAAAACCAATTTTGGAAAATCTCAAAAACGGTATACTCTACTGAGTTGGAGACATAAGGTGAGGGATAAGATATTTTTGAACATGCTTGAATTTATTTTTGATTGATAAGTGTTTTTGTCACTAATGCCAAAGGGGGAGATTGTTGACATTCCAGTCATGTTTGTTATTAGTGACATACACTTATTTAGATTGTAAGTTCATACCAAGCTTATTGTAGAGTTAACAATGTTAACCAAGCATTTTAGTTGTTACTAAGTTCTACAGTTGCTACCAAGTCCTTTGGATAGATTTTAGTTTGCACCAAGCACTTACTACTATGGTGATGATCAGCAATGTAAACCGCACATCTTAGTGTATGCTAAGTTTACTAGTGCAAACTGAGTTGTGCAATGCTTACCAAGTTCATAGTTGATGTGATGCAAGTCTAGTGTTAACTGAGCTATGAAGTGACTTAGTTTATACCAAGCTCAAATTAATAGCATTGATGAAGCTATGTAGTGTGAATCAAGTGATTCAATTTATATGACAAGTTTCATAGTATTTACTTAGTCACTAGTGCAGACCGAGTTCAAGACTACTTGGAAGTGATCAGTATGGACCGAGATTATAATTCTATTGAGTGCATGATAATACAGAGTATTTATAGTGGATGTTGAGTATCAAAACCTCACTGAGTCAATCTTCAGAACCCGAGTTTCTACACTTTGGCTAACTTTGTAAGATTTGCATAAACTTTTATTGTGGCTAACTTTGAAACTATGTAATTGGATTGGTATATATTTAGTATATTGCATCACATCCAAAGTATCAAAGAGAAGTAATGTAATCATCAGAGAAGAGCACAAGAACAAATTAAAAAGGCTATAGTAGTATAAGGAGCAGCAAAGATTTATCTATCACAGCAAGGTGATTTGTACACTTAGAGGAATCTCATTCAGCAAACCAAGTTGTAGATCAGATATTAGCTACTATTTCACCCTAATAGGTGAATTAATAAAATCCTTTAACAAGGTAAACCTAACAGACTTATATAAATCTCTTTACCAAGTGCATGCTTCATTGTATGTTTGAAAATCCTTTTACAATGTGGACCTAGTAGTCCTTATTGCTCCTAATAGGGAAAATCATTAGAAGTGATCATTGTAAGCCTTAATAGGCCAACTTTATATTGTAGTACTAAAGCTTGTGGGTATCATCCACACCCTAGTTTTACTTTCTATTTGGAAGGTTTCTGGGTCATCAAATCTTGTGTGTTAAAGTGTTATGAATGCTCTAATATTTTTATATTCTCATGCATGCAATTAGATCATAATATACATGAAAGATTAATTGCTAATTAAATATAAAGTTTTATAAGTTACTAATTTACTCCTCCCCTCTCAGTAACTTTGCCTATCATAATATTTCCAACAAGTACTAATTACATTCTAACCAGTATATTAGGTGAATCTCTTAATAGAGTGGACCTAACAGACCTTATGTAAATCTCTTAATAGAGTGCTCTCTTTATTTTGAAGTTTAAATTGTTTAATAAAGGTATACTTAACATTCTTGTAATATTTTAACAAAGAGGACCCCTCACAAAGTAAATCATAATAAGTGATCAAAATTGTAGCCCTAACATGCACACTTTATTATTGCAATAGAGAAGATTATGTGGATGTCATCCCCACCAAAAAATTTTGGGAAATTTGCCTAGGGTAGATGATATAAGGTTATCATTTATGGTAACATATATTTAGGATTAAGTGAGTAAATAATGAAGATGAAATTTTGATAAGACATAGAAAAGTATCTAAGTATCAAAAACTTTATTTGTTAGCATAGGCATTGTTTTTATTAGCACAGTTCATAGAGGCATTATTGCCATGTGCTCTCTTAGGTATAGTACGTATAGTATGTCAGGATACCATAGGTATGTGCATGAGGTTTTATAGGTGGAGTTATTGCATTTTTTCTAGTTGCAATAATGAGTTGATAGAAAATGATAAAGGCAAGGAATCAAGCATTTGATGTTAAGGAATTATTTTGTTTATTAAAATAATTACTTGACCAATTAGGATGACATCCTAGATGTTAACCACAACTGAAAAAGATATAGTTTTTTATTTTTCCAAGCATGTAAAGGCATGAAGACCAATGGTACAAGTTATTATGAAATAACAGGAAATAAATGAAAAGTTTTTGAATGGAAAGATTGGTGTGGTTATTGTGATAAGTGTGTGAATGTTTTGTAATGTTAACTTGATAGTAAAGAATTAAAAAGACAGAGTATGTGAAGTTGATAGAACAAGCTATAAAAGTTATATTAGATATTAAATATATTAGCAAATATAAAGAGTTTTCTTTGTATCTACTATTTTCTATACTGAACATTATTGTATATTGCATGGTTGGGTAGTGGACTCAGCTTGCATACCTTTTGTAATTGTAATAACAACTCCTAATAGGGTTGAGGTTTCTAACAAGGCTTATTCTTCTAACAAGGACTGAGACACTAAACAGATGCAATAGACTCCTAACACGGTCAATATCTTTCACAAGATACTTTTGATTAGTGGATCATTTTGTGGGTACCATCTCCACTAGGGTTTTCCCTTAGCAAGGGTTTCCCTAGTTAGCAAAATATGGTGTTATACATTTCTTTACTTTATGGTTGTGTTTTTCTATTCAAATTAATTAGATTACTTTTGTATGCAAATTATAAGATTATTAATAATGTCCTTATTTAGAAAAAAAATTGAAAAATATTGGTTCACCCCCACTCTTCCCCCTCACCACCTTTAGTTTTTCCTATTTCTAATAATTGGTATCAGAGCACAATTACTTAGAGAAGGCCTAACATCTTGAGTAAGATCTCTATGGATATGGCTTAGTTACAAAAGGACCTAGAAGAAGCTCTTGAATAGCTTCATCTACTTACAAAAGAAAGAGATACTTTAAAAGATAAGTTTGAAGATGCTAAAGATTACATTGAGAAGATAAAGGACAAGATTGAACATATCAAATTGAAGAGAGAGTCTAAAGATCAGACCAAGGATTGTAATGAAGATTTAAGGCTTAAAAAAGAGAATGAGATTTTGAAACATGAGCTAAAGATTACAAATCTAAACTTGAGCTTGAATAATGATGATAAGAAGATTAAATTGGTTTTTAGATCTGTCAATGCAAATCTAAGATCAAAACTTATGAAGATCACATATGAGCTTGAATCATCAAAGTTGTAGTATGTAAAACTTGAGTAATATAATACGATTGTGAAAGGTAAGCTAACATAGTCTAAGTTATAATCTAGCACTAAGAAGATTGATGAAAAGATCTATGTATAGAGACTGTTGGTGTAAATAAGTATTTACCTATAACACTTACTTAAGTTTTACTTAGGTTAATGCATTATTTAATTATTTTGCATTATTTTATTATTATTTTAGGTGAGACACTTAGGAGTTTGTGTACTCTCATTGAGTTATGCAACTCTAATTATGCACATGGTGTCTATAACACAGGAGTATGCATCATTCACTAAGTTGTCATATTGACAAAAAAGTTATCCGCACTCCTCATTTAGCAAATGTTGTCTACACCATTGATTTGCATGCTAAACCATTGTAGGCTTATCCTCACATCATCGTATTTAATCTTGTGCTTAATGGAGGATAATCCATATCTAGTGGAAATGTGCCTGGTTGTATGACATATCATGATGCTAACTTCTATGCATCTAGAAGCTCTCCTGAGTCTTTTATATTCAGGCACTCCTAGTGTACTCTCATCTAATTATTGAATGAATATCGTCATTCTAATCATACTCTGTCTATGTTGGTCTATTGTGTGCTCATGTTGAGTTCTTTAGTTTTTGGGTGAATTTTGGCCTAAGCAAAATTCTTACATAGTATCAGAGCTTAGGGAGATTCTCATCACGTAGCCGTTCGAGACCGTTCATGCTTCAACAACTTGACATGAATCCGAAGGATTCGCAAAAATTAGGAGCATCTAGAGATAGATCTGACCTCATCGTTGCATTAGAAGCTTTGATTCAGTGAAGATCCACTATAAATGTTCCTATATTAGGTGAAAGTTGATCATGAGGCAAAAAAAATTTGCAAATTAGAACTCAGAGGCCCCGATTTGCAGATCAGGTATGATTATTTCATAGATCTGATTGTTTGATTTTCGAATCTGCATTTATTTATCTCTGCAATTTTGGTCATTTTTTGAATTTTATTTTTGAAAAAAATTTCGTCCAATCAAAGGAAAAAAATTTGGCCAAACCGAACAATGACACCCTGGCTCGACCCTGTGTTATATGGGTGGAATTTTTGGGTTTATCTATTTTTGCAGGGTTTTGTATTATTTAATCAGCCAACAAATATGTGGTCATGTTCCTCCGACCGTACTACATAAACCCCTCTATGCGGATCCGACATTCTCTTCCAAAAATTTGACAAAATTTCCATAGTCGGAAAGGTTGCAATCCCGGTGGCAACAACCCAACTTCCTATGAGAAACTCAACCCTGCGGCACTACCTTTTTCTTTCAATGTGAGGCAGGGATATTTTAAATGCCTGCAGACTCACATTTCCAACAAATGTGGGATTAACTCCAAGACTTCGACAATAGGCATGACCAAGGATCTCTGGTCAATTCTAGTGAATATTCTAGCTAATAAAATCTAGCAACATTGACTGTGATTCCTAGTAGCCAGTGCTAGCACATAGCATGGATGAATCCTAACCGGCCACATGGATAGGCAACAGTGTACCTGTTTGCCCCCACACTAGTAGTTCATATGGCTACGTGGTAGTACAGGTCCAAGTTAGCACTAAGCTGGTGCCCACTCAGCAATCTGACTGTGCAATCTAGTTAGTGACACATCATTGCTGAGTCATCGAACATGTCTGCTAATTCTATACAATCTGTACAGTACGACACGACACATCAACCGTTGACGTCAACTCAGACCTACACATTGTTGACGTCATTTCTTCGTGATCCTAAATTTGATGCCCATCTAGACATCATTTCAGGGCAATATTGAACTACTATGACGGTCGTATGATGATTAAATTTAACCCCCTGAATCGCTGATGCAACCCCTCTCCATATTGATTTTCAATTTTGTAGTCTGACTTCAGGAGGCCATAACTTAGACATTTGGACTCCAAATTAGGTGCAATTGTTTTTGAAATTGGGTATAATTTTCTAAATTTTTTAGTGATGTAGCTATTTTTTGGTTTTGGTGCACGGATTATTTAGAAATTGCATTTTTTGTCGACTGTACCTGGATAATCTTGCATTTTGCAACTTCAAACACTCTATATAGGCACATCTAGAGTTGAAAATAGGTTCTATTTTTTTTGAAAGTGTGTATTTTTTTGTCTACTTTCTAGATCCGGCATCATATTGTAGTGTTGTGTGGAAAAAAGTGTCACTTTCAACAATAGGGCCTTTCTTTTCTTTGTAATGCTTTAGAATTGTAGCACATTGTAAAGTTCCAGATTTGTACTCCATTAAGAAGTTGTAACAAGCAAAATTAAAAGTCCACGAAGGCCAAAATTGGAAAGTGGCCTATTGTAATCGCACTACTGATAAAGTTCCCAAAGCATCTATTTTGGAGGGGGTTTCTTGATTTAGTGAAAAAGGGGGGTGTTCTTGGTGTTGTGTTCTATCTTTTCTGCAATTTTCTTTCATTTTTTGCATCATGGGAAACCTTAAGTTTCCTAATAACTATGCTTCATGGTCAATCAAAATGTTGTATCAATTAATTCATAATGGAGTTTCACAATATGTAGATGGTACTCTTCCTAAACTAGCAGGTGATAATGTATCAACAAGTGAAATTTCAGATTGGGTAGCAATGGATAGGAAAGCCCTAGGTGATATATGTTTGGGGGTGGATAATAAAATCATGTATCAAATCAAGAAATGTACTACATCCAAGGAAGCTTGGGATACCCTCGAAAGCCTTTATGGTAAAGTGTCTGAAGAGGATGTGTTCAAAATTTAAGATGAGCTTGTATCCTTAGATCCTAAGTCATATGACTCAATACAGGACTTCATCATCGAGGTGAATGAATTAAGGACAAAGTTAATTGATTGTGGGAGTTCTATCAAAGATGACAGACTGATCTATCTCATACATAACAAGCTGCCATCAGAGTATTCCACATTTGTATCTTATTTTAACACCTCAAAGACTACCTTAGGTTATGCCTATAAGAAAGTCATTTTTGATGAATATGCTAAATCGTTGGATGATGAAGAAAAGAAGTTGAAATCAATGGGGATTCTCAAATCACCTTAGTCCAAGGCATTGGTGTCCAATGAGGGTTCTCAACATTCAACTGGACAATCTTCAAATAAAGGAAAGGGTAAGAAGAAGTGGAAGAAAGACAAATCTGAGGATGCAAAAAAGAAGACACCACAATCCAATCAACAAGGAAAGTTCTCAAATTCCAACAAGAAGCGGGACAAGAATAAGGAGAAGAAAAAGTGCGCTTATTTCAAGAAATCGGGTCATGAAGAGCATGAGTGTTATCTCAAAAAGATTGATGAATTAACCAACATCAAGAAGAAACATAATGTTCCATTGCCTAATGCTTATAAGGATAAAGGGTCATCTTTAGATTCAAAGGGTAAAGGGCAAGCATTCATGGAAAATGCAAACTCTTCAAAGGAATGGATATTTAACTTAGGTGCCTCATATCATATGGGTTCTTCAAAGGAGGATTTTTCTTCATTGAATCACTCAAAGGTACCAGACATCTTCATGGGAAATGATAGAAAAATGGAAGTTGAAGGGAAAGGAAACGTAGAGATGGAAAATGGAGAGTTTCAAGAGGTTCTCTATGTTCCAAACCTAAGTTCAAATCTCCTCCCAATCTACCAAATAACTCACCTTGGAGATGGACATAGAGTTGAGTTCCTTCTAGACTTGGTTTGGGTGCACAGTCTTAAAGATGATTCCTTGGTTGTAGTGGGGAAAGTGAATGATCACAAGAGGTTGTACTCTTTCTCGCATTTTGTACCCAATTCTTCTTCAAAGGCCTTGTTATCTCAATCTAATTCAAACATGCAATTATGGCATGAGCGGTATGGTCATCTTGACTATCATTATCTTCAACAACTTTGCTCATACCACATGGTGAAAGGTCTACCTCAAATAAACTTTTCTAAGGGTGAATGTTCAATAGATTTAGTGGATATGCATCCAGAGGGGAAGTTACAAAGAGGGAAGTCTTCAAGAGAAACGAGTGTTTTTTAGATGGTTCACATGGTATTAGCAGGTCCTTTTGCATTTAGTCAGGGTCGCTATATACTCACTTTTGTTGATGACTTTTCAAGTTTCACTTGGGTCTACTTTCTGCCTAACAAGAATGAAGTGTTGGACAAGTTTCTAGACTTCAAGGCTCATGTAGAATGGAAATCCAGAAAGGCCATCAAAGTACTCTGCATGGACAATGGAAACATGGATGTGAACAGAAGACTTAAGGACTTTTGTAGACATGAGGGAATTTATCTTCAGACTCTAGCAGCATTCAGTCTGCATAAGACAGATGTTGCAGCACTGAGGATTAGAACTCTTAAGTCTATGGCAAGTTGCATGATTCATTCCAAGTCTCTAGATCCATCATTAGAAGTCGAAGCAATCTCTAGTGTCACTCACATTCTTAATCATTCTCCTCATCAAGCCTTAAATGGAAAAACTCCTTTTGAGGCATGGTGTGGCAGAAAACCTATTGTGACACACTTTAGAGTCTTTATTTATCCTGCATGGGCAAAGCTATCTTCTAGGGGATGCAAGGCATAGTCATCTCTACCTTTTACTTTCATTGGTTACGAAGACAATGTGAAGGCATACAGACTTCTAGATCCAGAGACACATCAAATATTTGTGGAGAAGGATGTATACCTTGAGGAAAGTTCACCCAGCTTGTCCTCTACTCCTCTTCACACATCATACAGTGTGGATATTGATAGTGATTTTAGTGATAGTGCTTCAAAAGATTCAGACACGTGGGGTTCTATCGACAGATATAGTGAGAGGTCACTTCATCAGTTCAGTCCACATGCATACATCACCACAGTGATAGGTCCAGAACAACAGGGTACATTTAGTCTCCCAGATATAGGTTCAGTGATAGATTTGGGAGATAGTATTAAGGATCTGCCTCTTCTTCTTGATGCAGAATTACCTTCTTTAGTTGTCATGAGGGTTCCATCAGACTCTCTTGTTCATTCTCTACATGATCGATCCTCATAGGTTGAAGTGATTATGGATTCTTATGATCAGCAGTTGCAGCAAGGTTCTTCATTAGTTGCAGAGACAGATAGTTCTTTGAGACATGTTCTTCAACCAGTTGATCAAGTTTTAGAGACATCACTTATCCATGGGATTATTTCCACACATAGCGGAAGTGTCTCATTTGTACCCTTGGAATTTTTTCTTCCTAAGGGGAAGAACACCATTCTACAGTCTTGGATCAGTTTCTTCATCGGAGTAGTCATTGTTCGACATTCTTCTTTGGGGGGGGAGCCCATCCTATCTCTCTACCTCTTCTCATCATTCTCTTATGTATATACTGGATGTATGTCATAATGGGGGGGTCTTCATTACTCCATCCATCCATGCATCCTTCTTTATCTCTCTTTATGGAGGAGGGTTTTTCCCATGAGGTTTTCCCTCTTTCCCCACTTTATGAGAGATTGCATATCATTATGTACATAGGTACCTAACATGGCCTAGTAGCCAAGACCCATATTGCATTTCATCCTAGATTTTGTAAGCTTAAGGGCATTCCCCTAAGTTGCACTTAAGGGGGGGTGTTGGTGTAAATAAGTATTTACTTATTACACTTACTTAAGTTTTACTTAAGTAAATGCATTATTTAATTATTTTGCATTATTTTATTATTATTTTAGGTGAGACACTTAGGAGTTTGTGTACTCTCATTGAATTACGTAACTCTAATTATGCACATGGTGTCTACAACACAGGAGTATGCGTCATTCACTGAGTTGTCATATTGAAAACACAGTTATCTGCACTCCTCATTTAGCACATGTTGTCTACACCACTGATTTGCATGCTACACCATTGAAGGCTTATCCTCACATCATTGCACTTAATCCCGTGCTTAATGGAGGATAATCCATATCTGGGGGACATGTGCCTGGTTGTATGACATATCATGATGCTAACTTCTATGCATTCTAGAAGCTCTCCTGAGGCCTTTATATTCAGGCACTCCTAGTGTACTCTCATCTAGTTATTGAATGAATATCATCATTCTGATCATACTCTATCTATTTTGGTCTACCATGTGCTTGTGTTGAGTTCTTTAGTTCTTGAGTGAATTTTGGCCTAAGCCAAATTCTTATAAAGACCTTCGTATGATAAGACTTGTCTTGGATATTTTGAAGTAGAATCAACTAAGAAAAATAATGTTACAAAGGAATCAAATATTGTGATTCAACAAATTGAGCATCTAATCAAGGTTGAGTCAAATCAATCTGAAGATGTACCTAAGAAACTTGAACAAGCTAAATCACCTAAAGAATTAAGGAACTAATTCAAAGGAAGATGATATGTATGTAATGAATTTGGTCACATGAAGGACTATATAGTTAACTCATTTAAACCACTTTCTAGTTATTGGTATAATTGTCATGGTTTTGGTCATAGAGCGGTTGAATATAAAAAACCAAAATTTAATAAGGATAATACTATAATGTTTAATTTTGGACATATAGCTAGAGATTGTAGAGAACATATTAATTATTTGGGACCTAGATATGGAAATAATGTTACAATTTCTCATATTTGTAACAACTTGGGTCATACATCAAGATTTTGTAGGATGAATGATATGAAAATGCCTAACAACGTGAGAAACCATAATCCTTGATGTAATATGAACAACAATAGAAGGAATGAGAATAACAGTAACAATTAGAAAGATAATGTGAAAGATACTATAGGAAGCCTTGAATCATTTGTTAAAGCTAAGGAACTAGCGAGTTCATATGTTGTGTTGAAGAGTCATTCAATTGAAGCACCTAAAAATAGATTAAACTCAATGATAGTTACCAACCAATCACAACCAAATTAAGTAGTCCATTTATCAATTACAACAACAAAATTAGCATCATAACAATATAGAAAACCTTACAAAAGGAATTGAGACTTGCAAAGTGAGTTGAGGTAGAGAAGGATGTGAGGATGATATGGTTAAGAGCACATGAGATTTAAAGTTTATATGTGAGTGCATGAAGTAAAATAAGTTCACTAGTAGATAGAAACATTTTTTTATTGTCTGTGTACTTGCACAACTATTGCAGAAGTTAATTGAAAGAGAATTAAAGGTTGAAATAAGATTTTTGAGTACCATTTGGTCATGCAAAAAGCTAAGGAGACATTAGAGTGAATTTAAGAGAAAAGTTAAAGTATTTTGAAGCAAATTTGAAATTGAATTTAGAAAGCCCTAAGTTTTATGAATTTAAGGTATTTATCACTTGCATAGTCATAATTTGAAGTTTAATTTGAAAATAATGGAAACCCCAACTGTCTATGATTTGAGTGAGAGACCTAGATATAAATTTAAGAAGAATCCATACATTTCACTAGGAAATGATCCATCAGGAGAATTTTCACAGGTATGTAGTAGGGTTTTTGCACGTAGAAGATATATGTGCTTACATCTACTACAAGTTTAAGTCAATTGAAGGCAATGACATTGACAAAGACATGAACTTGGTATACAACAATGACCTAACACTGAAATAAGGGTTTGAACAATTGGGAGACCTAAACATCACTAAGCATTTTTTTATTTAGAATTTGACAACCATGAGTGGACAAGGATTATTCTAAGTCATTTAGATGAAGATATGTTATGGGTAGGAGACATGCTTGTTATGATTGAAAATGACTATTAGAATACTTTAGGATAACTGAGAGGGGGAATGAATTAGTTAGCCAAGGTCCAAATCTACAAATAAAACTTTTTAGTACTATAACTTATTCTTATGCATGCATTGACCATTCAATATCTTAACCATATGCATATTACTATCCCATGTTAAAATAACTTTATAGAAATGTAAACATGCAATACCACAAATCAATCACATATTTTGACACAAGAATTTTATGTGGGAACCCAATTTGGTAACAACCACCAGTAACATGCTACCAATTTTCACTCTTCTAAAGTGAGCTCTATGAGGAGCCAACACTATTAAAGGTTACAAAGCACATTCTTAAATGTGACCTAGTTAAAGGATTTTAGTCACCCTATTAGGAGTGAGCCTTGTTAGAGGACTTTAGAACATTCCATTAGAATATCATCCTATTAAAGGATTTATTAATGGTTGTTAGGTGAACTTTAATCCAAAGGGTTTATCCAGACTGATACAATTGTTAGAGAGTAATAGTAGACTTGATCTGATAACCATAACAACTCACTTACAAATTAGAAATCTCACATTCAATCCTTCATTCTACTTGGCATTGATCCTCTTCATCTCTGACAACTTGTTCACCCTTTATGCCTTCATCATCGTAAACCTTCTTACTTTGTATCGCAACTATGAACTCTTCTATTCGGCCATCATATGAAGTAACACCCTAGAATTTTTGTCTTCCTTATGATCTTGCACATGACAATTGTTGCTTCTAGCTTGCTATCTCCTTAAATAGAGAATTTAGGTCTTTTTCACTTAACCACAACCATCCATTCTAGGGTTAGGTAAGATTCAATGACTCTGCCCACTTTTTCATTCTGTTCCTCTATAATCCTTTTTGAATTCACCTCAAAATGGTTTATCTTGACTTTTATGCCACCACCTCATCATAGTAATCTTCCGCACGGTTCACACAATTCAAGAAATTAACTTTTTTGGCTCAAATTTGTTAAATCTTTGATCTAACTCATTTTCCTAGCACTCAAGAATAACACTTTTTTTTTTCTTAAGAATCATTGTTATTTGATGCTCAGCCAACACTAGGTTTCTCGGCATCTACTAAGTCTTTATTGGTGCTTGGAACATTCTAACTTTCTTCACTCGACACCAACTATATTTCTCTTTCTTAGCACATACTAACTTTCTTCACTTAGCACATACTAAACTTACTGCTTGGCTTCAACTAATTTTATACTTGGCCTTCACTGAATTTTCTTGGCTTGCACTATTTTCTTGGTCAAGCTTGGTAGACACATTTCTTTACTTAGCCTCCTTCTATTATTTTCTCAATTACCCTTTCATTATAGCCTTAAGTAGATAAAAAATACACTATATCATCAATGTCTTGCTTGGTCTTAGTGCTCCTTTTATACACCAAATAACTCAACCTTTCTCTAGGTTCTCTTGTTATCTTTTCTTTTCAAATCCTCTTCATCAATCAATCAATTGACAGCATTCATACCAATGTAAGCAATGTTCTTTCCAACAAGTAGTAGGTTTGGCATCAATGACAAAATAATAATCATTCCATGACAGGTTTCATCAATCTTCTTTCAACAATGACATCATTCAAAAATTAACTGGATTGAGAAATGAGGGTAGAATCATGTAGATGTTAAGAATGTTAAGAAGTTAGTGGGAGCCAACATGGAAACATTGTTAGATGGAAGAAACATGAAGTTGGATATGATAAAGGAAGTTGGTGTTAGAGTTCTAAGCAAGATAATTCGATATAAGATGAATTACAGTTCTAGATTGAACTTTGTACCTATAGGATTCATACATGCAATATAAATGATGGCTGTGAAAAGGAGAAACTTAACATGTGTGAAACTATGAGATGGAAATTACTTGACAACATTGATAGAATCAAGAAGACCAAGAATGCAACATTTAGATTTGAATCTTTATTGACACATTTGTTCTTCTAACTGGTAAGAAAGTTTCCTAGTATGTTGAGCTATGAATGGAACTCTAATGGATATACAATGGGCCTAATTATACACTACTTTAGAAAGAAACCAAAGGATTTAATGACAAAAGATATCACTAGGATGATAAAGAGTTTTCGAGTAGAAGTAAAACAAATATTTAAGATTCCACCATCCATAGTTGAGAAGTACAAAGATGAAATTTTCTTTATGGTTGAAACTGATGTTACATGCATGAAGGCAATAGAACCAAGAGTCAAGTTCATTGACCCTATGGAATGTGAAATAATAGAGGTGTTAATTGAAAGATGTGTGAAGATTATCTTGAAATCAGAAAAGGATAAGGAGTGTCCTAGATAGGGCACATATGAAGAAAAAGTCAAAGAAGTAGACATTCAACTACATAGTAAGGATATCAAGAAGAGAGTTGATAAGAAGATAGACAGTATATTTAAGGAATCAGGTATGAACAAAGAATAATTTAGATAAGCCATAGAAATTGCAATGGAAATGAAAGAAAGTGGGCAATCTGATATTCTTATTTCCAATCCATTAGCCATCTATAGAGAAGCAGAGGAAGTAATAGTAGCAGTACCATCCACACAAATACCTATTGCACCTTATATAGACATTGTGACTATGAAACAACCATTTGTTCCACTGATTCAATTAGCCACTCCACCTAGCACCATAAGATTAGTGAGACTTACAAAAGTAAAACAAGAACTAGCTAAGCCACCTAAACATAAAAGAGTGAAATAAATATCCATTGGTCTAGGGAAGAATAGAAATGCATTAGTTACTTACATTGGTAAGATAAAGAAGAAGAGATAGAGAAATTAGAGTTAGAACAAGAGGAATAAGAATCCAAGAAGGAAATAGAGAAAGTTGAACCTAAAATTTCCACTAGGAAAATGAAGAAATGGAAAGCAAAAGCTTAGATATTGAACTATATGATAACTAATGATGGAGGCTTTGCACAATTGAACAAGTATTACTACATGAATGATAACCTTGACAAATGTTAGTTGGAAAATGCAACCATTAAACATGTGATCTTGTCTAATAAGAAATTTCAAGACATTCAACATCAAATTCCCAAAGATCTATATGAGAAATTAATTAATAGAAAGAATTTGTTGAAGAGTACAATAGTATAAGGGAAATATTAATAAGAAAACTACATGAGATATAAAATAATGAGAACCTTGAAAGAATAATGAGGAGTATTGAGCCTTTAGTAAGAAATAAGAAAAGATCCATATTGATAATGGGAGAAAATTATGAAGAAGTCAATAAATAAATTGAACGGGCTATTGTAAAGGTTATGCCTTCTACATAAAAAAGATCAAGAAAGGAAAGAAAAATTGGGGGGGTGGGGCAAGGCGCAATCCCTACTCACTCTATAGTAGAGGTACAAGAAGAAAAAGATAGATTAGTATCTACACCAGCAGTAGGGAAGATGACAAAAGATACATAAATTGAAGAAGTAGTAACTAGTAAACCTTTAGAAGCATCAAAGATGTCACAAGTAACAATTGACATAGATACAATGTATGTGGACAGTACAAGCATTATAGTGAGCATAGTAGAAGATCCTTTTAAGGATTTTATCCCCTTTATTTTTGATAATTTGGTAGATTACACAAGCTCCAAATGTCATGCCCAAAAATACAAACAAAACATACCAATTTTTTTTTTAAATAATTGTTCAATCTACTAAGTCTAATACATGCTATATTGGTCAGGTTAAGGAAAGATGATAGAGGATTTAAGTGAGATTCAAATACATTTCATTAAGATGCAGGTTGGCATCTCCACATATTGTATAAGATTGGAACCCCTAAGTCCTAATGCTACAGAGACACTTAGTTCTTATTGAATGAGTCAATCGATCGAACATTATGTTCAAATTACTAGGGTACAACATCAAGTTCAAGATACATTTTTGGGTTTTTGAGTTCTCAAGTCGACCTTGATGTTGTCCTTATTACACTACTCTAGATCAATCTTTTAGGAGAGAGTCTAGTTTTGTATTTAAGGGTCAATATATACTAATACTTAATCTGGATAATGTCATGATTCAAATAATAATATTAAAAAATTTACCATAAAACTATTTACAACATCTAACTCGTCTTCTATTATAACCTAACTCCTCATTTTACGTTACCTAGCCAACTCGAGTTATAATATTTTTCGATCCACTGACCACCTTCTAGGTTTAAGATTCTAATGAAAGAACTAATACGTAACATTTTTATCTAATTTATTTCCAATCCTACCTTTCAATAATCTTTTTTTGAGAGCGTTTATCCAGTGACATCTAATACTAGTCTTGATACAAAGTTTTCAACCTGATGAAACTTTGAGCATACTAAACTCATAATTAAAATCCATAGTATAGATTATGAAATCATTACAAAATAATTCCCTTGATAAGATATAACATATTCAATCATGCTCTACTATAGAGTAAATATTTCAAATATATTATAAACATCTTACACTTTCCATTATGAAGATGCAACATTTTTCATAAATTAAGACACTATTCATTATCACTAAGTTCCAACATAAATTTAAAATTAGCATTATCTTCAAACTAACTCACCTTAATATTCTAACAACCTTATCTTTCTAACCCTTCATTCCATTTTTGCTTTAGTAACAATTCCTTTCATGTCACTTGAACAATATCTATCCATATATAATTCTTATTACTAATTCCTAACTTCTTTAATAACCACTAATCTGATTTAACTTAATTTATTTATTTTTCACTAACACTAAGAAATATCTTAACATCTAACACAACTAACTTACTAGCTAACTACAATATCAATACAAAATACTAAAACTGGCTAACTCTAGACTCTAACATATTCTACAATCTAACCCCTTACCTCTACTAATCCTTAGTAACAACTAATCTAATTACTAATAAATCTATATTTTCCATTCAAAACTTTAACATCTTATCTATAACATAACATAAATTTGAACACTTTACTTATAACATGAGTTTTTTGTATAAGTTCTAAACCTCAAAACAATACTAACCATCTACACATTAAGCGTAATGGTTACTACTAAATTTTATTTTATTTTTAATTACATAAGAAGAAATATTACATGGATATATAAAATATGGCTACTCTATATAACATAAGTCAACATAGATTAATTCTAATCACTTTATTGCACTAACTCAACTACAATCTACCTTATGCTTATAAATTAAAGTTTGATTATCACTTAATCCTAACTAGAATTACCTTAGTTCAATAGTCTACCAATCCTATTAATAAGAACTTTCTTAATTCTTAATAAATATAGTTTTTTAAATACATTTTCCAACCATTCCATTTATTCTATTTAATAACATTAATTTAATTAGTCACTCATCTTTAACATGTTTCTATGTCCTAACATTTCTTCTCACCTAAACCACCCATGTCCCTAACCAACTTATTTCAAATCTACTCTCCCCATTCAAATTCCTAGGTCTTGTCACATGCTCTCAAAATCTATTACAAAATCACATTTTTTTTAACAAAGTTCTATGCCTTGTCAAAAGAAAAGTCTTGTCAAAAATGGAGCCAAGTTTTAAAAAACTGTCATAGGCCTCTTCCCAACACATTTCTACTCCTACTTCCCAAATGCATAACCCCACTTCCTAGGCATGGCATGTTGGGAAGAAATAAAAAACCAAAAATCTGCCCCTCGTGTATCTCTATGTCCTAACATTTCTTCTCACCTAAACCACCCATGTCCCTAACCAACTTATTTCAAATCTACTCTCCCCATTCAAATTCCTAGGTCTTGTCACGTGCCCTCAAAATCCATTACAAAATCACTTTTTTTTTTGACAAAGTTCTATGCCTTGTCAAAAGAAAAATCTTGTCAAAAATGGAGCCAAGTTTTAAAAAACTGTCATGGGCCTCTTCCCAACACATTTCTACTCCTACTTCCCAAATGCATAACCCCACTTCCTAGGCATGGCATGTTGGGGAGAAATAAAAAACTTTTTATATGTTGTATCTCTCTTCCAGCTACCTCGTGTAGCTGTTATTCTTTGTAAATTTGCTTTGTTTCAATAATAATAATATTAAAAAAAAAAACCAAAAATCTGTACTTCTGCCTAAGCTTACTAGGCACCTAATTTATGGGGGTGTCTGACATGTGTCAGCATTTGGTTCAGCTCTCTAAACATCCCTAACACCAAAACCAAGGAATCTTGCAAGGTTAAGTCATTTGCTATGCAATTATACTTCAAACTCTCCCTTCTCCCAATGATGGATGCCAGAAGGGAAGGCTCTGACATAGGCTAGACTGAAAAGTTTTTTTTTGAAAGTCACTTCACAATTCTTTGATTTAATCCAAGGGGAAAGCGAAGAGTGTGGTCGCCTAGTTGGGCCATGTCCCCTCATTCATGATGAATGGTAGCTTACTTGGAGATGATACCTAGGTTAGGTAGGGATGTCTTAGTAAAAGCTTAGGAATTATTTGGTTTATTTATTTATTTTCTTTAGTTTTACTATTTTATTTTATTTTGTTTGATCCAAGGTATTGCTCCATTGGTCATAAGTGTGTATTCATATATAAATTTATTTATTTTTTGTTTTCTTAATTTCATCCTTATTTACTTGAGGGGATGTTTTCTAGATTCTAGCAAGCCCAGGGGTGGATCTTTAGGATCCCACCACATCTGACTTGACCCTTTTTTTTTAAATATTCTTTTCTTTAACTTTGTTAAGTCTTATCACCAGAATATTGTTTAATTTTATTATTTTATGCACAAGTATCCAGGAATATTCTCTATGAATAAAATATTGGACTGTAATAGCCATTCTTATATTTTGGTCTTCCTCGTACATTCTCCAGAGAGGAAAATGTGGGCCTACAACAAGATTTTTCTCTTAGGAGTTGAAATATGCATTTTATCTATTCAAGCAAATTTCATTTCATTCCATCAATTTTTTTGACTGAATATCTTTGTTATTAGAATGATATTGTCTTCTAAACACATTTTGTTGAACTTTGAAATCCAAATGAAATAATGATTTCACATATGCAAAGAACTATCAAACATGATGATTTCCTCCAAGTTATGAAATGCACAGATTATAACTTTTTCAATACAACATATTCAACTTAAATTTTATCTCTCTACTCATAATACTTGTCCACATATCATTTATGAAATATATGTATATCTATCAATCCTCTACAATGACCAAAGGAGAAGAAATCTCATACAAAATAAAATGTGTTCATAACACATCAAAATCATGGAAGATTTCATTAAAAGTGAAAATAGATGTGTACACCCTTTCAAACCTTCCTTCCACAATTTTAAATGGAAACAATAATGCCAATATATTCTACAACTCATACTAATTCTTTCATAACACATTAAACTTCAAATAATCATTGCTTTACAAGTAAACATATATGTACAACTTCTCAAATTATTTCCTCTACATATTCAGATGGTAATAATGGCACAATCTCTTTACATCACATTGAGACAACACAAGAGACTTTCAAAATCATATACACTTAAGAAATCATGAACATTGAGCTTTCCTTACACACTTGGATCTTCTCCACTTAGATGAGGGTGAACCCTAATACTTCATGGCATGCATCTTCACAAAACCTACACATAACACACAAAATAGGAAACCATGGAGGATCACCTCCCAACCTAGGCTTCTATGAAGCCACCCATCAAGCAGGGGAAACAAGATCCAAACTAGGTTTCATTCCAATCTTACAAATGCATGAATATCACATTACAACACTTAACAATCCCATCCAAGGTATTTCACAAAGGTTCACCAATGGAACCTTGAACATAGGGTGAAGGTGTGCTTTTCAAAGGAGGTTTTCCATATCATATCATATCTACCATAAACAACCTTTATGCCCTTTTGAAGCTTCACAAATCAACAAAATATCATGCCCTTTCAGGCTTCACAAATAAAGAAAATATCATGCCCTTTTGGGGCTTCATAAACATCCTCCACCACTTACTACCAACAACTTTAGCTTCCTTGAAACCCATACTTCATTTACTTCCTTTCTTCACCATTTTACCCTTATCACCCCCAAAGCAGAATACGATTGAAAATGGAAAAAATGGAGCCCATACTCCAAGGTCCTCAACTATGCCCTTCACCTTGGACTCTTCCCTTCCCAAAAGGGTGAGTGAAGCCCTCACACCCATGATCACAATAACATTCCAACCCAAACAAGAAATCTTCAAGAACACAACACATTCCCACAATGCCACAACACAGTATCAAAATCCATAATGCAACAAGAACACAACACATTCTCACAATGCCGCAACACAATATCAAATCCATAATGCAAGACTCCCACTATAATGCATACTCCATTGACACATTCTTCATACTTCTGAATCTACTTTACAATACTCAAGAATGAGAATGAAGCATAGTTTGAAACACAAACGTTGGTCCAAGCTAGGGTAATGATAGTTGTAGTAGAGCTCCCTTTTTCCTTCCAAAATCTAACTATCTCTAAACTTAGAGAGTGGGTGCACAACCCACTAGTTTTTCACCCCTCTACTAAAAAACTCTCTACTAACCCTTTTTTAGTAAGAACATCAAGCCTCCGCTTTCTTACATTATTGCTCCTCCAAAATAAGAAAGTTGACCAAGTGATATTGTGAGGGTACTCGCATGGGGAAACTCAAAATCTCAAATTGGTTTAAGGGGTCCCCTAAGTTAGGTAATCGCTAAAATAGTTGAATTTATGCCCCTAACATGTTATACTGCCATTAGGGTGGCTTATTTTGATAAAATGACACTTTAGGATCCCATTTAGGCCCCCTAAAATCCCTGAGAAGCTTGAATTCGAAAATCAACATGATGGTGACCCATCCTAACACTCTCTCTCTCCCAAGTGGGTGTACTTAAACATTAATTGGAGAAAAGGAAAGGACTAAGATTAAGTGACCTTGTGACCAACACTCTAGGTGACATATCATCAACATAGAGACAATAAAGTGTCAAGTGACACATTGAAATATATTACACTTCACCATGACAAGTCTTTAATGCACCTAAATTATGATTAAACATTTCCTCATACAAACAAATTTACATTACGAAAAAAAATACTTTCTTAAGAAGGCTTTTGAATCTTCCAAAGATTTGCCTTGGTTAAACTATGTTCACATAGGTTTGGAACTTGTTTCCCCCAGAATTTCCATGGTTTCCACTTCCTCCACATTCAACTCAAGCATCAGTAGTCCAAGGGGGTTATATACATAAATATCATAAATGCATATAATTTCAAATGTTACAAAATCTTGTTAGCATAATTCAAATAAAATTTCATTAATTATTTCAAAATACTCATTCAATATGTTAAAATACTAGGGTCTACATATCACAACATGTTAAAATCAAATCAACATATGTCTGCATATCACATTAAATCATAACTCATTATGATCAAATTAACATTTATCTACATATCACATTAAATCATAAACCTTCATAATCAATTTAACATTTATCTGCATTCCACATTAAATCATAAATCATCCTTAACAAATTAACATTTGTCTACATATCTCACTAATCATATATCATCATAAGCATCATAATATAATCTTATCTTATCTTATCCATATGTGTTTGATCATTCTATTCACAATATCAAGTTCATAGTGTATATCGTAGATGCAAAACACTATTGTAAGTGTCAAAATCAATAGATAAAATGAGCCATTGTCCTACTAAATCTTGAATAATGTCATATATCCATATCTTGAATATCAAAAGCAAGTAACATACCCTACCACTTAAACATTACATCACTAGCATTTTTGCAATTCAGCTTCTATCAAAGCAATTGAAAAGATTCAGTGTATGAACAAAATCGTTAATTATATCCTTTGGGTCTTAATGTGCAGACATAAGTTTGGATCATCAAAATGTAGACATTAAAATAACATAACCCAATAATCTCAAAAATGAATCAAAATATCAAATTAGAAGTATCATAATGCAATTATGTCATCTACACTATGACAAATCGAGTGAGTCCTCACACAAAATATGAAGGGAAGGAAGAAGAAGAAAAGAAGAAGAAAGTGCCAGAAATAGATAATACTAAGAGTGGGGGTGAATTAATATTCTATAAACTTTTTCCCACAACTAAATATTATTAATTACTTTACAATATGCATAAGAAAGTAAACCAATAATGTTGAATAGTCAATATAACCATACATAAAGAGAAATTGTAATAGCATTATTTGTTAAAGCCAAGGGAAAACCACGATAGGGATGGTACTCACAAGATGATCCACTAAACAAAACAATCCAGTTAAGGATATTGACCTTGTTAGGAGTCTATTAAGTACAAATAATGTCTTGAGTCCTTGTTAGAGGACTAGGCCCTATTAAAATCCTCAACCCTGTTAGGAGTTGCTTCAACCCTGTTAGAAGTTGGTAGGGCAATTACAATGTATGCAAGATGAGCCCACTTCCCAAACATGCAATATAAAATTAAGCATCTTTACAAAAATAGATATATATACAATGTTGTCTCACTATTGTAATTTGAAATTCCTCTAATCATACACCAGATCTCACATCACACAAGGCTCACAAATCACATAAACATGCTTCACATTAGTTTGCATGTCATTATCTTTCACACTCAATTATGAAAGATATGATCTTTATTTATAGCTTGTACTTAGCAAAAACTCTATCCTATTAGCCTTGATGCTTTCACATGTTTGGCTAATTATAAAAAATTTTGGTGTAAATAAATATTCACTATTTACACTTTACTTAAGTTTAATTAGGTCAATGCATTATTTAATTATTTACTAGTTTGACACCTAGGAGTTTGCATACTTTTATGAGTTGTCATATTGACAACACAAAAATAAGCAACTCTAATTCAACACATGGTGTCTACAACACTAGAGTTTGCATAATTAATTGAGTTGTCATGTTGACAACACAATTATTCATACTCTTATTTTAGTACATGGTGTCTATAACATAATTTTACATGTTACACCTTTGTAGGCTTATCCTCTTATCATCACACTTACTCTTATGCTTAATGAAGGATAATCCACTTCTGGTGGACATGTGCTTGGTTGTAAGACTTATTAGTGTGCTAACTCCTAGAGATTCTAGAAGCACTCCAAAGGCCTTTATATATAGGCACTCCTAGTGTGTATGTACATTAATTAAATATCATATTGTTATTCTAATCATACTCTGTTGGTCTGTTTTGTGCTCGTGCTTGAGTTCTTTGATCTTGGGTGAATTTTTCCCTAAGAAAAATTATTACATGGTATCAAAGTTGAGGGAGATTCTCTTCACATAGCCATTGGAGACCTTTGTTGCTTCACCTCTCGAAGGACCTAATTCAAATCTGGAGCATATGTAGTCATTGGGAGCATCTAGAGCCAAAGCAGACCTTGCCATTGTGTCTGGAGTGTTGATTCGATGAAAATTGACTATAAATTTGCCTATAATTGGCAATAGTCAAATTTGAGGGAAAAAAAATTGCAAACGAGCACCCAAAGGCCCGATATGCAAGTACGGTATGATCTATTAGATCTACAATTTTATTGTTTCAAATCTGTCATTTTAGTTTTCTCTGCTATTCATCTGCATTTTTTTAAATTTTTTTGACCTCGAGGGCCTGCAAAGAAATTTTTTTTGCAAGAACCAGGCATTGAAACCCCAACCCCCATAGAATATTCTCATTAATTGGAAGCATTTCAATCACACATTCGAGCCAGTAACACTGCAATTTTTGGCAAACGATACACAAATCTGACTTAGAACATGATGACCACAATGAAGAATAGCCCACAAGTGGCAGAAAACTCACGGCGGGTTCTTTTATTTTATCTTTGGTAGCCTTTACATTTAAAGTACTACATGCATATTTCCACAATCCATGTGGGATTCTAAATCCTGTTCAGCGGCAATGTTTTTTTAAATATGGCATGACAAGGGTTTTACTGGCCCCTGCCAGTGAACTTACAGTCCCTCGAGTTGTCAATAATTAAACTTGGCCACCGTGCCATTAAAACCTTGTCATCCACAAATCAGAACTCTAGCAACTTTTCTCAACACACTGCCAACTTAGCAAACTTCTATTTGCCATGTGGCATTTGATGACCACCTCTGCCTGATGATGTGGAAACCAAGTTAGTGTATAGCAAGTAGCCAGATCTAACCCGTACATGCACAATCAATAGTGATCTATACTCCATGTCAGGAAAAGTATGAAGTCCACATTTATAGACTATACACATAGTCATCCTACCATGTCACATTTCTATACAGCTGACATCATATGCCACATCAACAAGGGCCAATTTTTTGTTGACATCATCAATTTATTGTCTTAAATTTTATGATCATTTGACTGTCATCTGGATGTAAATTTGAACTATTACAACAGTCATTTGACCATCAAATTTAACCTCATTTTTTTCTCTCCATACCCCTCTCCAGATTTAGTTTTGATTTGATAGTCTGAATTTGGGAGGCCATATCTCATTCATCCAGACTTCAAATCAGGTGTAATTTTTTTTTATTTTGGGTAGAATTTTTTGAACTTTTAAGTGATGTTTTTATTTCTAGTTTTAGTGTGTGAATTTGTCATAAATTGTATTTTTGGTAACTATGCTTATCCAATCCTACATTTTGCAACTTCAAATGCTTCATATGGACTCATCTAGAATACAAAATAGGTTCTATTTTTTTGAAAGTGCATATTTTTTCATCTACTTTCTAGATCTACAATCCGATTATAGATTTGTGTGGATAAAAATACCATTTTTAGAAATAGGTCATATTTTGCATTGTATTGCTTCAAAATTGTTGTATTTCTAAACTACATTGTAAAGTTCCAGATTTGAACTCCAAAAGGAGGTTGTAAATAGAAAAATCAGAAGCCCATTTTATCCATTTTGACAAGTGGCCTATTATAAATGCAATAAGTATAAAGTGCCAAAATCTTTCATTTGGGGGGGGGGGTTTATTGATTGAAAAAGGGGGGTGTGTCTTGTGTTTTTATGTCTCCTTGATATTGTGCTCTTGCATTATGGGTTCATTGTCAAAGTCAACTCTACATAATTATGTTGCTTGGAAAGAAAACATAAAGGAACCATTGGTTGAAAAAGGTTTATTGTGTTATGTAACTGGTGCAGCAAAGAAATCTTTTTTTGATGCTGATGAGGCTTGAATAGAAGACTAGGAATCCAAACAAGAAATGGCCCTAGGAGTCTTGCTAAAGAATATCTCAAATTCTATCAAATGTCATGTTAGAAAACTTACCAATCCAATAGAGGTCTAGGCTAAACTTGAAGCATTGTATGGGACCATAGATGAAGACATGGCCTACATCATTGAGGATAAACTTTTCAAGTTGGATCCTAGGAATTTTAACACCATCAAAGATTATCTTACCCAAGTAGACATGTATAGGGCACAACTTAAGGATTGTGGTGAACCCATCAAGGATGGAAAGATAATCAAACATATAATGACTCATCTTCCACCTAAATATGCAACTTTTGTTTCTAGTTATAATACTCACAAATTAACAATGGGTAGTGCCTACACTAAGCCTTCATTTGAGAAATTCATAGAAATGTTGGTCTTAGAACATGACAATTTAGTGAGTATGGGAATTCTCCAATCTTCCAAGACCAAAGCCTTGGTAGCTAATGAAGGGAATTCAAGTGGTAAAAACTCCAACAAGAAGCAGAAGTAGTGGAAGGCTAAGCCACAAGATGACACACAACAATCCTCCTCTAAACAAAAATCTTCCTCTCATCAATCTTCTTCCACTCAACAATCTTCCTCACAACAAGGCAAGTCTTTTTTCAAAAATAATTAGAAAGGGAACAACTACAACAAAAGTGAGAAGAAAACTTGTGCCTATTGTAAGAAGAATGGTCATGATGAACATGAGTGTAAGGATAAGAAAATTGATGAATTGGTAAACCTAATGAGTAAACACAAAATTGATGTACCAAATGCCTAAAAGGATAAGGGATCTTCAACCACTTCAAAGGGTAAGGGAAAAGATTTGGTAGCAAGTACAAAAAATGTTGAGGAATGGGTTCTTGATTTAGGAGCTACACATCATATGGGTCCATCAAGGGAGCATTTTTCTTCTTTGAAACCATCAAATGTACCATACATCTATGTGGGCAATGACACTCAAGTGGAAGTTGAAGGGAAAGGGAATGTTGAGTTGGACAATGGCATCTTCAAGGATGTTTTACATGTTCCCAACCTTAGCACCAACCTTCTTTCCATCTACCAAATAACTCACTATGGATATGGCAACAAAGTGGAGTTCCTTCCTGATATAGTTATGGTGAAAAATATCAAGGATGATTCTATGGTGGCGGTTGGAAAGGCTAATCATGTGACAAGACATTACTCTTTTTCTCATTTTGTGTCGAAGTCCACTTCCCTTGCCTTGTTGACTCATTCAAATTCACAAATTAAACAATGGAATGAGAGATTTGGACATCTCAATTATCACTACCTTCAAAAACTTAGTAGCAAGGATATGGTCATTGTGTTACCTCAAGTCAAATATTCAAAGGGTGTATGTCCAAGTTGTGAAGTAGGTAAGCATCCCAAAGAGAAATATGACAAGGGGAAGTCTTGGAAAGCTACTATTGTTCTTGAATTGGTACATAGTGATGCAGCTGGCCCATTTCCAGGACCATAATTTGGTAAGGCTCACTATGTTCTCACCTTTATTGATGACTTTTCACACTAGACTTGGGTCTTCTTTCTTACTCATAAGAGTGAAGGATTTGATAAGTTTATCACCTTCAAAGCTCAAGCTGAGAAGTAATCAGGGAAAGCCATCAAGATTCTACAAATAGATAATGGCAAGGAATATGTCAACTCCAAGCTTATAGACTTTTGCACTCATGAGGGTATTGATCTTCAACATTCATTTTCATACACGCCACAGTAGAAATGCATTGATGAAAGGAAGAATAGAACCCTTAAAGAGATGACCACTTGTATGCTTCAACAAAAGTCTCTAGATTAAGTGTTTTGGGTAGAAGCCATGTGTTGTGCCAATTACATCCAAAATAGAAGTCCTCATAAGGCCTTGGATGGAATTACACCTTTTGAGGCTTGGTGTGGTAGAAAACCAAGTTTAAAGCACTTTAAAGTTTTTGGTTGTCCAACATGAGCAAGGATACCTCCACAAAAGAAAAAGGCATTAGAATCTCAAAGAAAACCTTGTATATTTGTTGGATATCCTAACCATCTTAAGGCATACAAACTCATGGATCCAGAGACAAGTGAAATCTTTTTTGAGAGGAGTGTTCACTTTGAAGAAACTTTTCCAAGCTTAGCTTCTTCAACTCCTCCTTCTTCCTCCTTCATGGAAAGTGATAATAGTGATGATAGTGACTTGGAAGATGAGATTCCTTCAACTTTGACTTGCAAGACACCACCTTCATAGGGTCCACAAACAGTTGAGAACATTCATTCTTCTTCCACTAAACCTCATTGGGCATAGAAAAACCCTTGATTTAGTAGGTTCATTGGTGGGGAATCCTTCCAATACTCAAAGGAAAAGGTCACAGCACAAATCATTTCCACATTCTTATATTGCTATTGCTTCAAATCCACAGTCATTTAAGGAAGCATCAAGGATTCCTAAATGGGACAAGGCCATGGAGGAAAAATATAACTCTTTGATGAAAAAAAACACTTGGGACTTAGTTCCCCTTCCTAAGGGAAGAAAGTTGGTTTGGTGTAAGTGGATCTATTGAACCAAATTTCCAATGGATGGAAGTGTGGATAAGCATAAGGCCAGACTTATTGCCAAAGGTTTCTCATAAGTTCCTAGTATTAACTATACTAAGACATTTGCACCAATTGCCAAAATGGACTCCATTTGCTTGACACTAGCTATTGTTGTAGCTTATGGTTGGGTTGTACATTAGATGGATGTAAAGAGTGCCTTTTTGAATGGTGACCTCCATGAGGAGATTTATATGGAGTAGCCACAGGGGTTCATACAGGATTCTACTATGGTTTGTAGATTGAAGAAGTCTATCTATGCTCTTAAGCAAGCTCCTCAGGCTTGGTATGCCAAGCTGGATTCCTTCTTACTCTTAGCAAGATTCACCAGGTTTCATTATGATTCAAATGTCTACATTCTTCAGTAGGATGACTCACATTTGATACTCATGCTTTATGTAGATGACTTGATCATTATATGAAGTACTTCATCCATCATTGCAAGTATCAAGACCTCTTTGTAGAAAATATTTTCTATGAAAAATTTAGGTTTACTACATTATTTCCTTGGTATTGAGATCACATAGTCTTCAGCAGGGATCACACTTTCTCAACCCAAGTATGCTCTTGACTTGATTTCTTGAGTACACATACACATGGGATACACTATGCAGTAGGTACAAGACTTCAGCTAGTTAGCTATATAGACTCAGACTATGTAGGGGATCTTGATTCTCACAAGTCTACTTTAGGTTACATATTTCACCTTAGTTCTGGCCCCATTCTTTGATAGAGTAAGAAACAAAATAATATCACTCTTTCTTCAACTAAGGCTAAATATCGAGGAGTTGTCAATGTAGCTACAGAGGCTCTTTGGTTATAGCACATCCTAGAGGAGTTTGGATTTGATCTACCTAAACCTATAGTCATATATTGTGATAATTAGAATGCTATTAAGATCTGAAAACATCTAGTTTAGCATCAGTGGACCAAAAACATTAAGATTCATATGCACTACATCATAGAGTTGATACATGAGCACATCATTGCATTACAATATTGTCCTACAATAGAGCAGGTCATAGATATCTTCACCAAATCCTTCATTGAGATCAATTATATTCATTTGCAAGATCTCTTGGGGGTGCAAGATGTTGCAAAAAGGGGAGTCCCTTGACTTCTCTCTTCTTTCTTCTAGGATGGATCTTTTCCTAATCTGAGGTCTTCTTCTCTCTCATCTTCCTTATTGTACTTATCTCTCTTTTTGGAGGAGGGTTTTTCCCATGAGTTTTTCCTTATTTCTCTACTTTATGAGATATTGCATTACATCACATTGTATGTAGAGCATTGCTTTTGTATGTCAGTACCTAACATGGCCTCCTAGCTGGGATCCATCATGCATTTGTGAGCTTAAGTGTATTCCTTAAGTTGCACTTAGGGGGGGTGTTGGGTGTAAATAAGTATTTAGTATTTACACTTTACTTAAGTTTACTTAGGTTAATGCATTATTTAAATATTTATTAGTTTAACACCCAAGAGTTTGCATACTTTTATGAGTTGTCATGTTGACAACACAGAAGTAAGCAACTCTAATTCAACACATGGTGTCTACAACACTGGAGTTTGCATAATTAACTGAGTTCTCATGTTGACAACATAGTTATTCACACTCTTATTTTAGCACATGGTGTCTACAACATAATTTTATGTCCTATACCTTTGTAGGCTTATCCTCTCATCATCACACTTACTCATATGCTTAATAGAGGATAATCCACTTTTGGTGGACATGTGCTTGGTTGTAAGACTTATCAGTGTGTTGACTTGTAGACATTCTAGAAGCATTCCAAAGGCCTTTATATACAAGCACTCCTAGTTTTTATGTACATCAATTGAATATCATATTGTTATTCTGATCATACTCTATTGGTCTATTCTATGCTTGTGCTTGAGTTCCTTGATCTTGAGCAAATTTTTCCCTAAAGCAACTTCTTTAGAAAATTAACTTAGAGTTAACATCTAGGATGTCATCCCATCATAGTTAAATAATTATTTTATTACCAAAATAATTCCTTAAGTAGTAATGCTCAATCTTTTTCCATTCTCTATTCTGCCTTGCTAATTGCCTATATTGGTTAATCCTTTGTAACTATCATCGCAATGTTTGTACATAGTATCCTTCCTCAACCACACATGATACAACTTTGACTCTATCATCCATAGTCAAAAAATTTATCTCTATGTTGATGCAAACTATCTAACACTTAAACAATTCTCTATCTATAATCACACAATGAAGTACCAAAATATATGTTGCCCTGAATCACAACACTAAATCGACTAAGTACTCAAATGAATTAACTATATTTCCAACAATCTCCCCCTTTGGCATTGATGGAAACATATGGGAAAATTGACTAAGCCCCAAAATATTGAATAAAAAACTATGGCCTTAACTAAATTTCAAAACTTCAAAAAAAATTATTCAAAAACTTGGATCATTACATATTACCATCTTCCCTTATCTCTTTTATTACAATGATCTCCTATATATATAGATAAGCTCACCCTTACATATATATGCATCTTTTACATTCCTTCTTTACATATATCAACTATACAATTTTCCTTTGCATTCTTCTCCCCCTTTGACATTAATGACAAAGGTGTTCAAAAAAGATAAATTGTGTTACCTTTCTCTGTACTAATATGAGATTCTTGATAGGTGGTATACAAAATTGAGTTTTAGCCTCTCAATCTCCTTCTTCTAGTTATCTTTTACTGCATTTGATATGTTGATAAGTGTGCATAATGCATATGATGCCACTTCCACTATGCTCAAATTTTTATAGTCAAATTAGTCATAGGATGCCTTTACTATAAGACACTCCTCCAATTGCCTTTGCAAAATGCTAACCTCAGGAGATAAATATTCTCTAAGGATAGAGAATCTCTTTGTTACTTCTTTTCAAATTCAATGCCTCTGATAGCATTTTGAACTACCTCCATTTTTTCTTTGATGTCTTCAATGCTTGCATCTAGTTATTGTTTTCTAATAATGAGTATCTGAAGCTCACTCATTTTTCCTTTGATCTGGTCATCAAATTTTGTTAAGTAATTGTATGACATTGTGCATTGTCCATACAATTTTTTAACTTCATCTATTCTCTTCCTCAATTCCTTGATGCAGATAATCAAGGTCTACAAATCATTTTTGACATTTGTTCATACTCTATCAAATAGTGATGCATCATGCTTAGTCTGAGCTTGTACTAAAGCAATATTAGAAAAAATAGTGAACTTCGCATCAAATGTTCTCATCATTTTTTTAGCCTTCTTCTGAATGTCTAGCTCATCAATAATATATTGAACTAATTTTTGTATCCTCTACATAACTTCTACCAAACCTCTTTCTAAAGTCCTAACAAACTTTTTCGTTTCCAACAATTTACTCAATCAAACCCCTCTAGTCATCATCATCATCATTAGATACTTCAAGAAATGTAGTAACTATTATTGTTTGGATAATTGTTGGAATAGGTGTAATCTCTAGTGCAACATAAGGTATATCAGCCTTATGTTGGAAGTTTACCTTACCAAATTTTGTCTCCACATGTTTTAGATTAGGCAAAAATGTTGAATCTTGCATCACAATTTTCCAAGCATTCTTCAACTTGTCCTCTTCTACTTTTACTATAGCTATCCTTGCTTCCTCTTCCTTATTTCTTTCATTTCTCTTCTTCTTCATCAATATTCCTTTTGCCTTCATCCTTGGCTTTTCTCTTTTCTTCTTCCTCATCATTCTCTTCATCTAAGCTAAAGTACATAGTTATATTGCCAACAATTTTTGCACCAAGATCCTTGAAAGGATCTTCTTTATTTTCATCAAATATTATATGAATTCTATCCACTTGCATGGATTTAGTATAAATCACTATATGTGGAGGTAAGTCAATTTTCTAAGTTTCCTCAACCTCTTCTTTACCAACACTAGGTGTACTAGCCTCAACATACACAAGGCTTTCTCCCTCTAACTATGCACTCTCCTTAGGGGCTTTAGGCATAGAAGTCATGTAACTAACTATGGCTTATTTTATCTCTTTGTTTACTTCTTCATAGTTTCCTTCCATCAAAATAATGTATCTTCTTTTATTCCTTAATAGGGGCTCAATTCCCTTCAATATATTTTGCAAGTCTTCATCATTGTTGACTTCACAAAATTTCTCAATCATGTTTTCTCTTATTTTCTTATCTTAATCTTATTTTCCTATTTATCAATCTATTGTATAGATCCTTTGGAATGTGTCTTTGAACATCTTCAAATCTCTTCTTCCTTAATAACGTATTTCTTACTACTACATTTTCTAACTAGATTCTATTCATATTACTATACAAACTGTAAAATTGATTCAACAGAAAAAAATTGACATTCTCAAGGATTTGTACATATAAATTTTCTACTTTGGGTTTCCAATATTTCTTATCAATTGATGTTTTGCACTCACCAACTACTCATTCTACTACCTTCTCTTTAGTTTCTTCCTTGGACACATCATATTCACTGAGCTACAGTGTTTTTCTTCTCTTTCTTGGACCATCGGTGATCTTCTTGGTTCTCCTTTTAGGGGATGGTGTAGGTTCTTTCTTAACCTTCACCAATATTTCTAATTTCCTTAGTGTAGATGATATTACTACCACATCTTCATCAATTTTCTTCTTCTATCTAATGTGTACTTTTTTAGGTTGCACTTGTTCAAATGAGGCATAGGGTACACTTGGGATTTGTGTTGATTATCATGCAATAGTAATTTCTTCATCAATTTTAGCTACAAAAAGAGGTGTAGAAACCAACAATTTTGTCTCACCTCTAGCCCTCATCTCCTTGGAAATACCCAAGGCTTCACTATACTCTCCTTTCGTCATGCTAGTTTCTTTAGGAATAGCTTTTACTTTCTTTTGACATTCTTCTTAATTTCTTGGTTGTGAAGTTCATAGTGAACTTCCTTTATCTTTTATTCATATGTCCCCCATCTAAGATATTCAATATCTCTTTGTGATTACACTATTATCTTTGCATATCCCTCAATGAATTCTTCACTCATTTCATAACCCGTAGGTTCTATGAATTTTTCCCTAGTTCTACTACTTCCATAGACATTGTGTATGTTTTTGTTGAAAAATGGCTAATGAAGATATGTAATTTTTGTCATTTATAGAAACACATGATGTACATGCTTGCAGGAAACCTTTAAAAAAAAGATACTTAGCTTTTGGTACTCAAAAAATTGTCTAAGTATGAATTTGGTTTACAACAGTGTATTGTTTTGTATGTAGGTTGTTACTAGCATCATATTATGACTAGTGAAGGTAGATGGAGATCGTATACATGTTGATGATGACATGTATAACCTTAGACATCAATACAAACTATATGAAAAAGAGATGTTTGTATTTTACCAATGAAACAACATAGCAAAATTAAAGGAAAGGAATTATTTTATTTACAAAATAATTACTTGACCAGTTAGGGCCAACATCCTAGATGTTTACTCTAAGTTGGAAAAGTATATTATGGTCTTAGTCAACCTAGAAAAAATTTGTAAAAAGGCATGGTATTTATGCAAGGACATCTTGCAAATTAAAAGTGAAAGTGTAATGTGTAAGTTGTGCAAGTATTGTGATATGCAAATCTATGAAAGCAATATATGTGAAGTTTTGAGAAGCTATATTTGTTATCTGAGATCAAGCTAAAGATCATAGATCAGTCAAGGAAGAGGTTATAGTATCTATATTCTAGAAGTATAACTACTTGTTTGGGCAGTGAGCTCTTCTTGTAATTGGAAGTGCAAGTTTGGACAGTGGGCTCATCTTGCATCCATTGTACTATAACTCCTTATAGGGCTGGCAAAACTGCTAACTAGGTTGGAATCTCATAACAAGGATTCAAAGTCTACTAACCGGGATTCTCTATACTAAATTTTCTCATTGACTCCTAACAAGGCCCATCCTCTTACAAGGAACTTATATATCAATATACTATCTAGGGGGTATGATCCCCATTGGGATTTTCCCTTAGCCAGGGTTTCCCTAGTTAAACAAATATGGTGTTATGAATTATCTTTGTGCATGGTTACTATTACTATTCAGCATTACTTGTTTACTTTGTTATGTATGGTTTAAAGTAATAAACAATATCCAGTTGGCGACTAAAGTTTGTAGATTACTGATTCACCCTCCTCTTAGTAATTCCTATTTTTAATAGTTTCTACCATAAAACACATTTCATCTTTGTACTTCTCTACCATAGTAGGAGGAATTTTATATCTCTATTTCATTTCAAACTGAAAATTCTTCATCATTTTGTCAATATATTTATGTTGAAATCTGATTTAAAATGTCACTATTCAAGAAGGGAGATTGTTGAAAATAAGAGATACTTTTGATAAAAAAAATGTTTTCAATCATTTTTTATCACTGATGTCAAACTTGCTATTTGTTGGAATGATAATTGCTTATAAGATCCAAGTACTATCACTTAGTTGATTGATGAAGAGGATTTAATCAATAAGATGTAACAAAAGCACTTGAGGGAAAGGTTGAGTTATGGTTTTGTAATGAAGTACAAGGATCAGTTAAGACAATGGTAAAATGATGTATTGATAATATACTTGAAGATACAGAGGTTGGCTACACTTAGAAACTTTAGAAGAATAAGTTGTAACAAAGTTGTGTAGAAAGCTTGACTAAATTCATTAGTGGGTGCCGAGTAAGATAGTTTATGCCAAGTAGATTATTAGTAAGTGTCAACCAAATGCAAAACCTAGTGTGTGCTGAGTGAAATAGAAGGAACCAAGCAAGTTTAGGTGCCAAGCTAAATAGAATGTAATAGGTGTCGAGCATCAATAAAATATTGTTGATGTCAAGTAACAAGTATCTATCGAGCATCAAAAATTCAATAGTGTCGAGCTGCTACATTATTTGAAAAGTCAAAGATTCACCAGATCTGAGCTGACAAGTTTGTTACCTTGAATTTTGTGAACTAGAGGGAAGATAAGGATGATGATCTGGTGGCACAAAATTTTAGGTAAATAATTTTTAGGTGAAAATAGGTGGATTCTTCATGATGTTTCTAAAAGAAACAAGATTAAGGATAGATTCACTGAATCTTACCTAATCCATTCAAAATTGAAGAGAGTATGTGGTGTCAAGGAAAAGACATCAAAAGGGAGGAATAGAGCACAGAGACTCTACTTTGATAGGTGACCATAAAGGAGATTTTACTAGCACGACGAGCATGGAGACTCAGGGAGACAAAGCTTGAAAGGAGAACAAGCTATCAAAGCTAGAGAGATTGAAAGTTAGGCAAATTTGTGAGTTGAATGAGATCTAAAATTTGCAAGTTATGTTGTGAGTTGTATTAGATCAAAAGCCCTTATTGTTACTCTCTAGCAATTGTATCAGTTAAGGAAAAATCCTATGGACTTAGGTTGGTTTAACAGCCATTTGTAAATCCTTTAATAGGGTGACATTCCAAGTGAATGTTCTAAAGTCCTTTAACTAGGCCCACTTCTAACATGGTGGTTGAAATCCATTAATCAAGTCACATTTAATAGTGTGTTGTAGCCTTTAATAGGGTAGGCCTTTCACAGGGCATCACTTCAAAAAAGTAAGAAAGGAGTAGCATGTTACTGGTGGTTTTTCCCAAATGGGGTTTCCATGTAAATCACTATGTTATGTGTTGATCTTTCATGTCTTATTCCTACATGTCAATCTTTCAATAACTTGCTAATATGTATGTTTAGCCCGGATGCATGTTGGTTTAATAGACTCACTTAGTGAAAAAAATTAAATAGGACATTTGGACCTTGAATAATTGATTCAACTCCCCCCCCCCCCTCCTCCTAGTTATTCTAAAGCATTTCTAACACTTTGTCTCTGACATCTTCAAGTTTAGCCTTATAACACTAAATGATTAGCTTCATGGAGCATTCATTACTATTTCAAATTGTCATGCTAGGGAATTGTTTAGTTTCATGGAAAAATAAATTGGTCAGTAAAGATTCAAATATAAAAACTACATTCTTAGATTTTCCAGCTTTGCTATGATATCCAACAACTGCACTCTAACAATCTCACACACATTCAACTTTTTCTTTTCAATAGCCATCACGTATGTTGCATGTAAAAATCATGTTGGCACAAAATTTACTCTTGAATTGTGATTGAGTTTATATCAAATAATTTTTCTCAAAACTCTAACTCTAGTATCCTTGATTAGTTCAAATTTCATATTTTTGCCATCAAATTTAGTCTTTAGATTAGTTTCAACAATTTTCCTGATGTTTCTATCATTGATTGGGTTATAACCTTCATTTCTCAATCCTATGACCTCATAAATTAGGTCATTATCAATTATTGCAAGTATATCTCCTACCCAAAACATCTCTTCATGTACTATGCTCAAGAAAATCCTACTCCATTCATGATTACCAAATTCAATATAGAAAATATACTTGATCAAGTTTAACTCATTCAAGTATGCAAACTTATTTTTCAAGGTTAGTATTCTATTGCACAAAATACCTAAATCCTTATGAATTTCTTCATCTCCAATACTTTCAAATTTACAGTTAATGTAACTCCTAACATCTTTTAAATGAAACACATCTAGTAGAATTTGTGAAAACACTCCCAAGGGGTCATCAAATAGAGAAACAAATAGGTGCTTATTGAATTTATACCTCATTCTCTCACTAACATCACACATAGGCTAGCTTCTCATTATGCTAACAAATTATTTTGAAAATTTTAACTGAAATCTTCATAAAATACCTTAATTATCGTGTATTAGGGCTTCTTCAACTTTTCACTTTCAAATGCTTCAATCCACTCTTAATTTGTTATCAAATTTCTCACAAATTATCTAGAACTCTTCACACAATAAAATGGTACTCAAAATATTGTTCTCAATCCTTAAATCATTTCAAAATTAAATTTGCATTAAATGCACATCTACTTCATTTGCAAAATTTGTTTATGATTACTAGTAAGATTGTTTTCTTTTGTATGACTTACCATGATCGTGAAAATGTTTGTACACTTAACTATAACTTCCTCATTATGTATTCTACCTTTTTCTAACTATACAAATTCTAATTCAATCTCTAATTTTAGTTTTGACCAATTGATGTTCTATCTTTTCTAGAAATGCTTAATTCAAATATGATGAGTCACAAACAATTGTTGATTTCAATCTTCCATCAAGTGCATCAAGGAATTATTCTTCTACTAATGTATGTGAACTTGATGGTTAATTTTCTTTGACAAATACTTCCTTGAATTCTTTTACATCCTCTTGAAGTGTTTCCTTAGAACTATCATTTCTTCTATCATTTATGTTATTGTTTCTTCTATAGTTGGGATTCCCATTAAAATTCCTTCTATCCATTCTATAAAATCTTGTTTTGTATCCAAAGTTATTGCATAACTAACATACAGGTGCATTCTTTCTCTAATTGGTTACATTTTGAGTATCTAGTGTTGTGTGATTTCTTGCAATATGTCCAAGGTTGTTATATTTGTAACATATGATCTGGTTCCTCTCTCTATTAGGTCTTTCTCCATCATTGTATCTACTTTGTTTATCTCCTTCTTTCATTTTTTGCAAGGTTTGTATTCCTAAACATTATTTGATTCCCACTATTACTATCAAACTTAGGTTTCTTGCAATCTACTGCTTTATGCCCAAAACCATGATGATTATAGAAATAGAAATTAGTGATAGGTTTGAAAGACTTATCTATGCAATCTCTCCTCATATCAAAACCTTCATTGTATATAAAAAATCTACCTTTGAATTCATGTCTAAACTCTTTAGGTGATTCAAGTTGCTCTTTTTTCTTAGGTTCATCATGTCTCAAATATATCAACTTTCTCAACTTCTTTAGATACTTCTTTAGATATGCTTGATTCAATCCTACTCTAATTAGATTCTTTAGGCTTAGGGATTTCAACAACTAGATCTAGCTCCTTCCTAACTACAATTTTCTTGGTTGATTTCTCTCCAATAAGATATCCAATACCTGTCTTATCATAATAAAATCTCTAAAAAAGTAATTGTTCGTTAATATTCTCACTACTAGAATAAAGCTTCTCTAACTATTGTTTAGCTTGTGTTAGTTCTCCTTTCACAATGATATTGTACTTTTCTAATTATGCATGCTCTATCCTTGTTGCATCTAATTCAAATGTTACTTGAGACCAATGGGATCTTAGGTCTACATTCTTAGCTTTCATATCTGGTTCAGTCTTACTATCATCCTTCTTAAGACTTAACTTTAGTTCAACAATTTTCAACTTGTGTTTTAAGATCTCATTTTCTTTCTTGAGGATTCCTACTTTATCACTATCACTAATCTACTCTTTGATTCCTTTCTAGATTTTAGATGACCAATTTTATCTTTTAGTTTACCAATGTAATCTTTTGCATCTTCATACTTATCTTTTAGGTTGTCTCTTTCTTCTGTAAGAAGATCAATTTTCTCAAGAGCTTCTTCAAGATGTCTCTTTAACTATTCCATATCCATAGGGATCTTACTCAAGCTATTAAGCATCTTTTGAGTAATTGAGATCTGATACCAATTGCTAGAAATAGATAATACTGAGAGGGGGGGTGAATCAATATTCTACAAAATTTTCCCACAAATGAATATTATTAATTACTTTGCAACATGTATAAGAAAGTAAACCAATAATGTTGACCAGTAAATATAAACATACACAATGAGAACTCATAACACAATTATTTGTTAACTAGGAAAATCCTACCCAAGGGAAAACTCTGGTGGGGATGGTACCCACAAGATGATCTACTAAAAAAAATAATTTGGTTAAGGATATTAAGCATGTTAGGAGTCTATTAAGTATAGATAGTGTTTCAAGTCCTTGTTAGAGGACTATGCCCTATTAAAAGCCTCAATCCTGTTATAATTTCTTCAACCATGTTAGGAGTTGGTAGGACAATTACAATGTATCAAAGATGAGCCCACTCCCAAACATGCAATATACAATTAAGCTTATTTAAAAAAATAGATATACATACAATATTGTCTCACTATGGTAATTCATAATTCCTCTAATCATACACTAGATCTTTCATCATACAAAGCCCACAAATTGTATATACATCCTTCACATTAGTTTGCATGTCATTATCTTTCACACTTAGTTATGCAAGATATGATCTTTACTTATACCTTGCATTTAGAAAAAACTCTATCCTATTGGTCGTGATGCTATCACATGTATTGGTAAACAGATTGTTCTTTTATTCAACTCTTTGAATGCCCAATATTCATGAACAATAGCTAGTTACAATAGTTAGAAAATCATAGCTAAGTTATTGACTTCCCTTTGAATTCTTATGTATAGCTCCCTTGGATTTGTGATTTATGATGAATCTTGTTTGTTCCTAATTCTAAATGGGGTTTTTTCTTGACCAAAGAGCAGGAGAGGTAAACCAAGTTAGGCCTAAATAGGAACTAACTCATGCAGAGATTTGGGTCTTAAAACTAACCAAATCTGTGAACTTGTACATCTTATGAACTCATAGAATTTGATGATACGTTAATGGATTCTATCTATGAATTAGTTGTTTAACTGAAAGTTTCTAACTCAAATAAAGGAGAGACTAACTCAAAGAATAACACAAAATAGAATTTTTTTAACTTTCAATAACATTACTATTATCTTCAGCTTTTTGTATTGAACAGGGGAACAAAACTTTGTTTATTCCTTAACTCAATTCAACTAAAAGAGATATCTTCAACTATCACAAAATAATGGAATATTAAATGATCAACATAAAATACATTCAACTTGTCTCTACAACATGAAGTATTTCAAACCAAAAATTAGCTGACCTTTTATTCATCTTTTAATTAGGTACATATAGGATTTTGAGATAACCATTACAAAATGGGACTTAAATTAGGTCATCTCCTAAAAATTGATAAATGGAAAGGAGCCAATTGTGAGTTACAATTTTTACATCAAAATATAAAAGGGCGCGATAAAAATCACTTTGCCTTCTTTCCTTTTTCCAACTTCTCCTTAAAGGCTTTAGTGGAAACATTGACTGAGATCAACTCCTCATGTCTATGAACATGAATGTTAGTGGATCTTAAGAGACACTTGGAATGCTCTCTGGCTAGATCTTTGATGGCATTCAACTACTCTTATATTTGCTCCATAGCTATGTGTATACACCTGCCAAGTATTTGGAGCTTCGACACTCTATTTTGATGAGTAGTAGACTTGTCCATCAAAGTATCTAAGTAACTAGGGAAATTCTTCTTCATAAGAGAGACTCCTACTACTCCCTTTCCTTGTCTACATATCTAAGAATCAATTTGTAATCCCTTTAGCAACACATAATCTTTATCATTCTCTTCTATGACCTTGACATCAGTCTTCTTTAAGCCATCGTCTATCGTTGAGATCATTTCAGCTTTGAACTCCAAAGTTTTCTATCATTCGAACAAGGTCTCATCTCCTTTTTGCAAGATCTTAGCTTCTACAGCTTCCTTATTCTTCATTTGGATGACCATGTTCAAGAGGGAGATGCAATCTTTGCTATTTTCTCTTTCTACTGATAGAGTATCCCTGTTGGTCAAAATATTATCTTTCTTTATTTCTAGCCTCAACATTGTATTCTCAAGTTATTCTATAACTTCAAGTCCTTCAAACTTGATTTTCTCACTCCGTTCCCTACCAATTTCCTTGAAGTGTTTTTCCTATTGTAGCTAGGAAATGATAGTTTGGATATTTGTGGTTGTAGGATCACTGGTAGGGGGAGCTCTCAAAATGCTTTCCTATGGAGAAATTAGTTGTTTGATGAAATGATTAAGCTCATGAATCTCCACTTTCATCCTACCTTTGGTGATTTTGAGGCTATCTAGTTCCTCCTCTATCACTTTATTTGTTGACTTCCACATGCCCACTTTAGTGTCATGCCTAATTTCTCCTAGGTCCAGAGACTACAATGTGAAGTCATCAGTATTCATTTCTTCAATTCTCCCTTCCTTGGTAGGTTTAGCAATATCCATGGTCAAGTTCCCTATATCAGGGTCTCAGTCGAGAATCAACATATTTTTATGTTTCTTAACTTTGCTCAATTTGATCCAGAGTTTATGGCTAGAGACAGAGCCTCTTTATTTGGAACTCCCTCCTATATCATTTTCCTCTTCTTGTCTAAGGAATTATTGAGCCATGATTCAATTCCAATCACCTTAAATGTAGTCCTGAGCATATCTACATTGAAAATTTTCCTCTTGACTAGAGTTAATGTCTTTGTAGCTGAAGAGAAAGGATTTTTTAGAGCCTAGGAAATAAATTGTGAAGTTTTGGGACCCTTCTTTATTTTTGTAGTCTTATTTGTAGCTTCATTAGACTCTGTAGATTCACTCTCACTACTTACACCATCTCCAAGATCAACTACTTGTATTTGGGGGCTACTTGGTAGGAGTAATGGGGCACTTATGGATGAAATAGGGTTGTTGCTAAGGGAGAGAGCCACTATGACTGTACTATCTTTTAGCTCCTTAGCTTTCTTCTTCTTAGCCTCTATTTTAGTTTCGATCACTGGCACTAAACCATCCTAACACATTTTATCAAGAGGGATGTTCTTGTTAGGAGGTTGGTCACCTCTACTAGCTAGTTGAGTAGGCCCTTGAGTGATAGGAAAGATTGTGCCTAAGGCACATCTTTGAGAAGATGAGGCTGCAGCTACCTTTAGGGAAGACTAAGCACATGGACCTTTTCTCCTACTTCTCTATGTCATGGTCCATTCAACCCACTTTCTGGTTCTTTTATAAATTTTGACCATCATCAAATCTAGATCTTCCACAGCATCTTCATAAGGTTTTGAACTTATAGGAGTGCTCCTTAGCTTAGTCAAATAAGTATTGTTATACATATTTTTACCATCATCTTCAACTCCTTCTACATCAATGTTGATCTTATACATCTTGACTTGGTCAATTGTCAATCTAGAAAATACTTGATTGCGGCTATTGAACTCATCTTTGCAATCGGCCCAATAGTCCTTAATGGTAGTGATGTGCTTTACCATGCTCCCTATCTATAAGAAATCTTTGGCATGCCCATTTGGATCAAACATGAGCCTCAGGACTTCATACATGTTCACCTTATATTTCTTTTCAAACACCTTCATCATGTTTTTGGCATCAAATTAGGTATCATAGCTAAAGGCTCCAACTTTCATGGGGAATTCATATCCTTTCTTCTTCAAGCTTCCTCTCAGTAATTTTACTTAGAGGGCTTACCATATAATCTTGATCAACATGATCATGTCTCTTGGATACCTTGGTAGCTTCAAGGAAAATCCATCAAATGTTGCAAGACACAAATAAGAAAATGATGAGAACTGAATGAAGCAACTGTTAACAATTGGCTATATGTAGATATGTAAATGTTGTCATTAATGGAAATACATGATGTACATGCTTTTACTAAACCTCAAAAATAAAGATACTTATCTTTTTGGTACTTAGAAAATTGTCTAAGTATGAAAATGGTTTATAGCAGTGTATTGTTTTGTATGCAACTTATTGCCAACGTCATATTATGACTAGCAAGGTTACATGGAGGTAGAATGAAGTGAGTTGAATATGTGGTTATCATTTCTTGTAGGAATACTAACTCTGACAGTTGTTATTCATGTTCTAGTGAATATAGTTATATATTTATTAGACAATAATAGAGAATAGTATTTGAAGTATAACTTGTTTATATGATGTTATTCTTGAGAGAGAATATATATGGAAATAGTATACATGTTGATGACGATGTGTATAACCTCAAACATCATTATGGGTAGTACAAAAATGAGATATTTAAGATTTACAGAACATCAAATGAAAGGTAAAGGAATTATTTTGTTTACAAAATAATTACTTGACCAATTAGTGACGACATCCTAGATATTTTCTTGGTCTCAGCCAACATAGTAGAAATTTGTGAAAAGGCATGGTATTTATGCAAAGACATCTTGCAAAATTATGTGTAAGTGAATTGTGAAGCAACTTGTGATGTTATGAGAGAAATATATGAATACAAAGTTTTGTATCATATGCAAAATCAAATTTCTGATAATCTGATTTTGTGATCTGAGATTGAGATGAGATTAGAGATCAAATGGAAAGAAGGGAAAACATCTATATTTATATATTTGAGGAACTTACATTATAAATTACTTGTTTGGATAGTGAACTCTTCTTGTAATTGAAAGTGCATGTTTAGGCAGTGAGCTCTTCCTGCACACATTGTAACACAACTCCTTGCAAGGTTGGAATCTCCTAAAAGGGATTCAAATTCTCCTAACAAGGACTCTTATGTACTCAATGTGTTTATAGACTCCTAATAGGGTCCATCCTATATATATATATATATATATATATATATATATATATATCTTTGTGGGCATCATTCCCACTGAGGTTTTCCCTTGGCCAGGGTTTCCCTGGTTAACAAAATATGGTGTTATGAGTTCTCTCTATGCATGGTTACTTTTACTATTTAGCATTACTTATTTACTTTCTTATGCATGGTTTAAAGCAACAAATAATATCCAATTGGTAACAAAAGTTTTTAGAATATTGATTCACCCACCCCCCCCCCCCCCCCCCCCCTTCCCCCCAATATTCCCTATTTATAATAGTAACATCCAAACTAACTAATAGTGGTCATGGCTTCTAGGATGAATCTCCTTTCTGAGCATCCTTGTACCTCCCTGCAAATCCTCATGGAAAATGCATCATTCACCTTAACATTATTTACATAACTATTATGTAATTGTAGACATGGATAAAATTCATAAGATTTAACATCTTTAGGGAAATTCTCTAATCTTGAGAGGTCAAGCCATAGTTGCAATGAGGCCAACATGTAAATCAAGAAGGAAGACATGTAGAATGTATTACAAAACTTTTCTGCCTAGAGTACATTGGACAGATTTTCGCTTACCTCTTGTGCCAATCAATGCATTGGGTATCTGAGAAAATGACTTGAACTAAAAGGAAATACTGCTCAACAAAATTGAAGGCTTCTACCTCACCTTTCAACCTATGTAGGTGAACCAAACTATTAATGATTCTTGGCTTAAGGTTGGTCCTAAACAAGGTTTTGGGAACTTTACTCTTATCACTCTGTGGTTTCTAGAACCATGTCCTCATGATTTCTTTCCTCTAAATCATCTTCTTTGCTGAGAACTTTGAGATGACTCCATCGAAGGTTAAGTCAAAGAATTCCTCCTCCTCTGGCATGTGAAGGTAGTTCACTACTATATTCCTACTGATTGAAATTAATAATGTATCATCTAGTAAAAAAAATTGCTTGGTTTCTAGATTTTAATGATGGATGCATTCATAAATAAGCTTCGTGGCTTGAACTACAATCAGAAAACCAGTGACCTTGACTAAACTAAATCCTTAGAGCTTCTCGTTAATGGGATGGATTTGTTTAGATCTCACCCTTTCTAGAATTCTATCATGTCAAAGAAGTGAAGGGAAGTATCTATGAAATGTTGTAATTGCAACTTAATCCTAGTTAACCCATCAAAACCAGAAAACTTGATTGTCATGATTTTGGGAACAATATTTTGAATGGAGAAAGTGAATGAGACAAAAAAATTCAACAATCACAAGTTTTTCAAAAGCTATGTGTATTGATAGAACAAAAAATCAAAGAAAAAGCTATGTGCATCTTTATATGAGAGCCTCAATTCATCCATTATTCTTCATAATTCATGCCACACAAATGAAATTTAAGGAAATACCCATTGGATAGAAAATACAAGAGATCAACGAAGATCTAGGGGTATTTTCACTATTCTTTTGAGCTCAACAATAACTTTTTATATGCCCACTACTTACTTTTCTATTTTCCTTTAAGTTTCAGAAAGTTACCATTGGGGTACCCTATTGAGGTAGATCCCCTGAATGAGATTCTTTCTATATTTCTTCTTCCTTAATGATTTGATCCATTTCAATATCATTTTGACATACTCTAAGTCTCATACGGGGGTTGAACTTAATCATTAACTTGATGTTTCTTAAAAAACTAGAAAATTTCTTCATGGGTTAGAAACCTATCGAGGAGAAGACAGTTTCTATTTTTCTGCCAACATTTCCTTCTAGGTTGAATCTTTGACAATTGCATTTTTGGAAGCTAGGAATGCTTGGTAAGGTGTGAGGACTTATTTGAGAATCATTAAACATCTTTTTTTTCACTTCAAGTTGTTTTGAGAAAAACTATCTTCATGGGTTGGAAACCCGCCGAGGAGAAGATAATTTCAAGTTTTTCACCAAGACAATATTTGAGAAACAATACTTGGAAGTCTTATTTTAGATTCAAACATCAATTTATTGTAGAATCCTTCTCTCTTTGTATGTTTTTAATCCATATGTGTCTTCAAGTGGTTTTTATGGGGAAATCACCTTCATGGGTTAGAAACCCATTAACAAGAAGACAATTTCCATTTTTCTACCAATGTTTTCTTATCAAGGAGTGTTGTGATGTGAGTGAATATGGAACATAATTGATCATCAAATGAGAAAGTTTGATCTCTATCAGACTAGATACTAACTTACTCAAGCAATCACAAGGTTAAACAAATGAACACTTGATTCTAATGAATGAAAAAGTTGAAATGAGAAAATCTAATAGAGATCACCTATCCTTAGGGACTTACAACTAGACTCAAACACAACTAAGGACTAAACTGACTTTGCCTATTACACAAAATTCACTTTTTCCAATCATTTAGAAAACAAAATGTGGGGTAACAACACATTTGGCTAATTATAAAATTATCTCAGGGTTAACATCTAGGATGTCATCCCATCATAGTTAAATAATTATTTTATTACCAAAATAATTCATTAAGAATTAATACTCAATCTTCTTTCATACTCTGCTTTACCTTGCTAATTACCCGTACTAGTAAATCCTTTGTAACTATTGTCATACTATATGTACATATTTGTGTACTGGCATACTTTATCATGACACTATCAACTATCCTTCCTCAACTTCATATGAAACAACTCTAACTTTTTCATCCATACTCACAGAATCTATCTTTGTGCTGATATAAATTGTCTAACACTTAGACAACTTTCTATCTGTGATCAGATAATGAAGTATGAAATATATGTTTCCATAAATGACAACACCAAATAAACTAATTACTTGAATGACTTAACCATATTTTTAGTAGAGAGAATAAGAAAGGAGTAAGAGAGAAGAAGAAAGGAAGATGGGAGAAGGAGGAAGGAAGAAAAGAAGAGAGAAAAAGATATGGAAGTGGTTGAGAAAATTAAAGATAGTTGGAAAATCATAGTTCAAGAAACTTCCAACTTCAAACCTTAGCTAAAGCATATTGAAACAAAGGAAGAAGTCATTGCACCTAATCATTAGACTCCTCAAATGGAAAGTGAATTGAGTTCTTCAAAGTCACCACTTGAATCAACTTTGGCAACTCCATCTGGAGAGGATGATGATCAAATTGAGTCGATATCATCTATGAGCAAGATAATTAAGAAGAAAAAAAGACTAAAGAATCTACAAAGTTTATTGATGGAAGTTACTAAGAATTTTCAAATTATCATATTAGTTAGCATTACTTAATCATACCCTTAGACAACAGAAAAGGAAGTGATCAAGGCTTTTGATAATGAGTCCACACAGTTACCATAAATTGTAGCTACAAAGACTCAAACCCTTCATGATGTTGAAATGTTCAAAAAAGTTTGTGAGAATATAAGAGAATACTTAAAGAGTCTTGATGTATGAATCAAGGAATTAAGGAGATGCTTCACTAAAACAAAAGTATTATATGCAAAATGCATTTTTTCACATGATTTTGTCAAAGATATCTTAGATGAGATAATAGTCAAATTGATAGAGTTAAATACATTTTTTCTACTGAGTACATAGTCCTAATTTACAAATCATTGACTTAGAGAGTAGAATTAACATAATACATGATGACATTTGGTTATTAGAGCTAACAAAGGAAAGGATATTGAAAAGATTTTTGCTATTGAGAGAGTACCTTACCTTGTCGATTGACTATGTGTAGAAATAGTAGGATGAATCCCTTTAGTTAAAGTATCATATGAAAAATTTGTATATTTAGATTTGAATGTAGTAGAGATTGCATCATATGAGATTTATGCATTAACTAGCGTATTTGAAGTAGTCAAGGAGATATTTGACAAGAAATCCTCTATCTTGAATAAAAAAATTGTAGATTGCATGGTAGAAGTTCAAATTTTGATTTGTACATAATTTTTGAGACCACTATTGTCATTGATGTCAAAGGGGGAGTATATTAAGGAAAATTTTATATAGGGTATAGTAAATAAATTTGTATAAGGGAGTTATAAGTAAAAGTATAGTCAAAGGGGGAGTATCCTTATGTAAAGATGGAAAAAATAAGATAACAATCCAATTTTTTTGTAAATTTTGTAATTTTATTTTTGGGTATAGACAATTTTCCCATATGTTTCCATCAATGCCAAAGGGGAGGATTTTTGGCAACTTGGCTAGGGTAAATGATATAACATTTTCATTTATGTAAACATATATTTAGTAAGTGAGAAAATCATGAAGATGAAGTTTTGATAGGACTTAGAAAATTGTCTAAGTATCAAAGAGTTTATTTGTCAACACAAGCACTATTTTGATTAGTGCAGTTCATAGAGGCATTATTGGAATGTGTGCTCTCATGTACATAAAGTATAATATGTCAGGATACCACAAGGTATGTGTGTGAGGTCGTATGAACAGTACGAACAGAGTTATTGCAATTTTTCCAGTTGTAGGAATGAGCTGATAGAGCAAGATAAAGACAAGGAATTGAGTATTTTATGTTAAGGAATTGTTTTTTTTATCAAATTAATTACTTGACAAATTAGGGATAACATCCTAGATGTTAACCCTAAGTGAGAAAGATGTAGTTTTGTATTTGGGAAAGCATGTTAAGACATGAGGTTTAATAGTATAGGTTATTATGAAATAATAGGGTATAAAGGAAAAGTTTTTAAATGCAAAGATTGGTGTGGTTATTGTGATAAGTATGTGATTTTTTTGTAATGTAAACTTGGTAGTAAATTAGTAGAAAGGAAGAGTATGAAAATTTGATACAAAAAGCTACAAAAGTTATATCAGATATTGTTAGAAGTAATAATCTTTCCTTGGTTGTATTTATTTATTAAATGGGATAAACCAAGGTATCCTTTATGTATTTTATCCTTTAGTACACATGTGAAGGACATGTTATTTTCTTGTCCTCTAGTCCACATGTGAGGATAACTCTTTTTTGTAATTCCTTTATTAAGGAAAATAGTTTATTCCTCCTTAAGAGGATATTGACACTTTGCACACACTTATTATGAATGGTGGCATTCATAGAAATGGGAGTTACACATGCAACTCCTTTCTCATCTCTATAAAAGAGATGCCTCTCTCATTCTTCCACACTTCTTCTGAACATCATCTTGATGTTATTGTAATGAGAAATTTGCTCCACCTTCTTTCTCTCTCCTTTCTTAGGGCTTTTGTCTTCCATTCATAATATTACACAAGGGGTTTTCTTTTCTTTTCCCTTTCAAAATCTCTTGTCTCCATTCTTGTTGATCCATTGTGAAGCTCATTTGGTTTATGGTAACATTCTTCATATCAAACTCTCTTGGATTTTTTTATTAGTTTTCATTTTGCTCGATTTCTTACAGATATTGAAGATATCAGTAGATGTAAAGAGTTTTTTTTTGTATCCACTCTTTTATATATTGAACACCATTGTATATTGCATGTTTGGATAGTGGGATCAGCTTTCATACATTCTATAATTGTAATAACAACTCCTAACATGGTTGAGGCTTCTAACAAGGTCTAGTCCTCTAACAAGGACTGAGACACTATACAGAGGTAATAGACTCCTAACAAGGTCAATATCTTTCACAATATACTTCTGATTAATGGATCATTTTGTGGCTACCATCCCCATTATAGTTTTCCCTTGGCCAGGATTTCCCTGGTTAATAAAATATGGTGTTGTGTGTTTCTTTACTTTATGGTTATTTTTACTATCTAGATTAATTAGTTTACTTTCATATTCAAATTATGAGATTGTTAATGATATACATATTTGAGAAAAATATTTTGAAATATTGATTCACACACTCCCCCCCCCAGTATTTTCTATTTCTAAGAAGTTTTACCTTCTCGTTGGAGGGTTTTTGCATTATCACATATTGTGTTATGTATTCATCAATTGATTGTGTGTGGTATTAATGTTATTAGATGTTAGATTTGATATTGCATGTTATTATATAATCATGTATGGTTAAGTTTGAGGTTGAGATGTGTGGTGAATATGGTTTATGTTTAAAGTGGTAAAAGTTTTGACGATCCTAATTCATGCCCCCCATCTCACCTCCTTGGCATTTTACTTCCTCATTAGATTTTAAACAATGGGTATAAGAGTTGAGTTCTCTAAGAAATAAGTTTAAACACTTGAGAGTCAAAGATCTTAGAGATGAATGCCTATAAGTTGGGAAAGGCGATTGAGAATCAAAATCTTGATTTGCAACTTTCATATGAGCAAGTTAAGGTTGCAAAGAAGGAACTAAAGAAATCCTTGAAAAGAAGGAAGTCGATGGTAATCTAGAAAAATGACACTCAATACAAGGTAGAAAGCATTGAGCACTTATGTGATGAAGGAAGATCCAGTGAAATTGATGCAACAATAGAATATCTATTAGAGAAGAAGATCATCATCAATGAAGAGGTAAGAGCACTAAAAAGAAAACATAAAATACAATGAGTGAGGTTATGTGATGTTATTGAACAAAAGAAAAAGATTGGAGAATACAAGGTAATGGATGATGAAGACAAGAGGTAAATGGCTATAAGTCTTGATGAGAGGATCAATGAAGTAAAAAGGTTGACTCACAATCAATTTGACATGGTCAATCAATTCTCAACTGCTAATCATGAGATTTCTAGGAAGGTGGAAGAGATTTGAAATTTGAGATCAAAGAACAATCAATTGAAAAATAAGTTGAGAGTTGAAAATAAAATCATTGAAAGAATGAATAGATCTGTAGAGGTTATGAGACAACTTGATGAACAAGTAAGGGCACAAAGAAGACCTCGTGATACTACTAGATCAAGTTATATGAGCTCATATCATCTACCAAGAAAGGAGAGTCATCAAAGCATGGAGTAAAAGGAATGCAAAACCAAAGAATAAGAAGCCTACATGCTATAACTGTGGAAAATTGGGTTATACAGCAAATGTTTGTAGGAGCAATACTAGTAATACCAATCCTAAACCTAAATTCAATAGTAACTATTTTAGTTTTAAAATACATGGACATCAAGCACATGATTGTAGATCAAAAACATTGGTTGCATCTAGATTTGAAGGTTATTGCTACAAACATTAGAAGTATGGTCATAGGGAAAAAGATTTTAGATCTAATGTGAAACACAGTTGGACACCTAAAGGACAAGACAATACAACCAGGCAAGGCAATACCATAAATTAGAATTACAATACTTGGGTCAATTGTCAATTGTGTGGAAAATATGGACATATTGTAGAGAATTGTGCAAGGATACATCTAAGAGGAAGGTTAACAAACTAGAGAAACTTTGGTCTATTATGTTTTAAATATTAGAAGGTCAATCACCTAAGAAGAGATTGTAAGAATCAAGCACCAACATCCAATAATGAAAGAAAAATTGAAAGGAAAAGGTTAGTTCTTAAGAAGTGAGAAGCCAAATAAATAAAACTTGGAAGAAGAAATATGATGGAGGTAGTAGTGTAAATGATGAAGTTGTTATCACCCAATTCAATGGATTAGGTGATTCCTGTTAGAGTGGGGTTTTAATTGCACCAAAATACTAGTTTTTTAATGCCTGATACAACCACTCAATTTATAGTACACAAGAGGTAGTTAAACCCTTGTCACAAATCCTAAGAGGAGCATTGAACAACTTTCTAACAATCTCCCCTCATTGTTACCCAAGGGTCTAAAGATTTGAACCTGTGACCAAGCTTTAATACCACTTGTTATAGTGGAGTAGTCATTGCACCAAAAGACCAATCTGCCAATGCTCGATACAATCACTCAACTTATAGTACATAGGAGGTGGTTAAGCCCTTGTTACAAATCCCAAGGGGAGCATTCAACAACTTTACAAAAATTCCCCCACTACAAACTAAATAAAGAGATATGTATGGAACCGTATTGTGAGTTGTTGAATCATACATCAATTCCTAAGATTGAATGTATAAAAGTTAAAATTAGCATATGACTAGATACATAAGAACATATTTAAAGTATGAATTGAGCAATTTGTTTCGGTGTCGAGCCACTAAGTTAGTGATGGATGAGTGTTAGTATTGAAGGATGAGAAGTGTTAAGCAGCTAAATGAAATCATCAATATTGACCGAGTTATGGTACTAGTCAAGTTGATGGAGTGTAAAGTGTTATTATTGAGCTTTATAAAATTGGCTATGATAACTATTATACACCCACTATGTGTAAAGAATATTGATGAGGCCCTAAAATTAAATTCTTTGACTTATATAGAAAATTTTATTAATCATTTTGAGTACCTTGCATTCAAGTTTTCAAGATCTACCAAATTTTGAGCAATTCCTAAGCATATTTGAGTGAATTTGAGAAGATCTAAGTGTGTGTTGTCAACATTGAGAGTGATTTGGAGTAGTTTTGGTGATACCAAGTGAAGCATAGTTGCAGGACCAAACCCTAAATGTAAAAATAGCATTGAGTTTTATTCTGCAAAGAAAGGTGAAGCATCCACCTCAAGGCATAAAAGGTAAACCTATTACTTAGAGAAAGAGATTTTGATTCCTATTTTGGATCCAACAAATTTAAGTAAGATCAAATGAGGGAACTTAGTGACTTGCTAAATAGAAAGGCCAAGCAAGTAGAGATGAGAAAAGTTCATCAACATAAGCAAGTACTACATGATGTCAAAGATATATTTCTTGATACATTTTTTGTTGATAACCTAAATCAAAATGCCCCCATCATTGATCTGTTGGTAAATATTTTTGAGCAATTTAATAACCTTGTCATTGATTCTCAAGAAAAACTCACGCAATGGTCATAGAGGAAATTTGAGAACAAAGTGATGGAGAAAGTTGCAATAGAAATCGCAGTCAAATAGGTTGAACTTTCTAATCTTGTAAATGATTTTGAAAAGATAGTTTAGAATATAAATAGATTGTTTATGAAGTTGTTTCATGTCTCATCATTTATAAAAGACATAAGGGAACAAATAGATAATATTGTTGTTGATTTACAGCAGAATGGGAACACGCTAACATTACATGCAAGTTCAAGTTCAATATATTTTTCAAAGTTGATATTTTTGCAAAGCAAACTATCTGAGTTGATGCAAGAAGAATGTAGAATAAGAGCAAAGATTAGAACAACTAAAGCTTTAGTGTAGAGGTGATGCAAAGACATTTGAAGACTGCCAAGGATCTAATTCAAAGAAATTTAAATTTTTCTATTACAGATAACATGGTGAATTTAACTACCAGATTGGAGATTGGATATCAATTTCTTGAAACATCAAGAATAATTGGGATTAATATCTATTGTTGTGAAATGGCACCACCCATTTCTTGCTAAGTTTGGTATAGTCCCCACTCCCTAGCTCAATATTACTATGAGGCAACCATGCTAAAAGAGAAGGGGAAATATTGTACAGAGAAACACAAGGGAGAATTTTTTTTGAATACCAAGAAATAGGAAAATGTATATAGTTACAAAGCTAAGGTATAGAGCACACCCAAAGGAGTTACAATTTTGAAGTTTTTTTATGTATGCATTATTTATAATGATAAGTATTTTTATCACTAATTTCAAAGGGGGAGATTGTTGACCCTAAAGGTAAATTGTCTATTAATGCAAAACACTTAGTTATTTGCTAGGTAGGGCTGGCCAATCAACACTACAACCAAGTCAACATACAAGTTAAGATACAAAATAAAGAAATAAATACATTTAGTATGTGTTGAGGAAAATATAGTTGTTGAGTTCACATAAGCATCACCAAGCAACCCAGTTTTTATTGAGCAGTTTAGGGGGAAATGCACAAGTCAAGTTGTCTAGAAGAAAATAACAATAACTAAGCAAAGCAAGGATACATAGTATATACCAAGTGAAGTTCATGTCAAGGGATGGGATGAAGGAACAAGTTAAGTTGAGCATCAAGAAGTATATGTGTCGAGTAATGAAGTTTTTAATTTGAGTTTGAAATGGCACAAACTAATATGTAAACTTTTTTTGCCAAGATAGAAACATGTTTCTAAGTTCAAGGTGCAAATCAAGGATGTAATTATTCCTATAATTGTGGATCATTAATCCCTATGTTGAGTGAATAATCAATCAAAAAATAGGAATTACTAAGCAAAAAAAAGGATAAATCCTAATCATTGGTCAAGATCTAGAAGTTTCTTTAGATGGCTATAAAAGAAGAGTTTCAGACATAATTTTGTGTTGTTGAAGTTGTAAGAGAGAGGATTGTGCAGTTAAAGGTGAATTAGAGGTTAAAGGATATCAGTCACATTGAGTTGATTACATATTGGAAAGAGAAGATATGACATTAGCAATCAAGTGCAAACTAAAAGATCATGGTACTGATTACATTCTAACTAGTGTATCTAGTGAATCTCTTAACAAAGTGGCCCTAACAAGCCTATTATAAATATCCTAATAAAGTGCTCACTTTATTATAAAGTTTAAATCCTTTATTCAAGGTAGACTTAATAGTCTTGTAAGATTTTAACAGAGAAAACCCCCTCACAAAGTAGATCATCATAAGTGAACAAAATTGTAGCCCTAATAGGCATATTTTATTGATGTAGGAGTGAAGATTTTGTGGGTGTCATCCCCATCACAATTTTACCTTATCATTGGAGGGTTTTTGCATTACCACATCTTGTGTTATGTTTTGATTATTTGTTATGTGTATTATTCATGTTAATAGATGCTAGATCTAATATTACATGTTATTATATAATGATGCATGGTTAAGGTTAAGGTTGAGATGTGTGGTGAATATGGTTTATGTTTGAAGTAGTAAAACTTTTAAAGATTCTAATTCACTTCCCCCCACCTCAGCATCGTACTATTAGAAATGTTTAGAATAAATGAGGGGTGTTGAATCAATTACTCAAGGTCGATATGTACCACTTGAAAAATTAAACAATAAACACTTCATTGTTCTGCTTATTCTATTGTTACTCGGTCTATACTTTAAAACTTGCATTGCATAATGAAAAAATTATCAAATGTAAACACACATAAAGCATTCATCACAATTTTGACATTAGGATTTTACGTCGAAACCCAATTGGGGAAAAACCACTAGCAACATGTCACTCTTTTTCACTCTTTTGAAGTGAGCTATGTTAGGAGCCAACCCTGTTAAAGGTTACAAAACACATTGTTAAATGTGAACTAATTAGCGGATTTATTCAACCTATTAGGAGTGTCCTTGTATGAGGACTTTGATCATTCCATTTAGAATGTCACCTAGTTCAAGGATTTATACAAACTATTAAGTCTTCAAATGACTGTTAGGTCAACCATTATTAAAAATATTTCAATACAAACTATTTACAATGAATAGAAAGAAAATAGTAGGTTTTGATTTGTGTGATTACAACTTACTTTTTTGGTTTAGATCTCTATTTGGTCCTTGTGCTGACTAGTTGATAAGTTATTCACTTTCATCTTTGATCTTGATTCACTTGGAGACCCTTCAATCAATCAGTCTACACTTCTCAATAAAACTTAATCCTTCTTCTTAGATTCACTCATCAACATCAGCATCATCTCTACAAGATTTTTCTATTAGCTTTGCAATCACTTACACTTTTTCATTTCTGATCAACCTTCCTATGTATGTCTCTCGTCACATACAAGCTTTGCACATGCTCACCACGCCAATTGTGCGGCTTTGTATCTCTTTAAATAAGAAATTTTTCCTTTACTATTTTCTACATCCACCATAGATCTTAGGGTCTATGATCAGGTTCAACTCGATTCACTATATCTATCCATCTTCTTGATCTTCTTCTAGAAACTTCTCTAAAATTTTCCTATTAGGTCTTTACCTAATGCTTGCCTTGAATCTAATGATAAAACTAATCAATCTTATCTTCAACATGATTGACATCTCCCAAGAAATAAACTAAGTCAGATTGAGCTCATGATTTCCTTGACTTCATTCTTATACTATCACTTAGCAATCTCTAAATTTTGGCACTCGGTCATCACTAAATTCCTTGATCACTGTAAAGCTTTTTGACTTGACATCAATTGTCTTTCTTGATCAATGCTAATTCTCATTCAATACTAGATTTTCTTGGCACTAACTATAGCTCGGTTAACACTAGCATTACTCAGCACTAACTATATTTTATACTTCTACTCGGTTTGGCATAGCTTTCTTGACATAAAAAATCACTATGTTTTATCATAGCCTATCTAATCAAATATCCATTGTAACTTCCTTTCCATAACTCAACCTTTCCTCTAGGTGTTATTGTTGTGATCAACTTCTCAAATCCTCTTCATCAATCAAATAGATATGACATTCAAATTAGGTAGTAATATATCTTATCAATAGATTTGACATCAATGAAAAAATAATCATTGTTCCAATTGTAAGTTTACAACAATCTCCCTCTTTGGCATTGAGGGAAGCATCTCAAACATCTTAATACTAATTGTAGCTTAGTTACCATACAATCAAAAAGATTTTGTTACTGACAGTTTGATTCTTCTTTTCTAAATTGCTCTCTTTGAATCTTTCTTAGGAGTAATTTCTCCCTCTTTTTGTAATCTCTCCTTTTGTAAATTTATGAATTTCTCTCTCTGAATTTCTCTGTCTTAAGTAATCTCTCCCTCTTTGAAAACAATGCCAAAGACTTGTAATTGTCTCGGCTTCAAAGTCTTCATACATCTGAATTATGTAGATTTAGCATGTATGGTTGATATTTTTCATCTATCTATGACTGATTTGTTATGCTATACTAAATTATCTACCTTAGGCACTTCCCAAAGTAGACTTGTATTGTATCACTGTGTAGGATATTATAATTAGTATATGTGATGCAATGTACCTTTCCTTTTTAAGTAGCTTTGATTAGGGGAATCACCCCTAGTTTACCTCTAAGATATTCATGAGGATCTTTAGGTAATGGTTTTGTGAATATGTCAGCAATTTGTTCCTTGGTATTCACATAATCCAGCTTCACTTCTTTGTCTTGAAATAATTCCCTCAAGTAGTGATACTTGATAGCAATGTTCTGTCTTAGTGTAGATCACTAGATTCTTTGAAATGTTGATAGCACTTTTGTTATCACAATAGATAACCACTAGACCTATGATTTCTTCTTTCATACATTTTAGTCACTGTTTGATCCACATAACATTTGAACAATTCACTGCAGCCACCACATACACCAATCTTTTTCTTAGAAAGAATACACCTCCACTAATGTTTTTTTTGTCATCAATATTTTCTTCCTAATCTAAGTCAGTAAACACCCTTAGTTCAAACTTATCATTTCTTTTCTAATACAATCCATAGTCTTGTGTACCTTTCATATGTCTTATTGTCCTTTTCACTGCCATCATGTGATTCTCTTTAAGATTTTCTGAAAATCTAGGGACTATCCCAATTTCCAAAGCAATATATGGCATGTTGTGAAAAACATATTGCAATTTTCCAATCATGTATCTGTATAGGGTCTGGTTCACATCAACAGATTCATCAGTCTTAGATAGCTTATGTCCAATAGACATAGGTGTACTCACTAGCCTAGAATCTTCCATACCAAAATTCTTTAGTATCTCCTTCATATATTTGGATTGTGTAATTAAAATACCAAACTTCATTTGACACACTTGTAGTCCAATAAAGAATTTGGTTTCACCAAACATAGACATTTCAAATTACTTCTTCATTTCATCAACAAATGGTTTGCATAAAGCTTCTCTTCCTCCAAATATAATATCATAAAAAAATATTTAAGATACCAATACTTTATTGTTCTTACCATTCTTCAAATATAGGTTACTATTATCATTTCTCCTTTCAAAATTGATCATCACCAAACTGTTGTGTAATCTTTCATATCATGCTCTTGGGGCTTGATTCAATCCATAGAGGGATTTTTTCAATTTACATACCATGTTCTTCTTGTTTGGATCTACAAATCCTTTAGGTTGTTCAATGTATACTTCTTCCTCCAATATACCATTTAAAAATGCAGATTTGACATCCATTTGATATACCTTGAAATTTTTGTAGGTTGAGTATGCAAGTAGAGTTTTGACCCCTTTAATTCTTACCACTGGAGAAAAACATTCTCCATAATCAACTCCTTCTTCGTGAGCATAACCCTTGCATACCATTCTTGCCTTGTTTCTTGTTACTTCTCCATCCTCATTGAGCTTGTTCTTGAAAACCCGCTTTGCCCCAATGAAATTTTTGTCATTAGGTCTTGGTACTAAGGTCTAAGTATTGTTTTTCTCAATCTAGTCAATTTCTTCATTTATTGCCTGGATCCAATCATCATTGTCTAAAGCATCCTTTATTTACTTAGGCTCAAACTCACAAAGTAAGAATGTATTATCTTTGAGTCTTCTTCTTATTATAACACTTGATTCAACATCACCAATGATTTGTTTAGCTTTATGATGTCTTCTCACATTTTTTCTAGTATAGGTAGCTTCCTTCTCTGATATTCTACATGTTCATCTTGAAAATTAATCTCAAGCTCATTTTCTCCTCCTTGCTCTAGTTTTGGTTTAAGTTCTACATGCTCAAAATTTCCTATTTGATGGTCGCCATTTCTTATCTATGACTCAACATCTTCTATCTGTTGCTTGGCACCCACTCTCTATTGTTTGGCAATTTACATTTGCATTCCATTATTTCATGTCTCATGGGAACTTGCAGCTTGACTTGTCTGTTCACTTTGAGTGTTGGGAGAATCATCATCCATATGGATGAATGTACTATAGTCTTTAGGTTCTTCATTACATGGCATGTCACCTCTTTTTGTAAACTCATCAACTCTCACATTTTCACTTTCCACGACTTTTTTAGTGTTAGAATTTAAACACTTATAAGCTTTTCTTCTAGTAGAATAACTTAGAAATATGCCTTCATCAATTTTTGCATCAAGATTTCCATTTCTATTATCTTTTAGTATATAGCATCTACTACTAGATATTTTGAAATATTTAACATTAGGAGCATAACCATACCATAGTTCAAAAGGTGTAGCATTTGTACCTTTCTTGACTTATACTCTATTCAGGGTATAAAGAGTAGTACTAACCACTTCTCTCCAATATTTTTGTGATACATCCTTCTCCATCATTAATGTTGTTGGCTCCTAATTTAATAGTTTTGGAAATAACCAAAAAACCAGACAAATGCATCTAAGGCTAGCAAATTCCTATGATGAATGCACCTAACTGCAATCTTGGGCCAACTATAAGGATAAATCCTTCTTCACTTCAGGCTCTGCTAGACCTAGGCAGGTTAACCTTGAGGTTCTGAGATATAGTACCATTGCATTTAAAACGTAAATCTAAACCTATTTACTACAGATGAAAACCCTTATATCTCCTAGCAACTCATGAAATGACACAAATCTACAGCAGCTAAATGCAAATCTATGAATCTCATAAGTTGAGTGAGGAAATTCTATTATAGCTCTTCAACATAAAATGTAAAGATGACTTGAATTTGATTTTTATTTAAAGATTTTTTTTTCTCAACATAACCTGGGTATGCAACAATAGAGAGCATATATCCTTCAAGCTAACTAGTCCATTATCCATTGGGCATCAACTAAACCTTAACATTCAGATGGATACCTAAAGTATACTCATATATTTAGGCATCTGATCTATCTATTTCACTTGCAAACAGACATTAATCTTCATAACAACTCTCATACTTATGATAATATCCTCCTGGTGTAACTTGTAACCCTATCAATATAAACAAGCATTTACTTGGCTCTTTGTTCCAATAGCCAATCTATTCTGATATACAACCTTAAGGGATTGCAACTGAGTTCAAGCTCTTTGTTCTCAAACACAAAACATTACAGATAATAGAAGAAGGAGATGAGAATCAGAATGAAACTAAGAAGGTTAAACTCTTTGCATTAATTTCCTTGAAACCAATACATCATCTGCATATCAAAACTCAAAAAATACACAAAGAATGACTGTGTAATATATAATGCCTCAAAAGGAATACAATATGATGTTCAAAATAGGATAACACTAAGAAAATTGGTATCACAACTCTAAAAACTAGAGCCAATGTTGTGGTCTCACAAGTCCTAAAAATTGGAACCCTTACAATAATCAGAAAAGGAAGATATACAGGAGAGAAGATCTTTCATGAATTGTAATCTAGAATTGACATTTGTCCCACTGAAAGAGTCTTCAATCTGGAGTTGTTGAAACTGAACTTCCTCATCTACCTTCACTTTGAAAATCATAAATGATTCCAAAATATCTACTATATCCCCAATTAAAATATACAAATATCTCATGAGGGAATATCAATAAATCATCACAATCTGCACTGAGGTTCCAAAAATCTAATCTTTACTTGTCACATCTGCTTTGTTGTGAAGATCAACTTGTGTAGTTGCCAAAAAAAATAAATTGCTTCAACTGCCTCCAAAACATTCAATTCATCCTTACAATGGATGAAGGAGTTAAATCAAATGAAAATGTATCCAAGTTTGATTGCAATTTCATCTACAACATTAAATTTGCACCTCCTCCCTGCATAATTCCCTTCGCAACTGTCTGGATCACTGGATGAAATTTATGTGCCCTGGCCTTGAGCCCCACACCATATTTAACTCTCAATAATCGTTACCTCCAAATTGCAATCAGCTTTAAATTTTATTTGTAGATCCTCACCACATTGAGCGGTTCAAATTCAAAAGGCAATGATCCTTATATCCTTAAGAGTGGGGTCACATGTCTCATTACCGCTTACCCGCATTCCTTAAATTTCCTACATCTTAAAATTGTGGGTAAGTGTCAACCGTTGATCAAGACAAGATCAAAAATTGCGGAACAAAAATTGGGTTGACCCTCCTTCTTCTTAACATGTTGGCAGTCAACCCAATAAAATGCTTCCATCTATACCTTTCCTTTATTGTTGGCACTTCAAACTGGGCCCACGGATGATTGAGGACACGTGTCATTTAGTTTCTATCTCACTATACATAAAAAGTGAGCACCTTGCCATAGTAAGATAGCGCCCATCTTTGATTCTACATTGATCGTGTGGAAGACATTTGATGCATTACTAAAAAGAAATATGGTGGGCCCCTTGTCGCTATGTCATTGTTCGTAGCCTTCATGCAACTCACCATAGCGAGATAGCAATGATCGTAGATCTGAGACCAAATCAAAGGTAGAGAGACTACAATAAGTACCCTAAAGAAGTGGTGGGTCCCATACTCACTATGTTGCATAGACTAAACAACTTGCAACTTTCCATTGCAAGATAGTGAGGATTATTGATTCGAGATCAATTTGACAATCGGGATCCCTCATATGCTTTATGAATGTGCATGGGTCCAGGGCACCGATGACGTAGAAAAATATGCACTACTAGAAACAAACCAAAACCTTACTTTCATCCTAGTCACCTTTCCACGTCGCTTGAGGTCCCACCATGTGTTTATTTACCAGCTGAGTGCTATATCGCTAACAGCGAGAAGCACAAGTTTCTCGATAGCGATTTAGCGACCTCCAGTGCCATCACTTTTCCCAGTGTATATATGTATCCCACTAGATGCCATCATGTGCCAAAACTTTATAACTGATATCTGATGGAGCATTGTCTTGGACCCATCTTCTGAAAACGTTGCCGCAGGATTACTTTCTGTCAAGGCGCTATGTTGCTAACGACAAGAAGAAAAAATTTCCTAATAGCAATATAGTGACCTCTGGTGACTGTGCTTAATTAGGGGTTAGAAAGATAAAGGCAAATAATCACCCTCATTAATGCTTCTGACATAACAATAAGACCACACGTCCATTTGATGGCACCACCTTTCAGCTTAGTGTCAGTTGTTATGTCACTAAGGGAAAAACACTTGCATCTTTTCATAGCGAGATAGCGACCACCGTAGATCTTTCAAGGATTGGGCGGTGAGAAACAAAAAGGAAAAGGGGAGACTTAGGGCACGAAAAGTTTGAAAAGGATGGAGAATATTCGCATATTTTTTAAAAAGGTTTTCACACCATCAGTAGATCTCGTTTGATTTTTTACCTAGGCAAGGGAAAATTATCATGCGAAAAATCAGACCAACAAATATTCTTGTACGGTCAATTGTTGCTTCTTTCAGCTATTTCATTTTGAGGAGGGGTCCTTGTTGTTGACATCTATCTTTTGATTCCTCTATCATTGCATAAAGTATTGAACTCAAGTGAAATAAATTCACCACCTCTTTCAGATCTCAAACATTCATATTCTTCCCTATTTCTTTTTCAACTCTAGCTAAATACCACTTACATAATTGAAAAGCATCAGATTTAGCTTTAAGAAACATCTTAGTCATCATTCTATAGTAGTCATCCACAAATAGAATGAAAAATTGATCTCCACAATAACTTTGAATAGCAATAGGTCCACAAAGGCCAGTATGAACCAATTCCAAAATATCATTAGCAGTATATGTTTTTCTCTTAAAACTAGACTTTGTCATATTTCCCAATTGATATTATTTACACATAGTATTGTTAGGCTTCTTTATTTTAGGAAACCCTCTTTCTTGCTTCATCTTATTGATATTAACCAAATCGTCAAAGTTCACGTGACATAATCTTTTGTGTCATAACCAAACATGTCTCATTTGATAGGTCTAGATAGAATAAGTTACCTCTTCTCTACTCATTAGTTCCAATTATCTTACCATCACCATCATGTATCTTAGCCTCTCTATTGTGAAATTCAACTCTGTAACCTAATTTGTTCAGCTATGAAATAATCAACAAATTATAGTTAATTCCTTCAACCCAGTAAACATTGTCACATGTTATCTTGTCAATCAATTAAATAGTAGCTTTACCTTTTATAGCACATGGGATATCATTACCAAATTTACACATCCACCATTGTATGGACCAATATCTTCAAATTTATCTTTATCATCAGTCATATGATTGGAACATCCACTATCATTTATCCATCTATCACTTTTGTTCACATAAGAAATTAATGTAGTTTTTTCATTTTCATCAGAATCGTCTTTCATAGCAACATAGACAACTTCATCATCATTACTCTCAGATTCATTATCAGTCCTTTCTTCAAAAATATAACAATATTTCTTACCTTTTTCATCCTTCCTTCTCTTGTAGTCTTTGTTATCTCTTCTTCCTTTGTACTTTCTTTCCTTCCTTTCATCCTCATCATCTCTGTCAGGACATCTAGTAGAAATATGACCAACTTGGTTGCATGAAAAATAAATGGTAGTTAATTTACCTTTCTATTTACCTCTTCCTCTTCTAAACCTTTTTTCAATGAGGGCTTTAAGTTCATTAATCTCATCATCAAAAATATCACCTTCACTCTTCACATGTTTTCCTTTCTTCTTGCTAAGAACTAGTTGTGACTTGAAAGAAGATTCAATAGTAGCAAGTGTGTAGTTATGAAACTTAGACATCTCAAAAGCAATAATTCTACCAATTACACCTTCTAAGGTCAAATTGCTACATGATGTGCATCTTAGTTCTTGGATTTCAAAGACTCTAATGGAATATATAGGGAGTAGAGTCCTCAATACCTTACCTATCATTGTTTCATCTTTGATTTCTTCATTTTCACCTCAAATAGCATTAATAGCCTCTTTAACTATTGTGAAATATTGTACTATGTTCTTACCTTCCATCATTCTCATGTCATCAAATTTACCTCTCAAGGTTTCTAATTTTTCTCTTAGAAAATTGTCATCACCTCTATATCTGGTCTTCAATCTATACCACATCTTCTTTGTATTGTCACAATATTTTAGGCCATCAAACTCAGCATAGCCTAGGGATGAGGCAATCTCCAACATTTCTTAGTTGTGTTCTAGCTTCTATTTCAAGTGTTTAATAGTCAGAGGAGTAGTTGTTACCTTTACATATTCATTGTCTAGAAAATTGACAGCGGCATCACTGATACTAGATATGTTCAACTTCATCACGGTCTTCCATGCAAGAAATTTCTCCTTGTTTAGCTTTGGTACATCTCTCTTATTAGTCATGATCTTTAGTTTTAACTACCTTCAAACTTTTCTCTATAAGCATTGAGCTCTGATATTTAGAATAACTAAGAGAGAGGGTGAATCAACTAAGGTGAACCTTTAACAAGGTGATAAATCCTTTAACTAAGTAACATTCCAAGTGAATGTTTGTAAATCCTTTAACCAAGTCACTTTAAATAGGGTGTAAAGCCTTTAACAAGGAAAGCCTTTCATAGGGCAAACCATGTTAGGATAAACCACAGACAGAAATAAAAACTACATGCAAATATAACCAATAATAGAAAATAATAGAACACACAGAAATGAACACAAGGCACCAAGATTTAACGTGGTTCACCCAATCCCTGGGCTATGTCAACCAAACAGCAAGTCTGATCTTATTACAATCCAATGATTACAACCTGATTACAATATGTAATCCCTTACAGCTCAATACCGCCGCAAGAACCAATTTCATATCACAACATTATCAAAAATACTCAACCCTAAGCCCTTTTATACAAGTATTAAACCGCTTTAGGGTTATAACATGTCAGCCATATGTCGGCCATAATATGTCGGCTACCATGTCGGCCACTGCCCAAAAAAAAAAATTTCCCCCACTATTTATGAAGTATGTACAGTACTTTCCTAATCAATCACCACAATCTAACAATCTCCCACTTGGGGACTGATCAGGCTCCACACTAAACAAAAATCTCCCACTTGGAGACTGATCCTATAGCAATACCACTACCACATGGGGCTCCCACTGGATCAAACCATCCTGGACTCTACTATTCTTTTATTCATGTTCATTCTAAAAGACCAACCGAAGCTGAAGAGGAGTTCAGCTTCTCCCTTGTTACAACCTTTGTCAACATATCTATTGGATTGTTATTGGTATGTAGCTTTTTCAGCTTTAACTGTCCATCCTCCAAAACTGACCGAATGAAATGGTACCGCAACTATATGTGTTTGGTCTTAGAATGCAGAGCTGAATTCTTAGCAAGATGAATGGCACTCTGACTATCTGTGAACAAATAATTATCCTTCTGAGGATGTCCCAATTCTTCCAAGAAGAACTGAAGCCATATCATCTCTTTGGCTGCCTCTGTAGCAGCAACATACTCTTCCTCTGTAGTGGAGAGAGCATTAATCTTCTATAACCTAGAAAACCAGCTCACGGCTGCCCCACCAATAGTAAAGACATAACCTGTAGTACTCCGCCTGGTATCAATATCCCCAGCCAAATTTGAGTCAACATAGCCCTGTAAATTAGTAGTAGAGCCCCCAAAGTGTAAACACTTATTGGATGTTCCTCTCAAATATCTGAGAATCCACTTGACAGCATTCCAATGCTCAAATCCTGGATGACTCATATACCTGCTAATGACTCCCACTGCATGTGCAATATCTGGCCTAGTGCATACCATAGCATACATCAAACTTCCTACAGCTGAAGCATAGGGTACCTTGGACATCTTATCCTCCTCTTCATGTGTCTTGGGACACATCTCCTTAGTCAATTTCAAATGACTAGGTAAAGGTGTGCTGACAACTTTAGCATTTTGTAACGCCCCGCTCGAGAACCCAAGAGAAATAAACCTAACATGTTACAATGTTTACTGAACTATTTTTTTTTTGAAGTTTAAACAACATCAAGATAACATTAATGCTAAAGCAATATGAACATACACAACAAATACACATTTGCAATTACAAATATAGTTTCAATTCCTCAAGAGTTCCTTTACGTTGAGTCACATTTAATGTTTTTAAATTAATTAGTTTAAGTTCTAAGTACAATGTCTCAAGATCATAAAGGAATAACAGATACATAATCACATAAGCAAATGCATAAGTATAAACAATACAACGAAGGTACATCCACTAAATAACATCCACTGCACATGTCACAGGGTATGTGAAAATAGATACTGTACAATAGAATACACGATAACATATATACATCATCTGAAAAGAAGTCTCTGAGATAAAAAATAAGAATAATAAAGGTACATCTTCTGAAATGAACATCCAACAGCTGCAATGTGAAGGGGAACCCAAATGGTAAGAAGGCACTACCTCCCAACCGCGTGGTTACCTAGTCAAGCTTCCACTCCCACCATGCAGGGAAGATAATGAACGATCCACATACGGCTAATCAAACATAAAAAATTCCTAGGCAAGGTACCCCTAATAGCCAAAACTACCTCAAAGGTAACACATACTACTCAAGAAGATAAAATAATCCAAAGAAAGAACACTCAATCCAATACCGACACCACATAACCAAACATCATACACAAACCAAGTATAAACCAAATACCAAGATCATAAGATAAAGTCAACGAAAGATAATCACCTCAATTCAAAAGCCACATGTCAAAAGTACAACATCCATGAATCACCAATCATCATCAATGAAAGTAAATAACCATAATAAACACATCCGACAATAGATACACCACCAACAATAAGTACACCACTAGAGATACACAAAATCCACAAAGATCTATAGAGGAGACTCAGACTACATACTAGGGAGTGTCATCGCATGGTTCCTTGAGTTACCCTGGACTGATCTCTTAATAGACCCTGGACCCTCAAGTGTTGAGTTACCCTAGACTAGTTACTCTGAACCCCGGACCCTCAACATCACACATATGGAAACTAGAAAGCCCTCTCAAGAAGACGAGGCACTCTTCTCATTCCCATCCTTAGCCTATACAAGCACTCAAGGCATGGGTAGATCAAAAATCTCTAACTTATCTTTTTAGTGTGTTTTTCCCCCAAAAGTTTTAATTACTAGATTATCACTTATTACATCACTTGCATTAGGTTACCCTGGTACTGACCACTTTGGTTCTCGGACCCCTATGCAAGCCACTCCCAAGTCACGTACCTAGACAACCTCTCCTAAGCACATAAAAACACAGTTGTGTCCCATACCACAACACCCATAAAGATCAAACTCGGTTCCTTAACAGGCAACCTGATAACAAATTGGTTCTCCAAACCAAAGTACACATAAAAGCTCCACAAATAAAACTCATAAATATAATCTCCAATATGAATGTCAAAACACATCATGGCATCCAATCACATCAATAGTATAAAATAAATCTCACAAAACCTCTGGTGTACACCCTAGACTGGTCGACATCTAAACAACGCCAAAATCTCAAGCATAGGAAGTACAAGTAAAACTATACAGATACTCAGAGTAAGTTTCATGTTTGGCTTAATCGAACTCACGTAGTTAAGTTGAACATAAGGTTTCATTTTCAGTTAAACACATGTTCGAGTTAATAAGTTTTCGCAATCATTCCTTTTTAACTAACCCATTTCTATATTTAAATGATTGTTCAATTACCTTATAACTAAGCTAAGGATAATCATTTATTTATTTATGTTATAAAAAAAATCCTTAATGATTTTAAATAAAACAAATTCGACTTTATTAAAATCATTAAACCCTCATTAATAACTTCCATTAAATCAATAATCTATTTTTACAATTTTAACAAATAATGTCCATTATTAATTAACTTTAATTAAGCTAATATTAATTAAATTAATCAATAATTGTTCATTTAAATACTTATATTAAAATCTTCATTGATTATCAATTTATTAATATTTAACTAAAAACTATTAATAATTATGAAAACTACATTAAAATATATTAATGTTTAAATTATTAAATATTAATAAAGATCATTTAATAAAACATTATTAAATCACATTTATTAAATACATTTTAAAACACATTACAAAATATATAAATATATAAATTTTGGCGTGTTTAAAGGCCCGTCGGCCTGGTACCTGCGACAGTAGGTACCCTGCTACGCGCAGCAATAGTTGTACTGCTGCCTGCGGCAGCAGCGGTACCGGTTGCCGCGGTAGACTCTGCCGGCAGCAGGTATGGAGGGGGGGGGTATGTCCCCACCCTATAAATTTTATATATTATTTTTTTTTTTAATTTTAAAAATTATTAAATTTCAAACAAACATTTTTTTCAGTAATATATAAATATATTAAAATATTTTAAACAATCCAAATACATTATAATAAATTAATATTATTTTTAAATATATTTCTTTTAAAAATAATAACAATTTATATATATAAAATAAAACCTCTTTCTTTCTTCTCATTATTTAATTTTATTTTATTTTTTTTAAATACTATCTGCAAATATAGTATGGTAGAGAAGACACAAAAAATCATTCGAATTTCTAATTTTAAATCTTCTTTTCCTTCAAACCCTACATGATTTAATTAATTTCCTCAATGATTCTTCTATATGAATAATGAGAGACTAATTTTAACCAATCAGATCTTGAAAACAATCGAGATGATAAACAAAATTTCAATCACCCAACAATCACGAAGCAAACAGATATTTCCAATTAAAATTGCATTCACGAGATTTCAAAACCTACCTCGTACTGATGCTAAAACTCTAACAGCTAGATGAAAATTTCTACTACAAGCAATATCCTTTAAGCTACGAAAAATTCCTTCTTCTCCAAACCCTCTGAATTGCTCTCCAAAACCTGTGTGTGTTCTCAAACTTGTCTCCCAAAAATCTCCCTTGAAAAATGAACCCTCAAATTGATAAGGAGTTCTCTTCCTACAATCGGGGCACTAATTGTGCGTTTACCCGAGAGGTCTCTTGACCAATCTTGTTAACTCTAAAATCAACCTTTATTTTCTTATCTTTTCATATTTTCATGCATGTTAAATGGATTATTAAATCTCTTTATTTAATTTCCACTCAACTTCTATTTTAATCAATTTATAACTTATAAATCTCATGCGCACTTAATGCAATTAAATATCTTTATTAATTTCACATGTTTAATCTTTTTAATTAATTTCTTTTATTTTCAACTCATACATAATTCATGCGAACTATAATCTTTATGATAATTAAATATCTTTTAACTTTTAATTTCATTTTTAGAAACTTAATTGATAAAAATATTTATTAACTTAAATAACAATAATATTTAGCATTTATTTAAAAATGCACTCTTAATATATTATTATTAAATTAAATAAATATAATCATGTTCTAAATTTAAACTTTAACTTTTATCTCCAATATTTAATTCTCTCTTATTTAATTAATTCATTCATGCACAATTAATTTTCTTTTTAAATTAAAATATTCTTTTATTATTCTTTCATGCACTTTAAGTGAATTGTTAAATTACTTTATTTAACTTTCCACTTTACTTTACTTTAAATTAATTTAATAACCTTTTAAAATCTCATGCACACTTTCTTAGAATATCTTTATTAAGTTCACATGTTTTTTTATCTTTTAAATTAATCTCTTATATTTAAAACTCATTCATGCGAACTTAAATCTTTATGATTATTAAATATCTTTTCACTTTTAATTTCATTTTTAGAAACTTAATTGATAAAAATATTTATTAACTTAAATAACAATAATATTTAGCATTTATTTAAAAATGCACTCTAAATATATTATTATTAAATTAAATAAATATAATCACGTTCTAAATTTAAACTTTAACTTTTATCTCCAATATTTAATTCTCTCTTATTTTATTAATTCATTCATGCACAATTAATTTCCTTTTTAAAATAAAATATTCTTTTATTATTCGTTCATGCACTTTAAGTGAATCATTAAATTACTTTATTTAACTATCCACTTGACTTTACTTTAAATTAATTTAATAACTTTTTAAAATCTCATGCACACTTTCTTAGAATATCTTTATTAAGTTCAAATGTTTTTTTTATCTTTTAAATTAATCTCTTATATTTAAAACTCATTCATGCGAACTTAAATCTTTTCCATAAATTAATATCTTTTCCTTTTTAATATATTTTGAACGTTTAATTTGATAAATATTTATTAACTTAAATAACAATAATATTTAGCATTTATTTAAAAATGAACTCTAAATATATTATTATTAAATTAAATTAATATTATCATGTTCTAAATTTAATCTTAAAACTTTTATCTTCCAATTCAATTCTTTATATTTAATTAATTTCTCAATTAATTAAATATAATTAAATATTCATAATATCATAATAATTCTCCATTAAATTGAATTATTAATTTAATCTATTAATTAGACTTAATTAATAGAAAATACATCAAAGACTCACAAAACAACATACGCATAAAATACTCACGGGTTTAAAAAGGGTAGACAGTCTGTTACGAGTCCTCCTTGCAGGACAAGTATTATAGGCTTATGGCTAGGATTGGACCTAATCATTATCTTCCCATTCTCACCATTTGAGTATTTGTAATAGGGCACGCTCATCCTGGCAATTTAGGGAAGTCGATGCCCGGTACCTGCATCCTGCATAAAAGACGAGCATGTACATGTATATAATATATCTAAACTAAACAGACAATGGCGGGGAGTGGTTCATCGTGTAGATCTCGACTAGCAGGTGACTACGACTCCCTCCCTTAACCACATCAAACACGTCAGACAGAAAGATAAAATAAACACGCGCACCATACACATGCAAGTATGGGGTAAGTATCATCAAATGCGTACATATAATAATGCATCTCTATCAATACAACATAATCATCATTAAAGACATCATGTTAACATTTTTATAAAAGAAACCACATTTACTAACTAGGAATCATCAAAACATCATTAACGTCATGAATGAAATCAACTAAGCAATAATAACTGATACATTTGTAATCAAAGACATGATAAAATATCATAATATTGTAAATCCAATATCTCTAAACTAATCAATGCACAAAATCAACCTAAAGCAAATTGACAATGATAATAGAAATGTGAACTAGGGGCAGGCACTACACATTCTCCATAGAGAAACGTTGCAACACCTTCTCAACATAATCAGCTTGAGATAGCGTCAATGTTCTGTTCTTCCTTTCTCTGCAAATCTTCATACCAAGGATTTGTTTTGCTGCCCCCAAATCCTTCATAGCAAATGCATGTGCTAATTGGCGTTTCAGCCCCTTAATATGATCCATGTTAGACCCAGCTACAAGAATATCATCAACATATAAACATAAAATAATGTAGCTATCATCATCCAACCTCTTAAAATAAACACTGTAATCTGAATGACACCTATTATATCCATGCTCATGCATAAAACTATCAAATTTCAGATACCATTGCCGAGGTGCTTGCTTCAAGCCATATAAACTTTTCTTCAATTTGCACACTAAGTTCTCTTTACCTTTGACCTCAAAACCCTATGGCTGAGCCATATATATTTCTTCATCCAAATCACCATGAAGAAAGGCTATTTTAACATCCATCTTCTCTAAATGCAAATCTTCAGTAGCCACAAGACTTAAAACAGTACGAATAGAAGTCATTTTAACAACAAAAGAAAATATCTCATCAAAATCAATTATCTTTTTCTGTGCAAATCCTTTTACAACTAACCTGGCCTTAAATCTTTTCTTACCTCCTTCCTCTTCTTTCAACCTGTAAACCCATTTATTCTATAAAGCCTTTTTACCTGCAGGCAACTTGCACAAATCCCATGTCTTATTTTTCAGCAAAGAGTCCATTTCATCTTTCATTGCAGACTCCCACTGAATCTTAGTATCCACCTGCACAGTTTCATCATAACTTTCAGGTTCACCAGCATCAGTAAGTAAAATAGAATACAAAGAGGGAGAAAACCTTTGTGGAGGTCTAATTTGCCTTGTTGATCGTCTAACATTCACTGGTGTGTGTGGTATTTGTTGTTGCAGTTGTTGCACATCATGAGGAATGGCTGAAATATCAGCTTTTGGAGTATCATCCAACACTACATAATCATCTTCTTTCTTCTCATGTTGCTGCAACAGATCTTTGTACAACACTTTCTCATTGAATATGACATCCCGACTTCTAATAATTTTAAGATTTTCAAAATCACAAAGCCTATAACCAAATTCATTAATGCCATATCCAACAAAGACACATTTCTTTGATTTAGCTTCTAGCTTGGTTCTATTTTCAGAGTCTATATGAGCAAAAGCTTCACAACCGAAGGTCTTGAGAAAAGAATAACTCACCTTCTTACCAGTCCATGCTTCCTCTGGAATACCACAACCCAAAGGAGTAGAGGGACCTTTATTAATCAAATATACTGCAGCATTGACAGCCTCCGCCCACATGTGTAAGGGAAACCCAGCATGCAACCTCATGCTCCTTGCGCGCTCCATTATAGTCCTATTCATGCATTCAGCCACTCAATTTTCCTGTGGAGTCCTTGGAACAGTTTTTTGTCTACGAATACCATTAGTGGAGCAATAATCTTCAAATTCATGACTGCAATACTCACCACCATTATCAGATCTGAGACATTTTAATTTCTTACCAATCTCATTTTCAACCAAGCATTTCCATTTCTTAAAAGTTTGAAATACATCAGATTTCTGTCTAAGGAAATAAACCCATACTTTTCTAATTGCATCATCAATAAATGTAACATAATAATGAGAGCTACCAAGGGAAGATACCTGGGCTGGTCCCCATACATCTGTATGCACAAGCTCTAATTTCTCCTTTTTGTTTTCCTTCCCTGTCTTTACAAAACTCACTCTCTTTTGTTTTCCATACACACAACTTTCACAAAAATCCATATTCACACATTTTAGACATGGTAAAACTTTTCTTGAATGAATTACTTTCATACCTTTCTCACTCATGTGCCCAAGTCTATTGTGCCACAGCACTGTATCAGAATCTACAGCAGCTATTTGTTCTCCCTGCTTAACTACAGTAATTGTTCCTGAATATTCATTTTTCTCTGAAACAATTAAAGTAGAAGGAACAATATGACCTGTACAATGATATAAGGTGCCTACTTTCACACCTTTTGCTACTACAAGGGAACCTTTTGAAACCTTCCAATTTTTATCATTAAAAGTAACTACACAACCCTCATCACCGAGTTACCCTGCTGAAATTAAATTTCTACTTAGTTTTGGAACACGTCTTACCTCATGTAGTAGCCAATGATTCCCATTCTGCAACTTAATCTTAATTTTTCCCTTTCCAACAATCTGACAGGGTTCATTATCCCCCAAATAAACAAGCCCAAAATCCCCTTGGACATAATCAATGAAATAACCTCTATGAGGTGTATAATGAAATGAAGCACCAGAATATAAAACCCATGAATCATCAACACTCTCTAAAGATAGAATAAAAGCATCCTCTTCGGATTTGTTACTTACCACATTTGCCTCCTTGTCTCCATCTGATTTATCTCCTTCATTTTTCTTTCGATTCCAGCAATCTTTCTTTTTGTGCCCTGGTTTCCCACAGTACCAGCAATCATTTGGTCCTCTCGATTGAGACCTCCTCCCCTTTGACTTTCCTCTTGATTTCCCACGATTTCCAGAGTTACTTCCTCTTTCAGTCGTTCCACCCCTGCTTTGTGCATTTAAAGAACTTCCTGATGTAGATCCACCTGAGGATTTTCTACGAGTTTTCTCACTTAAAATAACACTGATCACATCATCATATTTTAGGGTACTAGATCCAGGAACAGAATTACTCACCGGCATTACCAAGCCATTCCAGCTTTCAGGCAAAGAACACAAAATCAAGAGAGCCCTAATTTCTTCATCAAAATTGATACCCACAGAAGATAATTGACTAGTAATAGTATTAAACTCATTTAAATGATCTGCAACAGATCCACCTTCTGCCATTTTCATATTAAATAAACACTTCATGAGAAATACCTTATTTGAAGCGGAGGGCTTTTCATACAATGTCGCTGGAGTTTTCATCAAATCTTCTGTCGTCTTTGCTTTTGTAATATTAAATGCCACCGATGGTGCCAAGCATAACCGAATGCTTCCGAGTGCCTTTGTGTCCAAAAGATCCCATTCAGCCTCTGACATAGTTCCCTGATTCTTGGCTTTTCCTTCCAATGGCTTCCATAAATCCTTCTGATATAAATAGTCTTCCATTTGCATCTTCCATAACTAGAAGTTCTGCCCATTAAACCTGTCAACCCTCAACTTACCCTCATCTGCCATCGCTCCCACTCAACTGTGAGACTCCCACTTAAGCGTGAGACTTTCCTGCAGAGGATAACTGAAAGACAACCTTGCTCTGATACCACTTGTTAGGATAAACCACGGACAGAAATAAAAACTACATGCAAATATAACCAATAACAGAAAATAATAGAACACACAGAAATGAACACAAGGCACCAAGATTTAACGTGGTTCACCCAATCCCTGGGCTACGTCCACCAAACAGCAAGTCCGATCTTATTACAATCTAGTGATTACAACCTGATTACAATCCGTAATCTCTTACAGCTCAATACCGCCGCAAGAACCAATTTCGTATCACAACATTATGAAAAATACCCAACCCTAAGCCCTTTTATACAAGTATTAAACCGCTTTAGGGTTATAACATGTCGGCCATATGTCGGCCATAATATGTCGACTACCATGTCGGCTACTGCCCAAAAAAAAAAAAAAATTCGAACCCCACTATTTATGAAGTATGTACAGTACTTTCCTGATCAGTCACCATAATCTAACAAACCATTGGAAGTGGTCAAACTTTGTAACCTTAATCAATTATATATTGTTGCAGTGATAATTTGTGGGTGTCATCCCACTCCAGTTTTACCTTCTCATTTTGGAGGGTTTCTAGGAGACCAAAATCTTATGTTATCTATTTTCATGCATGTCTGTATTTTTCATGTAAAGTAGATGTCTTAGATGCATGTGAATAATCTTAGTTAAAAAATTTAGAAGTTAGATATTGTTACTTCTAATTCAACCCCCCCCCCCCCCCCCCCCCCCGCCCTCAGAAGAAAATCTTCCCACTTGTAAATTCCAACAATTGCTATTAGAGCCAAGTTCTCACAAGGAGAAGCCTTATAGCTTGGAGAAAAATATTTGGAAATGGAAGTCTAAAAACTTGGGAAGATCATAGAAAATTAGGTGATTGATATACAACTCACTCTACATACTTTCAAAGAATCCAAGGAAGAACTGAGGAAATCCTTAAAGAGAAGAGAGTTTTCTAGAGCTAAGAATGATACACAATACAAGGAGATTAACACCTCAAAAGTATTTGCAAATAGAGATTCCAAAGAGTTTGATGCAGCAATAGCAAACCTAATGGAGAAGAATAGAGCCCTAGCAGAAGAGATCAAAACTTTCAAGCTTGAACAAGAATCACAAGCCATGATGCTTTCTGAAGTGACTAAACAGAAGAAAAGAACCATTGAATATAAAGCTATGCTAGAAGAGGACAAGAGAAACCTTATCAATAAGTTGGAAGAAAAGTCAATTGAGCTTGCAAGAATTTCCAACATGTAGCTAGACACCCTAAGTTAGATCATGAATGCACATCATGAACTGAATGTCAAGGATATTGAGATCTCCACACTGAAGATGCAAAATGAAAATTTGCAAAATGACCTGAAAAGAGAGAAGGAGATTGAAAAAAGCTTCAAAAAACATAATGAGGCCATCAAGTACTTTGAATAGCTATTGAAATCACCAAGAGCCAGCAATGATACTTCAAGACTAGGATACACCAACACTGAAAAAGGAGAATCATCCAAGACTGCAGAAGAAAGAAGTGACAAAGGTAAGAACACTAAACCTACCTATCATTTTTGTGGTAAAAAGGGATATACCTCTAATGTGTGTAGGAGCAATAATGCCCATTAGCATGACAAACTTAAGAACATGGGTTACTGTCACAAGTGCAACAAGAAAGGACATCAAGCACATGACTACAGGACTAAAACCATCAGAACACCAAGATTTGAAGGTCACTGCTTCAATTGCAAGAAGTATGGACATAGAGCTTTTGAGTGTAGATGAAAACCTATGTGGAAACCTAATCAACCAACAAGGGAAAATAATCATGGATATCACTACAATTGGAACTACAACACCAAACATAGCTATCACTACTATCAAGAATATGGGCACATTCCTGAAAACTGCATAAGAACACATTTTAGTGGAAACTACAATAGATGGTTAAGCCAAACTACATGCTTCAATTGTTTGAAGATTGGTCATATCAGTAGAAATTTTCCAACAAGGTCAAAGGCACCCAACTCAAAGTTCAATAAAGGAAAAAGAAAGGTAGATGTTGAACACATCAAATCAAAAATGAATAAAACATGGAAGAAAAAAGATGGAAGCAGCACATCCAATGAAGAGATCACTTCACCCAAAAAGTCAAGTGGTCACACTTCATTCAACTAAGCAAAAGAAGGTATGTGGGACTGATATACAAAGATTTATCATACATTAGTTCCAAGACAACTAAGTACTGAAAAGGAAATATCAGCATGAATAGAGATGTAAAGTTAAAATTTCAAGTTTTCACAAGTGTTGCCAAGTTCCCTTCAAAAGATCTAGTAAATGTCGAGTTGTCTACCAAAATTAGGAAAAGCCAAATGGTTAATTGTAACCAAGTTGATAGTGGATGTCGAGTGAAGGGAAACTCCAGTGCCTGTTGAGTGTTTGAAAATCAATGGAAGCTGAGTAAAGTAGAAATTCTTAATAAGCGAAGTGGATAGTTGTAAATGCACTAAGCATTAAATGCTATGAAATTAGGGTATATGTTTGCATTTTGAATCATTTTTTGCCATCACAAACAAATAGCAAAGATGAAGAAGAGAGCTAAATGAATTCCAAGCATAGAATTGAGCATTTGAGCATATTTCTACGTAGATTCAACATAGTTTCATCGATTCCAAGGTAGTTATACTAGTGTTGAGCTACATAGTTTCAAAATTTCTTCATGTTTAAACCCTAGTTTGAAGAAATGGCCTCTAGCTCTAGGAAACCTCAGGATAAAGAACCGTTTGAAGTTCAATTAGTGTCAAATGAAGTTAAGCAAGTAGAATTTCAGCCTATCCTTGAAGTTGTCTACAAAAATGACCCAACCGGAGCCCTATTCATGATTCCTCCTAAGGTAGTAAAAGTGCAAGATGTTAGGAGATGTTATAACTAGAAGATAGGAGCCATAGGAGATATGGAAATCAGAGAAGCTTATGATATATTATGTGAGAATGGAGTCCTAAAGGAAGAGTTCCAAATTGTTGAAAGGAAGGGTTTAACCTATGCCCTAGAATTCCCTACTGTCTTTAAGATTGAATGGATCAGAATTATGTTGAGTAGGATTCATGATGGAAGTTTGTGTTTAGAAGATGGCCCAGTCAAGATATCAAAAAGGATTGTTCACAAGGTAATAGGGTATCCAACCCTAGATCAGCCCAAAACCCTAAGGAGTGACTCTAAAGAAGCTATTGAAAAGAATATAGGAGCCAAATGAAACAAGAGAGGCATGACCATAGATACCATTTAGGATCCTCTTGTTGATTTTTTTGTTAGACTCATTTCCCATAAGTTTTATCAATCTAGCAAGCTCAACAGTGTTCCATGCATTGCAGTAGATGTTGGCTACAAACTTGTCAAAAAAGATCATACCTATGACCTAGAAAAATTACAATTGCAGCAAATCAATGAGAACTTAGGAGCTATAAGAAGAACTAAGGGAGCCCAATGTAAATTTGGTGTACTTTTGATTTGTATATTTTTCTATGTATAGAATGAATTTTCATCTTTTGGTAAAGTTAGTTGGAAGACAAACAAGTCCATTGTAGCCCAGGTAAATGAATATATTGAACAAATGGGGACAAATTTTGAGACACTTATGACAAGTTATTTTGAAGATTTCAAGAAATCTATGAAATAGAGATTGAATATACCTATTTCATTAGTAGAGCAGCATGTAAATGACATTTTCTTTCTTGTGGATATTGATTATACTTACATACAAGTAGTTATACCAAGGGTTAGATGGCTTAGACCTCTGGGGTATGAAATAAACATTGATGAAGCATTTGTAGCTATAATAGCATTGCTAGCAGAAAAAGTGGATAAGAGTGCACCACATTTTGTCACTTATGATGTGGTGAGATCTAAAGTAGATATGGAGTTGAAGACAGCTTCTACACTTAAGAAAAAGGATAAATTAGTAAAGAAGCTCAACACCACTAAATCTGACATAGAAAAATGTTTGTGATAATATTAGGGATAATGTAGATTTAACTAGATTAAAAACTATTAATTTTAATAAGCTAAGTAGAGAGGAGCATAACATAGTGGAAGAATCAATCTACACTATGATGGCCAAGTTCAAGAATACTCCACTTGAATTGGATAATACCATGCCAAAGGAATTATATACAATTGCAAAAAATAAATGACATTATTGCCTAAAAATGGAGAAAGAAATAAGGGAGTCAACTTTGGCTCATGTAATGCCTGACCTCACTAAAGGTCAAATAAGCAAGGCTAGTAAGAAATATGGGAGCAAGTTTGCACCTAAATACAGAGCCTTCACCATACTACAAAATAAAATTGAAGATGTTGTAAAGAAGTCCACTCTCATGTGGAAAGTGATTTATGGCCTTCAAATAGTAAAGGAAGGAAAAGAAGATCCCTTTAAGGGAAGAAATAATGATGAGGAAGAAGAGGAAAATGAAAAGGAGAAGAAGGAGAGAAGGAAAAGGAAGTTATAGTGGAGAAGGAGACAGAGAAAGGTGATGAGGCAATAGTTGAGAAGCAGCAATAGGAACAGAGTGTCCAAGACACATAATTGCCACCACCTAGTCCTCCACATGCTACACCTACATCTGTGGAAACAATAATTGTGAAGGATGTTCTTGATATCTCTGGTCAAAAAATTAACCCATTGACTATAGAGGATCTCAAAAATATCCTTCACCAGACTACTCTGCAAGCACAATTGTGCACTAATCCAATTTTGGTGAGTGTAAAGGAATTTCAGAAAGTAGTAGCAAAAATTACCAAGGAGAAGGTGAATACACAAGAACCACCTTCACAAACTCCTATAGCTACAAGTGTCAACCACAAGAATAACTAGCACAAGATGCATCTACTAAGGTTGATTCCATAGATACAATGACTTCAACTACCAAGGAGCAAGCTAAGGAGAAGATAGGACAGAAAGATGCCTCTAATCCTATAGCATAGACTCAATGTGCACCTCCTCTGATCACTATAATTGATCAAGGAAAAATTGAAGAAGACAAGCAAGAGGAGAAGACCCCTAAGGAGAGAGAACAAAAGGAAATACAAACATTATTCAATTTTCCTACTATAGGGACACCTACTAAGCAGCCGAGCACTGATGCAGTACCATTGCAAATATCAAAACCAAGCTCGAATTCTACCAAGGTAGCAAGGGTACTTCATTATGGAGACCCTGCACTTGATAAGGAGATAGTCATACCAAGTTATGACTACAAAAAAATGAATATAGCACAAATCAATGAAGTGCAAGAGGCACTAGGGAAGAAGAAAAAGAAAGAAATACTCAGGAATGAGTATAGGCAGAAGAAAGTATTGATAGAAATCAAAGACATCTTTCTTGATGCATTCAGCTTGCCAGTACTTGATGAGACAAAGCCCATCATGGAGAAACTATCCAACATAGTGGACCAGGTACAAAATGAAGACCTAGATACTAATGTTAAATTACTTGAATGGTTTGAGAAGAAATTTAAAATGAAGGTAAACAATAAAATATCTAGTGAGATAGCATTGTCTCAAGTTGAACTGGCTAAAAAGGTAGAAAAGGTGAAAGCAATACTTGAGAACATATTCTTATTATACTCCAAATTGTGTGATTCCTCATATTTCACACAAGAGACTAGCCAAAGGATATTGAGCTTGGAGAGGAACCTCAAGGTATCAAGCACACTGCTACCAAAGGATCCAGCTCAAAGTGAGAAGCATTTTGCCACAAGGTTTCACACCCAAAAGGAATTAGCTATACTCATAGCAAATGAGGCTGATACCAAGGCCAAATTAATACAAATACAATCTACCATAACCCCTCATATGGAAGTATTGCATAAAGAGATGGCCTATGCAGAGAATATTTTGAAGAAAGATCCAAATCTTTCTACATTAGAAGGCTTGGTACACCTTACAGCAGAAATAGCCATCCAGCTTAAAGCACTAGAAATTGTATTAGACAATTGTGATGTTGCTCTGAAGATTATTATGGAGGTAAATAAATCTTTTTTGGCTAAATATTCAATTCATTCTTAGGACCCTTTGATATAAGTGTCAAAAGGGGGAGATAATAAGAAATGGGGGAGATATAATAAATTGGACCCAAAGGGGGAGATTGATAAAATTTTGAGTTTTAAGGAGTGATAAGGAGATATAGCCAAAAGGATGCAAAAACTGCAAGGGAAATGTGTGAAAGGGGGAGTAAAAATAGAGCAAATAGAAACAGAGCAGACAAGGGTAGAATGACAAGGCAAAGATAAAGAGTATTAGAAACATCAACATGAGACAAATCCAGCATAAGAGATTTTGGATACAAAAATGGCACATCAGCTTAGGGGGAGTTGCACATTTTTTAGATATATAGTCTTCTACAAAATTTTGAACAAGTTTTTGAAGTTTTGTACATATTTCGAACAAAATGTGTATTATACTCATAGAGATCAGATTCATAATGTTTAGTTAAGTGTTTTTGACACTCATGTCAAAGGGGGAGATTGTTGGTCTCAGATTGGCTTTGACAATTGAGTGTCAACACACTTAACCAATTTCTAAGATGATATAGAGTTACAATATGTGTAGAGCTAGAGATTCAACAAGTCTTGAGTAAACTTCAGGTGCCGAGCAAGTTTCAAGTGTCGAGTCACTATAGATGCCGAGTCACTATAGGTGCTGAGCAAAGTATAGGTGCCAAGCAAGACAGAGTTACTATAGGAGCCGAGCAAGACGGAATTCCTATATGTATTGAGCATCAGCAATTAGTAAGTGTTGAGTAACACAGAATTAGCATATGAGTTTGTGCCTTCACAAACTCAAATGTAAAACATTTTTGAGTTGACTCAAGATGAATCTTGAAGGATCTAAAAGATAAGATTGAATCTTTTACATTCCCTATGTAATCAGCATGCAGCCAATTAGAAAAATGAAGAAAGCATGCAACCAATAGGAAAAGTGTAAATATTTGAGCTGGAAAAGATGGATGAATATCAATCATGGATTCATACCTAACCCTAATACTTCGAGGCCTTTATAAGGAGGTAGATATCCCATAATTCGTATGTGTGAGAGTTTAATGGAAGAGAGTTGTATGGGAGAATGCTAGTGAAGTTCAGAGGGGTGTAAGACTTAGAGGAAGAGTAGCACTATAGAATTAAGTTGTTCAGAATAGAATATCAGCAATATGAATAGAGTTATCAGATCAGGAAGGATTAGATTAGATTGAGCAGAACAAGGATCTAGAATCAGTAATTAAAGATTGTAAGTCATTAGGTCAACACATTCTAATACCTTCTAGCCATTGTATTAGGAATGAAAATCCTATGGAGATAGGTTGGTTTAATAGCCATGTTGTAAACCTTTAACAAGGTGATAAATCCTTTAACAGGGTAACATTCCAAGTGAATGTTTGTAAATCCTTTAACCAAGTCACTTTTAATAGGGTGTAAAACCTTTAACAAGGCAGGCCTTTCATAGGGCAGACCATTGGAAGTGGTCAAACTTTGTAACTTTAATCAGTTACATATTTCTACAGTGATAATTTGTGGGTGTTATCCCCACCCCAATTTTACCTTCTCATTTTGGAGGGTTTCTGGGTGACCAAAATCTTGTGTTATATATTTTCATTCATGTCTTTATTTTTTATCATGTAAAGTAGATGTGTTAGATGCATGTGAATAATCTCAGTTAAAAGTTTTAGAAGTTAGATACTATTACTTTTGATTCACCCCTCCTCTCAAAAGTAAATCTTCCCACTTGTAAATTCCAACATTTGTATCTCTTTAAATAGGAAATTTGTGCTTTATCATTTTCTACATCCAACATAGATCTTAGGGTTTACAATCAAGTTCAACTCAATTCACTATATTTGGCCATCTTCTTTATCTTCTTCTAGAAACTTCTCTAGAATTCATCTGTTAAGTCTTTACCTAATCCTTGCCTTGAATTTATGATCCAACTCATCAATCTTATCTTCAATGTGATTTACATCTCCCAAGAAATCAACTAAGTCATCTTGATCTCATGATTTCCTCGAATTCATTCTTATAATGTGACTCTACAATCTCTAAATTCTAGCACTCGATCATCACTATATTCATTAGGTGTTGCAAATCTTTCTGACTCGGCATTAATTGTCTTACTTGATCGATGCTAATACTTGGTCGGTGCTAATTTTTGGCTTTGCATAGCTTTTTGACACTAGATTATCTCAGCACTAATTGTAGCTCAGTTGACACTAGCATTACTTAGCACTAACTATATTTTATACTTCTACTTGGCTTGGCATGGCTTTCTTGACATAAGCAATCACTTTGTTTTATCAAATTCTATCTAATCAAATGTCCATTGTAGCTTCTTTTTCATAACTCAATCTTTCCTCTAGGTGCTATTGCTATGAGCAACTTCTCAAATCCTCTTCATCAATAAAATAAAGATGACATTTAGATTAGGTAGCAATATATATTATCAATAGATTTGACATCAATGACAAAACAATAATTGTTCCAATTATAAGTTTCTAACACTTACTTTCTCATTAGATTTCCAACATTGGACATACCTGTGATTTTGAAATATCAAGATCATCTAGGTTGCATTCATCAAGTAGGGAGTGTATAAAAACATCACCTTTGGTTGATGTAGTCCCCCCACCTATTTCTTCTTTTGTCTTCAAATTTGATATGTTTGAACTACCTTGAAAATGCATCATTTTTATCATTTTTTTCTTCCTTTTTTCACTCTTCAATTCATTGAGCTAAGCTAAGCTGAGCTATATAAGTAAGGGGTAGGGGTAGGGGTGCCCTACCTCCATATCCTCGATGTAGAGGGGTCACTTCCCTATCTATTCTATGGAAAAATATTCGTCTGCATAAATATGAAAAGGGTTAAAAAGCCTTCAGAGAGATGGTCGAGAGTGAGGTTGATCAAGTCGTAGATATATAGATAAGAGCCTTGGGATTGCTTATCCTCCAATAGAGTGATGCCACCATCAATTATGAAAGGGGTTGGGATTCTTTGCCCTATCCTAGCAATTCTTAGAGGCATACCATTAGAGAAGCTCTCCTCAAATAGGATTTGAACCTTTGACCAATCAGTTAGCAGTTGATCTCTCTACCATTGAGCTATAGGGGCAAAGTAAGCATCTCGTCCTATTCGAGATCTCGGATAGGGACAGAGGTAGGCATATCAGTTGCATGAATAGATTTTGGTGGAATACCAATAATGGTAGTCAAGCTATTATGTTGAGGGTACACATGTATCCTAAAATAGATCATTGGGAACATATTCAAAATAATCTCAATCAATAGATCTTGAAAATCAAGCAACTTGGGAAACAAATTGAGTTTGTCCGTTAATATAAGGTTCCCTTTTCATTTCCAGTTACTCTTAACAACTAGTGATAACATAAACATGAATCTAACTTCTAAGAACTACTTGTAAACTCTAAAAAAAAGCACCTAAATGATTTACTAGATTGCAAACCTAAGGTATCGGACTAAGCAAGGTTGACACTTGATCAGACAATCTCCAAGGCTCATTGTTCCTAACTTGGCACACTGCAAGTTCACACCTTTAATACCTTTCTCGACAACAATGCCAAAAATGTAGGGATAAATTGTGATTCTAATATTGATAATGAATGTTAAATTCTATGAGTCAATTCATCTTGCATCTAAATGTCAATCTAGGGTCATAAACTGATGAAAAGTATAGTGGTTGTCTACTTAAGGGATGAAGATAGCATGTCAAGTGGGGATGAGTGTAGCTTGAACACATGAAAGGAAACCTACAACAAAGAAAATAATTCTACATATAGGAATTGTGACTTCCTATCTGCTAGAGCTACACACCCATCAAACAAAGCAAACAATTTATTGAAATAAGACATCTCACCAAATTAACAATACTAAAATCAAACATTAATCAACTTTTTCCAAACCAAGCTCAAAGTATAAATATTTAATAAAAATCAAACTAGTAGAATATATATCTCACAACCATTAAAGTAAATTTGAACTATCTTAATTAAATAAAATCAAACTAATTAAAATCACACAAGTATTAAATAAATTACAACTATCTTAATTTTAAAAAAATTAAACTAATTAAAATAACACAACTACTAAAATAATTAGAGATAATAAAAGAAAACTAATTAAAATAACATAACTACTAAAATAATTAGAGATAATAAAAGTAAACTAATTAAAATATCACGATTATAAATTAAATATATCTTAATAAAATAAAATAAATAAATAAATATCACCAAGCTTCCCAAGGAGTGGGCCCTTGCTCCTAGTTTGCAAGATAGATTAAACGAAAGCCTTATAGAGGAACGATCATGCAAATGAACAATTTATTTATAAAGAAGTAGTATATATGTTTTTCTTTCATTTTTCCTTTCGCATAGCTCATATTTATATTATAATATGGTTGCAAGTTATTTCCTATTTTCATGCCACTTTGTTATTATTTTGTGGCTCACATTTGACTTTTCTATTTTTTGGAAATAACTTCCCTAAAATTAAGGAGATTATTCAACTCATAGTTACAACAAAATAGGATATTATTTTTTATGTGAATTCTCTTCCATTGAGTCATAAACAACATATTAATTTAGTTACAACAAAATAGCCAAAATATCTCATGAAAGCTAATATTATGGAACAAATTAATTTGTAGGAAAATAAACCCGTGGATGACATAAAATGTATAAAAATTGATTGTTGGTAGAAAGTCTGAGTCATGTCTATCAGGTGGAAAGAATTCTCACAAGTGACATGAGGCTTAGGTGAGAGGAAATTTGTCTAGCAACAAGAAGTGATAAGAAATCTAGTAGTTGACAAGTTCTATCTGATAAGTGATGGAAGTCCAAAAATTGACAAGAATTCCTAAGTTTTCTCCTTCCATCAAGATGTTGCAAGATGTCATTTATAAGACTTGAAATAACATTTATTAGAAAAGACAATCAATTTATAATTTTTCATATTTTTATCCCAAAACTAAACTAAATATCACTTATTAATATGTAATCATATGCAACAAAATATTTTAATAGTACATTATTATATATGAAAATAGAATATTGAAATGGGTATGACACTGTGTAAAATATGATGAAATATGGTGTAAAATGGGACATGAATGGTTCTCATCAGAACTTTCAATTGAAATAAGAGAACCTTGTCCAAGGATGTTAGCACATATCATAATCATCTCGTATGAACTATGGACATCAAAGAATTAGAAACAATGAAGACCCAAATCTGCAGTTTAGCTAACCTGTAAAATACAAAAACATAAATGCGCTAATAAATACTATACAAGAAAACTATGTATAAATGAACTAATAAAAGTGTTAAATGGTTTGATAAGACAAATAAATGATAAAGAATCACATACAAATTTTGTGAAGTTGAATGTCCTTAAAATTTTGTATACTAAGAAAAAGGAATTGAAATTGGGGTTGTTTTGGGACCTGCCCCAATCAAATTCTTTCTTTGGTTTATCCACCTTTATACAAGCTAAGATAGATAGATAGATAAAAAGATAAATATATTGATAGAAAGATAAATGATTCAATAAGGGATATGATAATCCCAAAGATGCGCAAAGTAACAAGATTTAAAAAGCATGACATTACTTGCAACGCTTGATAAAGTCATCAACACTGTACAAAAATGTTAAAGAAGTGATGTAGACAATTGTAACAAGCAATAAAGATTTATCTATGAGCTTTATATAGTGTGAGTGAGAATGCAAAAAGTGGGGGGAGGTGTGTTGACAAACTAATACAAATTAGCTTTGATTATTTCACCAACCTAACAAATTGACAAGTGGAAAACACTCTAAATCAAACTTTGAACAATAAAATATCATAGCTACCTAGCACTAAATGTGGGCATCCATGCTAGGCCCTAGTGTCTACACAATTTTACTCAAAAAATAGTGGGAGATGAGAAATATAGGGATGACACAAAAAAAGACAAAAGATAGTTGTTGGAAAGGAGAATTGTTGATGCAAGGGTTGAAGTGAGCCTATAAAAATTCTAAGGAATAAACATCAAAGTGGATCAAAATTACATGTGAAATTGCAAGGGTATGCAACTTACAACACTATAGAGGCAAGAGTAAATAAAGGAAGTCAACCAATTTTGAATTTTAGAACATAAATTGTGGCAAAAAAAAGGTCATGACCATTAAGATGGCCCCACAATCAAAAACTCGTCCTAGCAAATGAAAGGGGATATATCACAAGCATATGGGTATGTAAGGGAATAAGAGTGAGTATCCTTGGAAGGGAGTAGAGCAAAATGGAGATTATGAGTACAAGAATATATGTGGGATTAGCAAACAAGTAGATAAGGAAAAAAAATCTTAAGGCAATGTGATAATAGAAAATGATATGGTAGGTTATAAAAGAGTGTTCAATATGTTAGGTAGATAACATAGGACAAGGACCTTGATTTGCATAGAATCACCATTGCCAATATATCTATGATTAAAATGCACTCCCCTTGAAATAGTCACAAAACTTATGTTATTTTGGCATGGATATGCAAATTAGGTACGCACACATACACATACATACACACACGTGCACTACACACATGTAAGCATGCACACACACACACACACACACACACACACACGCACACACACACACACACACACACACACACATGGGCATGCACATGTACATACACAAATATATCTATTGGTAAGCATATTATTCTCACATGATGAATAATACAATTCATTGTAAATATAAAAAAATTGATACATAGTCCACATAAGACCTCCAAAAGTCAATGTCAAAGTTCAATGGGTTTATCACACCCAACTAAGAGATCATATTCATCAAGAATTAGTTCTTTTGTGGTTCTCTTAATTATTTTCTTCTTTTGGATGAGCAAGAGTTATGTGAACAAATGAAATAGCAAGGTCCAACCAAGGGAATTTCCTATTGTTGTGGGCCACAAATACATAGAAACAAAAGTGTGTCCATGTCATAGGAGACACAAGTCATAGTATCAACATTGATGAGATCCTAGGAAGCAATAAGAATCACAAATTGAACGAGCATTGTGGTTATGGTCACAATGACAATTTAATGAAGAAGAAGAATCCCTACTTGCAAGAGAGGGAAACTCTAGTAACAATATGATGGATGTTGGCATGGTGCTTACAAAGTGTAATATACAAAGTAATATTCTAAACAAATTTGATCCTTAAACAACTACTAATGCTTAGTATTTGGATAACACTATTAGATCTTAGGATTAAAATCGAATATTAGTTTGATTTAATATCATCATTTTTCCAAACAAAAAATTCCATAATTAGCTCTTGATATTTTTATTTCTACGAATAATATAAAGATGTGTTTTCCCTATTTTCTAGTATAACAATGTGTAATACATTCAGGCTATCCTGTAATATTGATAATTACAACAATATAAACTATCATAATCAACACCAATAGATAGTGAACTGGACCAATACAATGCAAATGGGATCGGCATCCAATAAATCTAAAATGTAAACTATGCATAAGAATACCCTTTGAAATAAATAAGGTTTCTATCTTGTGATCTCTTTACTTGTTTTACATTGTAGGAGTTAAGTATGGCACCCTCTATATATTGTAGCATGTCAAGTAAACTTTTACGTGACCAATGATGATGGTATGACACATCTGCTAGTACCATTTGGGCTAGAGGAGACTAGACCTCAAGATCTTGTGTTTTACCACATGAATCTCTTACCAATTGATCAAAGCCCCCATCTTATTATGATCTCTTCACTTAAGCATACATGCTCGAAATAAATTTTTGGAAAACATTTGTGTGAATTGTAGATGACAATGCCAAAAATGACATGTTCACTCTTTTATATTGATCAAATAATAAGTTAGCTACATAGTAAACTAAACCTCAAATTTGGACAAAGATAATGGGTGATAATATTTCACTTTTGATAATTAGTGCACCAAAAAAAAATCATTGATGGAATTACAATGTGTGTTAGGAAGTTGGGAAGAGAATTAAAAATAGAAGTAGGTTTATTGAGGATAGGGGGTCAAATGTACCACAACTTATACTACATGTTTGGTTACCAAAGGTCAAAGACCATGTACATATCAAAAAATTGAAGTCTCAAAGTTTGACAAATACAATGGAGGATTGGGGAAAAATAGAATGCATGATGATGGAGAATTTTGAGATTTGATAAAAACAATTAGAAGGAAAGGCTTACTCAAAAGGAGAAAACACATAGTAAGACTAAGGAGACATAGAGGAACTAATCTAATATGTGCAAAGTTGAATTAAGAAGAAACATGACCTAGCAAGTCCCCTCCACTCGAAATTCTCCTCAAGCAATTGTTAGTTGGGATGTCCCAAACCCTAATTAGCTCTTGATATTTTTATTTCTACGAATAAAATAAAGATGTGTTTTCCCTATTTTCTAGTTTAACAATGAGCAATACATTCAAGCTATTCTACAATATTGATAATTACAACAATATAAACTATCATAATCAACACCAATAGATACTGAATTGGACCAATACAATGCAAATGGAATCGACATCCAATAAATCTAAAATGTAAACTATGCATAAGAATACCCTTTGAAATAAATAAGGTTTCTATCTTGTGATCTCTTTACTTGTTTTACATTGTAGGAGTTAGGTATAGCACCCTCTATTTATTGTAGCATGTCAAGTAAACTTTTACGTGACCAATGATGCTAGTATGACACATCTGCTAGTACCATTTGGGCTAGAGGAGACTAGACCTCAAGATCTTGTGTTTTACCACATGAATCTCTTACCAATTGATCAAAGCCCCCATCTTATTATGATCTCTTCACTTAAGCATACATGCTCGAAATAAATTTTTGGAAAACATTTGTGTGAATTGTAGATGACAATGCCAAAAATGGCATGTTCACTCTTTTATATTGATCAAAATAATAAGTTAGCTACATAGTAAACTCAACCTCAAATTTGAACAAAGATAATGGGTGATAATATTTCACTTTTGAAAATTATGGCGCCAAAAGAAAACCATTGATGGAATTACAATGTGTGCTAGGAAGTTGGGAAGAGAATAAAAAATAGAAGTAGGTTTATTGAGGATAGGGGGTCAAACGTACCACAACTTATACTACAGGTTTGGTTACCAAAGGTCAAAGACTAATGGAATGGGGGAAAATAGAATGCATGATGATGGAGAAGTTTGAGATTTGATAAAAACAAGGTAAAGGCAAGTTAGAAGGAAAGACTTACTCAAAAGGAGAAAACGCATAGTAAGACTAAGGAGACATAGAGGAACTAATCTAATATGTACAAAGTTGGATGAAGAAGAAACATGACCTAGCAAGTCCCCTCCCCTTGAAATTGCTTCTCCTCAAGCAATTGTTGGTTGGGATGTCCCAAACCCTAAGACGCTTCCCATGTTGTATCTTCTTCCAGATATCTTTCCACTTATCATATACACCTTGGTGCTTTTATTTTTCAAACACCTCTCCTCATAACCATTATTGCTTTAAAACCCAAAATCATCTTGTGTTCATTCATTGGAGGCAACTCCTCTAAAGTTATTGCATGTTTTCCAAAAACTCTTATGAGAAATGACATGAAAACATTATGAGTCATCCTTTTGGTAGCTCAAACTTATATATAGTTTAATCAATCCTTCACATAATGGTATAAGGTCCATAAAACATGTGACTTGATATATTTAGATCCACTTGTCTTTGAAGAAGACTACATATATGGTTGCAATCTCATTAACAACATATCTCTAACCTCTATTATTCTATCAATCATATAGAATTATATCCATCTTTTTTTATTGTGATCCTATTAGAGATTATTCTTGAGTAGTTTTGGAATATCTTGGTTGCATTTGATCATAATACTTTACACCTACAACCCTAATGGTTTTTAAGTTAAAAGCAACAAAACAAGGTTGTTAACGCTTACAAAATGACAAATAGAAGGCATTGAAACAACAAAATAAATACAAAGAGGTTGAAGGCCAGTAATAGAAGACTAGTAGCAAAGCTAGAAACCCACATCTAGAGTGGGTAGTTAACCCATCCACATCATAGGGAGGAAAATTGATCAAAGAGCGACATTACCTTAATTGGCAAACCATAGTCCAAGCAATACTTCAAGAGGGTCAACACCACAAAGAGAAGGCAGTAGAACCCTCAAACAGGGAGAATCCATAGAAACAACATCAGGAATAGGGTGCTCACAACGAAGAAGCTCATCTGCCCTAGACAAGATAATTTCAATGGAAGAAACAATCCAAGTGGGGTCCACTCCACCAATGGAGGTTGTAACAACAACAGTGACCACCAAGTCAAAGGGGGCCACAACAAGAGCACCACCCATGAGGGAGATATCACCAACCTATTGCCAATGGGCCAACATCCCTCACTGGATTTGCGACATGATTTAACATCCTCTTGTGTCTTCCAAAGTATAATAGTTGTATCAAGCATTGGCAGGTCGATCTTTTAGTGCAACAGCAATCATAGCGATTAACAAGTGGTATCAAAACTTAGTCACAAGTTCAAATCCTTGTAGGCCACGGTGGGTGTTGCAAACCAAAATTTTACTACATTAAATAATATTCTAGTCATTGGAAAAATTCATGTGAACTTAGTTGTTTGGTAAATCTGTTGAGAATAATGGTTCATGTGAAATTGATTTATCGATAAAGTTGTTGAGATATTTTCATTCTTATAAACTGGAAATTTGGTTATTAGTTAATGTGTCATGTGGCATGTTAGTTAGCCATTAAGATATCTTAGAAATTTAGAATGATTATGTGATATTTTTGTTATTTCAAATTATTGGAAATATGTTATTACCTAGAACCATTTCCATTTCGCAAGAGCATGATGAAGAGGGGAAGTGTCTCGAAAATGAGAGTTAGGAAGGGGATGCCCAAATCCACCATTAGGCCAACATTTATGAACCTAAGCACTTGGACCAAGGACTAGAATGGCTAGACAAGCAAGAAAGTAAAAGGATTACCATTAAATTATTGAGATAAGAAAAACACTATAAAGAATTAAATAAGAAATACTACCTTCATTGTGTAATGATATTTGTGTACCTTTCAAGCTATTATGTCTTAGTATAGTAATATCACATCTATACTCATACTTGGGTGGGTATGAAATATGTATGTATGAATACAAATATGTGTGTGTACATATACATATATGTATGTGTATATATGTGTGTGTGTGTGTATACACATACATATATGTGTATACACTAATGATGAATTTCACACACACACACACACACACACACACACACACACATGTATATGTATGTATGTATGTATGTATGTATGAAATTCATCACTATCATATTCATATATTTGTATGTGTGTGTGTACGTACATATTATAATTGCTCAAGCAAGCATGAATATATAGGAATGACATTAATATACTAAGGCATGGGTTGGGCGTATGTTACCACTTTTACTTTTTAATATTTTTTAAACCTTGACTATGGTCATTTATTTAATTGCTTGGAACAACCATCTGCATTGTATCCACCACCTTAGGGCATCGGACTATTCTTTTTGATAACTTGAATTTAAATTTTTTGGAAACATTTCTTGCCACCTTGTCTTGGCATAATTGAGCACACCATGGTGATCATTGCTCATCTTGGTCGATTCTTGTTTCTTACTTATACTCTCTACTCTTGTCACAGGGGCACAGCGCATTTTTCTCATTGTTCTTAGCATTACAAATTTCTCTTGTTATCACATAATTGTGTTATCTGCTTGTACTCACACACGGGTGCTTGACAGTGACTATACTTTTTAGTGAGCCAAAGCTCATGGGTTGAGACTGTGGCACACAACAGGCACCTTTAGAATCTCGAGTGTCAGCATCACTGCAATTCTCATTTACATCAAACTACACCAATTGATCAAGTCATGCTTTGTGTTTTCATTGCATATATTTCTTTTCATGAACATGTCAATTTATTATCAGCTTCGGCCTCTCTTTTTTTAGATGAAAGTTTAGAGTCATATGTGAACATTTTCCATAGAAATCTTATTGTTTCTTTGATATACTCTATCTAGAATGAATGTTGGGTTGCATATACATATGGTCTAATTGAATGAGTACCATACTGGGATATAATCAAAATATCTCTGAGATGGAATGTTTCTCCTTGTAAATGATATCAAACTGAAAGAAAAGCATAATAACCTATGATACTATAGGCAAAAAATGACATGAAGCATGGCAAAGGAATAAGTGATCAAGAATTTAGAAAATATAATATGAACCTCCCAAGTATGAAGACATTTATGGTCGAGCTAAGGGGAGAAGAGAGGGAAGAATTCCTGTAATGAAAGAATATAATCAATTTTAACATCTAAATCAAATATAAAGATAGCTCATGGCAATCCTTTGTATTTTTCTTGTCGTCAAGTCGAGCAATAGGTGATCGGGCACATAAGTTGCCCATCTGAAACCTTTGGCCAATGTAGTTAATGATGTGATTGCCACCATGATCACCAAAGGTTAGGGTGCTAGCAATTGTAAAATAGGTTGATTGGAATGTGTCCATAGCCTCGACAATTGACTAGTCGACACTCGAACACCAAGATGCTCAATGGCTGGATAAGGGTGTCCTAAGTCAACTCCCAAGATAAGGAGGGTCTTTCTCATTAGAGATTGTGTTGGGATACTACGAGTCTACATTTGGGAGGTTAACCCTATGGCAATAATTCTCATTTCTTCTAGATGTCAAATCTTGTTCAACTTAGTATCGTCAATTGCTTTTATGATGGTAACCTTTTAATGTTTATGTTCATACTTTATTTGCTTAAATTGTTGCTTCCATTAGAATATATCAGATTCGGAAATGCAAGTGAAATAGTAGTTAATAACTGAATATTAGATGAATCTGGTTGTTAGTTCTAATTAGTTGTAAATATAGATTATAATTAACTCGTATTTCCATTCCATGTGAAAGAGTTGAATAACTAATTTAATTATATCCTTATTCATTCAATTAAGAATGTGAAATGATTTCTTTATTTAAGAATTAATTAGTTTCTAAATTTTTTGTATGTTACAATGAGTAACATTGGGAGCAGGATTGTTAGCGATGGGTCAACATCCCTCGTTGGTTTGCAACATGATTTAACAATCGCATGTGTCCTCTATTAGTCTAATGGTTGTATCGAACATTTACAGCTGATTTTTTGATGCAACGACAATCCTAGTGTGAGATAACCCCTGCAGGCTATAGCTTCTTCCGAATACCAAAAAAAGAAAATTTACTATTTCATAACCTAGGCATTCCGTCAAGTAATTGGCAAACAAGTTCGAAATCTCTGAAGAAATTCCAACAAAATGATTGCTTCTTAAAACACCCAAAATTTTCACTCAAACAATGTTTAAACCGGGAGGGCACTCATCACTTATGTTTTGATCAGGCAGTTTACACTTCACATTTACCTGATGTTTTAACATTGTTAACCCTGACCGAAAGTGGCGAGCATATGATAATAGTCTCTACGCTAAATTGACATAATCAATGAGCATGAATCTAGACTGCGCATGGGCACCTTGCATTGCTCTTTTATTCATTAAAGAGTCATACTTCTCTGATCGGATCAAACCATTACTCGAAATGCCAATTCGTAAGCTTGGATGCGAAGTCCATACCTTTTTTTGGGAAATCTGCTGCCTGTAATGCCGCTCTGCAGATGCCGTTGCATTTTGGAGTTTCCTTCGAGTGAAAGAATGGGTACAGTGGTAATCCGCTGTGGTGGAGTCGGAATGTCTTCTGATATATTCTGTTGACAATGTTGTGCTGCGCTAACAATGTAAAGGAACGAAAATATTGACGCCGGAAGTGAGTCTTGTGTGCTCAGAATTGTTCGCGTCTAGGAAACCCGTGCACCCTGTTTCCTCTCATCTTTTTCTCGTTTGTTTGGTAGATTGACTGTTCTACGAAATTCCCCATCTAAATTGGCTTCTATTTAAGCAGATGATTCTACTCTAGAATCTTCAGAATTGATCTCCATGGCTTCCGACATGACAACTCCATGGGAGTTAAGCTTGAGGATTCCTTCCGACTGTTGAAGTCTGAGAATTTGGGGCAAAGCTTATTCCCTGTTACGCTCAGGAAATTGTACAGCTCGGTGCAAGCGTCGGCTTCAGAAACGCCCGCAAGTACGGCATTTTTCATCCCCCTTGCTTAACTCCTAATTGGCGATCCTCTGTTTCTAACTCCGATCCTCTGTATTTTTCTTGCAGAATCAGTTCAGGAGCGTTATGTCTACGAGATCAATCACTTGGACAGATCCTGTAGCTATATCTATGTAGTGATCTGCTCATACCGCGTCCTTCTCTATAGAAGACTGGGATATCGCCTTACTCCTCTTGCCACTTGAAATTATATAATAAATTTCAAACCTTGCTATCAGTCTCTAATGAATCCTCGAATCCGATGTCAACCAATATCCTGCAATAATTTGTGAGGATGTTGATTTTTCCACTCTTACTGATCCAAACATTAGACAGTGATGTATAAACCCTAAAGTTGGCCTTAAGCCACAAATGATCGCTCCGATGAAATGACTGAATGTCACCTCCAATCTGCAATAATTCAGATGATATTTCACACCCTCAAAATTGCGCACCAATTGAGAGTTATCGTTCTCAATGGCCAACTGTGACAATTGTAGAAACCCTAGGTTCCACAATGCACCTGTGATTGAATCACAATCAGAAAACAAAGAGAGATAATCAACTGCCTGATTCGAATGGAGCCCCGGGGTGCCTATTTATTCTTTTTCTCCATCCTCTCCAGAGACTTCTAGAACCTTTTTTATCTTATCCCTCAAGTGACTTTATTAAATACTCCAAGTAACTTTATTAAATACAAGGTCATCTTTAAATATTTATTTATTTAATTAAAATAACTAATTAGTCGTCCTTGGACAACCATTAATTAAATTAATTAAATCGAACTGTCACCAGAAATTTGGGGACATGACAGTCCGCCCTTCCTGAAATTGCTTGTCCCCAAGCAATGGCTGAACCATGACCCAATCAGCCTGCCTGGATCCCAAATGTAAATCTGTGTATCATCCCAATCCGCATCATACTCCTGTGGAGAAATCATCAATACCAGTATCTGAGAAACTGTACTCAACATCCAAACAACTGGCAACTCTGATGAAATTATCTGTAAACCAACTGTAGATGTCAGTAGAAGAAAACATTCTGCGGAACTCAAGCCAACTGAAACATCCACTCTATCAAAACTCAAGCCCCCGTTAGAATGACACTTGCACCCAACTGCACTGTAGATATGACAATAGCCATGGATACCTGAATCATTGCCATCAAATCCAACCCCTGAAAAACTGCTCCGGGCGTGTTGATGCTGCAGGCTGAGTAACTTGCTACTACCAATTTTATTTTCAAAAGATGGTGCCAATCTATCCCCTAATGGATGATAAGAAACTGGAGCCAATCTACATCTGCGTGAAATAAAGTCTTCTATCTCTGTGTCAAAAGAACAATGATGAGCGTACCCTACTGTATAATGCCGGTAAGAACCTCCACTCTCTGCTGCTGGCTCATCATCACTGAACTGGGAATCAACAGATGGCTCCATTTTCTGACCCCAAGTGACTGTAGGCTGGACAGGATCCCGTGCATTCTGCTCAACAAACCCCTCCTCAAGATCCCTGTGAGGTAGCATAGTAGAAAGGACCCTTATAATCTTCTCAACCAATCTGCAAATAACACTAGTATCTTGGATGAGAACACCTTCTGTCACCTTATGCGAGTCTAACTGGACACACGCACTATCCAACAAATACTTCATGAACGGTTCAGTGCAGTAAAAATTATATGAGGAAGCATCAATATACTTCCCTGCACACCACAACTGATCCTCCTGTGAAGGTGGCATACTCCACTGTACCACACTATCAACTAACTGAGAAGAATCAATCTGGAAACTTGATTCTGCCGGTATCCCGAACTCATTATGACCAACTTCTTCCAAACCCTGAACATGTATGTCAGTCTCAACAATAAACTCCTCAAAAGCAACTGTAGGAGTGTACTTACCGTCATCTACCTCAGTAGTCAAATGAATTGGGTTTGGGGCTGGTTTTGACCGCAAATGCTCCAATTCCACGGTCACCTCCTTCAACTGAAACTGCGACTTTCGTAGATCTCGCTGTGTGTCCTCTAACGCCTCAGTAGTCGCTATGAGCTCTTGGGAAAGCTCACTCACCTCCTCTTCACGATCCAAGAGTGTCTCATATGCTGTACTCGCCCACTCAACCAAGTGATCACGGTCGGCTACCAATAGTAAGTAATCCTGCTTCAAAATCCGAACAGCTTCACGCAAGGCATGAATCTCTGCCAAAGAAAAGTAACCACCGCTTGGCTCATCCATCATAGAAGTACCCCAACCAGTAATGGCCAACAAATGACGAGCAGTATCAAAATGCTCACAAGCGATAGCAATGTCTCGCTCACTAACTTTCAACTGGCTAGTCACATGATGGCTCTGGCTGAACTGTCTCCAACAATCTTCTTCTGGAGCTCTTAAAGGAGTATCCTCAATATTAACATTCATATCTCGTGAATCATCTCCAAGGTCCATATCGATATCCAATTTGTCAAAGATTGTAGTACTGTTGTCAAGCTCTTCTGTACCTGAAGAAACTGTCAAGGAAGCTGAATCTTCAAAACTGTTCACTTCATTCTCCCGGATGTCATCAAGGCCAAAATGATCCTGAGACTCATCCGTACACACTGGTGAATATGAAACACCTTTCAGGAAGAAGGGTCGTCTACATATATGAACCAAGCCCAATACCGGTGTATAAAAACTAATACCAACATCGGATGTTCTGCTGGCACAGGGAAAGATAACACCGTATATTCTGCTAATCAAATCCATGATAGTACTCAAACAATCATGGCTATCATAAAGTGCTAAAGATCTTCGGTTGACTGAATCCCAAATGCTACTGAAACATTTCCGAATCCATATGCAAGAAACAACTGGTAACTCAAGCAAACTACTTACCTGAGTAATGTGACCAATACCAGCTAACTTCACATACATGTCTGCCATTGTCCTTGTATCCTGGATGTGAATGCAAGATGAACTCGTAACATTATCAGCAACCACATATGACCCATCAAATGTAGAAAGCTGAGTGACAGACGTGCCAGATGAAACTAAGCTTAGCTCCATGCCATGCTCATTCCCATGTCTCTCCCAGTCCTGTAAAGCCAAAGTTGCTCGAGTGTCCTCAAGCTCGCAAGAAAGCTTGACAACTTCCTCCTCCTTCCTCCTCAAGGCATCTGAGTAGTCTTTGGCAAGGCTTAGAAGATGGTCACGGTCTGATAGAAGATGTAAATAGCTCAACTTCGTCGTTCCCATTCCTTCACCAATTGCATGTAAGTCACAGCAGGAAGAATTTGCCTGAACTCCCTTATGTCTTCCTTGTAACTAAATCATCTGGATGTGCTCTTCTAACATCTCCCGCATCCTATCATGATGAGATAAAGAAGCCACAATACTATCTTTGCTTACCTTCAGCTGGCTGGACAAATCTTGTGAAATACTACCAGTCTCATCCGCATGTGACGAAGCCTCTAACTGAGCCTGGTACTCTCTGTTAGCAAAATCATGAATGCTCGATGTCTGCTCATTTTCTCCAGGTATCTCATCACCATGCACAATGACATCTTCATCGTCATCTGAACTTACTTCACTGTAGTCATTGCTTGTCGGAACCAAATCACCTTTAGTATCTGGAACACCACCCTTGGGAAACTCGTATTCAACTGTCTCAACTTGGGTGTCAAGTTGACAGTTACTATCCATCAGCGTAATGTCCTTCACCGCTTCTTCCTGTGACCGAACTGAACCCTCTAGCTGATTGCACACCTGTTTCTCGAACTCCTCATTAAGGTTCCTCGTAACATCTCTCATTGTGTCTGTCAACGCTTCGTGAGAAGATTCGCCAAAACGAAATCCAGTTGATTTACTCACCTTAGCTGGGACGGACAACCTATCAAGCATACGGTGCTGTTTAACCAACAGTTCAGACATGTTATGTTTGATCTTTCTGAGCTCGTCCTGAATACCTGAATAGTCCTCCTTTCCACATTTCTGACTCTGAATACTCTGTCTATTACTTGTCCGAGATTGTGTCCTTGGAGACTTTGTGTTGTACCTGTCCATCTTGTTTGAAGTAAAGCGCTGATCACTCATGTAATTCGGTTCTCACCCCACAGGATGGCAAGAAAACCGCTCTGATACCACTGAGATAACCCCTGCAGGCTATAGCTTCTTCCGAATACCAAAAAAAGAAAATTTACTATTTCATAACCTAGGCATTCCGTCAAGTAATTGGCAAACAAGTTCGAAATCTCTGAAGAAATTCCAACAAAATGATTGCTTCTTAAAACACCCAAAATTTTCACTCAAACAATGTTTAAACCGGGAGGGCACTCATCACTTATGTTTTGATCAGGCAGTTTACACTTCACATTTACCTGATGTTTTAACATTGTTAACCCTGACCGAAAGTGGCGAGCATATGATAATAGTCTCTACGCTAAATTGACATAATCAATGAGCATGAATCTAGACTGCGCATGGGCACCTTGCATTGCTCTTTTATTCATTAAAGAGTCATACTTCTCCGATCGGATCAAACCATTACTCGAAATGCCAATTCGTAAGCTTGGATGCGAAGTCCATACCTTTTTTTGGGAAATCTGATGCCTGTAATGCCGTTGCGTTTTGGAGTTTCCTTCGAGTGAAAGAATGGGTACAGTGGTAATCCGCTGTGGTGGAGTCGGAATGTCTTCTGATATATTCTGTTGACAATGCTGTGCTGCGCTAACAATGTAAAGGAACGAAAATATTGACACCGGAAGTGAGTCTTGTGTGCTCAGAATTGTTCGCGTCTAGGAAACCCGTGCACCCTGTTTCCTCTCATCTTTTTCTCGTTTGTTTGGTAGATTGACTGTTCTACGAAATTCCCCATCTAAATTGGCTTCTATTTAAGCAGATGATTCTACTCTAGAATCTTCAGAATTGATCTCCATGGCTTCCGACATGACAACTCCATGGGAGTTAAGCTTGAGGATTCCTTCCGACTGTTGAAGTCTGAGAATTTGGGGCAAAGCTTATTCCCTGTTACGCTCAGGAAATTGTACAGCTCGGTGCAAGCGTCGGCTTCAGAAACGCCCGCAAGTACGGCATTTTTCATCCCCCTTGCTTAACTCCTAATTGACGATCCTCTGTTTCTAACTCCGATCCTCTGTATTTTTCTTGCAGAATCAGTTCAGGAGCGTTATGTCTACGAGATCAGTCACTTGGACAGATCCTGTAGCTATATCTATGTAGTGATCTGCTCATACCGCGTCCTTCTCTATAGAAGACTGGGATATCGCCTTACTCCTCTTGCCACTTGAAATTATATAATAAATTTCAAACCTTGCTATCAGTCTCTAATGAATCCTCGAATCCGATGTCAACCAATATCCTGCAATAATTTGTGAGGATGTTGATTTTTCCACTCTTACTGATCCAAACATTAGACAGTGATGTATAAACCCTAAAGTTGGCCTTAAGCCACAAATGATCGCTCCGATGAAATGACTGAATGTCACCTCCAATCTGCAATAATTCAGATGATATTTCACACCCTCAAAATTGTGCACCAATTGAGAGTTATCGTTCTCAATGGCCAACTGTGACAATTGTAGAAACCCTAGGTTCCACAATGCACCTGTGATTGAATCACAATCAGAAAACAAAGAGAGATAATCAACTGCCTGATTCGAATGGAGCCCCGGGGTGCCTATTTATTCTTTTTCTCCATCCTCTCCAGAGACTTCTAGAACCTTTTTGATCTTATCCCTCAAGTGACTTTATTAAATACTCCAAGTAACTTTATTAAATACAAGGTCATCTTTAAATATTTATTTATTTAATTAAAATAACTAATTAGTCGTCCTTGGACAACCATTAATTAAATTAATTAAATCGAACTGTCACCAAAAATTTGGGGACATGACATAGTGGTTAACACAACTTATAGAGAGTCATTAGATGAGAGTTAGAGAACGACATAATCAAATGATCATCATTTGTGTCTTCAACTAAGTGGCAACACATTTATGATGCAATAGAGAAACAATTTTAGCCAGATGACCAATAGAGAAGCATCGTTGTCATTGAAAGAAGAGATCCTCATAGTCCAAAAAATTGGTCCAAGTCATATCCACTTACCGAGAAGAGGTAAGGAGATATCAATGTCAACTAAAATGTGAGAAAAGTTTAAGAGCATCTCAATTGGTGTAGCCTCATCCACCTTTAAGAAAGTGTATGTCCGAAGTTTGGACAAAAGAGGTGACTCCACCACACACAATTTGTTCAATAAACAAATCATGTTATTCAGCAAAAGTAAAAGCAACAATGCAAAATCCCTTTGCACAAGGGAAACGCTCAGTATCAGCTAAGACTAAAGATCTCCAAGAATCTGTCAATGATGCAAATCTGGGAGAGAGGGCAAAAAAACTAACAAATTTTAAAACCTACTGCTTTGGTAGAAACCTACATTGTCTACCACATCCTAGTCCCACACAACTACAAGGGAGCCCTTAGCGCAAGAAATGGGTCATTTTGCCTTTGGAGGAACAGTGGCAGTCGATTTGGCTAGGCGAGCATAGCTCCACCCACTAGCACTAGCAAGCTTGGGGGGAACCCCATCTTTCAACCCAAAAGAAACCCGACCAACACCAAAAAGAAGAGGACCATCCACAAGCAACTATGGTGATGAAGAGCAAAGCACCTTGCACTCTATACTCCCAACTATTGGAAAAATAGAACAACATAAACATAATAGAGAAAGAAAGAACTTCCAACTTGTTTTTTATTGAATAATAGATGTCAGTTTATACGCAAGTTTGACTCAACAACATTTCTAATGACTGCTAATTAGATTGACAACAAACTACTTCATGATTGACAACACACATAAACTTGACACTAATTGAAACTTTATGGACACCTAACTCAAACACGTCTACAATAAAAACTTGATTCAAATTAAAACTCTTTAACTCAATCCTAAACTAACTTGTGTTGCCAACAACTCAACAAAGTTTGCCATATATGCAACAATTATTTATTAACTACTATTGGAACATCAACTCCAACATCCCCACTTAATGTGACAACTAAAGGAAATATTATGTAAAAATTATATTTTGAAAATATGTCATAGAGCAGTAAGAGTTTATCATAGTTATGCAGCTATCATCCATCTTCGAAACACCATTGGACACACCATCTCCACATGAAAAATCTCATAAACAATGCCAATCTTTCAAACTTTCAAATCTCCCTGAACTATTGGACACACCATCTCCACATAGAATGTCTCATAACCCTCATAAATGTATAGCTTCTCCAATCCTGTAGCACCTCAAACTATTTGAGCATACATCTAGCCTCTACCACATCTTTTCCTATTTTTCAAAGCATTGATCTCTCCAAAATAAAATAAATTTTTCAATGAAAACATAATCATCCAGCAGTTCCTCCTCTCCTGAGCTCATCTTTTAACAACCTCTTCTCTTACAGACAGAACTTAATAGAAAGATAGCTCTGATACCATATTGAAAAAATAGAACAGAAACATAATAGAGAAAGAAAGAACTTCCAGCTTGTTTTTTATTGAATAATAAATGTCAATTTATACACAAGTCTGACTTAACGACATTTCTAATGACTGCTAATTAGATTGACAACAAACTACTTCATGATTGACAACACACATAAACTTGACACTAACTGAAACTTTATGGACACCTAATTCAAACACATCTACAATAAAAACTTGATTCAAATTAAAACTCTTTGACTCAATCCTAAACTAACTTGTGTTGCCAGCAACTCGACAAGGCTTGCCAAATGTGCAACAATTATCCATTGACTACTGTTGGAACATTAACTCCAACACCAACACCCTTCAAAGCCATAAGTAGTCTAGATAAATTAATATAATGCTCAAAACACGCAAGATAAAAGCCAATTTCGCTAGCTAAATCCCTCTTGTGCCAGGTAATAGATATTTTGCCATGTGTGAAAAGTATTTACAGCGATGCTTTTGGGTGGTACTAAAGAACGTATTCTGGATAAGGCCCTGAACCCGTTGATTAAAAAGCCCATCGGCATTCATCAAACCTCATCATAAACCTTTTATCTGCCAAATTGTATATATATATATATCCACAATATAATTTTTCAATTTTGCATGACACATGTTGAGCATATTTGTATTTATAGCTAACTTTTTCAATTTCTGGTTATGGCGCACTTGTTTTCAGTTCAATCTTTCCACCAAACTATTTTTCAGTTCAAACTTTCCACCAAACTATTTGTCATTCTTTACATTGTGATTAATTTTTAAGTGCACATAAAACTTTTACTTTATCATACAGAAAAAAACCACGTCAAGTATATCAAAGAATATTACTATCAATGAACCGTGCCATTTCTTCTAAATACATGTCACAAGAAGCAGTTATTTGTAAGATCATTCATGGAAACTTTTTCTCAATAAAGTTCATTGTTCTCTATTATAGCTAAAAAATTGGTATTATAAGGACTCTTAACAGATTACAAAAATCAAACATTATACCACAATTGTTGCACATATAGCAAACTGGCATTATCAAAAGTGCCCGGTCCTGTTAGTCAATGATGATTAACAATTAAGCTATCTTATATATGCCGGAGATACTTCCCCGGCCGTACAACACAGGCTCGTAATGATATACCTTCGAAGAACATCTCTGGGAGTCTAATCTGCTCATTTTCTTCGAACTAATAAATGTGTTTCTCATTCTCAGGGCATATTCCATGTAAGATAAACTAATCAAGAACGATGTTACAACTCTAAGTTGGAATGCATACAACAAATGGCCTTTGTGTTATTATGAGTGATTTTCTGGAAGGTGAACTAATAATGTCAAAAAACCATGATAAGAAAATCTTCTATATATACTATATACACAATCCATATGAATTCTAGAGATACAATAATCAGATGACAGCAAATACAAACAAGGGCACCTGATAATCGTTTTCAGTGTTCCTCGTAAGTACAATAAACAATTACCACCGGAAAACCTGTGTGCTGATAATGATTTTCAGTGTTCCTCTAATTAAATGACCACATATTAGAGGTTCAGCAAGGAACTCTGCTGTCGATACTCTACATCTTTCTCAGATTATCAAGTCTTGCCTGCAGGTCATCATCAATCCCTGTATCCTCCGTATTAGCTGCAGTAGCTTGGGCAACTTTTGCAGGTGCTGAAGGTTTAGCCACAGAAGTTGCTGGAGCATTTACCAGCTGTATTATAACAAGTGGCGTTGACAACACAAATTACTGTAAGTAACTCATTTAACAGAAAAAATATAAGATAAACTAACTCTACCCCTGGTGTCCAGATGATTTCTATTACATTTATATATCGGGAAGAAAGCATACCTGAGAATCAATATCAATTCCAATCTCATCAAGAACTTGACTGACAAGTTCTTCTGTTTCCTCCTCTTCTTCATCTCCTTCCATGGCATCATCAATGGCATCCCCCATAACTTCCGTTGTCATTTCCATCCGTTCATTTTGTCTTTCAAATTCTTGCATTATTTTCTGTAGTGCTGGTAAATTCATCTGTCTGTTCATTTGTCTCATAGCCTTCGTAACACCTTTCATTGCCTCTCCCATAGTATGGGTCGATTTCAATGTCTGCCACAGATATTTCCATTTAGATCAGAACAAAAATGTTTTTCTGGATCATGAGGGAACTAGATCTTTATAATTGTTAGTTTTCATCAACATCATAAATGAACAAATAACCATACAAAGGAGCATAGTAACATGTATTGATCTTCAACTTCCAGTTTTCGTTAGCGTACTCCCACAAATGTTGAACTGAAGAATAGAAGCTTCCAGACATTTATACCTTTTGTCTTTATAACATGACCAACATTCAGAACCAAAGCACCAGAACAAAAGGCAGTGGGAATAATCAGATTACTAATTACCCAACTTGCTGATTTGGGTGCAGATGCAGGTGCCAGAATCAGGTGCGTGGACGTGCCTTTTTTTTTTTTCAGGGTGTTGGGCGGGGGGAGGGTGTTGCATTTACATGTACATGTAGATATAGAAATAAATGGCAGAAATGTACAAGATCAAAGCATTTGTGGGGGTGGGTGTTGGATGTGTTTATATACATTTATATGGAAATATATGCAAGAAATGTACAAGATTAAAGCATTTAATGGGGGGGATGTGTTTATATATATATATATATGCAAATAATTGAATAAATGAAAGAAATATACAAAATTGATGCATTTGATAGTATGATAATTCATCGTTGATAAAGTTATGAGTTACAACCCTCACCTTTCAAAAGTCACTTCCTTATTTTCTTCCATTCTCCATTCCCTTTTTCCAAATGAAGTTCTCATCTCTCCCTTTTATACCTCTTGCTTGAGGGAAACAACTTTTCCATTCATGCCTTTTGACTTATGTTTTAACTTGACTAATATTTAATTATTTACAATATTATTCTTTTATATTTCTAATTTAATTACTATTGTTTATTATTTAATCCTATTTCAAGAAGAGGATATGACACCAATTTAGAGCAGATGTATAGAAAACATTTAATTCATGGCAGATTTGTAGCAGACGTTAGGGCAGACTTAAGAGCAGATTTTAAGGAGTAGGCTTTCATGCTTTGAAGAAGCAATCTCAAGAAGACTAAGACTTTGCTGTGTTAGAGGTTGGTGCCTCAATGGAAGAGATTGGTGTCTCTTGCTGAGTTGGGACTCAGTGGTGCTGACTGGTGTCTACAAAGATAAGCAGAGTTGGTGTCTCCAGTAGGTTAGTGCGTACAAAGATTTTAGGATAAGTTCTTGTCGCAGTTTTCTTCTGAAAATATTTTGACATAGATCTTATGCTCTTGTGTGATTGATAGTATTGTATTAGAATTTAAGTAGTAAAAGATTTTCTTATAAAGATTCACCACCACACAACCCCCCCCCCCAAGACCCCAAGAATAAGCATGTGCTCATCACCATTATAACTGACCCTCTAGTGTTGCAAATGTAACAGTTGTGAATGTAAACCAGTGAACGCAGTCGCATAAATTAATTGCTGTCATAAATTTCATCATTTAAGTGATTCTCCCCTTTCACAACAAATATCTCATTTCTCCACCCTCCATTGTGATATTCTTTTTCCTTAATTTTCTATTTGTTTTTTCATTTTCATAAGCATAGCCTTCTTTCTGTTGCTATTTCTCACTTTTTCCTCTATGGTGATTGTGTTAGATATGTTTTACATTTGTTTCAATAAACTATGTCTACATTCTCTTGTCCTTTGGTCTCATGGTAAAGATCGGAATGCTTGGCATGATGATGATGATTTGAATTCAAAACTCACAGGACTTGCAGCCCTGCAGATTATGAAATGGGTGATTAAGTAGTCTCCACTAGGACAAGGGCAAGTGCAAGGCCCAGGTTATTTTGACTGAATGGGATCTCTTCGGTATGCAGCATCATGGCAGCTTCTTAGCCAAAAAAAAAAGGTTTTCCAAATTCAACAAGTGTGTTATGGCTCCTCTTGTGTGTAGTCGAAATCAATAAAATCATCCCCTGTGAATCTATCTACATCTTGGCTGTCCAGATTTTCTTGTTCATAGGATGTCCAAATTCTGGTTCTCTCCAACTCAAGTCAACACAAATATTATCAACCTTCTCTATAAATTTTTGCACTGATGATAAATCCCTTAGCTTTACCAGAATGTGTTGCCAAGGAAAAAGTCAAATCTAGCTGTCTGACAATTGATTAGCTTAGACCATTTATGGAATGAGAGAGTCGGTATTCTAGATGAAGCATTTAATTTTGAACTCTAGAATCATTTACGCTTGACTTGTCTATCCTTTCATGTCCCGGGGTGCCTAATTGAACATATAAACCTGATGAATATTTTAAAATATCAATGTACTATATCTATGATTATATAGTACCATTGCCAAAAGTTCCAATTCTCAACAAACAGGAAACATCACAACAACTTGTCATTGCATTTACAAAAAAACAAATTTCAAATTTGAAAAAATAATACAATTAGTGCTAAGTGTTCCATTTATTCTCATGAGAGATGGATTCATATTGAGTCACTACTCATGAAATATGGGTCACTGAGTTTGACTCAGATACTAAACAGTTAAATCCTGATAGCAGTATCACAATTTGACTTGCTGTGGAAATTTTCTCCTACTTATCAATATAATACAAATCTCAAAATGGAAAGTTGTCAACAAGGACATATGAACCTACATTATTAAACAGATTATAATGAACTCATAACAGATTATTTCCACAGAAAATCAAGACATTAAATAAAATGGCATTTCCAAATTCTTAAAAAATATATAAACCCCACCTGGATGCGGAGAGAAACCCCTTGAAGCTGTGACTTCAGTGCATAGAATTTTGTTATTTGATGCCTTGTTCGAATGAGATCCTTTGCCATCACCTTTACAGCAGCCTGAAGAAAAAGTAAAATGTTTAGAAAGAAATCTGTCAAATTTTCATTAAGAAATTAAGAATTAATTTGATGCATGATAAAAGCCACACCAGTGTCTAAAAACAAATGGGCTTGAACTCTTGGCTGATCTCAAAATGGATTTCAGATAATGTAGTAATACAATATTATGAAAAGCACACATCAAATGAGTTGTATGGCCTTTCTCATTACGTACAGAACACAATACAAAGATCTCATTGTTTAATCATTCTTAAACAAGCTAAAGCAGGATTGCTCGTGGCAAAAAATGCCACATTTTAGCTACATTTCTCAAATTGTGATGAATTGATCCAACCAAAATGACAATACTAAGGCATATGGAGGCAAATCTAGATCTAAAAACTTGATAGCCTCCAGCTAATAATGGCAAGTAATGTTCAAAATAAATAAGCAAATTCCTCCACAATATATTATTGAACAGAACCAATCATATAAACATCTCTAGTAATACAATGCAGGTGTAATGTAAGAGAGGTACAATGCAGGTGTGATATAAGAGAGGATTGGTCAGTCTCTTTTCCAGTACCAATAAGACAAAAAAAAATTGCCAAAGTTAGGAGGAAAAATACCATTTGTCCTTGCTTTGCTGTCTTTTTAATCTCTGTGATGAGTTTCTTCTCCTGTGTTTGTAAACCTTGCCTTTCTCTTTCTATTTCGCGTATAGATTTGTCTAACATACGCTTGTTCTCTCGTAGGAGCTCTAAAAATTAAAAGAATTCTCAAGTCAACAAATATTATCTACTTATCAAGTTAACTTGGCTTAATTTCAAAAGTTGAAATATTTTGAAAATAACTCAACTTTAGTTTATTGCAAGTAACAACAAAAAAAAAACACAAGCAAATGTTTAAAATATGGGGACACCTGTGAAAACGTCACATTATAAAACTAGCACAAAATAAAATTCATTAACATTGAAACAGTGAAGAAAAAAAAAATTGAAACTCTTGTACCATTAAACCAAAACCAACCCTAAACTAGAGCATCCAACCTACTTGAATGAGGTAAAGAGCCTCAAGATGGTAGTCATTGTACCAGAAAAAACTCACACAAATTATATGGTAAAATTGATAAATCTATCCAAAGTTCAAATACATATTGGAAAGAAAAAACATGTAAAGGGTGCAACATTATTGTAGAGGATGCAAAATATTTTCTATCAGAATCTAGAATGCCCAGCATGCTCACCATACAGTGATATTACTGGTAAGAAAACATTATGAGAATATTTGCAGTCACAACCTTGAACAGAAGAATTAAGTCACAAAAATTAAACAAAACTTAAAGAAACCTGTTTGCACCATGAGTTTGTACAACCAGCATCAACTTGTACTTTAATCGTGTGTAGGGGATAGCTAGGTGGATGGATGCATAGGGAATATTGACAGGTGGCATTTTTTTTTTCTATTTATGTAAATCTAGATGATGATAATAATAATAAGGCTATATATTAATACATGCACCACGTGTTAAAAATCAAACTCTTCCAAGAAGGTAGCACATTGAAGACAAGAAAATAACTAGTCACATATCAATTATCTATATCAACTTGGGCAATGAAAGAATCTGGAAATTTCTATGAATAGCATGAATCCATGTTAACATAGATTTGTTATGTGCTCAGAAGTATCCACGAGAATCAATGTGGCAATCCTGTGACGAAAATAGAGCAGGTATAGGCATTGGTGCCACAAATCTATTAGACACCCCTCAGAGCGTATCAGTTACATGTTAGGATGGATCTATGCTAGTTCTAAAACTAGCATATACAGGTAAAATTGAATAGACAGGTAGATATGCTTTGGTAGATGCTCCAGACCAATTTGGCTTAAAGGCATTTGCATTTATATCTCAGTTTTGTTATCATAACAGTTCATTAACAATATGGATGAACTTCCTGTCCCAAATGACAATAATTCTTTATCAAATCTGGTCAATGCAGGAAAAAAACAACTAAAACTTTAGATCATACCAAGCTATAAAAAATAGTCTGTCAAGTTGTAGTTTAGCATTAAAGCAAGTTACTTAACATCACAATGACTCAAGTTAAAACAATCCAAATGTTACATAATCATGTTACCTCTTCATAATATGTACTTCAGAAATTAGAATTACTAAATTTTCCATCTATAATGAGCATCCACAGGAGTTTAATATTATCGGGATATTTCTGATTTCAGGTTAAGAAATACTTTCAAATAAATTGAGACATGCTAAAAAGCAGGTTATCTGAGCAATCTGCATACAAACAAAATTTACTAAACATAACAATTTAAGATACGACTTTCTTGGAAAATATCAATTAAAATTGCATAAGCTGTATAAATTGACATTTCTTAAGACGCAATCTGTCTGTCTGTATGAAAACCTGCTACTAAACCCATGCTAAACCAGAGAAACCATAAATAGCAGGACCATAGTGATCAGAATTATCTGATCCAAAATGAAGAAAGAATGCATGAAACAGGTATCTGGTATTAAATTTAAAGACCAAATACAGACATGGACCCTTCTGAAAATTTCAAGATTTTCCCATTTGCATTTTTTATTTTCCCCAGATATAGGATGGCCAAGAGAAGACAGAGTGTAGTTTGAGGTAGAGAAGAAAATGTTAAGACTCAGAAAATACTTACTGGATCTGGCTGATAGTTTTAGGGGGCCTCCTCTTAAGATGGTCAACTCCCCTAAGACAAACATCTCTGATTCTCCTCTTCAGATGCTTACCTTTCCCAGATCATAGTTTCTTTGACTGTGCATGGAATCCAATATTATATTGTATCAGAAATCATAAGATCTTCTCTAATTCAGTACCCTCCACTTTGGTATATTAGATTTTTCACTTTTGAAAAAACTAAACCTAGTGTTTAAAAAAGTCCCTTGTTGCAAAAGATCCCCTCAACTTCATGGGAAACAAAAACACTTGTCACCTCAACATGGCTTTCTAGATTCAAGGGTGAATTGCTTGACTTTTGATTTTTACAAGCTGAATTTGCTATATGTTATAAATGAATTGTTATTTGCCAATTCTCAATGATTATTGGGGTAAAAACTCCTCCCCAAGATAGTGAGGTTACATTACTGAAATCCAAAACCCTCAATCTACTGCTATACAATTTACAGAATTTGCATTTTGGGAATTTTTGGGAACTTCTTACCCAACAGTAGAAAAGGGCACAAAAAGGAAAATTACAAAAAGAAAACACTAGGTGGGACAAACATAGGAGACCATCTGGTATTCCTTTGTTGCAAATAGGAAAAACAAGGGAAAAAGGTATGCAAAATCAACTAGAAAAACAAAGTTTGGTTCATGCATATGACAATACAAAGTGAACAATGATTTACTATTATGTAATAACACAAAAGCACAAAGAATTATGCAAAGAAAAGATTCTGTATCATGTTTTACTATTATTTACTTCACAAAAGTGCAAAGAACTATGCAAAAAGGAGATTCTGTATCAAACTTAAGAATACTACAGAAACCGTGGGCAATGAATACACAGTTTTGGGAAAGTTCTTATTACTCACTGATGAGAGCACAAAGTCTCCATTGCATTCCATGTGCCTGCTGTGTGTAAATGGAAAAGGTATTTTCTAAAAACAGTATATTACAGGTATTCAAATAGTTAGACAACCAGTCATTAGATCATTGGGCATTCACATCTATACAAATTTATAAATTCATTGGGCATGTATAGATAAAGAGAATTTATACATTATAATATATATTCACATTTAAAAAATTCCTTATATAACACAAAAAAAAAATTCCAGAATTCATAAATGTACACCATAAAATGACATTAACGTATAATAAATTATTCCTCATTCATGGCAACGGAAAGAGTAATCCCTTGATAAACCCAGAAATGGAATAAGTTGTTCTACTCCCAAGAAATTGTTCAATCTCAATTTTAATGGAGCTTTGAGGGTAAACCCTGGAAACTTGATAACAGTTGACATAATCCGGGGTCATGGCAAAAAGTTAATCGGAGCAGCTTCAATGAGATTGGCGCCAGGAGTCAACAACAAAGCAGAGGCTCAAACACTTCTCCTTGATGTGTACATTTTTATCAACTCAGAGTCAAACAATTCCAAATAGGAGATTCAATGGTCATTGTAAATTCTATTAGTAAGAATGTATCCCTGAATTAGAAAATAAATAATATTCTAAGGCAATGCTGAGCCCTCCTTGAATCTCCCTCTACCTTCAAAGCATGTTTATAAAGAAATAAACTGCCAAGCAGTGCCTCCCTTGCTAATTTTTCTATCAATGTAAAGGGAGAATGCCTCATGGAAAACTCAGAGAAAACATGGCAAGATTTTGGTCCTTCCATATTAATCACCAAACTCTATACATGTGACTTTTTATCATAAGGATGGGGCAATAACTATTGTTGGCAAATGTGAAGGTGCAGAAGACATCCTCCCCTCTACAAACTTCCAAGCATGAGAAACATTATGCAAAGATACGCAACCAGCAATCAGCTCCCAATGATGGCCCATAAATGCTTCATTGACATTCCATTACAAGCAGTTTCGGGGGAACAAAACAGGGTACAATGGCTAGGTTTATAGCTAAAAAGAAGCAGATTGCCTTTTCTAGGAGAAATAACTGTCCTTAGGCTGAGAAAGGTACGAATGAAGGTAGATTGGTATCTAGGTCTTCATCTGAATGTCACCCATGCAACCAACCCAAAGTCTTCCTAGGACCTACTTTATTAACATTGATGCCATTCAAAGAGAAAATATCCATATCATTATGCCCTTACTAATAACAAGAGTAACAAAATTGTAAGGAAAAGTTCACCCAATAACTAACTATAAAAATCAAAATAATATTAGGTAGCTAATCAAACATCTTTGATTTCTATGGTGGATTATTTATTCAAGAGAAACCAAGTAGAGTATACAATTTAAACCAACAAACCCACAACTACCCCTATTTTAAAGGAGTGCAGTTTTCTCCCCTCTCCCTAATTTTCTCTAATTATTTTAAAGAGTGTTGTAACACAACCCTGTTCAACCCACTAAATAGTTTGGTTGATTAAACTTGTCCAACACAACAAAGTAATTGCTACATTTTCTATTACGAGTGGAATGAAGGACAGGGACAATAATCTAACTATAGTTTTCTCAAAGACTAATTTTAGAAGACTTGACATTAGTTAAAAAAGTGCTACTTTTATATATTTTATATAAGTTTCCTATGCCCATGCATTTGTTATAAATTAGCTATAGCACTAAATGTCCCACTTGTGAAGTATGCAAGAAGCAGATTGCCTTTTCTAGGAGAAATAACTGTCCTTGGGCTGAGAAAGGTATTCAAGGTGAATGCACTCATAATGCCACAGACCATCAGAGTAACCATTGGGAACCAATTCTTGTTGATGACCCATAGATACAGGGTCAATACGGGCACATCTTCAAAGTTTGTTGCACTTTTTTTTGGACATAGAGGATACAGGGAATATCTACATTGCCTTTGAATAATTGATCAAAGAACCACCAGCCACAACAATGAGTCCCTTCATAAAAATTAGGCAAAATGGGGGACTGTTCTTTATATATGCCACTAGAGCAACACCTTCACCCAAGATAGACTGGTCCTTGACAATGGAGAATGACATCACTAACAGTGGGAAGGCAGTGTAACTACAACTGATATTGCTACTCAAGATGGTGTTGATGATGAACAAGGTTAGCAAACCGAGCACTGAAAGGAATGTAGGAGAATTGGATCAGTCGTTATTTTGTCATTGATGTCAAGACCATTGACTTACTGATTTATGTAAGTTGTCAAATCATTTGAAGGATGTGGAGTTGAAAAAAGAAAAGATTGGTAAAAGTTAGAAGATAAAATGATGAAGTGTTGTTAAGTGTAAGAGCTTCAATGGGCAATTGATCAATCAGTCTTTGATTGTTTTACATGATTTGATGAAGAGTTAGAAAGATGTAAAAGTCACTTACATTGATTGGTAAGAAAGATTTTTTAGTTATGAAAAAAAAAAAAAGGAATAAGTGTGTGCTACCGAGCTGGAAATGGTGGTCAGTAAGCAAAGATATTGTTCCGTGGAAGTATACCGAGCATAACTTTGCAAATAAAGCTTGTTAGTGTTAACCAAGCAAGTAAGTCTTACCGAGAAAGATGGTATTAACCAAGTGAACAATGTTAACCGAGTGGATGAGTTATTCAGTAAAGGAAGAACACAACTAGGCAAAGGAGAACAATTTTGGTTAAATCAATTGTTGGATGACATAAAGTGTGAACTAGGATTACTCTAGAAGATTCTATGGAAGATAAGAAGTTTGTTAGCTAAATCTACAGATGAAATTGGTTAGCTACGATCTGATGGAAGAGATTCAAGGAAAGGTTTGTGATCTGAAAAAAGTTCAAGTTCCAAAGTCAATTACAGCTGGCATGATGCATAAAATGTTTTACCTAGTTGGCAGATTCAATGAATATTAGCTGAGATGTAATTAAACAGATGAGAGGATTTCAAGAAAAACCTAATAAAGGAGATTAATCAGCAAAACTACGCCTATATAAAGGATGCGGACGAAGGTTAAAGTTGTTGATTACTGCTAATGTTGTTGAAAGAAGACCAAGAATAGAAGGGCATACCAAGCAGAGGAAAGTGTGAATCAAGTGAAGGAAAGAGTTGAATGAAGTGCTGTGTCGATCAGACAAGTAAAGTAGAATGTGAAGAGGATCAAGAAGAAAGGAGATCTGAAAAGACAAAGATATTTGCTATTTCAACAGATCATTTCACTATTACTTTCTAATCATTGTAGCAGAAAATCTCTCAACCAAGTGGATCTAACAGTCCTATTTGTAAATCCTTGTAAGGTGTCATTCTAACGAATGTACTAAGTCCTTTAGTAAGGCCACTCATGAATAGAGCAAAGTTGCCATAAAATCCTCTATCCTTCCTTGGGCGAACGTATCCCCGTATCCAATTTGGAAACGTATCCGATACTACCCAGATACACATATATTGTACCCATGTTTGCCTTAATAAAGTTGATTTTCCAAGCATGCCAAATATTACGCAACTTGATTTTTTTTAAGATGTGGCATAAATCTTCCCAAACTTTATTAATACCAGTGTAACATGGGGACGCGTCCACCCCCCAAAACTAGGTCATCTCAGAGATGGTGACACCCCAGACGACATCTCGGCGTTTTGGGCGGTGCCACTTAAAGCGCCACCTCCGTCAGCGAGACGTCTCCTATGTGTGGGTGCGGGGGGGACACAACAAAGTCTCCTTTATTGCGGGGGGACACGACAGAATCTCCTTTATTATAGGGGGACACGACGGAATCTCCTTTATTGTGGGTACAAAGAGACTTGTAGTTTTTGTTTGCATTATAATTTTGTATACTTATTTTGATATCATGATTCATGGCACATGATACTTATTGCAATCATCTTTATGTCATGACTCATATAATCATTGATTACTTTTAGATAGTAGAATCTAGATACTCATACTATTGATCTGAAGACTAATAGACTAATATTTGAATATGTTCAATGTCAATGTTCATTGTCTGTTTGTCATTTGATGATGATCATGATGTTCCAATTCAAAACTCCAATGCAATGTTCAATTTAAATTTTTTATTGTTTAAGTTTATAGCTGTTTTTTACATCTTATATGATTATATCAAATTATAATGTATAATTGTAGTACATATTTTCATAACTAGCATTTTAAGTACTATATGTATAGTGTATACACCCCTGCTCCCCCAGCCACCCGCCACCATCCCCAAATCAAGGCCCCTCTGTCCCCACATCCCGCCGTCCCCCCGTCTCGCAGGGCGATGTAACTATGATTAATACAGTTGTTTTTTTAAAAATGGGATAAACAAAACCTGCCCCAAAAGTCAAAGAAAATGTTTTTCTATTCAGCAACCCATCTTGTTGCGTTATCTTCTAATGCAGCTTTACAATTAAGTTATAAATACTTATGAGCATTTATATGTCAATATTGTTTTTGAAGTAATGAAAAACTCCTCTAATAACTTAGAAAATTGTGTGAAATATGTGTGTGATATTTATTAATGTCATATCCAGCCATATCCATACTGGGGTCTTAAAAAATGGTCGTATCCAAACCCAATACCGTATCCGTATTTTTATCTGTATCCATATCCACGCAACTTTGAAATAGAGTGAATAGATCTAGCTAATCTTTGGTGAAAATCCCCTAATAGGGCCACATTTAACAGATGTGCTTGTAAACTTCAAAAAGGTGAATTTCTTTGTGGGTGACAATTCCCGCAGTTCTTTTTACCCAAATTGGGTCTCACTTCAAAAAAGTGAATTTCTTTGTGGGTGACAATTCCCGCAGTTCTTTTTACCCAAACTGGGTTTCCAAGTTAAATATTGGTGTTAATGTGTTATTGGATGAGTTTGATTCTATTTCATGTTTTATAAGCATTAAGTTATAAACTATTGTTAGTTGGTTGGATGTTTAACCGAGTTACCTACTGATAAGTTTTAAAGGGTACAGATTGTTTTTTAAGGACTTGTGATAACTGATTCAACCCCCCTCTCAATTATCCAGTAGGAAGAGGATCAAAAATCATAAAAATGTACTAAAAGCAATAGCTATTATATAATGTGAAGGTGCATATGTATAGGTAAACCTTTATTGATATTATATAAACACTATATATCACTATTAATAGTGTGAGTTCAAGGAAATGTTGAGTACATTCATATTGATGTCACAAGTTGATGATCAAGGTCTTATCAACCTAAGAGGATTACTCAAAGTAATAGAAAATTGACTGACCTAAGTTGCTTGAGCTGATTGGTTGTCTAGTTGAACTACCTAGTTGTTTGGTTGAGCTAACTGGATGTCTACTTATGTTGCTTCTGTGTCCACTCCCTTGTCATGTTAGTGTTGGAGTAGGGTTGCCATTGCACCAAAAGACCGATCGATCAATGCTCGATACCACTCAAACTATAGTACACAAGAGGCGGTTAAGCCCTTGTCACAAATCCCGAGGGGAGTGTTGTGCTGAACAAATTTCCAACAATCTCCTCCTCAACGTTACCCAAGGGTTCGAGGATTTGAACCTGTGACCAAGCTCTGATACCACTTGTTAGAGTGGGTTGTCGTTGCACCAAAAGACCGATCTATCAATGCCTAATACAACCACTCAACTTATAGTACATAGGAGGCAATTAAGCCCTTGTCACAAATCTCGAGGGGAGCGCTGAACAAATTTCCAACAGTTAGATTATTATGCCATATCAGCATTTAGTTTTAGTTGACACAATACCTTGTCTCTTGTTAAAATAAATGATTCTTTGAGCCGGCAATAAAAAATTATGTAGCGTGGAGATTGCAAATAAAAAGGCATTTACAGTCTTTCTTTTTGATCGGTAACATATATTTTTGTATTAATATTTAAGTAATTCTAAAATTACAGTTCAAGATGACTATATCTAGTTTGCTATTAAAGCTACCACTGACTACCATGACTCCCCCTTCTGCAGCTGCTATAGACTAAACTAGATTTACCAATGCCTATTCATTAATAAAACTACACAAAAGCATATACAGGTACTGATAATACTACTTGATACAAAACTACAAACCACCATTACGGCAAACTAAACCATCAATACTGCCCACTTGCTGACCTTGGCTTGTAGCCACAACCCTTAGAAATTTTTGGAATGAAGATGCCACCTTTAGTGTCCAGCTGAGTCTTCCTGGTGATCCTTGTTTCCTTCTCTTTCTGTCACTTCTCCTCTTCCATCTGCTGCAGAAACTTCTTTAACATCTCCCATTTTAACATCTTACATCCAAACTTTGGTTCCTCAATTGGCCATATGCAATGAAAAATTAGTGTCCATGCCTCTGTTTTGTCGATGTTCTACACCCTAACCGCATAGAGATAAAAGACAGCCAAATGCAAAATGGAAACAGATGTTTTGCCCTATACATCCCACAGGACATCATCTAGACTCTTCCTCGCCGATTACCAATGCACTCCCACTTTCTTCCCATAGTGGTCTTGGCAAGTACAGCAGTAATGTAAGTGGTATCATCTCATGATGCTGTTAGCTGTCTTATCTCAAGATGCCCTCCTTATTGAATGCTACATGGCAAGTTTGTTGGATTATAATTGAACATCTACCATCATCTGAATGACTCCAACTATATTTAAATTTGAAATTCAAGATTCCTGGCTTAAGCTTAGGGGTTAAACTTAAATGGATCTCAACTCAGCCTAAATATACCTCCCACAAAAAAAAAATCTCCCTTTGGAGGTTGTTGTTACTTCGACCCATAAATCAAAATTCTTCCCTTCAATACTACAGAAATTTTGTAACACCTCTTCCTTGCCTTGTTCCTTCAATGGGACTCCTACTTTTGACATTGCATCAGCTACTTCATTCCCTTCTCTCTTCAAATGGGTGATTCTGAATTCTTCAAAGGTTCCCAACAGAGCTTTTATCCTTTGAATATGTTTATCTAGGTATCATGTATGTTTGTTTAGGTATCATTCTCCACACTCCACTTTTATGATGGTGTTGATGATGACTAAAGAATCCCCTTGCCAATGGAGTTCTGAAATATTAAGTGCTTTTGCAATTTTGATTGCAATGAAGGCTGCCTAAACCTCATCCTTGTTATTAGTCCCAACCATCAAACTTCTTGTTCTAATCATCAAAATGTTACCTGTCCAATTATGAACTGCAAACCCGGCACTTGATGGCCCAAGGTTGCACTTAGAATAAATCAAAATTAATTATTGTCCAACCTTTATCAGGCAATAGCCATGTCACCTCTTTAACCTTTTGTGAGGGAGTATCATCCCTCAGAAGCTCATTAACAGGCATGTATTTAATCATAGACCATCAAGATTGAATTCTTGAATGTTCTTGACTAAAAGGAATTTTGGAAACGTTCGATTGGGAGGCAACATTACTTAATAGTTTTGAAATAGCTCTCACAAGTCAGACCAGAAAAACCTTCATTTCTTCACTTTTGTCCTGAAATATGTGTTTGTTCCTTTCTTTTCAAACCCCTCAAATAATGGATGAGGGACAGATCTGCCAAATACTGGGAAATTTAGACTTATGTCTCGGAAGAAACTGGCTTTAGCCAGTCCTCTCAAGATGGAAGGAAGAGGATGTTGCCAATTTAGTAAATTCATAGCATGTTTCCATCACTTTTAGGAGAATTCACAGTTGAGTAACAGGTGATCCAGAGTATCTTCCTTGTTGCTATGAAAGAATTTAAATGGTCCCACGAAACCAATCTTCTCCATCTATCCCCAGTAAGAATTCTTCCTCTTAAGGCCAGCCATGCAAAGTCTCCTGCTTTAGGGAGACATAATTTATTCCAGCACAAGCTACCAAACCACTCTCTCATTTGGGCTTCATTCTTAGAAACTTATAACCTATCTTAGGCGAGAACTCACCTCAAATTGAGGTAGCGAGAAACTAAGATAAGCTCGGAATTGGAGGAATTAGTTGGTAAGAGAGCTTCAAAACACTATTTTGCAATTGATTAATTATTCAACCTCACAAAAAAATTCAATATAATTATGGATGGAAGAATTTAATACCAATTCATAAGGCCATTTCCATAAAAGAAATTTTTTTCTTCACTTTTGTCCTGAAATATGTGTTTGTTCCTTTCTTTTCAAACCTCCCAAATAATGGACGAGGGACAGATCTACCAAATACTGGAAAATTTAGACTTATGTCTCGGAAGAAACTGGCTTAAGCCAGTCTTCTCGAGATGGAAGGAAGAGGACGTTGCCAATTTAGTAAACTCATAGCATGTTTCCATCACTTTTAGGAGAATTCACAGTTGAGTAACAGGTGATCCAGAGTATCCTCCTTGTCGCTATGAAAGCATTTAAATGGTCCCACGAAACCAATCTTCTCCATTCTATCCCCAGTAAGAATTCTTCCTCTTAAGGCCAGCCATGCAAAGTCTTCCACTTTAGGGAGACATAATTTATTCCAGCACAAGCTACCAAACCACTCTCTCATTCGGGCTTCATTTTTAGAAACTTATAACTTATCTTCGGCGAGGACTCACCTCAAATTGAGGTAGCGAGAAACTAAGATAAGCTCGGAATTGGAGGAAATACTTGGTGAGAGAGCTTCAAAACACTATTTTGCAATTGATTAATTACTCAACCTCACAAAAAAATTCAATATAATTATGGATGGAAGAATTTAATACCGATTCATAAGGCCATTTCCATAAAAGCAAATTCTTTCTACACATGATCATATGTGGTACTTAACTCCATTTGCAAGATCAATATACATGACAATGAAAACAAGCCCTTGCAACCTGGCCGCTCCTTGCAATAGCGCTTTCTATATCATTCATGCAAGATTTTCCGAATATAAAAAGGTTGCCCCAAAACAAATTTCCGATCTGAACTCAAAACCAAACAAAATTCAAAAAGGCGATAAAGAAAACAATTATTTGGAATTTAAACAGATTCCAACATAAAAACGACATAATACCAAATAGTTTCCACATGCGATGAGTAAAGTCATTTTTTAAGAAATTTAACCTTGTTTTCTCTTTGACGAATCCACATGAATTTCATTAGCGAACTTACAAACCCAAACAATCTCAAGCAAAATTATTCGTCTTCCGACACCACCCAAAAAAAAAGGCAAAATCTTTACAAAAACCCAAAAGAACCATGGATCGTTATAAATTTTATGGAGTTTCACTTACGAAGACGATCAAATTCAGAAAAAAATCCAAATAAAATCGAACATTTGATTAGACTTCCGCCTTAAAATTGCAAAAATACCTGCGGGAGTCTTCTTTTTTCCGAATAAGAAACTCATTTTGAATATAGGCCTCAATCAAATTAACTGCAAAAAAGACCTTCCAGCTGAAGAGCAACTTGACGATTTTGAATTTTATTCACCTTCGGCTCGCGATCCTCAACGTACTTATTTCTTTCTATTTAGGGCGCAGAGAACTAGGAGAGATTTTTTTCCGTGTTGGGTAGGAATAAATTAGGAAGCATGTAAAGTTTAAGCGCAAATTATAAAACTGCATATGAGCTTTGACACGCTATTGCCGCGTCCGTCTCCTTGCGGGCTAAGGCAAACGCAAGTGGAATCATTATTTTATCTGAAGAGATGGAAGAAAGACAAAAGCTTTGCTCTTTGGTGAGCGGAATAGGAATACATATTCTGGAATACGTATTCTGGAATAGAACATATTTCTGTTTTCCGTTTAGTTCAGTCAATATTTGATGGGAATTTGCGGACTCGAAAATTTATGTTTTCTAAAATAAATAAAAATAGAATAGGAATATGTATTCCAATACCACCTATTTTGGTGGAATTGCAAAACCTCATTTTTTGGGTCAAAAATGGAATACGTATTCCATTTTTGCATCGTATTCCAATCCCGTTTTGGTGCATCCAAACTAAGAATTCAAAATTTTTGGAATACGTATTCCTATTCCGCTCACCAAACGGGCCCTTAATGTTTACGAGGCTAAATATAGTCTATTAAAATATAATAGAAGATTTTTAACAAGGTCAAACTAGTACAAGGGAGGGATTAGGATTGATATGATATGATATGATAGATTTTAATGACCTCCACGAGACTAAAGTAGTCTATGGGACCCATGTAGTCACCCTCCCGAGTCAGGAGCGGAACTAGTCAGTTGCAAAGTTTTGGTTAACTTGTCTCTCCTTCTCTGAAGTTTGATAATCAAATCCGTTATTTTCTTCACTTGATCTTCCTCGAATACATAGTTGAAGTCCTTGTTCTGTAGTATTTTTGTATAACCAGATCTAATGTCATTGTAAGCCAGGCACTCCTTGACAAAGTGTTGCTCTATCTCAACTGTTCCCATATTACAGAATAAACATGTTCTGTCTACCCACTCTTCCTTTGGAACTTGCCATCTACCAGTTTCACATCACAACTGATGTGAACTAGTTCTAAGTTGTGTCATCAACATTTTTGCTTTCCAGTTAATAGGTGCTCTTATATAGGCCTTTTCATCATGACTAGAAGTGGGATTAAATTCTTTAATGTAATAAGATTGGATTTATATTTTGCTATTTAGCCTATTTAGACAATATATTATTGCATTCGCTTCTTTCTAATTAGTATAATTATTATATTATTTGACACTAATCAATATAACTATTTTTCATTAATTAAATATTTGTAAAATTTTAATATTATTTATTAATTTTCTATATTATAAAATTTATTATGTGAGGCTTTGATCCATAATACATCTTTTTGGACTAAATTTTAGTTAAGAAATATTAATAGTAATATGTTTCTAACATGAAACTATAAGCATATAATTATATTCAATAAAACTATATAATTATATAAATCAATCTATTAATAATTCATATATCACAAAGAATTTTATTATTTGTACATATAGATTTTTATTATATATTTTTTTAATTTTTAAACAATATTATAATTTATGATAATTTTATATTATAAAATATTTATTATTTCAAACTTTAATATATAGAGTCTATAAATAAATGTTACAATTTAAAATATATTATAATAAAATTATATGATATTTTCAAAACTAAATTAAGATAGTAATCATCAATGGCATTGAGTTTCAGAACCCCAATTAATATAGCCAAAATCACTTAAGGAATTCATTGATGTCTAAAATTCTAATCTAGATATAAACAGTTGTTTAACTAGAAGTAAAATAAGTGTATGCCCCTATTACTCACTCGGTTAATGTTCAAGTTATCTAATGATAGTCAAGAAGTCAATATAATGCTTCAAGCTTCTGCCATCTAAGAAAAGTTTAAACTCTAAATGGAAATTGTAAAAATATCAGTTTTTGAACCATTAAACCAAGCATCAATTTAAGAATCTTCTCCCTATAAATTTGAGGCTAAAGGCCACACTATACATTTCAAAGGTTGCAAGTCAGCAGACTCTAATACTATAACAATTTGTTTAGAATCTCTAAACCTAGTAAGGATATCAAGCAAGATTTAATTCAGGATCACATTTTTACCCTAGACTTCACAATTTCGTAGAACCTCCCCACACATTACATCTTTAGCCTGCAAATTATTAACTTTTTTAGACTTTCCTAATTCAATAGTGTCACAATTCCTTATATGAACTTAGTAAACTACAAAGACAAGTCCTCAAAAGAATTTCTAGAAGTATTGGACCATTTTGAAGAATGAAAATTTGTTATTTTGGGATGACGGATATTTGTAATACTAACATGATGGGTTAATGTGAAGTTCTTTGAGTGGTGCAAATAGCTTATGAAGGGACACGAGCTCTGTTTTAATACAATACACTTTGCAGACGAAAGACAAAAAGCTCAGATATGTAAACAGAAATATCATCTACATGATCCCAAAAACAGAAAGGGACATATGTAAATTTACCCTAACAAGAAAGTAAGTAACACACACACACACACACACACACACACACATATAAAATTGGGCTAACCCTTTTTATGAGTTACTTTGTAAAGGACAATTGTCTCTAGCAATAGTGGAGGTTTTCTTCTTCGTTCTTTCTTACCAATGACCGTTTAAATGGAGATTGTTGTAATATTTACATTGTTTTAGTAAAATATTTATGGCCTAGGTCTTTTATTAATCAAGAAAAAATGATATAATTTAATCTTCCAGAATAAAACTATATATATATAATCCTTTACAAATATTTCTTTTCTACAATATAATTTAACACTACTCTAACGGCAAATACTAGCCACTAGGAAGTTTTTTGAATTTTATTGTTCCATTAAGAAATAATTTATCAACTTTGTTAAGAATTAATTTGGAACAACTTTGCTAACAAATGATATATATATATAAGAAAGAATGTATTTGTGTACTAAAAAGTGGAAATAACAAAAGTATTTCATTTTAGAGTGTGATGTCTTCAATGAGGGTAAGAATAATTTTGTAAATTTCTTGATAGCTAACTCTTAGATTGATTTATTTTATGAGTGAACACCTAAATAATTGGAAGTTTTAATCATCAACTTACATAAGAAAAGTGCTAGAATACAAGATTTTAGTTTGTGAGGTGGTATGTTCTATTGGTTGTCTTTAGCCTTACAGATGTTAAAATAATTTGTTCTTTTTGTTCTCTCCATCCATTTTTCATTGAATAAATCTTGAAAAGAATTCATTGTTAATTTTCTTTTGTAATTGGTCGTAATGTCATTATAAGCTTTGCAATCTAAAAATAAAATGTTCTTTAATTTTCACAACTCATAGCTATGCGCAAGATATAAATGTGAGCTACCCTTAGTTTGATAATGAGAATCTCTAACCTCCAATGAATATTTGGCCTTTTGTTATCCAGGTTTGGGTTGAACTATTCAAGATGATGCTTCTGCTTTCTCCCAACCAATTTTTAGCTTATGATCTTGTAAAATTTCTCAACAACATTTTTGCATCATCCAAGACTTCATTTTTTCACTAAGACATCTTCAAATAGAACATCTGGCTAATGATTTGTTTCCATATGCTCAACTTTTTTTAAATATCTTAAAAGGCATGCTATAATAAACACCCTAGATACTAGCACATAATGCATACCTCTACATGTCACACAAGTATCCCTTAGTGTTTTAACTTTCAAGGATTATTATTGAGTGTTTTGTCACTTGCCACTTACAATTGCTTGGAATCTTCCAAGACCTCTCTCTCTCTCTCTCTCTCTCTCTCTCTCTCTCTCTCTCTCTCTCTCTCTCTCTCTCTCTTTCACACACACACACACACACACAAGCTTTGTTGGTAATATTTTTGAGCATTCTAGTATGCATCACATCTCTTGTCAATTAAATCATTTATTTTGTACAAAGTGCACAAAGATGGGGGGGCCAAAAAGCAGATGATGTTTGACATGTGGCTTGGTATGTTGAGCCTATGCTTGAAAATACCAAGCCTATATGGTGCATGTCATACTAAAAACATTATTTTAAAAAAAAATGCTAACCCTAAATGCTTGTTTCTACTTGTAGTCATGTCTTGAAGGTGGAGAGTAACATTTTGGAAGAGAAAACCTCATTTTTTAATCATTGTATTATCTATTTGTGTATTTGATCATTTCAAAGATATTGTCAAGACATTGAGGAGGTTGAAGAGGCAATTTATTTCAAAATTTTAGCTTCATTTTTTGTTAAAATAAAATTTTGAATTAATTTTTTTTATGGTTTCTACAAATGTAAATTTGCCTCAACAAAATCTTGAGCCACCTCCTCATGAAGATGTTCATGATGAAGCTAATGAAGAGAATACACCTCAACCATAAATTGAAAGATATTCACTAGAAACAAACCAAAATCTTTTAAACCAATAGAGAACAATAAAAATCAATTAGTCTTTGACTGGAAAGTAGAAACAATCTATTGACACAAATCATGTAAGGGCATCACTACCTAGTTTATCAGAATCAATTTTGACCCACATGGGTGTTGTTAGTGGGAAACTAAATAAATGGTCAACAAAAAGAGATGAGAAAAAAAAGTTCCATGCAAGAAAAAGTATCATACAAGGAAGTAAAAAAGAAAAAAAACTAAACAAAAGTGAAATTTTCAAGCTCTTTATGGATCCTAAAATGAATCAAACTCTTGACCCTAGTTGTAGGATGTTTCTCATCCATCGATGTTAGCACAAAGGATTAAAAATTTACTTTTGGGATAAATGGTGGATGGTTTTTTATAGCCCTCCTTTTAATCATAAGGTTTGAGGAAACTCTATAATGAATTTGTTCTCAATTAGGTCATAATTATTATTTTTTTAAAGAATTTTAGTGCAAAGGTCAAGGGTCTCTAAATGATAGACCAGGGGCATAGTATGACCCTAACATAGTCAGAAGTATCATTTCTAAACCACATGTCAATCATGTAGACCCTTGGAATAGGGATAAACAATCAATCCTTGGAATATATATATATAAATATATATATATATATATATATATATATATATATATATATATATATATATATATATATATATATATATATATATATAGGATAAACAATCAATCACGCAAGCTCACAACAAAAGACTAACACAACCCAACATAACCAAAGATCTCTAAATGTCACTACTAACCAAAAAATGCAAAACTAATCTATGTGAATTAAGCATACAAGTTCATTTACATCTAACTATCATTGGATAACAATGCTCATTTAAATCCAAATCCAAAGTTCCTAAGTGTTTAATTCATACAAGTCAATTTACCTTTAGCCACATCAAGAGTGTTACCAACCTTCCACCTTTGTAATTTTTATTCTTGAATTTTATCTTTCTTGATGATTTCCTTGTCAGACTAAACCTTGAAATTAAAGCTTTGAACCAGTTGGTTTAAGTTCAAAGTTCAAGAGTTCAAGTCATCTTTATCTTTTCAGGACATCTTGTTCACAACTCCCTGTGTTACCTTTTTCCTTGAACTTGAACCTTTGAACCAATAAGTTCTAAGTTCAAGGTCCATTCCTCTAATTCATGCATCATTTTTAAGACGATATCAGACCTATGACATTAGTTGGATTTCAATGCTTATTTTGAAATGAACTTTGAACTAGCAGTGATTCAATTTTAGAGTTCGTTATTGTTTGAATTTTCCTACTTCAGTGAGTCCATCCATGAGAATCGAATCCATGTATTTTATTACTATCAAATTTGAACCTTGAACCTTTCCCTTGGTTCAAGAGTTCAAAATTCATTATTTTTAAAGAGAAACACATGAGTGATGATGACAAGTGGCAGTACAAGGATTATCAAATCTTTCCCAAAAAGAAAGAAATGGCATGCTTTGATGGTTAATTGGTGTGAAAGGTGGTGAGATGATTTGGTATGTGTAGAGTTAAAAAATACTCATTAATGATTGAAAGTACCTATCAAATTGGTACTTTCCTCATTCATTTGTTATGTGTTTTCCTATTTAAAACTATTTCAATTTCCATTTTCATTTACTATGTTATCACCATATGAGGTAAGAGATTTGATCCTTCCTAGAGATGCAAGCAGCCTATCACATAATCTTTCCCATCAGGAGATTTGTCGTGTCTTCCTCACGGTGAGTCTCATTCTTTTTTCTCATTATTTGTTGTTTAATTTCCTATTTAGAGGAAAATATAGCTCTGTTGCCCTCTTTCATTTTGTCTTTTCCTCTTGTAAAATTATAGTTTGTTCTTCTATCATGGTTGATTCCCATCTGAAATTACCAAAAGAAAAGACAAACACCACCCTCATTAGTTGCTTGCCAGTACTAGGGGACACCTTTCTTGCTAATGAGGACATTAGAAAATTAATAAAAAGGTTTTCAAAACTTAAGCCTAGATCTATCACAGAAAAGATAGCCGAAAGTGGGTTGTTGCAAACTAGGGGATTTCCAAAAGTGGTCCTTTCCCCATACATGGTTTTGGAGTGTAGAAATAAGTATGACACTATCCATAGGTGCATTAGAACACAAATAGAGGAAGTATTGGAGTATTGAAATAGGATTACTATTATAGGTGCCCTGAGAATTCCTTCGCATGAAGAATATGAAGCCTAGACTAAGGACTTGTTTGACTCCCAATTTTCCACAGACACTAGTACTATTAACAATACCATAGCTAAGAATTGGTTTCTCAAATTGGAAAAAGGGGGTTCTCATCTTCCTCATCCCCTAACATGAGAACTTATGATTCCCAAAATTAAAGATGTAATCACTCTTCTGAATAGAGTCAAAGGAATAAAAATGCCCTATATTGGGAAAACTAGATGTATTTCTTTTCCCAAACCATTTTGAGTGAAGGAAAGTATATTGATTGGGCTGAGATTATAGTAGACCAACTACATGAAGAATTTTCCCAAGTGTCTGGGTTTTTTGCCTTCTATATGGGTTCTTATTTGTTCTACATTTTAGCAATTATAGAAGATGGGATGGTTTGCCCCATGTAGACTGGGTAAATGACATGCCTATATATGGTTACTACCCATTATTGAAGAAAGAAAAGAATCCCAATAATTTCAAAAGATTTCAAGATACATTTCATGCTAAATTGGTTTTTGAGCTTAAGGGTAAACAGCATAGGAGATTGACTAAAGAGGCAACTTAATTTGTTACTCTCTACGGTAGTTTCTTCACCCAATTTTCCAACTTCACATATATAAGAGTGGGTGGGTGTGAAGAAAAACATCTAAAACTATCTAGATATTGCCTAGATTGCTATGCCCTAATCGAAGTTTTCCTGTAGGTAGTTGAAGTGTATAAGAGCTACAAAGCTAGGAAAGGTTCCAATTTTGCTTTCCCTATAGAGCTCAACCATTATCAATGAAAAATAATTAAAGATGCTTTGGGCTTTGGGATTAGGAATTGGACTAAAAACTATGAACTTGGCAATTTTCTCTATTCACTCTAGATTTGATATTAAAGGTTTTGCAGAGCCCCAATTTGATTTGCACCCATCTTTCACATATATTTCCCATATGGAAGATTTCTAGGCAGATTACGAAGAAGATTATGAGGTCAGGAAGAGATGGCGGTCCATGTTTACTTTGAAATAGCTTAAAGAGTTCAAGATACAGATGGATATTAAAGATGTAGAAGAAGAGGAAGACAAAGAAGTAGTTGACCCCTTCTATGCAGATCAAGTTGAAGCTTTTCCCCTACCTGAAATAGACTGCAATTTTCCCGAGGAAGATGATCTTCAAGCTAGAACTCTCCCTATTATTGAAAGAATGAAGAATTCATTAGAAGAGAAAATAAAATCCAAATTGGGACATGTAGAGATACATCCTCATAAATAATCTACTAGTTCTAGATTAGCTCTACCTAAAAATGTCACGTTATCCTCTATAGGTGCCTTGAACCTCAAACCTGAAGTTGACTTGTTGTTCAAAGTTCAGTTCAACCCTCAACTTCAATTAGGTGGACCCATTCTTGCACTAAGAAGAAGAAAGCACAACAAGTTGTAGTGGTGAATCCTAGTGTGGAACCAATCAAAATTGATGTTGTGGCAAATTCTGCCAGGGAAAGTCAGATTGAAATCATGGATCAAAGTAACCAATGAGAATTGGATAGAGAAGGTACTTTGAATTCATTAACTATTGGAACTTCCCCTGTTCTTCAAAATCCTCCACCCCAAACTGGTTCTTTAGCACCAAATTGGTTCAAAAACAAGCATAGTTCCTATGAACATCTTAGTTGAAGACACAGTTGGGAAATTCCTAGGTAAAACTCCAAAGAACAAGAAGCCCAAGATTGAAACCTTGATGGAAGTAGATGAGCAAACTAGAGATTGGGTCATTGATGTCTATAAATAATCTACAAACATAAGTATGGATGTATCACACCTCAAGACTATAAGTTAGAAAAGACCATCCTTGGTCTAGCTTCCTAGGCTACCAAAATGAAAATCCTCGATATTGGTTATGCCAGAGTCACTAACCAAATTTGGAAACACTAGAAAGAGAAGAAGGAACTAAAACAATCTATCTGTTTGTTGGTAGAATACTATTGGAAATATATATATATATATGATAGACTAAATTATTGAGATGGGAGGGTGAATTAGTAACTTATAAAACTTAATCTTTTATTACCAATTAATCCTTCATGTATATTCTAATCTAATTGCATGCATGAAAAACTAAAATCATCAAAACATTCACAACACTTTTGACACACAATATGGTGACCCAAAAACCTTCCAAATTGAAAGTAAAACTAGGGTGGGGATGATACCTGCAAGCTTTAGTACTATAGTATAAAGTTGGCCTATTAAGGCTTACAATGATCACTTCTAATGATCTTCCCTGTTAGGAGCAATAAGGACTGATAGGTCCACCCTGCAAAAGGATTTATAAACATACAATGAAGTATGCACTCGCTAAAGAGATTTACAAAAGACTGTTAAGTCTACCTTGTGAAAGAATTTAATTGATCCACCTGTTAGGATGAAACAGTGGTTGATCTCTGATCTACAACTTCGTTTGTTGAATGAGATTCCTTTGGAGTGTAATGATCACCTTGTTGTGATAGATAAATCTTTGTTGCTCCTTATACTATTGTAGCCTTGTAATTCTCACTTCTGCTCTTCTCTTCTTGTTATCTTACTTCCATATATATCTTGGATGTGATACAATACATTACATATATACCAATCCAATTTACAAATCAACAAATTTGACTACAATACAAGTTTACACAAAATACACAAAGTCAACCCAATCGTAGGAACTCAGATTTTGAAGACTAGCTCGGTGAGGTTCTGATACTCAACATCCACAATCAATGCTTGACATCATCATGCACTTGGTAGACATAGAAGCTTAGTCCATACTTATCACTTCCAAGTAGTCTAAACTCAATCTACACTGGTGACTTAGTGAATGCTATGAAACTCAACATATAAATTGAATCACTTGATTCATACTGCATAGCTTGGTAAATGCTATCACTATGAGCTTGGTATAAACTAAATCACTTGGTTAACACTAAGTGGCTCGGTCAACATTGGATTCACATCATTGTAATTGCAAACTCTGTAAGTACTGCACAGCTCAGTTTGCACTGAGGAACTTGGTAAACCGTATGAAGCTTAGTTTACACTGTTGATCACCACCATGGTAGAAATTTCTTGAGGAAAACTAAATATTATTCCTTGGACTTGGTAGCAACTATAGAACTCGGTAGAGTCTGAAATGCTTGGTTAACTTTGTTAACTGTATAATACGCTCAATAGATACTTATAATCTAAATAAGTGTGTGTCACTAATAACAAACATGACTGTAATGTCAACAATCTCCCCCTTTTGAATTAGTGACCAAAACACTTATTAGACAAAACTAAATTCAAAAACACCTTTTATTCATCACCTTGTGTCTCTAACTTGGTAGAGTACTTTGTTTTTGAGATTTTTCAAAATTGTTTTTGTAAGCGATGTATCTCTGAGTATCTATACATATATAATATAATCATGTCCCCCCCCCCCCCCCCCCCACACACACACACACACACACAAAATATACTTTACATCTTTTCACATCTTCTCATCTGCTATATAAATCTTCTCCCCTTTTATGTATGCTACATCTTATATTATATATTCTCCGCTTTACAATATATATATCTTCTCCTCCTTTTTGACATTAATGCCAAAGATGTATGATATATATTTATACAATAATGCCAAAATGTGACAAGAAATCTAAATGTACCTTTAGGATTAGTGCCATTGTCTTGTCCCAATTTTCTTGCAACACCTTGCATGTGTGCAATGCAACTTGAACTTCTACTGAAAGTTCTATCATGTGATCTACAATTGAGAAGTTGTTATCATGGATGAGTGTTTTGGCATGTGCAATATGTTTTTGCAATGTATCCATGTTTTGGAGAATCATGCCTTAAATGTTTACCAATATAGCTCTTATTCTAGCTTCTTCTCTTAGCAACTCTACAATATGATCTTTGTGTAGTGGGCAAAGTTGTAACTCAAGTCAAGTTACAACTATTGTGCACTTGCCTACAGATCTTCATCGATCTTTGAAAATTTTTCTTTAATTTCTTTGGTGAAAATTGAAATATCACAAATTTTACCATATAATGAAGACACATTGTTGCAAGAGGTCTCCAGTGAGCTTAGGATAGTAGATAGATCTACTTGATGAATTGCAATATTTTGTGCAATTAGCTCCAATACTTTATTCTCAAATTTCTTCTCAACTCTCTACAACAATTTCTCCTATCCATTCAAATCTTTGTTGAATTTTTGGACTATCTCTACTAATTGAATCAAACTTGGTTCAGAAGTGTCAACCTTTGTGCTTAGGGCCTTTGGTAGGATATTTTTTGCATCTTCAATTATTTGAAATTCTTTATTTCTTTCATCTTTAAGCATCTGATGCTTAGCTTTCTTCTGAAGTAACTCTCCAAATATATGCATTTGAGATTGTAGATGGATTCAGATTGGAGATTTCCCATTTTGGATTAACAATCTCTTCATCAATATCTATTTCTTCTTCTTTCTCTTTGCCTTTATTCAAACATTTTGTACTCGGTTGAGGCTTGGTCTCAATCATCCTTGTACTTATTATTTGCATGTTGGGAATGGAAACTATGGTAGAAATAGTAGGACTAGCTAAAAAAGTAAATAATGCACTTATTGTTGAAATTCTTGGTGTAACCAAAACTAATGAAGAGGGAAGTGTTGTCTGCTCGGTAGATGAAGTGCTTGTCACTTCTGTCAATGAAGTGCTAAGCTGAACAGGTGAAAAAATTGATTAAGAGTTTATACTTACAATGTTTGTCACAATCAATTCTATAGTAGCTTTCTCTAGGCTTGATGTCTTCAATACTTCGCTTAGAGAATGAGGAAGTGAGGTTATGATGGCTGCTACAATTTTCACTGGGTCAATCCCCTCAATGTTTTGACCTTCAGGTAAATCTTCATCGGTAGCCTCCTATCCCTATTCGTCTTCCTCATCATCTACATTGTCATAATGTGTTACTTCTTCATCATCAATTTCCTCGTCTTTTTCATTTTCATCATCATCTTCATCCTTGTCACTGACATGAACCACAGAATCACTCTACTTGTGAAGATTGAAAATGTTCTTCAATGTGTTGGTGGCATTCCTTACCACATGTTCAATGTCATTTATCAATATAAGACAAGTGTTGAATCTCAAGATAAGTTTTTCTTCATTCTTCTTTAGAGATTCTTTTACTTCCTTATCATTCAAACTTGGCATGAGTTGCCTTAGGGTCTGCTCATATATATCTTTAGTAGTTTTCATAGCATTCTCCCATCTTGGCTTGATTTTCTCCATTAGATCACTCAAAATCTGCTGAGCAAGCTGGTTTGGGGAATACTTTTACTTACCCATTTTCGACATTATCATGTCTTATATTTGCTTCTACTCCTCTGTAGTCCTAGTCTCATACCCTAGTGATTTGAAGTTTTTTATGCCAACACCTAAATCTATTTCTTTCAACATTTCTTGAAAGGTGGGTAGAGGCCTTTCAAAGATCACATCTCCTCGTTCTTTATCAAGTTTATTCCTAGATGCCCTCCTCGTGAACACAACAGTAGATGGTTTGGTAGGCTTGGTTATTATAACCTTGCCTTTCTTCTTTACTGGCTCTTCTTCCTCTAATTTATCTTCACCTTCTACTTCATCATCCTCAATGTCATCTCCTTTTCCTTCAGTCAATAGAAGAGTGGAGCTGGTTTTCAATTTTACAATCCTCCTCTTCCCTTTGTTGATTGCCTGAGGGAGTTTGATTTCAAGTTCTATTATTGCCTTTGCTTCATCATAGGTTCCAAAGTATGCATCTTTTGGATCAACAGACTCATTAATTAGTGCTTCAATAATGTCCTTGGTTTCATCTATGTTTACCTCATAAACTAGAGGTTTGAGCCATACAATTCTCAATCTAATTGCTTCTATATACACTTTATCACTATCAACCATGAAAAAAAATCATATTTGTAATTATCAACAAGTTTCTTTGGGATCCCAAATCTTTTATTCATCTTATCTTTGAATGCATCAAAGTAATTGTCTATAATACTCACATAGTTTTCTCCCATTTAAGCTATATATTCATTAATCTAATAAAGAATAGGTACATCCTTCCTCCATGCGACTGTACCTTTAGAAGGGAAAAAATTTTGCACATAGAAAAATAGATAAGTTAAGAGTGAACCAAACTTACAAGGATTGTTCTTTGAAGTTCTTATACTCTCCATATTCTTTTTGAACTGGTTTAGCATCAACTCAGCAAGATCAAGTGACAAGTTATTCTTGACCACTTTGTATGTGAGATCCATTGCTTTGCATGACATAATATTGAGTCTACTCAAACTACATATTTTTTTCATGATGACATGTATCTTGAACTTTAGTTCCATAGTTGTAACACAGCTAATCTTCATTCCCCTTCCATTCCACTCGGCAAGGGTTTTCTTTTCAAGCTCAACCTGACTTAGGGTTTTAGTCATTTTGGATTTTGCTAACATTGGAAGACCAGTGATCCTATGGATCATTTTATTTGTTATCACAATGGGTTATTCTAACCATAACTAACCATTATACACACCACTAAGAATGAATCTTATCCATTTGATCTGAAAATCTCATGGCATATGTGGAATGTGAGTCAAACCCTTCACTTCAATGTGTTGATGCTCAAGTTTTAACACGCCATTCACACATAGCTTCTCCAGGGTTTTATCCATTTCCAATGTTCCAATATCTTGAATGGCACAAAAAAAATCTGAATGAATGTCATTAATCAATAATACCTTTGATGGTATTTGCAATTGAGCTCTGCTCGAATCTACAATTTTCGCAATGGTAGGACTCAACTTAAAGTCTAGTGCCTTCCATTCCACGCCTTGAACCAACATATCAGATCCTTTCTTTGATTTGCTACTAGTGGATTCAATTTTTCTCAGTAAGGTTTGAGAGAACACATAAATCTTTAATAGTAATTTTTACAGATCACTTGGATGCTCGAAAATTGCTCTAAACAAATAGCTTTGGAAAATTCACAATGAGAAATGACTTTGATTTTTGCCCATTTTATCAAATTTTTCCTTTCGATCACCATAAATGCCTAGTACAATTGTTCACTCAAATGACAAACTGGCCCCCACTTCGCTTGCATTGAATGCTCGATAGAGTCATCCATGACTCGGTTTCCATACAAAAATTAGTTACTCCCAACCTTGCTCGGCAGAGTCTTATGAGCTAACCTCACTTGGTAAGTACTGTAACCTAACCATACATAGTAATGACTAGCACCTTATTGATTGCTCATTAATCCCTTTGCATCTTCAATGCTGATATGGATCTTTCATTCTGCTAACTAGAACTAGTGTCAGATATCATCTTTAGAATCCTAGTTCCAGTTCTCCTTGTAAGAGATCAATTGGAATTGTTGGAGTCACCCAATTCTTGAGTGACATGTTCATTATTGCTCAAACTTGCATTCTCAAAATATTTTGGAATCCATTGAGGTCTTAGTTTCTTTATGATGTTATCATCCTTTTCCTTCTTTTTATCTTCAATTCTTCTAGTATTCATATAGTTCTTGGCAAGATGACCAAGTTCTATACATATAAAACATCTTATGGTGGTGTCTCTTGTCCTCATGTGATGTTTTACACAATTCATTCCAATATGTTCAAATTCTCCATAGTAATGACATTTGCACCAATTGTTATAGTCCCAACCAAATATAGCTTTTACAATCTATTATGTTGCATTCAATATCTTAGTTTTTCTTTCTGAGGATTTGTGCCCATGCTTCTTGCATTTGTGACATTTTCCTTCAAATTTGGGTTTCTCTTTGCATTCATTAGCTCTATGACCATGTTGATTGCAATTTTAGCATTTTCCATTGAATTTAGCTTTCCCATTGCTCCAACACTTGTTTGATGTATTTCTTATCTTACCAAAGTAACTACAAGTAGGTCTTTGGTTCTTTTGAGCTCCTTGCTTGGATGATTCACCTTCTTCTGTATATCTAATTCTTGCTTTTCCTTTTTGTCTATAATGACTTTGCTAATTTAATTGATTCATGTCTACTTAAGATTTCATCATTCTTTAATTGTTTTGTCTTTTAGTTTTTAGATCATTCTACAACCTTTCATTCTCTAATCTTAGATTCATGATTTCTTCATTTGCATTGGTGAAATGATTAATGAAGTATTCTTGCTGAAGGGGTAGATGTTGAATCTCATCGTTTTTTCCTTCTATCTCTTCTTTTATCCTATTTTTCTCTTCCATGACTTCACACAATCTTACTGACTAGATTTCTTGCTCTCTTCTTAGTTTTCTTACTTCTTCTTGAAGTTTACCATTATTTTCCAATAGTTCTTTGATTGCCTCATTAGCTTCATTTGAATGGCTTGAATGGATGTCTTCAATTCTTTCTTCAATGTAGAGTTGGTCATTCATCTATACTAAAAGATCTTTTCTTCTTTTCAAGGATTGAGAGAGTTTCTCCTTTTCTTTCTTGAGTTGTCCAATAGCCAATTCCAAATCTAGCTTCTCATTGTCAATAGCCTTGTCAAGTCTGAATACCTCCATAGCCTTTGATCTTTGCTAAAGTTGTTAAACTTTTCTTTGAGAACCATAAAGTTTTGATACCAATTGTTGAAAATATATATGATAAGCTAAGTTATTGAGAGGGGAGGGGTGAATTGGTAACTTATAAAACTTAATCCTTTATTACAAATTAATCCTTCATGTGTATTCTGATCTAATTGCATGCATGAAAAACTAAAATCATTAAAATATTCACAACACTTTTGACACACAATATGCTGACCTAGAAATCTTCCAAATAGAAAGTAAAACTAGGGTGGGGATGATACCCACAAGCTTTAGTACTACAACATGAAGTTGGCTTGTTAAGGCTTACAATGATCACTTATGATGATCTGCCTTGTTAGGAGCAATAAGGACTAATAGGGCCACCTTGCAAAAGGATTTAAAAACATACAATGAAATATGCACTCAGTAAAGAGATTTAGAAAAGACTATTAAGTCTACCTTGTGAAAGGATTTAACCAATCCACCTGTTAGGATGAAATAGTGGTTAATCTCTGATCTACAACTTGGTTTGTTGAATGAGATTCCTTTGGAGTGTAATGATCACCTTTCTACGATAGATAAATCTTTTCTACTCCTTATACTATTATAGCCTTGTATTTCTCACTTATGCTCTTCTTTGCTTGGTATCTCACTTCCATATATATCTTAAATGTGATACAATACATTACATATATACCAATCCAATTTACAAATCAACAAATTCGGCTACAATACAAGTTTACATAAGATACACAAAGTTAGCCCAACTACAGGAACTCGAGTTCTGAAGACTAGCTTGGTGAGGTTATGATACTCGACATCCATAGTCAATGCTCGACATTGTCATGCACTCAGTAGATGTAGAATCTTGGTTCATACTAATCACTTCCAAGTAGTTTGAACTCAGTCTCTACTGGTGACTTGGTAAACACTACAAAACTTGGCATATAAACTTAATCATTTGATTCATATTGCATAGCTCAATAAATTCTATCACTATGAGCTTGGTATAAACTAAATCACTTGGTTAACATTGAGTGGCTCGGTCAACATTAGATTCACATCATTGTAACTACAAAGTCGGTAAGTACTGCACAACTTGATTTGCACTAGGGAACTTGATAAATCTTATGAAGCTTGGTTTACACTATTGATCACCATCGTGGTAGAAATTGCTCAGTGCAAACTAAATATTGTTCCTTAGACTTGGTAGCAACTGTAGAACTTGGTAGAGTCTGAAATGCTTGGTTAACTCTATTAACTATACAATACACTTGGTAGATAGTTATAATTTGAATCACTAATAACAAAAATGACTGTAATGTCAATAGAATACATCCATGCTTTGCAGAATGATGAAGTTGAAGTTCAAACTTAGGCTATTTCTATGGTCGATGTAACTTCCCCTGCTAATCAATAGTTGATTGATTAGGTAAAAAGGGATAGATCATTTTCTCATACTTTTGTTGAGTGGATTGAATCGTTTGTTTGTCGAGAAGTAAATTACATATCCTACCTAGTTGAGACAAGGGCGAAAGCTGATCAAATGATGGAAGGTCTGGAATTGAAGTTGAATGCTTGGGAAGTAGAAAATGAGAAATGGGATGAAATGATCACCCATATAAGTAAAGTCCAAGAGTATAGAGTGGTTAATTTATTGGCAGAGAAACCAAGTCCCAGCATAGATGTTGATTTCCTTTATGTGTCCACAACTAATCTAGAGTGGAGAAACATGGTGATTGAACAATGTTTAGAAGAATGCTCAGAACTAGTTAAAGAACTATAATGTTTTTTAAAAAAATTGGACAATGACATAAAAGAAAAGGAATTGACATTGAAATCATGGGAAATAAAGACCAACAAAATAAAGATCTAAAAGATATAGGTTTTCTTGCTAGGATAAACTAAGAGCAATGAAAGAAGCCAAATAAGTTTCTCATACAAACTTCATCATCGCAACTCAAGTAAACTCTTTCATTATGATTTGTGATGATTATTTGATGGTTCAAGACAAGAAGCTAGAGCATGTCCATAGAGTGATTACCATTTCATAACTAAGGATGAAGTAGCTGGGAATTTCTCAACATAAGGAAATTGTAGAGTTCGAAGTTGGCTACAAAGGGTGGAAAGAGGCAACTAGGAATGTGCCCATGGATCAAGGCCAACAACTCAACCCAGTCAACACACCTAATAGTTAAATAGAAATTAAAGGCCTTGGCCATTAATTGCTTTTATTTTAAGTAGTTGTATTGTGGTTTTTTGTTAGAACTCTTGGTAACTCCTTCTAGAGTTAGTTTTAAAACTACTTTGAAAAGCCCTACGTGGCTATAAGCATTGTTTTATTCATGATGCAATGCAAGGAAGGAGAATCCCCAAAGGAGATGTCCTAGCCCCAAGAAAATAACCACACAATATAAACACAATAACAATGAAAGATCTAATACCAAATTACAACTCTTTATTCATAAAATAACTATTTACATGCAATGTGTCAGGTTGTAAGGCCTTCTCGGTTATGACCAAATACAATACCAATTACAATAAAAGTTTTGCAAGATTCCTCAAGATCCAATCCCAAATCTATCTAGTCTAAATCCACACTCTGGTATAAACCTCCAAGGAAGATCTAAACTTGTGCTCACAAGTCCACCAAGCAATCTCCTTATTTTCTAAGCCTCAGCTACTAGCCCTTCTCAAACTTTATCCAAGATCCAAGTGTAAACTGCCTCACATTCGATGCTCTATCCACACACTCTGGAAAACTTTTCTCACTCAGCTACTCCATCTTCCATGCTCTTCTCCAAGCTGGATGATTAATCCCAATCCTACTATAAACTACCTCACATTTGACCCTCTATCCACAGACTCAAGAAAAACTCGCTCTTCAGCTACTCTCCACACTCACTCCTCCTCCTCATGAATGAATGAATAATGACAAGCCAAGGCCCTCTACTTATATCAAACCAAGCCACAAGTTGGCCACTAGCAAGTTACATTAAATAAACCCTCACCCACAAGTTACATTTAATAATGCCACCTATTAAATGCCTTTTCCCTCTTTTCTCCATTTTTTATTTTTTATTTTAAAAAAAATCTAATTTTCGTCACTTTCTCTCTCTAATTTTTTATTTTTTATTTTTTTCAAATTTTTCCCTTCCCCACCTTTTTTTAAAAAGAATTAAAAAAACAAAATTATTTCCCCCTTTATTTTTTGTTGTAAGATGCTCTTGCATTAGAGTTCCCAAGTAGATAAAAAAAAGTTTGTCCCACACTTTGACGCCAAAAGAAATATCTGCAACCATCTTCATCTTCACCAAAGGCTTCCACTCCAATAGAGGCAAGAAAACCAACATGCAAATGACCCACATCTACATCACTCTATCAAACACTAGAATCTCAACCATCAAATCAACATGCTCACTCCCAAGAACAAACTGAACATAATGCTTCATCCAAAAATCTTCATCTATATTAGTGGCGAATGAATCCATCTTAGCAGCAACAAACTTCATATCAACAACAATATGTACATCTCCATCAACACATTCCAAACTCACAACACGAATAGTCTCATTACTCACAACAAGATGCTCTGCAACATACATGTCACCTCTAATAGCAACCAGATCATCCACGACCAAGTGCTCTACAATCTCCATGTTAGACTCAACAAACCAATCATGAAAACCAATCTCCATCCCAACATCATCAAGATTAGGAATATCCTTGGCAAAAACCTCTAGTTGCTCTACAAGTTTTGTATTAGACTCCACAAACTGATCAACAAAACCAACCTCTTCCACCTTGACCTTGTTATGCCATCTTCTCTCTCAAACCAGTCTCTAAATGGCTAGAAAACTCTCATCTAGATCGGTAGACTCCAACTCCAATAGCATATGACTTTCTTCTTTGGTTCCTCAAATCTTTTAGAAAAAGAAACATCCACAATAGTGTCCACTTGAGATATTGTCTCATTAATCCTCCTCTCCACTATATCACAGAGATTTGCAACCATCCCAGGGTCCAATCCTCTTGGAGCCATCTTCCAAAATCTCTGCAAACCCTCTGTAAAAAATCACCAACAAATCAATCTTCCTGAACAAGATCAACCTTCCATCTTTGCAACCATAGATCCATCTGCATGTCCTCCCAAGGTCCTAGTGCAAATTACCTCAACTTCACCGATCTGTCTACATGCTCAAGAACAACCTTTTCTCTGATACCACTTGATGCAATGCAAGGCAATAGAATCCCCAAAGGTAATGTCCTAGCCCCAAGCAAATAACCACACAATGTAAACATGATAAAAATGCAAGATCTAATACCACATCACAACTCTTTATTCATAAAATAACTATTTACATGCAATGTGTTGGGTTGTAAGGCCTTCCCAGTTATGACCAAATACAATAGAAATTACAATAACAATTCTACAAGATCATTTGATAATGCAAGGGTCAATACTCTGGGTATTTTTCTTTTGGTGGTAATTAGATATCAGACTTGCTCAAAAGATATTTTGTGGTGCTACTTTATATTAATTAATAGAAAATGATGGTGAATTTGTTGGTTCTTCTCATGATATCGTCTTGGGCTTGAAATCTTATGGTTTTAGGTAATCTAGATTGGTTTCATATGGAATGCAGTATTGATTGTGATGATTAATTGTCTATTTTTTCTATGAATGACTCCTTAAGTGATAATATTTAGTAAAATTGATTAGTTCATTTGATTCTTTCTCTCTCTTGGTGAATGGGTCTTAAGGCCTATTTCTAAATCATTTGATGCTTAGTAATGCTTTTGCATGTTTATGGAAAAGTGTTTTGAAATGCCTTTAGTTATTTCTAGTTAAAAGAGCATATTTTATCTCATTCTTTTAAAATAAATGAGGTTATTTCCAAACATATTTAGGAGGGAGCTATGCCTCTAAAACACAAAGAATTATAAGAGAAAAAATCATTTGTTGTGAAGTAGTTTTTCCTATTTTCAAATTATAAAGGTCATACATCAATTAAAGGGAAAAACTTCTCACTAACAAATTTTTAGCAACTCTACTGGGGAAACCAGCTTGATAATCGAGGCTAATAGAATAACAAATTATTTTGTAGGATGGTCTTGCCTCATCAAGAAACATTCCTTGTTCTCCAACTAGGCTTAAGATTTGACAATACACAAGAAGATATCAATCTGATTTAAATACCTTATCTTGGAATACTAGAACTAGCATACAACAATATTTATGGGTTAGTCAAGTTCTTAAAGATGAAGAAGAACATGCAAAATTAATCCAAGGAGTACTTGTTGCTCAAGAAGCAGTAGTGGTGGAAAGATTGGCTCAACAACTTGAAGTTAATCATCCTAATCCTGCTCAATAACCCAACCCCTAAGCCTTAATTCAAGCAGGTTGCTTGGAAGTATGTATACCTAGAGTGACAGATATAAGAGATCTGTGGATGAATCATATGAGCTTGTGGGAATGCAAAATTTTTGTCCTAATCTCACTCATGGGAGGAAAAGAATAACTAAGTGTAGAAGCAAACCACCTTCCCCTAAAAGACCTACACGAGGTGCTACAATCCTACAAGCCCTGATGCTACCCAAAACCCTAATTCCTACACATTTTAATGCCCAACCAATCAATTTCATACTACCTAACATGGTTGCAATGTAATGCCTACCCCTAGTTGACTTTTTTATTCCTTTTTTTTTTAGGGGTAAATGCTTTGACCTAGAGCTATGAATCAGTGAGGTCACAAATGGGGGACCTCATCCCCATTAGATTTGAACCTTCATGGCGAGGATAAAAGCTCAACAACTTAACCATCACAACATGCCACTATTGGCACGTTTTTGTTCTATTGCTGGATTCTTTTGGGCCAATTTTATGATTGTGTTTTATGATTATCGGTACATGGTTACCATATTTGATTATATATCACTTCATGCTCAATTGATTTATGTGATGAGTTATTTAGTTATTTTAGTTATTTCAGGATTACTTTGATGATGATATATATGTTCATTTAGTGACTTTTAGTTGTTTCATGATGTTAGTTAGAGGAATGATTCATATGCAGTTCTATGGTTACCCCATACTTGCATGTGTATGGTGTACGTGTATGTTTTACTTTATGATTGATGTTCCTATTGTGGTTGAGGGAGGGAATTGTAATCACCTACTAGTCAGGATCTACATGATTTACCACTCCCTGCCATTGCCTATTTAGTTTATATTATATGGGTATGTACATGTGTGGATTTTATGCAAATTACAAGTACTAGGTATCAACTTCCCTGAATTGCCAGGATAAGCGTACCTTGTCGCCATGTCTCAATGGTATAAGTAGGGAGATAACTCTTGATTCCATTTCCTAATCTAAGCCAATTTTTCTATAAAGTAGGAGAAGTATCTGAGTTGCTTACCTGTCTGAATTTGTCAAGTGCTGTGAATTCATGATTTTGACCTTGGAGTTTGATTATGTTCCTTGTCTTCAATTGAGTTGTCATATTTAGTTTTGTGGGTCTAGTGTGATTTTCAATTGTAATTAAATCATATTAAAAGAAAATTTAATGATTTAATTTAATGAAAATCTTATAAAGAAAATTAAATATTTAATTATATTTAATTAATTGAGAATTTAATTAAATAAAAGAATTAAATTTAAAGTTATAATTTTTGCGTAATTATATTTATTTAATTTAATAATTATTATTTAGGAGTTTCATTTTAATAATAAACTCTAAATAATATTTTTAGTTAAATTAATAAATATATTATTTAAAACATCTCATGATTTAATAAGAGAGAGAGAAAGCACTGATTTAATCAAGTTTATTTTAATTAAATTGCATAAATTTGGTGCATGAAATTAAAATAATAAAAATAATAAAGGAAAAAGGGCTTTTCGTGGGATTGCACAATCAAAGCCCGAATTTGGGGAAAGCTCTTTATTAGGAAATTAAAGTTCATTTCTCCATAAGACAGGTTTGGAGGATCTGATTTCCAAGAAGAGGGTTTTCAAAAGAGAAGGAAAATTCTTGTGTGTTTTGTGCATTCGTTGTTTTAGCATCAAATCCAAGTAAGATCTTGTGGGTTTTTATAGTAGTTGCTCATTCTTTGATTTCCTGTCTTCTTCGTGTTTGATGTAGATCTGTATTTTAGAATTCATTTGGTTGAAACCCTTGTTTAAGAAAATTGATTTCTATTATTGAATTGTTTGTGATTTAAATCTGAAAATCCTTGTTTGGAAAATTTTAGAGATTCATAATCTGACTAGTAAAAATTGGGACGTGGGGTTTGAAATGAAAATCATATTTGTTTTGCGAGTTTTAACTATTTAAATTTTGTTGCCCTATCAAATCTAGATTGGAAAGTTTCTATAATTATCACAACTTAAGAAAGAAGCTAATGTACCCATGTGTGATTTTGTCGCAAAATTTAACAAAATTCTACACAAGATCCCTACTACAAAAAGGCCAAATGCATAAAATAGGAAAGGCTTCTTTGTCCACCAAACATGAGTTTTCATTTGAGACGTGATAGGGTAGTGGATGTTGATGCAATGTAGAGATTGGTCATTGAGTTAGAATATGATTTTCTTGTTGTAGGCAAGTGGAGACGAGACATGCAACATCCAATTTGTAGCCATCCACCTTTGGTTCTAATGATCAATTAGTTCAAATTGTTGGTGAATGATATGATAATGGTCAAGAGACAATTACCCAAAGTTAATACACCGTATCAAGATTTTTCAAGGAAATATCCAAGTCAAGGGGTGATAGGAAGACAACCTCATATGTTACTTGATAATCATAAGTTGTTGATAAAATGACCTACTATAGGAAATTCAAGTATGTGCATTTTCCATTACACAAATGACCACAATGTTGCCTCCTTTCCAAAGATGATACATTATAGAGAAATGAATGCAATCATGACTAGAGTGTAGTCATCTTCCTTAGCAGCTAGGTTCATGGCCCTACCTCTTGCTTGATCATCAGGATTAAAAACACTCTCTAAGGTAATGAGACTCTTAGGCAATTTGTTAGAACTTAGATTAATGATCTGATCACCATACTAATCCTACAATCTTAACTAGTTTTTACTTGAAAATTTTGCTTCATTCTACAAGAAGCTGACAATTTTCTCATCAGACTCAAACACTTGCCAATGGATGTTGTTATCAGGGATAGCAGGCCTTACTACCACTCTGATTTGTTGCTTCTTCTCCTCCTCAAGATTCCCTAGCACATCATAAGATGCACCTATTGCTGCAAGTCTATCAACATGTCTGTTTTCTTTTCTAGGGATGCTTTGAATATTAAATGCATTAAAACCCTCAAGAAAATCCCATACCCTATGTTTATAAGACTTGAGCAAACCATTCTTTGCAATATTATGATTTCTCACTTGACTGATCACCAACTCACTATCTCCATACACCCTTAAGGCTTGGATTCCTCTTTTTTGAGCGAGTAGGAGACCTTGAATCAAGGATTCATACTCGGCTACATTATTAGTGCAACTGAATTGGATCCTAAAGGAGAAGTAGTACCTTACTTGTCCAGGAGAAATCAACATCACACGAGCCCCTGATCCATTTTTATTCCTTGATCCATCAATGTACATACTCCATATCCCACTCATATCTTCTTTAGTCTCCACAAGATTGGGAACTAGAGCATCTTTCTCCAATATACAATATTATTGAGACCTGTCTCAAGGGTTTTTGGCATAAGATCAAATTGATATGTGTTAGCCCATTCATCCAAGAAAAAATCAGGTATCTCTACTAGGGAGGTGGTGGGCTCATTCACTATGTCATTCTCATCCATCTCTAGCATAGGGCAATTCATGTTGATGGAATTAGGGGTGTAAGATTCAATATGATGGAGAGATAGAGGCTCTGCTCTAATTAAAGCTTTGGCTCCATATCTTGTTCTAAAAAACATATATGACCAATCAGAAGATATGTAACTGCCTATTTGGGCCGTGAAGTCCCTTGACAAACAATTGGCAAAATGCAACTTGACTTCAGCCACTGATATATCTTGAGTTACTGTACAAATAGGGCATGCATGTAGGGCCATCTCTACATTCTTAAGGATTCCTACAGTCTTGAAAGTACTACCATCCAACTATAACACATCCTTAACAATGGGCTCATATTTCATCTCCAAAGCATCAACATCACACCTAAGCATCATTGAACTACTAGCTCCTGAATCAATCATGCAATTGTGGACTAGCTTATCCCCTGTAATTAGAGAAACATAGAATGGAGGAGGTCTAACCTTTATACTTGTTTCTACCTCCCTTGATGGTTGTACTAGGCTTGTGGCACTTTCCATACTAGGTGGTTGATCCTTTGGTTCAATTCTTTCCAATTCTTGCTGTAGTAACCTCTTTTGCACGGGTATAGTAGCAATAGCATCCCACATAGAGATATTCACATTTGTCTTCTTCATTTGCTCTACCACATTGAATGGCATAACAGGTGTTGTGGTAGAAGCTTTGGGAGCTGCAATTGTATGAGGTTGAGATGGAATAACCTGAGGATCACTTGTATCTTTTCTGCCATGATTTTGTCGTTGCTGCTGAAAGACACTTGATTGATTATTTGCTTCTTGCTCATGAGATATTGCATTTGAAGTTGAGGCCTGTTTGGGAGGAGGGATAGCATCTTCCATAGCTCTTCTTTTGCTTCTAGTGTTATGAGCAATGGAATCCTGGTTTACATTACAATGCTCCTCCATCTGATGATTCATAAAAGAGCAATCACCCTGTCTTTGCATATCTAAGGCATCTTTAAATTGGTTCTCCTTGTATGATTGTTTTGCTGCAGGTTCTTGGACTATCAAAGCCATAAAAGATTCAGCCTTCTGACACATACAATAGGCATAGGAGTAGTTACAGGAGGGACAAAAATCTTGATCTTGAGCCATATTGTTTTGAGGGACTATGGCCCTACTTTGGTTTACATTTGAGGTTGAAGCATGGCCACCCTGCCTACTCTGATCAAAAGAATTGTTCCAATGATTAGGATTTGGAGGCCTGCCACTGCTTGGAGTTTGATATTGTAATTGATGAGGCTTACTACCTTGAGCTTGTTGTCTTTCTAAAGTCACCACCTTGTTGCTTACTTTCTGCATCATAGAGGAGTTATCCTCCAGCTTCTTCCCATAATCTTGCAATCTTTTCTCTATGTTCTTTTCTCTTTTATCCATGTTCTACATCAGAGATTGCATCATCTCTTTGATTTCATCTATCCCATTTGAAGATGTGGAAGCTTGAGTGACTGGGACAAGGGATTGTGATGTAGAAGTTGTGGGAAGAGGAGCCATTGCTGTTGATGATTTGGAACATCAGGAAAGAAGGGCATAGGAGGCCTTGGAGCTAGTTTACCTCCTTGTATTAGGATGTTCTTTGATTTTATTGCTATGTCATAAGCATTAGGTAAGGTATCTCCTCCCATAGTTTGGATTGTAGTGGCAATATCACTGTTAAAATCTCTAAGGTAATGCAAGAAGGCATTACCAGGGGTAGGCTTCACTGAAGTAGGTATTCTATCCCATGTCTTTTGAAATCTATAATTAAAATCAGTCATACATTCATGGGGGGCTCTTTTTATAGTAGTCAACTGCTCTAAAAGTGACAAATAGTCACTTTTATCCTCAAAATGTTTGCACAATCCTGCTCCTAATCCATCCCAAACTATTATAGAACCATGAGCTAAACCTCTATACCATTGTAGTGCTTTTCCTTTCAAGGATGAGGCTAGGAGCCTAACTGCAACGTCATCCTCTGTAATACCATGGATATTACAAACATTTGCAACCTCTTGAATGTGTTATGAGGGAGAGATAGAAGTTTTACCAGTAAACTTTGGTATACTTTTGAGGGCAGCTACTAGTATGTCATGTCTTTGGGCTAATAAGAGAGGGCTCCCACCATTAAAGGTGGCAAAAGTATAAGCTCTAGGAAATTACATATAGACAAGTGATCTATTGATATGTATTGATGGCAGTCTAGGCTGAAATCTAATAGCAGGAGGAGTAGAGATAGATCTTGCAGGTGTATTTGTTACTATTGCACTCCTAACCGGTGATAAAGATATTCTAGTCTTCCTTCTTCTAGGGTTTGAAAATGAAAGCTCTTGATACTGAAACTTGCCTCTAGAAGATGCCCTTGTTTCAACTCTGGGTATAAATCACTATAACTTTGGTCTGGAACCAGATATGTATTTGAAGCTCAGAGTCGCCAAGTACTTTGAAGAATGAGCCTCTTGAAGGCTTAAACACCAAAGCCAGTACTATGTCCTTGGTATTGATCTTGAAATCTTCCCTTTTGACACCAGTAGGCTTGAAGTTTTCTAAAGGAAGGTGGGTCCCACCGGGCGTGCCAAAAATTGTTGTCACTAAGGTTTGCACCCTTGTCCAAAGCCTATGCATGAGGACAACCTAGTGAAACATGGAAACAACCTCCAAGCTATAGGACTTGAACTGTGAGGTTGAGTCTCCGGAGAAGGCCGACTTCCTCTTAGTATCAGGGTGTACCTAACTATTCTTAGAAAGGAAAAGGGAGAAGGAATGCATGGAAAGAAAATCTACCTATTCTAATCTAGGGAGGCGATGCACCAAAATAGAGTGTTCGGACCAATCTCTGCCCATAAATGCACTATTGAACCAGAATGAAACTAAGGATATACACATTCAGACTTGCTTTAATCTAATAATCACATGCAGATCAGAAGACCAAGATGAATGACACAAGGAAAGAGAGATTCACTTATATTATCATTCATAGGCTAAGGAGATACAGTCATGCAGATCATAGATCTCTACAAAACACTAGTAAGAGGCAAAGAGTTCTTGCACTTTCTACCAATGGCTGAAAGAGATAAGGTAGAAAATTATATAGTTCAGAGGCACAGGGGAATTTACACTGAGAATCTGCAGAGCAATAATAGAGAAAACAGAGAAAGGTCCAACCCCTACAAAATTCATAAAATTTTGCCTTTATAGCTCAGGCATAACTGGGATTTCCTCCAACTATAATTACTTCGCAACAACCTATCACTAAGTCCTACAAAGAACAATCATGAAGAAAATCTGATCTAGATACGGATCTAGATGCAATGATATCTGATCTTCTATGTCAAATAATGCCTTGAGAGGATGGAAACGATGCCATTAAGCCATTCTGACTAGGTAGATGGATCAAAAAATGGGTAGTGGAGTGTTCCTCTCATTCTGCACTCATTCTGGGTTGGTTAGATTTGCAAGATAACCTTGGTTTTTCATCATTTTGGCTCATGAATCAGCAAGTCAATGAGTCAAACTAAAATTGCAAGCAGGACGAGCTACATGGGCCAATAATTTCTTTCCTTTCTGCCACCTTGCAAGGTCTTCCCAAGTTGACCACCTCTTTTATTACTAACTGCGCCATCTTCTTTAAAAAAATCCTGACCGCAACGTTATGCTAACTGTCGGCCACTAACCGTCAATGCCTTAATTGTTGTTTATACCTTAGCTGGACCTCATGATCCTAACTGGCACCAACCGCTAGTTTCATAATACTTGGACCCACCCTACCACGTGTCGTCAAGGTGCTATGTCGCTATGGAAAAACAATGTGCAACTTTCCATAGCGAGATAGCACCGATCGTGGATCCAGACTCATTTGACGATCGTGAAGACTCATCGTATTACTACGTTATCTCCCTTAAAAAAAACTTGAAAACTTGGGCCCACAAACCACTCAGCATGCCTGGCATCTTCATCTTGGCATGACCTAGCCCCATTGATCCACGTGGCACAATGGCACTATGTCGCTATGGGTAATATCCTCCCAGCTTTCCATAGCGAGATAGCGCCCACCGTTGATTTTTCTTAGATCTATGGCGAGCAAGAAAATTGCACGACTGCACACTGAATTGGTTGAGTGGACCAACGAAATACCACCATTGTACTATGACCCACCTGACAACTACCACTGAGGATGAGCTATAATATTACTTTGGAGAAGGGTGGGCCCATGATGTCATCTGTGCCACACGTCACCGAGGCGCTATGTCGCTATGGGTAATATCCTCGCAGCTTTCAATAGCGAGATAGCGCCCACCGTTGATTTTTTGAGATCTGGCGGTGAGCAAGATGGATCTGACCTATCAGTATACCAACCAATAAGAAACTAGCCACGTGCCAACCTATCTAACAAATCCTCATTTGCAGCCTGCCAAGTGAAGCAGGACCCACATTCTACACAGTCATACCTCAGCCAATATAAAAAATTGACCAACTGCCAATGCGTGCCAAATTTTATCACTGATATCTGACGGGGCATACTTGGGACCCACCTTCCTTCTGATGTTGCAGCAGTATCACTTTCCATCTGGGCGCTATGTCGCTACGGCGAGGAACACAAATTTTTCAATAACTACCATAGCACCCTCTGGGGATCTACCAAAATTTGGCGCTGGAGAAACAACAAGGAAAAGGGAGGACCCACCGGCCATGTGGCCAAAAGGTGCTATGTCACTATGGCAAAACAACGTGCAACTTTCCATAGCGAGATAGTGCCAACCATTGATTTATCTCAATCCAATGATGGGGACTTGCGGGCCCGCAAAAACATTAAAATGCTCAGGGAAAGAAATATCATAAGGTTAGCATAAGGTATTTTGTGCCCCTTTTGAATATTTGGATATTTAAAACTTGTGAATGTTACTACGTTGAATTCAAATGTGGTGATTCTAGCGGGAAGGCAAAAATGACCAACAATGACTTTTCCTCTAATCTGAGTTTTTGAACTTGAACTTTAAACTCAATTTTCCTATCGAGTCGGCATGTGAAAATCCTTTTATTCCCTTTCCTTGAATTTGAATTTCGAACTAATTGAGTTCAAAGTTAAAAGTTCATTTTCCATGTCCATATGTTTTTCCAAGATCACTAAGGTCAATGTTATTTGTCAAATTCTAGGCATCCTTTAAATTGAACTTTGAAGTAATCATTTGTTCAAGTTATAGTTTGATTTTTCACATTTTGCTTCTCGATGTCAATGATGGTTTCATACACTAGAATTCCAATAGTTATTAGCTTTGAACTTGAAATATTGAACCTCAAAATGGTTCAAGAGTTCATTTCGCTAGCCCAAAATACTCACAAGAGATGACAAGTGGTGGTACAAAGATTTATTGAAATCTTTCTTAAAAGGTTGAAGTGACACGTTGTAATGAATAATTGATAAGAAAGGTGGCAAAAATATTTGTTACCTGTGAAGGAAAATACACTCATTAATGATTAATTGTTCCTATCAAATCGGTACTTTCCATATTAAATCATGATGTGAGTACCTATTTAAGGTTGTTTTAGTTTTCTTTCCCTTTTCAATGTGTTACGTGCTAAATAAGGTAAGTGTTCATACTTTTATAGAGTCATAAGAAGCCTATAATAGGGTTTGTTCATGGAAGTGCATTGTCATTACTTCTTCACGGTGAGTCCTTTTCCCCCCTTATTGGTTATTGTTACATTTTCTACTTTAAGTGGGATAGCTCTATTAAACCTTTTCCATTTCCATATAAAAGAGATTATTTTAGCTATTGTCTACATGGTTGGGTCTCACCCAAAATTACCTTAAGAAAATCCTACCACCTAGTTTTTTGCCCATGCTAAAAGATACTTTCCTAGCTAATGAGGAAATTGATAAGCTACATGCTAGGTTTTCAAAGCTGAAACATGGGTCCATCAGAGATAAGATAGCCAAAAGTGGATTGTTGTAGGCTGCTAGTTTTCTAGAATTAATTCTTTTCCCAAAGCTTGTTTTAGAATGTTAAATAGGTATGATGCCACCCAAAGATGTATTAAGACATGCCTAGGAGAAGTTTTGGTGTATGCGAATAGGGTTACAATCATGGGTGCTTTGAAGATTCCATCACATGAAGAATATGAAACTTGGGCAATTGATCTTTCAAACGCTAAATTTGTGTCAAACCCAAAGACATTCAACAATGCCATTGCCAAAAATTGGTTACTTAAGCTGGATAATGGAGGTTCACATCTTCCTCACCCTCTAACAAGAGAACAATGATTCATGAGAGAAAAGGTGTAATCACTCTCCTTGATAGGGTTAAAGGAAACAAACATCCCTTCCATTGGGAAAATTGGATGCATTTCTTTACTCAAACCATCCTAAGTGACAAGAACAAGCACATTGACTGGGTGGAAATCATAGCTGATAGGTTACATGAAGAACTTTCTCAAGTATCTATAGTATTTGGCTTTTATATGAGTTCATACTTGTTTTACATACTGGCATGCTGCAAAGAATGGGTCAGACTTCCTCATGCCTTATGGGTCAAAGACATGCCCATATATGGGTAAAAGCATACATTTGTGTCACCTTTTAGGACCTCAAAAGATGTTTTGGTCAAATCTCATTTCTCTATCAAAACTCAACTTTTTTCAAAAATTAAATACCCTATTAAAGATCTCAAAGTCAATGTCATCATTATATAAATTTCATAGTATTTTAATTAGTTATAATATCTCATAATCTCAAAATATTATAAACCGATATTTTAACATTTGAGAAGATGCTCCCTCAAAAAAGGAAAAAAATAGTAAATCTTATTAAATAAAATTGAAATTTTCATTTATCCCTAGAGGAGAGATTCCTCTTCAAGAATATGTAATTTATTTTGAAAAGACATAGATTTGATAGGGAAGTTTTAACGAGAGGAGAAAACTTATTATTTCTAATAAGGTCAACCTCAAGTACTTATAACAAAGAAAATATACATCAAAAACTAATATTTCTTTTTTTTTGTTCCCTAGGTATACATGCCATCTATAACATATTCTCAAATTGGAATAAAAGAAGATGATTTGCATATACTTGTCTAATGGGAATTACACCGTGTAATTTTCAAAGTTAGAAAATGGACTTGAAAATTAAAAAAGAAAAATTATTTTTTGCTAAATGTTTTTTTAAAAATTATGGGCATAAAATTCATCCAATTTCACACATTTCATCAATTTACATCATCTTCAAATCTAAACACAAATACCATTTTAATGTCATTAAAGTTGAACAGTTTGCATTTTGGGATATTTTTTCTTCATAAAAGGTGACACAATTTGTGCTTTTCCCAATATGAATACTTCTCTTCCTTGCAAAAAGAAAAGAATCAGGGTGATTTTAAAAGAGTGCAGGATACTTTCCTTGCTAAATTGGTTTTTGAACTACAAGGGAAAGAACAAAAAACATTGATTAAAAAAGTGGCAAAATTTATATCCATCTATGGTAGCTTCTTTACCTAGTTCTCTAAGTTCACATACATCTGAGTTGGTGAGTATGAAGGAAAGCCTCTTAAATTTTCCAAGCATTTTTTAGACTATTATGTTATAATAGAAGTCTGTAGGCAAGTAGCAGAGGTTAATAGGTGTTGCAAGGTTAGAAGGGGTTTTGGTTCTACCTTTCCCGTAGAGTTCAATCATTATCGGTGGAAAACTATACAAGATGCTTTTGACCTTGAACATGAGTTGAAGATGATGAATTTGGAGACCTATACGAGTCATCTTGACTTTATTTTTCTTAACCCCTATTTGAATTATGTCCTACATTCTCAAATGTTCCTCACTTAGAAGACTTCTAGGTTGATTGTGATGATGATTATGAAGTTAGGAAGAGATGGTGGTCCACGCTTACTTTGAAACAAATAAAGGAATTTAAACCTCATATGAATATAAAAAGGTGTGAAGAAGACAAAGATGAAGAAGCAGTTGATTCTTTCTATATAGCACAGGTTGAAGCCTTTCCTTACCCAAAAATAGATTGGGATTCCCTGGAGGAGGATGACTTGCAGACCAGGACAAACCTAGTTATTGAGAGGACTAAGAATTGGTTAAAGAAGAAAATGATTTCTAAGAAGAGATATTTAGAGTACACCTCACAAGAAAATCTCATCAAATCTAGTTCACTTCTTCCTATTCATAATATTGATAAAGGTGTCACCTTTTCCTCTATAGGTATTTTGAACCTTGAACTTGAAGTTGAACCCAAAGGTCAAAGTTTGGCTCAACCTGCAAGACCAGTAAGGTGGACCCACTCTTCACAAGAAAGAAAAGGCCCAAAGAACTATTTTGGAAGATACTAATACAACCTAATCAAAGTCAAGGTTGTGGCTGAATCCTATAGGGAGAGAGTACAAGAATCCATGGATCAAGGTGATCAACAACCAATAGGTGATGTTAACGCTCCACGTTTAATGATTACTAGTATTTCCTCCCCTATTTTACACACCCCTCCATCCAAAGGCATTTTTTCAGTGCCAAATTGGTTTGACTTATCAATGAACAAGAAAACAAGTATAATTCTAGTAAGCATTTCATTGAAAGACATAGTTGGGAAGTGTTTGGGAACAACACCTAAAGTCAAAAAGCCAAAGATAGAGACCATACTAGGGGTGGATGAGTGGACTGGGGTCTAGATTGTTGATGTGTTCAAGCCTTTGGAAGATAAAACTCTAGATAATATTACACCCCAAGATTATACTATAGAGAAAATAGTTCTTGGGCTAGCTTCCAGTACCATGGATATAAAAATATTGGATGCAGGGCATGCTAGAGTCAACAGTCAATTTGGAAAGACTAGAAGGAGAAGAAAGATTTGAAACAATCTATCCATTTTTTGGAAGAATATATTCATGCCATACAAAATATGGAACCCAAATGCCAACCTCAAGCCATCTCCATGGTTGATGTGACTTCTCCAACTAACCAATAGTTCATCGACCAAGTAAAAGAGATAGATCAGTCTCATAGGCATTTGATGAATGACTAGAATCTGTGGTTTCCCATGAAGTTAGCTAAATCACTTACTTAGTCAAGATGAAGGTGAAGGTCAAACAAATGATGATCGATTTGGAATGAAAGCTTGGCACCTAGGCTGAAGAAAAGAAAAAATGGGAAGATGTTGTAGCTCACATCATAGAAGTTCAAGAGTATGGAGCAAATAAGTTCCTGATGCAAAAATAGAACTCTAGCATTGATGTAGAATTCTTGTATGTCCCTAGAACCAATTTACAGTGGAGAAACATGGTCTTGGAACAATTCTTAGAAGAGTGCTCAAAGATGGTTAAAGAGCTTGATTATCTAAAATAGATCCTAGATAATGATGTTAAGTGCATTGATGTCGATATCTTAGGCAACAAGGATCAACCTAATAAGAGCTTGAAGGAGATAGAAGTAGCTTGTTAAGATAAGCTACAAGCTCTAAAAGATACCAAAGAGGTCACTACTATGAAATTCAATGTCACCGCTCGAATGGAGATGATCATAATTAGTGACAATCTTTTGATTATGGAGAATAAGAAGCTAGAGCATGCTCACTGATTCATCACCATCTAGAAGCTGTGGATAGAACAACTAGGAATCCTGCAACTAAAAAGAGATAGTTAATTTTGAGGTCACTTGCAAAGAGTGGAAAGATGTAGGAGGCAACATGTTTATTGGGATAGGACAACTAGAAAATCTAGTCAATGCCACAACTTCTTAACTGAGGACTAGGGCTTCGACCATTTGATATTTAAGTTTCCTAAGTTAGTTGCTTTCTAGTTCTAGGATTAGCTTTATCAACTCTAGTTGGAGTTAGTTTCATAACTATGTTTAAAAGTCTTGCATGGCTATATATTGTATGAATTTTAATGTTTTGGTATCAGTACTTAGATGATTTTTCTATAAGAACTTAAGTTTTTAGGTAGGTTCAGACTAAACCATTTTGTGGTGCCATTTATTTTGATGAAGAAATAGAAACATAAATCCTTCGGTTCCTGCAATACATCATTTGTCATTTAAGATCATATGGTTTTGGTAATCTTGATTCATTTAATAAGGAATGATTTCTTGGTTGTGATTAATGATTGTGTCCTCTATTTTGCAAATGGTTCTTAATTTATCTTGTTCACTTGAATTGCTCACCTCTTGTTCAGATACATATTATTCATTTGCATAAGTCTTTTGGCTTATCATTGAGTTAATAGTAATTTCACAATACTTTTGCATAGAGATGAAAAAGTGTTTCTATATCCCTAGTTCTTTCTGGTTAAAAGATCTCATATGTTCAATTCTTTTGAAATAAACTAAATTGTTGTTCATCATTTAAGGAGGGAGTTGTGCCTTAAAACACAGTGAGTTCAATCAAGAGAACTCAATTGTGTTGGAAGTTTTTTAATTTTTAATTTTTCATATCCCATTTGTAAGAAGGAAAAAATGTTCACTAACAATTTTTGGTGACTCTGCTAGGGAATCCTTTAGGGTTCTACATTGTTACAAAGAATGGTCTTGCCTCACACAGAAATTTTCTCTATTCTTCAACCAAGATTAGGATTCGACAATACTCAAGAAGATATTATTTCAAATCTAAACACGTAGGCTTGGAAACTTAGAACCAGTATAGAGTAGTTCTTACAAGCCAGCTAAGTGCTTGAATGAGAAGAAGAATGAGAAGAGCTAATTAAAGGAGTACCTATTGGTCAAGAAGAAGCTATGGTTGAAAGATTGGCCCAACAAGCACATTAAATATTAGCAACTTATAGTACATTCAAATTTTAACAAACTGGTTGGCAGTAAATATACTTGGAGTGAGGAGAGGAAAGGATTTTTGGATCAATCCTATGAGTTTGTGAAATGTCAAAACTTTTCCCCTGACCTTACTCAAAGAAAAAAAAAAAAGGCTTGTTAAATGTAAAAGTAGACCAACCTCTCCTAAAAAACTACCCCCTATTGTTGTGAGCATACAAGCCTTAGTCAACTTGGGACATTAATACCCATCTACTTCAATGCCCAGCCTTTGAACCTCATTTTACCTTAGATGGATGCAAACCCTTGGGACACCCAAGTTGGTCCTCTTGCTTTAGGACCTAATCCTAACCCTCTCCCAAAGGGAGCCATAGATGTCTTGCTTAAATTCAATGGAGATGGGAAGAAGTCTACTGATGAACACTTGAACACCTTTAACATTTCTTGTAGAGTCTTTGCAGTGTCCATAGAAAATGTGGTTATAATGTTATTTGTACAATTCTTGACTGATGTTGCTACAGATTGGTTCCACCATCTCCCAAATGGAGTGATTACTGACTGGGCTTCCATGCAAAATACATTTGAAGCAAGGTTCAATTTAGCAGATGATGAACATACTCTTTTTGATGTAGAAAGAACAATAGAAGTGTTCTATATGGGCCTTCCACAAAACTCTGAAATTATATGTATGGATTCACATTTATAATCTTTTCCAACCATTGAAATGAATGCAAGAATGTTGCATCTTTTAAGAATAATTTCTCAACTAGGGTAGAATTTAAAACCCTTAATCAATCATTAATAACTTCCATAAATGAAAGAATGAAACCAATAATTTTTGTGAGACTTAATAATAGTTAATTTCCAATGTTTTCTCCATGTTATAGGAAAATCCAAGAAAATAAATAAAATTTATTGCAATTTCCTCAAAGATGTTCATATTATGACTAAATCTGACCATTCTTCACCAAAATGGCTATAACTTCTTCCAAACAAAATGAAAATAAGCCAAACAAAACCCAAATGAAATCAAACTAATATACCTTTTATAAAATATAAGTTTTAGATCTATATCACTCAAAATGAGTTTTCATTAACCAAAACATCAGAGAAATTGCAGGAAAAAATAACCAGAAAACTGAATATACAACATCAAAATAAGTTTTCTTCCATTCCAAATCCTTCCTCCAACTTCTACAACTTACAATTTTGTGTTTTGGAGATGAAATATATATAATTTTAAATCATATTAAACTCTGCAACCAACCTACAACTACCCCTTAACACCTTTAACCAACTTTTAAAAAGTTGTCGCCAAGCTGTAAAAGTTGTCATTACAATTTTGGCGACTTTTGAACAACTTTTACAATTATTATCCAAATATATTAAAACTTTCCCTAAACCCTTAAAATATGATAAATATGAATATAATATTCCAATTAAACTATTTTCACTCTATTTTTATACATTTGAGTGGTTTTACCATGCTTGACATTTTCGAGGACCTTGTAGGTCACTATGGTTTTAATGGCTTTTATAGCCTTACAAAACAATTTGAATGAACTCCAATAGGTCCTTACATAACATTGAAATCATATTAAAAATAATTTGAAATATGAATTAATCCATGAGACATAGAATGAATAGGTGCTCTTGCACCATACTCCCCAGCTTAAAAAAATTTCCAAGTCCTCTTGGAAATGGGGTTTCAAAGATCTCTTCATCTTCACTTTTGGTCTTTCAATTCTTTTGCTTGAGAATATGAACATGTTAAGAACAAATTTATATCCTCTCCAATCTAATTTCTTCATAACCTGCATTGAAATGAGTATATCAAAAAAATTGTGGGCAAAAATTAATTGATTAGTATCAAAATCAATCCCAAAATTTGCATCTTTCTTCTCAAATAAGCTTGGAAAATCTTCCCTTCTACCATCATTCTCATCATAAATCTAATCACTCTCTAATATTTGTTCATTATTATCCTTTATATATAAAAATACTTCAACATAATTATTTTCAGCAATGTCCATCTTCATGGAGTCTTTGATTGGTTCAACTTTCATATTAGATTCAATCAACTCTTCCTCTTTTGTTTGTTCTATAATTTTTTCTCTTTGCTCTTCCTTAAGTTCATTCTCTCTTTCTACATCTTGTTCAACTTCTTGAATCTCTAAAAAATTAAATTCTTCATCTCCCTCACCATTTGCAGTTCACTGCTCTAGGATTATAAGAAGTGCCTCCAACCTCTTTGTATGCTCCTTTTCTTCTTTTTCCAATCTTTTAATCTCCTCTTGTCTTTTCTTTTTTTCTTCCTTCTTCTTTTGTGAATCCATACCCTGAAATTTACCATGCATCAATTTCATAAATAAATCCATTTTCAAGAAAGTCTCTTTTAACTTTATTTCTCATCTTTGATACCTCTTCTTAGGCCTTTCTCCTCTTTTCTCTCTTGGCCTAGTCTCTCAGTATCCAAGTTCTCTCTCTTCAAACTATAAAAGACAAACAAACAACCACAAAATACCTTTTTCCTAGACCTTTTGGGCTCTAATACCACTTGATGTAGAGAGCACAATAGAAGTGTGCTATATGGTCCTTCCACAAAACTTTGAAGTTATATGTATGGATTCACATTTATAATATTTTCCAACCATTGAAATGAATGAAAGAATGTTGCATCTTTTAAGAATAATTTCTCAACTAGGGTAGAATTTAAAACCCTTAATCAATCATTAATAACTTCCATAAATGAAAGAATAAAACCAATCCTTTTTGTAAGACTCAATAACAGTGAATTACAATATTTTCTCCAAGTTATAGGAAAATCCAAGAAAGGAAATAAAAGCTATTGCAATTTCCTCATAGTTGTTCATATTATGACAGAATCTGACCAGTCTTCACCAAAACGGCCATAAATTCTTCCAAACATAATGAAATTAAGCCAAAAAAAACAAAATGAAAGCTAACTCATATACCTTTTATAAAATATAAGTTTTAGATCTGTATCATTCAAAATGAGTTTGCATCTACCAAAACATCAGAGAAATTGCAAGAAAAAATAACCAGAAAACTGAATATACAACATCAAAATAAGTTTTCTTCCATTCTAAATCCTTTCTCCAAATTCTACAAATTATAATTTCATTTTTTAGAAACCAAATATATATAATTTGGAATCACATTAAACTCTCCAACCAACCTACAACTACCCATTAACACCTTTAAACCAACTTTTAAAAAGTTGTCACCAAGTTGTAAAAGTTGTCATTACAATTTTGGCAACTTTTGAACAACTTTTACAATTATTATACAAATGTCTTAAAACTTTCCCTAAACCCTTAAAATATGATAAATATGAATATAAGACTCAAATTAAACCATTTTCACTCTATTTTTATACATTTGAGTGGTTTTACCATACTTGACATTTTTTAGGACCTTGTAGGTCACTATGATTTAAATGGCTTTTATAGCCTTACAAAACAATTTGAATGAACTCCAATAGGTCCTTACATAACATTGAAATCATATTAAAGATAATTTAAAATATGAATTTTTCCATGAGACATAGAATGAGTAGGTTCTCCTACACCATACTCCTCAGCTTAAAAAAATTTCCAAGTCCTCTTTGAAATGGGGTTTCAAAGATCTCTTCATCTTCACTTTTGGTCTTTCAATTCTTTTGCTTGAGAATATGAACCTGTTAAGAACAAATTTATGTCCTCTCCAATCTGATTTCTTCATCACTTGCATTGAAATGTGTATAGCAAAAAAATTATGAGCAAAAATTAATTGATTAGTATCAAAATCAATCCCAAAATTTGCATCTTTCTTCTCAAATCTGCTTGGAAAATCTTCCCTTTTACCATCATTCTCATCATAAATCTGATCACTCCCTAATATTTGTTCATTATTATCCTTTATATATAAAAATACTTCAACGTAATCATTTTCAACAATTTCCATCTTCATGGAGTCTTTGATTGGTTCAACTTCCATATTAGATTCAATCAATTCTTCCTCTTTTGTTTCTTCTATAATTTTTTCTCTTTGCTCTTCCTTAAGTTCATTCTCTCTTTCCACATCTTTTTCAACTTCTTGAACCTATAAAAAATTAAATTCTTCATCTCATTCACCATTTTCAATTCACTACTCTAGGATTTTAAGAAGTGCCTCCAACCTCTTTGTATGCTCCTTTTCTTCTTTTTCCAATCTTTTAATCTCCTCTTGTCTTTTCTTTTTTTCTTCCTTCTTCTTTTGTGAATCCATACCCTGAAATTTACCATGCATCAATTTCATAAATAAATCCATTTTCAAGAAAGTCTCTTTTAACTTTATTTCTCATCTTTGATACCTTCTTATGCCTTTCTCCTCTTTTCTCTCTTGGCCTAGTCTCTCAGTATCCAAGTTCTCTCTCTTCAAACTATAAAAGACAAACAAACAACCGCAAAATACCTTTTGCCCAGACCTTTTGGGCTTTGATATCACTTGATGTAGAGAGCACAATAGAAGTGTGCTATAGGGTCCTTCAACAAAAATTTGAAATTATATCTATGGATTCACATTTATAATCTTTTCCATCTATTGAAATGAATGAAAAAATGTTGCATCTTTTAAGAATAATTTCTCAACTAGGGTAGAATTTAAAACCCTTAATCAATCATTAATAACTTCCATAAATGAAATAATAAAACCAATCATTTTTGTGAGACTCAATAATAGTGAATTACCAAAAAAAATTCCAAGTTATAGGCAAATCCAAGAAAGGAAATAAAAGTTTATGCAATTTTCTCAAAGTTGTTCATATTATGACAGAATCTGACCAGTCTTCACCAAAACGGCCATAACTTCTTCCAAACATTATGAAAATAATTCAAACCAAAACCAAATTAAATCTAACTCATATAAATTTTATAAAATATAAGTTTTAGATCTGTATCATTAAAAATGAGTTTGCATCAACCAAAATATCAGAGAAATTGTAGAAAAAAATAACCAAAAAATTGAATATACAACTTCCAAATAAATTTTCTTCCATTCCAAATCCTTCCTCCAATTTCTACAACTTATAATTCCTTATTTTGGAGACCAAATATATATAATTTATAATCAAATTAAACTCTCCAACCAACCTACAACTACCCATTAACACCTTTAAACCAACTCTTAAAAAGTTGTCACCAAGTTGTAAAAGTTGTCATTACAATTTTGGCAACTTTTGAACAACTTTTACAATTATCATCCAAATATCTTAAAACTTTTCCTAAGCCCTTAAATTATGATAAATATGAATCTAAGACTCCAATTAAACTATTTTCACTCTATTTTTATACATTTGAGTGGTTTTACCATACTTGACATTTTCGAGGACCTTGTAGGTCACTATGATTTAAATGGCTTTTATAGCCTTAAAAACAATTTGAATGAGCTCCAATATGTCCTTACATAAAATTGAAATCATATTAAAGATAATTTAAAATATGAATTTATCCATGAGATAGAATGAATAGGTGCTCTTGCACCATACTCCCTAGCTTAAAAGAAAATTCAAGTCCTCTTCGAAATGGGGTTTCAAAGATCTCTTCTTCTTCACTTTTGGTCTTTCAATTCTTTTGCTTGAGAATATGAACCTGTTAAGAACAAATTTATGTCCTCTTCAATATGATTTCTTCATCACCTGCATTGAAATGTGTATAGCAAAAAAATTATGAGCAAAAATTAATTGATTAGTATCAAAATCAGTCCCAAAATTTGCATCTTTCTTCTCAAATATGCTTGGAAAATCTTCCCTTTTACCATCATTCTCATCATGAATCTAATCACTCTCTAATATTTGTTCATTATTATCCTTTATATATAAAAAATACTTCAACATAATCATTTTTAGCAATGTCCATCTTCATGGAGTCTTTGATTGGTTCAACTTCCATATTAGATTCAATCAACTCTTCCTCTTTTTTTTCTTCTATAATTATTTCTCTTTGCTCTTCCTTAAGTTCATTCTCTTTTTCCATATCTTTTTCAGCTTCTTGAACCTCTAAAAAATTAAATTCTTCATCTCCCTCACCATTTTCAATTCACTACTCTAGGATTTTAAGAAGTGCCTCCAACATCTTTGTATGCTCCTTTTCTTCTTTTTCCAATCTTTTAATCTCCTCTTGTCTTTTCTTTTTTTCTTCCTTCTTCTTTTGTGAATCCATACCCTAAAATTTACCATGCATCAATTTCATAAATAAATCCATTTTCAAGAAAGTCTCTTTTAACTTTCTTTCTCATCTTTGATACCTCTTCTTAGGCCTTTCTCTTCTTTTCTCTCTTGGCCTAGTCTCTCAGTATCCAAGTTCTCTCTCTTCAACCTATCAAAGACAAACAAACAACCACAAAATACTTTTTGCCCAGACCTTTTGGGCTCTGATATCACTTTATGTATAAAGAGCACAATAGAAGTGTGCTATATGGTCCTTCCACAAAACTTTGAAATTATATGTATGGATTCTCATTTATAATCTTTTCCAACCATTGAAATGAATGAAAGAATGTCGCATCTTTTAAGAATAATTTCTCAACTAGGGCAGAATTTAAAACCCTTAATCAATCATTAATAAATTCCAAAAATGAAATAATGAAACCAATCCTTTTTTTAAGACTCAATAATAGTTAATCACCAAAATTTTCTCCAAGTTATAGGAAAATCCAAGAAAGGAAATAAAATTTATTGCAATTTCCTCAAAGTTGTTCATATTATGACAGAATCTGACCAGTCTTCACCAGAACAGCCATAACTTCTTCCAAACATAATGAAAATAAGCCAAACCAAAACCAAATGAAAGAAAACTCATATAAATTTTAGAAAATATAATTTTTAGATCTGTATCATTCAAAATGAGTTCACATCAACCAAAACATCAGAGAAATTACAGGAAAAAATAACTAGAAAATTGAATATACAACATCAAAATAAGTTTTCTTCTATTCCAAATCCTTCCTCCAACTTCTAAAAATTAAAATTTCATGTTTTGAAGACTAAATATATATAATTTGGAATCACATTAAACTCTTCAAACAACCTACAACTACCCATTAATAACTTTAAAACAACTTTTAAAAAGTTGTCACCGAGTTGTAAAAGTTTGTCATTACAATTTTGGCAACTTTTGAACAACTTTTACAATTATTATCCAAATATCTTAAAACATTCCCTAAACCATTAAAATATGATAAATATTAATATAAGACTCCAATTAAACTATTTTCACTCTATTTTTATACATTTTAGTGGTCTTACCATACTTGACATTTTTGAGGACCTTGTAGGTCACTATGATTTTAATGGCTTTTATAGCCTTAAAAAACAATTTGAATGAACTCCAATAGGTCATTACCTAACATTGAAACCATATTAAAGATAATTTAAAATATGAATTTATCCATGAGACATAGAATGAATAGGTGCTCCTACACCACTTTTGATGCAGTTGACACTGTATACACTAATCTAATGTGCTAGAAATACTAATCTAATGAAAGCATTTACACATTAAACTAACATAACATATAAGAGAGACAAAGAGAAGACAAACTCAAATGAGAATGTGAGCCATGGATAGGCTCTCTCAATGAGATTTGTTCTCTTTTTTTTGAGATGTGTCTATGTGTAGATTGGGGATGTATGCTCAAATGCTTGCCCAATTGCTTCAATGGTGGAGATGGATAATAGCAAATTGGTAGCTTTGTGAGCTCTCAATTTGGCATTATAAGGGTATGGGTATGACTTTTAGCTCTCAAAAGGGCATGGTAACTTTAGCTCAAATATTGTTGATGAAATGGCTTGGGATGGGATTCAATTTATAGGCTAAGGGGTAGAGGGATGGAGGGCTTAGATGCAAGGATGGATGAAGCCTTAAGGAGGGCTAGGATGCACTCAAAGGAGAGCACATGGATTGTGCTTGTTTAGCACCAATGGGAAGGTGACACTTGTCACAAGGAGGATGAGTGTGAGAGGGTAGGGTAAAGGGTTGGTTAAGGGCATGATGAGTGGGGTTGAGTATGTAAGAGAGGTGTAAGGGGAATGAGTGTGGAAGAGGTAAGAGTGTGGAAGATGGATGTAAGAGTCATGAGTGGGCTTGTAAGAGTCTTTTATGGTTTGTAAGAGCACTCATGACTTGGTGGTTGAGATTTTTGAGAGGAGACTTTGGTTTGGATTAGGAAAGTCTTAAACTTGTTTAAGGAATGTGACAACATTAGGGAGTGGATTAGGCTTGGGTTTAGGATTAGATTAGGAATGTTAGAGATGTGCAAGTGGATGGCATTAATGAGGGTGGGTGAGTTAGTGGCTAAGCTTGGTTAGTATGGGTGGATGGGGTGGATTAGGCTAAATGGAGGATTAGGGATAAGTTAGGGGTTTTTGGATTTGAGGATTTTATTTATCAAATAGATTTATTTAATAAATGGGGATTTTTGGAATTAGATAGAAGAATAGGATTTAATTGATAAATAATAGGTTTATTTGATTTATCAATTAGGACTATAGATAATTAATTAAATTAATCAGCTAGGGATGGCAAAGGATTAATTAAATAAAAATTTAATTAATGATGCCTTTAGAGATAACTAAATAGGATTACTAAAGCGGTGTAATCAAATTTAGGTGTCTACAGACACAACTTAAGAAAGAAATACAAGAACCAATGTGTGATTTTGTGGCAAAATTCAATAAGATACTGCATAAAATTATCATTGCTAAAAGACCTAACACTGAAAATTGTAAAGGATTTTTCATAAATGAAATGCCTCCAAATATCATTTTTCACCTAAGAAGGGACATAGTAGTTTATATAGATGTTTCTCAGAGGTTAGCTGTCGAGTTGGAAGATGATCTCCTAGCTGCTAGAAAATGGAGAAGGGAGATGCAGGCTTCAAGTTCACAACCATCTTCTTCTAGTTAGACTAATCCTTTGGTTCAGATATTGTTGAATGATGTAATGACAATGAAGAGATAGATGTTGAAGATCAATACACTCTATCAAGACATCCCAAGGAAATTCCCAAAAACAAGTGGATCTGGAAGATAGCCTAATATGTTACCATTGAATCAAAAATTATTAATTAAAGGTACTTTAGCTAATAAAACAAACATAATCATTTTTCACTCCAATAATGACCATGAAGGTGCTTCATTCCCTAAAATGATTTGGTCTAAAGAATTAAATGCTAACAAAGAGACCATAGAAGAGAAACCTGTTGATGAAGAATCAAGAGGTCCTGGAGACTTTATAAATTATTTCCTCAATATGAGTATGATTCTAAGTGTGGAGGCAATATTTTTGTCACCCTTGAAGACCCTTCATGCACGGTACTCATAAGAGATAAAAAAGGAAGAAGAACTCCTAATGATCCTTCTACCTTTGCTCCAACTGGAAATGGAAGAACCTACATAATCTATCAAAGAAAGTACCTAATACTTTAAAGACTTCTACTCTTGAGGAAAAGGTTTTAAAAAGAAATGATTTTGAATCTGCCTTTGATATAGTATAATTTTGTAAGTCTTTAGGAATTCAAATTTCTCCAGCTGATTATCTATGCTCTAACCCTAGTGAGTTAGATAAGCTCATAGAATTTGTCAAAGGCCCAAATTAGTCTCATTCATCCCCATTAACCAATGTTTTGTCTAGCTCTAAGCCACCTATGGGTAACGAGGGAAAAGTAATAACTGAAGATACAACTATCATCCATAAACCTACCCTTTTCTATGTATCTTTGTTTATCCATGGCCATAAATTGAACAATTATATCACTGGCCTTGATTGATGCTGCTATAGATTGGTTCCACCATCTCTCAAATGGAGTGATTTCCAACTAGAATTCCATGTGAAATGCATTTGAAGCAAGGTTCAATTTAGCAGATGATGAACAATATACTCTTTTGATGTAGTTGATGCAACTTAAGAAAGAAATATAAGAACTAATGCATGATTTTGTGGCAAAATTCAATAAGATATTGTATAAAATTCTCCTTGCTAAAAGAACTAACGCTAAAATTTTTAAAGGATTTTTTGTGAATGCAATGCCTCCAAATATCATTTTTCACCTAAGAAGGGACAGAGTAGTTGATATAGATGTTGCTCAAAGGTTATATATTGAGTTGGAAGATGATCTATTAGCTACTAGAAAATGGAGAAGGTTGATGCAAACTTCAAGTTCACAACCATCTTCTTCCAATTAGACTAATCCTTTGGTTCAGAGATTGTTGAATGGTGTAATGATAATGAAGAGATAGATGTTGAAGATCAATATTCTCTATCAAGACATCCCAAGGAAATTCCCAAGTGCAGTGGAGCTGGAAGATAGCCTAATATGCTACCATTGAATCAAAAATTATTAATTGAAGGCACTTAAGTTAATAAAATAAACATATGCATTTTTCACTCCACTAATGACCATGATGGTGCTTCATTCCCTGAAATGATTCGTTCCAATGAATTAAATGCTAACAAAGAGACCATAGAATAGATACTTATTGATAAAGAATCAAGAGGTCCTAGTGAATTTGTAAATTATTTCCTCAAATATGAGTCTGATTCTATGTCGGGAGTTGATATTTTTGTCACCTTCGAAGACCCTTCATGCACAATACTCATAAGAGGACAAAAAGGAAGCCAAACTCCTGATGATCCTTCTACCTCTGCTCCATCTGGGAAATGAAAGAACCTACATAATCAGTTAAAGAAGGTACCTGATACTTTGAAGACTTTCTACTCTTGAGGTAAAGGTTTTAAAAAGAAATGATTTTAAATCTTCCTTTGATATAATAGAATTTTGTAAGTCTTCTAGAATTCAAATTTCTCCAGCCAATTATCTACGCTCTAACCCTAGTGAGTTAGATAAGCTCATAGAATTTTTCAAAGGCCCAAATTAGTCTCATTCATCCCCATTAACCAATGTTGTGTCTAGCTCTAAGCCACCTATAAGCAATGAGGGAAAAGTAAAAACTAAAGATACACCTATCATCCATAAACTTACCCCTTTCTATATATCTTTTTTATCCATGGCCACAAACTGAACAATTGTATCATTGACTCTTGAGCTTCAGACAATATCATGCCATCCTTTGTAGAAAATCCTCTAGATTTACCCATTACCCAAACTATGGGAAAATTTTATGCAATGGACTCCAAACAAGTTCCACTAATAGGTTAGATTAAAGATGCTCAGGTTTCTTTAGCTAAGTTTCTTAAGAAGAGAGTCGTATTAACCATCCTGGTCACTGACATTCCAACTAGTTACAAAATGTTGTTGAGAAGATCCTTCTATAAGAACCTAGGAGGAGAGGTAAATTTGGATTGGTCACAAGAAACAATTCCAATTGGTACTAAAAAGGTGGTCTTGAAGCTTGAGCACAAAGCCAAATACGTAGTCTTTTCTTCAGAAGATCCCAGGTCCCACATTTTATATCATGAAACTAACTTGAGCAATTATGTTATATTGTCTAAAGAAGATGTAGTTAAACCTGAAGAACTAATTGGTGTGTGGACTTTAGAATTTAATGGCAATTGTGCTTCGGTTAATTCAAGAGTGGGGATAGTGCTCATCTCCCCTTCAGGTGAAATCATTCCTTATCCTTTCAAACTCAAGTTTGATAATAGAAATAATACAATAGAGTATGAGGCCTTAATTTTGGGGATAGAGGAAGCTAAAAAGAGAGGCATAAAATCCTTGAAGGCAAAATGAGATGTTGAATTGGTTGTCAAATAGATACAAATCATTTTTGTTGTGAAGAATCCTTGACTAAAACACTATAGGAATAGGGTGTGGGATGAATTGGAGGGATTCAAGGCTTTTTCTATAGAAGCTATGCCACAAGAGCTCAACACTAGAGTTGATGATCTTGCTAGATCAACATCTCTATTGATTCCCCACCCAGACTTCAAAAAATGCCTCTACACTATAGAGTTGATCCATCAACCTAGCGTTCTTGACAATTCTGGTTCATGGTAGATTTTCAACAATGATTCTCATATCAACACTTTCTTGCATGGGGAAGAAAATTTTGGTAATTTGTTCTTTGAAGGATCTTCATTAGAATGTCATGAGTTATGTCTAGAAAATATTTTAGGTAAGGATACTAAATTGCTCCAATTGAAAGGTAACAAAATTCCTAAGGGGCTAGTTGTTAGGATTAACCTTAGATAGAAATAGTAGTTACATGCAAATATAACCAATATCAGAAAATAATAGGTCACACATAAGAGAACACAAAACACCAAGATTTAACATGGTTCACCCAATTCTTGGGCTATGTCAATCAACTACAAGTCCAATATTATTATTATCCAGTGATTATAATCTGCAATCCCTTATAGCTCAATACCACCGCAAGAAGCTACAATATCATAATTACATTATGAAATCCCTAATCCTAAGCCTTTTTATACAATATTTTTACCACTTACACAATTAGGGCTAGAATAAGTAACCCAATAGGAAAATAGCAGTTGATGTCTTTTATAATATAAGGTTATTTTTGGCTTCAGGGGTGTTGCCCCCAAAAACCCCTGCGAGGGCATTGCCCCTTGACTCCACCCTATACTGAGACAAAGAGCGCACCTAGGGCACTATCCTAGGACCCCACAAGGGCACTACCCCCAAACCCTCATAGAAATAATATGGGGAGAAAACTAAACTGAATAATCCTCCAAATCTAATTAGGCTCCACATCACAACAATCTCCCACTTGGAGACTAATCAAGCTCCACAACAATAACCTCCCACTTGGAGATTGATCATAGCATTGTTAAACATGTAGCTCCCACTGGAATATCAAACCACCCTGGACTCTGTTGTTCTTTAATTTTGTTTAGTCTAGAACACCAACCGAAGCTCAAGAGGAGTTCAGCTTCTCCCTTATTACTACCTTGGTAAAAATATCTATTGGATTATCATCTTTATGTATCTTCTCTAGCTTTAACTATGTGTCATCCAAAACTGACCAAATGAAATGGTACCACAACTATATATGTTTTGTCTTTGAATGCAAATTTGAATTATTTGCAAGTTGAATGACACTCTAGCTATCTATGAGCAAATAATCATCCCTCTATGGATGTCTCAACTCTTCCATTAAGAACTGGAGCCATATCATCTCCTTGGCTACCTCTGTAGCATTAGCATACTCTACCTCTATAGTGGATAAAGCATTAACCTTTTGCAACCTAGAAACCTAGCTCAATGCTACTCCACCAATAGTAAATACATAACCTATAGTACTTTGACCGGTATCAATATCCCCTACCAAATCTGAGTCAAAATATCCATGTAAATCAATTGTGGAGCCCCCAAAATGTAGACAATTTCTAGATGTTCCTCTCAGATATCAGAGAATCCATTTAATTGCATTCCAATGCTCAATTCCTGGATGACTCATATACCTGCTACCAACTCCCACTGCATGTGCAATATCTAGCCTAGTGCATACCATAGCATACATCAATCTTCCTACAGCTGAAGCCTAAGGTACCTTAGACATCTTATCCTACTCTTCTTGTGTCTTGGGACACATCTCCATAATCAACTTCAAATGACTAGGTAAAGGTGTGCTGATAGGTATAGCATTCTCCATAGAGAAATGTTGCAACAACTTCACAATATAATTATCCTAAGATAATGTCAATTTTTCATTCTTTCTATCTCTACAAATCTTCATACCAAGGATTTGTTTTGGTGCCCCCAAATCCTTCATAGCAAATGCATGTGCTAACTGGTGTTTCAGCCCCTTAATGTGATCCATGTTAGACCCAGCTACAAGCATATCATCAACATATAAACATAAAATAATGTAGCTGTCATCATCCAACCTTTTAAAGTAAACACACTGATATGAATGACACCTACTATATCCATGCTCATACATAAAATTGTCAAATTTTAGATACCATTTCCAAGGTGCTTGCTTTAAGCCATATAAACTTTTTTTCAATCTACATACTAAGTTCTCCTTATCTTTGACCTCAAATCCCTATGGTTGTGCCATATATATCTCTTCATTCAAATCACCATGAAGGAAGGTTTTTTTAACATCAAGCTACTCCAAATGCAAATCTGTAATAGCCACAATACTTAAAATAGTACGGATAGAAGCCATTTTAACAACATGAGAGAATATCTCATCAAAATCAATGCACTTTTTCTATACAAATAATTTTACAACTAACTTGGCTTTAAATCTTTTCTTACCTCCATCCTCTTCTTTTAACCTATAAACCCATTTATTCTGTAAAGCCTTTTTACATACAGGCAACTTGCATAAATCCCATGTCTTATTTTTTAGCAAATAGTCCATTTCTTCTTTCATTGTAGACTCCCACTGAATCTTTGTATCCACCTGCACAACTTCATCATAACATTTAGGTTCACCAAAATCAGTAATTAAAATAGAATACAAGGAGAAAATATTTTTGGAGGCCTACTTAGCCTTGTTGACCATCTAACATTCACTAGGGTGTGTGGTATTTATTGTTGTAGTTGTTACAAATCATGAGGAATTGTTGGAACATTATCTTTTGGAGTATCATCCAACACTACATAATCATCTTCTTTCTTCTCATGTTGTTGCAACGGATCTTTGTACAACACTTTCTCATTGAATATGACATCCCTGCTTCTTACAATTTGATGATTTTTAAAATTCCAAAGCTTATGACTAAATTCATCAATGCCATATCCAACAAAAACATATTTCTTTGACTTGGCTTCTAGTTTGGTTCTATTTTTAGAATCTATATGAGGAAATGCTTCACAACTGAAGGTTTTGAGAAAAGAATAACTAACCTTCTTACAAGTCCATGCTTCCTCTGGAATACCACAACCCAAAGGAGTAGAGGGGCCTCTATTAATCAAATATACAGTAGTATTGATAGCCTTTTCCCACATTTTTAGGGGCAACACAACATGTAACCTCATGCTCCTTACATGCTCCATTATTGTCATGTTTATTCATTCAACCACTCTATTTTCTTGTGGAGTCCTTGGAATAGTTTTTTGTCTATGAATACCATTAGTGGAGAAATAATCTTAAAATTCATGACTGCAATACTCACCACCATTATTAGATCTGAGACATTTTAATTTCTTTTCAGTCTCATTTTCAACCAAGCATTTCCATTTCTTAAAAGTTTGAAATACATCATATTTTATTTAAGAAAATAAACCCATACTTTTCTAGTTGCATCATCAATAAATATAACATAGTAATGAGAGCCACCAAGGGAAGATACCTATGCCAGTCCCCATACACCTATATGCACAAGTTATAATCTCTCACTTTTCTTTTCCTTCCCAGTCTTCACAAAACTCACTCTCTTTTGTTTTCCATACACACAACTTTCACAAAAATCCATATTGACACATTTCAGACCTGGAAAAACTTGCTTTGAATGAAGTAATTTCATACATTTCTCACTCATGTGCCCAAATTTGTTGTGCCACAGTGTTGTATTAGAATCTATAGCAGTTATTTGTTCTCCCTGCTCAACTGCAGCAACTGTTCCTGAACATTCATTTTTCTCTAAAACAATCAAAGTAGAAGGAACAATATGACTTGTATAAAGATATAAGGTGCCTACTTTCACACCTTTTTCTACCACAAGGGAAACTTTTGAAACCTTCCCATTTTTATCATTAAAAGTAACCACACAACCCTCATCATCGAGTTGCCCTGCTAAAATTAAATTCCTACTTAGACATGGAACATGTCTTACCTCATGTGGTAGCCAATGATTCCCATTTTGCAACTTAATCTTAACTTTTCCCTTTCCAAAAATCTAATACGATTTATTATCCCCCAAATAAACAAGCCCAAAAATACCTTGGACATAATCAATAAAATAACCTATATGAGGTGTAGCATTAAATGAAGCATCAAAATCTAAAACCCATGAATCATTAATACTTTATAAAGAAAGAAGAAAAGCATCCTCTTCATATTAGTTACTTACCACATTTTCCTCCTTATTCCCTTCCAGTTTATCTCCTTCATTGCTCTCTTGAGTCTGACAATCTTTCTTCTTATGCCCTAGTTTCCCATAGTACAAATAATCTCTTGATCCTCTAGATTGAGACCTCTTCCCCTTTGACTTTCCTTTTGATTTCCAATGATTTCTAGAATTATTTCCTCTCTCAGTCATTTTGCCTCTACTTTGTGCATTCAAAGCACTTCCTAATGTAGATCCACCAGAGGCTTTCCTATGAGTTTCCTCATTCAGAATAACACCAATCATATCATCAAATTTTAGGGTATTAGATCCAAAAATAGAATTACTCACAACCATTACCAAGCCATTCCATCTTTCTAACAAAGAACACAAAATCAAGAGAGACCTAATTTCTTTATCAATATTAATACCCACACAAGATAACTAACTAGTAACAGTATTAAACTCATTTAAATGATCTTAAACAGATCCACATTCTTCCATTTTCATATTAAATAAATGTTTCATAAGAAATACCTTATTTGAAGTGAAGGGCTTTTCATACAATTTTGCTAGGGTTTCCATAAACTCTTTCGTCGTCTTTGCTTTTGTAATGTAAATTTCAGTGATGGTACCAAGCATAATTGAATGCTTCCAAGTGTCTTTCTGTCTAAGATCTTCCATTCCTCATTTTTCATAGTTCCCTAGTTTTAAGTTTTTCCTTCCAACAACTTCCATAAATCCTTCTAATAGAGATACTCTTCCATTTGCATCTTCCATAACTAAAAGTTCTACCCATTAAACTTGTCAACCACTAGTACATTTGAGACCATTTTTCGACCATTATTGGTCAAAATTTTGACGCAATTTTTGACCAAACTTCGACCAAGTTCGACCAACCCATTGGTCAAAAAATTTTCAGTCAAAATTTTGACGAACCTGCTAGTTGGTCAAAATTTTGACCAATACATTGGTCGAAAAACTTTCATAGCCATGGTTCAAGTTCTGTCAGGAATTGGTCAAAATTTTGACCAATGAAGGTAGAAATTTTGACCAATGAAGGAAGAAATTTTTGACCAATAAAGGTAGAAATTTTGACCAATGAAGGTAGAAAATCTTGACTAATAAAGGTAGAAATTTTGACCAATGAAGGTCAAAAATTTTAACCAATGAAGGTAGAAATTTCAACCAATAAAGGTCAAAAATTTTGACCAATGAAGGTAGAAATTTCGACCAATGAAGGTAAAAAATTTTGACCAATGAAGGTAGAAATTTCTACCAACACGTGGGTGTAAATTTTTTTTAAGCATTCTATAAAACAGTTCACATACCTTGCATATGATATGACATTTTGCATGCATCTTGCACTCTCTCATTCAGCTGATGATGGAGAGTGGTTTGAAACGATGATGCTAAAAGACACACACAATCAAATCCAAAACAAAATTGCATTACAAATGGATTGTGGAAATCTGATATTATTAATTTTGCATGCATGTCTACTAGGAAAATCACAACTTAAACATATATATGTTTAAGTTTTGATTTTCCTGGTAGACATGCATGCAAAATTAACAATTTCCACAATCCATTTGTAATGCAATTTATTTTTGGATTTGATTGTGTGTGTCTTTTAGCATCATCATTCCAGACCACTCTCTGTAATCCATCATCAGCCGGATGAGAGAGTGCAGGATGCATGCAAAATGTTAAATCATATGCAAGGCATGTGAACTGTTTTATAGAATGCCTAAAAAACATCAACAATAACCATTCTTTCCTACTCTTATCAGAAATAGTTCCATCAAGATAGCTCAAGTCCATACTAAATGTCTTAATGATTAAGTTTCTATATATAGTTATCTTATTTTACGGCACCAAAATGGGTTTTATCCCCTCACACAAGTATACAATCTATTAAAATATCCTAGATTTGTAATTATAAAGCTTTGCTTCGAACAAAATGCCACAATCAAATTGTGAACTAGAGAATAGTGCAAGGTCACACAGGTAATTACTTCCCACAAATACTATGATAAGAAAAGATAATGCTCACACACTACTTGAGATCTGAAACAGAACAAGCTTCAACAATACATTGCAATATATATATGGTGATGCAGAGCCACACCTGGGAAAACTCAGGAGGAATTATTCACTCAACTGAGTTGCTTCAAGGGGCATCTACAACCTTCAGGAACACACAATAAAATCAGATTCAAACAAAACTTTGAAAATAAAATCTCCCAAAATATCTTCTTGCTGCCTTTGGATAGACCTGCACTCAGACATGAATAAGTTTCGAACCAGAAAAGATTTACTCAATTCAACCATTGATATTTGGCGTAACTAGGTTTCAAACAACATATAAAAATTTGAGAGAAATCCAATAGTTCAAAGCCAAGATATTGACCCCGCATCAGAGTACATTTTTTCTGAAAATAAATTCTCCAAAATATCTTCTTGCTGCCTTCGGATAGACCCGTACTCAGACATGAATAACTTTTGAACCAGAAAATATTTACTCAATCCAACCGTTGATATTTGGTTTAACTAGGTTTCAAACAACATATAAAAATTTGAGAGAAATCCAACGGTTCAAACCCAAAATATTGACCCCGCATCAGAGTACATTTTTCTGCAATTGTTATTCCCTAAACTGATTGCCATGAGAAATATATGAAGCATAACAGTAGAACCATAATCTTTAAAAAAAAACAAAGGATACCAAAGGAGACATAAAACTTCCCATTCCTCCCCAAGTTTGAATCATTTTTTACATAAAAGATTGGCTTTTTAATAACCAAAGTCTGACTGGCCTTGCTGTCCAGTAGTAATAAAAATGTTTTCTTTTCCATCTAAGAATAGGAATCTGAAAGACGTTTTACCATCAATACCATGCAACAATCATGGATATTCTTGTAACTGCTAAGAATAGGAATCATCAATACCATGCAGCAATCATGGATATTCTTGTGACTGCTAAGAATAGGATTGGCTTTTTAAAAAAAACCGACTTTCCTCCAAATAGAAGGAATATGAAACGGTTTCTTTTATTCCATAGCCATTTTTTTCGTCATTATGAACACTCTTAAAATTGCCACCAACTTTTTGATGAGATTCTTTTAATTATTGACCACATGGCATTTCTATTACTAATTTTATCCTTTCTAAAACCGACACTAACATCATTAACCCTTTCCTCTAACTCTCTAACATATCCTACTAAAAACTATAACATTTATTTAATAAAACACCTAATTCTATCCACTAAGACATAATCCTAAATTATTAAAATTGACCATTTAAAATATATGGAGAATCTTGGACCTTTGAAATTATTTAGTAATGAGATGCGCCTGCATCATATGGATCTTTTGGCACTGTTACTAAAATCATTTACCTTCTAGGTAAGAACATAAGTTTGTTTCAATATACAAGTTTTCAAAAGGAATTTCATATCAGAAAATAAAAGTAACAAAAAATAAATTAAATTGTAGTGCACTAGGAATAATATAGCACATAATGAGTACCAAATCTCAATTGAACAAAAGGCTATACAATGGCTTCAATAAAACTGATGCTACACCTAAACCATCACTTGTAACAAGCTACTTGAAGATATGTAGTACAAACCATCCCAAAGAACAACCTCTAATTTTTAAAAACTTTCAATTTTACTAGGTGAAGCTTTACTTTTTGCCTTCGCAAAGTCAACCAGGTCTTCAAACAGCTTATCTTCAGGTTTAACTTGTTTGCTGGAAGTTAAAGATTGTTGTGGATATGAATCATTGTAAGTTCCATCATGAATGGAGATGTTTTGTGTCCTTGATATCAACTCATCATGTGTCGATTCACTATAACCATGTGTAGACTGGCCAGAACCCAAAGCTTGTTGTTGCTGAAAAAACTGTTGTCTCTGATTGTACTTTGTTGGAGGAGGGGGAATAATTGTTATAACATTGCTATCATGTATGGGAGGTCCTTGCAGATTATCTACACCTTGTGATGTATTTTGTGATTGCTCCACTTCCCAAGGAGCGAGAGGAAGGATTTTAGAAGTTTTTTGTGTTGATGCCTTTGAATTCTGTGATTGTGGCCCATATAATAGATATGCCAATCAACAAGTATGCCCCTCATATTTGCATTGATCTCCTGTTGAATTGTTTCAATGTAACAAGGTAATGCTCGTCATTTTAGCTGAAAAAGCAATTGATGACTATAACTATTAATCAAAAGAAGCTTCAAGAAAATGTCATAAATTCAGTCTAGCTTGACACATGAAAACCGATAACTTTTTTGCTTCAAGTACCTATATTACTTCATTTAAGCTTAGAACATTAACAAAAATATGCAATTTTTAGTGAAGATATTTATCAACTAAATCTATATCTAGCACACCACATAAAAACAAATTAATTCATAGCTTCCTCTGTAGAACATTGCAGATCCATCCAAGGATCTGCAGTTATAGGCCTAGAACATTGCAGATCCATCCAAGGAGCTAATCAAGAGTAACTCCATTTCCAGATAACAACTTGACTATTAATTTCCAATCTGAGTTGCATGTTATTTTAGAAGAGAGTATAACTAAATTACTTGATTAGGTAGTTGTAAGTAACTGGTATAACAATGCCTTATAGATTTTATGTAACTGTTCTATAATTTCACTGTTGGCTAGTTAAAATCTTGTCTTCTATGGGATGAAACTTGTTGTTTAAGGTGGTCAACAGTGACTTCACTCACAGATAATTATTGGTAGATTATTATCAGCATCTTAAATCCCAGTCTGATTATGAATGCTATTTTGGAAGAGGTTAAATGCAGTTCTACATAAGAAGAGAACTTACTCACTATTTGGTGAGATGAAATGACAAATCAACCTGAGATTACAATTCTAAAATATCATATGATTTTATTCTAATAACCATGTAGTAAGAAAACTTTGACACCTTTGCTCAGTGAAAGGTAAAATATCCATGTCATTTTTACATATATATACTTAAATGAGCATAGAGGAACCAACATGCACTATAAAATTGAAATACTAGGATGTCACCTGAACACAAGCAGCAGACACTGTATCAAGAATTGTACTTACTGTGTACCAATTTGATTGTAATCTTATATGCCTTGGTTCAATATCAACTAAACTTTTTGCCCAGAACGTGTACACTGATGGATCTGTCACCTAAGAAAAAGAACTGCTAGATCAATATATTATCTACACAATTGTAAAGATTACCAACCTAACAAAAAACACAAAAATAATTAGTCAACTATTCTAACTTAGGAGTGTATAGATTATCACCTCCCATCTTGTTATAGTGTCAAGCAGGTAGATTCTCAATTTTTTGAAGGTATTGGGGTCCAACATCCAAAGTCCATCCAAACCAATCTGTACAAAGACATAATTCAGATAAGCCTTTGTAATCAATATGACTAAAGAAAGGATACAAAATATATATGGATTACTCAAGTAAACTCTAAACTACAATTCCACATTACAACAACTACAGGAAATAGGGTATTTCGCTGATCACAAATTTTCTAGAAGCTGCAAATGATATGCAAAACAATTGTGAGGAGAATAAGGAAGAGGCGAAGGATATTTTTGTCCTTTTTGTGGGAAGAAGTATGAGTGTATGTATGAGCACCCACAGTAAATTCTTGTGTACAGATGTGACAAAGAAAGCGAGGCTCAATGGATTTGCAGTGCTGCCAATTGTTGAGATAGCAGAATGTGCAACTGTGACAAGTATTGCAGAAAGGGCAGAGAGGAGGTTTGCAACATCTAAAGCATCAAAAAAGACATGGTCACTTGGGCATGTCTAGGGGCTGTTTGGAGGAAGAAGAGATTCTTGGCATATGTTCTCAATGGACTCCAGCAACCACCATGCATGGTGTAGGGCACCCTAGCAAGAGCATGAGAGGAGAGTCATTTAGACTCATGAAGATCAAAGTGATCTTGAAAGATTAAGAGTTAAATGTAATTAGATCTATGATCCATATTTGTATTTGATTTTTTAATGTAATGAAACCTAAAACTATGAAGGCAATGTAATAGAGGTAAATGGTATTGAAAGATTAAAATGCACCTAAGGGGTTATTAAGGGTCATTTTGTTGATCCTAGCCTAGTTATGGGATTTAAAGACCTATATGGTATTGGACCAATATGATATGGTCTCTAAAAGCCATTAAATATTGTAAAAGCACTAAAAGTGCTCAAAAGTTGTACTTTGCCATGTTGGCAATTTAGGTCTAGTAAGGTTTGTAAGGGGTTTAGGTGTCTTTGGAAGGGTTAGTGCAGTTATAAAACCTTTGAAAAGGTTAGTAAAATGTATTAAGGGCATATATGATTGTAAGTTGTCAAAGTTGACACTTTGTGTCAACTTAGACAATAAATTTTAGTTTATAACTAACTAGTATCAGTCAGATAATTGACTATTATAGTTAGACAGCAGTGGTTATTGGCCTTGTTTGGCTATTTAGTGGAAGGTGGTCAAGTTTTAGAGGCAATGAAGAGTTGGTGTTTGGAATAATAAGACATGTAATAGATTCTGGAAGCAATAAAAACAATATTTTTCTCTATTAACTAGCCACTATTCCTCGGGTACAGTCATTACCAATACCTCTGAAATGATAGTTGAGTTTGGCTCTCGATTGATTATGATGTCAAAATCTTAAGGAAGTTGTGTACTATTCTTTTAATGCATTTTCTTCCTTATTTCATAGTTTTTAGGTTCAAATAACCAGGCTGGTGTTTGTAAGACAGTGATTGGGGAAAATGATTGAAGACCTCAAAATATGAAAATAGGAAGACCTACAACCACTAAAGTCAATTACTAATATAATGGTCAATTACATGAATCTAAACTAACAATGTATTTTACAAAAACTAGTGAGTTGTTGGCATAGGATGACAAGAAATTCAGTTCAATTCCACTGTAAATGTTATTTGCTACATTTTGAGACAATAAAATCATCACCAAGGTCTATTTCATAATTACTTACTGACATGCTCCTTAAAATGATTAGATCACAATCAATCACTAATGACTCAAACATGTAAACACACTATCTTTTTTGTATATGGCAGACTTAGTTATCAAATGAATTCAATAAAAGAACTGAGTTAGTCTTATGTAAACTCGGCAGTTGACAACAAAAACCTTGAGTTGCAATTTGATGCTACAAGAAAGAGTCATCCTTAATATGATAGGTTTGCAAAAAGAATTGAAGAAGCAAGTTTAAAGATTAAACACTAAATATTATAATCCATGTACGACACACTAGAAGCAAAAATTAATACACAATAAGGGAATGCAAAGAGATTAAATGTACATGGTGAGAGTGCCAAAGCAGTGTGCTAAGTATAGGTTGCCAGAGGTATAAACTTGTATGTGTAAGTTTCATGACTACACATTAAAGTATCATGCTGCACTAAGAGTTAATATATGTGTGTGTATGTGTGTGTGGGAAGATACAGTCACCGTTCGAAAAGAGATAGTATAAATGCAAACAGTTGACATGCCAATGCAATGTGCTATAGTGCATAGTCTGCAAGAGAATATTGCACTGTATAAGCAAATCTCAAAAACACTTGTAATAGTGCACATACCACATTAAAAGCCTGCCATGGAAGATTTCATGTTTGTGGAAGCAAAAATACACTCCATTGGTAAATAGTAACTCATTCAATTTCTCAAAGTCTCGAAGTTTACAAGTTAAAAACTAAAAAAAAACAATTTCAAATGAGTTCAAACTTTGTGAAAGGCACACAATTCTAGATCAATAAAGAAACTAGAAGTGCATAACAGAGAGTGAATGCTTCTCAATCTCAACACCCTCCCAGCCCTCCCAAAAACCACTAAAAAAAAATCTTTAAAAAGTATATCCATTATTTCTCCTAACAAATGGGAAAGAGTTAGAGATCACATTATCAATTACAACTTACTTGTGGTTGTTTCATGCGAAAAAATTCATGACCTCTTAGTCCATTCTCTGCAGTCCTTTTTTCTTTATATCTTGTCCACTTTTCTATAATTGAACTTGATGCATCTGTTCCAATTTTTTCATCAAATTTGAACTCTCCAAGCCTTGAAAATTTCTCCAGTATATCAACTTCAGTGCAATCTTTTGCTTCACTTGCATAGTTGGCCTCATTTCCTCCTAATTTCCAATAATGTTTTGAGTTAGCTGTAAAGAAATAGAGAAATTTGTTAATTTGCAGGGAAGAATGCAGGCTTTCAATATTAAATGCAGTTCCCCATCTTCCAGTACTGTAATCTCAATCTCATCTCCAATAAGTTCAACAGAGCACTGAATTTTACAAATGATATTAGCCATATTCTTTTAATAAAAGTAAAGAGCATTATATTATATAAAAGGAGGAATTTTCACTAACTGCAAACAAATCATGAGAATGCCACTATAGAAAATTTTCAAAGAATATTAGATATTCACTATAATAGAGATGGAAGTTTGTTAATTTTATTACCCATGCTTTGTCCCTCTAGATTGTGTCCTTTGTGATCCATCAATAAAACTCCATATCCAGAATCAAAGAAAGCTCCATTTGTCATCTGTGTTTTAGTCTTTATATTTCTCCTGTCAAAGGCTTCAAATTCTACACCATCTAATTTCTGTGTCCCAAGGCTATCCCCTAGAACTTCTGTAACATCACGATTAGAAGTTGTAACTTCATCGGCACTGAATCCAAAGGATGCTCTATATGATTCAATCTGTTCCATGTCTGGTTTATTGGGTTCCATATGCCAATTTTTTTGTGCATGCTCACCATTATCAGAGAAATCATCTTTTTCTTGGGAAGAATCAAATTTTTTCCCCCAGACTGACATATTGGCTGAGACTGATCCAAGCATAACCCTGCCGACTTGGTAGAGTCAAAATGACATGAATCTTGTGACAACACAAAACTTCTAGGGGAGGGTATGTCATGGTAAAACTTGGATGGTTCATACTTGTATAAGGTGTCTTGACCAGCCAAGGATGCATTCCAATGTCCAAGATACTCAAGCTTAGGAAATGGTGAACCAGAACCAGAAACTCTTGGCTTTGGTGATACTAGTTGACTAGCAGGACTCCCTGGATATAGTTGGTATGCAGCTTGAAGATCACTTGTAGCAACATAACCTGATGTTGTATAAGGAGAGCATGAGAAAGTCACACCATTCTCCTTATTAACATTTTTTACATCTAATGAAGATGCAAGTAATTGAGCAAAAGGCACATCTAGGGATGATGGAGTTGTGAGATGAGCTAATTTGGGTGGGGGAGTTAATGGAGCAGTTGAAGGTTTAGTAGTAAATGTTGAGAAAACAGGAGGTGATACCAATTGAGTCTCATGTGCATATGGTCCTGTAGCAAACATGGTTGATGTTGGTCCACCAGGTGAACAAACATTGGCAAACAGAGACAAGAAAACATTTGGTGACTGAATGGTAGAAGGATTGCCTAAATTTGTAAATGAAGCTGGGGAAGAGGGAGGTGCCAGTAAGGATGGATTTAAACATGTGGGTTGATTAGCAACACCAGCTAGTTGAGATCAATTTCCTCAATTATCTGATGTATTTCCTTTTGGAGTACGTGATGCTGGCACAATCCGACATGCTCATTTTTGTGATCCAAAACATGATAATCCTTTCCAACAACCTATCTTCCATCTTCTATGTTGTTACATGCATGCATAATAGGATTCAGAATGACAAACTTGAAAACATGTGACAACATAATTTGTGGATCAAATAACCATGAAACTTATCAAACAACTATAAATAGAAACTAAGAACCTAAAAGCCTATCCCTGGTAAGGGAAAGAACAATAGTATTGGGATGACCAAGACTTAGTGACCACATAACTAACATTCTGGGAAGTTCTACTGGAGAAAAAGAGAAAATGTCTCAAAGAATCCATGAAGTTATAAGTACATTTTCAAAAAATGATTTATAAAACGCCCACATACAACCAATTTAAAATATTCAAGAAAGTAAACCCAATAAAGGGATTTCAAGATTGATTTTATTTTGGTAGGTAAACAATGGGATTAGGACCCACTTTTGATCCCAAGCCAACATTAATAGCGTTTGGACCAAGCAAGGATTTGAACCTTAGTTGCACCATTTACTGTGAAACCAAAAAACCACTACACCAGAAGGTGATCCCTAGGATTGGATTTTTATTGTAAGAACTTCTTCCATTTCACTATTTATGTGCAATGCAATGTTAAAAACCAAAGTATCCATACTACCATACCCTATTCCTGTTAATTCTGGAACAATCACAAACAAGAAAGAAAACCTGAAAGTTTGATATGATCTTGGATTAAAACTGATGTGCTAAATTAGAATGGTAGATTCATTAAGAAAGAGATGTAAATATAGGTAAAGTGCTTCCAAGACTCATCCAATGCCCTAGTAAATTGAAAAACAAATGTCAAACAGTGCATATCTCAAGAATCAACAAGGGGTCATGCTGAAGATTTCTGGTTAAAGAAAAGCATATATCACAACAATAGAAGTTATAAGATCATTTCTTAAATTCTCAAGCATTTTTGTGTTATGACACCCAGCTATGTCAGTCCATTGTACATCATAGGATTCCCTATTATCAGAGATAGTTATCCCCATGTTGACTGAAGATAATAAAGGAGAGGTTTAATTTATTTTTTTCTGTATCTACATTAACCATTGGCATTGTAGTTGGCTCCTTTTTTGTCTTGTTGATATTGTGTGCAAGAAACCTTGTTGCTAATGAAGAGTATCCAAATTGTCCAACATTATCTTGAAATAATGGAAGTAAGGGTTGTACATCTACTGGAGTTTCTTGTAGCCTATCATTTTTCTGGGTTCCTTTAAAACTGTCTTGGCCAAACCTTTCAACATTAATTGATTTAGCACCACATATGGAATTCAAGATGTAGTCATCATGATAATCCAATGCCATCTTTCCTTGATACTATGACTGATCCATAAATATGGAGTTAGAACCCATGTTTAATGTCTATTTCCTATCAAGCATACCAATGCTTGCCAATATCTAACTTTTGAAAGGACACACCCTAAAAGAAGATGGCAATATAACTGCATTACTTTCACTACCTTTTTTATCGGCAATGTGAGCTAGAAGATTGCTTAGAGGATTATCAAAGCTCTCCTAACAACCAAGGTTAATGACTTAATAGAAGTAGAGAAATAATAGATGATTCATGCCCATTCCCCTTGTCTGTGCCCAGGGAGTTGACTGACTTCTAAGGCTGTAAAGATATGAATTACTGATGCCTTAAATATGAGCATGTCAACTTAAGATTCACAAGTATAACTACATGAAGACATTCTACATACCTTGTCATTATATGTACATGTTCCTAATTTCCTAGTGAGTATACTCAACTTTCACTGATAATCATAAAGTAATGGAAAGAGAATGTTGAAAACCAAATAGCTGAGAAATTATTGAGATTTTATGGAGAATATGATAAAAGGAAGAGAGAAATAACATGGACATGAGATAGGCATGGTTGGTAAGAGGAAATTTTTTGAATGTGGAAATACTAAAAACAAAAACCTACCTCAAACTCTTAAATATGCTCCTCATAGAATCTTGCTACTCATCAAGTTATTAATTGACAAAAATCAATCTAGGCATACAATCAAAACCAACTACAAACAATTTAGCTCTGTTTAACTACATGCATTCACCAATATTATTGATTTTCCATTAACATTATTAAATACTCAAGTCTCTACACAGCTGTGATTGTCTTTACACAACTGAATACTCGGCATAAGAGTAATATCAAAAAATGAAAACCTTCAGAAATATGCCCAACTCCACTGCACTTGAAAAATCACACAATGGTAATCATCTATTCCATTACCTAGAAGATCAAATATATAACTGACAGTGGTATAATGAAGAGAAAAATGGCAACCCAATGAATAGGATTAATGGAAAAGAGAAATAAATAATCATTGGCACTTGGCTATTCAAAAGAGGCCTGACCATATAAAAAGACATGATTGTTATGAATAGTGGCACAAATGTGAGGAAGAGTGAACACCATGCAACCACTTTTATCTGCATCTAGCTTCATGTTATAGATATTTGCATGTTGGGTAAGCCTAACTTTAATTTTGTGGATCATATGTAATGTAAGATTGAGGAATTGATTTTGAAGACTTGGGGCATCCTATTAAAAAATTTGAATGCCATTGTGGAAGAGCAAACTGCAGAGGTGTGAAGTGATTAAATCACCATAGAATCTTGTGTCATCGACAATAAAAGGATGCATGGAAATTTTGTGTAGATAGTGTCTCCAGGATCTCATACTTGATATTAGTTATCTTTTGTTTCAGATGTACTTTGCATTGCTCAACCAAAACATGTTTTCATGATTTGCTACAATTAGTAGATTAAAGACTTTTTTTTTGCCTCTCCCTTCTGGATATTGTGCGCAGACTACGACAATTTTGAATATAGGTTTCTTTGAAGTAGACTCTTAAGCCACCTTAGTTGAACATTTCTTCATGGACTTTTAAAATTCCAGTAACTCATAAATTGATGTAGATAACTCTCTGTATTATTTTCTACAATTGTTGCTTAGTCGCTTCTTTTATTTTTCTTACCTGTTTCAAGTTGCAATTTTCCACATTTCAAGTTGCAATTCATAGATGTTTGGACAACTCAATCTACATTACTCAATCAGAAAATTCTCTGCTTGTAGTTTTTGAATAATGGTATTTGTTGACAAAATTGTCCTCTCTGTCGCATGTAAGAAATCATGTGACATGTTTGTGTTATGTCCCATGTCCAGTCATCTGTGTTTTTGGACTGATTGTTTGTAGAATTACTTCTTTTTTGCCTATGACTTATGCTCAACTCTTAAGTCTTTTATCAAGCCCTTATTGATTTTTTGGTATTCTAGTTTTTCTATGTTGGTCTGATACATGAATGATGAACTTATAATATTGCTTATAGCTAAACAGTTTTTATTCTGATTTGGAGTTGTAATCTTATGGTAGATATGAATGTTATTTCTGATATGAATTATTGGTCTCTGCACTACAGTGCCTTCTCTAATTTAGCTATATGAAATTACTTATATGCCAAATATAGTAATTGCTAAGATGAGTAGAACTAAGAATGGATCGAAGAGATAAGTTCTTACTTCCAATTTGATCTTAGACAGTGACCAGAAAATGATATTTTATTCACTGTCTCTGTAACTCCTAACACTCACATATCTTATGCTTTTAAGTGCACTGTTAAAGACTCTACAGTGGCAACATATAAGAGAATCCATCATCATCAATCTATAATGATTTTTTTTTTATTATTATTGCCACTATTGTAGTCAGTAGTCACGGGCTATTATATCCTTCATCATATATTTAATCATTTGAATCACTGTTCAAGGGCCATTAGCCACTCTTAAACTTGAAGGTGGGTTGTATACTTAAAGCTGGTTGACAAGTGCTACAATGGCGTAGATGGTATCTTACCACCTTGGTGATCGACTACCATAAGCTCGGGTGGGTAGGCAGAAAGGGAACTCCTCTTGAACTCATTGACAAAGTATGTATATGTGGATTCCCTCTCGCTTTTCTCACCCACCTTAGGTGCTATCGTGCTTGGGAAATCTGAATGTATAATTTCTAATAAACAAATTCTTCTTGCATACTTATCATTATTTATATAAATCTGTATGCTATTTGGATATATATATGTGTGTGTGTGTGTGTGTGTAGTTGGAGATGGATATTCTTACTTCTGCTATTTTATTGGCATGTAGACCATTCCAATTTCCACTGTTGACGGATCTCTTCAATGTAATGATTCATTTTCTATTTAATTCTTTTCTTATTCCCATTGACCGATTCCTCCATATGCCCCTTCATTTCTCCTATTCAAGGGTGCAAACAAATGATTTCCTATTGAGTTAGAAATGTCTCGATCTATCCATGGTCTATGGGGACCTCTGGTTCTGTTGTTTCACTAATCCTCCTGAACGTCCATAATTTGTTCTTCCTTGTAGAAGTTATTTCCTATTATTCCTTCCTTATTGTTTCTTGCTTAGTCCAGATTATTTAAATCTCTTGTGGGATCATGGATCAACTGATATTCCAACCTTTTCAGGGTCCTCATCAAATGCTTTATTAGAGGCATATACATACATTATGTTACATAATCCAATCAGCATTATCTATTCTCTCAAGTCCAGTCAGCTAGCCTACCCAATGTATCGACTTGTCTTACTGTCCTTCATTTATATTAAAACTATAAAACTATAGAACTTCGATTATATTAAGCAAACCTTACAAACTGCGTGACAAAATCACTCAGTAAGGGGTATAATATTTTGGCTAAGTTTTAATGGGGATGTGGCAATCCCTTCGAGAGGATAAGAGACTGGATGTGTGTTCTCAATATTGTTGAGATGATGTAGGTGGTGGTTAATGTGTTATGATAGGTGGCTGAATGATTTGATATGAACATAGATGACCTATACAATGCATATATCTATAATGTTATAATGTTAATGTGGATAATACAAGATGCAGATTCCTACTTGATTATGATTATGTATGAGTGTCATGTAGACATGGATGCATGATATATGGCTTCTACTAGTATTTATGATTGTTAATAGATATATGATGTATGGTTGATGATTATTATGATGATGAAAATATGTTTAGACTAATAAATTTAAATGCTCCCTTCCAACATCCACAGAGCCACTCAAAGTCTATAGATCAATGCACATGTGCTTTTTTCTATGTTTCTACAAATGCATCCAATTTAGGAACCTTAATAGAAGGTATTCTTTATTGGATTTCTGATGATGATGGACTTCATGGATAGTGGTTATGCCTATTTTTGCTCATCTAAAGCTTGATTTGACATAGGAGCCTACTGATTGTACAAATCTCAGTCATGTGCTAATGACCTTGATTGTTTTATGAAAGAGCTCTTAGTTTCATAAATAAATTTGTGCTTACTAAAGCATTAAGAAACACAATTAGTTGAACAGAGCTCATATCTTATTCACATGGCAATCTAAACACAAACACACAGGCTCAATTGTCCTACTTAAGGGGTTTCACTGATCTAGCCAAAACAAAAACCTAATCATATAGACAAACCCTTCTCATATGCCAATGCACTAAAAAAAAAATAGCTATGATCTTCTCCCTATTTTAGAAAAATCCCTTACTGTTAGCAGAAAGTTAAGTCCATTTTATGTGGATCTGGGATTTTTAAGTTCTCTTTCAGTCTTTTGATTTCAATCTTGCTGCTTATCCCAAACCCCACTCCTCACGGATGGATCTTTTAAAGAGTGATAAGTGAGAAATATCAGCCAGGAATATGATTTTCAATTTTTGATATGTAGTGTTACAAGTGATTTTCTTGCATTGGTTAGGACTTCAGATGAGCACCTCAATATATCCTTGTGACTTTCATCAATTGCATACATGGTAATATGATTAAGACTAAAGAAAATTGAACAAATTGTATTAAGGGTAATATGGTATACAAAGGAAAATAATTGCATCAATCTGAAGCAGAATGTGTGCTCTTGATGTCTTTTACTCTTCTATGCTAGTAATGGTGCACTTTGAAATTTAGTGGTGAGTGCAAGTTGTTCCCTTACATTCTTTAGGTGCCATTTTAGTTCTTTGATGAGGCTTCTTTCAACCTCTCTCTCTTCTACAAATTTTGGTCTCCATCCAAAAAAAACTCATTCGATTAATGAGAAAAGTAGAAACAACCTTAAGCCCTTGTTTGTTTCCTTTCAGAACATTATCTAAATAGCGTAATCAAACCTCATCTTCCAGTTTGTTGATAAGGAAAAGTAACAAAAATAACCAGTACTAAAACATTTTGATTCACATGTAGGCACAATATCTTGGAAATCAATTTCTAATAGTAACTCACAATGAAAATGCTAATTCAATCCATATCACAAGAAGCCTTTTTTAACAAGAATAAAATAGTGTTTCCTAAGAATAAAAGGCTCTGTGCATGTAGTTCCTAAATTTTTGTGCATACATTCAAATTTCCAATCAATCTCCTGTATTCAGAAAAAATATTTCTGAAATGTAGGGACAAAAGCAGGTGTAGTATGACAAACAAACTCTTTAATATTGGATTTGATTTGTATGGCATATAATGGTGACTAATTTTTGAAAGGAGAGTGACAAAATATTGTGATATTGCTACCATGTTTCAACTGTGCAGTTTTTGAGTCAAATTTGACCCAGGCTTCATGAATAGTGTGTGGTTCACGAGAACCCATCTCTCATGAGAATAAATGGAACACTTGGCACTCATGGAAGACTACATATGTCATCTTGGAGTTAATTAACATAAAAAGAGATTACAATTTACTCTAATTTCAACAAATTATTTCCTTATAGACATATCAGATGCTATTGTAACAAACTAAAGGAAGCATTAAACAGTAAAAATTTCAATAACCACGATTTTGGCAGGGGGCTTACCATCACAATTTATTGCCATACATTTTGGTAAATATATCCTCACCCTCGAATTAATGTGTTTTAAAATAGCAAAGTAACAAATTTGAATAAAGAAAAAGCAATCCCATGAACTTCTTTCTATACATCATAGTATAGAAAGGTTTTGATGATACAAGTTATTTTTGCCATTCACAGGCCTAGATGTTTCATTTAAAAAATTTAATGGACTTTCAAAGGATAAAAAGTGATGGTTAATCTATTATTACCATGGTCTCCAGGAGACAAGGGTACTTGAAGACTGGTACCAGTACTAGCACAACTAATTTTCAAAAATTGGAGACAAGTACTTGGACACCATTTTGACTAACAGTGGAACTTTGAAAACAATAATAGTAAATTACAAAAATTAGTCATAAAGAACAGTAATCACTAAAGCAATTCTCTATACAAAAATCAGTTATGCAATAGTTTTATGCCCAAATGTATACACTATCAGCAGACCTGATCACACTATTACTTTGCATGGATTTTTGTGGCATCAAGAACACCAGCATGAAACATTATGCAAGCTTATTTTATTATTTAGCTTCTATTTTCTCTTTTAATGAGTTTTTCCCTAAGTTTTCAGGTAGGAAGCATAAAATTTCAGAGACTCGGAGATTGCAGGAGACAGCAACTAATAGAACCCTGAGTCAAGAAGTTTCTGAATATCTCCAATAGTGGAAACACAACACATCTCTGTCTCTCATGATGATTACAATGATGATTTGTAGTATCTATTCATGTTACATTATTTTTAAATCATGATTGCTTTTAAAAAAATAGATCTTCTCTCAAGACATGCTTTCAAAAAGAGTCTTGAAAGATCAAGATAAGATGGATGGAAATAAGAAGCATAAAGGAAACAAGAGAAAACACATTCAATACTAACTAAAAAAATTTATTTTTCTCTTTCAATAGATTTCAGATTTGAAATGTATATGAGTGCATGCACATTTGCCACATTTGACGTGATTTCATGGTAGAGAAATATTAGAAAGCAAATAGCATGTGTGATCATCATTAATCGGGGAAACATTTTGGGAAAAAAATGTTTGTGTGCATGCTCATGCTTGTTCTACATAACAAGACAATCTTAAATGCAACATTAAATTCCATTGACAATTGTTCTCTAAAGAAGCACTTGAACTTAATGCCTTGTCTGATTTCCTAGATAATGTGTATTTTCTCCTATAAAATTATTCTTCCATGCATCAAAAGAACTTTGAAATAGAGATTTTTTTGAAATAGCTTGAGTTCATATTAAATATTATTTTTCCAAAATACACAATAAAAACTTCGTACATGAATAATGTCAATGATGACATTCCATTTTTTAGGTTGCTTAAACAAATACTATGAAAACAAAACAATCAATCATCTGCGATGTTCTCAAACTCCAAATCTTAATTAGCTTTCCTTGATGCAATAGTTCATCCTAACTGCTAAATTCAAAATTGCAGACCTTATCTGTAGCCAAATTCAATCTTGCAAAATTCCAAGAATGTCATCCTCCTGATACAAGTGATACCTAATTTTCCAACATTGACAACAAAAGATGACAATCTACATTAGAGAAATCTATACATGGGATAATCTGCAAATTTAGTGTCATTTCTTAGAACTTTGCTTATATAGTAAAATTTGTTTATAAGACAATGCACCCATTACACAAATCATGCTTTAAAACCATAAGAAATTAAATATCCAATGATGCAAACTTACTCTTTGTCTCCTAGTTTGATTTCATTACCACCATATTCAGGTAGAAGAACATGCTCACCTTCCTTAAAGCTATCAAGAATGGTGTTGCCTTCCTTACTACGAACCCCTAGTCCAACTACTACAACCTTGCCAGAGTTCAACTGAACATAAAAAAATTCAAACCACTTAATCCCAAACCATAAATAGAAATATTAACAACACACTGCCTATGTATAGACCACAATGTAGGTCTTTAAATAAAGTTGAAAGAGGAAAGGATTTGCTATGCATTCAAATTAATTCAACCTAAATGGAACATGGAAGTCAATTTTATTTTTACAATGCAGATATAAGACAATTCTATTTTAAGAATTTGTTTATATGTCAAGCTAAAATTATAAGATTATGAGCACATGAATCATCTATTTATTTCTATGATTACAATGAAAATAGGGGTATCCATTACAATAACAACAAAAAGCCTACTAATTGTACAAATCTCAGTCATGTGCTAATGACCTTGATTGTTTTACGAAAGAGCTCTTAGTTTCATACATAAATCTATGCTCACCAAAGCATTAAGAAACATAATTAGTTGAATAGAACTCGCATCTTATTCACATGGCAATCCACACACAAACACACAGCCTCAATTGTCCTACTTCAAGGTTTTCGCGGATCAGGCCAAAACAAAAACCTAACCGTATAGACAAACCCTTCTCATATGTCAACCAGTTAAACAAGAAAGATAGTAATAAATAGAGATTCCAAGCGAATGCGGATACCTTCATACTGCTAGTGCAGGCACACGGTATTTCCATACTCTTGTTGATGTCTTCCTCTTGGTAAATCCTGCATTCTACGAATTCGCTTCCCTCTTCATCAATTTTCTTAGATGATCCAACTTGATAGGATGATACCACATTTTGTTTCCCCAAAATCTGGGTAGGCGGCATTGTGACATTGACATCATTTACAGGCTCCAAGGTAGGAGAAGTTATCAAATGGTCAACATACAAAACTAGGTCATCCACCATTTCCCTGGCACCCAGAGGTTTGGAATCCACGGACTGAAGCCTAAATGTATCCAACATAGAAAAACAAATAGCTATGATCTTCTCCATGTTTTAGAAAAATCCCTTACTCTTAGTAGAGCCACAATGAGAAAAGCCAAGACACGGGAATGAAGTCCCAATTTTTCTTCTACCTATGCTCAGGCAATTTCGTCCTCACGCCAATGAAGTCCAATTTTTCTCCTGCCCGTGCTCATACTTTAGAATTGCCCACGAATTAATGAGAGTTTTTCTCTTTTACCCGTGCATGTGAATGAATGAAAATTTTCTTTCTTTTTTTATATGCAAGCTTTGTGTTGGTTGAAACACCCTCGTGTTGGTCAAAATTTCGAGCAACATAGGGCTTACATGTAAAAAAAAGAAATTTTTGCCTTAATATTTCAACCAAAATAAACTTATTTAGTTGATGGGTTTGAAAATTTTGGTAGAAAAATGAGGTTAAATGTAGTAGTGAACCCTCAGCTTACCCTCGTCTGTCATCGCTCCCACTCAACTGTGAGACCTTCCTGTAGAGGATCATTAAAAAAATGATGTTCTAGATTTAAAAATAATAATGACCATCTGTCTTTGATACCACTTGTTAGGGTTAACCTCGGACAAAAGTAATAGTTACATGCAAGTATAACCAATATCAAAAAATAATAGATCACACATAAGAGAACACAAGATGCTAGGATTTAACGTGGTTCACCCAATCCCTAGTCTATGTCCACCAACAACAAGACCAATATTATTTTTATCCAGTGATTACAATCTACAATCCCTTAGAGCTCAATATCATCACAAAAAGCTAAAATATCACCATTACATTATGAAATCCCTAACCATAAGCCCTTTTATACAAGCTTTTTAACACTTACATAATTAGGTCTAGAATAAGTTATCCAATAGGAAAATAGCAGCAAATGCCTTTTACAATATAAGGTCATTTTTGGCTTCGAGGGTGTTGCCCCCGAAAACCCCCATGAGGGCATTACCCCTCGACCCCACCATGTACTACGATAGGGAGCACACTTGAGGCATTACCCCTTGACCCCATCTTGGGGGTGCTGCCCATAAAACCCTGTAGAAATAATATGGGGAGAAAACTGCACTGAATAAACCTCCAAGTCTGATTAGGCTCCACATCACAACACTAGTAAATTTGGAAAACCTTTTTGATAGGAAGAACTACCCTCATAGAAGTATTGTCAATAAGATAGAGAAGTCTAGGGAATGCAACATAGTTAAATTTATTGACACAGAAGAAAGCCCAAAGATGATTAATTTGGGTAAATTCTATATTGAAGTTGAAAAATTAAGGTACACTAAATTACTTAAGGAATTTACCAATGTTTTTGCCTGGTCTGTTGGTGTAAATATGTATTTACTATTTACACTTACTTAAGTTTACTTAGGTTAATGCATTATTTTATTTTGTGAGACACTTAGGAGTTTGCACACCTTTATGTGTTGTCATGTTGACAACACAAAAGTACACAACTCTATTTCAACACATGGTATCTACAACATTGGAGTTTGCATCATTTCATTGAGTTGTCATGTTGACAACATAGTTATTCACACTCCCTTTTTAGCTCATGTTGTCTACAAAATAAATTTTCGTGTTACACCCTTGTAGGTTTATCCTCTCATCATCGCACTTACTTTCGTGCTTAATGGAGGATAACCCATAACTTCTGGATATGTGCCTAGTTGTATGACTTATCATGATGTTGATTATTAGGCATTCTAGATGCATCTCAAAGGCCTTTATATATAGGAACTCCTAGTGTACTTTCATGCATATTGAATCAAATACATTTTTATTCTGATCATACTCCTTTCTAGTCTATAGTTGTGCTTGTGTTTGAGTTCTTAGTTCTTGGATGAATTTTTCCCTAAGGAAAATTCTTACATGGTATTAGAGCTTGGAGATTTTCTCTACACATAGTCGTTCAAGACCATTGTTGCTTCATCACCTCAACTTAAATCTGAAGTACTATAGAAATTGGGAGCATCTACAACCAGAAAAAACCTTGCCATTGCATCTGGAATGTCAATTCAATGCAAATCAGCTATAAATTTAGCTACCCTAGCCCAAAGTCGATCGTGGGGCAAATTTTTTAATAAATCGACACCTGGAGGCCCCAATTTGCAACATGGGTATGGTCATTTTGCAGATCTAATTAATTGTTACTTAGATCTGGAATTTTTTTCCTTTGCATTTTCAATTGTATTTTTTCAAAAAAAAAAATTTAGGCCAGGCAACCTTGTAGAGAAAAGTTTTTGGTACAGGTACCGAGTAGTCACACCCTGACCCTACAATTTGGGTAGAATATTTTTTGTGCTTCAAAAAATATTCTAAATTTTTTGGTAGACACCAGCACATGTTCTATATTTTCTAGTGAATTCAACATTAAATCTAGCCAAGGTGACCAGAACCCTTCAAACACCAATAGCCACCATTCTAGTGGGCTTCTTTGTTTTGAGCCCATGACATTTGTTTTTTAAAGTGCCTAAGAGTTTGGTTTCCCACAAATGTGGGACTAACCTTCTACACTCTAATGGTAACTTCTCATACATGAAAAATCTGTAGATTCCAAACTCGATGCCAGATCTTGTTCGTTGCTTTTCAGCTGAGCACTCCCAACTCCTGCAATGATATCTCTAGCCTTGCACATTTGGATTTTTGATGCTAGACTTCTCTATTTTGGCTAAAGCACTTTTCATTAGTCAACATCGAGAAGTTTGAACTTTCAATGACCAAAAAGTAGCCCTAGCGGTAGCACTAAATTCTTTGGCCAAGTGTTGTTTCAAAACTCTAGCCTGCAAATGATATCTAACGATCACTAGTCTCCAGTCTGATCATCATTTTCCAGTGACATCCTTTGCTTTTCTAGTGTGGATTTATTCTGATACAGTCAACAAAAATTTTGCTCTCAACTAGTGACATGTCATTAGCCAACTTGAAGTCCCAATCAGCAAGGATCGATTGCCACTTGTGCATTTCCATATGACATGTGTGCATCCATGTTTTTTTGCCACATCATCAACCATACGGTCTGGTCAGTGTGCCACATCAACTAAGGGGACTTTTTTTCGCTGACGTCAACTAGATGTGAGGTTAAATTTTACAACCATCTAACTATCAAAACCAAGCATTTTATAAGTGCTATGACAGCCATTTGACCATCAATTTTAAGCTAGTAGTTTTCCTTCCAAACCCCTCTTTAGATTGCTTTTTAATTTGGCTACCCAACTTTGTGAGGCCACAACTTGGTCATCTAGACTCCAAATCAGGTGCAATTTTTCTTGAAATTAGGTAGATTTTCCTAAACTTTTTAGTGGCGGTGTTATTTTCTAGTTTTGATGCAAAGGTTTTTCAAAAATTACATTTTTTGGTGACTATACTTGCTCATCTTATATTTTGCAACTTCAAACACTCCGTACAAGCTCATCTGGACACAAAAATAGATTCCATTTTTTTTGAAAATGCATTATTTTTCATCTACTTTCCAGATCTATAGTTAGATTATAGGGTTGTGTGAACAAAAATCTCACTTTTAGAATTAGGGCTTTTTCTGCATTGTAATGCTTTGATTACTTTTTAGAATTATTGTACATCTGAGCTATAGTGCTTAGTGACAGATTGGGCCTCAAAAGGTAGTTGTAAAAAGAAAAATCAAAAGTCCACTTTGTACATTTTGACAAGTGGCCTATTGTACATGAACTACATATAAAGTGCCAAAAGCATCTTCTTCTTCTTCTTCTTTTGGGGGGGGTGTCTTTTAATTGAGTGAAAAGGGGTTGTGTGTGCTATATTCTTGTGTCTCTCTTATGCTCTTTTACTTTTTTGTATCATGGGTTAACCTAAATGTCCACTTCTAACTTCACACAATTATTCTACATGGAAAGATATTGTATGGAGTAGATTAATGGAAAAAGATCTAAATCTTTATGTTGATGGTACAATTCCAAAACCCATTGATGCTAACAAACTCATTGGCTAGCAAATTATAGACAATCGTGCTTTAGGAATTATCAGGAGTTGTGTACATAGAGATCACTTCTTCCATATTGCTAGTTTCATGCAATCCAAACATGCATGGGACAAACTTGAATCATTGTATGGTAAGGTGGATGAGGAAAAAGAGATTTTAGATTGAGGATGATCTACTTCTCTTGGGTCCAAAGAACTTTGACAGAATTCAAGATTACATCAACAAAGCAAATGAGTATAGGGCACTACTTAAAGATTGTGGAAATCCCATGAAAGATGAAAAGTTGATCCATCACATCCAAAAGAGGCCACCTTCAGAGTATGCTTCATTTGTTTTGAGTTATAATACTCATAGGTTGACCATGGGAAGTGCTTACCAAAAGCCTATATTTGATACATTTGTAGAAATGTTGATCATTGAACAATCTCACTTGATAGATTTGGGACTTATCACAACATCAAAGACCAAAGCATTGGTGGCTAGTGAGAAGAACCAATCAAGTCAAGGAGGAAGAAGTTCTAGCAACAACAACAAGAAGTAGTGGAAGAAAAAATCACAATCTGAGACAAAACAATCCTCCTCACAGCAAGGCAATTCTTCTTCCAACAAGAAGGGAAGTAATGAAAAGAAGGACAAACTTTTTTGTGCTTATTGAAAAAATACAAATCATGATGAGCATCACTGCAAGATGAAAAGAATCAATGAGTTGGAAAACCTACTCAAGAAGAACAAAATTCAAGTGCCAGGTACTTCCAAGGATTCAACTCCAACCTCTTCAAAGGGAAAAGGGAAAGCACTTATGGCAAACACAAGTTCTTCTTTAGAATGGATACTTGACTCAGGTGCCTCCTACCACATGGGTTCTTCGAAGGGAGACTTTTCTTCGTTGAAGCAGTCACAGGTACCACACATCTTTGTGGGAGATGATACTAAAATGGAAATTAAAGGGAAAGGACATGTGGAAATGGAAAATGGGGAATTCAAAGATATTCTCTACATTCCAAACCTTAGCTCCAATCTCCTCTTAGTTTACCAAATCACTCACCTTGGAGATAGTCATAAAGTTGAGTTCCTTCTAGATTCAATGATAGTACAAAGTCTACGAGATTATTCATTGGTTGCAATGGGGAAAGTCAATCATGACAAGAGGCTTTATTCCTTCTCCCACTTTTTGCCTAAGTCTCCTTCTCAGGCCTTGTTAACTCACTCTAATTCACAAAACAAACTATGGCATGAGGGGTTTGTTCATCTTGCCTTCTACTACCTTTAGCAACTTTTCTCAAAACACATGGTCAAAGGTCTACTGAACATCAACTTTTCTAAGGGAGAGTATTCATCATGTTCAATGAATATGCATCTTGAGGAGAAATATGATAAAGGCAAATCTTCTAGAGCACCAATTGTTCTTTAGTTGGTTCACATGGTTTAGTAGGACCTTTTGCAATGACATCAGTCAGCCAAGGCCACTACATCCTTACCTTTATTGATGAGTTTTCATGATTCACATGGATCTATTTTCTTCCATAAGAATAAAGTGTTGGAAAAGCTTCTAGCCTTCAAGATTCATGTTGAATAGAAATCAAGGAAAGCTACCAAGGTTCTACTAATGGACAAAAAAAGTAGATATGTGGATAGAAGAATTAGACTTTTGCAAACATGAGGGAATTGATCTTCAGAATCCACCAGCATTTAGTTTGCATAAGATAGATGTTGCAGCTATGAGGATTAGAACTCTTAAGTCCATGGCAAGTTGCATGATTAAAGCCAAGTCTCTTGACCCTACACTAGAAGTTGAAGCCATTAGTAGTGATACTCACATACTTAACAGGTCTCCTCATAATACCCTAGATGGTAAAACTCCTTTTGAGGCATGGTGTGGTAGAAAACTAGTTGTGAGTCACTTTAGAGTCTTTGGTTGTCCAGCATGGGCAAACCTATCTTCTAGGGGATGCAGGGCACCAACACCTAGGCCTTGTACTTTCATTAGTTACGAAGATGGTGTTAAGGCATATAGACTTATGGATCTAGAGACTCATGAGATTTTTGTGGAGAAGGATATTCATTTTGAGGAAAGTTCACCTATCTTATCCTCTACTCCTCTCTGCACTTCATACATAGTGGAAACTAATAGGGACACCGATGATAGTGCTTCAACAGATTCAAACATGTGGGGTTCTGTTGATAGTTTTAGCGAGAGGTCACGACATTAGTATAGTCCACATGCTTATATTGCCACAATGAAAGGTCTAGCACAACAAGGTACATGTTGTCTTCGAGCACCAACTTCTGTTGATGACTTCTTGGCATACATTGCAGGTTTGTTCATGGAGTCACACATTGCAAACTTGGGAGATAGCCTTGATGATTTACATATTCTCTTTGATGAACATGATCCTTCTACAATTGTTGCAAGGGCTCACTCTAACCCTCATGTCCATTCTCTACATGATCAATCTTTACAGGTTGGTGTGATTATGGATCCTTATGTACAATAGTTGTCAGAGATATCTTTATCAGTTGAGGAGACAGATGATTCATTGGAATAGGTTCAACAAACATCCTTTCCAGATCTGTAATTGTTCTTTTTAGCATAGGTTGAAGGGGTGACCACTAGCATCAACATAGGGACACTTGAGCAGGTTTCAGGGCCACCATACATCTTTAGGATTGTACCTTTGCCTTTGTTTCTTCCAAATGGGAGAAACATCATTCTACACTCTTGGACTAGCTCCTTACTTAGAGAAATCACTGGTTGGCATTCTTCTTTGGGGAGGGTGGAGCCTATCCTGTCTCTCTTCCTCTTCTCATTTTTCTCCTATGCTGGTTGGCATTCTTCTTGGGGGCCAGGGGGGGGGAGCCTATACTTGTTTTATGTCATAATGGGGGGATCTTGATTACTCCATCCATCCATGCATCTAGTTTTTTCATCTTTCTTTTTGGGGGAGGGTTTTTCCCATGAAGTTTTCCCTCTTTCTCTACTTTATGAGAGATTGCATTTCATTATGTACATGGGTACCTAGCATGGCCTAATAGTCGAGACCCATTATGCATTTCATCCTTGTTTTCATAAGCTTAAGGGCATTCCCCTAAGTTGCACTTAAGGGGGTGTGTTAGTGTAAATACGTAGTTACTCTTTACACTAAAGTTTACTTAGGCTAATGTATTATTTTATTATATTACATTATTTTATTATTTTATTTTGTGAGACACTTATGAGTTTGTACAGCTTTATGTGTTGTCATGTTGACAACACAAAAGTATGCAACTCTATTTCAGCACATGGTGTCTACAACATCAGAGTTTGCATCATTCACTGAGTTGTCATGTTGAAAGCACAATCATTTGTACTCCCTTTTTAGCACATGTTGTCTACAACATAAATTTGCATGTTACACCCTTGTAGGTTTATCCTCTCATCATCACACTTACTTTCATGCTTAATGGAGGATAACCCATATCTGGTGGACATATGCCTGGTTATATGACTTATTATGATGTTGATTCTTAGGCATTCTAGATACATCTCAGAGGCCTTTATATGCAGGCACTCCTAGTGTACTTTCATGTATATTGAATCAAATACATTATTATTCTGATCATACTCCTTTCTAGTCTACAGTTGTGCTTGTGTTTGAGTTCTTAGTTCTTGGGTGAATTTTTCCCTAAGGCAAATTCTTACATGGTCTTATGAGGATTTGAAAGATTTCTGACAAGGAAGGTTTAAACATCAAATCTCACTTAAGCTTGGAGCCACTTCTTTTTTTCAAAAGTTAGGAAACTATAACCCTAGAGTTGTTGATGCAATCTACATGGAAATTGACAAAATGTTGAAAGTTCACATAATTTTTCCTATTCACCATTCTACTTGGGTGGGTAATATAGTGCCTTTTCGTAAGAAGAGTAGTGAAATCAAGATTTGTGTGGACTTCGAAAACCTAAATCAAGAAAGTTTATAGGATAATTTTTCCTTGCCTAATATGGACTACATCCTCCAAATGGTAGCAGGCTCATAAATGATGTCTATGCTAGATGGTTTTTTAGGTTACAATCATATCAATGTTTCTCTTGATAATCAACATAAGACTACTTTTACCACCCCTTGGGGTACCTTTGCATATACCCAAATGACTTTTGGACTAATAAGTGCTAGCGCGACTTTCCAAAGATCCATGAATTTTTCTTTTAGTCACTTGCTGAACAAGATTATTGTCATCTATTTGGATGATGTGGCTATTTTTTCCAAGAGGAGAAAGAAACATATAAGATACCTAAAGATGGTTCTTTAGACATGTAAGGAGCAAAAAATTTCATTGAACCCCAAGAATTTCATTTTGTGTATTAGAGAAGGAAATCTCCTTGGCCACCTAGTCTTAGAAGATGGGATAATAATTGACCTTGAATGAGTCAGAGTGATTCAACAATTGTGCCTTCCGTCTGACTGAAATGGAGTTAGATCCTGCTTTGGTCAGATTAACTTTTTAATTAAGTTTGTGCTAGAATTTTTAGAAACTATTAGACCCATTTCCAATCTTCTCAATGAAAGTAAACTTCAAATGGAGTGAAGAATCCATGGAGGCCTTTGATAAAGTAAAAATGACAATTTCTCAAACACCCATCTTAGCTCACCCAAACTACAAAAAGGACTTCATTATCTATTGTTATGCAAGTGAACACATCATATTTGTTTTTTTGCTACAAAAGAATGAAGAAGGGGAAGAGGTTTTCAATTCCTTCATGAGTATACCTCTTAAGAATCATGAATTGAGGTACTCACTCACTGGAAAAAAAAAAGTATTTTTGGTGGTAAAGATAGTGAAATAGTTTTGTTATTACACTTTACACTTTTGTAGCATAGTTCTAGTACCAAAAGTTGTGATAAAAAGTATTCTTATGTAACAAGAGATAGCAATCAATAATAGGGCAACCTAGGTCTCTAAAGTTCAAGAATTTGATCTATAAATTAAACCCACCAAGCTAGTGAGGGGTCAAGGTTTATGTAAGTTCATTGTTGAAGATCAACGATAGGTCACCGATGGTGAAGCGTCTGTGCCTTTGGTAGGTCTAAAATATGAATGGTTCTCTAATATTTTTTATTATTTGACTTATGATGAGTGACTTGAGCATTTAACAAGAAAAGCTAAGAGAGCTTTAAAGCTAAAATCAGCCAAATTTTTTATAGTAGATGATGTGCTTTACAAAAAGGGCCTAAATGATATGTTCTTACATTGTGTTGATAAAGACCAACAAGGAAAGATATTATAGGTATTTCATGATGAAGCATGTGAAGGACATTATTCATCAATAACCACTTCTTTTAAAATCCTTCAAAATGGATACTATTGGCCAGGTATGTTTGGTGATTCATACAAATGGCTAGGGCAATGTGAGAAATGCAAATTGTTTGCAAGTAAACCTAAGTTGGCAGCATTTCCTCTATGACCTATGGTAATAGAAGAGCCTTTCAAGTAGTTAGGATTAGATTTTATTAGTCTACTAAATGCTACCTCCAGCATAGGGAATACCTATATCCTAACTACCATGGATTATTTCAATAAATGGGTGGAGGTGATACCAATGAAGAAAACTACATCTATAGTGGTTTACCAATTTTTGAAAGAAAACATCTTGGTCAGATTTGGTGTTCCATAAAATTTGGTAATTGATAATGCTCAAAATTTATCCTCGCAAAAACTACAACTTTTCTATTATGACAACAAAATAAGGCTCTCACATGCTTCAGATTATTTCTTGCAAGGAAATAGTCAAGAAGAGTCCTCCAATAAGAATATTATTTCTATCATGAGAAATTTGGTCAGTGATAATGCTAAGGACTAGCATAAAATATAATAAGAAGCCTTATGGGTAGATCACACAACACCAAAGAGAGTTATTTTCTCAACACCTTTTGAATTAGTTTACGATGTAGAGGCCCAATTATCAATTCCACTTGAATTAGTAGTTGCTAAGCTCCAAAAGACTTTAGAAGATGTTACCTTTAAGGATGCTCTAGAGAAAAGAATTTATTACCTGATGAAGGTAGAAGAAGAATGGGAGAAGGTGGTTGATCACATTATTGAACATAAAATGCAAGCTAAGAAGATTATTGATCATAGAGCTAGGCTAAGGAAATTTGTGGAGGGTGATCAAGTATTGTTTTGAGATAAATGAAGAAAACCAAGGGGTGTTCATGGTAAGTTTGAATCACTTTTCAGAGGCCCATTTGAAATCAGTATTGTTCTTAGCCCCAATTCTTTCATACTTTGATATTTGGATGGAACATAGCTTCCCCTATCCTATAATGGGAAGGACCTTAAGCTTTATCTTTTCTAGAGTTTTATTTTCCTCGCCTTCCTTCTTATATATATGTTTTGTTGTATTTTTGATTGTTTGCTTCTGGTTTTGGCTTTCATCCCACCTCTCCCTTTCCTATTTTATTTAGTAGTCTTTTGTGAAACTAGAGATGTTGAATTCATTTTCAGTCCCTAATGGTCTGAATCCCCAATCAGAGCCAACTGTTACCCGAGTAAAATCTTCATACATATTGCTCAAAATTTTGAATGACTTTTCCTCTAGTTTGAGTTTTTGAACTTGAACCTTGAACTCAATTGAGTTCAAAGTTCAATGTTCATCATTTATTTTTCCTATCGGGTTGGCATGTACAAATCTTGTATTTACTTTCCTTTCCTTGAACTCCAAACTCATTGAGTTCAAAGTTCATTTTCCATGTCCATATGTTTTTCCAAGATCAATGAGGTCAATGTTATTTGTCAAATTCTAGGCATCCTTGAAATTGAGCTTTGAAGTAATCATTCATTCAAGTTCATAGTTTGATTTTTCACATTTTTCTCTCAATGTCAATGATGGTTTCATACACCAGAATTCCTATAGTTATTAGCTTTGACCTTAAAATCTTGAACCTCAAAATGGTTCAAGAGTTCATTTCGCTAGCCCAAAATACTCACAAGAGCTGACAAATGGTGGTATGGAGATTTATCAAAATCTTTCTAAAAAGGTTGAAGTGACAGACTATAATGAATAATTGGTATGAAAGATGGTGGAAAGAATTGTTACATGTGAAGGCAAATATACTCATTAATGATTAATTGCTTCTATAAAATTGGTACTTTCCATATTAAATCATGATATGAGTACCTATTTAAGGTTGTTTTAGTCTGCTTTCCTTTTTCACTATGCTATATGCTAAATAAGGTAAGTGTTCATACTTTTATGGAGTCATAAGAAGCCTACAACAAGATTTATTTGTGGAAGTGCATTGTCATTTCTTCTTCATTGTCAATCCTTTTTCCCCCTCATTGGTTACTATTATATTTTCTACTTTAAATGGGGTAGCCCTATTAAACCTTTTTCATTTCTATGTTCTTACTAGTTTTTAAAAAAATTGTTTTAGCTATTGTCTGCATGGTTGAGTCTCGCCCAAAATTACTTAAAGAAAAGCCTACCACCTTCCTTACATATTTTATGCCTATACTAAAAGATACCTTCCTAGCTGATGAGGAAATTGATAAGCTACTAGCTAGGTTTTCAAAGCTGAAACTTGGGTCCATCATAGAAAACATAGCCAAAAATGGATTGTTGTAGGCTATTGGTTTTCCAGAATCAATTATTTTCCCAAAGCTTATTTTAGAATGTAGAACTAGGTATGATGCCACCAAAAGATGTATTAAGACATACCTAGGACAAGTTTTGGTGTATGTGAATAGGGTTACAATCATTAGTTCTTTGAGGATTCTACCACATGAAGAATATGAAGCTTGCACAATTGATCTTTTAAATGCTAAATTTGTGTTAGACTCAAACACATTCAACAATGCCATTTCCAAAAATTGGTTACTTAAGTTGGAGAAAGGAGCTTCCAATCTTCCTCACCCTCTAACAAGAGAACACATGATTCTTGAGATAAAATGTGTAATCACTCTACTAAATAGGGTCAAAGGAAATACACATGCCTTCTATTGGGAAAATTGAATGTATTTCTTTACTCAAGCCATTCTAAGTGACAAGAACAAGCAAATTGACTAGGTAGAAACATAACTGATAGGTTACATGATGAATTTTCCCACATATCTATAATATTTGGTTTTTGTATGAGTTCATACTTTTTAACATATTGGAATGGTGCAATGAATTAGCTAGACTTCCTCATTCCTTATGGGTAAATGACATGCCCATTTATGAATACTTCTCTTTCTTGCAAAGAGAAAAGAATCAGGGTGATTTTAAAAGAGTGTGGGATACTTTCCTTGCTAAATTGGTTTTTGAACTACAAGGGAAAGAACATAAAAGATTGATTAAAGAAGCAACATAATTTATGTCCATCTATGGTAACTTCTTTACCCTATTCTCTAAGTTTACATACATCTGAATTGTTGGGTATGAAGGAAAGCCTCTTAAATTGCCTAAGCATTTTTTAGACTATTATGTTCTAATAGAAGTCTATAGTTAGGTACCAGAGGTTGACAATAGTTACAAGGTTAGAAGGGGTTTTAGTTCTACCTTTCCCATAGATCTAGGTGATTACTGGTGCAAAACTATATAAGATACTTTTGACCTTGAACATGAACTAAAGATGATGAATCTTGAGGCCTATATGAGTCATCCTGACTTTGACAACAATGGTTTTTCTCAACCACTATTTGAATTATGTTCTACATTCTCATATGTTCCTCACTTAGAAGATTTTTGGGCTAATTGTGATGATGATTATGAAGTAATGAAGAGATGGTGATCTAGGGTTACTTTAAAACCAATAAAGGAATTTAAACTTCATACGAATATAAAAGCTGTGAAGGAAGACAAAGATGAAGAAGTAGTCAACCCTTTCTATATAGCTCAGGTTGAAGCCTTTCCTTTGCCAAAAATAGTTTGGGATTCCCCCAAGGAGGATGACTTGTAGACTAGGATAGACCTAGTTATTAAGAGGACTAAGAATTGGTTAAAAGAGAAAAGGAAGTCTAAGACGAGAGATTTAGAGCAAACCCCACTGTATATGAGCAATGTTAGTATGCTAATAGAAACCAAATTTAAATAAAGCTTCTAAAAACTAAACAAAATTCATAAACTTCAAGATAGACTAAGATGAGCTCTCAATTGAGAATATGAGCCATTAATGGACTCTCTCAATAAGAAGCTCTCTTGTTGAGTAGCTTTATCTAAATGGATAGGATGTATGCTCAATATGCTTCCAAAGGCTTCAATGGATGATTGTGGATTTTTGGTGTGGATAGATGGCTTTAGTATGGATTTGGCTCTCAAAATAGCATTATAACTTTACTTCATGGATTGTGTTATTTTCCAAAGGGGAAGGATCCAATTTATAGGCAAGAGGCTTGAGGGATTGAGGGCTAAGATGAAAGGATGGGAAAAAGCTTATGGAGGGCTCAGATTGCATGAGAGGAGAGCACATGGATTGTGCTTCCTTATAGCCAATCAAAGAGTGACACATGTCACAGGGTGAGAGGATGGAGGAAAGGGGAAGGATGAGTCAACAAAAGAGGCTCAAGGGATAAAATCTTCATAAAGACCCTCATAATGACTTGTAAGAGCAATAAAAGGGCTTGGAAGAGTCATTTATGGCCTAGTGGGCTTCATAAAGTTTTATGGTTGAGATATTTTGAGGGTGATGAGAGAAATTTTGACTTGGACTTGATTAAGAAGGTTTTAAGCTTGCTTAGTCTTGTGCAAATGATTAGAGGATGGATTAGGATGGTTTAGGATTAGCTTACGGATATGCAAGTGGATGGCATTTAATGAGGGTGGGTGAAGGAGGAGATATTTGTTAACTTTGGCTTGGGTTAGTAAGTTTTAACCCATGTTTAGGGAATGTGACAAGGTTAGGAGGGGATTAGGATTAGGTTTAAAGACATCTTCTAGAAGAGTCTAGATTTTGGATGAGGATAAAGACTTTCTAGAATAGTCTAGAATTTCCTAGGATGAGGATGAAGACTTTCTAGAAGAGTCTAGAACTTCTTAGGATGAGGATAAATTAGATTTTTAGGAAATAAATAAAGTTTTATTTATTTCAAGGGTTTGGGTTGAGGAGATATTTATTAAAACCTTTTTAATAAACATGAGGATTAATATTTAATCTTAATTAAATATTTTGAGTTGAGATTAGGGGTAGGAAATGATGGGATTAGCCTTTAATCAAAATTAAAGAAGGATTAGAAGATTTTGGAAGAGGTTAGTGGTCTTAAGGTAATTGGCCAAGTTTTGGGCAAAAAATAAATTTTTTATTTATTTTGGGGTTTTTGGTCAATTTATTAATTAAATCATTAATAAATAAGGAAATAATGTTTAAATAAGATTTAAACATTTTTGGGAGGGATTCCTTAATTAAATATTTTTAACTAAGATAAAGGGATTTAATGGCATAAAAATAAATTAAATAATTAAATAATTAATTAATTAATAAATGATGATGTCATCAAGAATTTTTCAAAAAATAAAAATACTTTATTTTCTAAAGGTTTTTAGGTGTCTACATTTTGCCCCTCTTTGATGTGATGCCACAAGTGGCATGGCATCAAAGATAAGAAAATAAGATGCCTAAGGCAAGAGCAGAAGAAACTCTCATTAGGTCTAGTTCACTTCTTCCTATTCATAATACTGATAAAGGTGTCACCTTTTCCTTTTTAGGTATTTGAACCTTGAAGTTGAAGTTGAACCCAAAGTTCAAATTTTGATTCAACCTTCAAGACCAGTAAGGTGGACTCACTCTTGCACTAAGAAAGAAAAGGCCTAAAGAGCTATTGTGGAAGATACTAATATAGACCCAATTGAAGTTGAGGTTATGGCTGAATCCTATAGAGGGAGAGTGCAAGAATCCATGGATCAAGGTGATCAACAATAGTGGGTGATATCAACACTCTGAGTTCAATGATCACTAGTATTGCCTCCCCTATTTTGCAAACCCCTCCATCCAAAGGAACTTCTTCAACACCAAATTAGTTTGATTTATCAGTGAACAAGAAAAGAAGTATAGTGTCATTAAGCATATCAGTGGAAGACATGGTTGGGAAGTGTTTGGGAAAACACCTAAAGTCAAAAAGCCAATGAGAGATACCATACTAGGGGTGGGTGAGCAAACAAGGGGCTAGGTTATTGATGTGTTCAAGCCTTCCAAAGATAAAAATCTAGCTAACATCACAACCTGAGATTACACTATAGAGAAAAAGGTTCTTCGGCCATCTTCTAGAGTCTTGGATATAGGGCATGCTAGAGTCACCAGTTGCATTTGGAAAGATTGGAAAGAGAAGAAAGAGTTGAAACAATCTATTCTTTTGCTAGAAAAATATATCTATGCCCTACAAAATGTGAAACTCGAATGCCAACATTAAGCCATCTCCATGGAAGATGTGACTTCTCTAGCTAACCAACAATTCATCAATCAAGTAAATAGAGACAGATCAGTCTCTTAGGCATTTGACAAATGGCTTGAATTTTTTGTTTCTCTTGAAGTTAGCTACATCACTCACTAAGCCAATATGAAGGTGATGGCCAAACAAATGTTGATCAGTTTGGAATCAAATCTTGGCACCTAAACTGAAGAAAAGGAAAACTGGGAAGATGTTATAGTTCACATCATAGAAGTTCAAGGGAGAAGATAAGTTCTTGATGGAGAAATAGAACTCTAGTATTGACAAAGACTTGTTGTATGTCTCTAGAACTAATCTAGAGTGAAGAAACATGGTCCTGGAACAATTCTTAGAAGAGTGATCAAAGCTAGTTATAGAGATTGATTGCCTAAAACAGATCCTAGATAATGATGTTAAGTGCATTGATTTTGAGATCTTACGCAACAAGGATCAAACTAATAAGATCCTGAAGGAGATAGAAGTAGCTTTCCAAGATAAGCTACGAGCTCTAAAAGATACCAAAGAGGTCACTATTGCAAACTTAACTATCACCGCTCGAATGAATTTAATGATCATAATCAATGACAATCATCTGATTATGCAAAATAAGAAGCTAGAGCATGCTCATTGAGTCATCACCATTTGGAAGCTAAGGGAAAAACATATGGGAATCTCATAGCAAAAAGAGATAGTTGATTTCGAGGTCACCTACAAAGAGTGGAAAGATGCAGGAGGCAATGTGTCTATTAGGCAAGGATAGCAAAAAAATTACTCAACACCACAACTTCTTAACCTAGGACTAGGGCTTTGGCCATTTAATATTTTAGTTTCCTAAGTTAGTTTATTTCTATTTATAGGATTAGCTTTATAAACTTTGGATGGAGTTAGTTTCATAACTCTTTTTTAAATCCTTGCATGGCTATATATTTTATGACTTTTAATCTTTTGGTATTGATACTTTGGTGATTTTTCTAGAAGGACTTAAATTATTAAGGTAGGTTTAGATTGAACAATTTTGTCGTGCCATTTATTTGGATGAAGAAAAAGAAACATAAATCTTTTGTTTCCTGTGACACATTGTTTGTCATTTAAGATCATATGGTTTTGGTAATCTTGATTCATTCCATAAGGAATGATTTCTTGGTTGTGATTAATGATTGTGTGTTATGTTTTGTAAATGGTTCTTAATTTATCTTTTTTAGTTGAATTGATCACCTATTGTTCAAATACATATTATCCATTTGATTAAGTCTTTTGGCTTAGCATTGAATCAACAGTAATTTTGCAATACTTTTTCATAGAGATGGAAAAGTATTTTTATAGCCTTAGTTCTTTTTGGTAAAAAGATGCCATCTATTCAATTCTGTTAAAATAAAGGAAATTATTGTTCATCATTTAAGGAGGGGGTTGTGCCTCAAAACATAGAGAGTTCACTAAAGAGATCTCAATTGTGGTGGAAGTTTTTCTTATTTTTTATTTTCATATCCCATTTGTAAGAAGGAAAAATTGTTCACTAACAAAACCAATGCAGAGCCAAATCCCTAGTTTGTTCTTCAACGTCTACACCAATGAATAAATGGAAGATGTAGACACCTAAAAACCTTTAGAAAATAAAGTATTTTTATTTTCTGAAAAAGTCCTGATGACATCATCATTTATTAATTAATTATTTAATTAATTAATTAATTAATTTTTATGCCATTAAATCCCTTTATCTTAATTAAAAATATTTAATTAAGAGATCCCTCTCAAAAATGTTTAAATCTTATTTAAACATTATTTCTTTATTTATTAATTATTTAATTAATAAATTGACCAAAAAACCCAAAATAAATAAAAAATTTATTTTTTGCCCAAAACTTGGCCAATTTCCTTAAGACCACTAACCTCTTTCAAAATCTTTTAATCCTTCTTTAATTTTGATTAAAGGCTAATCCCATCATTTGCTACCCCTAATCCCAACTCAAAATATTTAATTAAGATTAAATATTAATCCTCATGTTTATTAAAAAAGTTTTAATAAATATCTCCTCAACCCAAACCCTTGAAATAAATAAAACTTTATTTATTTCCTAAAAATCTAATTTATCCTCATCCTAAGAAGTTCTAGACTCTTCTAGAAAGTCTTCATCCTCATCCTAGGAAATTCTAGACTCTTCTAGAAAGTCTTTATCCTCATCCAAAGTCTAGACTCTTCTAGAAGATGTCTTTAAACCTAATCCTAATCCCCTCCTAACGTTGTCACATTCCCTAAACATGGGTTAAGAATTACTAACCCAAGCCAAAGTTAACAAATATCTCCTCCTTCACCCACCCTCATTAAATGCCATCCACTTGCCTATCCCTAAGCTAATCCTAAACCATCCTAATCCATCCTCTAATCACTTGCACAAGCCTAAGCAAGCTTAAAACCTTCCTAATCAAATCCAAGTCGAAATTTCTCTCATCACCCTCAAAATATCTCAACCATAAAACTTTATGAAGCCCACTAGGCCATAAATGACTCTTCCAAGCCCTTTTATTGCTCTTACAAGCCATTATGAGGGTCTTTATGAAGATTTTATCCCTTGAGCCTCCTTTGTTGACTCATCCTTCCCATTTCCTCCATCCTCTCACCATGTGACATGTGTCACTCCCTGATTGGTTGTAAGGAAGCACAATCCATGTGCTCTCCTCTCATGCAATATGAGCCTTCCATAAGCTTTTTCCCATCCTTGCATCTTAGCCCTCAATCCCTCAAGCCTCTTGCCTATAAATTGGATCCTTCCCTTTTGCAAAATAACACAATCCATGAAGTAAAGTTGTAATGCCATTTTGAGAGCCAAATCCATACTAAAGCCATCTATCCACACTAAAAATCCACAATCATCCATTGAAGCCTTTGGAAGCATATTGAGCATACATCCTATCCATTTAGATAAAGCTACTCAACAAGAGAGCTTCTTATTGAGAGAGTCCATTAATGACTCGTATTCTCAATTGAGAGTTCATCTTAGTCTATCTTGAAGTTTATGAATTTTGTTTAGTTTTTAGAAGCTTTATTTAAATTTGGTTTCTATTAGCATACTAACATTGCTCATATACATTTTGGCACGCCCGGTGGGACCCCACATGGGTCATCTTCATTAGCTTTTTTAGTCAAGTTTTGTATGTCATTTGCTGATTTTGGCTAATTTTGCTTGTTTTTGTGATTGGTAGGATTGTATAAATTGGTTTTGTAGGTCCACATGAGCATGAAGAAGACAAAGGAACTCATAGTATTTGCAGATTTTTCAAGCTTATAGGTGGACAAAGCACTTGGAATTCTTCTTCCTCTTCTTGTCTATATTCTTCTTATTCCATCTACTTCTTCTTCTTCTTCTTGTGGGAGATCTTGGCCATTTTTTTTTAAGAAAGCAAAATCATACACACTTCTTTTTAGTGCTTAAAATGAACCCCCAAATCATACTTAAATCCATTAAAAAAATAAAAATTTGCAAAAAAAAAAAAATCTTTTAACAAGTGAAACTAAACCAATCTAATCATTTGCATCCTTGCAACATCAAGGGTTTAGATGCATTCATGCAAAGTTAGGAACACTTCATTTTTGAGAATTTAAAAAGAACTTCAAGTTTCCATTTCAAAAGGTTCAAAATCAACACTAAGTGCACACTAAAATCTAAATCAAACTCAAAGCATCAATCAAGGATAAAATGAACCTCATTTGCAAATATTTTAAAATTCTTTTTAAAAACTCATGAAAACTAAGAGTCCTAAATGGTTGCCAAAAATTGTCCTAAAAGCTTTGTTATTTGTTCCAAACAAATGTCTTGTTGCAAAATCTTGAATGTTTTTTAGGTTTTTCATGCATCAAAACAATCTAGAAATATCATTTTTGGGCTTAAAATATGCAAACTAGAACACAAAATCTTGAATGAAAACCAAAGTCCAAAGAGTCATTTTCACTTTTGAGTCCAAAAAAATCTTGAATGATCTAAGGTTTAAAAAAAGCACTTCAAAGTTCTTAAAACAACACACAAAATCTCAATCTTGGATGCTCAAAGGAAAAAACTTGAATGTTTAATCACTTTTCTTGGAATGCATGTTGCTAAACACACTCTCGAATGCCATGGATTAAAATCAAATTTTCCTTGAATGCATGATTAAAACAAAAAATCCAATCTTGAATGCCAAGGATCAATTAACCATTGCAATATCAAACACTTCATTTGGAGCTTCTAAAAATTGAACAAAACAAATCTCTTTTCCACATGCAATCTAGGTAAAGTTTGATTTTTGGACATTTAAGAAACTTTGTTAAGTTAAAATACAAATTTGCAAAAATTAATTTGAGTAGTTCCTTGGACTCACCTCTTTTCTAATCACCCATCAAATATTAACCATTGGTTCCAATCTCAGCACCATTTATGGGGATGGGTCTACTTGAAAAAGGTGTTAAATGTTCCACAATCTAACTCACTCACTTGGTCTTTGAATGTTTGTTTTAACTTTATCAAAAATTTTAAATGACCAAAAATCTAGATTAAATTGATCACACTTCATTTGGGTACTAAAATTGAACTACTATTGACGTGGAGGGCCTCCGGGCGTGCGCTTGACAAATTGAATCTCACACACCTTTGTTTTGGGCTTAAAATAAACTCACACTCAATCTTGAATGCCTTAAAGAAAAATCAATCGATACTTGATGTGGAGGGCCTCCGGGTGCACGAGTTTTCTTTTGTTGACCCTAACTCTTCTTCTTGTTTGCATTCTTCGATTGATTTACTTTTGTTGGCGCTTCAAGTTGGAATAAACATTGTATCTTAAACATGAGTGCTTGCAAAGTCTAGATCAGAAAACTTAAGCATCAGTTGGTAAAAGAACAAGCGTGTTTTTTAGCCCAAGATCATCCAAGTCTTCTCTCCCCTTGTCATCTTTCGAGGCCATCTTGGGTGCATAAGATTAGGATCCAAAATCTTGTCTTAGCTTTTTAGGAGGCTTGCTTGGGGATTTCATCACCCCTTGGGACGACCTCAACTCCAGCGTTCCGGCGAAGTATAAAGATCGGGAGGTGAATCCAAAGACACCTCTCTTGGGATCAAATTTTTTTCACTCGAGCTAAGCCTCAAAGAACTTTATACCCTTGAGAAGTGAAAGAGGAGAAGTGGGTTACCGCTCCTCTCGGCTGTGTGACATCTTTTTGGTTTCATCTACAGATTTGGGCCTCATGTACCTTGGGTATATCAAGGACTCCCTAGCTAAACCAAATTTCATCCTTGTAGAAAGCTTCCTAAGATGTTGGTGTGTTTGACGTGCTTGCTCAAAACTTTTGTCTGCTTGTTTGTTCATAGCTTTTGAATGAATGTTTGCCAATTTTGGTCGAAATCCCAGAAAAGCAGAAATCTCCCAACTCAAGGCATACTTAGCGTAGTCATTGCTTTATCAGAAAATCATCCAAGCTCCCCCAATGCAACCAAATCTATCTAGTTCTTTGCCTTAAAACAATCCCAAATCCAAAGTCCATCCAAATCATCCCCCCAGCCAGCTAGCAACCCAATCCAAAATCACCCAAGCCTTTAAAGAGTTGTTGTCACTTTGCCAAAATTTGCTATCCAATCAATCTATCCTACCAATCAACCAATCTCACCAAGGTTATCCCTTTGACAGAGAATTGTCTAGGGTAATCTAGCTTTGTCACTTGCATCCCTCATCACCTTGAGCTAAAGGTTGGGATCCACAAGTGGTCAATCTCATGTCATGCCATAGGATCACTAGTCTATCCTTAAGTTGACACAATCACCACGAATCCAGTGCATAGGAAAGCAAAACTCTCACTTTTTGATAGCATACCCTTGAAGTCTTCCACCCACAAGAAAGCCAAAAATCTCCAACCAATCCTCCTTAGGTCTATCATACAGCTTTGACTCTCCCTAGGAAATCTGTCATCAGCCAATCCAAAATCTATACTTAATCCAAATCCAACCATGAGCTTCCGTGTTCATCCATATGCAAGAGCCCATCCCCATCAAACTCATCATCAAAGCATGAAGTACCAATCCTATCATGATGTGTTTGGTCGCATTGTCCTTGCTCCCACCACCTCCTATTCCAATGATGATGAAAATCTTGTTGACTATGACGGGTATATTGAAAGCCTTAGAAACATTCCCCCAAGCATCCCCCAAAATCCAAGAGTTATTCCAAACTATCTAGTCATGCCATCTGATATTCCAGCTTCCCCTCCATCACCCCATCAACCAAGCTTCCAATCTTCCACCCCCATCACACTAGCTATTTTTGTCAATCCACCTCCACCTTCGACACACGAGTCTCTAAGGAATCTCCTAGAGGAAATACAAGAAAAGTTGCCTCCAACAGTCGATAAGCCATGTCATCTAATCCAACCATGTGAAGTAGTCAGTGATGAAGCTTCCCCATCTATAATATCACCTCCATCTCCCATAGCTATCATCCCCATACCATCTATCAAAATTGCATAAAATCCTTGCACTTCCCGCAAGCATCAAAATCCCACCACCTATCAAATCCCTCCAAATCCTATCCACATCGCCTCCAAGAATTTCCCAAATCTCTCGTAATGACCCTTATGCATCCATCTTCTACTCACCCATCTCCACTACTGAATCTCCCATCTATCCATCCGCTGCCTTTGAAGAATCCATCCCTTCACCTCCTATCGCACCATCCACTCCAAACCAATCCTATCAAGATCCTACCCAAAAGCATGTTGACATCCCCCAAAGCATAAATGAATATATCATCGTACCATGTCTTCCATCAATAGTGTAGTCACCATCTCCTCCATCTCCAAAACCTCGAGCCATATCTCCTCCACTACAATATATCTTGTCATCCCACCAGCTACATCAAGATCCTATCCTTCCATCTCCCCCGCTCCATGCTTCCATCTTACCACCTATCCAAGCTATTCCACCATCTATAATCTACCCTCTTGGTTCACTTACATTCATCCACAGTGGCCCTCTCTCAGTAGAAGAATTAAGAACAGTATCTCCCCATTGCAATACACCTAATAAATCACTTCTACCATTTTTTGCAAGCAAAAAGTTTCCTCAGCTTGTTCAAATGCTCAATCAATGGCATTATCAAGGTCAAGGTTTAGGACCACAAGAGAAAGGAATTAGAGAGCCTATTATTGCACAAAAAAATCTAAGATTTCATGGTCTTGGATATGTATCCAAAGGCTCACCATCTAAAGGTGTTGGTACACCACACCCCCAAACCAAGCCTATCTCCAAGCCCACCATGCCAGCCTCCCATCACTCCTTCAAGAAATCTTATGTCATCCCCCCTCCACCATCTTTGCAACCCAAAACAACCTACCATATCCCCCCTTCATCCGCTAAATTCATTTTGGGTCCCTATGTCCCAAAATCTACAATCCTCCATCCTCCTATTAGCCATCATAAAAATCCTATTCCATCCATTCCTATGCAAGATCAACAAAGGCACATATCAGGGCACATCATCCATCATCATCCCCCTACATGCTCTTTCATATCCTCTCCATCTCACAAAGCTTCTCCTAACCATCTTCCCAAAGCTTACCACAACAATGTAAATGCCAACTTCAAAATGCATAAAGCTAAAAATCCACATCCTAGGCAATCATATGTCTATTCTAAAAGGCATACTCCAAAAAGGCAAAATCCAATCAAAGAATGCAAAACAATGCAAAAGCCTATGAAAAGAAAATCCAAAACCATGTGGATCCCCAAGAAAAAAGTTGAAACCCAATGCATAATGGCATCCACCATTGCTAATCCCCCATCTAGTGACTCATGTCCCCCATCTCCTAGCTCCATCTTGGGTGCCTATATCCCCAAGCACGCTTCCACAAATCCTCCATCATGCCCGCATCTATCATCTATCCCCCATATGCTCTTTTCACACCCGTTCCAACATGTGCCAATGTTGCTCTTGCAAGCATCCCCATCTCATGCTCCTTTCCAGCATTTTCATCCCTCCATCTCCTACCATCAATCCCATCTAATCCAATCTATTTCATAAATCACGCATCCAGTGTACCAACAGCTACCAACAAAATTGAACATTCCAACAGCCAGTGAAAAATCCCAAAAAAGCCAAAATAGCTGAAGAAAGCCAAAATCATTCCAGCTAAGTCCAAAGTCAAAAAGTCAAAAAAAGAAAAGAAAAATAAAGCATCCACTGGTGAAAACTTGGCAATTCAAGCACCTTGGACAAGTACCATGATGAAAACTTGGCAAACAAGTGTCATGCATAATCATGCCATCCCTAGCTTAGCCTATCACCCTCATGCTTTTGGTCATCTCTTGATATCCACCTCCATCTTCCAATCTATCCACCTATCCTCCATCCTCTAGCTTCCATCTCACACAATCCACTAATCTTATGCAGCTTCAGCCAATCATCTCAGCTATCATCCATCTCCCTAGCCCCTTCATCTTTTTCCATCCTAGCTTCAATCCTATCACATCCATCATAAGACCTCCTTCTACATGTTATCTTCTGATTGGGGGCACTATATTGCTTGGAGATCTTGTCTTGTCCATCCTCCCTTGTCATTGGTATCTAGCTCTAGGCTATCCTCATGCAAACCCAATGTCATCTCCTTATATCCATCATAATCCTAGCTATCTACCATGCTATCCAGCCATCTCATCCTGCTCCTCGAGCTATCCTTGGTCACAAAATCTCTCATCATCATTGGATGCATCTTGTCAAATCCATATCTTTCGTTATCACCTCATCCTTAGCTTCTGCCTCTTGCACCGAATTGAGCCATCCTGCTATCCTCTCATCTTGAGCTTTTTATCCATCTGTATCATCCCTATCATTGGTCCATTAGCTTGTACCATATCTTGATTAGCTTGCTTGTAAATATCTTGGTTTGTCAGCTTGTACATCCTCTTTAGCTTAGTACCATTGCATCTATCCAGCGTTCGTGTCAATTCGTCCTTGATCAGCATCTTGCACCCATCGCACATCTTGGTTAGCTATTTCAATGCATCCTTTAGCTAGATCTCCTATCACCAAAGTGTTATCCTTCTTAGTTCAGCTTGCCAGATGCATCACTCATCCAGATCTACCAACTTAGGTGCTCTCTGATAGATCCTTGTAGGATATAGCTTTCCTCATGTCTGATCTTGGTCTGTTAGTACCTCATCCTACCCATCTCATTGGCAAATGTTTCTCTTTTGGATTTTCACTTTCTTTTGATTTGGAATCTTCCCTTTTGGGTCTTGAAATATCTTTTCCAAAAAATCTTTTTGTTCCCTCCTCAAAGTTGCCACGATCTTCCATATCATGGTATACTGCGAATGGGGCAAGCTGGGAGTAAGGTCTTGATCAAGTCTTTTGTTTTTTTTTCTTTTCTGCTTGTGGGTTACCCAGTGTCGGTTCCACTCTGATTCTTTTGAGATTCATGTGTGATGCTGGGGCAATCCTTGCGTGTTTGTTTTGAGTCAGTTCGTCAGTCCTCTGGACAATTGGTGAAAAGGCCTTGATGTTCTTGGTAACCTTGGCAATTAACCAACAGTCCTATAGCAAATCTAGTGCTCAACTACGTGGTGGTACTTCTCTTTGAAGTATCCCCCCCGCTCAAAAAGCTTCAATGGTTTTCCTTCATCTCCATTATCCCCCATCAATATCCAACATCCGTCTCTCCTACCCCAGCTTATGCATCAGTATCTCTTTGAATCACTCCTCACCTTTAGCTTTAGGGATCTACAATCCTAGTCTTAGGGATCCACCAATCCAAATCAATCCACCAAGCCTCATCTTTCGAGATCCACAATCCTAGTCCTAGGGATCTCTGAAACCCATCTTTCGCCAATCTGACTCTTTGAAATCCTGTTGTATCAGCTTTTTTAATCCCCTCATCCATCTCCCCATCTTGGATTCCTCTTATAGCGCTCTGCTCCTTCATCCTTTGCAATCCCTGAAGTCTTAAGCTTGCTTCCTCTTGTGCATCTAATTCTCCTTTATCATTCTCCCGTAGTGAGAGTTTGAGCTAACCAAACCTCTTCTCTTAAGAAAATCTGAGTCTTCTTGTTCATCTCGGATTCTTGTACTTTTCAAGAAGTCGTCGAGCCTCGCTTTCTCTCCTCTTTTGTTCTAGCCTTGGGCATCTTATTTTCTTATCTTTGATGCCATGCCACTTGCAGCATCACATCAAAGAGGGGCAAAATGTAGACACCTAAAAACCTTTAGAAAATAAAGTATTTTTATTTTTTGAAAAAGTCTTGATGACATCATCATTTATTAATTAATTATTTATTTAATTAATTAATTAATTTTTATGCCATTAAATCCCTTTATCTTAATTAAAAATATTTAATTAAGAAATCCCTCCCAAAAATGTTTAAATCTTATTTAAACATTATTTCTTTATTTATTAATTATTTAGTTGACCAAAAAACCCAAAATAAATAAAAAATTTATTTTTTGCCCAAAACTTGGCCAATTTCCTTAAGACCACTAACCTCTTCCAAAATCTTCTAATCCTTCTTTAATTTTGATTAAAGGCTAATCCCATCATTTGCTACCCCTAATCCCAACTCAAAATATTTAATTAAGATTAAATATTAATCCTCATGTTTATTAAAAAAGTTTTAATAAATATCTCCTCAACCCAAACCATTGAAATAAATAAAACTTTATTTATTTTTTAAAAATCTAATTTATTCTCATCCTAAGAAGTTCTAGACTCTTCTAGAAAGTCTTCATCCTCATCCTAGGAAATTCTAGACTCTTCTAGAAAGTCTTTATCCTCATCCAAAGTCTAGACTCTTCTAGAAGATGTCTTTAAACCTAATCCTAATCCCCTCCTAACCTTGTCACATTCCCTAAACATGGGTTAAGAATTATTAACCCAAGCCAAAGTTAACAAATATCTCCTCCTTCACCCACCCTCATTAAATGTCATCCACTTGCCTATCCCTAAGCTAATCCTAAACCATCCTAATCCATCCTCTAATCATTTGCACAAGCCTAAGCAAGCTTAAAACCTTCCTAATCAATTCCAAGTCAAAATTTCTCTCATCACCCTCAAAATATCTCAACCATAAAACTTTATGAAGCCCACTAGGCCATAAATGACTCTTCCAAGCCCTTTTATTGCTCTTACAAGTCATTATGGGGATCTTTATGAAGATTTTATCCCTTGAGCCTCCTTTGTTGACTCATCCTTCCCCTTTCCTCCATCCTCTCACCATGTGACATGTGTCACTCCCTGATTGGTTGTAAGGAAGCACAATCCATGTGCTCTCCTCTCATGCAATCTAAGCCCTCCATAAGCTTTTTCCCATCCTTGCATCTTAGCCCTCAATCCCTCAAGCCTCTTGCCTATAAATTGGATCCTTCCCTTTTGCAAAATAACACAATCCATGAAGTAAAGTTATAATGCTATTTTGAGAGCCAAATCCATACTAAAGCCATCTATCCACACTAAAAATCCACAATCATCCATTGAAGCCTTTGGAAGCATATTGAGCATACATCCTATCCATTTAGATAAAGCTACTCAACAAGAGAGCTTCTTATTGAGAGAGTCTATTAATGGCTCATATTCTCAATTGAGAGTTCATCTTAGTCTATCTTAAAGTTTATGAATTTTGTTTAGTTTGTAGAAGCTTTATTTAAATTTGGTTTCTATTAGCATACTAACATTGCTCATATACAGAAGGAACCTGTTGTCTAGCTAAAAAGTGATCCAAAGGTTTAGAAGGCTCCTATGCCAAAGTTAAATATTTTGAAGAAATCTGAACCTAAGCTTGCCTTTGACATTGTTGAATTTTGTAAGTCTTCATAAATTCAAATTTCATGTTGATTAATTAAAATCTAGTCTGAGTGGATTAGATAAATTTGTTGAATTTGTAAGGGTTTTTGCCTCACCAAATAAGGTTCAACATGTCAATGTTATGTCGTACCATGATTCATTAGTTGAACCATCTATTAAACTTGAAATGAGCCCTTTGATAGAAGACACATCTATACACGTTGAAACCTCACAAAGTCTTGTGTTTCTTGAAAAACCTAATCCATTTTATATGTCTATATTTATTCATGGTCACAAGCTAAATAATTTTATTATAGACTTCAGAGCCTCTAATAGCATCATGCCTTCCTCTATTGCCAAAGCCTTAGATTTTCCTATGATCAAGACCTTTGGTAAATATTATACAATGGACTCTAAGAATGTCCCATTAATAGGTCAAATCAAAGATGCTCAAGTTTCCTTGGCTAAATTCCTTGAAAAAATAGTTAAATTAACCATCCTAGTCATGGATATCCCAACTAGTTACAGAATGTTGCTTAGTAGAACCTTTTGCAAAGACCTAGGGGGAGAAATCAAGCTAAATTGGTCCTAAGTTGTTATACCAATTGGTAATAGAAAAGTCACATTGAAACCCAAAAATAAGGAAAAATATATAGTTTTTCCCTCTGAAGATCCATGGTCCCACATCTTGTATCAAGAAAAAAAACTTTGCTAACCACGTTGTTTTACCTAAAAAAGAAGTGGTAGGATCAGAAGAACTAGTGGACAAAGGATTGTGGACCCTAAAGTTCGATGGAAATTATACGTCTATTAGCTCTGGTTTAGGAATTGTATTGATTTTGCCTTCTGGTATAATTTTTCGTGATGCATTCAAACTCAAAATTAAGAACACTAATAGTATTTCTGAGTACAAGGCACTACTTTTGGGAGCATAAGAGGCTAAATGAGGGGAATTAAGCTTTTGAAGGCTAAAGGAGATGCAGAGTTGGTAGTAGAAAATGTCAAAGATATCTTCACTGTGAATTTCTTAAGGCTAAAGCATTACAAGAATGGGGTGTGGGATGAGCTTGAATGATTGGAAGTGCTCTCAATAGAAGTAATGCCTAGGGAGTTGAATACAAGAACATATGCACTAGCTAGATCAATGATACCACATCTTTATTTCAAAAAAGATATATATACCATTGAATTGATTCATCGACAAAGTATGCCTGAAAATTCAAAATATTGGCAAGTGTTCAATGATGATACACCGATTAATGTATTTTTGCAAGAAACTGAGAAGTTTGGTTCTCTTTTCTTTGAAGGTTATGATTCTAAGTGTCATGAGTTTTGTCTGAGTGATAAGGAAGGAAGCATAGATGGAGTCATTCAATTGAAAGGGAATCATATTCTTAAAGTTTTGGTATCCCTTGAAGCTCTATTTGATAGAAAGGAGCATCCTCTTAAAAAGAATACAGAAGCAAAAGAGGAGCAATTAGGAGCATGTGAGAAAATCAATATATGTATTGAAGGCAATCTAAAGTTTACTAAATTGGGTAAATGTTGCACTGAAATAGAAAAATCAAGGTTTATAAGATTGTTAAAGGAATTTAGAGATGGATTTTCATGGTCCTATGAAGATTTTAAAGACTTCAGACAAGGACAATTCAAGCATCAAATTCCCTTGAAGACAGGAGCAACACCTTTTCAGTAGAAAATCAAAAAATTTAATCCTATAGTAGCATATGAAAATTTCAAACAAGTTGATAAGATGCTTAAAGCTTGAAATATATCCAATTCACCACTCTACATGGGTGGCCAACATAGTGCCTATCCACAAGAAATGTGGGGAGATCAGGATATATCTTGATTTTGAAAAAATTGAATCAAGAAAGTTTTAAAGATAATTTTTCTCTACCCCATATGGATTACATTTTGCAAATGGTTGCAGGATAAAAAATGATAGCCATGCTAGATGGATTTTTAGGATATAATCAAATCAGTGTGGCCTCCGAAGATCAGCACAAAACTTCTTTTACCACTCATTGGAGAACCTTTTCTTATAGTTGACTACCTTTTGGGCTTATAAATGTTGGTGCCACCTTTTAAAGGGCCTTGAATTCTTCTTTTGGTCATCTCTTGAATAAGATAATAACCATATACTTAGATGATATGACTATCTTCTCAAGGAGAAGGAAGAAACACTTGTGAGATTTTTGATTGGTCCTTCAGAGGTTTACGGAACATGGTGTGTCTCTTAATCCCAATAAGTCCATATTCTATGTTATAGAAAGAAAAATCCTAGGACACTTCGTGTCAAAATAAGGGATCAAGATTGATCTAGATAGAGTTCATGCAATTCAACAACTATGCCTTCCTTCCAACCGTAATGGAGTTAGATCATTCTTCAATCAAATAAATTTCTTGAGAAGATTTGTGCCTAAGTTCTCCAAAACTACTAGACCTATCACCAACCTCCTTAGTGAGAAGTCAACTTTCAAATACAACGATGAGGTTATGAATACTTTTGAAGAAGTAAAATATGTCATTTGTAAGCTCCCGTGTTGGTCCATCCCGATTACAAAAAGGATTATGTAATCTATTGTTACACTAGTGAACATACGATGTATGTGGTCTTGTTATAGAAGAACAAAGTAGGTGAAGAGATTCCAATCTCATTCATGAGTGTTCCTTTGAAGACTCATGAATTGAGGTATTCTCTCACCGATAAAAAAAAACATTTCCAGTGGTGAAATTTGTTAAGCAATTTCATTATTACATTCTACACTCTCACTCAAGAGTCTTTGTTCCAAGTGTAGCTATCAAAAGTATCTTGATGCAACAAGAGGTAGCAATAAATAATAAAGAAACATGGATGTCAAATGTTTAAGATTCTGACCTTAAAATAAATCCAACCAAGCTTATAAGAGGACAAGGCCTGTGTAGATTGATAGTCGAGAACCAAGAAGAAATCAACAAAGAATAGTCAAAGGCATTGTTGGTAAGCTTAACAGATAGTTGGTTCTCATAGCTTACTACCTCACTTATGGAAAGTTTCCCAAATATTTGATAGGGAAAGAAAAAATGACCTTAAGATTAATATCTGCCAAGTATGTAATCGATGATAACATTATGTGTAAGAAAGGTCTAGATGGTACGTTACTCATATGCATATACAAAGATCAACATGAGAAATTGCTTCATGCTTTTCATAATGATTCATGCAAAGGACATTTTTATTCTATAGTGACCACCTTCAACATACTTTAGAGTGGGTACTATTGGCTGGGTATGTTTGGTGATACATATAAATGGGTTGGTCGTTGTGAGAAATGTAAAATGTTCTTAGGAAAACCTAAGCTAGAAGTACTTCCTCTGAAAACTATAGTAATCAAATAACCTTTCACATAGTGGGGCCTATACTTCGTTGGACCACTTAACCTTATTTCTAGTGTCGTACATACTCATATCATGATTGCTACTAATTATTTCACTAAATGAATTGAGGCAATGGCAGTAAAAAAAACCACATCTGAAGTTGTCTGCAATTTCTTGAAAGAGAATATCTTGGTTAGATCTAGAGTGCCTGAGAAGTTAGTAACTAACAATGCTAAAAAAATTCTTCTAATGAACTACAACTTTTCTGTTATGATAATGGGATAAGACTCTCTCATGCCTCATACTACTTCCCTTAGGGAAATGATCAAGTAGAGTCCACAAATAAGAACATCATTTCCATTATGAGGAAGCTAGTCAATGAAAATACAAAAGAGTGGCAAAAAAGTTTATATGTGTAAGAAGTTGCCTTAGGAAAAAATTCACCCAAGACCAAGAAGCACAATAACTAGCACAAAATACCAACAAAGTATTATTCAAATAAAAATATGATATTCAATTCAATGTATAGTGCACTAGAGGTGCTTGTATATAAAGGCCTCTAAGATGCATCTAGAATGTCTAGGAGTTAGCAATATGATAAGCCTCACAACTAAGCACATGTCCACCAATAATGGATTATCCTCCATTAAGCACAAGAGTTAGTGTGATGATGAGAGGATAAGCCTACAAAGGTGTGTCATGTATAATAATGTTGTAGACACTATATGCTAAATTGAGAGTGTGAACAATTGCGTTGTCTACATGATGACTCAATTGTTTATGCAAACTCTAGTGTTGTAGACACCATGTGCTAAAATAGAGTTTCTTACTCCTGTGTTGTCAACATGAAAACTCATATGAGTATGCAAACTCCTAGGTGTCCAACCTAATAAATAATTAAATAATGCATTTATCCTAAGTAAACTTAAGTAAATTGTAAATAATTATTATTTACACTAACACCCCCCCCCCTTAAGTGCAACTTAGGGGAATGCACTTAAGCTGACAAAATCTATGATAAATTGCATAATGGGTTCGGCTACTAGGCCATGTTAGGTACCCAAGTGCAAATGCAATGTTGAACACACATTGAAATCTCTTTGCAAATGGGGAAAGAGGGAAAACCTCATGGGAAAAACCCTCCCTTGAAATGAGAGATATGTACAATAAATAAAGATGCATGTATGGATGGAGTAATCAAGACCCCCCCATGATGACATGCATCTTGCATATACAACAGAGAATCCCTCAATGAAATCCCCCCCTTAGTGAAGGATCTCATGATGATGAGTGCTTGAAGACAAAATAAAATCCAATGCTGACAAACTTTTCTCCCTTAAGGAAGAAGATACACCATGTATAGGTGCAAGTATGCTTCCCACTGTGGATAGGAAGATGGAAGAGGGATCTAGATGTATTATGTGGTGGATGTTGTCTCTAAAGTTTTTTCAAATGTCAACAAGTCCTTGATGAACGTAGATGCCACGAACCAATCTAGTGAATGCCCACAAGAAGGTGGAAAACAAGGAAGCATGTCCATGTGAGATATTGAAGCATCCTTATAGGAAGATGGAGGAAGAGAAGCAATGTCACCTCCCTTCAATGATGGATGCACACCCATGATAGTAGCTCCTTGATGACTAAAGAAGCTACACCATGAAATTTGAATAATAGTCCTCCTTGTAGGAAGAAATGGTGCCATAGGTGTAGTAGAGAACCTCCCCAACTGATAGGAAGAATCCTCAGAAAATAGGATGTTTGAGGAAACTATAAGACAATCTCCAAAGACTAATATAACTCCTCATAAGTGAAAGATTCCTTTTCTATATGTTGTAAAGAAGCCACAAGCATGTTAGAGTGATCAAGTGGTTGAGGGTTAGAGTGTGCCCTCATAATGAGTGAAGAAGTCTCCTCAACAAAGAGAAGATTTATGTCATCTATGATGTCTCCCACATCTTCAATGTGAGACTCCATGAATAGCTCGGCAATGTCTAGACAGAAGTCATCCCATGAAGCTAAAGTAAGAAGATATGGTATGTCCTACTACACTGAATCAGGAGCATCTGAGGCTGGAACTGGATCAGTAGTATCAACCAGAGTATCTGGATGTATGATCTTGTTTGGAGTTGGAGGAACCATAACTAAAGTGACTAAAGATATAATGTCTTTTGGAAAGGGAGGAATATTTGGATCTCTGTATGCTTCCCAAAGACCTAGCCAAATGTCATATGGATAATTGTACTTGTCAATGACTTTAAAGCAAGAAGAGTGACATTGAAATAAATGTTGTCAAAAAGTCTTACAATAGGTGGCTGTTAAAAGGAAGAGATCAGTTCATTGAAACATAAATAAGGAAATACTTCCTTATGCTCTCTTCTTAGATGATCAATGATTAAGGCATTTCATTTTTTATAGTTCTTCTTTGTCAACTTTGGTTTAAGACCACCCTAACATATGAAACAACATTCCATGAGATCAATGAGTGTTTGCACCCCCAAAATGCAAAAACAATCAATCAAACTACCAATGTATGATTTGGCACTTTATAGGTAGTACGTTTAAAATAGGCCACTTATCAAAATAGACAAAAGTGAACTTCTAATTTTTCTATTTACAACCTCCTTTTATAGTTCAAAACTAGAACCTTACAATGTAGCTTAGAAATACAATAATTTTGAAGCAATAAGATGCAAAGAAAGGACCTATTTCTGAAAGTGATATTTACATCCACACAAGCCTATAATCTAATTGTAGATCTAGAAAGTAGACAAAAAATTATTCACTTTCAAAAAAAATGGAACCTGAGATTGTGTCAAGATGAGCCCGTACTAAGCATTTGAGGTTGCAAAAAATGTGATTTGTGACTTGCAAAAATATTCAGGAATAGAGAGCTCAAATATCTTGCACCAATATGTAGATCACAAAATTCTACCCTAAAACAAAAAAAAATTGCTTGCAAAAAGGAGTTCATATGAGGGAGATATCATTGTTTGAAAATCACCTCTATTATTATTTTTCTGAATTGTCGTTGCCACGCCTCCAAAAATCAATTGACTCTAGATTTCACCTCAGATGTCTAATTTTGGTGAAATAAAAGTCAATTTGGGGTTATTTTGACCTTCTAAATATGATGCCAATATCTAATTTCCACCATCAATCACCAATCTTCACCTGCAAAAAATCTCTCCTATTGGCCTAATGGCCAAAAAATTTCCAAAAAAAATACACAAATCCAAAAAATAATGCAAAGAAATTGTAGAGACTGAAATAATAAAATATGAAGAACTGAAAATTAAATTCAGAGGTTTGAAATGATCATACCAAATTTGGAAATCGAGCCTTCAGGTGCCAGTTTGCAAAATATTTTGCCTCAATTTTGACTATGGCCCAATATAGGCAAATTTATAGTCAATTTTCACCAAATCGACACTTCAGACACAATGGTGAGGTCCACTTTGACTCCAAAGACTCCCAATATCTATCAATACTCCAAATCTTGATTGAGATGTCCTTAGAGAGGTGAAGCAAGATCAATCTCCAATGGCTATGAAATGACGCTCCTATGGCTCTAATACCATCTAAGAATTTTCCTTAGGGCAAAATTCACCCAAGACCAAGAAGCACAATAACTAGCACAAAAGACCAACATAATATGATTAGAATAACAATATGATATTCAATTCAATGTATAGTACACTAGAGGTGCATGTATATAAAGGCCTCTAAGATGCATCTAGAATGTCTAGGAGTTAGCAATATGATAAGCCTCACAACTAAGCACATGTCCACCAGGAATGGGTTATCCTCCATTAAGCATAGGAGTTAGTGCAATGATGAGAGGATAAGCCTACAAAGGTATGTCACATAAAATAATGTTGTAGACACCATGTGTTAAATTGAGAGTGCGAACAATTGTGTTGTCTACATGATGACTCAGTTGTTTATGCAAACTCTAGTGCTGTAGACACCATGTGCTAAAATAGAGTTGCTTACTCCTATGTTGTCAACATGACAACTCATATGAGTATGCAAACTCCTAGGTGTCTAACCTAATAAATAATAAAATAATGCATTTATCCTAAGTAAACCGAAGTAAAGTGTAAATAATAATTATTTACACTAACAATGTGAAGCTCTATGGGTTTATCAAAGAACTCCCAAGAGAGCGATTAGAGTAACACCTTTTGAACTAGTTTATGGTGTAGAAGTGTAACTTTCTCCACCCCTTGAATTGGCTTCCAGCAAGCTACATTAAGTATTGGAGGATGAAACTTTCTAGAGTTCTTTAGAAAAGAGAATGTGTTATCTCATGAAGATAGAGGAAGAAAAAAAAGGTTTTAGATCACATTACAGAACACCAGACCCGAGTTTAAAAGATCTTTGATCACAAGACTAGACCAAGGAGGTTCATGGAAGATGATAAGTTGTTATTGTGGGAAAAGAAGAAACAACACATAGGTGCTCATGGGAAGTTTTTATTGCTTTGGAAGGGTCCTTATAAAATTGGTAGAATCCTTGGACCTAACTCATTTAAGCTAAGATACTTGGATGGAACTAAAATGCCCATGTATTATAATGGGAAAGACTTAAAACTATATCAAATGTAAGGATCCTTTGCTTCATCCTTGTACATAATGTATATATTTTTTGATGCTTTAGTTTAGCCTAGTCTTGTCTTGTGAAACCAGAGAATCTAAATTCATTTTTAGTCCCTTGCAGTCTGAATCTCCAATCAGAGCTAGCTAATACCAGTCTTCCAACCTTGTAAATTTTATTCTTGCATTTTATCTTTCTTGATGATTTCCTTTTCAATTTGAACCTTGAAATTGAACCTTTGAACCAGTTGGTTCAAAGTTCAAAGTTGAAGATTTCAAGTCATCTTAGTCTTGTCGGGACATCTTGTTCACAACTATTGTTTTACCTTTTTCCTTGAACTTGAACCTTTGAACCAGTAAGCTCAAAGTTGAAAGTTCAAGGATCAATCCTCTAACTTGTGTGTCCATTTTAAGACTAGATCAGACCTATGACATCAGTTGGATATCAATGCTTGTTTTGAATTGAACTTTGAACCAACAATGATTCAAGTTCAAAGTTTGTTATTGTTCAAATTTTACTTCTATGAGTCAGTCTACAAGCAATGAATTCATATATTTTATGACTATAGAATTTGAACTTTGAACATTTCCCTTGATTCAAGAGTTCAACAATTATCAATTTTAAAGAAAAAAATGTGAGCAATGATGAAAAGTGGTAGTACAAAGATTATCAAATCTTTCCTAAAAAGAAGGAAAAGACATGCTTTGATGGTTAATTGGTGTGAAATATGGTGAGATGATTTGGTATGTGCAGAGTTAAATATTAATCATTAATGATTGAAAGTACCTATCAAATTGATACTTGCCTCATTCATCATAATGTGCTTTCCTATTTAAAACTATTTAGTTTTCAATTGTATTTATTATGTCCTCACAATATGAGGTAAGAGTTTTGATCCTTCTTGGAGATGCAAGCAACCTACCACATAATCTTACCAATTGGGATATTTGTCGTGTCTTCCTGACAATGAATATCATTCTTTTTCCTCATTAGATGTTGTTTAATTTCATGTTTAAAAGTAAATTTATCTTTGTTTCCCTATTTTATTTTGTATTTTCTTGTGGTAAAGTTGTAGTTTGTTCTTCTATCATGGCTACTTCTTGTTTGAAATTACCAAAAGAAGAGACAACCACCATCCTAACTAATTTCTTTCTAGTACTAGGGGACACCTTTCTTGCTAATGAGGATATTGGGAAATTAATGAAAAGGTTTTCCAAACCTAAGCATGGATCTATCACAGAAAAGATAGTTGAAAGTGGGTTGTTGCAAGCTAGGGGATTTCCAGAAGTGGTCATTTTCCCAAACCTAGTTTTAGAGTGTAGGAATAAGTATGATGCTATCCATAGATGCATTAGAATACAAATAAAGGAATTATTAGTTTATGTAAATAGGATTACTATTATGGGTGCCCTGAGAATTCCTTCGTAAGAAGAATATGATGCCTGGACTAAGGACTTGTCTAACTCCCACTTTTCCACAAACACCAACAATTTTAACAATTTCATACCTAAGAATTGGTTTCTCAAATAGGGAAAAAGTGGCTTCTCATCTTCCTCATTCCTTGACATGAGACCATATGATTCCAAAAATTAAAGATGTTATCACTGTTCTGAATAGAGTCAAAGGTATTAAAATACCTTATATTGGGAAAACGGGATGTATTTCTTTGTCCATACCATTTTGAGTGAAGGAAATTATATTGACTGGGTTGAGATTATGGTAGACCAACTACATGAAGAAATTTTGCAAGTTTATGGGGTTTCTAGCTTCTATATGGGTTCTTATATGTTCTACATTTTAGCATGTTGTAGAGGATGGGATGGTTTTCCCCATGTAAATTGGGTAAATGACATGCTTATATATGATTACTATCCCTTATTGCAGAAAGACAAGAATCCCAATGATTTCAAAAGAGTTCAAGATACTTTTCTTCCTAAATTGGTTTGTGAGCTTCATGGTAAAGATCATAGGAGATTGACTGAAGAGAAAGCTCAATTTTTTACTATCTATGGTAGTTTTTTCACCCAATTTTTCAAATTCACATATATAAGAGTGGCTAGGTAAAAGGAAAAATCTTTAAAACTAGTATATATTGCCTGGATCACTACGTCATGATCAAAGTTTGTAGGAGGGTGGTTGAATTGGATAAGAGATGTAAAGCTAGGAAAGGTTCCAATTTTTCTTTCCCTATAAAGCTTGGCAATTATCAATGCAAAAGCATTCAAGATGCTTTGGGCTCAGGACTTCGACTAAAAACTAAGAACTTGGAATTTTACTTTGTTTTCTCTAGATTTGATAGTAAAGGTTTTGCATGACCCCAATTTGAATTGAGCCCATCTTTCACACACCTTCCCCATATGAAAGATTTTTGGGTAGCTTAAGGAGAAGATTATGAGGTGAATAGTGGTCCAAGTTTACTTTGAAATAAATTAAAGAGTTCAAGTTACAAATGGATGTTAAAGATATAGAAGAAGTGGAAGGCATAGAAGTAATTGACCCCTTCTATGTAGATCAAGTCAAAGCTTTTCCCTTGCCTAAAATAGAATAGAATCTAATCGAGGGAGATGATATTTAAGATTGAACTCTTCTTGTTATTGAAAGAAAGAAGAATTGGTTAGAAGAGAAAATAAAATCCAAATTGGGACAGGCACAACTACATCCTCATAAAGACTCTACTAGTTCTAGATCAACTCTGCCTATTCATACTACTAAGTGTCACATTATCCTCTGTAGGCACCTTCAAACATAAACCTAGAGTTGCACTTCTTGTTCAAAGTTTAATTCAACCCTCAACTTTAGTCAAGCGGACTCATTCATGCACTAAGAACAAGAAAGCACAACAAGCTACAGTGGTCAATCCTACTATGGAACCTATCAAAATTGAAGTTGTAGCAAAATATGTCGAGGAAAGTCAGATTGAAATCATGGATCAAAGTAACCAACAAGAATTGGATGGAGAAGGTACTTTGAATTAATTAATTGTTGGAACTTCCCTTGTTCTTCAAACTCCTCCACCCAAAGATGGTTCTTTAACACCAAATTGGTTTGATTTGTCAGTGAGCAAGAAAAGAAGCATAGTTTAAGTGAACATCTTAGTTAAAGAAAATGTTGAGAAATTCCTAGTTAAAACTCCAAAGAACAAGAAGCCCAAGATTGAAACCTTGTTGAAAGTAGATGAGAAGACAAGGAATTGGGTGGTTGACATCTACAAACCATCTACAGAATTTTTCTTGGATGATATCACACCTCAAGACTATAAGGTAGAAAAGACCATCCTTGGTCCAACTTCCAGTGCTACCAATATTAAAAAATTTGATGTTGGTCATGTCAAAGTCACTAACAAAATTTAGAAAGACTAGAAAGAGAAGAAAGAACTAAAACAATCTATCTATTTGCTGGCAGAATACATCCATACTTTACAGAATGCTAAAGCTAAAGTTCAACCTCAAGCTATTTCTATGGTTGATGTAATTTCCCTTGCTAATCAATAGTTTATTGATTAGATGAAAAGAGATAGATCATTTTCTCATGATTTTGATAAGTAGATTGAATCTGTTAATTCTTGAGAAGTCAATTACATAGCCCACCTAGCTGAGACAAGGGCAAAAGATGATCAAACAATGGAAGGTCTGGAATCAAAGTTGAATGCCTACGAAGTAGAAAAGGAGAAACGGGATAAAGTGATCACTCATTTAATTGATGTCCAAAAGTATGAGGTGGATAATTTCCTAGAAAAGAAACCAAGTCCCAACATAGATGTTGATTTCCTATATGTGTCTAGAACTAATCTAGAGTGGAGAAACATGGTGATTGAATAATGTCTAGAAGAATGCTCAGAACTAGCTAAAGAACTAGAATGTTTAAAATAAATTTTGGACAACGACATAAAATGTATTGACATTGAAATCATGTAAAACAAGACCAGCCAAATAAAGATCTAAAAGATATAGGTATCACTTGCCAAAATAAACTAAGAGCAATGAAAGAAGCCAAAGAAGTTACTCTTGCAAACTTCATCGTCACAATTCGAGAAGACTCCATCATTATCATTTGTGATGATCATATGATGGTTTAAGACAAGAAGTTAGAGCATGCCTATAGAATGATTACCATTTTGCAACTAAGGATAGAGAAGCTCAAAAATTCTCAACATAAGGAAATTGTAGAGTTCAAAGTTGGCTACAAAGAGTGGAAAGAGGCAACTGGGACCACATCCATGGATCATAGCTAGCAAATCAACCCAATCAATGCACCTAGCAACTAAATAGAAATTAGGGGCCTTAGCCATTATTTTCTTTTATTTTAATTATTCATATTCTATTTTTTTGTTAGAACTCTTGGTAACTCTTGGAGTTAGTTTTATAACTACTTTTAAAAGCCTTGCGTGGCTATAAGTACTATTTTATTTGATAATGCAAGGGTTGATACTCTGGATATTTTTCTTTTGGTAGTAAATAGATATCAAACTTGCTCAAAAGATATTTTTTGGTGCTAATTTATATGAATTAATAGAAAATGATGAATCCATTGGTTCTTCTCATGATATCATCTTGGGTTTGAAATCTTATGGTTTTAGATAATCTAGATTGGTTTCATATGGAATGCAGTTTTGATTATGATGATTAACTATTTTTTATTTCTATGAATGACTCCCCAAGTGGTAATATTTAGTAGAATTGATTAGTTCATTTGATTCTTTCTCTCTCTTGTTGAATGAGTCTTAAGGTTTATTTCTAAATCATCTAATGATTAGTAATGCTTTTACATGTTTATGGAAAAGTATTCTGAAATGTCTTTAGTTCTTTCTAGTTAAAAGAGAAGATTTTCTCTCATTTTTTTATAATAAATGAGGTTATTGCCAAACTTATTTAAGAGGTATTTATGCCTCTAAAACATAGAGAGTTATAAATGAAAAACTAATTTTTTATGAATTATTTTTTCCTATTTTCAATTATAAAGGTTATACATCAATTAAAGGGAAAAATTATTTGATAACAAATGGGATAACCAAAAATTGTCATCCAAACCCTACACATCCCAAAATTTAGTTGTCAAAATCTAGGGAGAAAGAATTCCCAAAAGGTTATCCAAAAACCCCAACAAGATCCATCGTACAAGTTAGGAAGTTTCGGTTGTTTTGCACAATAGGTTTTCCAAGAAAATCTATATGACATTGCAGAATAAAGCTAGGATTCACTTCACAGTACTGCCAAATGACAATTTACCAATCCAAGAAAAAATTACCAATACTATAAGGTGATATTTACTAGTAAGACCATATAACAGTTTGCTAATATCATCCTAACTGGCTATCATAATGTCACTCAGACCAGGGTGCAAGGCCAAAAAGTTAAATAATAAAGTGAATAGGGTTAGAACTTTTGCACTGGGGAGTGTCAAAACCACCAAACTTGAGGGGTGAATACTTGAGAGTAAGAAAGGAATATAAACACCCTAATATGCTAACATACAAATCAAAATAACATCTATCCATCTAATCAACATCCCCAATATACAAGATGAGCATAAGCAACATTGTGATGAAATGAAGCAAAGAGCCACAAGATACTATCTCTAAACATTGTAATAAGGCATCAAATAAAGCATAAATCACAAGGGTAACATACTATGAAATCCCCAAATAATCCAAACAAAGCATCAAAATCTGATCTAGAGTTGGAAGAGGGCCAACGTTGTATATCGGTCCTCAACAGTGGTATAGGTAGCTACATCTCTACACCATGTGGTATTTGTAGGCCCACTCCCATCGTACTGATGTAGATAGTGATCTAGACACAAACACAAGAACACTCATCCAAGGCTAGAACTAATGCCATGTAGAAAAATGGTTTGAAACCAAGATCATTAGATAATGCAATACTATAGGTCTTGGCCATACACTCTATGAGATAACTATGCAAGGACTCTAGTGGAGTGCAATTCACTTGGAATTGAGAAGCATAAACTATATATGGTATGGCTCAACTACCCCTAGGAGGCCACATACCTAACAAGAATCAACTCCCTTAGGAGGCCACATGTCGATCCCTCATATGGTATGGCTCAACTCCCTTGGGAGGACACATATTGTATGAGTGTTGTCTTATCATATCATTCAATTTTATTAACTAGTTATTAATTTGATTATCAATTATTTAAAACCTCTATAGGTTACCTTGTTGACAACTTAAAGTTGGGGTACATGACAGAAGGAACTTGCACATCTACCTTACATACCCATGTTCATCACACAACAAGTTCTCATAGGTAATGCAATTTCCCAACCTAACCCCAAATGAATCACATACTAACTAGCCTAAATCTAGGAATTTGGGTATCACAAGATCTTGTCATACACATGTGGATATACTCTCGTGTGACACAAAAAACTTCACAAAATTAAGAAATAGAAAGGGTTAGATGAGAAATGACAAGAAATAACAAATCTAAAATTAACTCAATTACACATATTGCTAGGAGTACACTGTAATGCCCCACCCAGAGATCCTTGGAACAAGGATGAATATAAGCCAAGATTTTTTTTTTAAATTGAACAAGTATGGATGCACACAAAAATCAACATACAAGGATCACAAAGATCACAATGGAAGACTAAACAAACATCCAAACACCAATGGATCTCCAAATGCCACTACTGACCAAAAATAACAAACTATGAAAATCACAAAATGCATTTGAACCTAAAACATCCCAAATTCAAAAGGTCAAATGCTAGGGTTCAAGAATTCTGCAATGGGTATCCCAATCACCTTTCAAAACCTTTTGGTCAAGTCAAAAAGTGTTCCTTACTTTCCTAAGAAAGTTTTCTCACAGACCCAGACGATACTTTCATACAGCCTGGGCGATACCTTACCAGTATCATATGACCTTTTCTCAATGGATGTTTGATACTTTCAAGGTCTAGGCAATAAAGTTCCTAAGTTTCGTACAATAATTCTTTCAAAGGCATGTGATACTTTCCAGTATCGCACAATAAACTATCCTTAGGCATGTGATACTTTCTAGTATTGCACAATGTTTCTTCTTTGGGCATGTAATACTTTATAAGTATCGCCCAATGCTGGAACATTGTCACCCCAAAAATGCAAGAAACATTCCAAGAACATTTAAAGGAATAAAATAGAGAGTTAGAACCTTCACACTAGGGAGTACCGGATCCACAAGTCGAGGCTTGGACACTCAAACACAAGAGCAGCAAGATGGAAAATACAACTAACCATCTAAACCATAACAGCATAAGAAAACATATTGAAAGCAACATCACAATGTACAAAAAAAACTAAACTCTTGTGTGGCTCCTCCCAACCATAATAACATCACGAGGCCTCGAAGGCCCTAGCCATCCCCCGTGTGTAACATCTCAAACTATCATCTGGATAGTCAAAGTTGTCTTCTAAGGGTGTCACTGCTAAATGTAATAACATCATAAAAACATGTATATCTAAACATGATATAACAATAAAGTAGTAGATATTCCAACTAAGTAAATCTCATCATCTAACCATATGCTAACATCATAATAAAGGAATGCATAAAATCACTAATATCATCTAAAAATGATATCCAAGAATCCCAATAAAACCATAAATCACAAGATAACATTCTTTGGAACCCAAAGTACCAAGTGAAACAACAAGCTCTAGTCACATTGGAGCAATAAACTATCTTTGTGCAATAGTCGCTAGCAGTGGCATAGGTAGCTACACCACCCAACCATGTGAAACCCATAGGTTCACTCTCATTGTGAAGATAGAGGTAATGATCCAACCATAAACACACATAAAGAAAATATCCATGACTAACACTCATGCCAAATAGTAAAGAGGACTTGCAACCAAGATCATGAGACAGTGCAAGTGGATCAAGTCCTAGTCAGACACTTTATGGGTCACTATGTAGGGGCTTGCTAGAGGATAAGTAGCTTGGCATCGGGTAGCCCATGTTGAAGTTGATGAAATTTCAACCCCACAACTTCCAAGAATCACCTGTATGCAAACACTTGTCACAGAAAGAGAGAAGCAAAAAGCTATGGAGGCTAAAATTGTTAGATCCATAGATGAGACATTCTTAATGAGAAAAAAGAGAAATTGCTATTATCAAAAGTGAATGAATAAAATTACAAAGATATCAATCCTTATAAAAGGAGATCAAAACCCTAATGGGGTAAAACCTAGGTCACGTGATAATAATTAATAAAATATTTAATTATTATATGCCTAAATTTTAGCTTAAGTAAACTAGAGATAATAAGTGACTTAATAATTAAATCAAAATGATTTAATTAATAAGGAAATATCTTATTACTCTAACACCCCACCTTATGATAAACTTAGGGAGTAGCTAAAAACCTAGAAACTATTATTGAAAGCAAATTGGGTCTCGGCAACAAGGCCTGATGAGGTACCCAAGCACAACCAAATCTCTGTAAAGATGAGAGATAGAGAAAACCACATGGGAAAAACCCTACTCCAAAAAGAGATGGAAAGAATGTTCCAAAAGATAGGAACAAAAGATGATCATGAAGAACATCAGTGAAGCATGAAGCTGTAAATATTGCCAAACTATTAATCTAAAGAACCTTCATTATATAGAATATGACTAGGTAGAGAAGACTAAGTCTAAAGAGTTGATCAATCAAAGATGGAAGGTATCTGCATGGCCTCCAATAATATGAATGAAAGAATGTCTATATGGTAAATGATCGATCTCACCGAAATGCATAGGTATCCAGCTACTACAATCACCTAGTACATAGGATCAAATACTAAATACACAATTCACTCCATCAAACCAAGAAAGAAATAGAACCAACATAACCCCCCTCTAATGCTAAGAGGTAAGACATGAACACTGAAACTAAATGCAATATCTCACACAGAAAGAAGAACTAACAACATTAAGAGTGCAAAAGAAGTACAAACACCTATAATGGCATGTATCATCAACACATCATGAGATTAATATTATGGAAGGAATACTCACTTGAAAAAGGAAGATGGTGAATATGGCCAACATAAAACCCCCCAAAGCACTTTATAATATAGTACAAGTACACCAAAACACAAAGATGTCCGAGATCCCAAAATGCAATAGAGTGGCAGTTTATATCAATGTGTTTGTAAAAAACTATAAAAGGATGTCAACAAAAATCAAAAGAGACATAATGCTGATACAATAGATAGTACAACCCATGAAAAATCATCTAAAACAACAAAATTGATCCCTAGATTGTCTTAACATTCGTGCCAAATGTCTCGAATAGTGTGACCAATAGTGCCAAAAATTGCATCAAGAAACATGTCAATTTTGTACCAAAACTGTCTTGATTTGTATGCCCAAAAAATTAGAAATTTGCCCCTCGATAAATGTGGAAAAAATTATAGAATTGCCACCTCAGGAAATGTGCCTAATCTAGGAGCAATATTTTTTAGCCTCAAATTCCAACTGTGTCCAAATTGGACAAATTTTATATGAAAATAGGGGTTTTTGGATGCTCTAAGATCAACGGTGATGTCTATTTGGGCTCAAAGTATACCAAAAAATAGTGACCCCCAGAATGAATACAAAAAAAAAAAAAAAAAAAACTCAAAAAATGGAACCCTCTAAACAAAAAGCACAAATCTGAAATCCAAGACAAACTTTTCATAAATAGAATAGGGGCATGAAGATCTAGAGCTCTAATACCATGTTGAAGTTGATGAAAGATCAACCACACAACTCCCAAGAATCATCTACATGCAAACACCTGTCATAAAAAGAGAGAAGCAGAAGCTATTGAGCCCGAAATTGTCAAATCCATAGATAGGACATTCTTAATAAGCAAAAAGAGAAATAGTTATTATCAAAAGTGAATAAATAAAATTACAAAGAGATCGACCAACCCTTATAAAAGGAGATCAAAATCCTAACAGGGTAAAACCTAGGTTGCATGATAATAATTAATAAAAGAATTAATTATTATATTCCTAAAGTATAGCTTAAGTAAACTAGATATAATAAGTGACTTAATAGCTAAATCAAAATGATTTAATTAATAAGGCAATATCTTATTACTCTAATAACCTAAGCTAGTGTTGGTAGCTCACACTCCCCAATGGAAGGAGCACAATCTTGTGCCTTTAGACTTAACTGGGTGCTCAAATAACATTTTATTATCTTAAACTTATTACCTAGATAATTTATTTAGTTATCACTTGTTTAGAACCTGTTCACGCCAACCCTCTGGGAAATAGTCACCAAGGTTGCGAGAGAAGCCCCTCCATGCTACCCAACATACCCATGCTCATCACAACGATGAATGCCCATAGGCATGCATATTCCTGACCCAACCCCAATGAACATAACTCAACCAAAATATGATTGGAAGATCGAGCCTCATAATTCACCTGAAAAATGCATGTGCACATGCTTGTGTGTGGTGCACCACCATCATGAAGATCATAAAACAAGGGTTGGATGAGAACACAAGAAAAATAACACTCAATCAAATACAAGCTCAAGAGAATGGATGTGGCGCACATCCTAATACAACATAAAAGTGCAACAATGGTTTGGCTAACATCCTATAGATAATCCAAGTCCATGACCAACATTATGCTAAGAAAACTAGGTGGCACAAAAATTGAGGTAAAAACCTCAAAACTCAAAAACTTTGAAATTAAAACCCATTTTGTCTTAGTGCACAAAAGCCACAAAAATCCAATAAAATTTAGATTCAAATATCATATGAAAAAATAGCTAGCATAATGGTGTGAAACCCTAAACCCTCATCCCAAAAATTGAGAAAACATTCATACCCAACCAACCGGACAGAACTAACATATCAAAAATGGAGGGGAATACTAGTTCTCAACCTCCTAACATACAACTACTAGAAACAAAAGCAAAAATGAAGCTAAAACATAAAAATAGGAGAGCCCTACCTGACAACCAAAAGGGCTAAAACAAGAATCAGCTAGATAAAATAAATATCCTGTAGAAGTTGTTAAAAGTTGCGACAAACCAAGGTATCCCCGAGCTGGATCCAATGAGACTGATCTCACAAAGATCCCACACCTGTAGCTCCTACAACCAAATAGAAACAAATCCTCTAGAAGAGGATTTTGGAAAAAGCTCTTAAATTTCTAATTTCCAAAAGTGAGAAGTGAGGAATAAATTTCCTCTTTGGATACTTATTCACTTTTCAAGTGAATAATCAATTAGGGTAAATAACTAGGAAACTTATTTTAACCTCAAATCAACCCAAAATGAAAACAGGCTATTCCAAGTAATTGGAATTCATCTACGAATTTTTTTTCAAGAATTAAAATTAATTAAAATCAGACCCAAAAACCCTTAAACCAAAATCACAAAATTTCTTAACAACTTTCACAACAAATGTGAACCCCTAAATCCATAAACACGCTCGCAGGTCTAATCACATAATGAGAATGAGTCTGGATTTATTAAATCACCAGAAGGTTAATTTAAACAATCAAATATGATATGTCAACCATATAGGGATGACATTTGTATAATATGAACAACTGAGTCACTAACTCCATGTGCCATTATCAAGGATATAAATCTTGCACACTAAAACACATGATCAAGTACAATTACATATAATAACATAGCCAAAGCAATAAATGCATTAAATAACCTAAATTAACATTTTTTTAATTATACTAAAATAATCCATTTACATCACTCACGTTCGCATAAAGAATAACAAAGAAAGAATGAAGTAAATTACCATGACATTAAATCCAACATATAACATAATTAGAGATGTATCAAAATACTGGATAACTAGATATCATTGTAAAGCATATTGTCACCTCAAAATGGCATCATCATGCAAATATGATCAACTAAACAATATAGTAATCTAACATCTAACCCTCAAGTCATCTCAAATGTAAAAATAACATGAGTAATAAGTATCTCTCGGATCAAAATATAACAAGGTACAGACTACAAACATGAGAGGCATGATATACACATTTGATATGAATTCCAATGATGGTAAAGTAAAACCATGTTTAGATTAGAAATCTAACATACATTCCAAATCTATGACCTAAACATGTGCCTAGAAAATTTGGCGACATGCAAAATGAGGTGTTACAAAAATTGCTCAAAAATCAAAGTTTTTGAAAGTGGACTAAATTAAAACCTATTTCCAAAATGGGGGTCAAACACTCAAAAATCAAATAAAATTCAATTTTTAAGATCATATGTAAAATTGAGGAGCAACACTACAAAACTTTAAATTAAAACATTCAAAACCCTCATATTTTCATTCCCACCCAACTGAGTGGAACTAGCATAACAAAATAGAGGGAAACACTAGTTCTCAATTTCTAGCCAAATTGATATAAAAAATGAAAGATAAAGTGAAGCTAAACAATTAAATGGGAGAGCCCTACCTCGTAGCCAAAGAGGCTAAAGTGGTAACAAACCCTAGAAAATAGTGGGACCACCATAAGTGATGAAATGCTTGGCAAAGAAGGAGTTCCCCACTCCAAATCCAATGAGCCTATTCTCTTTATGGTCCCATGAGAACAACTTCCACAATCAACAAATACCAAATGGTCACAAGAGAGTTTTCGAGGATTTGCTCCAAAGACCATGAATTAAAAAAGGAGAAGTGAGTAAAACTCACTATTTGGCCAATATATGCATTTTTACAAGGTGACATATAAAAATGAAAAATAAAATAAAACAATCCAACTAATGCTATAATATATAGTCCACAAATATAATTGAGACGAGGGGGGGGAGTGAACTAGTTATCTAACTATTATCACAATTATCAACCTTATTAAACCTTGACCATATGAGCAATATAATTAGAAACCGCAACAAGATACTCATGCATAATAACACTTGATATGCTAATTAAGGAAACCCTTGATCAAAGGGAAAGCCCTAATGGGGATGACACCCACTAGATGATGTACTAATATAAAGATTTCTTGTTAGAGGATGGACCCTATTAGGAGTCTATGAAACACATTCATTACATATCAGTCCCTATTAGGAGACTTTGATTCCCTATTAGGAGATTCCAACCCTGTTAGGAGTTGTAGAAGGTAGATTTGTTGGAATTTCAAGTGGCAAGAGTGAACTTCTGGGGGGCGAGGGGTGGGGCAGTGAATCAGTAGTTTAAACTTGGACCCATAAAACTTTCACCATTCATTCATTGCATGCACAAGTAAACTGAAATAACATGTAAAGCATATGCATCTAAAACATATAAACATGTAAGCATTTACAAACATAACACCAGATACAATTACCCAAAAACCCTTCAAGGGAGAAGGTAAAACTAGGGTGGGGATGAAACCCATAAATCTTAACTACTATAGTAATAAAGTGTATCCAATGAAGGTTACAATGATTTGACCATGAAACATGATCTACCCTATGAAAGGTCTATCCTATTAAAGGCTTACAAAGACTATTAGGTCTCACCTTGTTAGAGGATTTCAACACCCTATTAGAAGTGTGCCTTGTTAGAGGACTTCAACTTACAACTAAGTAAGCACCCTATTAAAGGATTTCATACAGCTTGCTAGGACTACTCTATTAAGAGATTTAACTAAAATCACCTGTTAAAATGTCTCATCATAGATCCTACAGTTGGCACTTGCTTTCCTAATATCAAATTACTTCTACACAATGTCTTATTGATCCTTCATGATCAGATGTATCAATGTTGTATCCTTTCTTCTATCCTGTATTCTTCTCTAATTGATTTTGCAATTCATTCTCACTTCTAAGTCACCTTGAATGCTCTGCAAACTATCTTGTTCACTCCTTTAGTTCAATCACTCACCCATGTCATATCTAAAGAGTTTAGGGCTTTGCACTCCTTGACAAGACTTTGGTAGCTTAGGATTAGGTATGAATCTACAGCTGAGATTCATCCATATTGCCACTTAAACTTTTCATTTTTCTAATTGGTTGCATATAATTACATAGGGAATCCAAATATAGATTTGTCCTTATCTCCAAAATATTGAAATCTATCTTTTAGTCAGCTCAAAAATGGTTTACATACTTGTTTGTGCCATTACAAACAAATATGTCAAAACTATGTCACTCAGTATATGAAGTCTCTGATGCTCGACATGCACTATTCTGTATACTCTGACTTGGCACCTGCGTTACTTGACATCCATTATTTACTCAGCTCCTAAATCTCTTGGCATGGTCTATCTACTTGACACATGAGTGACTCGGCACTCATTGCAACTCGGCATGGTCTAATATTTACATGTTGTGCTCGGCATGTATTACTAGTTAGGCATGAACTAAGTAAATGGGTTAAGTGTGTTGACACTCACTTCTCAAAACCAATTTGAGATCAACAATCTCCCCCTTTGACATGAGTTTCAAAAACACTTGAATATCCATGATTAACCTTAATCCCTTGAGCATAACATATCCATGACTTGGCATATATACAAAACTTCAAAAATTCAAAAATTTTGCACTACCTTGTATACCTCAAAATTTGATAACTCCCCCTGAGTTAATAGATATGTCCTATTTTCAAAATATGTGCTCCCTTTGACTTCAATATATTGTATTGCTAATACTCTTTTATCTGATATGCCACTTTCTCTCCATCATATCCATATTCTCTATCTTCCCTTTTTCTTTATCTCTCCCTTTATTATATCTCCCCCTGTATTATATCTCCTCCTTTTTGACACTTATGTCAAATGGGTTATACACCTATGGTGTGTTTGTCCAAAAATAATTTATGGACATTCATTATTATCCTTAGAGTTGCATCCTAGTTATCACATGCAACATCTAATGACTTAATTTGGATTGCAAGTTCAGCAACAAGGTGTACTAGACCATCTAAAGTAGAAATATTGGGGTCTTTCTTCAATAAAGTCTTGACATAGCCTAGTTCCTTGTGCATTATCTCCATATGTGGTGTGAGGGTAGCTTGAATACTTGTCAATTTGGCTCTAATATTAACCTTGTCTACTATTAAGATAGCCAACTGACTCTGTGTCTGAAGCAATGTTCTGAAATGCTTCACACTCTAAGCTATATTTAATGGTAGTCTTGCACCTAATGTAGATATTTGACTTTCCAGACTCAGAATGTGACTTCTAGTATATTGGGTGAAGAGTGTAGGATTGCATAGTTTTTTGTATAGTGAGAATATATTCTCAAGTTCCTTTTTCACATCCTCAACCTTTATTTCCAATGCAACTTGTTGTAGTGCTATCTCACTGGATATTTTCTCATTTACCTTGCCTTAAAACTTCTTTTCAAACCATTCTAAGAGTTTTGCATTTGTATCAAGGTCTTCATTGTTGACCTTTTCCACTAGATCAGTCAATTGTTCTATAAGTGGCTTGGTCTCTTTAGGAGTTGGAAGGCTAAATGAATCTAAAAAGATGTCCTTTATATCTTGGAGTGCTTGCTTCTACTTGTGTTCTCTCCTAAGCATTTCTTGATGATTTTTCCTTTCTAAGGCTTCTTGTAAAATGCCTATTTGCTCCAATGTCATAGTATCATAGTCATACTTTGGACTAACAATTTCTTCATAAAGGTTGATGTCTCCATAATGGATTACCTTTTCTACCTTTGATGAGTTGGGGCCTAGCACTAAGATTTGCAATGGAATGGCTTCTATTCCCAGCTTCTAAAGAGCTTGTGTAGAAGGAGTGCCAAATGCTGGTAAGGCTACTAGTGCTTGGATGGCCACTTGTTCCTTATCCTTTGGTGCTTTCTCACTCTCTTTAGGCTTTCCCTAGTCTATCACTATGACTTGGATGGCAACTTGTTCCTATGTTGTAGGTATAGATGAATTTATCTGTCCTAGTTCCTGTTAGTGCCTTTTTCTTTTGCCTTCTTCTCAATTGTATCAATTTTAGTACTTGTATCAACCTCAGTGGATGTGTCTACTTTTGTTTGAACCAATGGTTGTACATGAGTAACTGAAGGGATGATGGAAGGTTTTTCTTGTGGATTCACCTTCTCCCTTGTGACTTCAGTCACTGCCTTCTACAATTCCTCTATACTAACCAAAATTGGATTTCCACAAAGTTTAGCTTGGAGTGTGGATTGATCCAATATTTTCTTTAGATATTCTGTAGTAAGTGTATTTTTGTTATGAGCTGATGCATTAGAAACATTCTTAATAGTTATAGTTTCAATGGTTTTTTTTTGTGTCATGGGGAGGACTAACATTTGGCACTTGTGTGTCCTGCACACTCTGTTCATCTTACTGTTGCTCAGTTGTTGCCTTGTCATTATTTTTCTTTGTTGTTTCTTCCCCAACTATATTATCTTTTTTATCATCTTCCTTATCATCATTTTCCTTGTTATCATCTTCGTCATCATGTTTACCTTCTCAAGGGTCAGCTTTTCCTTGCTTCATAGTGGTCAACCCATAAATGAGTTTCTAGATTTGTGTTGACCTTTTCACAACATCTTCAAAGTTATTTTGGAGAATTCTAAAGGCTCTATATTTAGGTGTGAACCTAACTACATATCTCTTGATAGCTTTAGCAATTTTTCCCATTGTCAACTCTATCATTACTTGGGCTAATGTTGTTTCCCTTATATGTCTTTCCAAATTCAGACAATAATGCCATTTTTGCTTAACAATATCATATAGACCTTTTGGTATTGAGTTGGAAAATTCTAGTGGAGTGTTCTTAAACTTTGACATCATGGAATATAATGCCTCTTCCACTTGGTTTTCTCTTCTTTTCCTAGTTTATCAAAGTCAATATGTCTAAAACCAAAAAAATCTACATTGCTCTTGACTTTGTCACATAAGTTCTCAAGACTAGATAGAGGATTGTGACTTACCAATTTGAATTAGCTATTTTCATCTAATTTTTTCCTCTCTTCATCAAAATTTGGCTATGCCACATATTTCCTTCTTTGTCTTTTCTACTCTTGTCCTCCTTTCTCTGTTTGCTTTGACTTTTCCTTGGCCTTTTGGGTAGTAGCACATGTGCTAGCTCTATGATGTAACTGGCTCACTACACACTCCCAAGACTCAATCACCTTGCTCAAATCTACATATGTTTCTCTATCAACATTCATTAGAGGCTCTAAAATATTTTCACCTTCCCATAAGAATGTACCCATTTACCCTAAACATGGAATCTTTACATTAGACTCCATGCTCCTCTTTGAATGAAATCTCACCATTCCATAAATAGATCTCAATATAATGGTATACAATATGAGATAACATTGGCTATGAACAATCATTGTATTACATCTCATAAAATATTCATTTACCTTCAAAACATTGCTTCTTGTTGTCTTTCGATAGACCTATACTTAGACATTAATAACTTTTGAACCAAATCAAAACTCTTTGATTGCTCTAGTGAAGATAGCTATAATTAGGCTTGTAAAAACATAATCCAATCTCAGAAAAATCCAATGATTGGTTGGAAATTCATGCCCCATGCAATGAGGGTCTTTTCCTAAGAATTATATTCTCCATATGGATATTAGCCACATTTCAAACAACAAATGCCGATAAGATTGAATCATAACAATGTGAATGCAAAACAAATAAAACTAAAGGAATGACATTCTTATGAAATCCCACACAAATTACTATTGACCAATTGTTGGTTTAGGCCAATTCCATACTTATGGAAAATGGTTCCTTTCCACATAATTTATTCTTGCAAGCAAGATGTATAAACCATTTAACTCAAAACTACAACCTAAACATTTATGAGAGAGAGAAAGAAGTGCATAATAGAACTACAAACTTCAATATATATTGAACACTGCATTTGCATAATCAAATAAATTTGAATGGCTCTCTGGTCAAAAGACCAAAGAGCTTATTCTTTTCACAATTTGCACTCTCTTCTTTTTCTCAGTTCTCTCTCCACTATTAATTATTTTTCAATCTCTCTCTCATTACATGCAAATCTCTTTCTTTTAAAGAGTTTTATTCCTGGTTAGTTATAAAAACCAACAACTAGCCACTATGGATGGCATTTAATCCATTTTTAAATACATCAAAATGGTAATTTAAACCATTTTCTAATGTATTACAATGATATTTTAATCATTTAGACCATTTCATCACATGGCTCTCTAAAAATGCAAAATGTATGCAAACATTTTATGGAACTTGTAATATTTCTCCAATGGTGATGTGTCTCTGCACAATATACTCCCAGGCTTCAAAAATTTCCATGTGCCAGTGAAAATATGCTAGACAATGTGTGCTCATGCTTTCATTGCACACTCTGATGCTGAAAGTGACTCTCATCAATAGAGTACTAGCTAGTTGTTTCTCAAGGTGCTACTTCAATCCATTCTCCAATGTTGCTCCTACCACCAATATGCCTCACCTAGGAGTCCTTTCTTGCCTCTCACCCTAAGTCTTTTGGCATGCAAATGGACCATTCTCTTTGGCCCTAGACCATCTTCTATGGCCCCATGAAAGATCTCCATATCTACCTACTTGCAGCTAGTGGACATACACCCTAAAACCAAAACTCATTAGCAAACTTAAAACCCAAATCTTTATCTTGCCCAGACCTTTCACTTGCTCTGATACCACTTTGAAGTCTAGGAATATGCAAGTGCAGTGTTTCAAATTTATGAAGTATGTATAGTACTTTCCTAATCAGTCACCACAAACTAACAATCTCCCACTTGGGGACTAATCAAACTTCACACTAGACAACAATCTCCCACTTGGAGACTAGTCCTGTAGCCATACCGCTACCACATGGGGCTCCCACTAGATCAAACCACCCTAGACATTGTTGTTCTTTTATGCAAGTTCTTTCTAGAAGACCAACCAAAGCTAAAGAAGAATTCATCTTCTCCCTTGTTATGACCTTGGTAAACATATATGCTAGATTGTCATCTGTATGTATCGTGTCCATCTTTAACTATCCATCATCCAAAATTGACCGAGTGAAATGGTACCACAACTATATGTGTTTGGTCTTTGAATGCAGAGTTGAAGTCTTTGCAAAATGAAAGTTACTATGAGTATCTATAAACAAATAAGTATCCTTTTGAGGGTGTCTCAATTCTTCTAAGAAGAATTAAAGCCATATCATCTCTTTAGCTACCTTTGTAGCAACAACATAGTCTGCCTTTGTAGTGGATAAAGCATTAACCTTTTGTAACCTAGAAACCTAGCTGACGGCTGCCCCACCAATAGTAAAGACATAACCTATAGTACTTCACTTAGTATCAATTTCCCCTGTCAAATCTAAGTCAACATAGCCTTGTAAGTCAGTAATAGAGTCCACAAAGTGTAAACACTTACTAGATGTTCCTCTCAAATATTTGAGAATCCATTTGACTGCATTCTAATGCCCAATTCTGTATGACTCATATATCTCCTAACGACTCCCACTGCATGTGCAATATCTGGTCTTGTACATACCATAGCATACATCAAGCTTCCTACAACTAAAGAATAGGGTGCCTTGGACATCTTATCCTCCTCTTCTTCTATCTTAGGGACACATCTCCGTAGTCAAGTTCAAATGACCAAGTAAAGGTGTGCTGACAACTTTAACACTCTCCATAGAGAAATGCTACAACACCTTCTCAACATAATCAGCCTAAGATAGCATCAATTTCTTGTTCTTCCTATCTCTGCAAATCTTCATAGCAAGGATTTGTTTTCCTACCCCCAAATCCTTCATAGAAAATGCATGTGCTAACTAGCATTTTAGCCCCTTAATCTGATCCATGTTAGACCTAGATACAAGCATATCATCAATATATAAACATAAAATAATGTAGCTATCATCATCCAACCTCTTAAAGTAAACACAATGATCTGAATAACACCTATTATATACATGCTCATGCACAAAACTATCAAATTTCAAATACCATTGCCAAGATGCTTGCTTCAAGCCATATAAACTTTTCTTTAATTTGCACACTAAGTTCTCGTCACCTTTGACCATAAATCCCTATGGCTGAATCATATATATCTCTTCCTCCAAATCACCATGAAGGAAGGTTGTTTTAACATCAAGCTACTCTAAATGCAAATCTTCAGTAGCCACAATACTTAAAATAGTATGGATAGAATCCATCTTAACAACAAGAGAAAATATCTCATCAAGATCAATGCCCTTTTTCTATGCAAATCCTTTTACAACTAACCTGGCCTTAAACCTTTTCTTACCTCCATCCTCTTTTTTTAACCCATAATATTTTACCTACAAGAAACTTGCATAAATCCCAAGTCTTATTTCTTAGCAAACAGTCCATTTTGTCTTTCATTGCAGACTCCCATAGAATTTTAGTATCCACCTACACAACTTCATCATAACATTCAAGTTCACCAACATCAATATGTAAAATAGAATACAAAGAGGGAGAAAATATTTTTGGAGGTCTAATTAACTTTGTTGACCTTCTAACATTCACTAGTATGTGTGGTATTTTTTGTTGTGGTTGTTGCACATCATGGGGAATGGCTGAAACATCATCTTTTGGAGTATCACCCAACACTACATAATCATGTTCTTTCTTCTCATGTTGTTGCAACAGATCTTTGTACAACACTATCTCATTGAATATGACATCCCTACTTCTTACAATTTTACAATTTTCAAAAAATCTCAAAGCTTATAACCAAATTCACTAATGCCATATCCAACAAATACACATTTCTTTGACTTATCTACCAGCTTGGTTCAATTTTCAAAATCTATATGATCAAATGCTTCACAACCAAAGGTTTTGAGAAAAGAATAACTCACCTTCTTACCAATCTAGGCTTCCTCTAAAATACCACAACCCAAAGGAGTAGAGGGACCTCTACTAATCAAATATACAACAGCATTGATAGCCTCTACCCACATGTGTAAAGGAAACACAACATGCAAACTCATGCTCCTTATATGCTCCATTATAGTCATGTTCATGCGTTCAGCCACTCCATTTTCCTGTGGAGTCCTTGGAATAGTTTTTTGTCTATGAATACCATTAGTGGAGCAATAATGTTCAAATTCATGGCTGCAATACCCACCACCATTATCAGATCTAAGACATTTTAATTTCTTACCATTCTCATTTTCAACCAAGCATTTCCATTTCTTAAAAGTTTGAAATACATCATAATTTTGTCTAAGGAAATAAACCCATACTTTTCTAGTTGCATCATCAATGAATGCAATATAATAATGAGGACCACCAAGGGAAGATACTTGAGCCGGTCCCCATACATCAGTATGCACAAGCTCTAATTTCTCCTTTTAATTGTCCTTCCCAGTCTCACAAAACTCACACTCTTTTGTTTTCCATACACACAACTTTCACAGAAATCCATATTAACACATTTCAGACCTGGTAAAATATTCTTTCAATGAACTACTTTCATACCTTTCTTATTCATGTGTCCAAGTGTGTTGTGCCACAACACTGTATCAAAATCTATAGCAACTATTTGTTCTCCCTGCTCAATTGCAACAACTCTTCCTAAACATTCATTTTTCTTTGAAACAATTAAAGTAAAAGGAACAATATGACCTGTACAAAGATAAGGTGCCTACTTTCACACCTTTTTCTACTACAAGGGAACCTTTTGAAACGTTCCAATTTTTATCATTAAAAGTAACTACACAACCCTCATCACCAAGTTGCCCTGCTAAAATTAAATTCCTACTCAACCTTGGAACATGTCTTACCTCATGTAGTAGCCAATGATTTCCATTCTGCAACTTAATCTTAACTTTTTCCTTTCCAACAATCTAATAGGGTTCATTATCCCCCAAATAAACAAGTCCAAAATCCCCTTGGGCATAATCAATGAAATAACCTCTATGAGGTGTAGCATGAAATGAAGCACCAGAATCTAAAACCCATGAATCATCAACACTTTCTAAAGATAGAAGCAAAGCGTCCTCTTTGGATTTTTTACTTACCACATTTGCCTCCTTGTCTCCATCTAGTTTATCTCCTTCATTTTTCTTTTGAGTCCAACAATCTTTGTTTTTATGCACTCGTTTCCCATAGTACTAGCAATCATTTGGTCCTCTCAATTGAGACCTCCTCCCCTTTGACTTTCCTCTTGATTTCCCATGATTTCTAGAATTACTTCCTCTCTTAGTTGTTCTACCTTGACTTTGTGCATTCAAAGCGCTTCCTTATGTTGATCCACCTGAGTTTTTCCTACAAGTTTCCTCACTCAAAATAATACCGATCACATCATCATATTTTAGGGTACCAGATCTAGGAATAGAATTACTCATACCCATTACTAAGCCATTCCAACTTTCACGCAAAGAACAAAAAATCAAGGGAGCACTAATTTCTTTACCAAAACTGATACCCACAGAAGATAATTGACTAGTAATAGTATTAAACTTATTTAAATGATCTACAATAGATCTACCTTCTATCATTTTCATATTAAATAAATGCTTTATGAGAAATACCTTGTTGGAAGCAAAGAGCTTTTCATACAATTTTTCTAGGGTTTGCATCAACTCTTCTGTTGACTTCACTTTTGTAATATTAAATGTCTGTGATGGTGCCAAGCATAATTGAATATTTCCTTTCTATCCAAAATATCTCAATCATCATTTGACATAGATCCCTAATTCTTGGTTTTGCCTTCCAATGGCTTCATTAAATCTTTCTGATAAAGATAGTCTTCCATTTACATCTTCCATAACTAAAAATTTTTCCCATTAAACCTATCAACCCTTAGCTTACCCTCATCTGCCATTGTTCCCACTTAACTGTGAGACTCTTAATTAACCATGAGACTTTCCTGTAGAGGATAACTGAAAAAACAACCTAGCTTTGATACCACTTGTTAGGATTAAACCACAAATACATGTAAATATAAACAATATCAAAAAATAATAGATCACATAGAAAAAAACACAAGACACCAAGATTTAACATGGTTCACCCAATCCCTAGGCTACATCCACCAAACAGCAAGTCTAATATTATTATGATCTAGTGATTACAACTTGATTACAATATGTAATCCCTTACAGCTCAATACCACCTCAAGAACCAATTTTCATGTCACCACAATGAAACAATCCCTAACCCTAAGTCCTTTTATACAAGTATTTTTACCACTTTAGGGTTATAATTAACAATTACATGTCGGCCTAAAATCTTGATAAAATAGGGCCCAAAAAAATTTATTCACCAAAGAATGTATAATGTATAGTACTTTCCTAATCAGTCACCCCAAACTAACAATCTCCCACCTGAGGATTGATCAAATTCCACACTAGACAACAAGGTCTCACCTTGTTAGAAGATTTCAACACCCTGTTAGAAGTGTGCCTTGTTAGAGGACTTCAACTTACAACTAAGTAAGCACCCTATTAAAGGATTTCATACAGCTTGCTAGGACTACTCTCTATTAAGAGATTTGTCTGAAATCACCTGTTTAAATGTCTCGACATAGATCCTGTAGTTGGTACTTGCTTGCTTTATATCAGATCACCTCTACACAATGTCTTATTGATCCTTCATGATCAAATGTATTAATTTTGTACCCTTTCTTCTTCTCTAACTAATTTTGCAATTCATTCTCACTTCTAAGTCACCTTGAATGCTCTACAAACTATCTCATTCACTCTTTCAGTTCGATCACTCACCCATGTCATCTCTGAAGAGTTTAGTGCTTCATCCTCCTTAAGAAGACTTTGGTGGCTTAGGGTTAGGTATAAATCTGTGGCTAAGACTCATCCATTTTTTTGCTTAAACCTTCCCTTTTCCTAATTGGTTGTATGTAATTACATAGGGAATCCAAATATAGATTTGTCCTTATCTCCAAAATATTGAAATCTATCTTTAAGTCAACTCAAAAACAATTTATAGAGTTGTTTGTGCCATTACAAAAAAATATGTCAAAACTGTGTCACTCAACATATGAATTCCCTAATGCTCAGCATGCACTATTTTGTATGCTCTGACTTGGCACCTACATTACTTGGCATCCATTGTTTACTTGACTCTTGAATCACTCGGCATGGTTTATCTGCTCGGCACCTAATTGACTTGGCACATGAGTGACTCAGCACTCATTGTAACTCAACATGGTCTAATATTTACATGTTGTTCTCAACATGTAATTACTAGTTTGGCATGAACTAAGTAAATAGGTTGAGTGTGTTGACACTCACTTGTCAAAACTAATTTGAGATCAACAAGATGGACCCACTATCCAAATAGCTTCATAGGAAATACTAATAAACCCACTATCCAAATCATCTCTATATTATTCCTTGTAGAATAATAGAATTGAATTGTATTTCTCCTTCCTCTTTCTCTACCTTATCAACCGGACTTCTTCTCCATATGATCTTGATAATAGATCAAAACCCTTACATCCAATAATCCCTTGGATTGCTTGCACACATTTACCAAATACTCTTCTCTTGTTCACACTTCCTTGAACACTTCACACTCTCATTCACATTTTCACAAAAAAGGAAAACATCTTTCCTTTATACCCTATCTTCAAAATAACTCCTTAAGTCGGCCTTGAGGCTTTTCCAATTAATTATAATAAGATAATTAATTATTTTACAATTACATAACACTATCAGCTCACAGTCTATAAAACTTCTAACATATGCAATACTAGGGCTTATGCACTTGCTGACATCACCATCAAACTATATTATATCACTATCTAACTGCACATCTCCAAATTATATCTATGTTAGAAGATATAATGCAATGATTTAAATTGCTTAATAGTTACTATGTCTTTGTACTACTCTCTGTAAATCACTTATAACTTTCATATTTCTTTGACTTATTTTATGTGCACTTAGTCTTGTCATCAGGACATAGTGTAAAACATTTCCTAGACTGTGTGTATCACTTGAACATCAAACCTCTATCTATATGACCTTGATCTCTATCTTCTACTATACTAGTCTTCATAGAACTACTGCTATGTTGACATCAATGACAAATACAGTCATGAATGCAACATTTCAATACTTCCACATGCTCTCTAATTCTTAGGATACTCCTCCAAAGAAATACCATCAGCATTCATGCTAACAATCTCCCACTTTGGCATTGATAGCAACATAGACGAAGAACATCTAGGTTCCAAGAATAGCAACAATACTCTTGTTGCTTTTTTTGTTGTTCTCATCTTTTCAAATCCTCTTCATCAATCAAATCTAAAATCCTCTAGAACACTTCTCTATTTTGTATCTTTTAGATCAACATCATGAGTTTTTCACGAACAACTTCCTAACTTATCCCCCATTCAATGGTATTCTTATCTTCCCCTTTGGCATTAATAACTCTTCATGTTGCATATCTCCCCCATAGAGATATTCTTGTTTTTTCATTTTTTTTACATGAATCTTTATAAATCTCCCTAATAGATATTTCCATGCACACTTCTATTCTCCCTCATTCATCTAGAGGATTTTTTCATGTGCATATCTCCCCCATTGACATCAATGATAAAGACTTCATTGTGTCAATCAATTGCTTCAAGTCTTCAACCACCTCAAGTGTACAAAGGCACTATTCAAAATACCAAGAGTCCTTAATGACTCTGCTCATCTCAGATACTCCCCCATACAAGAAGCATGAACATTCAATCTAGTCAAACAATAGTGCTTTGTACCACCAGACTAATGCACTCACTTCATCATCTACTCTGAAGTAGGCAGGAGCATAACCCCAAGCATACCTCTCAAATATTCAAATGTATCTTTAGGTAATGGCTTTGTAAAGATATCTGCATCTAATCTTTAGTAGTTACATTCTCCAATCTAATCTCCTTTTCTGCTACCTTCTCTCTCAATACATGATGCTTAATAGATATATGCTTATTGTTAGAATGAAATACATGATTATTAGACATACTCACTATACTTGTGTTATCACAATATATGATAACAGGTTCTAAGAATTCTATCCCAATATCCTTCAACATCTTCTTCATCCACATAAATTAATTGCAATTATTTTCTACTACTACATACTCTTCCTCAGTTGTACTCTGTGAGATACAGTCTTGTTTTTTGCTTAGCCAAGAAACCAATCTTCCTCCCAAAAAGAATGCTCCACCACTGGTGCTCTTTCTCTCATCCATATTGCATGCCAAATCTACATCAATATAAGCACATGGGGTAAGATATATCATACCATATTCCATAATCAGACATTCCCTTCAAATATTTGAATACCCTCTTTACTACTGCATAATGATACTCCTTAGGATCGGCATGGAATCTAGCTACAATCCCAACTATATTTGCTATATTTGGTCTAGTGTGAGTAAGATATTGCAAACCTCCAAGCATGGATTTGTACATTTTCTACTCAACTATAGGTGTGTCATCTTTGCTAGATAACTTGTGACTAGTTATCATTAGTGTACCAACATGCTTACAATTTTCCAAGCTAGATTTCTTTAATAAGTCCTTGAAGTACTTCTCTTATGAAATGAAAATTCCATCACTATTTTGTATTAACTGCAAACCTAGGAAAAACTTCATTTCTCTTATCATAGTCATTTCAAATTCATTCTTCATTTCTTTAAAAAACTTATCACTTGCTTCATCATTACCTCCATATATTATGTCACCAACAAATATTACTATTATCAACAAACCATTCTTAATTTCTTTCAAATACAAGTTATTATCTATCGTACCTTTAGCAAATCCAATTTTTCCATATACTTGTCCAACCTTGCATACCAAGTCCTACATGCTTGCTTTAGGCCATATAGAGCTTTCTGCAATCTATATATAGCAACAAAGGCCTAATATGGTACCCAAGCACAACCAAATCTTTGTAAAGAATAGAAGTAAAGAAAACCATATGGAAAAAATTGTACTCCAAGAAGAGATGGAAATAATATTGAAAGAACTAGCAAAGGACTAAAGAAGCCTCCAAACTAGTGAATGACCTAGAAGATAGGAACAAAAAGATGATCATGAAGAACACCACTAAAACATGTAGAATTTGTAAAGCTCTATCAAGAAATAATTTATGATCTAAATAACCTCCACTAAAATAGAATCTGACTAGGTAGAGAATATTATAATCTACATGAGTTCCCTTAGAAGATACTACTCAAATCAAGAGGCACACAAAGAAAAATAGTTGAACTCAAAGATACATGAGATGGCATGAAATAGCAAAGCCTGAAGATCTGATCAATTGAATATGGAAGGTTGCATCCAAACTAGGAATGAAAAGTGTATATATGGTAAATGATCCATCTCATCAAAATGCATAGGTACCTAGCCAATGCATCTGATTGATATATAGGATCAAATATTTAATACATAGCTCTCTCTAATGAACCAAGGAAGCATAAGAACCAATAGAATAACCCCTTTAATGCAGACAAGGGTGAGGTGACAAGCATCTAGAAAAGTGGACCAAACAGAATTGCATGTTAAAGAACCATGATTAGGATACACAAAAGAATACATATGTGTATATTGAGGTGGTCAATATCATACATGTCATGAGGCTAATGTCATGGATGAAATACTCACTGACAAAGGAAGATGGAAAACAAAGGCGTATGAGGTACCCAAAGGCCTAATGAGATACCCAAGCACAACCAAATCTTTGTAAAGAGGAGAGATGGAGAAATCCGTATCAGAAAAACCCTACTCCAAGAAGAGATGGAAATAATGTTAAAAGAACTAACGAATGAATAAATAAGCCTCCAAACTAGTGAATGACTCAAAAGATAGGAACAAAAGGATGATCATGAAGAACACCACTAAAGCATGTAGAAGTTGCAAAACTCTATCAAGAAGTAATTGTTGAATTGAATAACCTCCACTAAAATAGAATCTAACCAGGTAAAGAATACTAGAATCTATATGAGTGCCCTTAGAAGATACTACTCAAATTAGGAGGCACACAAAAGTAAACAAATTAACTTGAAGATGTAGATGACATGAAACGCCAAAGCTTGAAGATCTGATGAATTGAATATGGAAGGTTGTATCCAAAATAGGAATGAAAAGAAAAGTGTCTATATGGTAAATAATCCATTTCATCAAAATACATAGGTAACTAGCCACTTCATCTACCTAGTACATAGGAACAAATATTGAATACATAGCTCACTCCATCAAACCAAGGAAGTAGAAGAACCAACATAAGAATTCCCCCTAATGCACACAAGGGTGAGGTGATAGGAAACTAGAAAAGTGGACCAAAAAAAATTGCATGTCAAAGAACTACTATCAAGATGCACAAAAGAATACATATGTGTGTACTAAGGTGATCAATCTCAGACATGTCATGAGGCTAATTTCATGGATGTAATACTCACTAAGAAATAAAGATGGAAAACAAAGTTTGAACATTAACCCTCCACCATACTTTAATCAGAGTAGTGCATGTACAATAAGGCACAAGATATGATGAATCCTTAGAATACAATAATTTGTATGAGTGTCCTTAGATGACATTTCTCAAATCATAAGGCAAAATAATTAAAATAAAAATACAGAAGGAATATGGCACTTTATCTCTGTGCATTTACAAAAATGCATGATATAGATATCTACAAAGACCAGAAGAGACATAAGGTTGTACAACAGATAGTATAACCCATGAAAAATCATATGAAGCAATGAAATCAATCTCCAGACCTGAAACAACCAAGATATCCACTAGAATGCAAAAATGTAAAAAGAATGAATAGAATGTGCCTAGTGTATAATCTAGAAAAATAATCAACATTGTTGGAAAGAGTATAAAAATAAATTTCTAATGATATAAATAATTCTCAAATCAAAGATTGGATGCTCAAGATATGTCTCCTGGAATGCAAAAAATGAACTCCTAATTTTGATAGTAAAAAGACAATTAAAAATGCATCAAAACTAAAAAATACCTATACCACTATGATAGGCTCAGAACTAGCTTTCCCATGATATCTTGTTTGTGAAAAATATATTTTATATGCCTAAGATATGAGAAAAAATGTGAAGGTAGGTCCAAACAGAGCTAGAATGGCCAATAGGGGTGATGATGCAAGCATTGATGTCAGCAAGTAATGAGCCTAAATTTGATCATCAAATAATCATTGAGAAAAATAAAAAGCTTGAAAAATGACCAATTTACTAAGAAAAAAAAATCTAGTTTTTGGAAAAAAAATTGTCGGTGCTGGGAAAAATTTCACAAACTGTCACTATCCAGAGAAGGTGGATAAAGAGCCACGTGGTGTTGTATGTGAGGATCTTTCCTATATGTATAGGTGTTGGCTAACATTATGGGGCTAGCATGGACATTTTCCTATAAAAATTTGAATTTTTCCATAATCTACTTTCCAATGCATGGTTAGAGCATGAGCAACATCAACAAGGAAAAAAAATTGAATGCCCAAACCACTAATCATACCCACCATTGAACCTCACATGCATGCATTAGGGGCAGGTGCCCAAGAACCAAGGCACATGAACAAGAAAAAAATGTAGGGGTCAAAATCAAGATATGAAGGTTGAAATCGTTGAAATGGACAAAATTTCACGTGAACAAGCTAGAAACTGCTAATAAAGTCAAACAAGAAAAAAAATCTTAGTAAATTATTGTGGAAAAATATGCCAAAATTGTCATCATTGGTCAAAAATGCTGGAATCATTCACCAAAACTATTGTTTGGTAAAAATCATGCCACAAAATTCTAAAAAGTTTTCTCACAAAACAATGCATGGGTGTGTGTCACAAAATGGGTGAAATCTTATATGGTAGGCATGTGCATGGTGGCATGGGTATGGTGCATGGCAAGAGGGTGGGCATAAATACATGTGCAATTGCAAGCACATGCAAAGGGTACCACCAAACTAGTGCACGGAGAAGAGAGGGAATAATTAATGTGCAGAGACCAAATTTTGGCTACTCCAAAAAAAATTTCATCGACATCCCAAAATTCTTTTTGTTATAATATATAGTCCACTAGTGATATAACTGGGGGGGGTGAATCAATTATCCAACTATTTGTTAGGAATAAACCTCAGATAGAAATAACAATTACAAGCAAATACAAACAATATCAAAAAATAATAGATCACATAGAAGAGAACACAAGATACCAAGATTTAATGTGGTTGACCCAAACCCTGGGCTACATCCACCAAATAAAAAGTCCAATATTATTATGATCCAATGATTATAACCTAATTACAATCTATAATTCATTACAACTCAATACCACCACAAGAAGGAATTTTCGCATCACACCTTATGGAAAAATCCCTAACCCTAAGCCCTTTTATACAAGTATTTTTGTTGCTTTAGGGTTATGGTTAATTACAATATGTCAGCCCAAATTACATTTAAAGTATTATGAAGTATGTATAGTACTTCCCTAATTAGTCACCACAAACTAACACTATTATCACAACTATCAACCTTAAACAAACTTAACCATATGATTAATATAAACCTAAACCACAACAAGATACTCATACACAATGAAACCAAATATGTTAACTAGGGAAACCCTGGATCAGATATGTTAACTAGGGATGGTACCCACAAGATGATGTACTAATATAAATGTTCCTTGTTAGAGGATGGATCCTATTAGGAGTATATGAATACATTAATTACATATGAGTCCCTATTAGGAGACTTTGAATCCTTGTTAGGAAATTCCAACCCTGTTAGGAGTTCTGCCAACCTTGTTAGGAGTTGTGGAAGATAGTTGGCCCCACTGCCCAAGCATCTTCAAGGGAAAGACCAATAAACCCACTATCCAAATGATCTTTTTATTATTCCTTGTAGAATAATAGGATTGTACTATACTGATCCTTCCTCTTAATTTGTCCTATCAACTGGACTTCTGCTCCTTCTGATCGTGTAACCAAATTGCAAATATCACATCCAACAATCCCTTGGATTCCTTACACAAATTCCTTAAGCACTCTACTCCTTTTCTCACTTCACACTTCATACAATGATCACCATACCTTACAAACAAGGAAAACATCTTTCCTTTATACCATATCTTTATAATAATTCCTTGAGTCGGCCTTGATACTTTCCTGATTAATTATAATAAGATAATTAGTTAATTACAATTACAATATGATTGTCAACTTACAGTCTATGCAAAACTTCAAAGTTGTGATATTAGGGCTTGTGCACTCACTAACATCTTCAACTAACTTTCCTCTACCAATGTCTAACTATGCATATTCTCATTGCATCTCAGATGAAAGATAGCAAACAAACATCAGGAATTTATTTCCCAATACTCTGTCTTTGAATTGCTCTCTGTAAATCAGGTACAACTTTTTTATGTCTTCAACTTAGACTCTAAACACTTGACCACATCATTAGGAAACTCTATCAAACATGTCCATAATTGCACATCACCAAACAATCAAACCATTGTTTGTACCATTAAGATCATGTCTACTACTCAGCTAGTCTTTACAGAAACCATGATATGTTGACATCAATGATAAACATAGTCATGAATGCATTATGTCAATACTCTTCAATGCTCAAGATACTCTCCCAAAGTAGTATCATCAACATTCATGCTAACAATCTCCCCCTTTGGCATTGATAGTAACATAGATGAAAAACACCTAAGTTCCAAGAATACCAAGTAATATTTTAATGTTGTTGTTGCTCTCATCTTCTCAAATCCTCTTCATCAAGCAATTATGAAATCCTTTGGATTTTAGGACCGGTATCAATTTCTCACACACTAAATAAACCTCAACACAATAGGTGCACAATAGGTTCGTACTTCTTCTTCTTAGACATCAATTGTTTACTTCACACTAAACAATTTACAATACGTTAGGTGCATATTCCTGCTTCCTTTCATGAATATTTCTAAATCTTTGTAAAGGGATATATCTCCGCCATTTCTTAAGAGTTCTTATCCCCCATAACTTAGGAGATATTTTTTCATGCATACTCTCCCCTATTGATGTAAATGTCAAAGACATCAATCCAAAAGTTTACAACAATACCAATTACTAATATATTGTACCAAGTCTTCAACCAGCTTGAGTGTCTAAACACACTATTCAATACCAAATACCAAGAGTCCTTAATCACTTAGATCATCACAAATAATCCCCCATATAGGAAGAATCAACATTTGGTCCAAGCTAACAATAGTGCTATGTAACACTGGATTGATGCACTCTCTACATCATCTACTCAGAAGTAGGCAAGGGCATAACCCCAAGCATACCTCTTAAGTACTCAAATGTATTAGTAGGCAAAGGCTTTGTAAAGATATCTGCAATCTAGTATTTAGTACTCACATACTCCAATTTGATTTCCTTTTCCGTTGCTTTCTCTCTCTCAGCACATGATACTTTATATTTATATATATATATATATATATATATATATATATATATATATATATATATATATATATATATATATATATATATATATATATATATATATATATATATATGCTTAGTCTTATAATGCAATACAAGATTCTTAGACATACTCATTGTACTTGTGTTATCATAGTAAATGATAATAGGTTGTTCAAAATTAATTATGATATCCTTCATCATCTGCTTCATCTACATAACTTGATTAAATTTATTTGTTGATGCAACATACTCTACCTCATTTGTACTCTAAGAAATGAAATCTTGCTTCTTACTTAGCCAAGAAACCAATTCTTCCTCCAAGAAAGAATGCTCCACCATTGGTCCTTTGTCTGTCATCCATATTACTTGCCTAAACTACATCAGTATATGCACATAGAGTGAAATCACTTGATGTATCATACCAAATTCCATAGTTAGATGTCCCTTTCAAATATTTGAATATTCACTTTACTGTTACATAATGATACTCCTTAGGATCAGCTTGAAATCTAGCTACAATCTCAACTGCATTTTCTATATCTAGCTTGGTGTGAGTCAGATACTACAAACCTCCAATCATGGATTTGTACTTTTTCTTCTCTACTACATGTGTCTCATCTTTGTTGGATAACTTGTGACCAGTTACCATAGGTGTACCAATAGGTTTACAACTTTCCAAACCAAACCTTTTCAAAAAATCATTCAAGTAGTTATCTTTTGAAATGAAAAGGCCATCACTATTCTGCACAATCTGCAATCCTAGGAAAAACTTCATTTCTCCTATCATGCTCATTTCAAACTCATTCTTCATATCTTCAGTGAACTTATCACTTGCTTCATCATTATCTCTAAAAATAATGTCATCAACAAATATTACAATAATTAGCAAACCATTCTCAAATTCTTTCAAATACAAGTTACTATATGCCATACCTTTAGCAAATCTAAGCTTTGCCAAATAATTATCCAACCTTGCATACCAGGTTTAAGGTGCTTGCCTTAGACCATATATAGCTTTCTTTAGTCTGCATACCATGTCTTTTTCTTCTAATAAAAGAAAACCTTTAGGCTCCTTAATATACCTCTTCTTCAAGTTCTTCATTCTGAAAGGTTGATTTAACATCTATCTAATAAACCTTGAACTTCTTATTTGTTGCATAAGCCAAGAACATCCTTATTGTTTCCATTTTGGCTACAAATGCATATGTCTCCTCATAGTCTATGCCTTCTTGTTGTGAATATCACTTGTATACAAGTCTAGCCTTGTTTCTCACAACTTTGCCTTGCTTAGTTATCTTGTTTCTTTGTTCCTATCGCATTCTTGTCTTTAGATCTAGGAACTAACTCCCATGTATCATTTTTCACAATCTAATCTAATTCTTCCTTTATTGCTTGAATCCAATGATCATCTTTACATGCTTCATCTATGCTCTTAGGCTCAACTTGAGATATCAAACATATCTCCTCATTTACTTTGTTCCTTGCCATCACACCTTTGTCTTTGCTTCCAATTATCTTCTTAGGAGGATGATTCTTTGTCATGTTTCTGCTAGGGGCAGTAATTGACATCTCAACTCTTATCTTTTTTCTAGGTTCAGATCGTTTCTCTCCCCTTTTCTCAATAGTTAGCACATCATTCTACAAATCACTGTTAGTCTCAAAGAAACGTTAGCATTATGTCTAACAATTCCAAAATTATCTTCTTCTTCATCTGAGTTATAATCTACAATCTTCTCATTAGTTCCAAACTTTTAATCAATTCTTGCATTTGTGCATTCAACTATTGTCTTAGTTCTATAGCTAAAGTATGTGTATGCCTTGCTTTTCAATGAATAACCAAGAAACGTACCATCATCACTTTTTGGATCAAACTTACCAATATCATCATCTCTCTTAATGTAATATTTTCTCCCAAATATTCTAAAATACTTAACCAATGGTGAATGACCAAACCATAGTTCATAAGGTGTCTTGTTCATACCTTTTCTGATCTATACTCTGTTCTGAGTATATACTGTTGTATTGAATGCTTCTATCCAAAATGTCTTAGAAACATCATTCTCAAATATCACTCTTGTTGCTTCTACTACAGACTTATTTCTTTTTTTAGAAATCCTATTTTTTTCAGGTGTTCTCGGTAAAGATAGTTGTCTTTTGATTCCATTCTCTTCACAAAATATGTTAAGCTCTCTACAGGTGAATTCTCCTCCTCTATATGATCTCAAACACTTTATCTTAACACCATATTCATTCTCAACTCTATTCTTAAATATCTTAAACTTCTCAAAAGCTTTATATTTCTCTTTAAAAAATGCTACCCACATCATTCTAGTGAAATCATCAACAAAAATCATAAAGTACCTTTCACCATAGAATCTTCTTATTCTAGAAGGATCACTCATATATGTGTAAACGATCTCCAACTTCTCTATGGTAGTGAACTTCTTGCTAGGAAATGATGCTTTCTTTTGTTTAGCCAAAATACATTCTTTACACACAACATTAGTAGGCTTTGTAATCTTAGGCAAGTCTTTGACTGCAAAAGTGCTACTAACCTTTATAATATTATCAAATTTTATGTGACAAAATCTTCTATGCCACATCCAACTATTATCCACTTTAGCTACCAAACATTTCATTTCAGTAGGATTCAACTAAAATACATTACCTCTAGATCTAGTGCCAGTTCCAATAAACTTACCATCTTTTTCTTTGATAATGCAAGTCTTCTCAGTGAGTTGCAACTGATAACCCTTGTCCACCAACTATCTAACATTCAACAAGTTATGCTTCAATCTATCAACAAAATAAACATCATCAATGTTAGTTTTACCATCAAGACTAATGGACCCAATTCTTGTTATATGACAGGTTGCATTGTTACCAACTCTAACAATGCCTCCATCATGATTCTTGAACTTCACAAACTTATTCATATCACCAGTCATGTGATATGAACAACCACTATCAACCAATCAGATTTATTTTCCACTTGGGAAATTAGATCTCTTTCTATTGAAAATTGGCTATATGTAAATATGTAAATATTTTCATTAATGGTAACACATGATGTACATGCTTGTAGATAACCTTGGAAATAAAGATACTTAGCTTTTTGGTACTCAAAAAATTGGCTAAGCATCAAAGACTTTATACAATTTACAACATTACTATACTTACCATTTATTACAAATACTTCATCTTACAAATGCTCCCCCTTTCGACATTACTACAAAATGCATAACTTACTTACAATTTTCTCATACAAATTCTCCTACTTTGACATCAATGAAAAAGGTCAAATGTCAAAAATTTATGTCTATTTGTTGTCAAAAATTTTGTCTCGCTACCTCAAGCTGATATAATCTTCATACAATCATCAAAATTTGCCTTTAGATTGTCCATATCTTTCTCCCATGTGTCCTTGACTGCTTTCGTTGTGGTGAGAATTGCACATAAGGCATATGATGCAATTTCAACTACATTAAGGTCAGAGTATATGAAATCACAATAATTGTCCTTTGCTTTGACACATTCCTCCAACTATCTCTCAATGGTTGATAGATCCAGAGCTATAGATTCTCTAAAATCCAATACTCTTCTCAAAATTAGCTATTTCTCAAGTTGCAGTTTTCTGATGTTAATGTGAACACTAGCAATTTGTCCTTCAAAATCATCAACTCTATTAGAGGGTTGTTGTAATTGACTTGTCAAAGCTTCTAGCTCACTTAGCTTCCCTTCCATCTTGTTATCCAAAACTTTAGTCAACTTGTGAGATAAAGTACATTTAATGTACAGTACCTTGCCATCTTGTTGATATCTTCTGAGTTCCTTGATTTAATTATCAAGACTCATCAAATCATTCTTTATGTTCTAACAAACAGTGCTAAAAAGATTAGCAGCATGAGAAATTTGAGCCTTAAATTCTGCAACATTGAACAAATTAGTAAATTCATCATCAAAAGATTATACTACTACTTTGGCTCTCTTTTCAGGGGCCGCTTCTGTATGTTTGGCTGCTAAAGTGTTGTGTAATCTATCAATCACTTCCATTAATTCTCTTTGTAGACTCTTGACTTTCTTGTTCTTCTCAATCAATTTGTTCAAAGATGAGATCAAGTTAGATTGATCATCATCATCACTTGTAAGGTTGACAAAAGATAGTGGAGTGGATTAGCTAGATGCTTTCGTCTCATCTTCCTTTTTTTCTTCTCTATTGTCTCCCTTGTTTTTCTCTCTTCTTCTTCATTCTCCTCTTTTTCTTTCCTTTCCTATTCTTTATTTTCTTCTTCTAGCTTATTTTATTTTTCTTCTACTCTCCTCTTCTTTTCTTCTTTCTGACTCTTATCCTCCTCAAGCAATTTTTGCTTGGCTTCTTCAATCTTCTTCTTTCTTCCTCTAAGTGCCTCTTCTCACCTTCAATAAGTTTTAAATGATCTTCAATGTTTTTGGAATGGGACTCAAGATGATTAAAAGGATCATCTTCAATATTAACAGTAATATTAGTTTGATCAATTTGCATTGTATCACCACTTAGTGATACTTCTGAAGTTTTCTCTGCTATGGTAGGTGTTGCCTTTGATTCAGACATGATCTGGTTGATGGTTGCAGTTGTTTCCCTTCTCATAAGATTCTTCTTATCTCCCATAAATAGGAATGGTCTCATTTTACTACGCAAGTAAGGTGCCAGATTGTTCATCAATTTCTTGATTTCTTCTTCATATCAGTTTTGCACATAGTTCTTAACATAGATTTATGAAATTCCATGTCTTCTTCACAAATTGGTGCCTTCTTAGCTATAAATTTGTCATAGATTTTTTGATTCACAATGTCTTCAATGTCTTCAAGTTTCAAATTGTTAAGAATCATATATCTCATAGTAGAGATATCAATTTGTTCTTTCTCAATATCATTGTACAAATCATAAAAATTATTCATTTCCACAAAGTTCCCTTCATTGGAAATAGTTGTGTTAATCTTTTCTATCTTCGATTTCTAGGGTTTCCTTGTGTTACCTATTAGTTGCTTAGAAATAATAACCTTTTTAGGTTGTTTAACTTCTTGTTCCTTGTCATCTTCCTCGTTGGAGTCTTCAATTGTCAACAACATTTTCTTCCTTTTCTTAGGTCCAGTAGCTAGTTGCTTAACTCTTTTTGACTTATGAATCTTAACTTCTACTAGCCTTATAGACTTCCTTTTGGGTTCACTAGGTTTCTTGACTAATACAGCAGCATATGGGATGCTCTACTTTGTAGGAGTCACTACAATGGATACACCTAATTCTTGGCCAACTGATAGAGGTGTCACATACATCACACCTTGTTCACTAGTTTGTTTCAGTCCAGATATTGTTTGTCTGACTGCCTGTGATTCTCTTTCTACCATACCAGCCTCAAACAATGCTTTCTTCAACATAGTCTCAACTTTCTTATGAGATGAAGTATTTTTAATAGATGGTAAGTATAGTAATGTTTTAAGTTGTGCCAAGTCTTTGATACTTAGCCAATTTTCATACTTTGTTACCATCAATGCCAAAGGGGGAGATTGTTGACAATTGGCTATATGTATATATGTAAATGTTATCATTAATGGAAACACATGATGTACATTCTTATAGATAACCTCATAAATAAAGATACTTATCGTTTTAGTACTCAAAAAATTGTCTAAGTATGAAATGGTTTACAATAGTGTATTTTTTTATATGCAACTAGTTTATATGATGTTATTCTTGAGAAAGAAGATATATGGGAATACTATACATGTTGATGATGATGTGTATAACTTCAAACATTAGTATGGACAATACGGAAAAGAGATATTTAAGATGTATAGAACATTGAAATGAAAGGTACTTGACCAATTAGGGACAACATCCTAGATGTTTACTCTAAGTCGGGAAAGTTTATTTTTGTCCTAGTTGGCATTGCAAAAATTTGTGAAAAGGCATGGTATTTTTGCAAAGACATCTTGTGAGATTATTTGGAAGTGACATGCAAAAGTTGTGAATGTGAAGTTTTGTATCATATGTAGAAGTGAATTTTTGATAATCTAATTTTGTGATCCAAGATCAATCTGAGGTTAGAGATCATCTGAAAGAAGGTACAACATCCATACTTCTATATTCAAAGAATTTTAATTACTTTTTTGGGCAGTAAGCTCTTCTTGTAATTAAAAGTGCATGTTTGGGTAGTGAGTTCTTCTTTCACACATTATACCACAAATCCTAACAAGGACTCATATGTACTAAATGAGTTTATAGACTCCTAAAAGGGTCCATCCTCTAAAAATGAACATATATATTAGTATATCTTTATGGGCATCATTCCCGCTGGGGTTTTCCCTTGGTCGGGGTTTATCTAGTTAACAAAATATGGTGTTATGAGTTCTCTCTATGCATGGTTACTTTTACTATTCAGCATTACTTGTTTTTTTTTTAATACATAGTTCAAAGTTATTAATAATATTTAGTTGGCGACAAAATTTTGTAGAATACTGATTCACCCCTCCCTCTCTCAGTATTCCCTATTTCTAACACTTTCTTCTCTAATTTCTCTATCAAGATCATCTTCCTTGATAGCCACAAATCCTAATTCATCATCACTTTTACTTTGACCTTTCTCATTAGATTATTCATCTTCATTTGCATACAAATAGTTTCTATCTCTATCTCTTCTAGGCTTAAAATTTCCCTTGTACTTTTTCTCTCTTTTAGGACAATTAGATGCATAATGACCAAATTCATCACAAGTTCAACATCTAAAGATTTTCTTACCATCTTTTTCTCTTCTCACAAGAAGGGATATTCCTTCCTCAATCTTTTTGTCTTCATCAGATCTGTTGCTACTAGGAAAATCTCCACGTGTGCTTGCACTCCTTGTCATATTAGGTTGAATGTTCACGGAACTAAAAGTTGTTTCCACTCTAGCTAGATCTCTAAACTATCTCAGATCTACTTCTATAGATTCTAATCTTCCAAGTAATGTTTCCTTTGTGAAATCCTTAGTGCAGGACATTACTAGATGAATCATCTGAGCTACTTGTTTAAATAGTGGTGTCAAACTTTTCAAGATCTTCCATATTACTTCATCTTCTTCCTTGATTCCACCATAAGACCAAATTTTTGCAATAATTTATGATATTCTACCAATATAACTTCTTATAGATTCATCTTCCATCATTTTAGCATCTTGAAATGCACAAATCCAATTTTACAATCTCATTCTCTTTGCATCTGTATCACCTTCAAAAGTAGATTCTAATGCTTTCCAAATTTCATAAGATGTTTCAAGTGACTTTACCTAACTATATTCATTCTCTAGAAGATTTGATAATATAGCTTCTCTTTCTCTTATATTACACATGAATAAATCTCTCTCATCTTCACTACATCCTTCAACCTTTTCTTCTTCAATTATTTTCTTCTTACTCTTTGTCAAGATCCAATATCCTAGACCCATGCACAACATATGAGTCTTCATCTTCTCCTTCCAACTATCATAGTTGGCCCCATAAAATCTAGTACTATCCTTTCTAAAAATATTTGCCATCAATTTCCCAAAGTTGTTAAGCTTATTTTTCAAGGACTTGATGATCTAATACCAATTGTTAGAATATATAGTCCACTGATATAACTGAGGCAAGAGGAGTCAGGGTTGAATTATTTATTCAACTATTATCACAATTATCAACCCTAAACAAACTTAACTATATGAGTAATATAAACTGAAACCACAACAAGATACTCATACATAATAGCACTAGATAATATAAACTAGGTGTTGGCCTGATTTTCACCTAGCTAAAAATGTTTTGAATTATTTTGTGAAAATGAAGAATAATTTGCATCTAGACTACTTAAGGTTTCTAAATAACTTATCTTTCTCACAAAAAAGCCCCAAATTACATTGCTTTAAGTGATGTTTTTACACTATGACACAAGGAAAAATAGGGAATTAGGGCCAAATGGCACACCCGATCTCTTTGAACAACCCTGTAAGAGTTAAAATAATGGAAACAAAAAAAAAGAATAGCAACTAGAGGAGGAGGAAGAGTAAAATACTTTAATTTATTCTTCAAATATTAAACATACATGCCTAGCTATAAGGCCTTCTGGGCTGCAGTCGAATATAAAAATATTCAAAATCAAGATCTAGCAACAAATTTGCACCTTCTAGCTCTGTTCTCCAATCATCTTTACCAAAAAAATTGCCTAAAGCTCAATCCTAGACCTCCTAAAATACTTTCCAAAATGGCTTACAAAAGATTCTAGAAAATAGAAAGGCCACAAGTTAGCTCTCAACAAATATTAACTACTTATATCAAAATTAAATGCGAGAAAAGTTGGCCCAAACTGGAACCAAACACAGATTACTCGGCAAATGAAAACTTTTTCAAAACTGACACTCGGCATCCATACGAACTTGACACCCAAAGGAATCACTTGACAGCAACTTTAAACTTAGTATCTAAAGAAATCACTCGGCAACCAAAGGAATTGCTTAGCACCCAAAGGATCACTCGACAACCAAAGGAATCACTTGGCACCCAAAGGATCACTTGGCAACCAAAGACTTGACATCAACTTAAGAACTCGACAACAATTAATAGAATGAACAAAGGTGTAGGATTACAAGGAAACCCAGGATGCTCCTGCATCAGACAACTAGGGTTGGAAGAAATGATTCTCCCGAATCATGTAAGTGTCACAACCTGAGTTGCATCCAACTCAAATTAAGAAATCCATGTAGCATCTTCAACTGGTCTATTCTTCCACTTCACCAAATATTCATAGTAATCTTTTCCTCTTGTACTCTTGCCAACTCTCTGATTCAATATCAGCTCAACTTCTTCAATATGCTTCTTAGGATAATAATAAGGTACATCAACTTCATCATCTAACTCATGATACTTATATAGATCAGAAACAATGAATATAGGAGATACATCCATGTCATCATGTAACTCAACTTCATAAGCATTACCACTATCAAACTTCTTCATCTTCAGCTTACTGTATGTTCCAACAGGAAATCTTTCTTTCTTCAAATGAACCATCACCTCATTGCCAACTTGAAAATCATGATGTCTGCTAGACTGATCAACATTCTCCTTATACTTCTGATTACTTTGTTCCAAACTCAACTTCATTTCCTTATGTAAAGACTCCATTAAATAAGCAAATGCTTCCCTTGCAGCACTTCTCTTGTCTTCACCAATAACATCCCTCAAATCTGATACTCCTCTAGGCTACATTCTAGTAACAATCTCAAGAGGTGTCTTTCTTGTACTCCTATTCATAGAATTATCATATGTAAACTCAGCTTGTGTCAATACCATTTCTCAATTACTTGGCTTGTCTCCTACTAAACATCTTATCAAATTATCCAATCTTCTATTCACAACCTCTATCTATCCATCTATTTGTGGATGGAATGTAGAACTAAATTTCAACTCAATACTCATCATTTTCAACAAAGTCTTTCAAAAATAACCAACAAACTTACTATCCATGTCAGAAATAATGCTTTTTGGTAATCCATGCAATCTCACAATCTCTTTACAAAAAAGTTCAGCAACATGCTCAACATCTGATGTCTTCTTACATGGTATGAAATGAGTCATCTTAGAAAATCTATCCACTACAACAAATATAAAATCATACCCTTTCACTGTATTAGGCAATCCAAGAACAAAATTCATACTAATGTCACTCCAAGGTTTCTCAAGAGCATTAATAAGTGTATACAAACTAGTATTTTGACTTACTCCTTTTGCAACTTGACAAACTCCACAACTCTTCACAAATTTATGAACATCCTTATACATTTGTGGCTAATAATACTTCTCCTTCAGCAAGATCAATGTCTTATCAACTCCAAAATGTCCAGCCAATTCATACCCTTTCACTGTCTTAGGCAATCCAAGAACAAAATCCATACTGATGTCACTCCAAGGTTTCTTAGGAACATTAATAGGTGTATACAAACTAGTATTTTGACTTACTCCTTTTGCAACTTGAAAAACTCCACAACTCTTCACAAATTTATGAACATCCTTATAAATTTGTGGCTAATAATACTTCTCCTTCAGCAAGCTCAATGTCTTATCAATTCCAAAATGTCTAGCCAATCCACCACTATGTTTTTTCTTAATTAGATTCAACCTCATAGAACTTTTAGGAATACACAGCTGAATACTTTTAAACAAAATACCTTCTTGAATGAAATACTCATCATACTTACTTATGTGATCTGTTAGATTTGGTGCTTTGCACTCTCTCCACGCCTCAAAAAAATTAGGGTCAACATCATACAACTCTTTCATTTCATCAAAACCAAGAACTTCAACCTTCATTTCAATCAACAAAGAACATCTTCTACTCAATGCATCAGCAACTCTATTAGTAATTCCACTCTTGTGCTTGATTACAAATGTAAAATTATGCAAGTACTCAACCCACTTCATATGTCTCTAACTCAATTTATGTTGACTTCCCAAGTATTGTAAGGCTTTATGATCAATATACAACACAAACTCCTTAAGAATCAAATAATGTCTCCACTTATTCATAGATTGAACAATAGCATAAAATTCTTGATCATATACAGAATATTTCCTTTGAGCATCATTCAACTTCTTACTAAAGAAAGCAATAGGTTTTCCTTCTTGAATTAATACAGCTCCAATTGTGTTACCACTTACATCACATTCAACTTAAAATACTTTGCTAAAATCAGGCAAAGCCAAAATAGGAAACTCAGCAACCTTTTGTTTCAAAGTCTCAAAACTCTTATCAGCTCCATGTGTCTACATGAATTCCTTTTTATCTCCTCTCATTGTCTCAGACATAGAATTACAAATAGAATTGAAATTTCTTATGAACTTTCTGTAGAAACTAGCCAAACCATGAAATGATCTTACCTCACCCACATTCTCAAGTGTAGGCCATTCCAAAATCACTTTAACCTTTTCAAGATCCATCTTCAATCCATCAGCTGAAATCACAAATCCCAAATACACGATCTCTTTTTGCATAAAATAACACTTTTTCAGATTAATTAACAAATTTTCCTCTTTCAACCTTTGCAATACTTGTCTAATATGCTCAAGATATTCTTCCTTAGTCTTAATGAATATTAGAATATCATCCAAATAAATAATCAAAAACTTACCCAAAAATCTTTTCAGAACTTCATTCATCAACCTCATGAAAGTACTAGGTGCATTAGTCAAACCAAAAGGCATAACCAACAATTCATACAAACCATCTTTTGTCTTGAAAGTAGTCTTCCATTCATCACCTTCTCTTATTCTAATCTAATGATAGCCACTCTTCAAATTAATCTTTGTAAAATACTTTGCTCCACTCAAAAATTCAATTATGTCATCCATCCTTAGCATAGGAAACCTATATTTCACTGTGAGCTTGTTAATAGCCTTGGAATCAGTACACATTCTCCATTATCTATTTTTTTAGGTGCTAATACATCAGGTATAGCACATAGACTTAGACTTTCTCTAATCAAATCTTTTTGTGACAACTCATGCACTTGTCTATTAAGTTCTTCATTCTCTGTAGGTGTCAATCTATATGGTGATTTGTTCGAAAAACTAGCTCCAAGAATCAAATTCATACAATGACTTATACTTCTCATTGGAGGTAAACCATCAAGTATATCCTCTGCAACAATCTCTGTATACTCATTCATCAATTCTGTAATTTCTTCTGGTACTCAATCAATACTACTAGTTGTCACTTGGTCACCATTGACTGATACTCGGTTAGCATTGTTTTCTAGCACTTGGCTACTATTGACACAACTCGGTCTCCTTGGGATAATAGCAAAATAGACTTGATTCTTTTTCATTTCCTCTTCAAATTGTTTTCCATTAACCATGCAAATTTTCACAGTGGTACAGTTAACCTCATTTGGACTTTCAATCAAATGCAGCAATATTTGCTTCTTCCCATTCACCTAAAGAATATATTGATTCAATCTTCCATCATGTATAGCATATCTATCATATTTCCAGGGTCTAGCCAATAGAATATGACAATAATCCATAGGCATAATATCACACAAAACTTCATCAACGTGATGTCCAAACTTGAACTTTACAAGGCATTGCTCACTTACCAATATCTTATGCTCATCTTTGATCCATGAAATGTGATAGGGTTTGGGATGTTTCAGCCTCTGCAACTACAACTTTGTAACCAACTCTTTTGATGTCAAATTTGTAGAACTTCCACTGTCAATGATCACTTTGCAACATTTTCTAGCCATCTTACATCTTGTTTTGAAAAGACTTCTTCTAAGGATAGGTTCCTCGTCACTTCCCTTATTACATAGGGTTCTTCTCACCATCATATTTTCTTTAGCCTTAGGTCCACTTGGTGAACCCTCATCATATCCTTGAATCACATTATTTATGTTACCTTGCCCACTTTTAGAGGATCTACATTCAAAAGATCTATGTCCCTCTTTACCACTTTTTAAAAAATTACCACGGAAACCACCTCAAGAATAAGAATTGCCTCTTCCTCGGTAAGATCTAGTACCTCCTTGGTATGAACTACCACCTTTCCACTCGATCTTGTCTTTTTCATCATTCTTCCATTCAGATTTGTCCTTGTCTTGCACAAAATTGTTAGATTTGCTACCTTCTCCATAAGATCTACATCTACCTCTTTGTCTTTGTTCTTGCTTCTTTGTCAAGATCTCCTCAATTTTCAAGGTGTATTGGTATGCTTCTTCCACACTTTCCAACTTCACAAAACTTATTTCATCTTGAATTCTAGATCTTAATCCATTTATGTACCACACAATTTTCTCAACATCATCATCCACATGTCTAGATTTGATGTTTAATCTATAGAATTCCTTGGTATATTCCTTCACACTCATGTCTCTTTGTCTCAAATTTTGCATCTTTCTCAATAAGCTAACTTGGTAATTGGCAGAGAGGAATTTGTTCTTTACCTTGTTCACCATCTTTGGCCAAGTTTTGATGTTCTCCTTTCCTCTCCTTTGTCTATCATTTTGTAAATGCTCCCACCATAATAAAGCATGACCTTTTAGCCTAGTAACTACAATCTTCACCTTCCTATTATCAAGAGTGTTCTCATACTCAAAGATCTTCTCCATATCAGAGATCCAATCCAATACAATATTGGTATCAAATTTCCCATCATAAGGAACAAGTTCTATAGCAACCTTTGAATGTGCCTTGGACAACACTCTCAACAATCTTTCCTCATCTTGATCTTCTTCAAGTTCAAGATTATGGTTTGGTGCTATTGCTTCATCATTACTTACATCATCTAGATGCACTCCTCTCCTCTAGGCTATCTCCACAACATCTAATATGGCTGCAATTTGTCTCAATTGATCCAATATAGCATTATCAACATTTCCTCTACCATGAACCATCTTTGCAAATCAGGTTCCTGCAAGATCATAACCTTCTGCAAGTTATAAGTCAAATTTACAAATCTGCCACCCTACAACCAAATTTGAATCAAGGTTCCACACGATCCAATCTCCACAAGAATGAACCTCAAGCTCTAATACCACCTAACACAAGGAAAAGTAGGGAGCTAGGGCAGAATGGCACACCTAGATCTCTAAACCACCCTGCAAGAGTTAACACAATGGAAACAAACACAAAGAATAGCAACCAAAGGAGGAGGAAGAGTAAAATACTTTCATTGATTCTTCAAATGTTCAACATACATGCCCAATTGTAAGGCCTTCTAGGTTATGGCTAGATATAAAAATATTCAAAATTGGAATCCAGCAACAAATTTGCACCTTCTAGCTCTATTCTCCAATCATCTTTTCCCAAAAAAATTGCCTAACGCTCAATCCTAGACTTCCTAAAATACTTGCCAAAATGGCTTATAGAAAATTCTAGAACATAGAAAGGCGACAAGTTGGTTGTCAACAAATATTAACTACTTATACCAAATCAAAAGTGAGAAAAGTCGGCCCAAACTAGAACTAGACACAGATTACTCAACAAATGAAAGCTTTTTCAAAACTGGCACTCATCATCCATATGAACTCAGCACCTAAAGGAATCACTCGATAGAAACTTTGAACTTAGCATTCAAAGAAATCACTTGGCAACCAAAGGAATCACTCGACACCCAAGGGATCACTTGACAACCAAAGAAGCTCGGCAACCAAAGGAACCACTCTGCACCCAAAGGATCACTTGGCAACCAAAGACTCGACATCAACTTAAGAACTCAACAGTAACTGATAGAATGAAAAAAAGTGTAGGATTACAAGGAAACCCAAGATGCTCCCACATTACTCTAAGTCTCTAAGTTTTCTTTACATGGTTCATATTTTCAAAATTACACGGGAGGGTTTTCAAATAAAGCCTTAAGACCTTTGAAATTCATTTTATTATAATTATCATGTAGTCTTTCCAATATTTTCATGAAAATATTTTACCCTAGTGCTTGATCCTTCTTTAACTTAAGTTTCTCTATGGTTAATCTGCCCCTGTTTTATTACTAACTCCTTAACCCAAGGTCTCATCATAAATCCTTTACCTTATGTGGGTTACGTTTTATACTTGAAAAATAACCAATTCATAATTTCCCTTGATCTTCCTTAAGATCAAGGGTCATCATTATGTCGCTTTGAAAAGATGAGCATGTTTTAATTATAGCAACATGGCAACGAAGTGACACCTATCCACGGGACCCAGTCAATGGTAAAGTTTCAGAATGCACTCATCATCGTAGATCAGTTAAAGGATCAATGAATGTCATTATGTCACTAGCAAAAGCTCTAAGATCTTTATCTATAGTGACATAACGACAGAAGGACACATGGAAATGTGAGCCATTCTTCTTTGTGGCTGGAGGGTTTGTCAGAACAAGTTGACTATTGTCTAGGTTCTATTTGTGCTTTATGAAGGTGGGTTAGTTTCTTAATGTGATTTTAGCTACTATCAATTTTGAGATGATCAAAGGTTGTTCCTTTTTTGTTAGTAAAATTGCTTGATGAATAACCATAGAGACATAATGATAGCTTACCACATGGAAAGTGGTAGGACTAGCCCTTACAAAAGGTTGTTGAAGTTTTCAGTCATGAAGGAGGTTCCAGCTGTCAATATTTCACTTTCCATGGAGGTAAACATTATGGAGAAAAGGTGTTTTGTCAGAGTTGTCAAAACCTTTCAAGATCAATGGATGTTGCCTTATGACTAATGAAAGTTGTGTGATCTTTATTCAGGGCAACAAAGCAACAGATGGACATGTGGAACAAGTGGGCCCACTTGTTTAGAGTTGAGCACAGTAATCAACAAGAACATGGAGGACCATAGATCTCAGAGCAGATGTGTAGTCATCATCATGTCACTATGAAAACATGAAGGTTTTTTTCCCATAGTGACATGATGACATGAAGACACATGGCAGGTGGGGCCATTTTCATAGGGACTTCTTGTTTGCATGGTTGCACAATTTGGTTAAGTATTCAATTCTTTGACCACAACCATGCGATACAGTCAAACTTAAAGAATAATGTGGTGATAGCTCAATCACAAGAGCAAGGGTCTAAAATGCATAGCCATTTGTGAAGCCACAACTTAATGATTGACCAAACATTTTTGTGTAGTCTCAGGCAGAAAGTGTCACCATTGGTGGAATGGTGCAACCATGCAATTAAAGTTAATTAAAGGGTCAAAAACCTATGGGCACCCAGTCATGTAGTTAGTGGCCAACAATAAAGGATGGACCATAAAGTAGTGGAAAGAAGTAAAATGTTGTAGTCAGCCAGGTTTGACCCTTAAGGTGGCAGATGAAATATTGATGTAAAATACAAAAATAAAGCATGGTGTAGATCGGCACTGAATAGATAAATGGGTTGGTAGCTCAAGTAGCACAATTTTGATGAGGATCAAATTTTCTGGTAGAGTAAGGATATGGTGGAAAATCAAATAGAATCGATTATGTGGAATGACCACCAAAGAGAAGTAAATATTTTGAAGATAGTAGTAGAGGCAGTTAAGAATTCCATGATTGAAGGTATAAGAGGACAAACCAAATCAAGTTGATGACTTGTGTAGCAATTTCCACCATGTCAATTTAGCAATCATTGGCCTAGTTTTTTCTTGATACAAAGAATGTTTTAAATGTGTTGGTAAACAGATTTGTCACTGTGATAGTTACTTCTGAAATTGACCCTATTCGCCCTATGAACAGTAACAACTATGCCAACAATTGGAGAGATTGAAACTGATCATCACCATATTACAATCTTCCTCTGTGTTTGAGAGGGCTAGCTCCCTTGTAAGATAATTTTTTGATCTTTCAACATAAATAAATTAAAACTTAAGGCTTAGAGAGAAAGGTACTGACAATGAATGCACCAAACGACTTCACAACTTTCTTGAATAACTTAGACCACTACTAAGAATGATCAAGAACTACACTTGAAGACTAGCATTAGTTTAGTGATGATTTGATCATTCACTAACATCTACACCATACTGTGAAAACATTAATTAAAATTAGAATCAACACCCAAACAGTTTAGTGTTTGAAGAAAAGAGAATACAAAATGCACGTTCCTTTATTTCCTTGCACCAAGAACATAAGAAGAAATTGATTACAAAGAAACCCTTTGTACATACTTTCTAAAAATTGTCTTATCATCAAAAACATAAGTGTTCCCTTATTCCAAAATTCAAAAAGTCCCTTATAACATTGATTTTCAAGAATTTATAGCTATTCTAGAATAACTAACCTTTCAAGTTTGTAACTACTCAAAAAGTTAGAGTTTGGACTAATCTGAAGATGGTTTATAACCAACTCTAACTTTCAATGCTTAACTACAATTAGAAAAAGTTAAGACACTAACCAAAACCAAAGTTAATTCTAAAGTTGACCTTTTAACAAAAGACATAAATAAAAATGAAAGACAACTTTGCACTTCTAACTTTTAACTATGATCGTAGATATTTCTTGAGCTTGCTCTTTGATCTGTAGGTGTTGTGAGTAGTTGAGTCAAGTTTGCCTTGTATGCTCTAAACAGTTTGATGATCTAAGCCAAAATTTTGTTTTTAATGATGATTAAACTCTACATCTTTAGCTTGCATAGCTCATGTCTCTTTCTAACTTCATCCAACTCTATGACATAACCTGGCAAGTTTTGAGTACAAGAGTCCAATGTCATTGAGAGACTGCTCAATCTTGTCATAATACTAGCATCTAAACTTTGTTTACTGCCAAGTTTGGTGCTGATTTTTGCCTCTATGCATTCCAAAATGGAAGATATGTTTGGACTTTGAGCGTGTTCACTAATAGGAATACCTTCTATGATCATCAATATATCCCCCAAGGCCTTATTTTTCAGTAAATTGCAAGAGTTAAAGAATTACTCTCCTTCACCCAATTGTTGATTCATGCTATCATTCTTCCATCTGATGTTTTCCAGCCATATGTCAATTTTCTCTTCTTCTCCAGTGGTGGTTAACTTTAGCGATTTGACTATATCATTGTCCATTCCTTTAATCTCTACTAAATTAGCATCAATTTATCTTCTGAATGTTTGTTATTCCTTGAGCGTTGTTAACTCCTTTTGAATTTTTTGTTGTATATGATCTACTTTGGCAAATGTAACTTTAACCTCCTGAAATAAGTTTGATGCTCATTATTTCATGCTTTTTACCCATTCTTTCACCATCTTACCATAAGTTTGACATTCTCCTATGTCTTGGATGGTTTCTTCATCAAACAACTTCTTGGGATCTCCTGTGATTTCTATAGATGAGCTAGGATTCGAAAAGGAATCACCAACCATCAATCGGATGCATGAAGAAAGTGCTCGAACTTGACACTTGAGTTTATTCTTAGCTTGCTTATCTCTCCTTGACTATTCCATCAAGATAGCAGCTAACACTTGGAAATTGTGTTCTCTTCCCTCACGAGTAGTCTGGCCTAGATCAACTTTAGTGATGCTGAAATCAGATTCATTTGCCTCATTTATGTCCTTCTCTGTGACTAGTTATGCAATTTCAACAAATAAGTTTCCTAAGGTAGGATTCACTACCAGTCTAGAATCCATTCTAGTCTTCTTTATCTTTGCACCTTTATGCATTAAATCAGCTACGGCATCTAGATTTGGTGCTTCTAATTGAATCATTATTTTCTTCTTTCTCTCTAAACTTTGTTGGAACCAAGATGTTGAAATATTGGCAGATGGGTTGATTACTAAAGGAACCTGTAGGACTATAGATGATAAATCCAAGTTATGTACATTTTCTACAACTGGCTCCTCTTGAGTTGCTTCTGTGCTTTCGGGAGACAATGAGCATACAGGAGATGCTATGGATTGAATCATCTCATCTACAAATGATGGTAAAGTTTTCATTTCGGGAGCTTCATCTATCATCTGTCGAATTGGTTTTAAAGTCTTCTCCTTGGGTTTTGATCTCTTCTTCCTAGTGACTGCATTGAGTTCACATGCTAAAACTAGATCAACTCCTTTATCCAGATCTTCACCATCACCTCCCCCTTGTGTGCTATGTAAAGAGCCCAAGGAAGTAGGGATAGAAGACGGAATGGCTGAAATTGATGTACCTTCCTGATGATTATTATTATTCTTTGCATTGCATCTTCCTGGTGATTTAGTAATAGTCAATTTTTAGTTCGTTGAATCACAAAGAAAGTCTTTTCCTTGAGGTCTTTCAATTTTGACAAAGACCAATTAATATATGTCAATTCTAATAATTGTATACATTCAAAGAAGAAAGGATTGATCAAGTATGAACCATCCTCTGTTATGCTTGTCACATCCCATCCCATTTTGTAATCAATAATTTTTTGTACTGTGAATCTCATCCAATCCCTTCTTCTCACTTTGAAGTCATTTTCACAGTTTGCCCAATAATCTTCCATTGTAGGGAAATGGAGATAGTCAGATCCAAGTGCCACGTTATTTTTAACATACTCACTACCATCAAATGGGAAGTGACCAAGGAAAGAGTGTAAAGTTATGTTCACCATGGATCTCTTGATATTTTGAACATCTGAAGAGGAAAGAAAACTGTAGTGTCCAATGTCGATTGGGAAAGGAATTGATCTTTTATTCCTGTACTTTTTGTTTACCTAGCCAATTTGCCTACAAACTTCTTAAAGTACCAACCTGTCATCCATGAAGCAAGGCAACATGAGAGGATTCTTGAAAACCTTTGATGTGGATGTAAGTGAATTAGGGGTACTATATGAAGAAGCTACCATAAGTACTAATGAGACTAGCTGCTTTAGGAGAAATTTGGAGTCCTATATCTCCTTGTAGCTCCCTAGCAATGAGCATAGAAAAAGCATCATTCACCCTGTGGAAGTGTTCATTGCTTTGTTTTAATTGAAACTGGGGGTAATAGTTATAAATTTGTGTGGTTAAGTTATACTCCCCATAAGGATTAAGACTAGGCCATGACTTCATACTAGCAATTGCATACATTAGGTAAGAGGACATGTAAAACCCTTGACTCGCATTGAATCCTATTGACTGGTGATGAAGGGCATCGCTAATCATTTCTCCCCAATCTATAAATTGTTTTCTAGTGATTATGGTATTAATGTACAAAAACATCCAGTCATAAAAAATTTCAGCTATCTAATTTCCCACCACTCTATTGAGAAGAATTATCATATCATAAATGTCTTCATTAAAGATATTCCTGCGTAACACTCTGGGCAACTATGACTATCCTTGTCTGGGTTGATCCAGCCAACTCCTAGCAATGGCATTCAAACATGTTTTCTTATTTTGGTGCAAGTATCCTTGGGCACCTTCTTTAGAGATTTCTATGAATTCCTCTTTTACTAGAAATCTGAATGTGATGGAGATAGATATTGGATCTAGCCTCACCACAACATTACCTCCTAAAGTCTTGATGTCCTTGGAATTCTGATCATATGCCTTGATACATTCTAAAACCAATTTCGCACATTGAACTGCAAGTGGGTATCCTCCTGCATGGGCTAGACCACTTTCCAATGTTTGATGTGCCAAGGGTGATTTATCTTCTCTGCTCATCATTTTCTAGAAGTCTACAAATTCCATATGTCCCATCTTTGTATCTAATATTTTAGGAAGCATGCTTTTCAATATCATAGGAGGCTCTTTACCTTGAAACTTGTACCTCATAGTATCACTTACCAAATCCTTCTCCTGGTGCAATGTGAATGTGAAGTCAATATTTTCTTTTCTTTTTATCAAACTCCATGTTCCATTTTCTTCAAGCAATTGTGAAACTTAATCAAAATCTCTATTTCACTTGAAGGATCCAACATTTATCTAGAGCATTCACAAGACATTTTTAATCCCTTACCAATACCATTTTGGCCCATTTGCTTCTTCTAAACAATGCACACATTTCATATGCAACCAAGGCATTTCATCAAACAATTTAGTAGCTCTGCTAGATGAATGTGGATACACTTAGATTTGGCATTCTGTCAAACAATTCATGTGTTTTGTTTACATTTGGGACTTGTTGGAAACCTACTATGCATCTGCCGCCTGTATTCGATGGTTCAGACTTCTATAATTTCTAATGCATCAACACATTGCTTCAAACATATGGAATAAAAAATTTGCTCCAAACTTTCTTCACATTGGTCTGGTCACATGTTTTGTTTTTTTCTAATATGGCTTTGTTACAAACTGATATTGCTGAGTTTGATTCAATTATTTAATCATTTGGGATGCATTCGAATTGAATCTCCAAGTCAGCTATTTTGAATATAATAATACAAAGTTATAGTCAATGATTCAATAATATATCCATGCATTTCCAACTTTCAATGATTTGAAATAATAAATTAAATAATTCATATGCTTGTCCATGGTTCCATTTGTTGGGAACTTGTAAACCAGAAGCAACTAGTTGACTTGGCGGCACTATATCAAGAGTCGCACATCTATGAACAAACTCATACATAAAGAGTGGGAAAAGATTAAAGATTTCTTGTTGTCATCACACATCAAATTGGAGTATCCTTTTACTGCAACTCTTCTCTCATTTCATATGCAGGTACAATGTGACTGAAGGATCCTCTTCAAGGTTGAGGTAATGGCAGATGCATCACTCACCGACTGGGCTATCCTAAAGTTTGCAATACGATTCCCTCAAGCTCTCAGCAAGAAGAATATTTTGTAGTTCAATATCATAGTGAACAATGGCCAAAGAATATTAATTATACAACTATAAAATCCCACATGCTACTTCATACAAAATTTTGCATTGCTTCCTCAAAATTAGACTTTCAATTTTCACTATTATCAAGGGAGTCTTTATGCAAGCGTTCGTCCATGTTTATGTTTGGAAAGAATTTTAATACTAGGGCTTTGAACATGAAGCTATTATCTTCACCAAATTAGGATAAGAAACTTAAGTAATGTCGACATTCACTTTGAAAACATGAGAAGCACAAGAATTCTTTTATTGGTACTACCATGGCCTCTTCCTGAATTCTACGAAGAACAATCTTGCAAAACAAGACAATTCCCATAATTTGTAATGGATTCAAGTTAGGATTAGGTTAAAAAGTTTGATTATGTAGTGAGAGAGTATTTCAGTACATGGAGAGAGAAGGATTGTGTGAGGGCAAACACAAACCCCGTATTTCTCTCTAAAATTTTGAGTACATAGAGAGAGGTAGTACGAGGAGAGAAAATTGTTGAGGAGAGAATGAAACTCAAACTCAAACCCTAAACTTCTCTCTAGAAGTTGGAGTATGGGGAGAGAGAAAATATTGAAATAGTGGAAAATAATTATTATTTCTTTTTCTCTCCATCTCTCTATTAGTTAACTCAATTAACTCTCCCCCTCTCTCATAAAATTATCCGGGCAACAAAATACAATATCATTTTGATATCTCTGCATGCATTTTCCAGTCATATTTCTGACATGTTTTATCTCATCTATATCTTATTGCAATCCTTTATAAGGATTTCTAGGATGAGGAGGAAAGAAGGGGGCTCCAGTTTTATCACTATGAGACCAATAGGGTTCCAATTTTGGTTCCAATGTTCCAGTGTTTGATAATTTTTTAACCACTATAATACCATATTCTTTAGTATTTCTCTGTTATGGATAGTAGTTTTGTAGTTTCCTTGAAGAAAATAGTTTATGCAATCATCTATTGTGTCTTATCTAAGTTTTGTTTACACTTGGTGTATTAGTTTCAATGAAATGAATACAAAGAACAGCCAATTTCTTAGTTTCATTCTGATTGTCATCTCCTCTCTATGTAATTTGTACTATTTTATGGTTTAGGGACAAAAAACTTAAATCCTTTTGCATCCTCTTAAGGTTATATGTCTTGTATATTTTTCTATTGGAACAAAGAGCCAAATAAATGCTTGATATAATTGAAAGGGTTGTTGGTTATCTAAGAAAGATATTTCATAAGTATGAGGTCTTTACGAACATTGATGTCTATCTGCAAGGTAGATAGATAGATCAGATATCTGAGTATATGAGTCTATTTGGGTATCCAAGTGTATGTTATCACTTAGTTATTTCCCAATGGATAAGGGATTGATCAGCTTGGGGAATGCATGTTTGTATTAGTCATACCTTAGTCTTGTTGATATTCAACATCATAAATAAAATCTTTTCCCTTTCATGTTGAAAGAGCTAAAAGAGTTTCCCTCACTTGTCTTATCTAGTTCATAGGTTATGTTATTAGTTATTCCATGCCTATGTTGTCTATATAAGTATTAGAAGAATAAGGGTATTATCTGTTTTGTTAGATTCAAGTGTATGCTTTGAACACTGGTACAATATGAATGAATCTAAGGTACACCTACCTAGGTTTTGCAGAGCCTGAAGTAGAAGAAGGGTATAGCCTTATAGTTGGCCCTAGTGTCTGAATGGGTATGTTGTGGATGGGAAGTAGCTACCCCTAGATATATTCTTTCTCATTGGGGATTTTGAAACATGATGTTCTAAAACACCAACACTAGGGAAACCATTGATCAGAGGGAAAACCCCAGTGGGGATGGTACCCACAAGATGATGTACTAATATAAATGTTCCTTTTTAGAGGATGGACCCTATTAGGAGTCTATGAATACATTTAGTACATATGAGTCCCTATTAGGAGACTTTGAATCCCTATTAGGAGTTGTGCCAACCTTGTTAGGAGTTGTGGAAGATAGTTGGACCCACTGCCCAAACAGCTTGAAGGGCAAGACCAATGAACCCACTATCCAAATGATCTTTGTATTATTCCTTGTAGAATAATAAAATTGTATTATATTGATCCTTCCTCTTTCTCTGTCTTATCAACCAGACTTCTACTCCTTTTGATCTTGTAACTAAATCAAAAATCTTGCATCCAATAATCCCTTGGATCCCTTACACACATTCCTTAAGCACTCTGCTCTTTTTCACACTTCACACTTTATACAATGATCATCATACCTTATAAACAAGGAAAACATATTTCCTTTATACCATATCTTCATAATAATTCCTTGAGTGAGCCCTGAGGCTTTCCCAATTAATTATTAAAAGATAACTAATTAATTACAATTACAATAGCACTATCGACTCACAATCTATGCAAAACTTCACACGTGCAATACTAGAGCTTGTGCACTCGCTAACATCATCAACTGACTATCTGAATATGCATCTTCTCATTGCATCTTAGATGTACAATAGCGAACAAACATGAGGAACTTCTTTCCCAATACTCTATCTCTGAATTGCTCTCTGTAAATTAGGTACAACTTATGTACATCTTCGACTTAGACTATACACACTCGACCACGTCATCTAGACATTGTGCCAAACATGTCCATAACTTTATATCACCAGATAATCAAACCATTGTCTGTACCATTAAGATCTTTGTCTGCTACTCATCCAATCTTTTCAAAAACCATGCTTTGTTGAAATCAATAAAAAACACAGTCATGAATGCAACATGTCAATACTCTCCAATGCTCAAGATACTCCCCCAAAGTATTATCATCAGCATTCATGCTAACACTTTTTTGTACCTCCAAAAACAATCATGCAGGCAAGCACTAATTGGGATCTATGCGATGGGTTGGTCCCTTAAGTGGCCACCATTTCAAAGAGAGCCGGTGAAGTGACAAAGCGTGGGGCTATAGGTTTGGTCAACAGACTGCCAGCAACCCACAAGTTCATAAAAGTGTGTGTTCTTTTTAATTAAAAAAAATGTTCGTGTTGCTTTTAATAAAAAAACATGCACAAAAAAAAATGCAAATTTTCTTTAAAAGAATCTTTTTCCAAAAGAATAAAAAACAAATTGTTATTTCTCGATAATCGTACCCAAGGTCAACCAAAATATTTTTGTCTCAAATTTTGACTATATATTTTATATAGAAATAGATATTTTTGGGCTCTCTGAGTTCAATAGTGATGTTCGTTTGGGCTCAAAGTTACCAGGAAAAAAAAAAAAGTCCCCATAGATCCAATAAAAAATCCTCTATAAAACCAAATCTAAAAACTAGGTCAAGCCTCTCAAGAAGAGAACATGGGCATGAAGATCTAGAGCTCTGATACCATGTTGAAGTTGATGAAGTATCACCCCACATCTCCCTACAAACACCTATCATAGCAATAGAGGAGCAAAGCTATGGAGGATGGAATTCACATATCCATAGAAGAGACATTGTAATTAAATCAAACAAAAATATGTTGAGTGAATTGAAATGTTATAAATAGGTCAATCCTTATAAATGAGATCAAAACCCTAAAAGGTGAAACCTAGGTTGCATAATAATAATTAATAAACTAATTAATTATTATATGCTTAATATTTAGCTTAAGTAAACTAGAGATAATAAGGAAATATCTTATTACTCTAACAAATGGAAATTATGATTAGTGGGCAAATGGAATCACCATACATTGTACTTGACTTGATCTCTTGCCTTAGCTTTGTAGACTCATTCCCAAGATAAAGACAATGTTAAATAAAATACTTTGGAATGATAAGAGTGGTCATACTAGAGCATTTCTTGGTTTGAGTCTTGGTTTTGAATTATGCTATGCATTCCAAACTAAGATTAATAGTATTTATTGCCCATGTGTAGTTTGGTTGGGAGATTTCTAGAGATCCACACTTCCTACATCCTCAAGTGATCCAATTGTAGATTGTCTCCTTTCACTTTATGAAGTAAATAAAATCACCTATAATGATGAAATATTAGAAGAGATTGAATATATGCATTACTTGAGAGTAAGGATGATCCAATGACTCCAACTACATCTCCTACAAGTGAGATCACTCAATCATCTATTATCTTCCCTAACTTCTACTTTCCAAACATGGTTTTATTGTTTGAGGACTCTTACATTTCAAATTTATGAGACACACTTGAGGTGATTTCTCTACTCTTTGATTATAATTGGAGTTGGACAATCTTCTTTACCTTCTTTGAAGATTGATATTCATGAGACTCTTCCTTCACTTGATATACCGCATTGCTTATTTCAAGTTTATCATGGTTATGTGATATTTTACCTTGGAGACTCTCATTCAATTTTAAAAACATTCATATTTGATTATAATTTTGGAAATGACGTTGTCACTTCATAGTTTCCTTTGGAGCTTGTTAATAATTTGTTTCTATTGGTTCCTTGTCTATCACCTTTAATTATGATTATGCATCTTTTCATTGGTTCATGACATCTTCATCATCTAAGGACACGGCAACATATGAAAAGATTTTAGAGGCAACATTATCATACATCATTTGGATTCCATATCCTAATTCCTATCCAAAATGGGAAGCAGTTATGCATTTGTCCTTGGTTATCTTCATCCTAACTATGTTTTGTCTTCAAACACTCACCATATTTCTATGAAATTATCCATTATGGGGGGCTATTTGTCTCCTTCTTTCCTTCCTATAGAGTAATAGTATATTTTATATACACAATGTATGTAATATTGTGGAACTTGAGTCCTCCATCCATAAATCTTGTGTGTTTTCATCTCTCATTTTTTTTGTGTGGGGGGTGTATTATTCCATGAGACTTTCTCCCTTCCTTCTACCTTATGAGATAAATTTATTGCCTTACATTTGTGTTATATATGGGTACCTAGAATGAACTAGTAGGCATGACCCATTTTTTATTGCTAGTTTAAGTGCATTCCCCAAAATTGCACTTAAAGGGGGGCATTTGTATAATTAAATATTCCTAGTTACACTTTACTTAGCTTATTTAAGATAATGCATTCCATAATAGTTTGCATATGAGACATGTATGAGTTTGGAACTATATGTGCACTTTGTGTATGAGAAATTATACTTTAGATAGTAATAGTTGTTATCACATTCCACTTTACGTATGAGATCCACCTTTAGGCCATGTATCGCATTATCATCCTCCACATCTTATGCACACTTCATTTCATAATGAACCATGATCCAAATTTGGTGGACATGTGATTCCACCTTGTGTGGGTGATAACTTATCTTCTCCTTATCATCATCTCTTATTGTCTTAATTATATAAGTAGGTCTATTATAAATAATATCAATCTTGCACCTTAATGCAATTATCTTGACATTCTCTTGTTGAAGTTATCTTGATTTTTAAGACTATTGTAAATCATAAGTATTTTGTAAGCTAAACCTTTCTATCTTGGCTCTAACTTCATTTGCATGTCAATGAAAACTACCTCAGTTCTCAATTCATTATACCCTTTTGTTGTGATGAATTTCCTTACGTTGAATCAATTTCCCACTAACACTAAAATTGTGAAGATGATTTCATCCACCAATGCTATAGTAGAAAACTTTAATCACCTTGCATGTTTTCTTGAGAATTTATTATCATAGAGCAGTAAAACATTGTTGCATTATTCACTTGATGATAGGAATAAAAGAATTAGTAACAACATTGATTTTCCATGAGAATAGTGAATCACTTACTTTCAAAATTTATAAGGAAATTGAAACCAACAATTGATTGAATCAAGGCAGCTGTTACGTTTAGGGGTGTTGCTCATGAGAATTCCTCAGCCCATGTTGTTGTATCTTCTAGCGGGTTTTCTGGATCGTTAAGACGACCCTATATGGGGTTGCGATTAAAATAAATCAAAAATTATATGGTAGATGGCTCTTGCTCATGCTCGCACTGTGTTTCAAAATGGTGATGTTCCCACCCACCATCCTCCTGTTGTTGCAACTACTACATTTAGGGGTGCTACTTGTGAGAAGTCCTCAACCCCTATTAATGCGTCTCCTAGTAGGTCTTCTGGACTATCTCAAAAGGCCCTATCCAAGTCTCGAGTTGTTGCAGGGAGGTCTATGATTTCTTATGCGGATGTGGCTACTTTTGAGGTAGGTCTCGATGGTCCTACCTCTATTGGGAGAGGGGGACCCCATCCATCAAATGTGCATGTCTCTATAAGTAGCCCTATTGTGGTTAATCTTGATTCAAAAACGCTTGATGAGATTTCCAAAAATGTGGAGGATTACTCTTCTACTGCTACTATTTTTCATTTTACGGGTCTCTGCCCTCTCTTTCGGATTTACATGCTTGGATTTCCAAACTTTGGGAACCAATCATAACTAATATAGTTTAGATTTACCCTATGACAAGGGATTTTTTATTGTGAAATTCGCTAATGTTGCAGATAGGAAAACCATTTTGTGTAGCATTTTTTTCTTTTGGAAGGAGAGGTTTCCCTTGATGGTCAAACCTTGGTATCAGGGATTTGATCTGGCTATTGAATCCTTTAATAAGATACTTGTATGGGTAAGATTGTTGAATCTTCCCCTTCACCTTTGGTTGGATTCAGTCTTGGAGTCTGTGGGGGTAGCCATTGGGGATTTCCCCATGGTTGATACAGATTCTTCTGATATGTTTAAAATGACATATGCTCACATTCTTGTAGAGGTTGATGTTTCTAAGGGTCTCCCTAAATAGATTACTTTGGCTTCTCCAAATGGTTCTTGGACACAAAATCTTGATTATGAGAGTATTCATTTTAGATGCAGGAAATGTCACAAAATTGACCATCTCGTTGCACAATGTTCCTCTAATAAGGTTAGATCGAAGCAATCACCTTCTTGGTGGTTGGGGGTTTCAAACCATCATTATACGGTTTGAAAAGTTTCCAAGGAAGGGGATGGGGTGGATTTCTCACCTCAAAATGATCTTTCTTTGGCAGATGATATTATTGTTGTCTTTGATGATACAGATGATGTCTCCAAGACGGCTTTGATTCAGAATGTTAAGATTGTCCCTTCTTTAGCTGTTGGCTCTGTCCAGAAAATTGATGTTGGAGCTGGTTAAGTTGTCATATCTCCTGTTGTTGTGGGTATTGGTGCTCATGTTTCTTCTGTGAGAGCTTTGGGGGTTAGCAATGGTGCTACCCCTTTCCCTCCTATGGATACTCTTTCGGTCTACCCTAGTTTTTCAGGTTTATCTCTTGATTAGCAAATGGTTGCTGGAAAGGTGGAGGATGGATGGACATCAGTTAAATAAAAAAAGTCAAATCTTCCAAACCTTCATATAATATGTCTTTACATTCTCAAAAGACTGGACCAAAATGTAAATCTTGATGATCTTTTTATTTTTTCTGGGCTGGTTTTCAGCCCTCTTATTGGGAACTATGGTGTGTCCCTCTAGTTTGATGGGTGGTGTTCCATAGTTGTGTTAAGATCCTTCATTGCTATATCTTTCTTTTCTCTTTGTACAAGGTTTCGAGTCCTTTCAAAACCTAGTTTTACTTAATCAAAACAATTGATTGAATCAATTATTTATTACAATGAGAAGATAAAATATATGAATTCAAAAATCTTAACGTACTCCTTATGCACCTTGACTTAGTTCAAATAGAATTCAGAACCCCAACATTCTCCCTCTATTCAAGGATTAATGTTGAATTTAAGTATTTGTTGTGTATTTAGAGTCAACAACCATTATAACAATCTAATGTTCACCATAAAAGGAAAATATTTGTAAACCCATCATGATTATGTTAAGCATAATAGGGCTCAATTTTAATATTGCAATTTTATATATTATTTTTTGATGCTTTGAAAAATAGTGTTATTAATTTGATAAGTGTATATCTTATTTAATGGCATGCATATGGATAATTAATGATTTTAAATTAATGGCATGCCCAAGAGTAAATTTAGATTTTGTTACACTTGTGACATGAAAAGTATTATGTCTTTGCATTATATATTGGATGAAATTATAGTAGAATTGAAATATATTTAGTAAAGAAAGTGTTTTCAAAGAGCAAGTGAATGCTTATGTGTGATAGGTTTTCCTTGTGGAACAACAATAAATATGGGTTTTAGAAAGAATATGATTCTCTTTCAAGCTTCGACCTAAATATTTCAAATGCTTATGTTTGATAAATGTTTTCATTGAAATACATGAATGTTCCCAAAAAAAAATTATTGAAATATTTTTTATTACATTTCTAAAGTAGGACATTACATATTCATAATCAAAAATGCATGTACATATGTCAAGTTATAGTGGGTCAAGTATTCTTCGTGTCGTAAAGAAGTCTAAGGGAGTATAAGCTTTGTACTTAGAGCATCTAAGCCATGTTTTGGTCTCTTTGATTTTTGGATGATCATACGAGTTGGTGACAACCAAAGACTTCAACATATCATATTTTATATTCATTACTTAAATATTACATGTATGTGTGCATCACTATTTGCATATCACATACAATATACCTAGATTAGGCACTTCTTTATGAAATGCAACTTGACATTTTTATCTATATTTAAATTGTTTCAGATAACTTCTCAAGTGGGAAATTGAGTTAATTTTTATTTTTTTCATATAAGGGGAATGAACCTTACCAAAATAAACCTCTAGACATTACAAATACCCTTTCCAAATCACCTTAAAAATATCACGCCCTTTTGGGGTTCTTGTGGAACCCAATTGCACAATCACAAACATGAAAGTGTCCTACTCTTCTAGATACCCTCACATCAATAATAGAATTGAGCAACACCTTTGACATCAATGACAACCTTTTTTCTAAAATAGTCAAATATCATATGGTACAACTTCCTAAATAATATTACAATATGATCTAGTATAAACAAAAGAGGAGGTGAAAGTGTTAGTGTAAGAGGTGGTAAGATTGAACCATCACACAAAGTATCATGTAGTGTCTACCCCTAGTTTACTTTTCATGTTATATTGTTGAATTCTTTTAGGTCATCTTTTATGGTTATGTGTTATGGTTTAGTGGTACTTGATTACATGATTTGTTTGATGGTATTTCATACTTGGATTATATATTTGATGAGCTACTTGATATTTGGTTATTTCATGTGTTCATGGTTGTTATTTCCGTAATGATGCTTGTACGTTTCCTTTAAGCGATTTTAGTTATTTCATGATGACAACTAGATGGATGATTTATATACGTTTTTTTATAATTACTTACCCCATACTTGCATGTGTATGGTTTACATGTATGTTTTACTTTATGTTTGACGTTTCTGATGTGGTTGAGGGAGGGAGTTGCAGTCACCTGCTAGTCGGGATCTACACTATGTACCACTCTCTGTCATTGCTTTTTTAGTTTAGATATATATGCATATGTACATGTTCATCTTTTATGTAGATTGCACGTACCGGGCATTGACTTCCCTGAATTCCCTGGATGAGCGTGTCTTATCACAATATATCAACGGTAAAAAGGGGAGATAGTTCTTAAGTCCAAATCCTAAACTTAAGACAATTGTCCTAAAATATAGAACAAGTATCTAGGTTGACTACCTTTCTAGATTTGTCAAGTGACCTAAATTCGAGATTTTTGACATGTGAGTTTGAATTCGTACTTTGTCATTTAGATGAGTTTTTTTATTAAGTTGGTAGGTCTGTAGTGATTTTCAGTTATAATTAATCCAATAAGATATTATTAAATGACTTAATTAAACAAAAAATTAATAAAGAAAAATCAATTTTTAATTATATTTAATTAATTTTAAAAGAAAATTTAAAGACCACATTTGGCGTAATTATATTCATTTAATTTTATAATAATTAACTTAAAAGTTTCATTTTAATAATGAACTTTAAATATTATTATTAGTTAGATTAATAAATATACTTTCTAAATATGTCTTATTATTTTTATTTTATTTTTAAATGAAAATAATTTAAATAAACTTAATTCTAATTAAAAAGCAAAAAAGTATGCACAAAGAATTAAATAACTTAAAATAATAAAAGAAAAAGTTTTTGCGTATTCGTAAAACCGAAACCCTAGGTTGAGAAATTCTTTATTAGGAGATTAGAGCTCATTTCTCCACACACCAATTTGGATGAGCAATTTTTGGAAAGGGTTTTGGGAGATGAAAATTTTTCAATTCTTCAAGTGTTCGTCAGGTTCATCAGATCAAGGTAGGAATTTTGTAGAGTTTATCACAATGAATCTTTTGAACTACCTTTGTCTTCTTTGTGCTTGTATGTGTATCATGTTATGGAAAATCGTATTTTAGAATGAAACCCTTGTTTTAAAAGATTATTCTTCTTCGTTGCTAAAACATCTATGAAAACAAATCTGAAAACCCTCATTGAAATTTTGATTTAGTTGTTATATCGAACAACCATATGAGGAATCTAGAAATTTGTAACAAACCAACTAGGGTTTGATTGAAATCTAATATGGACTAAATTTACAATTTGATTTGAGAAACCATTTTATCTTGTTTTTAAAATTAAAAAAAATTAAAAATAAAGTATGTTGAAAAAAATTGTATTCCAAGCTTGTACCTGCAAATAGATTAATCCTTATAAATTTGTATTCAATTATTTATTGCAAGTTCCAATTGCTTATATAGGACTGATGTAGACATTGTGTTTTTATGAGATTTTATGTTATGAGCTTAAGTTAGGTTATCTTTGTGTATGTTGGAAAGTGGCTTCCAATGGAGGATGCAACCCTAAAGAGGTTGTCTGGGTAACCCATCATGAGTTGTATTAATAAGTGATAACATTTCATTAATGGGGTTAAAATGAATTAACAAGAGTTAGTGTATTACCTCGCACATGCCTTGAGTGCTAGTACAAACTACGATGGGAGTAGAAAGGATTCTTGGTTGCAACCATGGCTCATTAATATGTCTTGTCTATAAAAAAAGATATTGATGCCACATAGAGTCACTATGAGTTGTATTAATAAGTGATAACATTTCATTAATGGGGTTAAAATGAATTAACAAGAGTTAGTGTATTACCTCGCACATGCCTTGAGTGCTAGTACAAACTACGATGGGAGTAGAAAGGATTCTTGGTTGCAACCATGGCTCATTAATATGTCTTGTCTATAAAAAAAGATATTGATGCCACATAGAGTCACTAAGGGGGCAGAGTCTAGCGAGACTACCAAGGTAACCTTAGAGTTGGCTCTTACGATGACACTTGCCCACATGCATGTTAAATTTCCTACCTGTCTTTGTTGCCTCTAGAATTATATGTTACTTGTGTACTCGGTACCTTTGAGATAGATTGCTATCAAGATTTGTTGACCTAAATTATTGTTATGACTTTTGGATTGTTATCTGTTTAGGACTTGAGATTATCTCCTCAACACGGTGGGAGTGGGCCATTTAAGTTCCAAGAGGTCAGGTGGTAGTAATTCTGCTAGATGAATTTGTACAATTGTTCTATTTTTCTGATCTTGTGATCATATTTTATAGTCATATTCTGATTTATCATACTTTATTTTTTGAGGTCCTGTGAGATGTATCTTATCTTGATATATATTCTTTTAGCATTTAATACCCTGTGACTCGTACAAGGGATGATTATGCATTTTACTTATGTCATGTGCCATCTTATGTATTTGTATATTATTTTATTTCATTTCATATTTATGATTATCCTATAATGTGGACTTTGTTATGTATCAAATTTAATCTTAATAAAACTTATTATGAGATGTAATTGTTAATGTATTACTTATATACTTCTACCATGTTATCTCTTGTTGCTTTAATCTTTCAATAAAAATGTTTAGCAAACTTAGTGACATAATAGATTAATTTCTTTTGGATCTCTATAAAACTAACAACATTGGAATTGAAAAATCACCAATTGGCACTTGTTCTTCATCTCCTTACATCTACCATCCAATATGAATTCCCAATTCTTACTACCAAGCATCTCAAAATAGTGGGCTTGTTTTGGACCACTATTTCTTCTAAGTGATATTCAAAACTTATTTTGCATTTTGCATTGGAGAGATTGTCGTTATAAAATTTATTAATACAATTAAGCCTTAACCAATTTGTGTGTGTGTGTGTTTTTGTGTGTGTCTTTGTGTGTGTGTGTGTGTGTCTTTGTCTGTGTCTGTGTTTGTGTGTCTATGTTTATGTTTGTGTCTCTGTGTGTGTTTGTGCACACGCGCGTGTGTGTGTGTGCGCATGTGTGTGTGTGTGTGTGTTTCTGTGTGTGTATGTGTGTTTGTGTGTGTGTGTGTGTGTGTGTGTGTGTGTGTGCACGTGTTTGTCTGTCTGTGTGTTTGTTTGTCTGTCTCTGTCTATGTGTTTGTGTTTGTGTTTGTGTCTGTGTGCACATGTCTGCGCATGTGTGCATATGTGTCTGTGCACGTGTGCATGTGTGGGCATGCGCATGCGTGTGGTCTTATTTCTTTCCTAATATCGATACTTTTATTTAAAATATTTGTCGGATTTTCCCAATCCATTAGTGCTTCTTGTTTTGAGGACTTCATCTAATCATGATTGCTTAGTTTTATTGTTTTTGTTTTAAAGGTTTATTATTATTCAACTCTTGTTTTATTGTTTTTGTTTTAAAGGTTTATTATTATTCAACTCTTTTGGGATTTCGAATTCAATTCTTCTCATGTAATTTTTCTTTTAGGATTTTGAATTCAATTCTTCTCATGAAATTTTTCATTTAACTTTAACGCTTAGTTTAAGATTTTAAAGATATTGCCCATATTGAGTTTTATGGACAAAAAATCTTATAAAGTCAAATATATCCTTTTTTTAAATTATAAATACCCAGAATATTATAGCTCCTTAGTTGAACAATTGTTTTGAGTTGGACTACGGAGTGGCCTATTTACCAAATGAGGAAGATGTCCATCCAATTGAGCTAAGAGTTAATTAGATGCTTAAATAAACTTAGTAAAATGAAAGCAAATGAATTGATAAGTAAATTATTCTAAGCTAATACACTAACTTTAATCCAGACCTGTAAGAATATATGATTAGTCAAGACTAACAAGAATATTTGGTTGCTCAAGACTGCTTTCAATAATGGCCTTTTAAGAATATTGATTATTCGAGACTGGTTCCAATAATGGCCTTTTACTAAGAAAATTTGATTACTCAAGACTGGTTCCACTAATGGCCCTTTTCTTAAGAATATTTGATTACTCGAGACCACAGTAATCTAAGAGGCTTTTCATTAAATACTCGAACTTAAAATGGCAAACCATTTATTGGGAATATTCCCTTGTAATACAAATCAATGTATAACACAACAAACAACAAAATTATTAAAAACCAATCTGCTATCATCTGGCCCATTAAAGCATCGTAGGAGGGAAACATCCACAGAAGTGTATGAAATCCAAGCGTCCAAATTACTTTCCCTTTGAGTAGGGAGTCAAAATATGCCGCTATCAATGATACCACAATAAATGTAGAATGGTTGGTTCAATGGTTGAGATGGGTTGTGTCCATGCAAACCATTTTAAGTTAGCACCCTGCCTAAATCATGCTTAGGTTTCTGTAAATGTGAAGAAAATACTCGCAGCAGACTCCCGAAAAGGAAAGAAATGGCAGGAGTGAGCGAGAGAAATAATCACATTTTATGATATTTAAGAGTCAAGACAGAATGAGAAGGATAGGCATTCATCACATCATATCAAGCATTCAAGATAAAATAGAGTCCAACTGCAATTGAATCAAAAGTACACCCAAAATTTACTTTGGAAAGAAAAAATCCATCCACCACTGGTTCCAAAAAAAACTCTCTTAGCCTATGAAAGCCAGAGACCGAAAAATCACTACTAAATTATAAAACAAATGTAGAAAAATATAGATTTGAAGCATACTGTGACCCAAGAAGAAAATTTCATATATTTTAATGTCAACACTGATTTACTGAATCTCTTTTTACTGCACTCTCTAACTAGATAGTGATAGCTTGCAGTCCAACTTATATCAATCATAATAATTAACAGCACAGTTGAAAAACATAAATAATGGCAGCCAATACAATCAAACTTAACCAACAGCTTTCTCCAAAAATGCAACAGAACCTTGGAATTCAATCTTCAACAAGATCATAAAATTGATGTCAAATATATTCTTGGACTTTACTGTATTGCAAAATAAAGGAACAAAGAAACTAAGTAACAAGCTTAGTAGCAAAGCTTTAGATTGAATAGGCAATTGTTTTAGTACATCTCCCTTGCACAGAAAAATGTAATACCGAAGAGTTTTAAATTCAGACAATTAGGCTTCTGTGCTTTTCTAAGTGCTATCATCAAAAAATAACATTTCCATTATTGACGATGTCGTGTTTGTATTTAAGGGAAGGTGGCATAATGACAGAACTGACAATAAGGCACATGAGCCAAGAAAATTAAGATTCAAGCCCAATGTAAAACAACAAATATTATTCTACACTCCCAATTAAAAAGAAAAGAAACTTGTCCAGAATTATAATATGTCTTGATCCTAAAAACGATAAAATCTATTCTTCCTCATGGACAACAGATATTTCTCCTCGATCAAGCATTGCATAAAACTCCCTGGTCTTCCGCTGCTCATTCCAGTGGTACATTTTCCAAATACCCCCAGCTGCATTTGGATATACCATACATGCTTAGCAAGGAAAAATAGCTCTCTCAACAAGTAAAAACCATACACCAAAACATGATACATTCAAATACCTCTTAAACTATTAAAAAACTAAGAGGAAGCATGCATTCAATAAGATTTGTCAATAATATGTAGAGCATAAATGTAAACTAATTATTATTCTGCGCATACATCTATTCTCAAACACAAAAACAAAAATTCCAAAGTTCAAATAATTGGAATATTGTTGCCCGACTATAGAATTTGTTTCAATTCTACGAGCCATGGTTCGTATTTAAAACTTGCCTGGTTTTAAGCCTTAAATTGATCATTCTATCTGTGAAATTTGCAAGTCTTTAAGCCTCCATGTCCCCGGCTTGTTAGCGGTTCCGCACAGCACTTGAGATCATTGAAATCCAACTTCTGAGCCTCAAGTTATAAAGGTTAATGATCGCCGCCCAAACACGTATTTCTTAACCTTTAACTTCTCAATAGGTTAATGTTAGCCACCAAAACCATGTTTTTCTTAACCTCCAAATAAAAGGTTAATGTTAACGACCAAAAATACGTTTTTCCTAACCTCTCCAATAGGTTAATGATAGTGATTAAAAACATGTAATTCTTAACCTCTTTGAGACAGTTATTAACCTGCTTGAAATTTTCCAAATTGTATAAACCATATGTAAATTCTTTTGGCTCGAATATAGTGGGTGTGATACTGAGGTTTGAATACTTGCCGTCAACTATGGGAGTCCAGATTTATGAAGGAAATAGGTTGGAACATATCTGACCACGTGCAGATCGTCCTCTTCACCAAGTGCAGGATAAAGACATCTTTAAGGAAGCAATTAAACCTCATACCATGCTTGCTCAACCGGCGGTTATTTCTCCTACTACAGCACAGGATTCTTCACGATTTGGCAAGCCAGATGGTATGAAGCCGAATCATGACATAAGTTTGGTCAAGGCATTTCAGAGAGGTAACATATCTGATGACAGCGAGGCTTTTCCCAGTAGAATCTACGCAGAGCGATGAGATTAGGTGGGTCATGTGAAATGCCATACGCATTCATTGCTGCAGAACTTGAAGAACAAACCTTCAACGCAAAACATAGAACCATTAATACTGCCCATACATAATCAACTCGCCAACCTTATAAAAGGCGTCACCATAATCATACCATTCTGGAATTCGCAGTTTTGTTCCCACATTCTAGATTGTGAATTGGAAGAAGATTGATAATCCGGTTTGACAGGCTTTGGCTTTAAATGATGCCTTTGATCAACATGATATTTAATCGTTCCTTATTAAAGATTTCCTATTATCTCCATACATGAGAGATGGAAGATGTCTGCGTCCTTCGTTGACACAATCTCACTATAGATAAAAGATCCATGAACAAGTTACAAAGGATGCAAGCAGCTCCTGAGATCGCCCCTGATTTGTTTGACGTAATGCCAAGATAAGAAAAAAGGGTGGTGGACACAAACATGACATATAGAGTGCTAGGGAAGCACGCGAAATGGTTGACAAAATGAAATGCCCGTTCCTAACCTGTAACTATGGAAGCCTCACTGATTACGTCACTCAAGTTCAGCTGGAAATGAAGAGTGCAGTGTGGGGTTGAAGAGATCCACCATATTTGAAAGAAGAATTGGAAATCAAATCATGAAGTACAAGTACCGGAGGCCGGATTATGCTCCTGTTTTAAGAAATACGCTTCCAGATATCGGTGATACCATTTTAGGAAGTATCTGCCTTCAAGACTTTTGGTCATCTCTTGTAAATGAAGAAAAGACTCCATTAGCTGGAAAAGTATTGGAAAGTGGCTTGGCCCAAGCAGGCAGACATCCCATTTCCGTACAATGCCCAAAATTAGTGTTGGAATGCATGAAGGCTTATCATCCCAGCACTAGAGAAGTTCTTTCACCGAACAATGAAACAATTGTCCGTCTGGACCCTGCCTCTATTGCTATCATTTTTCGATTGCCCACTAGGATGCAATATGCCAGCATTAACCTGAGGACTGCCAAGGAATATTTTACTGCCAATCAAACCCAATGTTTAAATACTGTGGCAAGATCGTGGTTCTTCCAACCAAGAAGAGGCAAATCTCAATTAGGCAAATCCATTCACAGATCATCACTGAAAGAAGATGTGGCGAACATGGTAACCTTGTTGAGCAGGATCGTTGGTCTTCGAGATTCACACGAGTTCGAAGGTTGGATGTTTCTATTCATTAATATGGTCTGCGAAGGAAAACAATACATTGATTGGGCTGAAATTATCAGTGACTCACTGCATAGACAGCTCATGGGACTTCAAGAGAATAACTACTTTTATATGACTTCATATCTTTTCTACGCTATTCCGAGTACCAAAAGTTGGCCAGGACTTAACCAGCAAGGCATTTATGATGACACAACCATCATTTATAATCATCTTCCTCAAATTCAGTATGATAATAGCCTGCACCATTTCAGAAGAGTGAATGACGCATTCACCATGCTAACTGTAAGGGAAATTCAGGGGAACATTGGGCTCAGAAATTTCACCAAAAGCAGCGATGAAAGTGCAAAAATATGGAAGTGTTTTTATACAATTTCTGAAGTTTACTTATATCCGGCTAGCTGCCTATGATGGATGTCCGTTGATGTTACCTAGATTTGTTGATGATAAATTAGTCTTAATTGAAATGTGCAGGCAAATTAATCAAATCAATAAACTTTGCAGGAACAGGAGGACAGATGAAATAACTTTTCCTATCGGCATCGGATATTATAGTTGTGACAGTGCATCAGATGCCAGGAACATTGAAAGATCTATTGCCACAATAAATTTGCATCCTTACACAATGCGTTTCCCTTATGATAGTAAGGGCTATGCAGTGAATGAATTAAAGTTAAATTCCAGTCTTGGTCACTTCCCGGCTCTAGAAGACTTTTGGGAGGATTGTGAAAATGACTTCGAAGTCAGGAAGAGAGATTGGATGCGGCTTACAGTACGACAGGTAATAGACTTCAAGTTGGACATTGATGTGACAGGCATAGATGGCGATGAGGTTTCTTTGGTTGATCCTTATTATTATGAAAAAATTGAATTGCTAGAGCTCCCTCCTATTGATTGGTCAATTCCTGAATTGAAAAGCTTGAAAGAAAGGTCTTCCTATGTTCTTAAAAGGACAAGAGATTGGATCAGTAAAGTCAGAGCCGAAAAAGCAACTGGTGGATCTCAAAATAAGGAGAAGAGAAATAATATAGGGGAATCGTCTCGAATAGCGATAGATGCAACTTCTAGTGAGTCGACACAACAACTGGATACAGGTGCTCAAGATCGGGAAGAAGATCTGAATCAGCCGGATAGGTTTACAGTCAAAAGGAAAAGGACAAGAATGAAAGGTAGAATGAATCAAGAATGGAATGAATCCAGTGAAAAAGATCAAAGAACTCCTCAAATTGCTGAATCGCATGTCCCTGTTACATCCCCTCATAATACAGTGATTCCTAATTTGAGTCTCCTTCCTCCCGATATGTCAATAATAGACATCACACAGTTAGATAACCCATTATCTAATTCAGAAGACTTAATGATGGTTGCTGAAAACGTAACAGGTGATGTAAAAGCTTCAAAAATTACACATTCGTGGTTCCAGGATAGTCTTCAGAAGAGGAAGAAAGTTGTACAAATGGTTCCACCTCCATTTGATATGATCTCTAGCATTCTTCAGAAGCCTCCTAAGGCGAAAAAGACCAAGGTGATGTCCAGGTTAGCTATTGATAAAACTTCAGGCAATTTATGTGTGGAATTAGCCAAGCCTATAGTTGAAAAGAATGTTGATGAAGCATCTGAATCAGATTTCATTCTAGAAAAGGTTGACCTTGGTCCTTCTAATGCGGAAAGAGACTTTCAGAATTTTGAACTGATTGCCACTCAGATGTTGCAAAGGGCGAAGAAAGAGAAAAGAGCCAAAGAGCAACTCAAAGAACAAGTTCAGATGATGGTAGCTTATATTAATTCAATCAGCAATCCTTCTAATACCCAAGTCGTGGCCACTCCGCCGGTTCTAACAGGTCTTGATGATATTTTAGATCATACTGTTGTCCAAAGAATCGACCAACAAAAGTCACATAGTATGATGATCGAGGCTTGGATAAACAGGATGATAGAAGATGCTTCAAAACTTATAATTGGAGTAAAAGAGATATATGGTAAAGCCATCACGCAGATACAAGAAATTTCTAAGGAGCTGGAAAATAGCAAAGAACATAAATCCAACTGGCAAAAAGTAGCTGATGAATTAAAAGAAATGGCCAAGTTGGATACGAGCACCCTACTCCTTGAGAAAATTATTGCTGATCCAAGTGACAACCAAATACGTATCTGGAGTAAAAGTGTTGGTTGGAAGATGATAAACATCAACAAAGAGATCACTGAGTTCGAAAAGTTAATGACTTCTTTGAAGCAACTGAAAACAAAAAGTACAGATGAATTAATCTCTACTATCACAGGTGGGGTGCCAGTAAGTGATCTTCAGCATGTTGATTGTCAGTTTCTCCTTGATTCCTTCAGTGTTCAGATTCATTCAGAAATAGAGAACCATGTATCAGATGCTGAAACTATGATGAAGCTTAGCCTGGTTGCAGTCAATGCTGGGAGATTGTAACATTTCAGCCTATTGACAGGAGTCAGAAGAAATCCAAGATAGATACCTCACAGCCAAACTTAGGATGGAAAACGTGTTCATTCCGAACTATGAATCAATAATGCGCATCCGAGATAGATCAATTGTGTCCAGATAGATTGGGCTAGTAGCTAGAAGAATTAGTGATTGTTTATGCAAACGTTTTTAAGAACTCTAGCTAAAGTTTTGTTTTTACGAATTTCCTTGTATAGGTTAACTTTCTTGAGGTTAATTAACCTTCCAAAATTTTGTATTTTGGAGGTGGTTATTAACCACGGAGAGGTAGTTATTAACCTCTATGTCTATATAAGGACACCTTTTGGCTTTGTAAAAGGGACTTTTTGGTTAAAAAAAATAAGGGAACACTATGCTGAAATTTTGATCTAGGGATAAATTTTGGAAAGTATGTACACTTTTTATCTCTGAATTGAAAAATCTCTATTGCTTTCTTGGTGCAAGGAAAAGAAATGAAATGTTCTTTGGGTTTCTTATTTTAAAATCCAAATTGTTATACGCTATAGTAGACATTCTCATGGTGCTATGCGAGTGTTTATGAAAGATCATGGATGTGCTTAATAATACTGGTTGCTTTCAAGCGTAGCTCTTGAGCGCCTCTGTTATTGATTTTGTTTATCGAAGAAGGTTGTGAAGGCGTGTGGTGCATTCGTCCTGAATGACTTTCTCTTGAAATTTGAAGTTTTAGATCCCTTTAATTGAAAAACCCCTTTAAAAACTGTATCTTACGAGGGAGCTGCCCCTCCAAACGCAGAGGAAGGCCGGATATCAAGGGCCTATCCAACTATTGTGAACGGTTTGCCACACATTCCGTTGGGCAATTCTACTGTCACAAATCTGTTTACCAACAAATATGAAAACATACAAGTAAACTTTGAACATGTAGATCATAATTAGCCCCTAATTTCCTTTGCAATTTTGAAATCATGTATCCATAAAAGTGGATAATATGGTTTTCAGCAACTGCAGCTACAAAATTAGTTTCTAGTCTATGGATAATTCCAGACATCCACACATAATAATAATATGTCAAAAAAAGAATTAACCAGTAATCATTATTGAGCCCAACTCCTACTGCCTATCTTTGTATTATCCTTTTCACATAAGATTATCCTTTTGTAGTGTGCTTGACTAGGTAACCCATGACCTATAGAGGAAAAAATAAGTTTGCAACACAAACTTATCTATATCCAGAAAAAATCACTTACAATTAAATTGTCTCGTGGGAAAAAAGAACGATAAATAGTAATGACTTCCAATCAGCAATACTTATCTTTAGCCACCAATAAAAAAGTGCACAACCCATACAACACTTACAATAATTTTATTAGTTATCAGAATTGTAATTTTCCCATGAATTCTTTAGCCATTCTGAATAGTTAACAAAATTAGCAGCAGATGTCATTAATGCTTTGGTGGCTCAATAATTGTTTCCCTCAGCATGTGGACCCACTTTTTAACCACAATCAGAGCTTACCTTGTATTGACTCTCCCTGATTTTTTGGCTGATTGCTAGCTTCAGATTACATGCATGTCAATGGAACTCAGATATGCAATGCTCTCAAAGACAAACTAACTGGATGAGTAGGGGTTGTCCACGCTAGCTCAATAGTACACGGTACCAATAATAAGAAATTACCATGAGATTGCAATTATCTAAGAATGCAGGGGTTTGTCACCATCATCACTTAACTGGCACAAGAACATGAATAAAAAATGAGAATGCAACTATCTCGATGAGCAGAGGCTTGTCACTGTTGCTACTTAGAAGATTACTTGTAATATGCAGTAAATGTGACAATACAACAAAGAGACTAAATTGTAGATACCCAGATGATTAAAAGTTAAAACCAATTACAAAACATTAAACTCATGTGCCCAGTTGTTGATAATGAAAAATAATGAACATGCAGCAGCCAAACCGGTAAATGAGGGTTTCCAAACTCTAGCTGCCTACACCGAACAACTCCCAACAAGAACAGCCTCCTTCAGAAAGAACGGCCAGCAAGAAATAGTCTCAATGCTGTGCAACAAATTTTATGGATCTCCCAAATCAGCCCTTGTGAATAATCTCTAGCACTCTACAGCTCTGAATACAAGAAGAAGTTATCAAACATCATTGAACTTCAATTGTGATCTCCATATGAAGTAATCAACAAGATATTTCCTAAATTGTGTCTTTCAATAACATGAGGAATGTTGCCTGCAGGGGTTTCCATCCTCACAAACCAGGAAGAAGAAGCAACAACTCCTTCAAAATTAAAAGCATTAGTTATAACCAAAATGAGAACCCCAGTCCTCTTTTTACTGTTTTTAGCTACTTTTTCCGGAAAAACAACCTTTTTTCTTTTTCCCTTTCTTTTGGAATGGTTTTTTGACTTTTTTCCTGTTTTCTTGGGAATATTTTTTTGAGTTATTTTTCACGAATGTTTTTCTACTATTTTTGCAAAACATTTTTTATGCTATATTGTTACCAATGCTTTTGTTTAATATTTTTCTTTTAAGAAAAGACCACTTTGAACTCATTTTATTTCAAATATTTAAAATTTTCATTATCCCTTATAAAATAAATTAAAATAACAATAAACTTTAAAATATCTTATCATAAATTAATTTTATAAATCAGACTATATCAAACCTAAAGATGAAGATCAATGCCAAATCCATCCAAAAAAGGGTGCTACAGTCCTTATATCCATCTGAACAAAACCCACTTAGTAGCCTACAGGGACCTCGTAAATGGGCTGACAGTCTCTCCATGCCAAACTAGCCTAGGCAAGGGACATTACATACCTTCCCTTAGGATGTGACAACTGAAGGAAATCCTTACATAAACTAAGCAAGATTAACCCTATCTATTGAGTTCATTACACAGCACTATACCTTAAAAAGCTTAAATGCATCTTTAAGGGATTTGAAACTGGACTCTCCTATGAAATTTCTATTGCTTAATCTCATGCCAAATTACAAGTAGCTTCACTATCGTCATAGTTTTTAAACTTAAAAACCTCATTTGGCAAAATAAAAGCTTTCTTGAGGAGCTTAAGAGAGTAATTCAGGAATAACTATCACATATTCAAATTTTGGTAACACGATAAAAAAAAAAGCATCACAGTAAAAAAACACAACTCGTTTTTTATTTTCCAGCTCAATTTGTATTTTCTCTGGCGCTTCATAATTTAGTGTTTAGTTTCTTAGTCACTATTGCAATTTCAAAGGTACATTTTCCTTACACCACCTGAAAATGCCACTGACCTACTTTGGTCCCTCAACAACATTAATATGATCTACTTTCTTTGTATGTTATTTTATGTGAATGTGTGAGTGTGTGTTTCAGAACTTCACAGAGATGACATTTGTCTAAAAGCAATATATGATGTATATTGAAATATTTTAAATTGATTTTTGGAACTTATAATTTATAAGTCCTTTACACCACACTATGTAACCGGAACTGATAATACTCCCATTGACATACTTTGGTAACTGATGACATTCATATATTAGTTCTTATTTTTCATGTTTCCAAACTACACACACGGACTAAATTTGTATTCATTCTACGCTTTGATTTATAATGACATGACTTTAATTTATTTTTTGGCTCTCATGAATTCCAAAGCCTCATCAATAAAATCATTAACCACTTCACGAAAAATGAATAAATCCCCAACAAACTGCTGATTTTATTTATTTGCTTCTATGCTGAGAACTACACAAGTATTAAAGATTTTTTTTCCTGCGAGGATGGATATCCCAGATCTTTGGCAGCAATATGCTGATATCAGGAGCATAATCAACATAGGTGCACAAAAATTCAACCTTTCTCAGCTTAGTGCCAAGGGCTGAGGGGCATCCACTATCAAAATTGCCTCATCCACAATCCCAACATTGGGTCTTTGCATTCAGCAAAATGTAATCCTTGGGTAACTCTTTGATTCATTCAACCTCATGAATAAGCCAAAGGACAATTGAGAATGATAAATATTTATTCAAACTAATACTACATTTATAATGAGATGACTTAATTCAAAAAATTTACCTCCTAAACTTTTGGGTCACATCAGGAGAACCCTAATCACTAGTGAAAATGTACAAAGGCAAAGATAGCATTTCAGAGTGAACAGATTTTTGATTACACAGTTTAAACAGGATAGTTAAAAAAAGGAGTAGGGACGCTGGATAATGGCATAAAAAGCATAGCAGAACTTAAAAAGAGAGAAATAACAGAGCTTTTTGTAGAAAGTGATTAATGAGTCGATAGATTCAGAAAGGTGGAGTCTAGAAGATATCAACAATCCATTGCAAACATCATAAGTAATTCACAATGTACCATTAGCCCTCCAGGTCACATTGATAATCATTTCCAAACTACACAAAATTCTCATGATATACCCCATAATAGAGTCTCTTGGACAGATTCACTATCCACACAAATTCCACAAAATTTGTATCGTATCAACTTGCAAGGCTATTTGCAATCAAGCCAGCCTTGTCATAAATTGAAAATGACATAACTTTGCAATCCAGTTCAAACACAGTCACAAGATACACATCAGCACTTCTTTTCCCACATTCTCTGGAGGGCAAGACTAGACACCAAATACACATGCATCTCAGTTACAAAGCAAAGCCAGAGGCTGCCAAAGGATCGTCTTTGCAACCTGGAGGCCGCTATATCAGTAACATAACTGGTTGGAACACAGAACTGTTCAAACGGTTCTTTGACTCAGAATGATGTAGATGTCTTTGAATACCACATACCTGACTCTCAGCCGATCAGAACACTATTAGGGTTCATTTGGTTGCAGACATAGGAATTATGAATACGAATGCATATTGGGAATAGGAATGGCTATTCCAATAACAACTATTTTTTGGAATGGACATAAGCTCATTTTAGGGGCAAAATGGGAATATGTATTCCCATTCCCATTCCCTATTCCAATTGACGCACCAAACAGAAATAGAAAACATATTCCTAATTGCGTATGCCTATTCCAGCAACCAAACTGGGAATATGTATTCCCATTCCCATTCCCTATTCCAATTGACACACCAAATAGAAAATAGAAAACATATTCCTAATTTCATATTCCTATTCCAGCAACCAAACGGGCAATTAGCTTTTGGTAAGATTATCTTAAGCACCCCTCCATCTAGATTGCTTATAAAGTCATCCCCAATATTGTACTTACTCCAGCACTTCATATGAAGTGAGCAAGCAAAAAATGATAATAGTAGGTTACAAAAGCTTTTATTTATTTTTATCTTTAAGCTTTTGATAACTGGTAGAAGTATAGAGACATAACCTAACTGTGGAAGCAAAAAATGATTACTACAAGGAGAGAGACCGAAAGTACAAAAGAGTAGATAGCAACAGGCAAGCAAAAAAGATGCCCCACTATACTGCCATACATCACTATTGGGATACAAAATATGATCACATGGAAATGTTTTAGTACATTGTGGAAAGGCAAGAAAGGGAAGGCATACATCACTAAGCCAATTTTTTATGGGGTTGAGAGCATAAACTTTAATTATTAGCCAGAAATACATAGGGCAAATATCCATGACCAAATATGGAGAATGAGTATGCAGCGCAGCACAGCAGTAAGCTGCAAAACATCCCATTCAGGTGTTCTTGGGTTCGAGTCTACTCAAGACGCATGTTCTTCGCTTCACCCCATTATCAGGCAAAAAAAATCAACAATTGAATAACTAACAAAAAATTCAACTAAAAATGCTCTATTTAATGGAAAGCAATGGCTGAAGGTTTCCTTTGATTGGATCTTCATTGGCTTAGAGAATTGTTGAAGGTAAAACAGCAAGGATCAAGTAAGATCTGTATGCCTAAAATGTGAGCACACTTCTATGAGTCATTATATTCAAGATTTATCAAAAATGAGGTCTCAAATGGCGACTCATAGCTCCCTATTCATGGGGTGCAGGGGTTTGTAATGGACGCCCTCAGTCTTATATTAATTAATATATTATATTAAAAGAGAGCAAGTTCTTTTAATTAAATAGGAATTATTTAATTAAATTAAAAGAGAGATTTTTCTCTTAATTAATTAAATGTGGATGAACTATTTAATTAAAAGAGAGGTTTTCTTTTAATTAAACGGGGACTTATTTTATTTAATTAAAAGAGAGCAAGTTCTTTTAATTAAATAAGACTTAGGATAAAATGATCAACCTTAGAAATAAAACAAATTGAATTTGATCAAGGAAATTGATTTGAATTGATTTAATAAAATATTACACACCATTGATTTAGGAAATTTGATAAATTGATAAATTGAATAATGGGGGCCCATAGTCTAGGCAACCATTTTAGGGTGCATACAAGATCCATCAAGAGAAATGAGAATTTCAAACTCTACAAATCAACTTTTACATGTTGGCTGATGCTGCTGCTCCAAACCAATCCAAACACCAAAGAGAGGAATTGAAGTATGCAATGGACGGCTTAGAACTAATAAGGTGTAGGGTCATTCTCATGATGCCATCAACTTAGAAAATCAACTCTTCTGTTGGACTGTCAAAGTACATTATTATATCATGTTTATTGATAAAGATATTGCTAGGTCGAAGATTCCTATAGAAAATGCAATGGAGATGTATTTCAGAGAAACAACAATTGTTATCAAGAATATAAGTTTAACACAATCCATAAGATTAATCAATAATGTTTTGGGTCTTGATTGTGTAAAAAAATTTAATCAACATTTCAGATCACACGCTGCAATCCATCATCAGGATAGCAGCTGCAAAAGAAGAGGATGATGTAGATTGTATTTAATTATTTTGACATATATATTCAGTTATAGTGTTGTTATATGGTGTACTAATTGAATTTAACACACTGAAATTTCCAATTTTGACCGTTTGAGGTTCTTGTATATGTGATGCTTGAATTATGGCCAATTGATGATCAAAATATACCTTTGCATTCTCTAAATTCATTAATTTATGGGTTATTTTGTTTACCTATGTCTATTTTTTTGCTACAGTTTTTGTTGAGTCCCAAATCAAAGTTAGTTTTTTCAGCTGCTCAATCCATTTTGAGTCCACAATTAAAAACTACGGTTACACCATGCTCATAGACCATCCAATTTCTTCATCCACTCCTAACTGCATTCTTTTCTTCTTGGGTTTTGTTTATCTTAGTGAGATTAAATCCTCCCTCTTTGGCTTCAGCCTTCACATCTTTCCTCTCCTTTAAAACACCTTCCTCGTACTATTGTATGATCTTTTGCCATCATGCTCAGCAGTTTCATTCAACACACCAAATCTTGCATGACAATGTAGTGTTTCAACAACAAATGGCTGTGATAGACTACTACACTTTAACTCAACTTAGCCTATCTCAATTTGGCAAAGCTAACAACTTTGACATTGAGTGTAAGTCTTTCCACTGTTCCTTGCGCGTCTCCTTCGCTGCCTACTCCCCCTCATACACAGTTGCACTCCCCATATCACTGCCTTATCTGCTACACGAAGCGTGTGTTTGTGGCTTCTCAGTGTCAATCCCTCTACAATACACTCGTCAGTGATCCAAAGTCCTTTTGGCGTATTCTATTCCCCCACCATCCTCCCCAGCCTTCCACCCTTGACTAGCATGCCTTGGTTTAGCATGCCTCCATCCTCTATGATATCCCTGGCCAGCCTCCCACCCACCCCACCTCACCCACCCACTGCCACCTCTTCACTCCTTCCCTGGTTGGGGAGGCCATTAGACTCATGAGATGCAGCAAAGCGACTGATGAAGAGGGTTTTCAAGATGAGTTTTTCAAGCTTCGTACTCTAATTTTGTGCCCCATTCTACCGGTGCTCTTTTAACATGGCGATTTGTACTGGTTTCCCTGCTTCTTGGTCAAGGCATGTGATTTACCCAATTCATAAATCTAGGCTGGCTTCAACCCAGAGAACTACAAGACCATCATGATTGGGCATACCTTTGCCAAGCTTTATGCCACGGTGATTAACATTATCCTTACCCGACAAATTGATAGGCATCACTACCGTGCTAGTGGAGAAGCTAGATTTCGTGCAACTTACTAGACCATGGATCATATCCTGACTTTACAGGCTATCATTGAGGAGGCCTAGCACAATTCTACGAAAGTCTATTGCTGTTTCGTAGACTTCCGTAAGGCATTTGACTCAGCACCTAGGGGGGCTCTCTTTCAAAGACTCAGAGATATTGGCACTCCTGATATTCTTGTGACGGTGATCATGAGACTCTATGAGATGATGGTTAGTAGGTTCAGGACTCTAAAGGGATTATTGGACCTGATACACAACACCATCAAGGTGAAGCAGGGTTGTCCACTCTCTCCTACACTATTAGACATCTATATTGATGAGCTTGAGTCCTTCCTCCATGAAGCTTCACTCCCCGAGGATGGTTGTTATTTGCACTAGGTTTTGATCTCCATTTTCATCTTCCCAAATGATGTGGTTGTCCTAGCCTCGTCTCTGGAGGGGCTCCAAAGGCTTATTGATAGACTTGCTTCGTTCTATGATCAGCGCCCGCTGATAGTGAACTTGAGCAAGACTCAGGTCATGGTCTTTAACTGTTTGAAGATTTCACATCTCCACTTCAGCTTCCAAGGTCTCAGCAAATTGAGATTGTCTCTTCTTACACTTATCTAGGGTTCAAGTTCTCCGGCCCTAATTTTAGCATGAGACCGACCCATCTTTCTAGAGTGGCTAAGGGCATGGGCTCCCTTGCCCTCCTTGAGAGAGTGCTTCCAGCACCACTTCCAGGACACTAGATCCAAGCTCTCTCTCATGGACTCTTTGATCAAACCCACAGTTCTCTACGTGGCAGAGGTTTGGGGTTCGTCTCGTGTTAACTCTGACTGGGCCTTAACTGAGCGAGTATAGACACTTCTCCTCCATCAGATCATCCATTGCCACCGTTTCACTCCACACAACATTGTTCTTGCCGAGTTTGGAGCTCATCCTTTTCAGCTTAGCGGCATTTTCAACTTGATTTTATTCATTCACCTCCTCAAAAGCTTCGTGGACTCGCCTGAGGGTCAACATGGACACTCATACCTTGCTTACTGCTCCTCACGGGACATAGCCAGCTCGACAAGGACAACTAGGGCTCGCTCTTGGTATACCCAGGCCACTATCTTACTGAGCTTGATAGGGATTAACATTGACCATCTTCCGCCATACCAATTCTCATTAGATACTCCCGCCCACCTCCTCCTCTCACAACAAGAGTTGAACAAACACATCAGACTCGACATTTACAGGCAGTACATTTCCACGACTTGGATCAACCCTCCTGGCAGTTTACGCCCTCGAATGACCTTCTACTCAAAGCATTTTTTGGAAATCCGAGATGGTATCATTGTTCACCCCTCATTTTTGAGCCGTCATTGGTGTCATGCCCTCCACATCGCCTTGGGGTCTTTTAGAGTCGGAGCCCACAGACTTCGTTGCCAAACCAATCACCACCTAACCAAAGAGGAACGGGTGTGTTGCCTTTGCACTTTATCAGAAATGGAGACCTATTTTATCTTCAGGTGTCTCATCTACTATGAGATCAGAGGTAGATTCCACTGCCTATTCAAAGACTACAAATCCCTCTCGACATTTTTCATTTATTCCAACCAAAGGTGCCTGGCACTCTATCTCCAAGAGGCCTCCCAGCTTAGAGATAACACCTTACAACTCTGGTTCTCTCAGCATGGACTTCTTTCCATCCACGCCCACTTCCGAGAGTAGGAAACGACCCCACCCGCCTGTCTCTAGACACACCAGATCGGTCAGACCTCGGCCTGGGTTCCTTAGAAAATAGCATCCTACCCCCATAGTTATGCTGAGGCAGAGACAAAAGCGGAGCCAGACCCAAACCCTTGCTCGTCCTCATCCTTATCCCTTTATACAAGATTTCTTTATACCTAGAAAAGACTAATGATCCTTCTCTCTTTCTTCTGTTTGTTTCTTTTCCCTTTTCTAGCGCTCTTTTTCTAATCACCTTTGGGTGCTCCTGTTGATTACTTTTCTTCATTGTACCGTTATATCTTTCAATCCCTTAGACCCTTATTGGTCTCTTGTTGGACATTAATATCATTATCTTATCTAATAATAATGCCACAATTCAATTCACGCTACTTGCAATAATAGAACACACACTATAAATGCAAAATAATACTTGGAGAGAACAGCAACTTCAGTCAACAAGGATATCTAGTACAATGCAATACTTGGGTGTAAGTTGGACATGCAACATCAATCCCACTACCCAAAATTCCAACTTCCTATTTGTTGGTTGTGTTAGTTGGCATTTTGACCCCCAATTTTAAGCTTGAAAATCTAGTCTTCCTAATGGCCTTTCCTTCAAATCTCGATTTTCTCCTATGATTTATTTTGAAAATGTTGTACAAGTTTCATTGTGCAAGTCAAGGTTTGGATGAAATTTCATGATAGTGAACCAAAGTGCTCAAACATTCAAGTTCAAAGCTTTCCTTTGTAATTTTAGAACCATATTAAACATGGTTCAAGTGGTTCAAGTGATTAAGATGGTTCCCTTGGCCCAATTGGCCAAATTCAGAAGTTCAGTATGGAGAAGTCGGATGTGAAGCTCATTGGCTTAGTCTCAGTGATCCAATATAGAAGTTCAAGAATACAATCTCAATGACTCGAAGATTCATTCGATAGAATGGTGATGAAACGCACATTGAAGGCAGCAGTGTTCATCTGGCAAAATCTTGCCTTCCTCTGGAACTGGACAGTGACCTCAAAATGCATGAAGAGACTGGGATATGCTTCCTTAAGTCGAGTTTTGAGAATTGAAGACATACTCAGTCCAACATGACTAATGACAACATAAAACTATGGTCGGATCCCTATATTGGGTAGGTAGATTAGAGGCATCATTCTTCATATCACCTACACCTGAGAAAAAGTTGGAATCAAATGTTGTCAAAGACACTTGCCATTTGTTGGGTACAAGACAATAAGCTTTGTGAAGGAGACAGATGTCCATGGAGAGTCGCGGGTCATGAAGGCAATTTGATTCAAAGGTTTTAATTATTGGAGACCACATCTCATATATAAAAGGTAAAAAGGAACTCAAACCCGGCACCCATGTGACTAATAGCTAAACATACCATAAGACCCGTGGAAGGGAGATGCCAGGTATCGGCTGGAAGGTGTCACAATGAGCAATCGGGCACGATAAGCTTTAGAGGAGTACCTCTTCACATAGACAAGGCATTCTAACTGTTTGACTAAATGTCAAAAGAAGCGCATGATATACCCGGAAGCATGATATATCATGGCCAAACCATATGAATTACATGATTCAAGGTGATAAATGTCGAGGAGGTCGTGAGCATCAACCGAAAAACGTTAAAGCCGTGCACCACATGATAGTCATAGCCAATGTCAACTAGGAATAGAGACTCCAAATGTGTTCAAGTTCAACAGTCAGTGCCCACTAGAATCGAAATTGTTTAGACTGAGAGTTTCATGGTGATAAAATACACTTGAAGTTTGTGAATTCAAGATTGGAAATAAGGTGTCGATGGTGTACGCATCAATCTTCAGATTCATTAATACATGTCAAAGGCAAACACTCGAATGGACACATAGTCTTTTCCAAATACCCTTGTATTGACTCTCACGATTTCACAAAATATGGAGGGTGTTCACCGAATGTTTTAGAGAATGCCTTAAGATGATGGGAGAGCATACAATGCATACCAATTGCTTAACATAATGCATCAAACTCTACTAGGACCCAACAAATATCAAATAAGGCATTGGAGCGATAAGTGTTTCTATGTCTATCATGTGGTCTCCTCAATTCAGAAAAGGTTAGATATGTTCAACTCTATATAAAATTGACTGCTCAAAATATGGGTATATTAGGGTATTCAAAGATGGCAATCAATTTCCATTCTACTGCAAGAAGGTTTGGACGTAGCTCGAGAAAGGGAGATAGAGCTCAACTCAGTTGACATCGACCTTCTAAGATGATCCAATAAGGATTATCTTGTACAGGGCAATGTGATGTATCAGAGGACCCAATCCTTATGGTTAGAACACCAACATACGCATGAGCTACTTGACAGAATGTCAATAAGCATATCTCCATCGCCGAAGCCTTCCACCTTTCTTCAATCACAAAATCAATGACTAGGGATGAAAGAATGAAGATCGTCACTAATTGTTTGTCCAATCTTCATTGGAATATGACTTGGGGGGTCGCATCTCGAATGCACCCTATCGGGTTTCCCAAACAGAGAACCCGATCTCCATGGATTTGGAGCCTATACCAACGAAGGATCATTTCAAACAGAAACTGAATGTAAAGAATTCTTAGGAATGGTGAGTTATCTATATGAAATCCAATGACATATGATGTGCGGGCATACTGCACAAAGCCAACATCAGTAAAATACCATCTGTCATGGCAAACCTATGTGTCATGTATGATATAAAACTTTCACCTTGATATTATGAAAGTAAAAGGTGTATAACTTCTGGTCACTTATCATAAAAAGGGGAAATGTATAATTAAAAAGAGCCAGATATGACTTTCATCGAAAAAGGCTTCTTTTGCAAGAATAAGTTATGAAGAAAGTGGTGATGATAATTGATAAAGGGACGGGAATAGTCAAAGGTAAATAAGCCAGCGGAAGAAAGAAGAAGGGTTCCACTTTTCTATAGATTGTATGCTGCATGATAGGGGAAATGACAATTTATGTGCTGTGATATAGATTGTACAAGGGAGCAGTTTTTGATTGTGATCAATGCTGTTAGCTTTAGTTTAGTTTTCTTTTCAATTTTCTGCAAGTATTTTGATTGCCAGTAATTTTCAGAACTTGGATTATTTCCAATCGAATAAGAGTTCCATGATTCCAAAGATTATATGCTTTGAAAAGCTTTCTTCCTTGATTTATGTGTAAATTGTGGCAAGTTGTGGGGTTATATTCTATTACTGAATTCATTTATTGTGGAGATTTTCTTGTGTTTAATCTTTTCTCAATCTTTCTAAGTGCATATGCAGGTGGAGGGACTGTGTATTTCCATTGCCGTATGTGGAAGTCGTTTCGTTTCCTTTCTGTTACAGCTATTTGCCCCCTATCCAAGAATAGTAAGGATAGCCTTCACTTTCAGGTTAAGAGCATTTGTTAATCTTATTCATTGCATATCCAATCGGGGAGCTGTACCCTGTAAAATTCAGAGGGTGTTTGCACAATCTCATTGCAATGCAACCCAATTGTTGGTGTTGTTTTGTCTTCGAGTTTGGGCATTTTTGAGTCATCTTGTAAACATTTTGTGTGAAGACAAATCTGTTTACCAACAGGTTGATCAGCCCAATTGTTGCAACTGTCCACCCAAACATTAATAACCCACAATAATTACTACAAGATCTAAGCTATTATTAAAATAATTAATATCACAAATAAGTCAACTAATATATATACACACACACTCATACACACACATATGGAATACTCAACTATAGTATAACAAACTACAGTTTACACTTCTTTTGGAATGTGCAATCATTATCATGTGCATTCATTATTTGGATCCTTCGCACCAAATAATCTCTTGTAGGGTCTCTATTATTAAAGTGCGTATATCATTTTTTTGTCCTATTTGACTGAGCATGATATAAACGAGTTCTCATTCCATTCATTACAGATTTACTTCAATAACACATTAAATCAAATCACCAAATAAATCTCACCTCTTAATAGAATATACAATTCCTGAACTTTAATCAGAAACAGATAAAGATGCAAAGGGACATTAAATCAAACCACCGAAAAGATCTCCCCTCTTAATAGAACATAAATTTCCCGAACTTTAATAAGTAACAGAAAAATATGCAAATCGACAAAGATTGCAAGCAACGTAGAAAATTTGCCATGACGATGAGCAGGGTTGAAGCCCATCCAAGGCACCCTTATCCCCTATAATGAGAGCCACCCCCAAAAGATAACTTTTGGTGACAAAGAAAGGCCTCCAAAGTGGTTGTTTGGAGTAACATAAGCCTGCGTTTGATGGTGTGCTCCCTTCCCTGGATTATTGGCAGGTGAGTCTTACCAAGACAACATCAAACAATTATGGTAGTACATTAAATAATATTCCAACTCACTCAAAATCCCCCCTAAATGTAATACGGCAGTGAACAGCTGAAAGATCGTGGTGTAGCAAGCACCAGAACGTTAATTTAAGTGTGACAAAAAATTAGAGCTGGAACCAAGTTGAGAGCTTAACCCATTTAAGAACCCCACATCACAGTAAAGGTGATCCTTCATAAAAAGGGGTGTAAGTTATATGAGATTACAGATAAGGCAAACGAGTACTTAAAATAATAACATAAATATTAAATTAGGTTTGTAAAAAAAAATCTCAACCAAGAATCATGAAAGAATAAGAACAGAAGAAACTAATAAACCAACATAGAAATCTAGGATTTAAAAAAAAAACCATAGATGCATTTTACCCTATTTTTCACCTACCAACTTTCCTACAATATCACTTGTCTCAACACTTCCATTACCATTCATATGGGTAATTTCGAGTTACAGGGAAAAAAATTAGAATATCCCTTTTTGCATACCCTATCTATTTTTTCAAATCACGGAAAGCTGGTTGAATAAAAAGAAGAATGATACACCTAAAACTAGACAATTTGTGAGCCCTTGCTCAAAATTAGGTCAAATTAAGAATTAAGAATAAACCAGATATCAAATACGAATCGTGCTCTCCCTCGTGATTTACAATGAGAAAAAGGATTTAGAAAAGAATCGCGGGGCTAAATCCGCAGAAATCGTAGTTGTATAATAAAGAATAGATCAAATATATAAAATTAATTGAATATCCCATCCTTCGATTGGGTTAAAAACAGATATATTCAAAACCCTTCTGTACATTTTAGCAAAAAATGGCTGAAAAACATTGACTTCGAACTACAAAATTTGCGGATTTAAGATTGTAGTACAGATATCCATAACAAATATGAAGAAACGTAAGTTAGGCACATACCCATCAAGCCCAGGGATATTCCGTAGATAATTTCCTTGATAAGATTGGGACCCTTCAGAACAACGTGGTGTGCAGGCATTTTTCTTCTTATTGTTTCACAATCTTCTGCTCCTGCGAGAAACAACCGAAAGCCAATGTAGCAGACAGATTCGGGAGGCAATGAAAATCGATGTATTTATACGGAAACTATTGCCTTTTAAATGAAATGTTTTGGTTTTGTTATTTGTCGATAGGTTATTATTTGGTAATTTGTTTATTTAAAAATAAAAAAATAGAAAAATTAATATATTAAAATTAATCAATAATTTTGAACTTTGTATAAACAAAGTCTCAAAAATATGAAAGTATTCTATTTTTTATTTTTTATAAAATAAAATTTTGGCTGGTGGAGTTTGATTTTGAAATAGATAAAGCACTCACCAAAATTGTGAATCTTTTTGTTTCATTGGAAAAGAGTGCATTTCTATTATCTAATTTGTGATTGTAAAATATTTATCTGTTTATCTACTATTTATTCCTTTTCGATAGGGTTTTGTTTCGTTGTAGTTCTTTTTTTTCTTTGAAATTTTTTTTTTTTTTTGATATATATTTTATAAATATCTAAATGAGAGAAAGTCACTTTTATAGGTTCTATTTTGTTAGGGTTTTCATTTTCTTAGCTCCTTATTTGTTTTCATTTGTTTAGAGTCATTTATTGTGGGAGTCCCTTTCTCTTGTTATAATGGCCTCATCTAACCTCATCACAATAGTTGTTGCTAGTGTTGAAGCTCTGACATCTAGTGATAATGGTACCTTCAAATAAACAACCTAGGAAAAATGTACCCAAAGTCTTTCATGAGGTATGCTTCTTGGTAAACTTGATGTTGTTTTACCAATTCATAAATTTGATAATGCATGTCAATTGTTAGAACAAGTTACTTTGATGGGTTATTTTGTGGAGAGGGTCCCCTTGAAAGCATGCTTTAGGATTGGGTCATTAATGCTTTGGCCCGACATGGGATCCACCTTTATGGTGTCCAAAACCTAACCAAAGGTTTTCTTCTTTTTTCTTTTTGTTGAGCCAAATAATGTTTAAAGTCATTTTCCAATGTGGGTCTCAATTTATTCCATATTCTCTACTTGTGTTTTCAACCATGGTCTTGAGACTTCCTGTATCTAATGACAAGAAGCTCTAGAATCTTATGTAGATTGAATTCTCAAGTCTCTTTTTACCATGTTGGTCATTTTTGCAAATCATTACTTAATTTTCTTGGAGAGGTTGTTTGTGTTAGGCCTGGTCAATTTTATTGTGTTTGACTATAGAAATATATTTGTGTTAAAGTGGATTTCTTGTGACCTCAAGGAGACATTTGATATTTAACTAGGAGGTATTTGTAACACTCCATGTGCAATCTATCTGAATTTTCTTAGAACTTATTTCTACTATCAATACTCAAAGCACAAAAGTAAGGATTACCCTTTGGCAATTCCACTGGATAAATCCCCTACTGAGAAATAAATTCATTTGCATGTTCTATAGGCCCCCCAAAAGGAAGGAAAATGGACTATATTGGCCCCCAAAAGGAGGGTTGTCCCATTGACCAATGGTATCAAAAAGCCCTAGGAGTCCATTGTTCCACAGATGCAACTCATGTTGTAAGTTTCAAACCTTTGGAAGAAGGGCTCTCACATCTTATAAGGGTTCTATTTGTTTGATGTTGATGTAAACCCTATTGAGATGGTGGTGCGTCTATCCCCTCTAGGTGAAGGTATCATTCAACATATACTGATGGATTTGTTACATGTGCTTAACTCCCTCTCATGGATCCTTATCCTTGGTTGGTCTTCAACATTCATTGATAGCTCAATCTTTTGGTGTAATAGTAGAGATGATTTAAACAATTGGTATTAGAGTGTTGGGTTATGTGTTCAAATCCCTTGGGCCATGTTGAGGGATGGGGGAGATTGTTGGGAGCTTGGTGCCTTTGTCCCCTCTAGGTGAAGGTACCATTCAACATAAACTAATGGATTTGTGACACGTGCTTAACCGCCTCCCATGGTTCCTTGTTTGTGGTTATTGTGGCGTTCATTGATAGCTCAAGCTTTTGGTGTAACAGTAGTGGTTATTCCAACCTTAGTGCTCACTACTTAACCTTACAATCTTCACCACGCTTTCAACCCTTTGGGCATGCAAAGGATGGAAAACATGCTCTTGAAAAGTGCAAGGTGTCATATCCTAGCTCCTTAGAAGGCATCAAATTTATTGCATAAAAATTTCTCCTCCCTTGAGAATGAAGATGAGATGTGCTAGGATTTGAATCGTGAAATTATTGTCATGAAATGTCTTAAGTCTCTTTGATTGAGTGTGAGATACTTGAAATTGATTTTTTTTGTCTTAAAAAATCAAAATTGCTTCTACGTACACATATTAACATAATACATATACGTGAAATTATTGTCATGAAATGTCTTAAGTCTCTTTGATTGAGTGTGGGATACTTGAAATTGATTTTTTTTGTCTTAAAAAATCAAAATTGCTTCTACGTACACATATTAACATAATACATATACATGTATATATACATATATGTACATGTATATGTGTACATACATGTGTGTGTATCGTTGAATCGTAAAATAGTTAATCAAGTATCAAATAAGAAACATAATAATCATGGAGAATTTAACTAAAGTTTGATAAAGACCGTATAATAAGACAAATCCCAAACTTATGATTGTTTATGCTTAATTTCCTTCTACTCTTTACAACCTGTTGAGGAGAAAAATTATATTGATTAATTCGAAAAATAATTTTATCATAAGCAACCTTTGACCCCTAAGCAACGTAATATAAGTTTGGAACCTCCACGCACATTAGTGATTTCTTAAAAATGGCATTAATTAAATTCATATGATTATACTTGTTGTAAATAACACATTGCACCATCAATAATAACATAGACACATGGTGATAAAGGATGTCCTTATCTGATAGATAGATGAAGAGGAAAAAGATGAGTTGGGGTAGTTGGGGAATGTGTGTGTGTGTGTGTGTGTGTGTGTGTGTGTGTGTGTGTGTGTGTGTACACACTCACACATGTTTATATGTATGTGTACACATATACATACATATACATATAGATACATATATACATACATATGTATATGTACGTGCATACATATATGTATATGTACGTACATATATATATATATATATATATTCATACACACACATATATATGTATGTGTATGTGTATATGTGTGTGTGTATATACACATACATATGTATATAGATATATGTGTGTATATATATGTATATGTATATGTATATATGTGTGTGTGTGTATGTGTATATATATATACATATATATGTATATGTGTGTGTATATATATCCATACACATATATATGTATATATACACATACATATGTATATGTGTGTATATATATGTATATATGTATATATATGTATATATGTATATATATACATGTATATGTATATATATATATATGTGTGTGTGTGTGTGTGTGTGTGTGTGTGTGTGTGTGTGTGTGTGTGTACACACACACACACACACACACACATATATACATATACATGTATATATATACATATACATGTATATATATACATATATGCATATACATATATATACACACATTTATATATCTACATGTGTGTGTGTGTGCGCGTGTGTTACCTAAAAGCTTGATTTTTTTAAGTTCAACCATACCAATAGTTTTAGAGAATGTATTAAGAAAGATAATATAATACAATCCTAAGATATAATATGCATTGCTTCTCCTTGGAAGAAGTTTAATTAAACCTCTATCAATATCAATCCCTAAAAATGCATGTTTTTAAGCTTCCAAGTATAGGATATTAAAATCCCCCTTAATATGTTGGGCCATATAGTTTGGTACAACTAAATCAATAGTCCATCAATTCATTAGATTATGCCTTTGTAGGATAGCAAGGCAACCCAAGATGCTCCTACATCAAACAACCAGGGTTCAAATAAATGATTCTCCTGAATCATTGAGAGTTCATAACTTGAGTTGAATCCAACTCAAATTGAGAAATCCATGTAGCATCTTCAACTAGTCTATTCTTCCACTTCGCCAAGTATTCGTAGTAATATTATTCTCTTGTGCTTTTACCAATTCTCTGATCCAATATCTGTTCAACCTCTTCAATATGCTTCTTAGGATAATCATATGGTATAACAACTTCATTATTTGACTCATGATACTTATGTTAATCAACAACATTGAATGTAGGGGAGATATATCCATGTCATCAAGTAACTCAACTTCATATGTATTACCATTGTCAAACTTACTCAAGATCTTACAATGTCCAAACTTCTTCATCATTAGCTTATTGTATGTTCTTACAGGAAATCTACCTTTCTTCAAATGAACCATCACCAACTTCAAAAACATGATGTCTCCTAGACTTATCGGCATTCTCTTTATATTCTAATTATTGTGATCCAACCTCAATTTCACTTCCTCATGCAAAGACTTGAAAAAATTAGAAAATACTTCCCCTTCAACACTTCTCCTCTCTTCACTAGCAACATCACTCGAATCCAATATACCTCTAGACTACATTTTAGTAACAATCTCAAAAGATGTTTTCCTAGTACTCTTATTCACAAAATTATTATATGCAAACTCATCTTGTGTCAATATCATATCCCAATTTCTCAGTTTATCTCCAACTAAACATCTTAACATATTATTCAAGCTTCTATTCACAACCTCTCTATGTCCATTGGTCTGTGGATGGAATGTAGAACTAAACCTCAACTCAATATCCATCTTCTTCCACAAATTCCTCCAAAAGTAATCAGCAAACTTGATGTCTCTGTGATAATACTTCTTGGTAATCCATATAATCTAATAATTTCTTCGAATAAAAGCTCTGCAACATGCATTGCATCTGATGTCTTCTTACAAGGTATGAAATACGACATCTTAGAAAATCGATCCACAACAACAAATATGGAATCATACCCTTTTGTTGTCTTAGGTTATCAATAAAAAAATCCATATTGATGTCACTCCAAGGTTTCTCAGGAATAGAAATAGGTTTATACAATCCAATATTCTAACTTATCCTTTTTCAACTTGACAAATTCCACAACTCCTTAGAAACTTCTAAACATCCTTATACCTCTATGGCCAATAATATTTATCCTTAAGCAAGCTCAATGTCTTATCAATTCCAAAATGTCCAGCCAATCCACCACAATACTCTTCCTTAATAAAATTCATTCTCATGGAACTTCTTGGTATACACAACTAAATTCCTTTGAACAACATACCTTCTTGAATGAAATATTTATCATAATTACATGGTTGATATGATAGATTTGGTGCTCTGCACTCTCTCCACGCCTTTGAGAAATCCAAGTCATTAGCATACAACTCCATCATCTCATCAAAACCAAGAACTTCAACCTTCATCTCAATCAACAAAGAACATTTTCTACTCAATGCATATTCAACTCAGTTAGTAAATCCACTTTTATGCTGTATGACAAATGTGAAACTCTAGAAATATTCAACCCACTTCACATGTCTCTAATTCAACTCATGTTGACTGCCCAAATACTGTAAATCTTTATGATCAGTGTACAACATAAACTCCTTAGGAATCAAATAATATCTCTACTTCTTCAAGGCTTGAACAATAGCATAGAACTCTTGATCATACATATACTACTTCTTTTTAGCATCATTCAATTTCTCAGTGAAGAAAGCAATAGGTTTACCTTCTTGACTCAACATAGCTCCTATTGCACTACAACTTGCATCACATTCAACTTGAAATACCTTATTGAAATTAGGCAAAGCTAATACAGGTAATTCAACAACCTTTTGTTTCAAAGTCTTGAAACTCTTATCAGCTCCATGTGTCCAATTGAAATCCCTTTTATCTCCTCTCATAGTCTCAATCATAGCATTGCAAACATAATTAAAATTCTTTATAAACTTCATGTAGAAACTAGCCAAACCATCAAATGATCTTACCTCGCCTGCATTCTCAAGTTTAGACCACTCCAAAATAGATTTAACCTTCTCAAGATCCATTGTCAAGCCATCAATTGAAATCACAAATCCCAAATATACAATCTCCTCTTGCATAAAGGAACACTTTTTAAATTAATCAACAACTTTTCCTCTTTTAACCTCTACAATACTTGTCTAATGTGCTTAAGGTGTTCTTCCTTAGTCTTACTGAATATCATAATATCATCCAAGTAAACAACCACAAACTTACCTAAAAATTTCTTTAGAACTTCATTCATCAACCTTGTGAAAGTACTTGGTGCATTAGTCAAACCAAAGGGCATAACCAACCATTCACACAGACTATCTTTTGTCTTGAAAGTAGTCTTCCATTCATCACCTTCTCTGATTTTGATACGATGATAACCACTCTTCAAATCAATCTTGGTAAATACTTTGCTCCACTCAAAAAATTCATTATGTTGTCCATCCTTAGCATAGGAAATCTATACTTCATTTTTATCTTGTTAATAGATCTGGAATCAACACACATTCTCCATTCTTCTTAGGTTCCAATACAATAGGTACAACACATGGAATCAGACTTTCTCTAATCAAACCTTTCTGCAACAATGCTTGCACTTGTTTGTTAAGTTCTTCATTCTTAGTAGGTGTCAATCTATATGGTGCTTTATTTATAAAACTAGCTCCAAGAATCAGACCCATATAATGACTTACGCTTCTCACTGGTGATAACCATTAGGAATATTTTCTACAACAATCTCCTTATTCTCATTCAACAAGTTTTCAATTTCTGTTGGCACTAAGCTAACATTGTTAGCTTATGTTGTCACTCAACCTCTGTTGTCTTCTGTCACTTGGCCTATACTATCTTCTATCACTCAGCCATTACTATTTTTTGGTACTCAACTATTACTACCACAACTTGGTCCTCTAGGAATTATAGCAAAACAAACTTGGTTCTTTTTCATCTCCTTCTCAAATTATTTTTAACCATGCAAACTCTAACAATAGTAGAATTTACCTCATCTGGAACTTTAATTAAAGACATCAATGTTTTATTTACTCCAGTCACCTAAAGTGTATATTGATTCAATCTACCATCATGCACAACATGTCTATCATACTGCGAAGGTCTACCTAACAGAATATGTCAACAATCCATAGGCATAACATCACACATAACTTTATCAAAGTAATTTCCAATCTTGAATTTAACTACACATTGCTCACTTCATAACAACTTATGCTCATCCTTGACCCATGAAACACGATAGGATTTAGGGTGTCTCAACCTCCACAATTACAATTTTGTAACCAACTCCTCTTATGACAAATTTGTCGAACTGCCACTTTCAACAATCACTTTGCAATATTTTCCTACCATCTTACATCTGGTCTTGAAAAGACTCCTCAAGATAGGTTCCAGCTTATCAACTTCCTTATTACACAAAGTTCTCCTCGCTATCATGTTTTCTCCAACCTCAAGTCCACCTTGTGAACCCTCAAGATCCCCATGAACCACAACACTTTTGTTACCATTTTCATTCTCACCAAAGTATCTACACTCAAAGGATCTATGCCCTTCTTTACTACATCTAAAATAATAACCACGAAAACCACCTCTAGAATAATAATTACCTCTTCCTCAGTAAGAACTAGTACCTCCTTAGTAGGAATTACCACCTTTCCACTTGGTCGTACCTTTCTCATCAGTTTTCCATTCAGATTTGCTCTTATCTTGCACATAATTGTCAGATCTGCCACATTCTCCATATGATCTACCTCTACCTATAACACCCCACTCAGGAACCCAAGAGAAATAACCTAACATGATTTAATATTTATTGAACTATTTATTTTTAAGTTTAAACAACACAAGATAACAAAGTAGAAACAATATACACATACACATCAAGTATACAAAAGCAATTACAAATATAAATTTCCATTCCTCGAGGGTTCCTCACGCTGAGTCGTGTTTAAGAAGTTTATAATAATTACTTTAAGTCTCAAGGATAATGTCATGATCAAAAGGAAATAATAGATACATCATCTCATAAGAAAAATCATAAATACATCTAATGAATAACACCCATTATAGGGTATGCAAGAATAGATACAAGTACATCCAAATATAAGATACATGTTAACATATATACATCAATTGGATAGAAGTCTCCAAGATATGAATAAGAATGATAAAAGATACAACTGCACCAACAAACATCCAACATCCACAAATTAGAGGGGGGCTCAAATGGTAAGAAGACAATATCTCCTGACTGCATGGTCAGCTAGTCAGGCTTCCACTCCCAATGTCCAGGGAAGATAATGAATGATCCACAAATGGCTAATCAATCATAAAACATTTCTTGGAAAGGAATCCTAATAGCCAAAATTACCTCAAGGGTAACACAGACTACTCAAGAAGAAGATATAATTAAAATCGTAAGGACACTTAATCCAATACCAAAACAACATACCAAGTCAACATACAAATACCAAGTATAAATCAAGTATCATAAATCAAGAGATAACATCAATGAAAGATATCCACTCCAAGTCAAAAGTCACATGCCAAAAGTACAACAACCAATAGATCACCAATTGTCATCAATAAAAGTAAATCATCACCAATAAATACATCTAACCACAAAATACCACCAATGAATAACTAACATCCAATCAATAACTCATAATAAATACACCATCAAAAGTAACATCCAACAAGTAGACCACCAATAAATACACCACCCGAGGAAAATATATAGAAAACATGAAGGAGACTCAGGCTATATACCAGGGAGTGTCATCACATAGTTAAACTACTTGAGTTATCCCAGACTAGTCACTCATTAGACTCCAAACCCTCAAGCATCGAGTTACCTTGGACTGGTCACTCTAGATCCTAGACTCTCAACATGACCCATGCGGAGCCAAAATATCCTCTCATGAAGAAAAGGAAAACTAGTCATACCTCTCACTAGGTATCATCCCATTCTCATTTTTAGCCAATACAAGCACTTAAGGCATGGACGAGGCAATACCTCTAACGTATCTTTTGAACATGTGTTTATATATTTTAAATTACTATGTTATCACTTGTTACACAACTTACAATGAGTTACCCTGGCATCCACTTTAGGCCCTGATACCCATTGCAAGCCACTCACATATACATGCACACAGACTACCTTTCCAAAACTCACAAACCATAGTTGTGTCCTATGTACCACAAAATTAATATTGATCAAATTTGGTTCCTTAATAAGTAACCTAAAAATAACATTGGTTCTCAAAATCCAAGTTCTCATAAATACTCATCAAAAGGTGTCTCATAAAATAAATCTCAATTTGAATCATAAAATACATCATGACTTACAATAAAAAAAATATCATTAAAAAAAAATCAAAGATGCCTATGGTGCACATCCTAACTTGGCCAACTAAACAACCCACAAAAAAAACTATTACGAAAATAGCATCACAAGACTATAAATAGAATATTAAAAAACACAATTTTCAGCCATGTGATTTAATTCCATCATTTTCTCTTGTTTAGTTTGGGTCATAAGGATGTGTTTAAAAATAAAGTAAGAATATACATTGTTATGCTAATATACTTATTTAAATCAATAAGTATTTAAATGTCAAATCTTTTTGTACATATAAAATATCATGCAATATTATCATGTTATTAATTTAAATAATCTTAAATCATAAATGATTTAATTAACAACATAAATGTATATTATTAGATTAAATATTATTATCAATTTCATTTTCAAAAATATTAATTTGACTTCTATTTAAGTCCAATATTAATATTTACTTTTCTTTTAATTCATAATGCAACTAAAGATAACTCAAACTTGAAATTATAATTTTAATTCATTTATCTACAATTTCTTTCACAATATTAAATGTTCATAACTAGATGATTATATAGTGATCTCCACTATAACTTCTCTTAAACTATAACTAAATCACAAGTATATATTTATTAATTTATAATTCCACTTGCATTAATAAATATTTAGCAAGTTATAACCCACTAAGAATTTTTTAAAGAGTTAATATTGAAAATCTACTTACAAGAAAATAATAGTATTTATTTATTTAATTTTCAAAATAATTTTTTTTTTTAAAGATTAATTTAATATATTTTTAAAATTTCTGAAATTAATAATTAATCATATATTTTTAAAATAAATAAATTTAAAAATTATATTATATTTTTATAAAATATAAATATAACATGCAATTAGTATTTTTGCATGCCTTTGATATCTCAAATCATGGATCCATAATATACTTAGTTTTCTATTTTTAATATATTTGTTTTCACATGCATTTATAAGTTTAGTTACAACATGTTTTCCTCTCAATTAATTCTTTATTTTTTCAATAAATTTTGCAACCAAATTATTTTAGATATAAGAATAATATTTATCTTTATTTAGAAAGTTTGTGATAATCACATAGTTCTAATGACAAATTTAAAGTTGAAACTCTAGATTTATGTTGTTTTCTTTTAATTTTCTATAATCAAATTTTCTTTATATTAAAAAGAGTTTTAAAATAATACAGTCATAATAATTTTCTAGATTTTTCTACAATTTTCCTCAGTCAATTTTTCTTGATCAATAAGTTTTCCTTTTCAAAATTTACAACATAATTCTTTATCCAAGAATAAATACAATAAATTAATAAGCATTATGCAAACACCTAGGAAGACATGAAATAGACAAATCTTTCAATAAAATTCTTCAATGGATTTTCAAACTCTACCTCAAAACCATGGCTAAAATCGAAGACAATCTATGAATGTATGCAAATTCAAACCCTTTGAAACTTTCAACGATTCTTTTGATTCAATTTTGAATTTTGCTCCCCAAAACCTGTGTCTCTCAAATGAAATATCAACCCTCTAATAAAGAACCATAATCTTAACTACAATTTCTATTCCCCCATATTTTAAAAGCCATTGACTTTATTAAAAATATTAATTTTTTAATTGTTTAATCCTTTCATACACACTTAAAGAACCTTTTTATTAAAATATTCTTTTATTTTCTTTTCCTCCACTTTATTGATTAGTGCAAGCACTATTTAAAACATAGTTTATTATTTAATTTAATAATAATAATTAAAGCTCATCAATAAATGTAACTCTAATTTAATTAGTATTAATTAAATAATTATAATAAAATAATATTAAATAGGCAATATCCTACAACACAACAGTAAATTGTGAGCTTCTTATCTAGGTTCAAGTCTACTCGAGCTTAATAATAACAAATATAATATATTACAACGCACAATAATAATTAATCTTGGATTCAGCCTCTTACCGATCAAATATAAAAATAAAACAATATTTAATATATAATTTTATCCAACTTCTTAAATTAAACCTTTTAATTAAATCTTTTAAATTGAAGCACATATTTAATTAATATCATCATATTTTAATCTCTTTAACCAATTTTCCAATTTGGACTTCCAAATTAAGTCTTTAAATTAAAGCACATATTCAATTAGTTTTCAATTAATTAAATGTTCTCATATTTTAATATTTTTTAATCAAATAATATTTAATAAATCTCAATATAATATAATTAATCCTAATATTTTAATTAAATCATTTACCAAATTAATCACATAGCCATTACCACATAAAAATAACATTACCAAAATTGACCAAAACTCAAAATTAAACAACATGGGCAAAGATAAACTCATGGATTTAAAAATGGTGGAAAGTCAGATACATGTCCTTCTCAGGACAAGTAATTAGGCTATGGCTAGGATTGAACGTGAACATTATCTCCCCATTCTTACCATTGAGTTATTGCGATAGGGTATGTTCATCTTAGCAATTCAAGGAAGTTGATGCCCGGTACCTGTGAATCTGTATAAAAGATGAGCACGTACATGTGCATATATGTCTAAGCTAAATAGAAAATGACAAGGAGTGGTACATTGTGTAGATCTTAGCTAGTAGATGACTACTACGACTCCCTCTGTCAACCATATTAGGCACGTCAAACACAAATATAAAACTCACACACGCACCATACACATGCTGTTGAAAATAATTGGTTAGTTGTGTATTGTCTTTGATGTTACACAAAATGTTGTATCTTTACCAGTTAGTGTATGTCAAGCTCACTTGGATGATGAAGATAGTTTCCTATGTTTGTCATACATTCCAGTATTTGCATAGTTCAGAAGACAGTGTCTATCAAGTTCATTTGGGCATCAAAGAAAAGTTCGCAGAAGTTGAGTGTTAACCGAGATCACTCAGTTAATGAAGGAAATGTTGGATGGAAAAAGTGTTAACCGATCTCACATAGTTACCAAAAGAAGTTAGCAAAGATGCAATGTTAATTGAGTTCACTTGGTTAACATAGGAAAATCATTTCTGAGTTAGTGTCTATCGAACAAGGTTGGCTAACGAAGGATTTTCTTGTTTTGGCATATTAAGTATAATAGATTTGTTTATTGGTTCTACTTGACTGAGGAGATGAATACTAATTATTCTTAGTTGTATTCAAGCCAACTTGACAATGCATAAGGTATAAGGTCAAGTTGAGGATTGAAAGTGTGCAAATGTATGGAAGAATAGAAGATGCTTAGAGGAAGCATATTAGAAGGATAAGAAAAATATCCTTGTGGAGCTGCAAAGATACATTTGATCGGAAAGGATCAAGTATTCAAGCCAGAATTGAGATATGAAATCAGCAATATAGTTGCATCAAAAATTAGGTCATCTCATTGTTACTCTCTAACCATTGTAGCAGTGATCTAAATCTCTTAACAGAGTTGTCTTAACAACTATTTGTAAATCCTCGAACAAGGTGACATTTCTAGATTAAGTGTCTAAAGACCTCTAACAAGGCCACTCCTAACAGGGTGATTAAATCCTCTAATAGGGTCACACCTGACAGTGTGTTTTGTAACCTTTAACAAGGTTGGCTTCTAACATGGATCACTTCAGAAGAGTGAAAATGAGTAACTAGTTGCAATTGGTGGTTTTTTCTAAATTGGGTTTCCACGTTAGATCTTGGTGTCACTTGTGTTCATGCTATTTCTTTTATGTGTATGCAACTAAGTCAATTAAGGTTAATCACAAATAATATCCTAAGATTTTCATGTTAAGCATTTGTTGAGTTACAATTGTTATTTCAGTGGTTACCGAGTTACAACATATTATCAATATTAACCGAGTGACTATATGTTTGCCGACTAACAATATTTTTTAGTGAAATTTGTGTTTTGTACTAACATATAAGGGATTTGAGATTTATTTTAGTGGTAATTGATTCACCCCTCCCCTCTTAGTTACTCCTCCTATATTTCCAACAATTGGTATGAGAGCTTTTGGTGCTTGCAAAGAAGGTTTCAAGGACCTAAGCTAAAGATCAAGATGTCTTACAGAAGAGAGATTCCTAAGTTGAACAGAGATAACTTTGAGGCATGGCAAGAACTTATGAAGTTGCACTTGGCAACCATCAGTGATTCAGGTTTGAAATATTTGAACAATGCTTACAAGGCTCCTACTGGAACATTGATTATGGAGGAGATTGTTGAAAAGAAAAATCATAACATTATGATGATCAACATAGCATCTACTCTTAATGATGTGTTATTGCTCATGACATATGGACCAAATTGAAGGTTATCTATGGAACTGATGATAATGTAAAAAGAGCCACAGTAGAAAGCTTGAGAGGATAGTTTGATTAGATGAAGATGAAAGAGGATGAAAGATTGCAAAATATATTGAGAGAATCAAAGCTAGTGTCAATGCAATCAAAGCCTCTAGGGGGACAATTGAAGATGTGATAGTGGTAATCAAGGTATTTAGAACTCTTCTTCCTATCTATGCAATTAGAGTGTCTATTATTCAAGAGATGAGATGTGATCCAAATAACAAGATAACTTTGGATGCTCTAGTTGGAAGATTAATTGCATTTGAGCTAGATAACTATGATAATTATACTCTTAGTTATAACAATCTTGAATCTGCATTTGAAGTCAAGCTATCACTTAAGAAGAAAGCTACCAAGTCTAAAGGAAAACAATTTGAAAGTGAAGAGGCAGATAGTTCTAATAGTGATCTTGAAGCCATTGAAGCATTACTTGCAAGAAGGTGTCCCAAAGGAAAAGGAAAGTACAAAGGTAAAATTTCTTTAATCTGCTTCTCTTGTCAAGAAGTTGGTCACATTATTGCAAGGTGTCCAAACAGAGAAGACGAAGATGAAAAGAAGCACAACAATTACAAAGGCAAGAAGAATTTCAAGAACTTCAAGGACTACAGGGACAAAGGTAAGAAGTCTTGTTTCATGTCTAAAGATTCTGATAGTAGTGATGATGATGAAATGGTTTATATTGTTGTAAAAGATGAATTTGATGATGAATAAGACAAAATGACACTTATTTCTCATGTTAATAAAAATGATACATGGATTATTAATAGTGGTTGTTCACATTATATGACTAGTGACAAAACAAAATTTGAACATATGGAACACTATGATGGTGGAAGTGTACGATTTAGAAAGAATGAACCATGTTGCATAAAAAGAAAAGGTTGTATCTCGCTAACCAATGAACTTAGATGTGATCATGCTTATTGGGTTGAAGGACTAAAGCATAATCTACTGAATGTGGCACAGTTGAATAACATCGGATTCAAGGTAGAATTCATGAATACAAAGGCCAAGCTGCCAGATGGAAAAAGAAATCTAGTTGGGTCTGGTAAACAAACAAAAGGTAACCTATTCTACCTAGATCTCAGTGACAGTTCATGTTTCATTGCTCAAGTAGAAGAAAGCTAGTTATGGCATAAAAGGTTATGTCATGTGAACTTTGATAATCTGATCAAGATAAGAAAAAACAAAAGAGTGAGAGGTATTCTGTTAGGGTTAACCTCAGACAAAAATAACAGTTACATGCAAATATAACCAATACTAGAAAATAGTAGATTGCATAAAAGAGAACACAAGACACCAAGATTTAACAAGGCTCACTCAATCCCTGAGCTACATCCACCAATAGCAAGTCCAATATTATTATTATCTAGTGATTACAATCCACAATCTCTTACAGCTCAATATCACCGCAAGAAGCTACAATATCACTATTACATTATGAAATCCCTAACCCTAAGCCTTTTATACAAGCTTTTTACAACTTACATAATTAGAGCTAAAATAAGTCGTCCAATAGGAAAACAGTAGCTAAAACCTTTTACAATATAAGGTCATTTTTGGCTTTGGGGGTGCTACCCTAAAAAACATCACCCTATACTACGACAGGGAGGGCACCTAGGGTGCTGCCCCTTGACCCCATCTTGGGGGCGTTGCCCCCAAATCCTTATAGAAATAATATGGGGAGAAAACCATGCCAAATAAACCTTTGAGTCTGATTAGGCTCCACATCACAACATATTCCTAGCTTGAGGAAACTTGATATGGGCTTATGCAAGAATTATCAAATTGGTAAGATGGGCAAGACAAGTTTCAAAAGAAAGAACTGTCATTCTAAAGAAGTCTTGGAGCTAGTTCATACAGACCTATGTGGACCTATTGGAATTGAGAGCTACAATAGAGATAATTACTTTATCCTTTTTGTTGATGATTATTATATAATAATGATTGTAATGTATCTGAAAGATAAGTTTGAAGCTTTTCAAAAGTTTAAGTGGTATCTGGAAAGAGTAGAAAAGGAAACTGGAAAGAAGCTACAGTGTTTGAGATCAAATAGAGGTGGTGAATTCGTTTCCAATTTCAATGAATTCTGCAGTGAAAGAGGAATCAAAAGACAAGTTTCAACCCCTAGTACACCTTAGCATAATGGTATAGCTGAAAGAAGGAACATATCCATCATGGATTGTGCAAGAACTTTGATGATAAAAAAGAATGTTGTAATAGAATACTAGAAGGAAGCAATCAATACTGCAATGCATACTTTGAATAGAGTATAGCTGAAGAAAGACTCAAATCAAACTCCTTATTAACTATGGTATGGCTACAAACCTAATGTAAGTTACTTGAAACTATTTGGTAGTAAATGTTATATTTTAAAAGAGACTAGGAAAGGTAAATTTGATGTCAAAGGTGATGAAAGCATATTCTTAGGACACTCCATCATAAATAAAGCATATAAATAATTGAATTTTTCCACTCATAAGGTCATAGATAGTACACGTGTGAGAATTGATGAGTTTACAAAAAAGAGTGAAGAAGAGAGCAATAAGGAACCTAAGGATTAGAGAAAGTTTATTTACTTTGAACTTGATACATTGTCAAATCTAATTGGAAGTTGGCAGACTTCATCTCCCGAGTCCCCAAAATCTCTAGAAGCACCCAAGTTGCAACCTATGCAACCCGAGTCACAGTCTGAAGGACCCAAGTCACAGTCAAAGGCTACCAAGTTGCAACTAGAGCAAACTAAGTCTGAAGGACTTGAGTCACAAACATAGGGACCCGAGCATGATGCAAAAAATCATGGCGAGGCAAATGGAATTAGTTCTAAATCCAAAGTACCTATGCTAGCAAGATATGTTAGAAGACACCATGCACCTGATTAGATCATTGGAGACAAGTTAGATGGTACAATGACAAGGAACAAATTGAAAGGTACGTGTTTGCTTACTAAATTTGAACCTAGATTAGTTAAAGATGCTTTGGATAATGAAAGTTGGATTGAAGCAATGAATGAAAAAATAGAACAAATAGAAAAGAATAAGACCTGTACTCTTGTTCCTAGACCCAAGGATAAGAATGTAATTGGCACAAAGTGAGTTTTTAGAAATAAGCTAAATGGAAATGGAGAAGTTTCAAGAAACAAAGCAAGGTTAGTATGTAAAGGCTATTCTCAAGAAGAAGGAATTGATTATGGTGAATTTTTTTTTCCTATTTCAAGATTAGAAGGTGTTAGGACTTTACTTACTTATGCTACATATAAAGGATTTAAAGTTTATCAAATGAATGTAAAATCTGCATTCTTGAATGGAATTCTTGAAAAGGAAGTTTACATAGAATAACCTGAAGGTTTTGTAGATCCTAGCAAAAAGGATATGGTTTTTAAATTGGATAAAGCATTGTATGGTCTCAAGCAAGCTCCTAGAGCTTGGTATGAAAGACTTCATAACTATTTGATGAATATTGGTTTTCAAAGGACAAATGATAACAACCTGTATATCAAAGAAGGACTAGACAAGAAGATTGTGTTGACAAAAATCTTTGTCTTTGATGTTACACAAAAAGTCATATCTTTACCATTCAGTGTATGCCAAGCTCACTCGGGCAATGAAGATAGTTTCTTGTGTCTGTTGAACATTACAGTGTTTGCCAAGTTCAGAAGACAATGACTACCAAGTTCACTCAAGCATTAAAGAAAAGTTCATAGAAGTCAAGTGTTAACTGAGCTCACTTAGTTACCAAAAGAAGTTAGCAAAGGTTCAATGTTAACCTAGTTCACTTGGTTAACACAAGAAAATTATTTTTGAGTTGGTGTCTATTGAACAGGGTCAGTTAATGAAGGATTTTCTTGTTTTGGCGTATTGAGTTTAACAAATTTGTTTGTTGACCTTCTACTCAACTGAGGAGATGAATATTAATTATTCTAAGTTGTATTCAAGCCGACTTGACAATGCATAAGATATAAGTATAAGGTCAAGTTGAGGATTGAAAGTGTAGAAGATGCTTAGAGGAAGTGAATTAGAAGGATAAGAAGGATATCCTTGTGGAGCTACAAAGATACATTTGATCAGAAAGGATCAAGTATTCAAGACAGAATTGAGATATGAAATCAACAATACAATTGCATTAGAAATCAAGTCATCTCATTGTTACTCTCTAACCATTGTAGCAGTGATCTAAATCTCTTAATAGAGTTGGCTTAACAATTATTTGTAAATCCTCTAACAAGGTGACATTTCTAGATTGAAGTGTCTAAAGACCTCTAACAAGGCCACTCTTAGTAGGGTGACTAAATCCTCTAACAGGGTCACACCTAACAGTGTGTTTTGTAACCTTTAACAGGGTTGGCTCCTACAGGGCTCACTTCATAAGAGTGAAAATCAGTAACTATGAGATCTATTAGATTTCCAATCCATGCTAATGTGCTCTCAAATTTCTGGATTTGATTGTGTATAATTATTTTACATCAACGTTTCAGATCATACTACATGATCCATCATCAGGATGCAAGAGAGAAAAGAGAACATGAAAAAATATAGAATGCAGATCCAACCAGCTGAAGAAATAGAAGGGAGGGGGTAAGGGGAGGAGAGAGAGATAGTTGATGAGACATCCCACCAAACCCACAGGAAGAAAAATGAAATAAAAATAAAAATAAACCAAGAGGGGATAGAGGGGGGAAAGGAAAGACACGAACCAAAGGAAGCCACCAAGCTAAAAAATTAACTTAAGAAGAGAAAACCAAAGGAAAAGGAATCGATGAGAGAACATAAACACAAAGATGAAATAAAAGAGCATCAAATTGAATAAAACCAAGAGAGCAAAAGAAAAGAAGCTAAAGAGATGTGAAATTAAAGGAGATTTGACTTTCCTTTAATTTCACATCTCTTTAGCTTCTTTGTTTTTGCTCTCTTGGTTTTATTCAATTTGATGCGCTTTTATTTCATCTTTCTATTTATGTTCTCTCATCGATTCCTTTTCCTTTGGTTTTCTCTTCTTAAGTTAATTTTTTAGCTTGGTGGCTTCCTTTGGTTTGTGTCTTTCCTTCCCCCCCCCCCCCATATTCCCCTCTTGGTTTATTTTTATTTTTATTTCTTTTTTCTTCTTGTGAGTTTGGTGGGATGTCTCATCAACTATCTCTCTCTCCTCCCCTTACCCCCTCCCTTCTATTTCTTCAACTGGTTGGATCTGCATTCTATATTTTTTCATGTTCTCTTTTCTCTCTTGCATCCTGATGATGGATCATGTAGTATGATCTAAAACGTTGATGTAAAATAATTATACACAATCGAATCCAAAAATTTGAGAGCAAATCAGTAACTAGTTGCAATGGGTGGTTTTTTCCAAATTGGATTTCCATGTTAAATCTTGGTGTCACTTGTGTTCATGTTATTTCTTTTATGTGTATGAAACTAAGTCAATTAAGGTTAATCACATGTAATAACCTAAGATTTTCATGTTAGGCATTTGCTGAGTTACAAATTTTTTACAGTGGTTACCGAGTTACAACATATTATTAGTATTAATCGAGTGACTATATGTTTGCCGAGCAACAATATTTTTTAGCAAAGTTTATGTTTTGTACTGACATCTATGGGATATGGGATTTATTTTAGTGGTAACCGATTCACCCCTCCCCTCTCAGTTACTCCTCTTATATTTCCAACACATGCAAGTATGGGGTAAGTATAATAGTAAACCTAAATATAAATAACACCAGAACATATCATCATCATGAGGACATAATAAACATCTTTCTAAGACAAACATATGACATCATCATAAAAGTGATTTCATTAACTAAGAGAAATTAAGGCATCATCACTACAAGTAGGAAATATATATTACCTAACATAATAAATTACCCAACATATCAAAGTATTACATTACAAATATCAAATAAGGGTTAACACATCTATAAGAGATTCATATATAACTTTAACAACTAAGTATACAATGATAGCAAAGGAGGGGTTTTACATTGCCTCTTTGGAATCTACCACCTCAACATCTGTGTCTTTGTTCATTCTTCTTTGTCAAGATCTCCTTAGCTTTCAAGGCATATTGATATGCTTCTTCCACACTATCCAAATTCACAAAACTTATCTCATCTTGAATTCTATATCTTAATCCATTCAGGTATCTTGCAAATTTCTCAATCTCATCATCCACATGTCCATATTTGATGTCTAATATATGGAATTCCTCAGTGTACTCTTTTATAGTCATGCCTTTTGTCTCAAAATTTGCATCTTTCTCAACAAGCTAACTTGGTAATCAACGACAAGGAACTTCTTCTTCACCTTATTCACCATTTCCAACCAAGTTCTGATATTTTAGTTTACTCTTCTATGTATATCAATTTACAAATGTTCCCACCATAGTGAGGCATGACATTTTAACCTGGTGACTTTACTATTCACCTTTCTATTATCAACAGTACTTTCAAACTCAAAGAACTTCTCCATATCAGAGATCCAATCCAACACAATATTGGTATCCATCTTTCCATCATAAGAAACAACTTACACAACAAGTTTTGAATGAGCCCTAGACAACACTCTCAATAATCTTTCCTCATCTTGATCTTCCTTAGGCTTTAGATTAAGGTTTGGTGTCATTGCTTCATCATCACTCACATCATCAATATGTGATCCTCTCCTCTAGGCTATTTCCACAACATCTAATATAGCTATAATTTGTCTCAACATGTCCATAATAGAATTATCAACATTTCCTCTACCTCAAATCATTTTGACAAATAGGTTCCCCAAGATCTTAACCCTCTACAAGTTATAGGTCAAATCCGTAGATTTTCCACCCTGCAACCAAATCTAACTTGGGGTTTTATATGATTCAATCTTCTCAAGGATGAACCTCAAGATCTGATACCACCTGATATAGGTATGGTTGGGAAAGTTAGGGCCTAAGGCACACCTAACAATCCAAACACCCTGTAGAGTAAACACAACACAAGCAAACAACACAGAGAGAACAACACTAAGGAGAGAAGGAACAAAAAATATTTTAATAATGATCAAATTATTAGCCTACATGTTTGACTGTGAGGCCTTCCAAGTTATAATCAACAATATTTATGAAATTTTAGACTTAGAACTCTCATAGATCCCTCATTCTAACTCTTCCAGCCTCCTTGCCTTCACACTTTTCCCCATTTTTTACCTAAACCTAAACACCCCTATTTATACTTTCCAAAATGGCTTACAAAAGATTCTAGATCATTACATAATAGAAAGCCAACCTCAAAATGGTTTTCACGCATCTTAGGACAATATCCTTACATTAAATCCATGATCCAAATTAAATACATAGGTTGGCTCAAATAGACAACCAACCATAGACAAACTCAGTCAAAGAAGGAATTAAGCATCAATAAACATTAGATTCACTCAACATGTGAAGGAACACTCAACCACAAAAGCACTCGTTCAATACTAAACAACTCAGCCAATACTGAACAACTCGACCAACATTGAATAAATTGACAAACACTAAACAACTTGGCAACCACTGGAACTCATAACTAATAGGTAGAATGAACAAAGTTGAGTAGGATAGCAAGGAAACCTAAGATGCTCCTGTATCACTAATGGTCAATGTGGTGCATTGAAGCTTGAGATAAAGATTCATAGCATGCATGTTTAATGACATATTATACTATGTTGTTAGATGATTGAATGACCCTCTTGTGTGTTCACATGGTTTATTATATATATTTGGGGTTATTCTTATGGATTTGGGTCCCAACCTATCTATTTATAATACATTTCTTTTGTCTTATAATTTAACGATCAAATAAATTGACTTATGGTTGATAATCTTATATATAAATAGGGTAGTGGTTCTTGTTTAGGAATAAAAGGATGGAAAAAGAGAGAGAGGAATGGGGTGAAGCAACAAGGATAACTAGAGTCTATTTCAAAGTAACATAATTTAGAGGGATGATCAACTAGAAATAGGTTGCCAAAGGAAATGGATGTATTTGACTTATTAGTAGTTATATAATGACAATGGTGATGTAATGTCTAAATTTTCCACCAACGTGATGATAATCCATTGGTAATTCTTTTTTTTGATGTTCATTTCTTGTTAGTTTGTTTGAGCTTTTCTGTTTTGGCATATCTTTCTTCAAGATTAGACATCTCTTTTAGAGGTTCTCTTTTATTGAATATGTCAAGTGGTGTCATAGCACAACTCTACATTGGAACAAACCAAGCACCTATAATTCAATATTTTTGACTTGTATGCCTTGTTGTTGTGGAGTGCCAAAATCTCATGATCTAATTCACATTATGTTGGACTAACCACCAATATTTCCCTTCAAGATTTACAACATGCCTTATCTACCTCATGTGTTCTATAAGTCTAGTGGTTTCATTGTGCATTGATAGGTTTATCTTTTGGTGCAACAACAACCCTAGCTTGTAAAAAAAGGTATCAGAGCTTGGTCATAGGTTTGAATCTTCTTGGTTAAGATTGATTGTTGGACTAACAACCAACATTCCCCTTTGAAATTTGTGACATGACTTAATTGCCTCATATGTTCTATAAGTCTAGTGGTTATAGTAGGCATTGGTAGGTCAATCTTTCGGTGCAATGACAACCCTAGCTTGTAACACATCAACCACATGTTAATGCAAGGTGGCTAAAGAAGGATTGGATGCTTGGAAGAATTGGATATCACACCTGTAAATATGGTTGTAGGGTGGTAGAAAATTGAATATGATCTATAATTGCCAAGATTTGTACAAGGAGGTTTGGTTAGTTGACAAAGTTGATAATTACTTTGTGAATGAACAAACCTAGTAGTTTAAGATAATGTTTTGGTGTGGATAGATTGTCAAATCAGATTAGGGAAATCAACACTTGTAATCAAATAATCAAATTGAATGAAATTCAAGGTTGGAATTCTTGTAAACACAATGACTATAAGGATGAATTCTAGAAGATTAGAACAAAGTATTTTTTAAAGTAAAATAAGGACTGAGATCTAGTATGCTTTTATTGGAGCTAGGAGAAACCTCGAGCCTAAAGATAAATTAGAGGGAATTGTTGAAGGTTTTGAGACAATTTAAGTTGAGATTCTTATTAAGGTAAAAATATTGTTGACAACTATAACATAAATGGGTGAGAGTCATATAAGTGATGTAACATGTTTTTCTAGTTATTTACACTTAGAGGAATTGATAGATTAGATTAATAAACTAGAGGGTTACTTTGAGATTGAAGATGTTAGATATCTACAAAGAGTTAGGTTAACACAAACTAAGTTGAAGGGTTGTTATGCCTTGTGGTGGAAAGAGTTGTAGAAAGATAAGGAAGATAATGGAGAGCCAAAGATCATAAGATGGAGAATATAGTTTCTAGACTCAAGGCCAAGTTTTATCAAAGGATTATGAACTAAAATTGTTTAAGAAATTGTAGAACTTAAAGAAAAAGGATTTGATAATTAAGGAATGTACAAAGGAATTATATAAGATAACAATGATATTCAAACATCGAGAGGCATCTATGGAAAATTTGGCTACGTATGTTAATGGTTCAGGACTTAACATTCAAGATGAGTTAAATATGTCGAGGATTAGTAAAATTAAGGAATCTTATTAATTATTAGAACAATTGTTATGTTGTTGTTGATGTCAAACCTTATTGGTAAGATATTTGATAAAAATGTAGAGTGCCATATTATTTGATTGATGAAGAAGATTTGAAAAGATAAATAATAAGATGAACTAGTAAAGTGGTTGAGTAAAGAAGAGTAAGTATGATGGAACTTCAAAAGGCCCTTGATAGTTAGTATTTGACAAGGTAATATCATTGTATTAGGTGAAGAAGGAAAGATGAGTTGAAGTGTAGAAGAGATGATTATAAGAAGTCGAGAAGTTGAGTAAAATAATAGTTTCACTAAGCAATAGGTTACTATGTCAATGAAGAAGTTAAGTATTACTAAGCAGGAGATTAAGGAACTTTAGTATTAGCCGAGTAATGGTAATGATCAAGCAAGATGAAAGAAAATTGAAGTAGTGATCAAGCATAGTGATGGCCAAGCAAGCCAATGTAAGCTGAGTGAGACATATCTGCAATGACTGAGCTATGTAGTGATGATTGAGTTAAAAAACATAATGATGATTGAGTGTTAGGAAATTAATAGTTTGAGAAAGAATCAAGATTAGAGGTTGACATAGGAAATCATAAAATATTCAAAATGTGTTAAAGACAAGGATTGATGAGCTGGTGTATTTAATGCATGAATTAGGTTTGTTAAGAGATCTAAAATGAAGATTCAATAAGAAGTTTTCCATAAGTTTTAAGGAAAGAAGAAGTACAAAATGATGTATAGATTCATTGAAATTGATCAAACCCTAAGATCTACGTGTTTAAGTAGAAAAAGATTAAACTTATCTATTTAAGGAGCCATATGAGATGTTTTATGTGTTAGTTGGCTGGAAATTTTGTGAAGAACTAGTGGAAGAACAAGAGTTGCAGAGGAAAAGTGAGAAGTTGGTGAAAGTGAGATTGCTTGAAGTGTTTCCAAGCATATCAAAGATGGAGAATGTGATGAAGACCAGTTAATGAACCAGGAATGAACTAAATGGAGATCTGAACATGAAAAGTGAGTTATAATTTATTAGATCAACCTAGTTGTTACTTTCTAACCACCATGGTAGTAAAATCCTTCAATCAAGGTTGACCTAACAATCATGTTGTAAACCCTTTAATCAAGGTGACATTCTGATGGGAAAAACTCGAAGACCTCTAACAAGGCCACTCCTAGAAGAGTGATTAAATCCTTTAATAGGGTCACACCTAATGTGTTTTGCAACCTTTAATAGGGTTGGCTCTTAACGAGGCTCACTTTAGAAGAGTGAAAAAATTGTACCATGTTACTTGGTGTTTTTTTCCCAAATTGGGCTTCCACGTTAAATCCTGGTGTCGTTACATGTTTCTGCTATTTGGCTAACACTAAAATAGAGAGCAAAGTAATTATATGAATAAGTAGGATTATTGATGATTTGGTATATGGACCAAGTGAATTTATGAGTTTGATTAAGTTGTTTGAAGTTGTTAAAACCTAGTTTAGTACATCTAGACCTGAGGATAAATGACTCACCCCCCCACCCGCCTTAGTTATTCTAATCATTCTAACAATTGGTATCAGAGATGTGGTGCTTGGACAGAAATTTTGATGGGACTTAAGCTAAAGATCAAGATGTACAAAAGAGAGGTGCCCAAGTTGAACAAAGAGAACTTCCCAACATGACAATGTTTGATGAGATTGCATCTATATGGAGTTGGAGATTATGTACTATGCTACTTGGAAAATGAATACATAGAAGCACCTAGACCCATTACAATTGAGAAAATACAAGAAAATCAAGAGAAAAATCAAATGATGATAGATCTAGCATCTTCCCTAAGTTATGTTGAGTTTGATGATGTAAAGGATTGCACTACTGCAAAAAAAATGTAGGATAAGTGGGCACAAATTCATCGAGGAGACAAAAATGCATTAAGGGCTAATGCTGAAAGTTTGAGAGGCAAGTTTGATGACATGAGAATGAAAGAAGGAGAAATAGTTGCCCAATACTGTGGCCAACTCAAAGAAGTGGTGAATGCACTTAGAGGTATTGGAGAAGACATACCTGAAGAGACCATGATCAACAAGGTATTAAGAACTTTACTTCCTATTTATGCCATTAGAGTATCTATAATTCAAGAAATAAGATGTACACCTGGTAATGACCTGACCTTGGATAGTCTAATTGGTAGACTCACTACATTTGAATTGTCATATTTTGATAATTATACACTTTTTACTATTGAATCTGCTTTAAAGTCTCAACTAACCCTTTATGGTCTTAAAGGAGAAAAAGTTCAAAAGTAAGCTTGTGGACACTGATAGTGAATTAGATGATGACCTTGAGGTGTAATGCCTACCCCTAGTTTACTTTTCATGTTATATTGTCAAATTATTTTAGGTTAGCTTTTATGGTTATGTGTTATGATTTAGTGGTACATAGTTACCTGATTTGGTTGATGTTATTTCATACTTAGAATATATATTTGATGAGCTACTTGATACTCAGTTATTTGATATGTTCATGGTTATTCTTTCTATGATGATTCTTTGTATATTGCAAATAGTGTTTTTAGTTGCTTTCATAATTATATTTATATGCATGATTTATATGTGGTTTTATGGTTACTTACCCCATACTTCTATGTGTATGGTGTACATATATGTTTTACTTTATGTTTGACTTTTCTGATGTGGTTGAGGGAGAGAGTCATACTTGTTGGTCAAGATCTACATGATGTACCACTCCCCACCATTGCATGTGTATATATATATATATATTTATATATGTACATGTTTGATTTTTATGCAGATTGCAAGTATTGGGCATCGACTTCCTTAAATTGCTAGGATGAGTGTGTCATATTGTAGTATCTCAATGGTAGAAGAGGGGAGATAGTTCTCAAGTCCAAATCCTAAACCTGAGCCAATTGTCCTAAAATATAGGACAAGCATCCAAGTTATTTACATTTCTTAATTAGTCAAGTGAAGTAAATTCAAGATTTTCACCTTTGAGTTTGAATTCGTACTTTGTCATTTAGATGAGTTTTCTTATTAAGTTTGTGGGTTTGATGTGGTTTTCGGTTTTAATTAAATCAAACAAAGATATATTAAGTTATTTCATTAAAATTAAATTTTAGAAATAAAAATAATAAATTTTAATTATATTTAATTAATTGGGAATTAATTAAATAGAAGAAATAATTTTAAAAATAAAATTAAAAGACCTAATTTGGCATAATTATATTTATTTAATTTAATAATAAAAAATTTAGAAGTTCCATTTAAATAATGAACTTTTAATATTATTATTAGTTAAATTAATAAATATATTTTCTAAATACGTCTTGTTATTTAATAAAAATGAAGTGGGAATAATTTAAATTAACTTTATTCTGATTAAAAGCAAAAAGTGTGCACAAAAAATAAAATGAAATAAAATAAAATAAGAAAAGACTTCTACATGTTCGTAAAATGAAACCCTAGGATGAGAAAATTCTTTATTAGGATATTAGAGCTCACTTCTCCATACACAGGTTTGGAGAAGCAACCAGAGCTTTGGCAGGAGAATTTTTCTTATGGGCTTTTGGAGACAGGGAATTAGTGCACACAAGGCTTCATCCAATTTTGTTAGCATCAAATTGAAGTAGGAATCCGAGCAATTCTTTTTGTAAATTTCTTCAAGATTCCTCTATCTTCTTTGTGCCTAGAAAAGAGAAATTGTATGTGCCAAATCTATGAAGTTTTTGAATTATCTTATTTCCATGAAATGTGAAAATAAATCTGAAAATCCTCGTTGAAATTTTGATTTTGTTGTTGTCGAAAAACCATCTGGGGAATCTAGAAAATTATAAAAAAACTAGTTAAGGTTTGATTGGAATTTACAATTTGATTTAAGAACCAATTTATTTTGTTTATATATTTTTTAAAAAAATATACACTTCTAGAAAAAATTTCCCTACTCTACTATACCTACAACTTAAAAATAATAATAAATATATAAATATATATATAATAATAATAAAAGGGGGCATTTTTATTTTATATAAAAAAATTAATAAAAAACTAGAGGCGGGGGTCATGACCCCCCCCCCCCCCCCCCCCCCCCCCCCCACAACCCCCAAGGCCACCTTAGGCGATGTGGCTGCCAAAGGTAGCACCATGCTACTCATAGCAGTATGCATGCTACTGACATTGCCCATTAGTGGTGAGGAAAATAGATCTTTCACCGAGACAACCTGTGAGCTTGTTTATCGAATTGTTGAGGTGATCTAGATTAAAGATGTCACACATAGCTTTAGATTGGAGATTATTCTTAGAGGAAGAAAATAATTTTATACATGCTCACATCCAAGAGAGACTCAATTGCAAATTCATCATATCAGTCATTGCCCAAAAAATTGTGTCAATGTAGTATTTGCAAACATCAAATTTGAGTACGCATAGACATTGGAATATACTACCTGCATATCAAGTAGAGACCATGAATACTTGAGCAGGCAAAATACTGCAATATTGAAGATCTTATGCAAGTAATAATAGAGTTGGTGGAAATGGTATTATTTTATAGACAAACAACTTTATGGCATTATAAATGAGGACAAGAACTCATGATGATTAAATTGATAAGAACATATAGGTAAAACTTGTTTAATATAGAGTATTCTTTAAATCATACTATCAACAAGATGATCAACTTTTCAGACTAATCAAATATTTAAGTTGATAATAGCCACCAGTTAGAGGACAAATACATGACATCTCCATTGCTATTCATTTCATTTTCTTAGATGAAAGACCAAATTCTGTATTAAGATGGACTTTGCTCATGATAAGAGGGCCATTATCCTAAAACAAGTATAACAGTGAGATCTACCCTCAAGATTTTGAATCAAGGTGACACATTCTACAAAGGGTAGAAATATCAAGTGGTACTTTGGACAAGGAGTACTTGGATCGCTTGGACAAAGAGCTTTCTAAGAATGCATTTAACCCATAATTAGTTATAGTGCAGGTATTGGCATTCTCACTAGTGCCAAAGGTAGCAGCATCTGCCTTGGCAGGCCACCGTTGTGTGCAAGCTTCTAAAGCCACCGCAACGACTCCCCTTTTTGGGGTTTGAAAATATATTTTTATAAAGTTTTTTGTTATAATTTTTTAATAAATAAATAAAATATAACTAGTTTCAAAAAAATCTTAATTAAATTAATTCAAATTTAATTAAGGTTTAGTTAGTTATTATTTTGTTTAAATTAATTTTTTTTAGTTGTAAAAAAATATTATTTTGTTTTAATATCATTTAATATAAAGTTTAAGTATATTTAGAATTTAAGTATTATTTAATGCTAATTGAATTTAGTCAATCAAATATAATTAATATTTAATATAATTAATTTTTTAATTATTAAGTAGTATCAAAATAGGTGTTGTGCAGTTGATCTGTGTTTGAAGGAACATTTCTATATTGGATATTTGACCATCGAATAGAGACGATATTACATAGTTTTGTAGGAAAACATGGACCCTTAAACAATGAAAAATGAAACTTAGTTTGATCCAACTAAAATTGGAAACTTTATCAACTGAGATATCTTTTTGACAAATGAAAACACCACTTTTTACTCAAATCGAAACTTTTGAGGATTATTATAGAAAATTGGAATGATTAAATAACCACACCTATTTTAATTACATGATGAGATGTTATGTTTTATTTCATGATGAGGTTTGAAATAACCTAGTATTTTGGCCAGTTAGGTACATTTACCAAAGGCTTGGGAAGTGATTTGGTTTATGATGTTGTTATGTAATGTTGTGATTTTTGTGATTTAACCTTTGAAGAATCAATTAGTTAATTATTGTGATTTCTAGTTGCTTGTATAGAACTAATGCAGTCATTATGATTTTATGAGATTCTCTATTATGAGCTTAGGGTAGGTTACCTTTGTGTACATTGAGAAGTGGCTTGCAATGGAGGCCAGAGTCCTAAAAAGGTTGCCTGGGTAACCCATTGTAAGTTGTATTAATAAGTGATAATATTTCATTAATGGGGTTTAAATAAATTAACAAGAGTCAGTGTATTACCTCACCTGTGCCTCATGTGCTAGTACAAGCTAGGATGGGACTAGGGAGGATGTTTGGTTGTGACCTTGCCTTGTTAGCATGCCTTGTTTGTAAGAAAGGATATTGATGTTGCATAAAGACATTAGGGGGCTGGATTCTAGAGGGGCTACCATGGTAACCTTTGATTTGAATTGATGAAGTGAGCTGCAAACACGATATTTGGTGAATTGATTACCTGCGATACCAATGTCCAAATTCTGAAAAATCTTGCAAAACTCGAAAGAGTTGTATGCAAACCAAAAAGCTCTCTTATTCATTGAGATTGAAAGAATACATACAATGATGGAATATCAATAGCCACCATAACCATGATTTTGAAATGTTTGCATGGCTAAAAAAAAACAAAAACAAATTAAACTAAACTATTCAAAACTAGGTGTCTAATTACCCCAACTTGTCAAGGTCATAAATTTTGACCCGTAGCTTAGAATTCAAAACTGCTTACGTTGTTGGAAAGAAGAACTAAAAATCTAGTTCAATCCCTAAAACAGTGGCCAATGGCTGCTCAAATTTAGGGACCAATTATAGTTTTGGCTTGAAATTTGAGCAGAATACCTCCGAAAAGGCCAAACAAAAAGTTATAGAAAAACTATAAAAAAATATGAAAAATACTTTCAAAAAGATTAGATCTTCTATATAATCTAGATCATTCCTCCTCCCTTAAGAGGAAATGAACCCCATTGCATCAGTCTTATGTAGTAGATGAGGGAATTATGTTGCAACATGTTCCTTGGTTAACCATTTGCCTTGATGAGAGAATTGACTAACTCAAACCACCCTATATAGTAGAATTATTTGATTTCTCAAAGATTTTAGCGTGACTTTAGTGACATGATCACACTGTAATAGCGTAGTTGTGGATGGATTCAATTTTGTAGCATGAATATGTTCAATAGCTTAAGAGATGTCCAATAATGGAGGAAAATAGGGTCGCAATAGTTCTACATAAAAAACTAGATGTATTCCCAAAAATTGTGGCAGATCAAGTTCAAAAGCATTCTCACTAACTTATTTCTTAATGGTATATGGCCCATACCAAATAGGACGAAGCTTTTGATAAGGTCCTTGGAGGTGCTCCTCTTGAAGATGTAGCCATACCTTGTCACTAACCTGGAAATGATGGGGAGTTCTACATTGATCATGTCTTTCCTTATACTTCTTGTTGCTCTGTTCTAAAATATCATGAACTTGTTGTTGTAACTATTTGATCTTCTCAATAAATTTGTCTACTTTATCTGCCTCCTTTTTAGCATTGAGTGGTTGACCAAATTGCAAGATGGGTAGTGATACATCTATGGATGCCAATGGTTGATACCTAAGACAAACTACAAATGGACTATGTCCTATAGTAGTGTGGAGTGCACGGTTGCAGCTATGTTGGACATAAGGCAAGCTCTCATCCCATGTATGTGGGTGTTTGGAGTGGTACATTCGAAGGATATGGATAATCATTTTGTTGACATATTTGGCCATCTGTTTAAGGATGGAATGTTGTAGACTTTGTCAATTCGGTGTCCATTCTAGCCCATAATGAAGACCAACAATTGTTGAGGAACCTTCTATTATGTCTGAAATAATGGTTTTTGGCAACCCAAAGTGAACCCAAACATGCTCAAAAAATAGCTTAGTAGTCTCCTCTACTGAAATCATTTTTTTACAAGCCACTATGATACCCATTTTAGAAAATCTATCTTCTACCACATATATACAGTCATTTCCCCTTCTACTACTTGAGAGCCCAGACATAAAGTCCATTGGAACAAAATGTCATGGTTTCTCAGGAATAGGTAATGGTAGATAGAGGCCCAATTTATGATTTGAAGGCTTTGAAATTGCACAAGAAACACAAGATTTTATATATGAAATGATATCATGTTTCATTTTTGGCCAATAGAAATACTTTTGAAGAATTGTAGTAGTCTTACCAATACCAAATGTTTTGCCACCTGGCTATAGGGTGCTTCTCATATCAGTTTCTTTATTTCTTCACTGGGGACACATATGTGACCAATATGACAAAGTAACCCATCCTATATAGAAGTTAGGAACATTCTTCCCTTCCAAGGTTACATTGTAAATGTTACAAAAATTAGGATCCTTACCATATAGTTGAGCCCAAGTTTCTAATTGATGGCCACATGAATCCAACACCATTTTCAAACCGATGATTGGAGGCCTATTCAAACATTCTGCTACTTTATTAGCGCTACCCTTTTTATGACAAATGTTTAGGTGAAATTGTTGCAAATAAGCTAACCACCGTTGATGCTTATCATTCTACAACTTCTCTTGTGTTTGTAGGAATTGTAGAGGTTTATGATATGTATGCATCACAATTTATTTTCCCAAAATATAGTTCTTCCACTGTTTGCAAGCCTAAACAATGGCATACAACTCCTTGTCATAGGTAGGGTACCTGCGAAATATTTCAGAAAATGTCTAACTATGATATGCAATGGGATGCCCATGTTGCATGAGTACAATGCTAAGAGCATAATCTAATGCATCTATTTCTATTTCAAATGACTATTGCAAATGTGGAAGAACCAAAACTGGAGTTGAACATAGTTTGTGTTTTAAGTCCCCAAATGCTTTTTTATTTTTTCTCTATCCATTGAAATTTTTCTTGTGTTCCACCTTTGACTAACTGATTAAGAGGCCATGCTAAATGTGATAAACCAAATACATATTTGTGATAGAAGTTGGCTAGACCTAAGAAACTATGAAATTCTGTGAAATTTTGAGGAGGTGGCCAATCTCTGATTATTTGTATATTTGTAGGGTCTACATGAATACCCTCACAATCAATGATGTACCCTAAGTACTAGATGCTTTGCATACCAAAAGAGCACTTGTATATGTTGGCATAGAGTTTATGTTTCTGCAAACTCAAGAGTACTTGTTCAACATATTGCAAGTGTTTAGACCAAGTTTTACTAAATATGAGGATATCATCCAAAAAAACAACTACAAAAGAATCAATCAAGGGTCTAAGCAGATCATTCATCAACCTCATAAATGTGGCTAGTGCATTTGTTAGGCCAAAAGGCATAACCAGGCATTCAAACAAACCTTCCTTGGACTTGAATGCAGTCTTTCATATATCCACTGGGTCAATTGGTACTTGGTGATACCCAAATTTCAAGTCAATTTTTGTAAAGAACTTGGCCCCCTTAAGTTGATCCAAAAGGTCATCAATTCGAGGAATTGGATATCTATTTTTCACAGTAGTTTTGTTAAGTGGCTTGTAATTAATAAAAAGTCTCCATGTCCCATCTTTTTTTCTTGCCAAAACTATAGGACTACCACAAGGTGAAGAACTTGGGCTGATATGTCCCTTTTCAATCAATTCTTGAATCTGTCTCTTAATTTCATCATTTTCCAAAATTGACCTCCTATATATTGGTTCATGGGGCAATGGTGTTCCTAGAATTAGATCAATCGAATGCTTGACTTGGTAGTGTGTTGGGACCCTTGCTGGTGATTTAAACACACTATGGTATTCTTATAAGATTTTATCCATCTCCTTTTTCTGGTTTACTGTGGTGGCCACTTTAGTATGTGTGTTAAGGATAACTGAATTTGTTTTCTCATAGTAAATCATGAGGAGTAAAAAAGTTCTAGTTTGATAAATTAAACATTTACACTGTTTAGCAGTGATTAAAGAAGCAACTTGAGTTGGGCATACTTCTAGTATTCGATATCTCTTTTCACCAAGCTTGATTGTGACACAGTGTGGTCTGGATTCATACACCCCATGCCTTTGATACATGTATGGCTATCCCAAAAAAACATCACATGCATCTAAAGGTGCTACATCACAAATGATTTCATCCTTGAATGGTTTGATTGAGTATGATAGGCGACACTGCTGATTTATCTGAATATCTTTTCCTTCACCAATCCATCCCGTAGAGTATGGTTGTGGGTGTCTTGTCATTTTAAAACTTAATCTCTTGGTTATCTCCATAAAAATTAAGTTCTTTTGGCTCCCATTATCAACAATAAAATGTAGAGGCTTTCCATCAAGCCACATCTATGAATGGAACAATCTCTCCTCCTCTTCTTGTGGAACTACTTTCTGTAAGAGTTTGCCTTAGGGCAAAATCACCCAAGACCAAGAAGCTCAACAACTAGCATAGAATAGACCACTAGAGTATGATCAAAATAATAATATGAAATTTAATTGATGTTGTTGATTGATTGATTGATATTCAAGTATACTAGAAGTGCCTGTATATAAAGGCCTCTAGAATGCTTCTAAAATGTCTAGGAGTTAGCAATATGATAAGCCTCACAACTAAGCACATGTCCACTAGGAGTGGATTATCCTCCATTAAGCACAGTAGTTAGTGCGATGATGAGAGGATAATCCTACAAAGGTGTGTCATGTAAAACTATGTTGTAGACACCATGTGCTCAATTAAGAGTGTGAATAACTATGTTGTCTACATGACAACTCAGTTAATTATGCAAACTCCAGTGTTGCAGACACCATGTGCTAAAAGAGAGTTGCTTACTCCTATGTTGTCAATATGACAACTCAAATGAGTACGCAAACTCCTAGGTGTCTAACCTAATAAATAATTAAATAATGCATTTATCCTAAGTAAACTTAAATGTAAATAATAATTATTTACACTAACACCCCACCTTAAGTGCAACTTAGGGGAATGCACTTAAGGTCACAAAAGCTATGATGAAATGCATAATGGGTTCTGACTACTAGGCCATGTTAGGTACCCATGTACAATGCAATGCAATCTCTCTGAAAATGGGGAAAGAGGAAAAACTTCGTGTGAAAAACCCTCCCCCAAAAAGAGAGATAAGCACAATAAAGAAAGATGCATGTATGGATGGAGTAATCAAGATCCCCCCCCCCTCCCCCTTTATGGCATACATCATGCAAATACAATAGAGAATCCCTCCATGAAATCCCCCCCTATTGAAGGATCTCCTGATGATGAGTGCTTGCAACTTAGGGGAATGCACTTAAGCTCACAAAAGCTATGATGAAATGCATAATGGGTCCCGACTACTAGGCCATGTTAGGTACCCATGTACAATGCAATGCAGTCTCTCTGAAAATGGGGAAAGAGGGAAAACCTCGTGGGAAAAACCCTACCCCAAAAAGAGAGATAAGCATAATAAAGAAAGATGCATGTATGGATGGAGTAATCAAGATCCTCCCCCCCCTTATGGAATACATCATGCATATACAATAGAGAATCCCTCCATGAAATCCCCCCCTTATTGAAGGATCTCCTGATGATGAGTGCTTGAAGACAAAAGAGAATTCAATGCCTACAAACAACATTCTCCCTTTAGGAAGAAGATACACCAAGTATAGGCACAAATATGCTTCCCATTACGGATGGGAAGATGGAAGAGGGATCCAAATGTAGTATGGTGTGGATGCTACCTTTGAAGTTTGCTCATACATCGAAAAATCCTTAATGAATGGAAATGCCACAAACCAATCTAGTGGATGCCCAAAAAAAGTGGCAAACAAGGTAACATGTCCATGTATGACGCTGAATCAATATCCAAAGATGATGAAGCATCTTGATAACAAGATATGGGAAGAGAAGAAATGTCACCTCCCCTTAATAATTAATGCACACCCATGATAGAAGCTCCTTGATGATTGAAGAAGCTGCACCATGAAAGTTGAATGATATTCCTCCTTGTACGAAGAAATGGTGCCATAGGTGTAGTAGAGAATGCTCCCCAACTAGTAGGAAGAATCCTCATAAGATATGATCTCTAAGGAATATAGAAGATAATCTCCAAAGATTGATATGACTCCTCATAAGTGAAAGAGGATATTGATGTTATCAATGATGACTCCACAATCAAGTCAGTCTCAAAAGAAAGCTTGAGTGGTTGAGGGTCAGAGTGTGCCCTCACAACAAGTGAAGAAGTCTCCTCAAGAAAGAGAATATTGATGTCATCAATGATGTCTCCTACATCTTCAATGTGAGACTCCATGAACATCCCTGCAATGTTTGGAAGGAAGTCATCCCATGAAGCTGAAGTAGGAAGACATGGTATTTCCTACTGCACTGAGTCAGGAGCATCTATGGCTGGAACTGGATCAGTAGAAGCAACAAGAGCATTAGGATGTGTGATCTCATCGAGAGTAGAAGGTACTATAACTAGAGTGACTAAAGATAGAATGTCTTCTGGAAATGGAGGAATTGTGGGATCTCCATATGCTTTCCAAAGACCTATCCAAATGTTATAAGGATCATTGAAATTGTTAATGACATCAAAGCAATATTTATTAACATTGAAATAAATGACATCCATTATTATTTTAATAGGTGGCAGATCAATGGAAGAGGGCAATTCTTTAAAACATAAATAAGCAAATAATTCCTTATGCTCTCTTCTTAGATCAATTATCAAGGCACTCCATTTCTGATAGTTCCTCTTTGTCAGCCTAGGTTTTACACCAAACTAGCATGTGAAACAAAACTCCATGAGATCAATGTATGCACCCCCTAAAATGCAAAAGATAATCAACCAACCCCCCTTAATGTATGATTTGGGATTTTATACTTAGTGCATTTACAATAGACCACTTTGTCAAAATGGACTTAGTGGACTTCTAATTTTTGTTGTTTATAACATGCTCTTTTAGTTCAAATTTGGAACTTTACAATGTAGCTCAGAAATACAATAAGTTTGAAGCTTTATCAAAGCATTGCAATACAAAAAAGGACCTATTTTTGAAAGTGGTATTTCTATCCACACAAGCCTATAATTTGGTTATAGATCTAGAAAGTAGACAAAAAATTATTTACTTTCAAAAAAAATGGAACCTAAAAATGTGTCAAGATGAGCTCGTACTAAGCATTTGAAGTTGCAAAAAATAAAATTTGTGACTTGCAAAAAATTTAAAGAACAGAGATCTCAAACATCCTGCACCAATGCGTAGATCATGAAATTCTACCCCAAAAAACAAAAATTGCTCAAAAAAAGGAGTCCATATGAGGGAGATATCGTTGTTTGAAAATCACCTCTATAATTATTTTTCCTAAATCGCAGCTATCGCACCTCCAAAAATCAAATGACTCTAAATTTCAACTCAGATGTCCGATTTTGGTGAAACAAAAGTTGATTTGGGGGTTTTTTGACCTTCTGAATATGATGCCAATATTTGATTTGCACCAACAAGCTCCAATCTTGTCCTGCAAAAAATCTCTCCTTTATAGGCCTGATGGCCAAAAAAAATTGAACAAAATACGCAGATCCAAAAAATAATGCAGAGAAATTGTAGAGACTGAAATAATAAAATATGTAGATCTCTAAATTAAATTCAGAGATCTAAAATGATCATACCAAATTAGAAAATCGGGCCTTTGGGTGCCGGTTTGCAAAAAATTTGCCTTAGATTTGACTATGGCTTAGGGTAGGCAAATTTATAGTCAAAATTGATCGAATCAATGCTCTAAATGCAATGGTGAGGTCCACTTTGGCTCTAGATGCTCCCAATAGTTGCAAATACTTCAGATCTGAATCAAGGTCCTCCGAGAGATGAAGCAAAAATGGTCTCCAATGGCTATGAAATGACACTCCTATGGCTCTGATACCATGTAAGAATTTGCCTTAGGGAAAAATCACCCAAGACCAAGAAGCTCAACAACTAGCACAAAATAGACCAATAAAGTATGAACATAATAACAATATGAAATTCAATTGATGTTGTTGATTTATTGATATTCAAGTACACTAGAATTGCCTATATATAAAGGCCTCTAGAATGCTTCTAAAATGTCTAGGAGTTAGCAATATGATAAGCCTCACAATTAAGCACATGTCCACCAGGAGTGGATTATCCTCCATTAAGCACAAGAGTTAGTGCAATGATGAGAGGATAAGCCTACAAAGGTGTGTCATGTAAAATTATGTTGTAGACACCATGTGCTTAATTAAGAGTGTGAATAACTGTGTTGTCTACATGACAACTCAATTAATTATGCACACTCCAGTGTTGTAGACACCATGTGCTAAAATAGAGTTGCTTACTCCTGTGTTGTCAACATGACAATTCATATGATTATGCAAACTCCTAAGTATCTAACCTAATAAATAATAAAATAATGCATTTATCCTAAGTAAACTTAAGTAAAGTGTAAATAATAATTATTTACACTAACACTTTTGCAACAATGGCATACGGGTTTGCTTCTATTCCTGAATCATTTTTAGGAGTTTCCATTGATATGGATTTAGGCTCAACTTCCTCTCCTCATATTTCTATCATCAAATTCTTAATTCTTTGACAATCCTTTGTGTTATGAGTTGGACTCTTATGTATCTCACACCACATGCCCATATCTATTTGTGTCTTTTTGGTAGCCCACCACGTATTCTTGGGTGGATTTGAGGGAGGGTCCTTCCCCACTAGTTTTCCCTTGAATTTATTACTACCTTCACCCCTTGGCTTAATATTTGAAAAATAATCCCTTTTTCCTTTCTGATTTAACTCAATTTTTGTAGCATATTTGTAAGCAGTTGCCAATGTTTCAATATTCAAGAATTCCATTTTAGTTTGAATGTATCTATGAAGCCCACTACGATATTTCTAAATTCGATGCTTCTCTAAATCTTCTATACCAAGTTTTGTAGAGAGTGCATGGAATGTATTGGTGTAATCTTGTACAGATTGGTTCCTCTTTTGTCAAAGCAACTGCCATTCTATATATTTCTATTCATATATATATCTTCAAGCAAGTATGCTTCTTTTATGTATTCCAAAAATTCTCCCTAGTTGGGTTTGTTATCAGAGAGTATTTCCAACTCTTCTTTTGCCTCACTTTCTTTATTCAATACTCTGGTTTCCCATGCTAGTTTGACATGAATTTCAACTTTTAAGAGGGCGAATGTTACTTTTTCTGCATCAAAAATAATATTTACAGAGAAATATCATTCTAACTTGGATAACCAATTATCAACAGCATCAACATTGAATTTTTCTTCAAAATTTGGGATATCAAAGTTCACCTATACTTTAAAAGGGGTGTTCCCATGAAACAGTGCTACTGAATTTGGCACTCGTTGGGTCTTCAAAATTTCTAAAAACTTAATCATCATATCTTCTCGCTACTTGGCCAAAGCCTCTTCCACCATCTTCTTCATAGAGTCAGTTGAAGTATCTGACATATTTGGTTTTGTGCGCCATAGAGGAAGGTATTCTAATAGATTTCTTGTAGTCAATCCCAGCCTTTGATAAGAAGTTCTTGTATTAGTTGGCATATAGGAGTGTTCCTACTTTGATACCATTGATCTAAATTGATGAAGTGGGCTGCAAACACAATATTTGGTAAATTGATTACTTGTGATATTAATCTCCAAATTCTGAAAAATCTTGCAAAACTTGAAAGAGTTGTATGTGAACCAAAAAGCTCTCTTATTCATTAAGATTGAAAGAATATATAAAATGATGAAATATCAACAACTACCATAACCATGAATTCAAAATGTTTATGTGGCTAAATAAAAGACAACAACAAATTAAACTAAACTATTCAAACTAGGTGTCTAATTACCCCAACACATTGGGGTCATAACTTTTGACCCGTAGCTCGAAATTCAAAACTGCTTACATTGTTGGAAAGAAGAACTAAAAATCTAGTTTAGTCCCCAAAATAGGCCTATGGTTACCCAATTTTAAGGATCGATTACAGTTTTGGCTTGAAATTGTAAGCAAAAGACCTCTGAAAAGGCCAAACAAAAACATATAGAAAAACTACAAAAAAGAATGAAAAATACTTTTAAAAAGACTGGATCTTCTATATAATCTAGATCTACCTTAGAGTTGGCTCATGTGATGACACTTTCCAACTTACATATTAGGTTTCCTACGTATCTTTGTTGCCTTTGGGATTAGATGTTATTTATGTACTTAGTACCTTTGAGATAGATTGTTATTAGGATTCCTTGACCTAGATTCTTGTTACACTTTTTGTATTGTTATTCATTTGGGACTTGATATTATCTCATCAACATGGTGAGAGTGGGTCATCTAGGTTCCACGAGGTTGGGTGGTAATGTTCTTATACCATTGAGATTCGACAGCTGGATGTCATTATAGGATGTACTTGTGCAGTTGTTCTATTCTTCTGATCTTGTGATTATGTTTTATGGTCAAATTCTGATTTATTGTACTTTTATTTTTGAGATCCTATGAGATGTATCTTATCATGATGTATATTCTTTTAGCATTTCATACCCTATGACTTGTATAGAGGACGATTGTGCATTTTGGTTATGCCATGTGGCACCTTATGTACTTGCATATTATATCATTTGATTTTATACTTGTGGTTATTCTATAATTTGAACTTTGTTTATTTATCAGATTTAATTTTAATAAAACTTATGTATGTGATTCAACGTCATGGAACCCTTAAGAGATGTAACTATTATCGTATTGCTTATGTGTGTATGTGAGTTATTGCTTCCACTATGTTATCTCTTGTTTTAATCTTTCAAAAAAATGTTTAGTAAACTTAGTGACATAATAGGTTAATTTATTTTAGGTTTCCTGGCAGGGTGTTACATTTGGTATCAAAGCTTGAGTTTCTACATTGATAGTTTTGGGTATATTGGAATGCCACTAGGTGACAACTAGTTAACTTAAATGAAACTCAAACAACTATACGTATCTATCATGTCTTGGACACCTTAACTTTAGACTCAAATGCTTAAACATAGAAAAAGGCAAAATTGGAATAACTCTTGTTTTGATTTTCAAAACATGTTTTCTTATGATTATGCTTTACACTAGTAAGCCCTTGTTGATTTTGTTGGCATTTTGTTGTTCTTGCTTGAATGTTGTAGGAGGATGGTGTCCAAGACTAGATCAATTGTGATAGGTCATAGCTCAAGCCGAAGTAGAGACCATGAGTGAGGTGGAGATATCAACTTGCATAGGATTGGTCATGAGAGTCCTATTCAAGAAGAGAACAGGGAAGAGAACAATGGAGAGCAACATGTTGATTCATAAGAGGTCAATTTGAAGCAAATGATGAGGATTATTCTAGAGCACCCACCTTCTCCAAAGGGTTGTGATCAAGATAAATTGCATCATGCTATAAATAAGGAGAGATGGATATCTAGTACTCCTCGTGGAGATCACCATGGTTATACACAGAGGTTGGCCAAGGTTGCGCATATGAGGGACCTATAGAGGACCAACATCAAACCTTTCACTAGGGTAGGTATTGGTTATGTTGCAAAGTAGTGGTTGATTTCCTTGGATAGATGTTTCACGATGCAAGACTTTGACTCCGATGTCAAGACAAGGTATGCCATCACACATTTGGATATATTTGCATCCACATGGAGGAATATTGAGGAAACAAAACTAGGTGTGGACATGCATATTGTTTCTTGGGAGTTATTCCTTGAAAAATTCCTTGATTGCCTCTTACCAAAACAATGACACTAGCAAAGGACAAATGAGTTTCATAATCTAAGGCAATTTACCATGATTGTGGTGGAGTACAAGTGAAAGTTTTATGAGCTCATGCCATATGCAGGAATTAGTGATAATTCACCATTAATGGTACAACACTTCGTTCAGGGTCTAAATAATCATTTCCTTGGGGGTGAGAAGGTATTCCATCCTAAGACCCTTAAGGAAGTGATTTTTCAGGCTATACTTGTTGACTAGAACATCACTTTAGGACATGGTGTTTTTGCAGGTGCACCTGCTAGTGGACATGCACCATCTAGGTCCAAGGGCACACAAAACTAGGGAATAGGTAGTAATAAGAGGCCTTCTTCATCTAGAGGAAATCAATAGCAACAACAGGGAGGATCTTATCCTCCAACACATAATGGTGGCAATGGTTTACACTCTAGGGATTCTCATTACTCTCAACACAATAGGCACAATCAATACGTCCAACCAGCATAAAGTACTCATTCAATTGCTAGTGAGGGTAGCTTTCAACAATCCAACACATCTAGAGTGTAAGGGAGTTTTGGTGGAGAATGTTTTTCATGTGGACAATGCAAGCATAAGTCATTCCATCATCTCCAATGGGAACCATAGTTCTCATATTAGAGACCTACAGTTTTAGAACCCACGATTGGAGATATGGGTAGATCTTAGAGGGCATTTGTAGTGGAGTCTTATCCTCCTATAGGGGAAAAGTGTCCAATGGGACCCACACATTGGGTGCTTGAGTTTTATCTTTCTTGTAGGCTTCTAGGAGTAACCCTAAGTCTAGGGAGGATGTAGTGCCAACCCCTAGTTTACTTTTCATGTTATATTGTTGAATTCTTTTAGGCCAACTTTTATGGTTATGTGTTATGATTTAGTGGTACTTGATTACCTGAGTTGATTGATGCTATTTCGTACTTAGATTATATATTTGATGAGCTACTTGATACTTGTTTATTTCATGTGTTCATGGTTATTCTTTCGATGATGCTGCTTTGTATATTGCATAGAGTGATTTCAGTTGCTTTTGTAATTATACTTATATAGATTATTTATATGTGGTTTTATGGTTACTTACCCCATACTTGCATGTGTATGGTGTACATGTATGTTTTACTTTATGTTTGATGTTTCTGATGTGGTTAAGGGAGGGAGTCATAGTCACCTACTGGTCGGGATCTACACAATGTATCACTCCTTGCCATTGCTTGTTTAGTTTAGATATATATGCATATGTATATATTTTTCTTTTATGTAGATTGCAGGTACTGGCCATCGACTTCCCTGAATTGCCAGGATGAGCATGCCCTATCACAATATCTCAATGGTAAAAGAGGGGAGATAGTTCTCAAGTCCAAATCTTAAACCTGAGCCAATTGTCTTAAAATATAGGACAAGTATCTGAGTCAGTTACCTTTTCAAATTCGTCAAGTGATGTAAATTTGAGATTTTAATGTTTGAGTTTGAATTCATACTTTATCATTTAGATGAGTTTTCTTATTAAGTTCATGGGTGTGCTGTGATTTTTGATTTTAACTAAATCAAACAGAGATATATTAAATGGTTTAATTAAACAAAAAAATTATAAAGATTATTTTTAAAATTATATTTAATTAATTGGGAAATTAATTAAATAGAAGAAATAAATTTAAATATTTAATTAAAATACCAAATTTGACATAATTATATTTATTTAATTTAATAATAATAAATTTAAGAAAAGACATTTGCATGTTTGTAAAACTGAAACCCTAGGATGAGAAAACTCTTTATTAGGAGATTAGAGCTCATTTCTCCACATAGGTTTGGAGGAGCAACTAGAACTTTGGCAAGAGAATTTTTCTTGTGGGCTTTTGGAGATGGGGAATTAGTGTGCATAAGGCTTCATCCAATTTTGGTAGCATCAAATTAAGGTAGGAATCTATGCAATTCTTTTTGTAAATTTCTTCAAGAATCCTCTGTCTTCATCATGCCTGGAAAAGAGAGATTGTATGTGTGAGATCTATGAAGTTTTCAAATTATTTTATTTCCATGAAATGTGAAAACAAATTTGAAAACCCTCGTTAAAATTTTGATTTTGTTGTTGTCGAACAACCATTTGGAGAATCTAGAAAAACCAACAAGGGTTTGATTGGAATTTACAATTTGATTTAAGAACCAATTAAGCTTGTTTATAATATATATATATATATATATATATATATATATATATATCTTGCTGGAAAAATTTGCCCTACTGGGTTGTACCTACAACTTAAATTAAAAAATTATAATAAAAGGGGGCATTATTATTTTATAAAATATATTAAAAATAAATAAATAAATTATAGGTGGGGGAAATGACCCCCCAATTCTCAAGGCCACCTTAGGTGGCGCGATTGCCAAGAGTAGGTTGTTGCTACCAAAGGCAACATTGTATTGCTCAGGGCAGTATGTGTGCTACCCAAGGTAGCAATGTCTGCCTTGGTAGACCACCATTGTGTGCAGGCTTCTAAAACTACCACAACGACTTCCCTTTTTGGAGTTTTAAAAAGTAAAATTATAAAGGTTTTTTAATAAAAAAATTCTTTAAAAATATATATATAAATAAAAAAAATATAATTAGTTTTCAAAAAATATCTTAATTAAATTAATTCAAAATTATTTAAGATTTTGTTAGTTGGTATTTTATTTTAAATTAATTGTTTTTAGTTATAAAAATTATATTATTTTGTTTTAATATCATTTAATCTAAAGTTTTAATATATTTAGATTTTAGTTATTATTTAATGATGATTGAATTTAGTCAATTAAATATAATTAATATAATTATTTTTTTGGTTATTAAATAGTATTGAAATAGGTTCTTTGTAGTTGATATGTATTTGAAGGAACTTTTCTATATTGGATATTTGATCATCGAATAGATAGGGTATTACATAGTTCTGTAGGAAAATATGGACCCTTAAACAATGGAAATGAAACTTAGTTTGATCAAACTAAAATTGGAAACTTTATTAACTGAGATATCTTTGATACACAAAAACACCACTTTTTACTCAAAATGAAACTTTAGATGATTATTATAGAAAACTGGAATGACTAAATAACTATACCTGTTTTAGTTACATGATGAGATGTTATGTTTTATTTCATGATCAGATTTGAGATAACCTAGTATTTTGGCTAGTAGGTATGTTTACCAGAGGCTTGGGAAGTGATTTGGTTTATGATGTTGTTATGTAATGTTATGATTTTTGTGATTTAACCTTTGAAGAATCAATCATTTAATTATTGTGATTTCCAATTGCTTGTATAGAACTAAAGTGGTCATTGTGATTTTATGAGATTCTTTGTTATGAGCTTAGGGTAGGTTATCTTTGTGTATGATGTGAAGTGGCTTGTAATGGAGGTTAGAGCCCTAAAGAGGCTACTTGGGTAACCCATTGTAAGTTGTATTAATAAGTGATAATATTTCAATAATGGGGTTAAATTGTATTAACAAGAGTTAGTGTATTAAATCACCCATGCCTTGAGTGCTAGTACAAGCTAAGATGGGAGTAGGGAGGATGCTCGGTTGCGACCTTGCCTCATTAGTATGTCTTGTTTGTAAGAAAAGATATTGATGCCACATAGAGTCGCTAGGGGGCTAAAGTCTAGAGAGGTTGTCAAGGTAACCTTAGAGTTGTCTCGTGTGATGACACTTGCCCACTTACATATTAGGTTTCCTACATGTCTTTGTTGTCTTTGGGATTACATGTTATTTGTTTACTTGTTACCTTTGAGATAGTTTGCTATCAGGATGCCTTGACCTAGATTCTTGTTATGAATTTTAGATTGTTATCAATGTGGAACTTGAGATTATCTCCTTAGCTTAGTGGGAGTGGGCCATTTAGGTTCCACGAGGTCGAGTGGTAGTATTTCTTATACCATTGAAATCTGACAGTTGGATGTTGTTGCTAGATGTACTTGTGCAGTTGTTCTATTCTTTTGATCTTGTGATTATGCTCTATGGTCATATTATGATTTATTGTACTTTGATTTTTGAGATCCTATGAGATGTTGTATCTTATCATGTTGTATATTCTTTTAGAATTTCATACCCTATGACTTGTATAGAGGATAGTTATGCATTTTGGTTATGCCATGTGGCATCTTATGTACTTGTATATTATATCATTTGATTTCATACTTATGGTTATTCTATGATGTGAACTTTGTTTATTTATCAGATTTAATCCTAATAAAGCTTATGTATGTGATTCAACGTCATGGAAACCTTAAGAGATATAACTATTATTGTATTGCTTATGTATGTATGTGAGTTATTGCTTCCGCTATGTTATCTCTTGTTGTTTTAATATTTCAAATAAAAAATGTTTAGCAAATTCAATGACATAATAGGTTAATTTTCTTTGGGTTCCTTGGCAAGGTGTTACATGAGGGTCTAGAATCATTTTTGGCAAGAAGACTACAAGGGAAAAGGTAAAAAATCTTGTTACATTGTTGAAGAAGATGGTTCTGAAAGTGATTCTAGTGAACATGATGAAGAAGTTGTTTATGTTGCAATGAAAGATGAATCTAATGAAGATGAAAAGTTTGAAGAATTAGCTCTTATTTCACATGTTAGTGAGAATGATAAATGGATAATTGATAGTGGTTTCTCACATCATATGACTAGTGATACAAGTAGGTTTGAAAAGCTATAACACTACAATGAAAGTTGTGTTAAGTTTGGAAATGATGCAACATGTTATGTGAAAGATAAAGGATATCTTATATTGAATGACAAAATCATATGTGACAATTCATAGTGGGTTGATGGGTTGAAATATATTCTATTGAGTGTGGTACAGCTGAATAGTTGACACTACCAAGTTGAATTTCAAAACAAGAAGGAAAAAATCTATGATGCTAAATTGATTGGAAGTGGAGAGCAAACAAGAGGTAACTTGTTCTATCTAGACCTAGTTGAAAATACATGTTTATTTTCATAATTTGAAGATGTTTGGTTTGTTAGAGTGGCGTTGTTGTTGCACCAAAAGACTGATTTGTAAATGCTTGATACAACCACTCAACTTATAGTACACATGAGGTGGTTAAACCCTTGTTACAAATCCTAAGGAGAGCACTAATTTTTTTCTAACAATATCCTCCTCAGCATTACCCAAGGGTATGAGGATTCGAACTTGTGACCAAGCTTTGATATCACTTGTTAGAGTGGGGTTGTTGTTGCACCAAAAGACCAATCTATCAATGCTCGATACAACCACTTAGCTTATACTACACAAGAGGTAGTTAAGCCCCGTGTCACAAATCCTGAGGGGAGCACTAAAAAAATTTCCAACATGGTTATGGTATAAGAGGTTGTGTCATGTGAACATTGATAATTTAGTAGGCATTAGTAAGATGGAAAGAGTAAGAGGCTTACCAAGGTTGAGAAAACTTGATAAAGTGACATGCAAACAATGTCAAATAGGAAAAATGACAAAGTATAGTTTCAAGAGCAAGACCTATTCTTCTGGTGATATTTTAGAATTGGTTCATACTCATTTGCATGGTCCTATTGGAGTGCAACGTTATTATGGTGACAAGTACTTTATCCTATTTGTTGACAATTTCTCTAGAATGATGATTGTGATGTTTCTCAAAGAAAAATATGATGCTTTTGAAATGTTTAAGTGGTATTTGGCTAGAGTTGATAAGGAAAGAGGTAAAAGTTAGAAATGATTAAGATCAAATAGAGGAGATTAATTCACATTTGAGGATTCGTTCAATACATTATGCAATGACAAAGGAATCAAAAGAAAAATGTCTGCACCAAGGACTCTACCACAAAATGGGATAGTTGAAAGAAGAAACATATCAATCATGGACTATGCAAGAACACTAATGATGGAAAAGAATGTTTTAGAAAAGCATTGAAGAGAAGATGTAAGTACTTCTATTTATACACTTAATTGATTTCAAGTCAAGAAAGGTACAAGCTGTTAGGAATAAGGTGTCTCAACCTTGGATAATTCCTATTCTTATTATTTGTTTTGTAAATGTTTTTTTTGCAAATAATGTAATTAAGTATGAGTGTACATGTCTAGTTGGCATGTTGATGTGTCACTCCACTTGCATGTGTCAGCATCTTGAATAGCGTGTAAGGGGGACTCATGACTGAAATGGTTATGAAAAATTCCTATGATGTGTAAGAGCTATCTTTGGAAGATATGATGATGGGTGAAGACGTGAAGACATGTGACAATTGATCATTAAGTACTACATACTCGAGTCTGCATCTAGCGTGCGGGGTTTGGGGCATCGACTTGATTTTTTTTTTGGGTTCCTACTTTTCCAAAGAATGGTAAAACCCTAATATGATTCTTCTTTGGAAGTTTTCCTAAAATGGAAAGCGCATGATACAAGTGACTTTAGGGTTGCAAATAGGAGATAGTGAAAGTGTATTGTTGGTGGTGTTTTGTTGCGATTGGATTTGTCTTCTATGTCCTAAAAGAACTTGCATTGCAAGTGTGTTGTAACCTTTGTGTTAAAGATAATACATTGTACAGGTTTTGGAGGGGTTGGGTTGTTTTACTTGTTAGATTGTGGTGACTGATCAGGAAAGTACTGTACATACTTCATAAATAGTGGAAATTTTTTTTTGGAAGTAGCCGACATCGACATGGTAGCCGACATATTATGGCCGACATATGGCCGACATGTTATAACCCTAAAGCGGTTTAATACTTGTATAAAAAGGGCTTAGGGTTGGGTATTTTTGATATGTGGTGATACAAAATTGGTTCTTGCGGCGGTATTGAGCTGTAAGGGATTACGGATTGTAATCAGGTTGTAATCACTGGATTGTAATAAGATCGGACTTGCTGTTTGGTGGACATAGCCCAGGGATTGGGTGAACCACGTTAAATCTTGGTGCCTTGTGTTCATTTCTGTGTGTTCTATTATTTTCTGTTATTGGTTATATTTGCATGTAGTTTTTATTTTTGTCCGTGGTTTATCCTAACATTACTGAAAGGATTTTCCCCACTGGAATATCTTTGTGTTTGTGTTTTCTTTCTCTATCTATTTTTTGTATTCATGGTTGACTGCAATATTGTTGTTTACATAATATCAAATCTAAAATTGTAAGGATTTAAATAGAATTTGCACAATACTTTCCTTAAAGGATTAGTGTAGGAAGCTATTTTTGTACCTGAGATTCCTTACACACAAAAAATCCCTTTTGAACTATGGTATGGCTATGCACCTAATGTCAAATATTTCAAAATATTTGGAAGCAAGTGTTATATATTGAAAGATACAAGAAATGGAAAACTTGATGCAAAGAGTGATGAAGGTATGTTTTTAGAATATTCCATTAAAAGCAATACATACTAGTGTTTGAATACTGACACTAACAAAATAATGAAAAATGCAAATGTTAGAGTTGATAAATTCATGGAAAATAATGAAGAAGAATGCAAGAAGGAACCTAAAGATTACAAAAAAAATTGTATACATTTGTGAAGGAGAACCAACTACCTTACATATATAAGAGAAAGAGATTGTCGAGCATCAATAGACAGACATTGTCGAGTTACAACAAAGAAGCTCTATCAAGCATCAGTAGGTTGCCAAGCATTAGGATATAGAGATCGAACATCAGATAGAGGAAGCTGAGTTACAATAGGAAATTCTTGGAGAACATGAGCAAGATGGACCAAGTGAACTACAACAAAGGAAAATAAGATATGAACCTATTTTATCAAAATATGTGAGAAGATATCACACACCTAATCAAACCATTGGAGAAAAAAATTAAGGAGTCATGACAAGAAACAAGTTAAAAAATGATACATGTATACTATGTGAGTTTGAGCCAATAATAGTTAAAGATGCATTGGAGAATAAAGATTGGACTAGAGAAATGAATGAGGAGATTGATCAAATAGGTAAGAACAAAGCATGGACATTGGTACCCAATCCAAAGGATGAGAATGTGATTGGAACCAAGTGGGTATTCAGAAACAAGTTGAATGAGAAAGGTGAAGTCAAAAGGAACAAAGCAAGATTGGTTTGCAAGAGATATGCACAAGACGAAGGAATTGACTATGGAGAGACATTTTCTACAGTTGCAAGGTTGGAAGGAGTAAGATTACTACTTGCATATGACACTTGCAAAGGATTCAATGTATATCAAATGGATGTCAAATCTACATTTTTTAATGGCATCTTGGAACAAGAAGTCTGCATTGAACAACTTGAAGGATTTTTTGAACCTGGCAAGAAGAAAATGGTATGTAAGTTGCACAAAGCATTGTATAGTTTGAAACAAGACCCTAGAGCATGGTATGAAATATTACATTCATATTTGGTGAGAATTGGTTTTGCAAGAATTATTGATAATGGAAATTTGTATTTGAAAAGTGAATACAAGGATAAGGTATTGTTAGCTAAAATATTTGTATATGATATCATATTTGGAGGACATTATTTAATATGCAAATCATTTGCTAATGAGATGAAGAAAGAATTTGAGATGTTAATATTTGGAGAGATAAAATTATTTGTTAGTTTGCAAGTCTATCAAATGAAAGGAGGTATATACATTACACAATCAAAATATATCAAGGAGATATTGAAGACCTTTATAATGGAAGATTCAATACTAGTTGGAACACCTACCACTACTTGATGGGGAAGCTTGAGATAGACTAGCAAGTCTATGCTCTTGATCCTCAATTGGATATAAGTATTCTTATGACACCTCTAATGGTATCTAGGATTATTTCACACTCAAGGATCCCCTAACCTACCCAAACCTACCCACCAAGTCAAGAATTCAAACTCCTTAGCATTGTAAGTTTGTTCTGTAGCAACCAACTCTCTATAGGCTTATAAGGGTCATTTAGGGTTTTTCACCAACAAAAGCTCTAGAAAGTATTGTGAGGAGTTTTATAGAGGTTTTACAACCTGTTCCATGTGATCAAAATGATAGTCAAGTTGGGTTGGTACCCGATTGAGTAGTTCCTTCATAAATAGGGCTACTAGAGGAGCCCCAATTAGGCCTCCTTGCAGATTTCTAGGGCTTTTACCAAATTTTCCTTAAGGTTTCATAAAATTTGGTAATAAGAACAATTATTTCTAATGAGAAACCCTAAAATATTTTTGGTGTCTTGAGCCACCAAAAAGCCATACAACAATTATGCTAAAATTAAGGGTTTTTGAGGGTTCCCCATTGTCCTAAATTTTAAAACACCTTCCCAAGCTTATCAAAACTTATCCTTCACAACATAACACCTCTTAATACTCCTCTTGATCCCTCCAAAGTGATTAGCTTAAAACCCAATTCTCTGCATTCTAGAGCCAATTTGTTGTTGTCCATTCCTAGCCGGATACTATTGTAGTCGCCTAGGGCAAGCTAAAAAAAAATGTTGCACGTGAATCTAAGGGCCCTAAACTTTTGTACAAAAAAAATGGGGTCTTGACTTCAAGATTCCAAGGTTCCATGGCTTTTCCACAATGGAAACCAAAGATATAGCCCCTTATTTACATATTATGCCAAAACTGGCAGAATTCAACCTATATAGAAAGAATTAAATAAAGCACTTGTAGAACTTGAAGAAACCTAATCTAATACATGCAAATGAAAGATAAAACACTATAGACACTATTCCAATCCATAGAGATCACAAAAACTTCTCTGTTGCCTTCAAAAATTCACAAAAACTAGTAAATGTCACTATTTTTTTAATGCACAATCTACAGTTATGTACTTTGGCCGTACAATAATATTCACCAACCCTTGGTTTTAGGTTTATCATGACTTATATAGCCTTCCCATTGGTATTTGTGTTTGGTTAGGGCTTTTAGCCTCTTAGATAAGTTAGAAAAACAAAAACAATAAAAGTTGCTAGTAACTTTTTAACAACTTTTTGTTGATAAGTAGGAGATAATTTCCACAGCTAATCAAATTGTGATATTGCTATTAGGATTTAACTGTGTGATTTTTGAGTCAAACTCATTGACCCATATTTCATGAGTAGTGATTCAACATGAATCCATCTCTCATGAGAATAAATGGAACACTTAGCACTCATTGGATCTAGGTGATGCTCACAGGGGTGAAGCACCGGGACTTCCCGGGAGGTCACCCATCCCAGTACTACTCCAGCCTGAGCGCGCTTAACTACAGAGTTTCCTCCATGGTTAAACCCAAAGCTTGCAACTATCACAACTTTTTGTTGCTTGAGCGAATTTTGCTCACACATTGCAAATGACCATTGTAGGTCCTCCTAAAGCACAAATGTGCTTACAATAAAGCCAAACATCTATTCCTAGGCTTCTAATAGACCAATGAACTTCTTATATACTCATGGAGCTATTGTGCCACTTACTAGGAATAACCAACTAAACTAGAACTTCTAGGACCTAGACTTCATATGAGAAGTTCAACACAACAAAATGTGTTGGTTGGAGCCCTTGGAAGGGTGATCCTACACCATACTCCCCCCGTCAGCACAAACTAAGGTACTTTGGGGTCAAGAAGAGCTAGATCAATACAAAACTTCTTGAACTATCCTTCTTCAACCCAGGTGGCTTCAGATTTAGGTTGATCCTTCCATTTGATCAGATGCTCCATGTAGACTTGATGCCTTGTAGCTTTCCTTACTTTGGATTCCAAGACTTTCTCTACTTTGACTAGCCTCTTCTTTGACATTACATTGGTATCAATGTCTTGTAGTGCCTTTGGTGGAGTTGTACCTTGTTGACTGATATCTCGTTTGAATCTGATTAGGTTTGCAACATTAAACACCAGTGAGATGGCTAAGTCTTATGGCAAGTCCAATTTGTAGGCATTCTCTCCATATTTAGCTAGAAGCTTGCATGGGCCAATTCTTCTCATTTAGAGCTTAGTGGGCATACCCTACTACATCCTTGCTTTGTTAAGGTGGACCATGACATAGTCCCCAATTTGAAACTGTACTTCTTTCCTGTTCTCATCCATTTTGGCCTTGAGTCTTTGAGTAGACTCCAACATGGTTTTCTTCACTTGTTCTTGAACCTCTTTGATAGTATGAGTGAAATCTTCAACTTGTCCACTTTTTAACTCCATAGGACCTAAGTCTCTCAACTCACTCGCTCCTCTAGGGTGTCTTCCATACACTATCTCAAAAGGAATTCTCCTTGTGGTCTTGTTGACATTATCATTGTAAGCATATTCAACCTAAGGTATAACAAGATCCCAAGTCTGCCCATACTCCTTTATCAAACACCTTAGCAAGTTACCAAGCACCCTGTTGATGACCTTAGTTTGACCATCAGTTTGAGGATGGTATGTTGAAGTGAAAGAGAGATTAGTACCCAACCTTTTCCATAAGGTTTTCCAAAAATGACCCATGAACTTGCTATCCCTATCAAACACAATACTCAAAGGGATTCCATGAACCCTAACTATCTCCTTGAAGAAGAGATGTGCTATATAGCTTGCATCATGAGTAGTTTTACAAGGAATGAAATGACTCATTTTAGAAAACCTATCTACTACAACATAGATGCTATCCATACCTGATTTGGTTTTAGGGAGTCCAACCACAAAGTCCATACTTACACATTCCCAAGGCCTATTTGGAATTTTCAAGGGTTGGTAGAGTCCTGCATTGCTTGAACCTCCTTTAGCTCTTTGGCATATTGCACATTGCTCAACATATCTTCTTACATCCCTTGCTAGCTTAGGCCAAAAGTACTATCTTTGTACTAACTCCAATGTTTTATTTATGCCAAAATATCCACTCAAGCTACCATTATGCTTCTCTTGAATTATATTTTCCCTCATGGATCCCTTAGGTACACATAGCTTATTACCTTTAAACAACAATCAATTTTGAATGGTATAATCTGCAAACTCACTATGTAAATGGTTCTCAAACTCTAGGCATACCTTGTAGGCTTGGGAGATATCTTCATCCTCTTCATATAAGTATTTGAAACCTACTATTCTAATGCTTTGCAACTACACTTCTTGGATAGTCAAAAGTTTTCTACTCAAGGTGTCTGCTACCTTGTTGAGCTACCCCTTCTTGTGCTTGATTGTAAAGGTAAAAGATTGGAGATTCTCCATCCACTTCAAATGCCTGTTACTGAGCTTCTCTTGAGTATTTATGTAGCTTAAGGCCTGATTATTAGTAAAGACAAAAAATTATTTGGATAGGAGGTAATGCTTCCATTTCTTGAGAGATTGTACCAATGCATACAACTCCAAATCATAAGTTGAATACTTCTTCTTTGCCTCATTGAGTTTCTCACTAAAGAATTCCACAGGGCTTCCTTATTGACTTAATACACCCTCTACTACTACATTACTAGCATCACATTCAATGGTGAACAACTTATCAAAAGTAGGTAAGAGTAAGATAGGTTTTGTAGCTACCTCTTGTTTCAATGTTTGAAATGACTTCTCTGTTGCTTTAGTCCATTTGAACTTTGTTTTCAATTCTCCTTTGATGGTATGTAGTATGGGTGCACAAATCCCACTAAACTTCCTCACAAACTTTCTATAAAATTGTGCCAATCCATGAAAACTTCTAACTTCAGTCCTTGTTTTAGGAGTAGGTCAATCCAATATTGCCTCCACTTTGCTTGGGTCCATTTTCAGATTACCCTTGGACACTACAAAGCCCAAATAAACAAATTCTTGTTGCATAAACACACACTTTTCCAAATTAATGGCTAGTTGTTCTTCCTGGAGTTTCTTCGTGACCAACCTCAAATGGTCAAGGTGCTCTTCTTTTGTTTTACTATAGATGAGTATGTCTTCTAAATACACTACCACAAATCTATGTGTGAAGTCCTTCAAGACCTCATTCATCAATCTCATGAAGGTGATTGGGGCATTAGTAAGCCCAAATGGCATTACAAGCCATTCATATAATCCATCTGTGGTCTTAAATGTAGTCTTCCACTCATCACCCTCCTTGATTCTAATTTGGTGATAACCACTCATTAAATTCAGCTTGGTAAAGTACATAGCACCTCCTAAACAATCCATCAAGTCTTCTATTATTAGAATTGGGAATCTATACCTGACGGTGATCCAGTTGATAGGCCTTGAATTTGTACAAAGCCTCCACTTTCTTCCTTTTTTTGCTGCTAAGACCACTAGGATTGCACATGGACTAATACTTTTCTTGATTAGCCCTTGATCTAATAATTCTTGCACTTGTCTTGCCACTTCTTTATTCTAATCCAGAGTAAGCTTATAGGCTACTTTGTTAGGTAGAGAGGCATGGGGTACAAAGTCAATTTGATGGCTAATTGCTCTTTTAGGTGGTAGTTTTGTTGGTGTACCATTTGAAATAATGTCCTTGAAATCATCAAGAATCTGCTGCACCTCAAGAGGTATTGGCTGCAACTTCTTATCTTCCTCCTTTGGCTTCACCATAATAGCACATCCTATAGTCTCCTCATCCTATAAAGCTTGCAACAAATCCTTTCCACTACTAAGTAACACACTGGGTGTCTTAGAAGTTTCCCCTTTATTCTCTATTAAGGACTCAATTTTGAAAGTCCTTCCATCCTTCTCGAAAGAAATGGCATTCTCCTCTCCATCATAGATCACCTTCCTATCAAATTTCCATGGTCTTCCCAATAGAAGATGGCATGCATCCATGGGCAAGACATCACAAAGCACTTTGTCTTTATAAGTTCTAATTGAAAACTCCACCCATGTCTATTCATTAACTAAAACACTTTGTTCTTGATTCAACCAAGTTACCTTGTAAGGGTTTGCATGGGGGACCTTTATAAGTTTCATCTTCTTTGTTGCTTCCTTGGAGATGATATTATCTCTTGACCCTGAGTCCACTATAACTTTGCAAACTTTTCTTGGATCTTGCACCTAACTCTAAAAAGAGCCCTCCTCTATTTGGGTTCACTTTGATTAGGCTGCCTTATGAGTACCTTCCTAATCATCAAGTTCTCACCCATTTCTGATTCTAATTTGCTGACTTCATTAGTGCATGAGCTACTACTATCTTCTTGGGCATAAGCTATCCTGTTCTCATTACTTAAGGTTGATTGCTTATTAGGACACCTATAGGTAGGGTGTCCAAGCTGTCCACATTGATCACATTTCATGGTGGAAAAGTAGGAGCTACTTCTTCCTGCTCCTCTCCCTCTTTTTCCTTGAGATCCTCTTCCTCTACCAAAAGATCCCCTTGTGCTGACTTCAAAACTTTGTTCTAAGAGTTTACTCTCCCCTTGGTTTCTTGATTCACCACCTCTACTAGGGCCACCTCTTTGACCTCCTCTAGAGTCTCTACCTCTTCCTTTGTTCTTAGAAGTATGGTCCTACTTTCTTTTTCCTTTCTCTTCCACTTTTAGGACCATTTGATAACATGGATGAACTATTTTAGGAGTGACAAGACTCATATCTTCTTGAATAGACCATTTGAGTCCATTCAAATATCTTGCCAACCTAATGCTTTCATCTTCTACCACTTTAGACCTTAAGCAAAGCTTTTGGAATTCTTCAGTATAAGAGTGCACATCCATATCTTTTTGCCTCAAATTTTGTCTCCTTCTATGTAGCTATATTTCATAATCTTCAAGAAGGTAGGCTTGTTTGATTTTAGCCACCATTTCTTCTTCCAACTCAATGTCTTTCTCTCTAGCTTCCTTCTCTTATTTCTTCTCTATCTTTTCCTTAACTTTATCTATGGTGTCTTGGACCTCGCTCAACAACTATTCAAGTTGTGCCAATCTTTCTCTCAAAGACGTGTTGTCTTCTTCTTGCTCTTCTACCTTTCTTTCTTGTTCTTTGACCTTCTTGGCTAATTCAGAATTGGTTACCATTTTGTTGGAATCACTAGATTCACCAGGTGACTACATTTACCTTGCTTTGCTCTTGCTTTGTCCCACACCTTTGCAAGCTTTGATACCAATCTGATGGGGAAGCTTGGGATAGACTAGCTAGTCGATGCTCTTGATCCTCAACTATATCTAAGTGTTCTTTTAACACCTCTAATGGTCTCTAGGATTCCTTCACACTTAAAGATCCCCCTACCTACCCAAACCTACCCACCAAGTCAAGAATTCAAACTCCTTAGCATTGCAAGTTTGTTCTCTAGCAACCAACTCTCTACAGGCTTATAAGGTTTTTTCACCAACACAAGATCTAGTATGGATTGTGAGGAGTTTTACAAAACTTTTTCAACCTATTCCACATGATCAAAATGATAGTCAAGTTGGGTTGATACCCGATTGAGTAGTTCCTTCATAAACAGGGGTACTAGAGGAGCCCCAGTTAGGCCTCCTTGTGGATTTCTAGGGATTTTACCAACTTTTCCTTAAGGTTTCATAAAATATGGTAATAATAAAAATTGTTTTCAATGACCAACCCTAAAGGATTTTTGGGGTCTTGAGCCACCAAAAAGCCATACAATAATTATGCTAAAATTAAGGGTTTTTGAGGTTTTTGAGGGTTCCCTGCTGTCCTCATTTTTTAAACACCTTTCCAAGTTTATCAAAACTTCTCCTTCACAACATAACATTTCCTAATACTCCTCTTGAATCCCTCCAAAGGGATTATCTTAAAACCCAATCCTTTGCGTTCTAGAGCCAATTTTTTGTTGTCCACTCCTAGCTGGATACTGTTGTATTTGCCTAGGGCAAGCTCAAAAAAATTGTTGCATGTGCATCTAAGGGCCCTGCACTTTTTTACAAACAAAATGGGGTCTTTACTTCAAGATTCCAAGGTTCCATGGCTTTTCCACAATGGAAACCAAAGATACACCCCTTATTTACATACTATGCCAAAACTGGTAGAATTCAACCTATATAGAAAGAATTAAATAAAACACTTCTAGAACTTGAAGAAACCTAATCTAATGCATGAAAATGAAAGAAAAAACACTATAGACATTTTTCCAATCCACAAAGATTACAAACTCGTCTCTATTGCCTTCAAAAATTCACAAAAACCAATAAATGTCACTATTTTTTTAATGCACAGTTTGTTGTTCTGTACTTTGGCCATACAATAATATTCACCAACCCTTGGTTTTAGGTTTCTCATGACTTATATATCCTTCCCATTGGTATTTGTGTTTGGTTAGGGCTTTTAGCCTCTTAGTTAAGTTAGAAAAACAAAAACAAGAAAAGTTGCTAAGTAACTTTTCGTTGCTTGAGCAAATTTTGCTCACACAATGCAAATGACCATTGTAGGTCCTCCTAAAGCACAAATGTGCTTAAAATGAAACCAAAAATCTATTCCTAGGCTTCTAACATACCAATGAACTTCTTATACACTCATGTAGGTATTGTACCACTTACCAGGAATAACCAACTAAGCTAGAACTTCTAGGACCTAGACACACCAAATGAGATCTTTAGCTCTTTTTCTAATTACATACTTCATATGTGAAGTTCAACACAACAAAAATGTGTTGGTGGGAGCCCTTGGAAGGGTGCTTCTGCACCACTATTGTACATAAACTTTCAAATAATGATAATTTTGCTGAAGTAAATCAGACATTGTATAGATCAATGATTAGCAAATTGTAATACACTATTCGTAACATACTATTAGCTATTGGAGTTGTTTCTATATCTTTTGCTAATTCTAAGAGAACCACCTGATGGTTGTGAAAAGGATATTGAGATATCTAAAAGGAACAAAAGACTATGGTTTATGATATAAGAAAAATGTCAAGTTTGAATTGAAAGTTTACATAGATGTTGATTGGGCTGGAAACATTGATGGTAGAGAGAGTACAAGTGGAGGAGCTTTTTTCCTAGGAAAGAAAGTTATTTCATGGACAAGTAAGAAGCAAAATTATATTTCACAAACCACAATAGAAGCTGAATATGTTGCAACAATAGTTAATTGTTCAAATATAGTGCAATCAAGAAATTGTTGGAAGGTATGGAGGAAGAGATTACTCAACCTGTGGTGATATAGTGTGATAACACAAGTACTAGGAACATATTTGAGAATCCTATGGTGCACACAAATACAAAGCACATTACAATCAAGTATCATTACTTAAGGGAATTAATGCAAGACAAAGAAGTACTTGATTAGAATATGTTAATACAAAGGGGAATATAGTTGATATATTCATTAGGGCATTATTGAAGCATTCATTTGTGTATCTAAGAGGTAACTTATGGGTCATTCCCCTATTTGAAGCAAACTAAGAAGAAATGCATTGATTGTTATGATCATAATATCTTACAGCTTGATGCAGGAGGTCACACTTTAGGAGATTCCTGAAGATGTGAAAAGAAGGTCAATAATATGAGTTGATAAAGTTGCAAGTAGGAAAATGGTGATACAGTCAAGGACATAGATAATTTAAAGATCACTTAGTACATAGGTTGATGTCTTTAGCATTGTTGTCAAAGAGGGAACCAATACAATGGCGAATTTCTATTGGTATCATAGAGGGAGAAGTGAAAAGAGGGAGCATATCAAAGGTTGCATAGATGAGAATTAGCATGAAACTAAGGATATTAATGAAGATCTGATACAGATCATAGAGGGAGCTGATAGTGAAAATATAGAGAACAATTTTGCCATTGCATGGTAATTAAAGGTGTTTCCATCAATGCCAAAGAGGGAGATTTTTGGAACTACAATTGGAACTATTGTTATGTTGTCATTGATGTCAAATCTTACTAGTGAGACATTTTCTAACAGTGTCAAGTTCCATATTAGTTGATTGATGAAGAGGATTTGAAAAGAGAAATAACAAGATGAACTGGTAAAGTCGTTGAGTAAAGAAGAGTAGGTATGATGGAAATTCAAAGGGCACTTAATCAGTTAGTATTTGACAAAGTAATAGGTTGTTTGATCATTGTATTTAGTGAAGAAGGAAAGATGAGTTGAAGTGTAGAAGAGATGATTGATACAAGTCAAGAAGTTGAGTAAAATTCTTGTTTGATTGAGAAATAAGTTACTATGTGAATGAAGAAGTTAAGCATTATAGAGCATAAGATTGAGGAACTTAACTATTAGCCGAGTGATAATGATTGAGAAAGATGAAGAAAAACTAAAGTAGTGACTAAGAACAGTGATGGCCGAGCAAGCCAATGTTGTTGAAATAACTAAGATCATTTCTGCAAATATATAATCATTACCATTGTAATTAGTGATTTTCAAATGCAGATTTGCATCTCATATAAATATGAGAGGAGGACACATGTCTCTATAGTTAATCACCATTTAGTTTATAAATAACTATATGTATAACTCACCTTTAACATATATATAATACTAATATATTAACCATACATGTAATATAATATAATATAATAATATTACTATGTAATAATATATAATTCATAATATATATAATATACATTATATTACACACACACACACACACACACACACACACACATATAAGATACTTATCTTAAGAACAATTTATCATCAATGAGGTAGCTTTAATAAAATCAATCCAATAGAGGCTACAACAAAGTCATGTCCCGTAGCTTATGTAAGTCTCACACAAACACACACACACACACACACACACACACACACACACACACACACACACACACACACACACACACACACACACATACCTATATATATCAGTAATATGAGATGTAAAACAATGTTCATATAAATCATGAATACAAATACTCAATGTAATGAGTATATCACTTCGACTGATGCTATACTTCAACACTCCCTCTTAGCAAGGGAGAAGAAACAAAAACATTTTTATGAGACATCAGAATCAAGGATATCTATACACAACATATTATCTCAATTTAAGATTATGAAATAGTGACTTGTCAATTAACTACAATCACAATGTTATGAACACTATCATAACATATATTATGATCTCTAATTTTTTGAAACAATCTCTAGAGTAATCATAATGGATTTGTTATCTATGATCTCAATATCTAGAGATGTCTATGATAATAGGCCTATCATTTGCAAGATTGTCATCTTACAAAGATTACCTTTTGTTTGTTTGTTATCATGGTGTCTGGCAAAATTTGGGCCAAAGGACCATGATAACAAGTCTACCATTTATAAGACCGCCATCTTATAATGGTTACCTTTTGTTTATATATGTCAATGAAAGATCGTAACCTTTCATTACAAATGTGAAATGGTACGAAGGGTTTTCACCTAATATTTCTCTCTTATAGAGGGGAGCACATTATAAATAATTTAGACTCTTAAAACTTCTCCTCACAGAGAAAATACCATCCACAAAGGATTGAATCTCAAAATTTTGTCCCTCTAAACATCAATCTTGCGAAGTCAGGTCCTCTAGTTACTTCTTTGGAAATTCTTTTCACCCAAGAATGCCTTTCAAGCTCACTTGAATCAATTGTCTGATTTTTTGGTGATAAATCATCACTTCCTCATGCTATACATAAGAGTAGGCCCATCACATCATGTAGTCACCCACATGTATTTCTAGACTCCCTCTGAGTATCAATCTTCTAAGCTCCTTTCTTAATGTAGAAGAAGAGTCATACTCCCTCTTAATGTAGAAGAATCTCATAATCTCAATCATCAAAGATGTTTGCTTCAAGAGCCTTAGATTATCTATCTTGATCATCAGGGTCTTTGGAACTACTATCATTAGATTTAGTCTACACAATATTTGGTAGCATATGTAAAGTACCAACCTTGTTTTCTTGTAAGAATATCCTCAAACATAAAGGAAAATATCAAAGCAACTAACCCTTATAGTATGCATAGAATTATAAATAAATGAATAGATAAATGCAAAAGATATAAGTACTTATCCACCCATGAGGGTCATGGAATATTTGCCCATGAGGGTTCAAGTGGGAATGAATCATTGCCTATTATCCCCCCCACGATGTAAAATTCTCACTCTTACATCATTGTACACTTTTACATCACATCAAGTTTGACAACTTCTTTCTAAGTTCCAACTTGCTCTTTTCATCCATAAAAGCTCCAAACATTCAATAAGCTTAATAGTAGAAGCTAACACAAACTTGTTCAGAATACACCAATATCTTGATTGAATATGATTGTGCCACTTGAATGACTCTACAACTCATGCGTCAATTATCATTTATCATAGTTGATTCAAATGAACTCACCACTTTCATATGATGTACACAAGGGGTAGACCCATCACATAGTTGCATGAATTATAATCCTCTTGACTACTACAATCTATTGATCACTAAAGATTCCATCACAACATTGGTTTACTCCCTCTGAATAAATATGATAAATATCATTGATAGTTTGACAAAATCATATCCTCTCTCAGCTCCCTTTGACGAATGTGTTAGGATCCCTTTGAATATAAATCTTCTAAAATAAACTTTCCCTTAACAAAGTGTTACGCTCTCTCTGAATATGATATTAATCCTCCTTTTCCTGCACTAACATTCTCGAAGGAAAAGATGAAGGCAAATGTATAGAAAAACAAGTAAGCGAAATATTACAAAAAATACTCAAGGATAATAAATTCTAATTTGCACATCAATAATTCTTTTATTTGATATTTCATTCTATTAGACATTAATCTAAGAATGATCCCAATTATAAATATATGATTTAAGTATATATAAATTAGCCATACATGTATTCCATTTTCTATACATATACATTAATCAATGTTTTCAACATATTAATATTTTCCTATGGAATCAATATAATATTTCCTAGCTGTAACTTAGAATGTATGTATTGTCCATATACCCTTAAACATTTCATGATTGATGTCATTATTCATAATGGCTACCTTTATTTATATATATTTTTCATATAAATAACTGATTATAACTAATATTCTCATTTTATTTCAATACATAAAATCATTTATATTTGTATTCAACTTGATAATAAAATATCATTAAATGAATATCAAAGATAAGCATAATATAATATTATCTTAAAATAATACCAAACAATAATCCATAACTTTAAATAATATATACTTTATAATCTATATTATTCCCATATCACCACTATATACATATTTAATAATCTTAACTAACATATTCATAATGAAATAGAATAATACCTACCTCTACCTTTCATCCATGTGGGTAACCTTCAATGTGTGTGGATAGGTACTACAAAATGTATCTCCTCTGTAAGAAGCAATCTCAACACTCGAATGACCTTTTAGTGGTTCATTGATGTATTGACCAATGAAAGGTCTTTGGCTTTATATGTGAACAATCTACCCCTCTATACCTAGATAGATTTCATAGGACTATAATCTTTCTTTTATTAATATGCAATGTATTTATGGACTATGTTTATCTTAAATCTACATCACTTTTCTTTTTAAGTCTCAAAACCCTTATTTGTAGATATTTGTTCTATTCTTCCCCTTACTGATAATGATTTTGTTCTTGATTTGTAGATTTGGTAAGTTTGTATCATTATATTCTCTTACTAAGAATATTATCTTTTTTTTCTGGCTAGTATAATTTATACTTATATCTATATATTATCTTGTTGTCAATAATGATTCTTCTGATTGTAATAATCTTTAAATCTAATTTGTTATTTAAATCAGCTACTGCTTTTATGCTGGAGGTTGTTTGTTATTGAATGTTAAAGGAATATTGTTTGAATTGTGAAAGATGATAGAATATATACTTTACTTCCTTGAAGGAGGAAGGAATGAGAACCAATAATTTGATTATGATGAGAGCTTACACCTTAGGAGATCAGACTACATCAGATTAGAAGGTGATGAATTTGTAGCAGGTGGTTAAAAATGTTACTTAGGTGGTGTTGGTGTTGAATGATTTGATAAATGGATGTGAACCGGTGAAGTTGAAGACCTATGAAAAACTAATAATGTTATAATAGGTTCCTAGTGAAAGGGTACTTGATGAGAAGCAGAATCTTGTGAGTGGATCCAAAAATAAAATATTTTTGAATGATGTTAGAGGAAGAGTGAAACAACAAAAGTTGAAATGCGCATTAGTTGGTAGTTGTAGTAGTGACACAGGTCATAATACTAGGTGTGGTGAGATTGAACAAGATAGAGTTTATGGAAGTAATAAAAATAAATTACCTGATGGTGTGGGGTATTCTTCTGGATTGGTAGATTTGCGGATCAACACAATCATTTCCTTTCTATTGAAAAGGATATGTGGGTCAAGAATGAACATGGGATTTATGATCCCGATCTTGTCAAATGCTCATAAGTTCCTCTTATAGAACATCTTATATTCACCTAGGGTATCTGATGCATAAGAATCCTTGGGTCCTTGATAATCTTGCATCACCTAAAAATATTTTGTTTTGACTTATCTATTTATTAGTTCTCTATTTCTTTAGGTTGTGATCGATCCAAGTGGCTCATTTTCTTATGTAATTATTATGGCTTGGTCTAGGCATCATGTAGATCCTATGTCTAGAGTCACATCTTTCTCTGATGTTTCCAAATGAATATATCTTAATATTGATATGGTCTTATACTAGCTTTCTTGTTATGATGGTTAGGGTGGCGAGTTGCAGCTTGTGATGAAGATTCATGACATGTGATGCTTCATGACATATTCTTATGTGTTTTTACATGATTAGTTGGCCCTCTCGCATGTTGATATAGTTTATTATATTCATTTGGGGATCTTATGGATTTAGGTCCTGACCCATCTACTTGTAATATGTTTCCTTTGTATTGGAATTTAACAATTAGATAAGATGACTTGTGGTTGGTGATCTTGTATGCAAGCAAGGTAATGATTTTTGTTTAGAGAGAGAGAGAGAGAGAGAGAGAGAGAGAGAGAGAGAGAGAGAGAGAGAGAGAGAGAGAGAGAGAGAGAGAGAGAGAGAGAGAGAGAGAGAGAGAGAAATTGGGAGAAGCAATGAGGTAATTAGAGTTTATAGAAGTACCATAATTTTGAGGGATGATTAGCTACAAATAGGTTACTGAAGATAGTGGATGTATATGACTTATTAGCAATTGTATGTTCACAATGTTAATGTAATATCCACATTTATAAATCAACTCAATAATAATTCTTTCTTTGATATTCATTTATTGTTAGTTTTTCTGGGAATTTCTATTGTGGCATATCTTGTTGCAAGGTTAGACATCTCCTTTGGAGGTTCCCTTTCATTGATTGCATCGAAATCATTTTTTTAGATGATAGGAATCGGGCCTGATGGAATGACTATTTCATAAAGATAGAGCTATGAGAATTTAAGGAAGTTGGTGGTCTCATGAATACTAAAACTTTGTCTTCCATGCTTTGCACATAAAAAAACTTTTTTTTTTTCCTTAAAATTTATTTTTAATAAAAATATGAAATTATTTGTTTAATAAATGGAAAAATGTATTCCTAAATTTGCAGAGAAATTTCTAGCCCTACTTATTTTTCACATGCTTGATATGCAACACTAGAAGGTAAGAGCTATTATTTTGAAGGAGAAGATTCCATATAATTAGCTGATAGGATTTCCTTCAGGAGTTGTCTGTAGTTGGAAGTTGTCTTATGTCAGAAAACCACTGCTGATAAATAGTATTTAGATCATGGTTTAGTTTAAAAGTTCCTTGGCACGTGTATGGTGACTAACTCTATCAATTTGCTTTCCCCACTTGCAATTTTACTCATGATAATTGAAAATGGGGTTAGCAACATCTTTCAGTATTCTTTTTTCTTCTTTTGAGTTTTATAGTACATAAAGATGCCTTCAAATTACTCTTTGTACTTTCAAGTCTCTTTATGCAAATTACATAGAGCACTTTGTATTGACTAAGTTGTACATGGCTTGTCTAGTTTGACAATTGGCAAAGGCATCTAACCCAAGTTAGGATGAGGAATTATATCAAATTAACTTCTAGTGAGAAAGGCAATGCAATCTTAGCTAATATATCATCGACATAAAGGCACTTAATTGGTTCGCATCTCAAAAAAATGCACAAGGACCAACACATTGTATATGTTTACGACATTAATAAAGCTTGTTGACAATGAATGGTCATTGAAACAAAACAAATTTAAAATAGAATTAAAATGAAATAGAATTTAATTCACTGACATTTGCTCCATTCAATGTCGGTAAAATTCCCCTTTGGGTTGTGGAGTCTTGAGATTTATGTGATTTGTACATTGAATTACCCGCCCTAAAAAGTGCATTTTTACCTGTTCCATCAATATTTTACACCACTCATTCGATCTTCTATAGATTAAATTAAATTCATTATACTTTTTCTAATATTTGTGCTATCAAGTTCATATAAATAGACAATTCATTGTTTGATCCATTCATCTACCCATATGATAATGGTAATTCCCCCCTTTCTCAATGATAAAATTGATGACTTCGACTAATTTCCAAACGTGCATATATAATAGAAAATTTGTAACACACAACAATAATCTGTAGAGCACACGTTTTGAGAGACCATGTAGGATAGAGATTTTTGCTTGCGGATGCTTCCTGATTTTAAAATTCGCATACAATCATACTTCTTTTTGAATTTCATGTCACTTCTGAAAATAATGCTTCCATCATATCAATTAAAAATGGTTGAGTGTAGCGATGGTTATCGAGACTATTTGTAGACGCTTCCTGATTTCAAAATTCTCATACAAACATTTCATTTTGAATTTCATGTCACTTCTACAATTAATGCTTCCATCATCAATAAAAAATGATTGAGTGTACTGATGGTTGTTCAACTATGTTGCCAGAAACAAGAAATGGAAAAGGAGACAATAATGTGACAAGAACCTATATATATATATATATATAAATAAATAAATAAATAAATAAATATATATATATATTCAAAAAATGATCAATGTCATAATATTTGTAATATATTGTAAAATTATTATGGAATACAAATATTGAAATAAATGTTAATTTATGTCATAAAAACTAATAAAAAATATTCATTTAATAACTATATATTTAGTTTGAACTTTAAATTGAAACAGAAAATGAAATTATTATAATTTTGTTAAAATGGCAATTCCATCCAAATTACTTTACCTTGCTAAAATTGAATGGTTCTTGATGAAACTTAATGTTTCATTAATAAAAACAATCACTAAACTTTGATCACTCTATCAATAGTATTAGTGGAAAGAAAGTATGTACTCTTTCGATCACTCAATCAAATAAATTAATGAAAAAAAATATATCACTTGGTCAATCAAAGAAATTAGTGGAAAAGATCTATGAATTAAATTAATTCTTTGACTTGCAGAAATGAGCATTTCTCCTATGGAAAACATGTTGTTGCTGTCAAAACATGAAATGGAAAACATCCATTGCATTTCTGGCAACTATGTTGTCCAAACTATTAGACCATGGTATTTGTCCACTTAGATTACACATCAACGAAATATTACTTTTGCTACATGCAGAATAGTTGATAAATATAGATTGTTTATTTGTGATAATGTTATATCGTGATATGATCTATGTGGATTGCTACAGACAATATACATGCAAATGCGCACTACATACTTTTGTTAAACATGCTCCAAATTAGGAACTATGGAGTAAGCACTTCATTTTCCATTTGTAAAACAATGAGGATTGTCGTCCTTCGATTGATGGAAGAGACCATGGCATGGTTTAACAATGTTGCACTCATGGAGGTGTTTGGCTTTTATATGAGAAATTCATTTGTCAGTTACTTTAAATCATACATGACTTCCTACATCTGCACATTTCCTCTTGTGTTTGCTATAAGTGAGATCGACAATCTAACATTCTTCAATCCAATACATAGGGAGTTTAATAGCATCATTTTTTTCATTTCGTGTGTCTGGGTTTTTGGCTTGACCAGTAGTTATTTGTGAGGTTTGAATTGTAGTGTTGTGTTGGGCTAAATATTCTTGCAGATTGCATTGGGAGAACAACAATAAAGTGGCTATCAAACTCCTAAGTACTTAACATTCTTTGTGTTTCCCTACATTTGTTTGTTGAGGTTAAGGTGAGTCAATAATTTCTAATAGTAAATATGATTTTTTTCTATCAATATTGTCTTTAATTTCTAAATGTTATAATAAGGGTGCTTTATTGTTTATCAACTGCACATATTTTATTATATTCTTTGCATTAGATTGGACATCTATGAAGATATATGTTTTGTTCCTTTCTTCTTAAGGTCCAATTTTTCTTAAACAAAAAAGATAGGGGCATCTTCTTATGGAAATTTGTTGAACTTTTTTGTCACACAAAAATAAAAATTGGCTACGCACATTGTGGTCACAAGATAAAAAAAATAGGGATGGTCCATGCTTACTTGTTCTATGTTTAGTGAGAATTGTAGTTTTCCTAAATGATGTCCCTACTAAACAAGTGAGCACACTGCCATATTGGAGCTGTAGTTTCTGGGTTTCCCTCTATAGACCTTAGGTTGGTGTGGGGTGATCTAGGGATGATATTTGTTATTTTTAGATTTTTTTTTTGTTTTGTTATGCTATGATGTATAGATGCGGCTTTTGGATATTATGATACATGTGATCAAGTAAACGTATATGGTAAAATTAATATATTATTGTTCACCTTTTTGAGAAACTAATCATTCATTTATTCATAAGAAGCGTTAAACATTTTTCTGATTTTTATCCTTTAGATTATTCAATCATTTATATTATTATACTTTTTTAAATCTTTATTCTTTATATTTATTTCTATTTGTATTCCTCGCTATATTCCTATTTATTGCAGTTTAAATAATGATTATTTGGCAATGATGTCAATAAGTGTTATTTTAAAATAACCTATATTCTTGATTCAATTTTCATTAGAAAAATTCCTTACATTTTTTGGATCCTTCTTGATTAATTGCCATTTGTGATTTTGGTAAGTTTTCCCTGTTACTGGTTTTTACTCTTCAACTCACTGGATAGAATTCATACTGTCCAGTCAAACTCCCTTTTGCATATTATTATTTTATAATGTGTCATGGTTATTTTATTATTTTAGACTTGTTGTTAAGTCATTTGGTTGGCTTCTATTCATTTTACGAGTCGAACACATAACATAGTAAAAAAATTGATAGCTCATGCACGTCTAAAATAGAATAATGCAAGCTTGCATATTTGTGAAAAAAAAACTATTTCGAACTCGATGATTTCAATGATAGAAATTGTCTTTCAAAAGCATAAATGAAGCTTAATATTACATAAGGAAGTGTAACAAAGTGAAGATCTAGAAACATGTGTCATTGCATATCACAATTTTTTTTGTATAAATTAGCATAATTTTAGATTAATTAAAGTTACATAGTGTTATTTTGTGCTTTTTGCAGGTTGTCATAAAAGAGCTCAACGTTCAAATGCATTAGAAAGCCCCTTAAGGTCATCAATTGGTAAGTAGGAATATTTTCCATAGTAAGTTAAATTGTGATATTGTTATCAAGATTCAACTACATAGTTCTTGAGTGAAACTCGTTGACCCATGTTTCACGAGTAATGACTCACAAGAACCCATCCATAATTAGAATTAATGGAATAATTAGCACTCATTACATCTAGGCGATGCTCAAAAAGGTGAACTACAAAAAATTCCCATGAGTTCACCCATCAAGTACTATTCCATGTCAAGCACACTTAACATGTAACCACGAGCATAATGATAAACATGCTCGTTTTCATTTCTCGATTATTTGTAACATACATCTTGCAAATAGAACATGAGATTGGGAACAATATTAAAGCATGCGAATGTTTTAGATAAGAGTAAAGGAATATTTATAAGCTTTACATGCATGTAAATGTAAATTAGTTGTATGATATTGAGATAGCCCATATCCCACTTAAATAAAAATTAGGTCTTGTGATCTTCATCCTTTTGAAATTAAAGTACAAGGTTCAGTTTATGGGGGAACAATATAGAGAAATATAATCAAATAATTGAACCAAATTAAGCAAAAAACTAAATGGTAGTCTACCTTAAAAATCTTATCTGATCTAAAGTAATTTTTGGTGAGTATATATGTTGTCTTACTTGGTGATTTATATGCTTAAGATTTTATTAATGATATTTGTGCAAGAGAGTTTATCTCATTGATTTAAGAATCTTAATATATCTTATGAAAGCATCATGCAAACCATCTATATACATGTATCCATTAGTCTATCCTAGTATTTAGTCGTTATTTCCATAATAGCCACATATCTAATAATTGTGATAGTATGTATTGAAAAACTAACTAATACATAATTAGTAGCTTGAACTCACATTTAACAAATCATAAATGTACCACGATCATTTAAATTTTATACCTTAGAATCTAAAATTATTTTCCTTTCCTTTCTTGTGTACTTCTCACACAACCCATGAATTAAGATTATAATTAATTGTGTGTGTGCGCACGCGCGCGCGTGTGTGTGTGTGTGTGTGTGAGAGAGAGAGAGAGAGAGAGAGAGAGAGAGAGAGAGAGAGAGAGAGAGAGAGAGAGAGAGAGAGAGAGAGAGAGAGAGAGAGAGAGAGAGAGAGAGTTGGGTCCATCATATTTATACTCTTTGTTTCTCAAACTTATATGTTGCTCCAAATGTTATAATTTAATTACTTTTAATAATTTGATCCCTCATATTGTAATTAGGAAAGAATAATCTCTCGCTAGCATTTCATAGGCTAGACAAAATCCTTAACAATTAATCCACCAATTGATTGATATGAAACAATAAGGATAGGCTAAACACTTTCATAATATCATTTTTGTTAAGCACTACCCAAAAGTTATTCTAAGTCTTCTTATATTTCATTCTTGTACAAGGAATCTTTAAGAACAAATGAGTTTTGTAGAGGAAAAAGTTCTTCATATAGTCAATTTGATATACTATAATAATGTAAAAAGTTAATTATTTTTTCTAGAAAGTATAATGAATTTGCATAGAGAATATAATATTCAATAATAACATAAACCTACCTCTTGCTATACATTGTTGTTCAGTTTATACATAGAAACAAGATATCTAGATTAACTATTCACCCCTCCACCTTCTCGCATAGTTGCAACTACAGTTTATCACGAGGGTAAGAATTGCACTTTCTCTCATTACAAACCACTTCGTAGCTAATTTATCCAGGAAAACTTTATACATGGTCATACAAGAAAATACTGAAACTAGAAATCCCTACTTTATTAGTTGCATAAGTAATGTGCTACAAAACTCCAAGCCAAGCAAAATAAACCCTCTCCTCATTCTTGCTTCAATAGGAATCACATAATTCAATATCCATGTGTATACATGCAACCATCGAAATTACAATTAGAGAAATGAAACCACTACAAGGTCAAGCATTGACAAAATTCCAAGAACGCATGAAAAATATACAATATATTTTAATAGATGAAATGCACTTCATAGAACCCAAACTAATACTAAAAATTGATACCAGGCTACGTGAAGCTATATTCGAACAACACGTTTCCTTCAATGGAATACCTATGATTCTAGTAGGAGACCTTGCCCAACTTTCACTTGTTATAGATAAACCTTTTTATGCATCACTTACAAATGCAAAAAAACTATAACACAATTTTAATACAATTGTAACATTGCAAATGATATTTAGGTAGGTAGGTGATGACCCAATTTAAATACAAAATTTTCAAGCATTTAAAAACATGCAAATGATAGAACTAATGCTACATGATTGAGATTTGTTAATGACTCACACAAACACACACCTAATGCTAATTGAATAGATTATGTTCGACCAAACAACCCATTTGTTTGCTACAAATTAACAAGTAGTACTCCACAACAAACAAAAAAGAAGAAGCTAAAAGAACTAACTATACCTATTGCAATTTTTAATGAACAACATACACAATGTAGCCTTCCTTCAATTATATGTATTTTTAATTATACTTTGAAATGAAAATTATGTCGACGCACTTCTTACACCACTTTTTGGTGTAAGTTCTAGTCTTGTAACCAAACAAAGTTTTGTTCATGAGACCACTCTCTTCTTAAAAATAGAGCTTAAGCCCCTCTCATGAAACCTTCTAATAAACTAGAATGTACTTGGTAGACGTTTTAACTTGGCTGTTTAGACTATAACCTCCAATATCTTATAGATTGAAAAATGATTGCACCTCACTACCTTGTACCTAGTAGAAAAAACTTTTACTAATCAAACAAGACCCTAACTCCAAATACTTCTTTAAACTAGTAATATTTTATTATTTTAAATTTTTTTCTATTATTTCCAAATGACAAATATTGCATCTTTGTTTTAGATTGAATTTTTTTCACATTTAATTGACACTGCCTTTATTTCTGTAAGCTAAATTTAATTAAGTTTAGAATCTATCAAGTTAAACACCAAACACACTTAACGACAATTAAAACAGTGATAAAACCGAAAGTATATTTTCCCCTCTACAACCATACCCCCACCTGCACTGATCGTCGATCAAAAATCTTTTGGATTTGAACGCATTGCCTTAAATTTCAATCGATTTGTAGTATTTAAGCGCCATACCCTGCTATTTAATCGATTTGTAAGATTTGATTTGATCGAAATGGCTGATAACAGCATCAGCAGTTTTGGGGATTGGAGACAAAGGGCTTCGCATTTTTATTTGCTTCTTATTATTTTTTCGTTCCCTCTTTTCAGGTATGTTGTTCGTTCCTGCGCTCCACTGTCCCTGGCCTCTTCCTTTCTGTAATGATTGCGGTAAAATTGAAGTGGATATGTGGAAATTTGTTTCATTATTTTAATTTTAATCGGTTGATTCTATTTTCTTTCCATATTTGACAATTTTGTGCTTTGAATAAAAAACCTAAAGGCTGCTTCCCGTAGCTTGCCGAAGATGAACTTTTAAAAGTATATTCTTAGGCAACTGCGCACAAACATTCTTTTTCAATAATTAAAATATCGGTAACGTACTTATTTCAAGTAAGAAGCCGTTGATAAACTCTCTCTAAGACTTTTCTCAAATCTGTTAGAAATTAAGTATAAATTTATTATCCACCAACATTGGTCGGCACAGACCAACCGACCCATCTACCAATCTGGTCATAATTTTCACATTTTGTGTACTATTTCATATGTCCACTATAAATGCTACAGCTAACTCCTTGCTACAGTATACTACACATTTAATATGTATCCTCCTATAAATTGAATGGTAAAGCCCTGTGTTCAGCAGAGCCCATATTTGGGTTTCTCTTCTGTGCAGTGGTGAGCTTGAAACTACTTCAAATTTCAGGGCCCGGAGAGACAGTCATGTGACTGCACGTAAACCTAAAAGATGTCTAAGAGATACAAACTTAGTTTCACATAATGCCTTGGTGAAGATATCAGCAATCGGGTCTGTCTAAGAGATACAAACTTAGTTTCACATAATGCCTTGGTGAAGATATCAGCAATCGGGTCTGTCTAAGAGATACAAACTTAGTTTCACATAATGCCTTGGTGAAGATATCAGCAATTGGGTCTGTCTTGTAATATTGGAGTTGAATCACCTGTTGTTGGATGAGATGCATGCAAGCATGAAACAGTGGACTATGAGATGGCACTTTGATTGTCACAATGAAGTAAAGCAAGCCTTGCATGATGCTACACTACATTCAGCCTCTGTAGTAGATAGAGTAATTATAGATAGCTTTTTACTGCACCAGGAAATGGGACCTAGACTAAGAAAGACAACATAGCCTGTAGTTGATTTGCAATCATGTGCACATCCTGCCCAATCTGAATCTGAATACCCAATAAGTGGAAGATCTCCATGAGATGAATAATATATGCCCATTGTTAAAGTCCCTTGCACATATCTTAGTATTCTTTTTTCTGCTATCCAATGTGTGTGACCTTAGGGGAATTCAAAAATTTGGAAACCACACTAATTGCAAAAGAAATATTTGGTTGAATGTGTGTCAAATACATAAGACTACCAACCAATTGCATGTATAAGGTAGGATCAACAACTTCACCCTCCATGTCCTTGCTTAACTTAAATCCTCGAGCAACTGGAGTAGACACACTCTTACAATTTTTCATTCTAAACCTTTTCAACAAGTCTAGAGCATACTTTTCTTGAGATAGATAAATACCATCAACCTTTTGCCATACTTGTATGCAAAGAAAATAGTGTTTCACGCTTGCACAAAATACATTGAGGTCTACCATCATTATATCAGGGATCTCATCCAACAACAAGTGATTCAACTCCAAGATTGCAAGACAAAAGACCTATTGATATCTTCACCAAGGCATGTGAAATTAAGTTTGTATCTCTTAGACATCTTTTGGCCTTATGAGCAATCACATGATTGTCTCTTGGTTGTTGTTTAGGTGGGATCCCAGTGAATTTCGACCATTATATTTAGGAAATAAATGATTGTAAAGTACCTAACAAGGCTTTAGATGGGTTTATGGCAAAAATATGACACATTCTATAAACCCTTCTATCCAAGATATCCAAGGGAAATGGAGTCTTGAATGGCGGCTTATAGCTCTTTATCCATGACATGCAAGAATAAACATGATGTGATAGTGGCTCTCAAATGAACCTAAAATAGGAGACCCTTGCAAGGTGCATCATAGAATGAGAGATTCAAATGAAGATGCAATGCAAAGTAATCGAAGATGAAGATGAAAGAGATGCAAGATAAAGGAAATCTAAGCTAAATGATAATGCAAGATCTCAACTAGTGCTCAAGAAATCAAATGACAAAGTAACAATATCACCTTAGCACAAATCAAGATGATCTACTATGGATGCAAGATGCAAGATAAGAGCTCCTAAGATGCCAAAGTAGCCAAGATGCAAGATGATTCCAATAAGAAAAGTAATAGCATAACAGTAGCATGAAGACATAAGGTTTGGGATCTTTAGTCTTAGAAGTATGAAAAAGGTTTGTAGACAAATGCATATTAGCTTGGGTTTCTTTTAGAGGTAGCCCTTGAGGGTACACATAGTTAGTATGAAAAGCATTAGGTTCTTTGTTTGATGGAGTCATTTCGGAAAGCTTTTGATTTTTTAGGAGATGCATGATTGTTGGAAGAACTAGAGACTGCAAGGGGACCATTATTAGACATAGGTTCATCAATACGATCTTGCTGACGAGTACCGTCCTCATCACTTGAGTCTGTAAAGTTTTCAACAACAACTAACCCATCATCAATAAGATCTTGGAATTTATGTTTCAATTCCATACAATTTTCAGTTTCACGACCTTTGGTTCTATGGTAGTCACAATAGTGATCATCATTCCACAACTTAAGTTTTACCTTGGGTTCATAAGGTCTAGATTTGTCTGGTAAACTGATGATCTTGTTTGTGACTAAGGTCTTGAGCACCACATCATATGAGTCACCCAAACGTGTGAAGTTACACTTAGGTTTAGAGGAAGAAAATGAATGATGTTTTCAAGAGCTAGAGCGTGAAGACCTAGAAGAAGAGGATGAATGTGATCTTGAGAAAGACAACTCATGTGCATATGGAGGACATGATAGAAACTCATGTGATGATGCCATTCTCTCTTTTATCCATTTTACAAGGTTAGATTGCATAGCCACGATGTTCTTAGTGAGACTAAGGTAAGCGGGATCATTTGTCTCGTCTAGTTATTTGTATCCACTGTAGAGGTCTTGAAATTGCTTAGTGACATAGAGGAACTCATGATCATCTAGACTTGGTTAGGTTTTCTAGCGAAAGATTTGAATCCTATAGCTTTGGATGAAAACTCAAGCATGAAGGAGAATAGGAGTTGATAGGAAAACCAGAGTGTCCTTGATTTTCAAACAAGGTAAGTAAAGAGTACACTTGTCCAAAGTCATATTGTAAAAGCAAAGGTAACTTGTCACAAGATGCCGAAGCCTCTGGTAGATGTCCTATGTACCACACTTGTGAGAAAGCAAAGATAAGATAACAAGAGATGATAAAGCAAGTGGACAAGTGATGCAATTCACTAACCAAGGTTGTAGTCAAGTAGCTCAGGCTAACTTTGCAACAAAATATAATCCTAGCATGTTGAGACAAGACCAAAGAACAAAAAGAACCAAGAATGATAGTGAACAAGATATGTTGACAATGTTTAAGCTCAATTTGAAAAGTTTGACCCCAAAGACTTATTTGATTATTCTTCTGATGGTTGAATATTTTGGACATTTTGGTTTAGAGAAAAATGTTTTGAACTTTTGTTTGATTTTTTTTTTTTTTGAAGTTATGTGATTTTTTTTGGATTTTTCCAATAAAAATGTACAAAACACACAATGAAACCATGCAAAATGTAAAATTTCTAAGGCTCAATTTGATGGATGTGTCCCCTCTTGTTCCAAGTGGGGAATGTTTTAAACATTCAAGCACATCAAATGCACCAACAACCTATTCAAGTTTCTACTATGATGAACAAGCTCAACTAGGGGATGTCCTCGATATACACAAGGTATGTGAGGCCCAAATCCGTAGATGAAAGAGAATAGTGCCAAACAACCAGGAGGAAACAATGACTCAATCTCCACCTTCACTTCTCAAATGTATAATGTTCTTTGGGGCTTAGCCAAGATTGACAATATTGCTACTTCCAAGAGGCCTGTCTTTAGATTCAAGCCTTGCTATTTATACTCCATCAGAACACAGGAGTTGAGGTTGTCCCCTAGAGTGATCACTTCTTTAGGCAGGCCCCCTAAAAAATAAAAAGCAAGATCTCTTATTTATATTCCCCCCAAACTCCTTAACAAGGATGTAAGAAGAAAACACAAATAAGAAAATCTTGGGGATTAGAAGAAAAGGGGGTTCATTTTAAGACCAAATCCGAATGTGAATAATTAATTTAAAACCCTTTTTTTAATGTTGGGAAGACACACCAAATAAGTTGACAAAAGAAAGAAATGGTTTGATGTTGGAAAAGAGGGAAATGATAACTATTTACAATACAAACAAGAAGGTTTGGAGCATATGCACCTTGATTTCATGCTTTCCAAATTTTTCCATTTTTATGCTCCTTTGACCTCCAAGTTGCCCTCACAAACTTCAATCAGGTGCATGAAATCATGAAGAAATATGATAATTCAAAGACAATACATTGAACATTTTGATTCCATACAAAATGACAACTCATATCATGTATTGAACTATGTGCAAATAAAGTGCAAGCTAACCATTAAATGCTCATTTATTTGTTTTTTGCCTTTTTGACCTAGTCAACAAGATTAGATCTTTATGCTGTGATTTTGGCCCCAAAAACAAAAATGTAAAGAAGAGACCCCTACTAAAAACTAGAGAGCTTTCCAAAAATGTAAGAATTTTAGAAAGATCTCTTTATTTGTGCTCTAGATAAACATTTTCTCAAAATAGACCATTTTTCATAAATTGACTAATTGAGCCATGATATTGCATCTAAATAAATAACACAAAGAAGTAACCCCTTGTAGAATTCTTAGACCTTTCCAAATTTTTTTTTTTTTTCCGAAAAATTCACTAATTTGCAATGAAAAACGATTTTTCATGAAAACTAATTTTTTATTATAACTCACGGAAAAATAATTTGAAAAATCTAATTTTTGGGCTAAGGCACATGTAATCCATCCCCAACTTGCAAAAAAAATTTCAGAGTAAAATAATAAGCCGTTTGGAAGATATTATCAAATCTTTTAAAACCCTAGGGATTTTGCCTTCAACTCAACCTGCACAACAGTTAGCTTTAAAAACCAAAGTGAATATGCTAAGTTCATGGGTAAGCCCCAGAGTGGGCACCAAAAATGTATGCTGAAAATGTGACACACTTCTATAAACCATTATACTTGAGAGAACCCATGAAGAGCGAGTCCCAAGAGACGGCTTATAACTTTCTATTTATGACATGCAAGGGAAAATAAGCAAATAGAACATGAATGGTGGCTCTCATATGAACCTCAAAAAGAGACCCTTGCAAGGTGCACCATAGAATGAAAGATTCAAATATAAGGGCAAGAGTGCTAGCATCCAAGAACTTCAAATAAGTATGCAAATGCAAACTAGAATGACAGTGCAAAACTAAGCTAAGATGCAATGCAAGAACAAGGAAAGCAAATCTAATCTAAGTACAATGAAAGTAAAGCTAAACTAAGAACAAGAAAGTAAAGCTAAGCTAAATAATGAAGATTTAAGCTATGATGAGAGATAAAGCTACTATGAATGCAAGAAAGTAAATAGCTAGTCTAGAATGCAAGGATGCAAGAGTGCAATGTGAGTGCTCAAGTGCTCAAGAGAAAGTGCAGCAGCATAACAATGACATGAACTCCAAAGATGAAGAGAGCCTCCTTTTAAAGAGTAATGGACTGTGAGAGATTAGGAGGCAAAATCTACAGTGGAGAAATATTCTCATTTTGACTTTGATGCACAAGATTCTTAAGAGGCAAATACAATTGATGTGGTTAAGAGGCAAAAGAAATTCCTTCCACCTAGAAAAGTGTGCATTCAAGTGTAGACAAAAAACCTTTTTCTTTTATTTTTAAATTAGAAAATTCCTTTTTCATGTGCACCCATAAGATAAAGGGGGTTTTATTTAATTGAAAGGGAGACAGTTCTTCTAATTAAATAAAAGACTTAGGATAAGGTGGTCAAACCATAGAATACAATTGAATAAATGATTAAATGATGATTTGATCAAGGACAATAGATTAAATAAATATGCAAAGTTGATAAGGTATAGAATAGCATAAAGATTTAAAATGCTGAATAGGGGGCTTATAGTTTACTTGACCACTTTTGTGTGATTACAGCCAGGACCCATCTTGTCTAGAGTATGGGGGGATATTTAGATAGTTAGTATAGATATTTAGAATAGTCAGTGTAATAAATTTAGGGGGATGTTGAAATAAATTAATTACTGCAACTGTCTAGTCGGCATAGACCAAGAAGAAGATACTAGAAACTTATGAATACATGTGTGGTTGTTTTCACGCGTCCAGAGCCAACAACCACCATCAACATCCAACTGTATCTAATAAATGTCTAAGTATGGATGTACATTTATGATATAATAGCATATAAATAGAATGGTTGGACCTGGCTTTTTAGTGCTCCAATTTGCAGTGGTATGCTTGTTGTGTGTTTTCCGTGTTTGTCAAAATCTAGTTTCTTTATTATCTAAATTTATTATGTCTGAAGTCCTAGAAGATTCAAATCATGAGTAGTATTTCAATAAATCCATTTGGAAGCATCGAATCTTATGTGTTTATGGAGACTTCGTCAAAGCAAGATAGGCTTTGAGATTGATTACGAACAGGATGTACGCACTTTAATATCTTCCGCTATGTATAATCTCAGCCAAATTTTACTGGATTTCAATATGTATAATCTTCCGCTATGTATAATCTCCTACTTATCAATAGATAATATGTTTGCAGTCTGATGCTTGATAATGTCAAACATAGGAAATCTTCAAACTTTCTTTTTGTCAAGCTCTTATGGGTCAATCCTAGTGCGAGGGTGGCCAAATTACTATACACAATCTAGATCCACCTTATCTCTATCATTTAAAGTATTTCAAAATGGGCATTGCAAAGTCTTCCATGGAGGCGTGCTTATCATGCATAATCCAATTATAGATGATGGCATCACTCCTACCTTACACTATCATTTAACCTAGTATCAAAATGGACATTACCTACCTAGTTCGTTGGTGGTATGCTTATCATACAAAATACAATGATTCATCATGGCTGTCATTCCTACCTTAACATAATTGTTTGTTCTACCTCTAGTATCCAAATGAACAATGTATACCTAATTTTTTGGTGTCTACCTATCAGGGAGATCCACTCCTACATCATGACAATTCCTACTTGATTGGTATAATTTGATCTATTATTAAAACAATATATTTTATTTTACTATCCTACTTCAATGGTGGCCTCCTCCTTATACAAAACCCAATCTTTCCATTATTACAATGACTCTTTGTGGCTTACCTCATCACTATTATTTGGTTTTGTGTCAAATAAGGATTAGAAGACTACTTTGATGGTGGTGTACTTATCTTACATAACCCAACTATTCATCATGTCAATCGCCCCCATTTTATCACCATCTTTTAATTTAGAGTCAAAAAAGGCAGTGCTAGCTTAGTTTGATGGTGGCTTGCCTCCACCTATTTTACCAAACCTAATTATTCATTGTGGCAGTCACTCCTACCTTACCATTATCATTTTATCCAGTGTTAAAAAAGGCATTGCAAGGCCATCAATTTAATTTTCTGTGGGATGTAATTAGGATCTCATGCATACTTGTAAATAGGATGATGTATGTTCTAGGGAAAAATCATGGCCTATTGAACATCTTTGGATCCTCTCTTGGAGGTACATAGATAAGTCAGTTTAGGACTTGCTTGGCCTGTGTTGTAAGTTGTAACAACAAAAGCCTTCTAACATGATCATTATGAAAATAAAAATTTATTTGTGAGAAAAGAAAATGGCAATGGAACAGAAATAACTAACTTACATTTTCCTTTGAGCATGGAGAATAAGTTACAATTAACTATCCAAAATAAGTTACTATCTGCCTTTCACATGAAGCTGAAATTAACTAATTCTTTTAATCTTTCAAAGAAATAAAAACATTATAAAATATTGAAATTTGAGATTGCTTTAACAAAATTAAATCAGAAGAAAAGAACCTGTACATGCTTTCCCTTTTTCAATTGTTTCTTCCTTAGCTTACGTCCATCATGGTCAAAAGAGTATCAACAGGGATTTTTACCACCCACCATGGATCTTTTGATCGTGACTGTCACTTGCACAACTTCAAGTAGAAGTAGCCCAGCCCTTCCCAGGAGGACTCAAGCACGGTTTTCATTTTCTTGCTATCAGAGACTTGGTGTAGAATCCACAAGTGTCTTAGCCAGTCACTCTAAAGGCAGCCTTGTCTGCTAGGTGACCTTCCTAGCTAGACGTTGCACTATTGGTTCTAGTAATTGACGTATATTACCCTTAGCATGGTACCATCTTGACCAAGGTTTTTGACAAGTACGAGCACATTCTCTATGTAGTCAATGTCACAACCAGACTTACTTAGGGATTCTTTTGTCCCTATAATTTAGATATCCACATCCTGATGGCTTTATCCACTGGGGAATCATAGTTCCTCTTTTAAAGCTCATTCCCATCCCGGGCCTAATTACTTAAGCAGCTATCAGATTTACAAATAACCTAACCACAATTAGGTTTGGTCTTTAAGATAGATTCTGTGGCTCAAGACAGAGTTATACAGAATTACCCTATGACTTAGGTGTTAATTTACAGAATGAGATCTCTAATAATCCAACTATTTCATATAAGCATTTAACTTATCTGGTATTATCTTTAACAAAATTCAGATTAATAAGATTCCATTCTTACTGGAATCTCTTATAAAACAGAGCTATGGTCAATTCTATGGCATGTGATCATTTCCATAGATGAATCCTTCTTTAATGTTACTAAGATTGAACATTCTCCTAACTCATTTCATTAAGTAAATCCATCTTTGTTCAAATGCATACAGATGAATGAACTCCCTTTTCTTTTAGCAAAAAGCAGGCAGAATTGTGAATGCAACTAAATCGGGATGTTTTCAGTAGGTGCAGGAAGGCATGAACTGATCTGTCACCATTAAACATGAATGCAGACCTGTGATAATCATTCTCAAATACAAGCCTGTAAGGTGCAGAGAATCAATACAAACTTTTTTATTTTAATTGGAAGAAGAAATTTTATTAAAATTCTATAAGAATTTACAAGCTGTATGTAAACATTTGAGCTGACAAAGCCTTTATCCAACTTAAGTGTGACAGTAAATGGTAGGAGTACCAAACAGCATACATAGAGCCATCTTGAAGCTGCCAATAGTACCAAGCATTTTTCATGAAGCCGTCCATTACAAAAGGCTGAAATAAGAGCTTGAATGGCTCTTAGCATGTTGTTCTCTGCATTGTTGAACCACTTTGCCGATAAGGAAGTTTTGCACATTAGACTTGGCATCAAAATCCATGAGCTGAACCATGTTGTTCTCTGTATTGGTGAACCATGCTGCTGATAAAGAAATTTTGCATATTAGACTTAGCATCAAAATCCAAGAGCTGAACCTGCAATTCGTCCAAAGTCCGCTTGAGATCTGAGTTAAGCTTGATAGATGATTGAAGAATAATGGCCTGTAGTGAAAGATTGGCACAAATAAATATGGTCTCTAACTGAAGAGAGTAAAAAGTATGCTAGAAGGCAGCCGAGCATTGGAATCGCCAGAGATGCTTAAGAATGATTTGCCTGAAGGTTTAAGAAATAGTAGTATGATAGGAAGAGAGTCTAAGAAGAGCAGACTTCCAAGACCACTTATGAGAATACAAGTCAGGGAAAATGAGAAAGAGATGGTTCCAAAGCTGATGAGCATGAGGGCAAGACCAAAAAGCATGTTTGATAGTTTTTTTTTTGTGACAAAATGGCAGACTGGACAGGGAAAAATAAAGTAATACGATCACCAACAGACAATTTAGCATGGAGAATTTTCCAAGCCACTACCTGGGATTGTGCATCAGCTTTAGATTTCCAGATTATTGCACTTAATTTATTCCATCTGGACCTGCTGAAATTGCACTGCCATTTGGAATTTAAGGCGATGGGCCATGGGAATAGACTGAAGAATCTGTTTATACACCGTCTTAGTTTTATCAGTTGGCCACTTCCAATCTTTGAGAAAATTATCATGATATGGTGTATACAAAAGAGAAATCAACTTTGGTGTAATCAGCTGCTGAATTTTTTGGATGGGGGTCCTACATGCTAAGGTCAGACACTGACTCTTAAGTTGATGCCATGTTTTCCAGTTAAAGGATAAAGGGCCCCATAAGTCCCTAAATAGTTGACTGCCTTTTCTAAATAGATGTCTACCTTTGAGTTCCTCAACAATAGCAAGAGGACTATTATCCAGCTGGACCGTATGATTCCACCATATTGAGGAAGAGGCAAAGCTCAAACCGTGACTTAGGCTCTGATCATACCAAGATAATGTCTTTGAAGTTGTTTGCCAAGCTCGCTAAATGGAATTGAATGGGGCAGACCTGTGAGACTTGAAATATGGAGCAAGAAGAATCTTATCTTTCCAACTATTCAAATCCCAAGAGCGCCCAGCAGTAGCAGTTTAAATGCTATCCCGTACAAGATGCTTCCAAGGAGCATCACCATCCAATGCTCTAATAATCCATTTGGTAGTAAGGCAAATACCCTGAGTATATGGATCAATAATACCCAGTCCTCCTTTATTCTTCAGTTGGATGCAATGTAACCATGATGTAGCTGGCATACCTTTTCTATTTCCTCACTCAACCCAAAGGAAGTTCCATATAATCTGGCTCAATATAACATTGTAACAAACGAATTTTCATAACCAATGTAAAACACCTAATTATCTGATTTAATAATATCTGATTCCATTTCACATGACAATGTCTTCCATTAACTAAATATAACTATGATAAAGTAACTGTTTTCTATTCTAACTGTAATTCATATTCAGCTGATGTAACGAGATAAATAAATAAATACATTGCTAACATTTAAACCATATCTAACTGATAATACATTCAGCTGAAAGTAAAGTAACTATTATCTTCTATATTAACTAATATATATATTCATTCAAATTATGCTATTAGAAACTAAACTATCTAATTCTTCTTCCAAGGATTTAAAGGTAAAAGTGCAATAGAAACATACAGAAATAATGGAGGAATTCCTTTATTTTGTTGTTCAAGCCTCGGCATTGGTGAGAGGAGAAGCATTGACATAAGCTTAACCTCCCAACTTTGGACCATACTTATCCCCATACATCCTATTTTAATAGAACAACCCTCCCTACCTCGAGATTAGGCTTGGGATGTTTTTAAGTCAAGCTGTCTGAGCTACCCGGTGGTTTCAGTGCCCCATTAGTTATACCTATATAACCGACGTCTATGAACAAACGAAATGATCTCATGATTGGCAACATATGCCTATAACTACCTTGGCCAAGGATTTCAGTTGGGTTCGTGAACCCGATGACCACCACTCAACTTGTCAACAGATTCCATTACCGAGACATGCATGAGCTATTAAGTGTTTTTCATTGCATAGTTATTCATATCTGATTTCATTCTTGGTTCTTGCAGGTTAACTCCACCTCTTCACCGTTTTTGGCTTCTTGCCGGTGAATTCCTCGGTGATCATGAGTATTCTGATCATTATGACAACATGTTTATGAAAAACTGTTCTCAACACTCTTAACAGTTACAATTCATTTCCCATAGATATTACGAGAATACAGAGATAGATTTAATGTTCTCAATAAATTCAAGGGTTTGTAGCAGACTACTGGCAGGGTAGATTGTATGCTTGTGCATTTGGTTTATAACCTAATGAAGATAAGTTATGAAAAACAAAATACACGATGGTTCCCTTCATAGTCCTAATGATGCGTGAATGGTTTCACTTCCATATAAGAAGACAATGATTGATTTCTTTTACATACTTAGCATAACATAAAGCCGACTGCAGTCGGTCCAGACTTCAGAGATGAAGACACTATAATATGGAATGCAATAATTAAACATGACCTGTGTTATTGGCCAAATACCAATTGGGAAGTGACTCCTTTCGTTCTTGGTCGGAACTCCCGTCGGCAGATTATCTTGCTTGCAGGTTTGAGACTTGGTTCACAGAATGCAAATTGCTGGCGGAGTAAGGGAAGATCAGTATACTTGGTTGTGCAGACTGATTGAATGGTTTGGCAGGAAACAACTTCATACGGCTTGAAAGGATATCGTATCATTCATAGAGAGGGTGATGCCGTCTTGGCTGGTTCACGGCTACTATCGGTTTTCCAAGATAACCCATCGAATTCAAACTTAATTCGATTTGAGAAGAGAAGAAATAAGGAGGGAAAAGAAATAAGGAGTTGAAGAGTTTAAATATTATTTTATTATTATATGCTCTTATATACGTTCTATATTGATGAGGTGACATCATTAGATTATATTATTATAATTTATTGGTGCCATTTTATTTTTATATATATGTTTTTGTATTTAAGTGTTGTTATAATGATAAAATAAGAAGATCTAATATTAATCTCTAAGGTATGAATTATTCTTTTAATTTAGATTACTTTATGTTTTTATTATATTGTTTTCCAAATAGCTCATGCGGTCCCATAATGAAACTTGTGGTCAAGTTTTCGTATCCTTTCCAAGGGAGTCTTAGGTCATACCTGCCGATCTTGATGATTGAACCAAATGACCATCCCATTCTGATGATCCTGTTTAGCAATGCTTCCCCTCTCTTTAGTCTTCTCTTGCAATCACCCAAGCAAAAACATTCTTGCCAACACATTAATTCAAAAATATATATTGATTGTTAATTCAAATCAAACAATTGCTAATCATCTAATAATAGTTGTAGGTTACTGGTTATTTCTTCAACGTCTATAATAACCAACTCATTTCACATGATCATGAAAGAAATAATTTGTTATTAGTTGGTACAACGTATATAAATAACTAACTCGTTTGACATGATCAAGAAGAGAAATAATCTATCAACAGTTGATACAACGTATATAATCAACTAACTCTATTCACATGATCAGGAAAAGAAATAGTTCGTTAAACCAATAGTTATGATCAAATTAAAAATTAGGGCAAAATGTGGGATGTAACATACCCTCCCCCTTAGATTTTTCATCGTCCTCAATGAACAAAACAACAAAACTTATGCAATACTTAGTTTTTACAGAAAGAAAAGATGGGGGTATTTTTGAAAGATTTCATGATAATCTTCCCAAGTGTTATTATCCTCAGCATACTAGTCCCACTGGACCTTGCATTGAGTCACCTGTCGATTTCGTAAGTGTAGCTTACCCACCTCGAGTATTCTGAGTGGTCTTACGTCTACCACCCCTAGTTCTTGCACCTGCAATAATTTCCAATCAATCATATGATCATGGTGGGTAATATACTTTTTAAGATATGACACATGGAAGACGTCATGCATATAGGCAAGGGCTGGTGGTAAAGCAATCCTGTAAGCTACTGGGTTCACAACTTCTAGTACTTCAAAGGGTCCCACATATCTCGGGGCTAATTTAGCATTCTTGCCAAACTTGATAGTACTCTTCTGAGGTTTAACCCTTAACAATACCTTGTCTCCTACTGAGAATTCTCTAGGTGTTCTTCTGGCATCAACGTAACTTTTCTGTCTGTTGTTAGCTTCCTTTAATCTCTGACGAATCTGGATTACCTACTCTTCCATTTCTTGAAGCATTTCAGGTCCAACAATGATTCTATCTTCGAACCGATTCCAACTCACCGGAGTTCTACATTTACGACCATAAAAGGCCTTAAAGGGAGCCATTTTAATGGTGGATTGATAGGAGTTGTTATATGCAAATTCTACCAAGGGTAAGTAAGTTTCTCATTGGTATTGTCGGTCCATATAGTATACTCTCAGGAGATCTTCTAATACCTGATTTACCCGTTCCGTTTGACCATCTGTCTCAAGATGATAAGTAGAACTAACGTTTAATTTAGTACCCAAGGCTGAAAATAATGTTTGCTAGAATCTGGAAGTTATCCTAGCATCCCTATCTAAAATAATTTTCTCTGGAATTCCATGTAATCTTAAAATCTCTTTCATGAATTTATGGGCAATCTCTGGTGCTCCATCAGTTAAATTCCTTGGTATAAAATGAGCAACCTTTGTCAATCTATCAACCATGACCAAAATGGTATTCTGTCGATTTCGTGTCATAGTTAATCCTTGTACAAAATCCATGGATATTACCTACCATTTCCACTCGGGTACCTCATTAGGGTGTAACAGACCTGCTAGGTACCGATGTTTTGCTTTTACTCTCTGCCATTCCAAACAACCTGCGACAAACTCTGTTATCTCCCTTTTCATCCTTTTCCAAAAATATAGGGGTTTTATATCAGATAGCATTTTTGTTACTCTCGGATGTCCTGAATATGGAGCTGAATGGAATTCTCCTAAAATCAATCTTCGGAGTTCAGGGTCGCTGGGTACATTGATCCTGTTGTGATATCTTAGTAATCCATCCTCGTCTAAGCTAAACTCTGAATACTTGGGATCTTGTGGGTCTTTGATAAGAGCTAGGCTTATTTCTGCATAAAATTCATCTCGTTCTAAGTGTCGTAAAATTTGATCCTTTAACTTGAAGTTTACAGTAGTTATTGCTGAGAGGTGTCTTCTCCGGTTTAGGACATCTGCCACCTTGTTTTCTTTGCCTTTAATATCACTTATATCGAACTCATAATCTGCTAAAAATTCCAACCACCTCCTTTGTCTAGCATTAAGATTTGGTTGGGTGAAAATATACTTTAGACCATGATGATCGGATCTAAGTTCAAAAGTTTTCCCTATTAAGTAATGTCTCCACATTTGCAAGGCATTCACAATAGCTGCTAATTGAAGATCATGGGGTGCATAATTCCGTTCATAGTTTTTCGGTTTCCTAGATTCATAAGCAATAATCTGTTCATCCTGCATTAGCACACCTTCTAATCCTTCTTCGAATGCATTTGTTATAACTATAAACTGTGTTTGTGGGTTAGGTACCCTTAGTATAGGTGTTGTAGTTAGTTTTTCTTTCAAAAACTCGAAGGCTGATTGACACTTCTCTGTCCAGATACATTTCTTCCCCTTCCTCTGGAGTGAGGTGATCGGATAGGCTATCCTTGAGAAAATTTTGACAAACTTTCTATAGAATCTTGCTAATCCCATAAAGCTCCTAACCTTGGATACATTTCTAGGTATAGGTCATTCCTTAATTGCTTTTTCATAGTGTTTCGGTTTCCTAGATTCATAAGCAATAACCTGTTCATCCTGCATTAGCACACCTCCTAATCCTTCTTCGGATGCATTTGTTATAAGTTATAACTATAAACTACGTTTGTGGGTTAGGTACCCTTAGTATATGTGCTGTAGTTAGTTTTTCTTTCAAAAACTCGAAGGCTGATTGACACTTCTCTGTCCAGATAAATTTCTTCCCCTTCCTCTGGAGTGAGGTGATCGGATAGGCTATCCTTGAGAAAATTTTGACAAACTTTCTATAGAATCCTGCTAATCCCATAAAGCTCCTAACCTCGGATACATTTCTAGGTATAGGCCATTCCTTAATTGCTTTTATTTTTGATGGATCTACTACTATACCCTGAGCTGATATAATGTGCCCTAAATATTGAATTTCCTTTTGATAAAAAGCGCACTTAAATAATTTCCCATACAATTTATGTTCTCTTAATCTTTGCAAAACTATTTCTAAATACCTTTGATGTTCCTACTTGTTCTTAGAATATATTCAAATGTCATTTATAAAGACCAATACAAACTTATTTAGGCAGTCTTGAAATATGATGTTCATCAAGTTCATAAAACCTGCTGGGGCATTGGTTAACCCAAATGACAATACTGTAAACTTGTAATGTCCATACCTGGTTCTGAATGCGGTTTTATGTATATTTTCGTCCTTTATTCGAAGCTAGTGGTAACTTGACCTCAAGTCAATTTTTGAGAACACTGTCGTACCCTTCATTTGATCAAAGAGATCATCTATACTCGGTAACGAGTACTGGTTTTTGATGGTGACTTTATTGAGCATTCTGTAATCTATGTATAATCTCATGGTTCCATCCTTCTTCCTCACAAACAGCACTGGGGCTCCCCACGGCGAGACACTAGGCCAGATCAATTTCTTATCTAACATATCTTGAAGTTGAATATGTAATTCCATTAATTTTGTAGTTGTCATCCTTTATGGTGCTCGAGATATGGGTTTTGCTTTTGGTATCAAATCTATGGTGAAATCAAATGCTCGGGAAGGGGGCAGTCCAGAAATTTCTTTAGGAAACACGTCTTGATAATTCTTTAAATAGGGGTACTTTTCCTTGAAGGATTCTTTTAACTTTTCTTTGATTTCCCCATTTTCATAAATATAGTCATCTCCATAAGTGGTGGTCTTAGGTTCCCTTGTGTCCTCAATCCTAATTGCAAAAATCTCACAACCTTTTCTTTCATATCTTTTAAGTTGCATTGCAGAAATCTGTTTTGATTTAATTTCGTGCTTAATCCCTGTAATGCTTGTTGGTCTACCTTGATCATCCACACAACTTACAGTTTTAGCAAAGCAATTTACTTTGGCCTTATGTTCGTTGAGCCAATTGATTCATATGATAATGTTGTAATAACCAAGAGGTGCTACATATAAGTTCAATTCTATTGAAAAATTTGGGAAGTCAACTTGAGCTTCAAACAGACACTGCTCTACCTTAGCCCTTGACTGGTTTGCATACTTGACTGGCCATGGTTTTGCCATAAAACTAGATCTTTTTGGAAACCTACTTAACAGTCTAGGTGATATAAAACATTCAAAAGCTCCAGTATCAATTAAAATGGTCATAGGATTTCTGTAGATCTTACTCGGAGTTTCAATGGGACCTATCTGCTGTTCTGCCTGTCTATTATCCAGGGCTGTATGAATCCTCTGCTAAAAGACTTGCTATTGTTGCGGTAAAAGTGGTCATTGTGGTTGGTTGGCGTTGGGTTTATTGGGGCACCTATTAGCATAATGATCTCCTCCATAGGTAAAACATCCTCCAAATGGTCCCTTCTTTTCATTATTCTTGTTATTCTTATTTGTATTGAAATTGCTTTTAACATCCTTAACTCCATTACCCTTTGACTTTGGTTTGCTGTACTTGTAGCCCTTAAATTTTCTTTTTTGGGGCCCAAAATCAGCATCCTCTGAATTCCAGGTTGTCTCGAATGGAGTCATCCTTCCTGATCTTGTGTTCTTGCCGAACAGCCTTCTCTAGAGCTTCTTCCATGGTTCGGGGAGTGAGAACATCAATAGCTCCTCCTATCCTATTGTTCAAACCCATGATGAATTTTCTCATTTTCAGATTGGTATCTGTTGTGAGGTTTTCACGTCATCGCCCCAAAATTTTGGGGACCCCCCTTTTTTTGATCGCCTCTGCAAATTTTTGGATTGTCCAACAATTTTGATTTTTCGAGAATTTTGAGCCTTGGACACTTTCAGGCCAATGGGAGAGATTTAGCTTATTTTCACCCGATTTTTTTTTAACTTGATTTTCCAGAGCCACCAATTCTATCCTTAGGCCAAACAAATTTCAAAGTTAATTCCAACTTGGCAGGATAAAATTGTGAATTTTGTACTTAGACATTTTCTTTTGAAAATTTGGATATAATTGTATAAATTTGGATAATTTTTAAAAAATGAAAATTTTGTTAAATTTGGTCTTTTGGAAAATCTTAATTATTTTTTGGTGAAGAAAATTAATTTTTGTGATGGTGAAGTCAAATTGCAAAATCGATTTTTAGGCTCTAGAGAAATAATTTTATTTGTGTAAAAATGGTAAAATTGCTTAGCAAAATCGATTTATATTAAAATTGCAAAATTTGGCTTTAATTGGATTAAAATTGCCTTGAAAACTTTTTAGTCTTTAATGAAATTAGTAATTTAATATTGAAAAATGGCTTTTGGTTAGCCAAAATCCAATTTTAATGATGTATTAATTACTAAATACTCATTAAACGGAAATATTTAACGTCTCCAAGGCACCATTTAATTTTTTTTTCCAATTTAGAACTAATTGGCAATTTTAAAAGACAATTTTCATCATGGCAAAATTAATTTTAGCAAAGTATTTAGTCGTGGGTCATAATTTTGCATTAATTATTGTTTTTTCTTCTCTCCGAGGTCCAAATTGGCCAGCTTGGAGGGAATAAGAAAGTTGGGTATAAGAGGAGGCCTCTCTCCCATTTCTTCCTCACTTCTCACTTCTCCTTCTCAAGGCGTTGGCGATTTTGCAAGAGCAGATTTGCACTCTTCTTGCTTGGCGAAATTTGTGGGAGCTGAAATTTGTGAGAGCTGAATTTTGAGGAGGGCGAAATTTGTGGGAGCCGAAATTTGTGGAAGATAAAATTCTGATTTTTTCAAGAGGCTGTGATTTTTGCCCTAGGTTGGGTAATTTTATTTGGAGGTGAATTGCATGATAAATTTCTGATTTTCAAGTGGGTTTGAAGTTCTTGAGGTCTAGTCCTAATTCCAAAAAGTCGCTATAAGATTATTGGTTAAGGTGAATTTTCATCATCTAGAGTTGCAAGGGGTTCTTAAGCTAACATCCTTCTTTTGTTCTAGTCTAAGGATTGCTTCCTTTGATTCTACTTGCTTTTTGGTCCACCACTCTACCATCCAGTAATAGGGTGATGAGTATGGAGGATGTTAGTGCAAGTGAGAATCCCAAGCGGACAAACACTAAGAAAGACAAAGAGCATATGATGCCCAAAACACCCTTCTCGAAAATGAAGAGAATAACCGACACCAATATCGGTACAGTGGACATGATATGGATGAAGGACAGACTAAAGGAAGGACAATCCCCCTTGGCTATTGGTAAAATGTAATTTCAAATCATCATTTAGAGTTGAAAGGGGTCTTTAAGCGGATTTCTCTCTTTCGTTCTAGTCTAAGGATTGCCTCCCTTGGTTCTGCTAGTCTAATTGTCCACCACTCTACCATCCCGTAATAGGGTGACGAGTATGGAGGATGTTAGTACAAGCAAGAATCCTAAGGGGACAAACACTAAGAAAGAGAAAGAGGATATGATGCCCAAAACACCCCCCTTCTCGAAAATGAGGCGAATAACCAATACCAATGGTGGTACCATAAAAGGATATACAAAAGGCAGTTGCACATCATAGCCCAGGCATTGACACCATTACGACCATGATGAGCGACAACGGAGCAGCACTTGATTTTGAGGATATCAGAGAAGAGGATGTCAACGAGATAGATTTTGGATTGAGGTTGGATGAGTTAGGAAAGGTTGCTATCAAGAAAAAAGCATTTGGGCACCCTTTCCTCTCTCAATGCTTTTATTGGATTTGCGAAAGAATGTGAGAAGGATCATGAAAAGATACTACAAGCAGCAAACAACGTGGTGAAATCAGCGGAACTCGGGACGAAGCACACACCTTGTCCTCCTATAGAAGAAGTTAACGAAAGGCTAGCTAAGTGCATTGCCTTAGCTAAGAAAATGAAAGAAAAGAGAAGATTTATATTAGAAGATCATTTGATGCAAGCCCAAGTGGAAATTTTCTCTTTCATCTAGAATAGGACAAGTGTCTATTTCTGATTGGCCATCATTTTGGTGCCTTCTCATTAGTTGCCTTTTTTTGCACTTTTTTCGTTGGTCCATTGATGAGGTGGCATCTTCTCATTGGCTGATGGGGTGCCAATCCTAATTAGGGTTTTTAGGATCCAATCTGGATCGTTGATCTTGTTTTGATCTCCACCATCCGTTGTATTTTTGGCCCCTATATAAGGCCATTTGCTCTCATTTGTAAAGTGTTGGAAAAATTGTTACGAAGATAATACCAAAATTGCTCTCTTTTTCGTTGCCGCAATTGGCATGTTGATTAAGAACATTGGGTGTTATTGCATGTTTTCTACTTCCACATAGTTTGATTTCTTTTCAAGTTGTTGAAGCAAATTTCATTTCAAGTTGTTCAAGCAAGAGTAACGTAGATGGATAGTTGTATGGTAGCATTGGTAGATGTTTGATAGGGATGAATACTAGATCACTAGCATCCTGGCGGCTGGTTGGGAAGCCTTGTGTGGCAAACTAGTTCATTATTCCTTTGAATCATCGCACCTGTGGAAGTGAGGCCGCTGGTCAACTCTCATTAGGTTCGATCCCCGTCCATTCGCCAACCTTCCATTCATAGGAGTAGGAGTAGAATAGTGAGTAGCTGGTTAGTCAAAGCTTAGAGAAGGAAGTTAGGGAAGTTAGTCAAATATCAGAACACATCCATTCACCTTCCACCACCACCGCTTTCCATCAACATCATCATCGGGAAACACATCCTCCATCATCGCCACCATCAACATTATCTGCCCTCGCACATTCCACAAACTGAACCACCATCACCTTCATCCCACCAAAGTCCAAGTCATCCTCAACAACTTGCGTAAGGCTGCTTACGTGATTACCAGTGAATCACATCGATAAATTGAGCGAGTATCCAACGGTATAAGGAACATTAGATTATTCTCATATCCCATGAGCAATAACTTTTCAAGAGAGGAATTGTATGTTTGATACTCCGTATCGAATATCCAATTACTAATATGTTATGTAAGTGATACAAAACTCGCATCAACATTATCTGGGGCTAGAAGGAGGGCCCAAAAATTTTAATTTTGAGGATTTATTGGCATTCAATTATGAAGAAGAATGGTGCTTCCTAGATCAAATCAGCCTAGAGCAACTTGGAGAACACTTAAAGTTCATATTGTAGCTAGTTTATGCTCAATTGCTTGGGAGGAATGTGAGAACACTAGAGAGTACCTAGACACCATTGATGTGCTAAATCAAGAAGAAAGAAAAGCAAGAGCTATCGAAAGGAGAATTCAAAGGAGATTAGAACATCAAAGAGAATTGGAAAGGAAGCTTGAGAGAGAAAGGAAAGCACAAAGACAAGCTCAAGCTATTGTTGAAGAGAACTTGAATTAGAGACAATCAAGTTGGGATTCTTTTCAAGCTAGATAGAAAGATTGGGTCTTTTTCCCCTGAAAGATTTGAGAGACTGATATCTGATAGAAGGCAGAGGATATTGAGAAATACACCACATCAAGAAGAGGATTTACTTGTGTTAGAATCTCCCAAGAAACCAGGGAATCATCGGGTAGTTGATACCTCAAACTTAGCTAGCCCCTTGAGTAGTCTACCAATTTAGGCTCCAAGCAGTCCACCAGTTCAGGCTCAAATTAATCCACCGATTCAGACCCTAGTCAATCAGCCAGTTCAAGCTCAGATCAAAAAACCAACGATGGCTCAATCACCATGGATCCAAAACAACGCCTCACCCCTCTTATTCCAACAATACCATGATCTACCAAAGAATCCGGTAGTATTCTGCTCCAAGTTTTTTGTCAATGATCCTAATTGTACAACGGACGAGCATATCAAGGTATTCCAAGAGGCATTGTGCAATAGAAGAATTCAAGAGAAAGATGTTGCGTGTAGGCTTTTTCCTTATTCACTAAGTGAAGAACCTTGTTACTGGTTTGTCAATTTACTAGCATCATCAATAACATGATGGGTTCAACTCAAAGAAGCCTTTCTTGCAAAGTTTGGTATGTATGCCCATCACACAATTGGAGTTACATAGAAGGTTTGTGGACATAAGGAGGCATGATAGGGAGACAATAAGTTCCTTCAATGATCATTTCCATAAGGCTTACACGGGATTGTAAGCCCCTTACACAATGACGAAAGCCGGTGCATTAGAAGCATACTATAGTGCCTTAGACAACCAGATGGCTATGTTCACGAGAATGGCGAATCCTGCTCCCACAATGTTGACTGAGGCCTACACTAAAGCAATTGAGATAGGAAGGCAATTAGGTCAACAAGGAATGGAACACCAAGGTCTAAGATATCCAAACAATTTGGTTCTACAGCTTGCATATTAGGCACTTGCAAATCAGTTAGTAGTACATCCAGGGCCTCCATTATCTCAAGCACCACCATCAGTACCAGTTTATCTACAAGGTGCAAGTTCCTCCACAAGGACGCAAGAAGAAAAGGATGAGATGAAAGAGTTGATTGACCAAGTCAACAAGCTGTCTACAGAAGTCACCTATTTGAGAAACCAGAACAATCAACTCCAAAGTTCCCAAAGAAATAATCAAGCGAACAATTACCAGAATCAAGGTGGAGGTTATCAAGGAGGATATCAAAGAAACCATCAAGGAGGATACCAGAGGAATTATCAAGATAGAGACTACCAAAGGAATAACCAAGGTGGCGGTTATCAAAAGAACTACCAAAACAATAACTACCAAGCTAACAATCAGTCACAAGACCAAGGATACAACAATCAGTCCAACTAGAGGAGAACTTGGAACACGGGTCCAAACAATGGAAATGTGGTGTCGCCACTTGATAATCAAGCTTCAGCAGATAATAGACCAATGGACCGAATATTCTTGGCTGAGTCCACTATGTCCAAGTATTGCAGATTCCACGAGACGGATCAACATTCGGATTTAGGGTGTGCAGAATTCAAGAGACCATCTAACTTGTTTCAAAACATAATAGGTGAATCAAATAACCAGGAAGATGTTAAGGTTACGGGGTATAAGATTGTCCCATCCTCGAGATATGATCAGTGTTTGACTTTTGAGGAGTTTTCATCCCCACCAGAATTTGAGGCTTATGAAGAACCCTGAAGGAGATTTCCTCCTGAGTCAGCAAACGAACTAGTTGATGAGGTAATAGATCATAAAGGGTATAATGATGGGTCGGATTTTTCTTTCTCACCTTTGGAAGATATTGTTCTAGTTCAAGGAACAGGTGGGAACCAGACATTTCAACAACTGGCTAGCAATGCTAGGTTCTATCAGAGGAACAACAAAAGAAATGATGGACACTTCACATCCTCCATACCCCCAAATAATTTCAACACGCCTCCACACCCCGATGCGAGTAATATACCGAATCCTTCGAGGGATGCACCTGAATACAGACAAGGCAACCTTGGCAGTGGGAATGGACAACCGAGCTTTCAACAAAACACACAGCAGAACAATTAAGGTACTCAAAGAACGTAGAATGTCCAATTGACACAAGAACCAAATAGAGGAAGGACTGGAAACAATGCCATGAACAATGAAGAATTGAAGAGATTAGGACAAAGCATGACAGAGGAAATGAAAAAGGTTAAAATCAGTCTCCCTTTGTTCAAATTATTGAGGGTAGTGGAGATAAGAGACACATTCCTTGATAGTTTGAAGGATAATAAATCACAAGGATTCCATACCCAAGGTACAACAACACAGACTCAAGGGAGGCCTCTTGATTCGGTGCATGTAATCCAAGATGCTCCAAGAGCAAATATGACAAACTCCGGAGAGATAAGAAGTTCTACATAGGAGATTGCATATGGCGATATCAGTGAATTCAACAGACAGCCGAGACCTCAACCAGTTTACGTGGCTCAAGGATCAACGCCTGAAGAACAACAAACTCAAAGGAGTCAAGACTTGATAAACAACAAAGAAAAAGTGAAGAAGGAAGAGGCTACTCAACCAATAGATTTCAGAGTGAAGCCAAAGCAAGTGCATAAGACACCAGTAGTGTATTATTAAGGGAAGGATGAGCCGGCCCCATTTTTGCTATCTGTAAAGATGTTCGGGAAGCTGCTTCACAATTGCTTGATAGATTCAGGAGCGTCAAGTAACGTCATGCCTTTGAACATTTGCAGAAGATTAGGAATCATGCCTTTGGGCTCCAACATAAGGGTTACTCAATTAGATAAGATAGAAGTGCCGATAGTGGGTGAGCTACACAACATACACATGCAGTTGGCATCTGATCCAAGAATGGAACACATGGTAGACATTTCAGTGGTAGATGTGGTTGATACCTATGGATTGATCCTAGGTAGATATTGGGCTAGAAGATTGAATGGATATATGGCAACAAACTTCTCTCACATGTGGCTCCCATGGAAAAGACTAGCCAATCAAATCAGAATCGATAGTACCCCAAGGTTGAGATTGACAATCACAAAAAAGGACAAACCAAATGAAATATTGTTCGTGGAAACAAATATGAGCACCTACAGACCAAAGAAACTAGAAGTATTGACTATGAACATCATAAGCGAAGGAAAGGATTCCACTGAGATCTTGATTGAGTCGGACCTAGATGCTTCGTCTGATGAGGGTGAAGGCATGTTTGAAAACTTCAAGAAATTCGTGACTAGAACTGTGCAGCAAGGGATAGAGCTGGGTAACCAAATGCCAGTAAGAGACTTATTATTACCTAATTGGTGCAGAATCTACAATGCATTCCACTCGAAATTATCTTGCTCTTTGTGTACAGTGGCCTTGGAACAAGTTGAGAAGAGAATCCCAGGAGCCCTAAAATGAGAAGATCAATATGGCGAACAAAAGATTGAGATTCAACAAGTCGATGAAGCAAAAAGTAGCATGATGTGGGAAACGAAAAACCAAATTACACCACCCAATGCAGAAGTAAAAGAAGATGATGAAACAGATGAGTTGAAAAATTTACAAAAGGAGTATTTAGAAAGAAATGGAGTATGGACTCTAAGGTTCGATGGCTCCAAAACCAAGCAAGGAGCCGGAGCCAAGTTCGAGTTGGTCAGCCCAACAGGGGCAACATATTTGGAGGCACACAGATTACAATTCCCATGCACCAACAACATGGTAGAATATGAAGCATTGATTCTAGGCTGCTTGTGTGCTATTAAGAAAGGTGCCAAAATACTTCATGTACTTGGGGACTCATATCTAATAATTAAACAGATAAAGCAAAAGTTTGCTTGCCATGACAAGAGTTTGAAGAATTATAGAAATCGAGTTTGGGATTTGATAGAAAGCTTTGATGCCTTCAACATCAAGTTCAGCTATAGAGCAAACAATCAAGTGGCAAATGCCCTCGCACAAACTGCAAGCTCACTAGCACCAATCAGATTGGATGGCTTGAAGAAGTTTAGAGTTGAGTTGGCATCGGTTCCATCAGTACCATACGTCAAGAATTTCCAGGTGTTCGAAGATGATAGACATATTCTCAAATTTTTGACAAATTCAGATATCTTCAAAGCATAGATCATAGATGGTGAAGTGGATGATGAAGCAAAGATCGACACAGAAGGAATTATGAGCCTAAAGACCAACACTATTCCAAAAGGAATGATTGAATTGGAAAGAATATTTGACATGGACCAATTACATAAAACGCAGTACCAACCTACAGGAGGTGATGAGTGTGAAAAAGTTAATTTGGGAACAAAGGATTGTCCCAAGATTGTCCACATTGGAAAAGTTTGTACACCTAAAGAGAAAGCAGATATATTGAATTTGATGAGGGAATTCCCTAACGTGATTGCTTGGGGATATGAAGATTTGAAGACATATGATCCCACCATCATTACACACACGATTCCACTGAAGGGAGTAAGCCATTTAGGCAGCGGCAAAGGCCAGTCAACCCTTTGTTGGAACCATTGATATATCAAGAAGTGAAGAAGCTGCACGATACGCGAATCATCTTCCCAGTGAGACACTCAATGTGGGTCGCCAATCTTGTCCCAGTCAGGAAGAAGAATGGAGAGATAAGGTTGTGTGTGGACTTCAGAAACCTGAATAGAGCATCAAAAAAAGACAAATACCCATTGCCATCACTGGATGAGGTTTTGCAAATTGTGAACAGAGCTAAAATGATGTCATTTATGGATGGATACTTAGGATACAATCAAGTGATAGTCGAAGAGGAAGATAGACTGAAAACGGCCTTCACCACAAAGTGGGGAACTTTTGCATACAGAAGAATGTCTTTTGGCTTGATCAATGTAGGCGAAACATTTCATAGGGCTATGGACTATGCCTTTAAGGACTTAAAAGACAAATGCATTATCATTTACATGGACAACATAACAGTATTTTCAAAGAATAGAAAGGATCACATAATGGATTTGAGGAAAGTTTTCACAAGATGTAGAAGGTTTGGAATCTCTTTGAATCCGAAGAAATGCATGTTCGGAGTTACCGAAGGCAAGCTTCTGGGACATGTGATTTTAGAGAAGGGTATAATGATAGATCCAGAGAGGGTGGAAGCAATTTCGAAACTTGGCTTGCCAGGTAGCAAAAAGGAGCTCAAATCTTTCTTTGGAAAGATCAACTTTGTGAGGAAGTTCATATCTGCATTTGTTGAGATTGTGAAACCAATGAATGACATGTTGAAGAAGGATGCAAAGGTAGATTGGACTCCAGCTGCGAGAAGGGCATTTGAGGAGATAAAACATGCTATTATCAATGCACCAGTCCTAGTAAGCCCGGATTATGAGAGGCCATTCAACATATATTCTTTCGCCTTTGATCACGCATGTGCGGCCATTCTAACACAGAAGAATAAAGAAGGTGAAGAGCATCCGATGCATTCATGAGTGCACCTTTCAGGGAGGCCGAATTGAACTACCCAAATGTGGAGAAACCAGCCTATGCCTTGGTGAAAGTAGTAAAGAAATTCAGGCATTATATCTTGAGAAGCAAAGTACATGCAATCGTGCCTGACATAGCAGTAAAGACTCTCCTGACGCAAAGCAAGCTTGGACAAAGAAGAGGCAAGTGGGTCGCCACTATTCAGGAATATGACATAGAGATCCAACCAATGAAACTAGTCAAAGGACAACAATTAGCGCAGACCATGGCATCAGAAGGACCTGGACTTGTACAACAAGTTTATGAATTGGAAGAGGTACATCTCGATGAATGGTATCAAGACATTATCAACTATCTTTTAAATCACCGATGTCCTTCACATTTGAACCCAATGCAAAAACGGGCGTTGAGATTTAAGAGCAAAAGATATATGCTATAGGGAGCAGTGTTGTACAAACAGAATCATGAAGGGGTATATTTGCAGTGAGTCGGAAAGGAAGAAGCAAGGAAAACATTTTAGAACATTTTCATGACAAATGGGGAATAGGACATGGATCAGATTTGGCCATAGCACATTGGATATTAAGAGCCGGATACTATTGGCCAACTTTGTTCAAGGACACTCACGAGCATGTGAAGACTTGTCATGTTTGCCAAACTGCGGCAAAGAGACAAAGGAAACCAATGATGCATTTGCGGCCAATCATCGAGGTGAGACCTTTCGCGATGTGGGGGCTTGACTTCATTGGTCCCATTAATCCGCCTTCCTCAGCACAACACAGGTATATTCTAACCGCAACTGACTATTGTACTCGGTGGTCAGAAGCCCAAGCTTTCAAGAATTGCACTGCTGAGATTGTCATTAAGTTCTTAGAAGAAAAGATTACCACTAGGTTTGGTTGTCCTTTTGCCTTTGTATGTGATAATGGTTTTGCTTTTACTTCTTTAAAATTCCATACTAGGGTGTTTGACCATGGGATAATTTTAAAATTTTCATCAGGGTACTATCCCTAGGGAAATGGCCTAGCAGAATCTACAAATAAGAACCTTTTGACTGTGATTGGAAAACTCTTAGATAGGAACCCAAGAGATTGGCACACACAACTAAGATACGCCTTATGGGCAGACAGAACTAGAATGAAAGAGTCCATAGGAATCACACCTTATCATTTGGTTTATGGACAGGATCCTGTATTCCCAATTCAATTGAAAATTCCAACTTTAAGGTTCATACAGGACTACTATGATGAGAATGAAGACCGAGTCCAAGTTAGGTTGACTCAATTGATGCAATTGAACGAGAAAAGAGATGAAACCCTAGATAAATTTGCAAAACACCAAGGGGTAATTAAATGTTATTTTGATAGGAGAGTGCAAAATAAGGCCTTCAGGATCTCAAACTTGGTCTTATATTGGGACAAAGCCCATGAGAGAAAAGGACAACATGATAAATTCGATAAACTATGGAAGGGTCCTTTCCAGATATCCGAGATCATCGGAGATAATGCATTTAGACTAAAGACACTCACTGGCGAGAATGCCCCTTTACATGTCAATGGGCAATTCCTTAAGCATTATTTCCAAGCCTAGGACTCCACTCGGAGCCCTTTTCGTACATAGTTAGAATAGGTTTGCTTTCAGTTGGTAGTTAGTTTGTTTTTTTTCTCTGCTTTAGAGTAGAGTTTGTCTTGGACCATTTGGCCCAAGGGTTTAGAGTAGTTTCCCTTTTAGTTGTTTAGAGTAGTTTTCTTTTTAGTTCTTTAGAGTAGTTTTCTTTTAGTTGTTTAGTTTAGGTGTTGTGAGGAAGTTCGAGTTTAGTTTGCATCAAGTCATTTGACTTGAAATTCCTTTAGCTTTGCTTAGTTAGTTAGTAGTTTTGGTTTTGGGCCTTTGCAAGTGCAAAGGGGGGGGTCCATGTTATCACTCGTGGACGAGGTGTGTAGATTTTACATTTTTGTTGACAAAACAGAATCCATCTTGTTCATTTCTCGAATACATTTAACAAGGTTCATAGGTTAAAGGATGTGCTTAGTTGTCGGTCTATGGTAGGACTTCTACTAAACTTGAGTTTAACTCGATAGAGGTTCTTAAGTTATCTCTGACATGGTTACAACATTCTACTCACACTTAATTGCTCTAAGTTCTTGATGTCTCAAAGTGAAATTGGACTTAGTAAAAATCTTACACTTGCTTCAGCGCCACTGTAGTCTTCCAAACCCTCCGCAAGCTTCATTGCCTGCAAACCAAACAAAAGATTGAAAAGAAAAGAAGAAAAGAGAAAATATCATGAGAAAAGAGAAAAAACAGTATCAAAGTGAAAATAAAGATGAAATTTGGTTCAAGGGTGTGCAATCATCTCTACAGGTGCTATAAAAATAATCACTAAAGGTAGAGCCGTGATTTTGGTGACATAGCGATAACTCCATTGGGGCTATAGATGCCTCACTGGCAGCGGGGCTCTATCCAGGTTGCTTTTGAAGTAAGGATATTATAATAGCTAAGTTTAATGGATCTAAGAGATTATTGAGTTCTTGTCAAGTGGGGAATAAATCATTTGCACACACGTGAGTAACTTATGGTCAAAGTGCTTAGGTTCAACTTGAGAGTTCTTTCCCTTGTTGAGTGCTCATCCTTAAGTAGATTTGCGGATAGGCCATCCTGAGATTTTTGTTCTAAGTTACTTATTTTTTGAAATGTTCAGGAACATTTCTTTGGGTTGATGCTAGATGTTGTGAGGTTTTCACATCATTGCCCCAAAATTTTGGGGACCCCCCTTTTTTTGATCGACTCAGCAAATTTTTTGACTGTCCAACAATTTTGATTTTTCGAGAATTTTGAGCCTTGGAGACTTTCAGGCCAATGGGAGAGACTTAGCTTATTTTCACCCAATTTTTTTTAACTTGATTTTCCAAAGCCACCAATTCTATCCTTAGGCCGAACAAATTTCAAAGTTAATTCCAACTTGGCAAGATAAAATTGTGAATTTTGTACTTAGATATTTTCTTTTGAAAATTTGGATATAATTGTATAAATTTGGATAATTTTCAAAAAATGAAAATTTTGTTAAATTTGGTCTTTTGGAAAATCTTAATTATTTTTTGGTGAAGAAAATTAATTTTTGTGATGGTGAAGTCAAATTGCAAAATCAATTTTTAGGCTCTAGAGAAATAATTTTATGTGTTAAAATGCTAAAATTGCTTAGCAAAATCGATTTGAATTAAAATTGCAAAATTTGGCTTTAATTGGATTAAAATTACTTTGAAAACTTTTTAGTCTTTAATGAAATTAGTAATTTAATATTGAAAAATCGCTTTTGCTTAGCCAAAATCCAATTTTAATGACGTATTAATTACTAAATCTTTATAAAATGGAAATATTTAACATCTCCAAGGCACCATTTAATTTCCTTTTGCAATTTAGAACTAATTGGCAATTTTAAAAGGCAATTTTCATCATGGCAAAATTAATTTTAGCTAAGTATTTAATTGTGGGTCATAATTTTGCATTAATTATTATTTTTTCTTCTCTTCTAGGTCCAAGTCGGCCAGCTTGGAGGGAGTAAGAAAGTTGGGTATAAGAGGAGGCCTCTCTCCCATTTCTTCCTCACTTCTCACTTCTCCTTCTCAAGGCGTTGGTGATTTTGCAAGAGCAGATTTGCACTCTTCTTGCTTGGTGAAATTTGTGGAGGCTGAAATTTGTAAGAGTTGAAATTTGTGAAGGCCGAAATTTGTGGGAGTCGAATTTTGTGGGAGCCGAATTTTGGGGAGGGCGAAATTTGTGGGAGCCGAAATTTGTGGAAGATAAAATTCTAATTTTTGCAAGAAGCTGCAATTCTTGGCCCTAGGTTGGGTAATTTTATTTGGAGGTGAATTACATGATAAATTTTTGATTTGCAAGTGGATTTGAAGTTCTTGAGGTCTAGTCCTAATTTCGAAAAGTTGTTGTACGATTATTGGTTAAGGTGAATTTTCATCATCTAGAGTTGCAAGGGGTCCTTAAGCTGACATCCTTCTTTCGTTCTAGTCTAAGGATTGCTTCCCTTGGTTCTACTTGCCTTCTGGTCCACCACTCTACCATACCGTAATAGGCCGACGAGTATGGAGGATGTTAGTGCAAGTAAGAATCCCAAGCGGACAAACACTAAGAAAGACAAAGAGGATATGATGTCCAAAACACCCCCCTTCTCGAAAATGAAGAGAATAACCGACACCAATATCAGTACAGTGGACATGATACAGATGAAGCAAACACTAAAGGAAGGACAATTCCCCTTGGCAAAGAGGATATACAAAAGTGGAGTTGTACATGCGGCAACTTTTCATCCTACATTGCCGTGTCCGGAATTGATTATGAAATGTGCATCCAGATTTGGTCTAAACAGTAAATCCATCATTTTTGATGAAGAGAAGAGGAAGTCAACAAGATGGATTTTGGATTGAGGTTGGATGAGTTAGGAAAGGTTGCTATCAAGAAGAAGCATTTGGGCACCCTTTCCTCTCTCAGTGCTTTTATTGGATTTGTGAAAGAGTATGAGAAGGATCACGAAAAGATACTACAAGCAGCAAACGGCGTGGTGAAGTCAGCGGAACTTAGGGCGAAGCACACACCTTGTCCTCCTATGGAAGAAGTTAACTAAAGGCTAGCTAAGTTCATTGTCTTAGTTAAGAAAATGAAAGAAAAGGGAAGAATTATTTTAGAAGATCATTTGATGTAACCAAGTGGCAAATTTCCTTTTCTTCTAGAATAGAACAAGTGTCTATTTCTGATTGGCCACCATTTTGGTGCTTTCTCATTGGTTGCCACTTTTTGCACTTTTTCCATTGGTCCATTGATGAGGTGGCGTCTTCTCATTGGCCGATGGGGTGGCAACCCTAATTAGGGTTTTTAGAATCAAATTTGGATCGTTGATCTTGTTTTAATCTCCACTGTCCGTTGTATATCTTGCCCCTATATAAGGCCATTTGCTCTCATTTGTAAAGTGTTGGAGAAATTGTTGTGAAGATAATACCAAAATTGCTCTTTTTTTCATTGTTGCGATTTGCATGTTGATTAAGAACATTGGGTGTTATTGGATGTTTTCTACTTTCACATAGTTAGATTTCCTTTCAAGTTGTTGAAGCAAATTTTATTTGAAGTTGTTAAGTGAGGTTAAAGTAGATGGATAGTTGTATGGTAGCTTTGGTAAATGTTTGATAGGGGTCAATACTAGACCACTAGCATCCTAGTGGCTGGTTGGGAAGCTTTGTGTGGCAAACTAGTGTATTATTCCTTCGAATCATTGCACCTGTGGAAGTGAGGCCGTTGGTCAGCTCTCATTAGGTTTGATCCCCGTCCATTTGCTAACCTTCCATTCATAGTAGGAGTAGAATAGTGAGTAGTTGGGTAGTCGAAGTTTAGGGAAAGGAGTTGGAGGAGTAGGTCGAGTATTAGAACACATCCATTCACCTTCCACCACCATTGCTTTCCCATCAACATCATCATCGGCAGACTCATCTTCCATCATCACCACCATCAACATTATTTGCGACTCGCACATTTCACAAACCGAACCACCATCACCTTCATCACACCAAAGTCCAAGTCATCCTCAGCAATTTGCGTAAGGCCGCCTACATGATTAACAACAAATCACATTGATAAAACTGAGCGATTATCCACAAGAGTAAGGAACATTGGAGTTATTCTCATATTCCATGAGCAATAACTTTTCAAGAGAGGAATTGTATGTTTGATACTCCGTATCAAATGTTCAATTGCTAATATGTTATGTAAGTGATACAAAACTCACATCAACAGTATCTTGTTGATATGGTGGTACATATTTTAACAGTCGGGTGAACCTCTCCCAGTACTTATGTACTGACATGTCTCCTTGCTTTTAAGTTTTGGAAGTCTAAAAGTTTCTGATCATAAAAGGTTTGAGGCAGCCAACAGTTCCGAAAAATGTTCACAAATTTCTCCTAGGTGAAATCAGTGGTTTTTATGTTCTACTCAACTGTGGTGTTTTCCCACCAGGTTGTAGCTTCTCCGGTAAAATGATATATTCCCCAAACTGCTTCTGAGGTTTCAGAGAAATTCTTAATTTCAAAATATTGTTCCATTTCAATTAACCAAGCTTCTGCTTCCTCCCGGGACTTAGAATCGGAAAACTTGGGTGTTTTTATTTTCTTAATGTCTGTTGACAAATGAACCACTGTTTCTTGCTTCTTCTGTTTTTCTGATTGCTTGGGGGAAGAGGTTTTGTTATGCTTAGAGACTTCTATCTCCGCCCTAGGAGGTGGTGAGGATTGAGTTTTCTTGCAGTTCTGCCCCATTTGGGCTGCCATTTCGTTCATTTTTCTTTCCATGTTTTCTAACTTCAGTTACGTTTCTTGCAAGATCTAAAGTAACAAGTCATTAGAAGATTGGGTGTTCTCACAAATTATGTCTTGATTTACAATGTTCTCATTACTGTTCATTTTATGTTTATTTGTTCCCACCTATTAATTTACAAATTGTGTTAATTAAGTGGAGGAAGAAGAAATTTTCGCAAAAAGAAAGAGTCTTACAAATACATTACTCGCAATATTTAATAACTTAATTTAACTTAATACTTCGTTGCTTCACTTAGAGCAACCTTATTTACAAAATTTCCTCCATTGAGGATGTTTACATCAAAATAACATTTAGTTTTGCTTTGCAACACTTAATTTTGGTTCAGATTGGGTACATATCTCGCACCATCCAGGATTATGGAACTGTAGAAGAGGATTGCTCTGTTGAGCATTCCATTTTTGGATCGATTTGTTTCTATATGCCGCTTTGCTAGTAGGAGTCCACTTGACTCTTTCCTTCATTCGTTGTATTGCCTAGTTTAGAGTTTCGTTGTCTCGAGGCATGGAACAAAAGGTGGTCATATTTTGTCATGTTTTTAATTAGATAGGGAAAGATGGGGTGTTGAGTCTTCTTGCGGGGTGTTTTACGTACTTGCATTCTGTGTAGTCAGTCCAAAATTTTTTCAAGTTTCAAAGAAGGTAGGGTGCCCTAGGTTCAGTGTCGAACCCAGTGCTCTGATACCATATGTAACAAACGAATTTCATAACCAATTTCAAACACCTAATTATCTGATTTAATAAGTAATTGATTCCATTTCATATGACAATGTCTTCCATTAACTAAATATAACTATGATAAAGTAACTGTTTTCTATTCTAACTATAATTCATATTCAACTGATGTAACGGGATAAATAAATAAATACATTGCTAACATTTAAACCATTTCTAATTGATAACATATTCAGCTGAAAGAAAAGTAACGATTATCTTCCATATTAACTAATATATATATTCATTCAAATTATGCTGTTAGAAACTAAACTATCTAATTATTCTTCGAAGGATTTAAAGGTAAAAGTGCAATAGAAACATATAGAAATAATAGAGGAAATCCTTTATCTTGTTGTTCAAGCCTCGACATTGGTGAGAGGAGAAGCATTGACATAGGCTTAACCTCCCAACCTCGGACCATACTTATCCCCACACATGCTATCTTAATAGAACGACCCTCCCTACCTCAAGATCGGGCTTGGGATGTTTTTATGTCCAGCCATTCGAGCTACCCAGTGGTTTGAGTGCCCCATCAGTTATACCTATATAACCGACGTCTATGGACAAACAAAATGGTCTCATGATTGGCAACATATGCCTATAACTACCTTGGCCAAGGATTTCAGTTGGGTTCGTGAACCTGATCACCACCACTCGACTTGTCAACAGATTCCATTATTGGGACATGCATGAGCTATTAAGTGTTTTCATTGCATAGTTATTCATATCTGATTTCATTCTTGGTTCTTGCAGGTTAACTCCACCTCTTCACCATTCTTGGCTTCTTGCCAGTGAATTCCTCAGTGATTATGAGATATAGCATTTTGATAATATTGATACACCTCTCCACCTTTTCATGGCTTCTTGCCGGTGAATTCCTCGGTGATCATGAGTATTCTGATCATTATGACAGCATGTTTATGAAAAACTGTTCTCAACACTCTTAACAGTTACAATTCGTTTCCAATAGATATTACGAGAATACAGAGATAGAATTAATGTTCTCAATAAATTCAAGGGTTTGCAGCAGACTACCAGCAGGGTAGAATGTATGCTTGTGCATTTGGTTTATAACTTAATGAAGATAACTTATGAAAAATAAAATACACAATGGTTCCCTTCACAGTCCTAATGATGCATGAATGGTTTCACTTCCATATAAGAAGACAACGATTGATTTCTTTTACATACTTAGCATAACATATAGCCGACTTTTGTCGGTCCATAATTCAAAGATGAAGACAATATAATATCGAATGCAATAATTAAACATGACCTGTGTTATTGGCCGAATACCAGTTGGGAAGTGACTCCTTTCGTTCTTGGTCAGAACTCCTATCGGCAGATTATCTTGCTTGCGGGTTTGAGACTTGGTTCATGGAATGCAAATTGCTGGCGGAGTAAGGGAAGACCGGTATACTTGGTTGTGCAGACTGATTGAATGGTTTGGCAGGAAACAACTTCGTACGGCTTGAAAGGATATCGTATCAGTCATAAAGAGGGTGATGCTGTCTTGGTTGGTTCATGGCTTGCCTTAAAGGCTAGCCGTGACTCTTCGGCCACTATCGGTTTTCCAAGATAACCCATCAAATTCAAACTTAATTCGATTTGAAAAGAGGAGAAATAAGGAAGAAAAGAAATAAGGAGTTGAAGAGTTTAAATTTTATTTTATTATTATTATAAGCTCTTATATACGTTCACGTATGTATATTGATGAGTTGACATCATTGGATTATATTATTATAATTTATTGGTGCCATTTCATTTTCATATATATGTGTTTGTATTTAAGTGTTTATTATAGTGATAAAATAAGAAGATCTAATATTAATCTCTAAGGTATGAATACTTTTTTAAATTTAGATTACTTTATGTTTTTATTATATTGTTTTCCTAATAGCTCATGCGGTCCCACAATGTAACTTGTGGTCAAGTCTTCGTATCCTTTCCAAGGGAGTTCTAGGTCATACCTGCTGATCCTGATGACTGAACCAAACGACCCTCCCATTCCGATGATCCCGTTTAGCGATGCTTCCCCTCTCTTCAGTCTTCTCTTGCAATCACCTAAGCAAAAACATTCTTGCCAACACATTAATTCAAAAATATATATTGATTGTTAGTTCAAATCAAACAACTGCTAATCATCTAATAACAGTTGTAGGTTACTGGTTATTTCTTCAACGTCTATAATAACTAACTCATTTCACATGATCATGAAAGAAATAATTTGTTGTTAGTTCGTACAACGTATATAAATAACTAACTCGTTTCACATTATCAAATAGAGAAATAATCTGTTAACAGTTGATACAACGTATATAAATAACTAACTCATTTCAAATGATTAGGAAAAGAAATAGTTCGTTAAACCAACAGTTATGATCAAATTAAAAATTAGGGCAAAATTTGGGATGTACCAAACATGTTTTGGAAGGAAGGCAACAAGAGAAGATATAGACATGACTAGCCAAGAGAATTTTGTTGGCAACCTGGAGTCTTCCAGCCATGGAGAGAAACTTGTTAGTCCAATTGAAAAGTTTATTTTATAATTTATGGAGGAACCAATTCCAAATCTCTTTCAGCAATACTCCAATGCCAAATGGAATTCCAAGGTATCTAGTAATGCTGCCACGCTTCACTTCACACCAATCAATGGGAATCCATGATGGCCGAGAGTTATTTCGAGTCATTATGTATTCAGTTTTATGTGTAGCCAGCTTAGAGCTTGACATGGCACAAAAAATATCTAATATCTCCAAAGTATAAGCCACTTCCTCTGGAAAGTTTTGTATGAACAACATTCTATCATCAACAAAATGAGAATTAAGGGCTGTAGCATTCGCTGGAAGGGATATACCTTGAATAAGCTTATTTGAGCAGGCATGTTGAAAAAGGTATCCGAGAGCATCAGTTGCAAGGACATAAAGAAAGGGTGCAAGAGGACAGCCTTGACGAATGGATTTTTGTAAGGGAAAGGAAGGAGAAAGCATGCCATTAACAACAACTCTAGCATTCCCATCCTTGAATAACATGTTAATGTGCTCACAAAGTTTTGGTCCAAGGCCAAGCCAATGTAAGATTTTGAGAATGAAAGACCAGCGGATGCGGCCATAAGCTTTATCAAAGTCAAGTTTAATAATGAGAGCATCTTGTGAACTCTGTTGGGCCCACTCTCGCAGTTTCCCAATCAAGAACCGAGTTATCTAGGAATAATCTTCCAGAAATCCGGTCTGCTCTAGACGAGCAATAGTTTGTGTGATGTGCTTAATTCTTCGAGCCAAGGCTTTAGCAATTATTTTGTATGAAGTGTTAAGGAGGGTGATCAGATGCCATTCGTTAACCATGTCTTCCTCTTTATCTTTAGGAATAAGTTTAATCAGCCCTTGATTGATCACACTTCCCGAAGTTCCAGTGTCAACTCCTTCAAGATAAACATTGTAGAAATCTTCCCGAATATGTGGTCAAAGGACTCGATAAAATTCCACTGGAAGCCCATCAATGCCAGGGCTTTTTTCTAAAGCTGTACAATGAACGGCTGCATCAATTTCTTCTATGGAAAGTAGATGATCAAGATATTTGCTATAGTGATGGAATACAGCTGGCAACATTTTCTGCAAGAATTGGGAGGAGAAAGTCATTAACTGAATCATCAGTGAAGAGGTTTTCAAAGTGATCATAAAAGATATTCAGAATGTCAGAATGGATGGTTTGTAGGGAATCATCAACAGCTTTAATAATAGTTATGTTCCACTTTATGCTTGTGATTAAGATATGGAAAGAAAAATTTAGACCCCCAGTCACCCTCCTTAATCCATTGCAGTCTAGCAGGAATTTGTGCCCCTTTAACCTTATGCACAGCCATTTTGCGGAGCATATTTTCAGCATTGTCCACATCACGATGCAAGGAGGTATTTTAAGGGTTGAAATCCAGCCACGACCATTCATGCTCAAGCTGCCCTTTAAGAGATTTCTCAAGCCTATGACGTTTTGCAGCAGCTCTTCTACCATAGTCATGAAGGAAGGTGGTACACTTATCAATCATTTTGCCTCACCAAGTAATCCAACAATTTTGAGTTGGTTTTGGCTCAGAATTCCAAATAGCCACAAGGCCATCTATGCAATCTTGATTAGCAAGATGAGAGACATTGAGCTTGTAAGGAAGGCCATATGAGATAGGAGAGGAATTTGACAACGATAAAGTGGTAAAGATGGAAGAAAGAGGGTCAGATAGAGTGGCTGAAAGGTCTAAATCAACAAGACATCCATCAAAGGAAGGGAGAATGTTGTAATTCGGAGATATATAAAAACAGTCCAGCCTACTCATTTTTCTTAAAGATCCTTCTCTGCAATTAGACCATGTGAACCAATAAGGCATTTGAAGGTTGATTTTATCCAAAAGAGGATCATACATGCCAAGCGAGTTTCGGGCCAATAACCAACCTTTTAATTCAGACTGGGATAGGTGAGAAGCTCCATCCCAACTATGGTCAGAAGGCTGTTCTACCATGTTAAAATCCCCTCCCAAAACCTAGTCAACATTGGGAAGACTAGTGCGAAGCCAATCCCAAAGATCAGTTCTACCAACAACAGAAAATGGAGCATAAATTGAGCAAAAACCAACCAGCACATTGTTAAGGAGTGTTGTGGCCCAGACATAGTGATTGTTAGGATGAGATCCAAAAGCAACTAAATGTTTAGCTATCCAAGGAGCAAGACCCAAAACAACACCTCCACCACCATCTGCATGATTAGTACGGAGGAATCAGGCATCTGGCCAAATAGAAGCAAGGGTAGCATCAAGTTGAACATAACCAACTTTCACTTCTTGTAACATGAGGACATCAATTTCATTATCTTGAATAGAATGTTTGACCTGATATTTACGAGCAGGGGAGGTCAATCCGCGCACATTCTATGATTGTATTTTGCACTTCATTAGCTATAGGCTGGAAGGATGTCCTCAACAGACTGAAGTGCATTAAACTGATTTGTTAGCATGCAATTTTGGGATTCCAAAATAGGATCTTGTTCAAGGGTGTCCATAGGTGAATCATCAGGGAGTGGGTCTTGAGAGGGAATATTAGGCTGATCTATTATAAGATTACTGCCATGAGTGGGCATGGTCTTAGCAAAAAATGAAGTATTTTCAAGGTGGGAGGTCTCCTTCCTTTTTGCAGCTCTAGTTTGCTGTCCAGAAGCGGCAGCTTTATATGACTTGCTTTCAGAGTGGCGGGACTGAAGATTAGGTGAGAGTGGTGAACAAGGGGAGAGATGGGTGCTATTTGGATGAGGAGTATTAAACATGCTTGTTGAAGAAGGGAGAGTACGCTTGGGAATCCGAGAATCATTATCAAATGTTGAGGGATTGGGGTTAACTGAGGATGACTGTGGAGCTTTGGGTTTACAAAAAGGACTATCCCGGATAAGGTGACCTTCCCTACGAACTATTAGAAACATTCATTAGGTTTATTGAGGCAATTAATGCATTGATCAAATTCAAAACTAGGACCCACAAGTTTAATAGCGAAAGGAAGCGGCTGAGATAAATCCATTTCAATGCAGACCCTGGGGTGAGAGCACCGACTAGCCCATTTATGAGTGTGTTGCTTGCACCACAACACTTTGCCTACTTGAGATGCAATGTTGTGTAAAAAAGGGTGAAAAGCTAGGTTGAGTAAGGGAAACTCAACACACATGTGATATCTTGTCTTAGTTATGCCTTCTGGGTGAAAATCCAAGTCCCAGGCTTGAACATAATAGGTTTGTCCACAAGTAATCCAAAAACCATATTGGAGTACCACACGAGCATGGTTGGGGTTACAAAATGTGCATGCTACGTAGCCTTTGCCCAATCCCCGGAAAGATTTAACATTCTAACCCTTGAGCTCCCACTTATTGCCATTTTAAAAAGCCTTGTTCAGTGGGTATACCTCTAAGGAAAAATAAAATGACTGTTTTTGCTTAGCATTTGGAAATAACGTCAACTATGTCATCAGGAAGCTCAAAAAAGATTGTTTTACCTTTTCTTTGGGTGTCTTGTGATCCAATGTTTGGAGTGGAATGTACTGGAGCAATCGAATTGGAAACATTAATGGTGTCTGAGCCCTTATTTCCAAGGTAAAGCTTTTGTAGAATGGACGTCCACCTTCTCTGTAGCAGTTTCTGCTTCCAAAGAGGGGTAAGGCAAATTTCCCCCTTTGCATTTCTCTATCTCCATGGTGCCCCGTTCACACTCTTTTTTCTTCATACTTATGGATCTGAGCTTGAGGGATTTGTGAGATCTAGATAACTCTGAGCCAGTCTGTGTGCAGTGGAGGTTTTCCAGGATTGATGAGCACAGATAATGCGTCTAGGGTTAGGGACAGTGTATTGTTGTTCCCAGTCTTCTTCAGAGTGTTCTTCCGACTTTATGATTTAATTCTCTATACAAACTTTCTTAATATTCTGAAAACATACTGTCTACCTTAATGCAGTATAGATTCTATTTCATTGATCTTGAATGTATACATTCTAATGTATTGGAAATGTATGCCTTTTAACCAACTAAACACATACATTCTAGATGGTTCAGAATGCATACATTCTGCAATGAATAAATATCAAACAACTCTATAAGAAATATCGTAAGAAAATAAAGCCAAAAGATAAACTCTTAAGGGCAGCCTCCAATGCAACAGTGTCTTATTCTTATAGATAATTTCAATCACTCAAGAAATCGACAATGACAAAAGATCATCAATACAGCAATGTCTCTGCAACTGTTTTTTCAACAGTTCGCCTCCATATCTGGGCAAAGAGTGTCATTTTGTTCACTAGTTTTAAAAGACAAATATGTTATGTTTTAACCAACAGTTGAATAAGGAGGAATCCTAGTTCTCCTGCCCCATCTATCTCATGTCTTTAGGTGATCAGACTATATTATTCAAGGTCATTTGGATGGCAACTGCATAGCTGAAATGTAAGAAATATTGAAGATCTATTTTTTCAATATTTTCTACATTGATATAATCTGCATTTTCAGAGGCCCTAAGAACAGAATTGTCTGTTGAGACTTTAGCGGTTGCTTAGGAAAGTGTTGTAGGCTACCACTAAGCACTCAAACTAGGCCTCTTGGAGACCTTTCTAACAGGCTAGGAGTTATGGTCCTGCCGAATTGGGTTACCAGAATTAAACAATTTTGACTCATCCAGCTGTCCCTTTCAACTTCCAAGAATGACTCTGGTGCGGTACTCTTCAGTTTCAGATGGGAAACATAGTTTACAAATATTGTAATTTTCCTAGCTTGATTGGCTGAATTTGAATCAAATGAAATATCTCTTCTATAGAGTTTTCTATATATTGTATAAGTTTCTCTCAATTTTGAACAAAATTCATAGTTTGTTTTGCTTGAATAATTGTTCTTGTTGCGTGTTTATTTGTTTCAGTTGTTTGACAATTACTGCTTACATTGCATCCAGTCCATCCCTTGGTGCATTGTCCTCCAGAATCCAACCATAATTTCTCTATTAGGGAGTTGGCAGTTTTGCTTTTTGACAATTATCACTTTGTTCAAGATACTTGTACATTTCTGAGTTTAAATGTTTTCTGCAAATTCTAAAAAATTGCAACTAAAGTGATGGATATTCATAGGTCTGTGTCAATTATTTGCCATTATTTAATTTTCTTCTTGTTTTTTTCTCACAAAATATATTTGTGCCAGTATGGTCCTTTCCCTTTATTATGATTTTGCCTCCATATTTCTGCTTCATTGTTACTTACATTTTTCTGGCTCTACGATTAAAGAACAGAGGTAAGCATTTTGGCAGAAATCCATGTAATGCTTTGCAGGTTTCTCATGTTGTATTAAATGATTGCATTAGTTTTAATTTGTAGAATAAAAGTTTTAATCAGATTCAGAATTTATAGGGCAGAATTGAGATATAATTTCCCCTGGAAGAGTAATAATTGATGCATTTTCTATTTAAGTCTTCAACGTCATTCACATTCCATTTTAGTTCCAATCACATTAATCATTGGCATTTATTCCATAAGTGCTAAACATTACAGAACCAAGAAACTCTGACAGAGGTAACCATTTTCATAGGAATCCATGTAATGGATCGAGTTGAACTTTTCTTTCTATTCAAAAGATTTCCTCTACTCTTCCTGTTTTCTGTCAATGTAATCTTTTTAATAGTTAAATCTGTGATTATATTAGTTTCTGGCTTTGTCTTTCCTGGAAAGAGTGGAGGCTGAGATATTTCATATTCTGAACTATTCAGTTTGATATGAACATCATTTCATTCCCCATACCCATAATTTCTGTTGACTATATTTATATACAATTTAGTCGTTTCCTTATTTATTTACTTCTATAACTGATTTTGATTGGTGTCTTATCCCCATGCCAGCACTGTTCGCTTACATCATCTGGTAACTATGCTTACATTCCGTTTTATTTATTAATATGTTTCTGAATGACATGAATCATACATGTTGTACATTGCCAAGGAGTCATATAAACATTTTCTTACTATTTAGTAGTAGTTATGTAGTAAATAGTTACAATAATATTTATTGATTATACTTATATGTAACATAATGGTATATTTTTCTTCTATTGTGGTGTGGAAAAACCAGTCATAACCTGCAGTTTGAATGGCAAAAATAGTTCCTATAGTTCCCTGCATAACATTAGACTACTGAGCAAATTGTTATGTATCATTATGATTGGGCCTTTAGATGTTACAGTATCACTTGTTTCTGTTGGTTGTATTTTGGCAATGGCAATACAAGTGTTTATCTACAAACAAGTCCTAGACCCAAGAGTCTACTGGATCCCCAAGCTGCAATAGGGATATGTTACTTCTTCTTCAATAGATTATCTCTGTACGGTTTACACCATCTAAAATGATATTCAGCTATACTGCAGTGGCTCTACAATATCTATGGCTAGCCTGTCTCTCACAATCATTAACAAAATTGGACCTGTGTAAAAATGTGATTTTATCACTACAAAATAAAAGTAAAGGGATGTATCCAATAGCTGCTGCCAAATAATGTCAAAGAGTAAGCACTTACTCTGTACCAAATTCTTGATCTTTTATTGTGTCTTCCTTTGCCCTGCCTTGAACACTTGGGCATGTATTCTCCACATAATAGTATACTTTTGTACAAGGTTAATCAAGGTGACATCATTTTTATATGTTGTTTTGTAGTGTGATGTTTCTGTCAAGGAGGTCACTTGTTCTTACCTTGGCCTATTGTTCCAAATATTTGACTTTGTCGTAATGTTAACTGACCGCTAAATTAATCCTACCATCATCTCTGACACTTTTTACTCTTACCACTTCTCTGCCTATCTTCCAGTTAGTCTATGTTCCTTTCTTGTGAATTTCGTTGCTTCTCTCAACTTTTCCTGTTGCTTTCTATTTCAAAGACCTTGCTGTTACTCTTATTTTCATCTAACTATATCTTGAGTTTAAAGGGATCCAATCTGTGATTCCTTAGTTGTTGCCTGTTTATGCATTTTCAATAGTTTTGTTGATTTGGCCTAGTCAGTTTTCTAATAATTTTTTTTCCTGTAAGTTTGTTTCACTGAATTTGTGATAATTGTAGGATATTTATACCCACAATCTAATATAGTAATTAAGGGGGGATCCATTTGAATAATCTTTATCGTCTTGAATCTTAAGCTCTGACTTGGTATCAGAGCCAGTTACCTAGATTGCTGGTAAGATTTGTGAAGTAGTCACAAACTCAGTGCTTTAAAGCAGATCGGATCTCCGGGTAGTCCATTGCTTCTGGATTTTAAAGGGATTTGTTTGTGTCGCTGATGTCAAGTATGGAGAAGATTGTTAGAGCACATTGAAAGTACAGACACCTAAAATTGTTGTCACTTAGTTAAAATAGATATTTTATTTCTTTAATTATACCAAAATTCTTCTATTAAAATAAATATTATTATTTATTTAATTAATTTCATAGCCTCTTCCTCTATTATTTAAATAAATATTTTTATTTATCTATCTAATTCATTAGCCTTTTCCATCCTATTTAAATAAATATATTTTTTATTTAATTATCTAATATCCTAGAGTATATATAGTCTGACATTGAGGATGATACATAATTTAGAAAATCTGAAGCAAAGCCTTGAGAAATAGAAACCTAGGTGCCTGCTCAAAGTAAACAGACCAAAGAGATGAGTCTTTTGAGATGAATAATGGGTCGAGCATATGCAGATTGGCAACTGGTGGCCTTAGAAAGCTCTCGAGCTAGAATTCTATTGTTAAATGTAACTGAACACGCAAAAGTGGTTGAAAAAAATCCATTGCCAAGAAGAATATGCAACTTTGGATTGTGACCTTATATTCCCTCTGACACAAATCTATCAAGAAACTTTTTTCTTCTCAACTTTTATGAGCTCACTTAACTAGTCACTGAGTGAGTTATGTTGAATACAAGCCAGATATATTTGTGATGTGATCTGGCAGATACACAAATTTGGAAGCTAAAGATGTTAATGTTGACATGCCTTTTCTCTACAATACATTATGATAGTTGCATATGCATTCTTTAATTCATTTGAAAACTTATTTGATTTTATTGTTAGCCTATGAACTGTTTGTTAACATATTGCTAAATTGTTGTGTGACAGTGTACCTTGCCCAAAAGGTTCATGTTCAACTCCAGTTGAGGTTGTAACTGTGCATCTGGTTTCTAAAGGTATCAATGATGCAATTGCAAAGGCACTTATTTATCCAGGTGCTCTCTTTACAAAGCTGGAGTCCATTGTCGCTGAGAATGAGCCAATAAGTCTACCTGATTGGGATACCTTGCTAGACAATTTCACGGAAACTTTGAAGGATAAGGAACAAAATGACAGAACCTTTGGGCCAGGCTTGATTATCGGAAGCTATTTGTGTTTGGCTGGAGCCCTTGCTTGTGTCCTTGGCCCTACATTACTTAGTGCTTTTGGTCCATTGCTCATTTTGTGGTCCATTTACTTTGAAGCTGCAGATTCCGAAGATGCTTATGCATTACCTATGTTTTCTGTAGCTGTTTTTTGTGCCCTGAGTGGAATAAACTTATTTGCTAAAGTTCCTAGGGGAACTAATCATTCAACCACCTCTGATGATTCCCTTTCGAATGATGAGAAATCGGAACCATCAGGCAGTAGCAAGAAAACAGACTGATAGAAATCTGATAGGAGTACTGTGCATTAGAACTTACATTAGCTTTAAGTAATTCATTGCTAGGAGGAAGAAACTCTGACCACTGCCTCTTTCTTTTCAAGTTATGTGTGTCATGTTGCATGAAACTCTGAAATCTCAGAAACTATTGTTACAAGAGATATAGTGTCAGATCTGTATAAAACCTTAGTTGCATTGTTATGAATTTGTCCTCAATTGTCCAAATCCTATAATTTTGAATGTATTTTTCTGGACTACACACCTGTTTTGAAGAAACTTGTATCTTTTATGTTTTAGAGGGTTGCAAACATGCCACTTGGTAGAAAGAAATGAGTTTTTGCTCATATCATTGCCATTTTTTGAATGATTTGACCACTTGATTGGATTGGGATTTCACTTATCAATATAACCAAGTGCTCCAAATGAGTAAATGGTTATGTGATTGGTTTGAAAAGAAATATGTTACTCGGATGTGTTTGACAGTATAACCTGGGACTAAGTGGGAAGAGTATCATCTTTGATCTTGTGCTTTCCTGAAGAAAGGTCTCAAAGGAGGCTCAAAACAATTGAGAAGCACCAAGCAGGGGTATCCATACAAATCATGTCATGTTTACCTTTGAAACTAAGAAATCTTTAATAATTTGGCAGATCTGTCCTATTCAAAATTTCACAGTGAAGAAGTCTGGGCATTAAGTGAACAAAAGATATGGATGTCTTAGGTACATAGAGTGCAGATAAGTTACCTAAATTCATTATTCAAACAATTTTATTTAGATTTCTCTAGGTTAAAAACTTGGTTTTGGACTTGTTTTATTGGTTTCAAAGTAGGGGATGCTTTTCATAGTGTAACAACTTACGTGATGTTTTCAGGATTCAACAATATCATTTTTCTGTCGATCGATTCATATTTCATATCACTCACTAACTTGAATTTTCCCTTTACCACTCATTGTGTCTAGGTGATGCTCAGAAGTGCAAACCTGTCCCTCATGGGTGTGGATGGTCCACATATCACTCATTGCATTTAGGTGATGCTCATAGTGTGATGCATGAGAGCTTTTTGAGAGATCACTCGTGATAGTATTGCTTCTAGTCAAGTGCTTAACCGTGGAGTTTCCTTCAAGATTAAGCTCCCTTTAACTTGCCATTTCATTTACAAAACCTCCAACAAGTGTTATTCATTGTAGAGATTCTTAGCTCATTCACTTTCAAGTAGATGCTGGTTTTTGCAACTTGAGAAGATAGTGAGTCAATCTTCATTGACTTATATTTCACAAGTAGTGGTCAAGAACCCATTTCTCACAAGAATGAATCTTATATTCATTTCATCTAGGTGATGCTTATAGGGGTGGAGCATGATTTTTTTTAGTTACTTATCCTAGTATTATTCCAACTCAAGCATGCTTAACCATGAAGGTTCTCCTAAATCAATCTACCTAGCATGCTACTCTAGTTGCAAAATCTTTAATAGGTGTTGTGCCTTATAATCTCCACTATAAAGCACTTTAGCTCATTCATTTTTTAAGTTGGCAGTGGGTTCTATATAATTATAAATTATGTAATGTTTTTCAATATTTAACAACTTAGCTTTTGAGTCAATCTTCAATGACCTATATCACGAGAAATGATTTTTACAAAAATTCTTCTTCCATGAGTATGAATGTTGCATTTAGCACTTATTACATCTAGATGATACCCAATGAAGTATTAGAAATTGGGAGCTCACCTATCCCACTAATACTTTGGCTCAAGCATGCTTAACCATGGAGTTTCCCCAAGATCAAATGTGCTTACCTTGCTAACCTATTTGCAAAACCTTCAACAAGTGTTGTGTCTTTGAACATTCCATTATAGAAACCCTTAGCTCATTAATTTTCAAGTAGGTAGTGGTTTTTGTAATGATAATTATGATATATTTTTTAGAGATTTCAATCATATAATTATTGAGTTAATCATCATCAACCCATATGTCATGAGCTGTAGTTCACAAGAGACCATGTCTCATGAGCATGAGTGATGCTCTCAACATTCATTACATATTGGCATGGTGAAGTATTGGGACTTCCTAAAAAGGCCATCCCACTACTACTTTGATTGAAGTGTGTGTAACCTATGAAGTTTCCCTTAAGATCAAATTCGCTTATTGAGCAACCACATTTGCAACATCTTTATTAAGTGTTAAGCCTTATGATTATTAATTATAAACCTCCTAGATCATTAATTCTCAAGTGCGTGTGATTTTTGTAGTGTGAAAAGTTATGTGATACTTCTTATGATTAACTAATCTTCTAGCCAATTTTGGCAATGGTTCCCAAGAATTTGACCAACTCATTAACTTTCAAGTAGGTTGTGGGTTTCATAATGCAATAAAATATATTATGTTTTTTTGGATTTGATTTTGTAGTCTTTTGTCAATTTTCATTATTTCATAGTGGTTCATAACAAATTGTTGCAAAAACCACCACTTAATTGAAATTGGTTGAGTTTAGTTTTATAATGAATGGTTAAAGAACACAACATTCATTGAAGGTTTTGCAAATGGAGTAGCACGTTAAGTGGGCTTTTTCCTAAGGGAAACTCCATGATTAATTGCATTTGAGTTGAACTAGAACCAACATGGATGGGCTTTTGAAAAGTCTTAGTGCATCTTAGCAAGCATCACCTAGATTTAATGAATGCCAAGTGGATCATTCATCCTTGAGACATGGGTTTTTGTGAACCGTGATTCCAAGTATGGGTTGATAAAGATTGAATTAAAAAATATGCAATTGAATCTTGAAAAAACATCACATTTTTCTTTCCTCTATAGAGTAGTATCCGATGATGAGCAAATTGTGGGTTTGCAGAGATCACTCTTTTTCGATCAAACCCAAGGCAATCTCCTTCAACCCTCTCACTGAACCTCTTAGTGTGCAACCTATGCAGGTTCATCTTCCCAATCTTCCCCTTCATTTGTGGCGAGGTCTTCTTTTAGGCTATTGACAACTCCATTTGTTTGTTTTCTAAAGGTGGATACTACCACAATTGCGATGGTTCTTTCCATGGACCACCTTTGCGAATTTTGGTTGATGTGAAATCTCTGCACCTCTTCCTAGAGATGTGGTTCTCATGGTGGAGGATAGGTTGTCGACTCAATTGATGGATTACAAGGGCCTCCTTTTTTGATTTTGTTGTTGCTTCTCTATTTGTCATCTAGCAAGTGATTGTTCTCTCTTGTAGTGCAAAGGTATCGCGAGTTGGTGAAATGACACTAGTGGTAAACATGTTATCGTTTGGGCTTTTGACTCTTCCTCATATGACACAATACAAACTACTGATGACTCTCCTTTAGATGACTCTCCTACTACAGATCTAGATGATGCTTATGCTGCAAACCTCGCCTCTACAAGCCTTGCACCTTTTCTTAATACTAGTGCAACCTTCTCTACTTGTGTGGACCCTTCTTTGTCTATTGCTCTTGCTTTGATCCAACTTTTGGATGACATCATGCAACCTTCTTTGTACTCTTTTGCTTGTGGTGATAATCTTTTCTATTGGGGTTTCACCACTTACCCCTTGTAAGGGGATCCTAATGATAGTATAACAATTGTTTGATGGTGTAAACAAGTAAATTTTTAGCCTCTCATTTGCATCCCCATGTTGTGGGTGAGTTGTCTACCCAGTTACTAACTTTTTTGTTAGTTTGCCTTTCTTTGTCCCTATTTTGTAACAAGCATAACCTATGTTATTGTGTTGTTGATCTCTTTTAGCAACTTTGGGTTTTGGTCCTATAAGGGCCACACCTTGCACATTTTATCAAAAAAAGAAAAGAAAGGGTCAATAACCTTGTTATGCCACCGATTTAATAAAAAAACATCACATTATTTGTCACAATGCAAAATTACCATTTACTTGAAAATAAATGAGCCAAGAAGGTTTGTAAAGAATGATTTATAAGACAACACTAGTTGAGTGCTTGTTCAAATGCAATAGCAAGTTAAGTGCGCTCGATAGGGGAAATATTATGTTTAAGCACACGTCATAGTATTATTGGGGTGGGTGACCTCTTGGGAAGTCTTGATAATTCACCTAAAATCACACAGTTAAATCCTAATAGCAATATCGCAATTTGACTACTTGTGGAAATTATCTCCTACTTATCAGCTGATGAGCTTAAGGGGATTTCTAATGAATGGTTCATAAGGCACAACACTTGGTGAAGGTTTTGCAAATGGGGTTACAAGCTTTGGGTTTAACCATGGAGGAAACTCCGTAGTTAAGCGCGCTTGGGCTATAGTACCGGGATGGTGACCTCCTGGGAAGTCCTAGTGCTTCACCCCTGTGAGCATCACCTTGATCCAATGAGTGCTAAGTGTTACATTTATTCTCGTGAGAGATGGATTCATGTTGAATCACTACTCATGAAACATGGGTCAATGAGTTTGACTAAAAAATCACACAGTTAAATCTTGATAGCAATATCGCAATCCACCTAAATTTACACCCCTTACACACAATGAATGCTGAGTGTTGCATTCATGTTTGTCAAAATATATTATTATGAACCACTACTTATAAAACATAAATTGATGAAAAGCAATGTAGTTGAATCTTTAAAAACAAAAAAATTACTATTTTCTTATCACTATAATCTACATCTAATGAATATATTTTTAAGAGGAATGCAAACCTTTTGATTTTGACATTGAGAAAAATGAATTTTGCTAAGGCTCAAAACCCTTTGAATGAAACAACTTTCAGAGAAATAAAAAAAGTGCCACAAAATGGTGAAAGTTTAGTGTTATAAATTGAATATAAAAACTCTTTTCAAATTTTACATTGCCTTTTTTGAAAATAATTTTTAAAACTCTAGATATTAAAACCTCAAAATTTTCTTATAGTTACTCTCCTACCTAAAACCTTCAATATTTTTATTACTATTCAATTCCTAATCTACCTTAACCTTGATAGGTCCCAATACCCTCTAAACCCTTACGAGTTCCCTCTCCATGTTTAACCAATTACACTTTCTAGTGTATCTAAAACCTTTTTGATAGTACTTAACAGGCTATTTCAATTTGTATTGTTGGGGGTGGTAGGAACATGTTTAGAGTGTCTTGTGATATTGGGAAACTCCTTTGCCTTTTTATGTCATTCTATATTCATACCCAACTAGTTCTCAAAAAATTATTCTTATGGAAAATATTTTAAGTTGTCTCAATAGAGATGACATCTCATGGAACATCATAGGAACACCAATTAAAGATACCATATTAGACACATGTAAATTATGTACTTTAAACAACTTTTATCAACTTTAACAAGACTGAAATATGTTAATAATAGATGCAATAACCAAAAGATAATAACTATGCAATGTGCCACAAGATATGTTGACTAGGGAAACCCTTGATCAAAGGGAAAACTGATAGGATTTAAAGAGACATAAATAACAATTACATGCAAACATAACCAATATCAAAAAATAATAAAGCACACAAAAGAGAACACAAGAATAACTTCCATCCAAATTCAAAGAATGTCATGTAGATGTCAAATCTAATTGCAACTTCTCAATTTGATCTTGTATATCCTTTGTAAACCTCAATACATCACATAATGTCTTATACAAAATTTGGATGTTCTTTACTACTACATTATTTACAAGATTAGAAACTTCAACTTGCCTTATGGTGATTTCAATTGACACTTTCTCCAAAATTTTCTTCTTAAACTTCTTCTTGGACCATTGCAATAACTTCTCATTTGCATAAATGTTATCATTATTTACCTTTTCTACAATATGAACTAATTGGTCCATTATTGGGGCTTTCCCATCAACATCTTTGATATCATAAGAATCAACAAGGATATCCTTTATATCTTGTAGTACCTTTTTCTACTTATGTTCCCTTCTCAATTCTTCCTACTTTGTCTTTCTTGCCAATAATTCTAACAAAATCTGCATTTTCTCATATGTCAAGTTATCAGTGTCAAATTTGGGGATCACTATAACTTCATCTAATGTTATTGGCTTCCCAGATGATCTAGCCTTCTTCAACATTTTCTTCTTTGGGGTGCTTCTACTCGGCAAATGCTAGCTGTAGAGAGTGTGAAGAAACCAAGACACTTGGTCCTTTCTCTTTCTTTGCCTTCTTTTGTTCCAAACCTTGTTCCTCGGTCTTTGCTGCGCTTCGTGTCTCTGTCTCCTTTGTTCCCTCAGTAAGAGGTCCTCAGACTTGTGGTCTTCCTTCACCTGTAGAAGATTTCTCTACTTGAGCATTCATCTCATCAGTATGACCCTTTGTAGTTTGATCTGCCTTAGTAGGCTCACCATCTCTTTTCTCTTCAACTACTCACATGGAAGAAGTGGGATGTAAGCCATTTAAGGAGCTTTGGTTGTCTCGTGTATGCACATATACCCAAAGATAAAAGAACTGAGCTAGAAGCCTCTAGTAAGAAGGAAATATTTCTAGGTTATAGTTAAACATCAAAAGTTTACAAAATTTATATTCAATTGATTGAGTTTATTGCACTCAGAAAGTCAAAGAGCACCCCTGAGATGGATTGTAAACATCAAGAGCTTCCTCAAAGTACGGAAGTGTTGGTATCTCTAACTATTGTTGTCTATTAGTGTCAAACACTTAGTCATTTACAAAGTAGAGTCAGACGGTCATCATTACTACCGAGATACTCTACATAGGCTGAGTCATGTACATTAGCAAGTATGTATAGAGCTCTATAGGAGCTGAGCAAGTGTATGGTCACCGAGCATTTTCTATAGAATCGAGCTCAACATCGATTGAATAGTTTTGAGCATACAAGTGCTGAGTGACACAGTTTGTGCCAAGCACAATATAGGCTGAGCAACAACAATGCCAAGTGTCAGAAAATAGTAAAGGTCGAACAATGCAGAGTTTACATAAAAGTCAGGAATGGAACAAATTTTGAGGTAAATCATTTTCGAGTCAACATGGAAGGAATATCTAATATTTGTAGAGGTTGTTACAACGAGTTTTACGCGTGAATGACGTGGATTACAAATCCCTATGTTTTGTGATGAACAATTCATATGGAGAGGCTATTATGGAAGCATCTGGAAAACTCTTTATAGAACTCTTTGAATAGATGATATCTTAACCTAGATCGTGTGGCATATTGTGGCATACTGTGGCGTAGTATGGTGTGGAGAAGAGAAGAGTATGCATGCAAACAAGGAGTAATATGTGATTAGTGAAGTGAAGGGTCGAGATTAGATCAGAAGTCAGTGAAGGTGTTTTGTTATCTCTTAACATAACAAGTGACCTAATCATAGAAGTGAAAGGGAAGACAAGTATTATCAGATCAGAGGAGAGGATCAGTTAGCAAGGAGAAGACTCAAAATTAGCTTACTGAGCATACCGAGAGTTAGGTACTGAATCAATTCTAAATGACTTGAATTAGGATAAATCTCTTAACATAGTGGTCTTAATAGATCTTTGTAAATCTCCTAATAGAGACCTTACTTTGTTGTAAGTGTTAAATCCTCTAACAAGGTGAGAGCTAGAAGTCTCTTAAGCTTTTAACATGACAGACCCCTCACAAGGCAGATCATATTTTATGATCAAACATTGTAACCATAATAGGTTAACTTTATTACTGTAGTAATGAAGATTTGTGGGTATCATCCCTACCCCAGTTTTACCTTCACCTTGGAGGGTTTCTGGGTAAATAATATTGTGTTATGTGTTTATATTCATGCATGTGATAGATCAAATTTACATGATACAACAAGTTCATTATTGCAAGTTTTACATGCATAGGTTAACTGGTGAGTGTGTGAATGAATTGGTGAAAACTAAAAGTGCTTAAGATTCTGATTCACCCCCTCAGTATCTTGTTATCTTGTTTATACCTCCATTAGTCAATAATTGGTATCAGAGCACTAGTTCTCTGAGAGAATCTTAAATGCTTGGAGATTAGATCTTGGAGATGGAGGTTTTTAAACTGGACAAGGTTATTGACAATTAGGTGATTGACATCCAACTCATACTGTAGAAACTTGAGAAAGCAAGACAAGATCTGAAGGATTCCTTAAAAAGGAGAAAGGAAATTGCTATCCAGATAAAACGATTTTCTTATGAAGAAGTTGAGACTGAAGGATTGTTTGAATCAATCGATCCAAATGACAAAGCATTTGCAGATCTACTTGAAAATAACAAACTCCTGAATGAAGAAATAAGAGAACTGAAAAAAGATGAAATCCAATTAGTAAGATTATGTGAAGTGACTGAACAAAAGAAGAAAGACGAGGAAGACATGACTATGGCTAAGGAAGACAAAAGAGTAATGGCTACTAGACTTGAAGAAAGGAATCTCACAAACACACAACTGGACATGATAAATCAATTAATGCTTGCAAATTAGGAATTTAATCACAAGGATGTGGAAATTGAAAATCTCAAATCATAGAAGATACACTGAAGAATGAATTGAAAACTGAAAAAGAATCTATGGAGAGATTCAACAAACCTAAAGAGGCAATGAAGCATTTTGAAGAACTTATGAAGCCATCTAGCTATTCTAATGGGTCAGTACATTCATGCATTGAGCAAGGAGAATCATCCAAGAATGGAGAGTTGAGAAATGCAAAGTCAAAGGACAAACCAACATGTTGTCACTGTGGAAAACTTGGTCATATTGCAAACATTTGTCAAAGAAAACATGGTATGCAAAATCCTAAACCTAAGTTTATTGGTTACTATTCTTACTGCAAGAAATAAGGACATCAAATACATTAGTGTAGGTAAACAATGAGGAATGCATCTACTACACTTAAATTTGAAGGATATTGCTATAATTGTCAGAAGTATGGGAATATAGCATACGAATGCAGATCTCTGACAAAACCTTACTGGAAAAATTAGAGGAAGAATAATGCACCTAACAATGCATGCTCCAAATATCACAAGTTTGGACATTTAAGAAAGAATTACAAGACTCAAGTACATTCGACAAATCAAACAAAAGACAAAGTAGACATTGAGAAAATTAAGAAGGAAATGAATAAAAAATGGAAAAAGAGAACAAAAGATGGAAATAGTGGAGAAAATGGAGCTGAGGTCACCCAATCCAATGGAGAAGGTGATCATGTCATCGAGAAGTATATATGGAACTGTATATTCAATTGATATATCATACATTAGTTCCTTACATGAAATGTGCCAAAGTCCATATTTGCATATATGAAGATGCATAAGAACAAATTTATGAACGATTTCCAAACATCAATAAAATTGTCTATGTTGATTGAGAATTGCAACATAGATCGAGCACTTCCAAAGGAAATGGTAGAGACCAAGTGATATGGAAGAGATCGAGCTGTAAAAAAAAGACCTAGTTCAAAAGACAAATATTGATCAAGACAACTGGCATCCACCTACCCGAGTACACAACATTAATGGAGTCCCTAAATTGATCAAAATAAGGTATATATCAAAATTTGAAGACATTATCTCATACCTTGCATACAGATTTCAAGAGCGCAGAGTGATTTGGCGATTTGAGTGACTAGCAAAAGATTTCAAGAGTGATTTGGACAAGAAGCTTGAACAAGTAAAGATCTGAACCGTGCCGAGTAATTCAAAGGTGAAAGAAGAGTCTTCAAACCCGAACAATGAATATTGAAGCTTCAGCTACCACTAGAATGAGCAAAGAGGTTATTAAAATTCAACTGGTGAAGAGTGACGCTTGTCCTCCACCAAAGTTTCGTGCTATTCCAGTAATTACAATGAAAGGAGATTCAATGGGTACACTATCCTCGATACTGCCCAAAGTTATTAGGATCCCTGATGTTAGGAGCTATTACATGTGTAAAATTAGAGAAGTAGGAGACTATGAGATCAAATAAGCATATGAAAATTTATGCAATGAAGGAATCTTGAAGGATGAGCATAAAGTTGTTGAGAGGAAAGGGTTAACTTGTACCCTAGAATTTTTTGAAGAATTTCAAGATTGAATGGATAAAGATTGTTCTTAGTAGAATCCATGACATGAAGTATTGGTTATGGAATGGACCCATGGTGATCACGAAGAAAATGATTCACAAAGTGACAAGCTATCCAACCCTAGATAAGAAGAAAACCATGCAATTCCTGAGTCGTGAAGAAGTTGGAGCAAATACTAGAGCCGAGTGGAATGGATGAGGTTTGTCCATTACAAACATTTTTGACCCACTAATCAAATTTGCAGTCAGGGTTATAGCTCACAAATTTTACCAGTCAAGCAGTTGAATAGTGTGCCGTGTATGGCAGTGGATAAAGCATGGAAGATGGTGATGAAAGATCATGAATATGATCTTGTTGAGCTGCAAAAAGTGCAACTAGCAGAGAATATGTCATCTATAAGGAAAGCAAAGAATTCAATGTGTAAGTTTGGATTCCTCGTATATATTTTCTTTTATATCCAGAAGTATTTTCCTGGTGTTGGTGATATTGTTTGGGAACAAGACAAACTAGTGACTAGATAGATAAATGAATACATTACTCAATTAGGAGAAAGTTTTGAGAATGTTATGGATGCTTACTTTGAGAAATTTAAGCAAAGAATGAAAATTAGGATGAGGATACTAGAAGAATTGATCACAAGGTATTACAATGACATTTGTTTTCTTGTAGATACAGACAACATATATATGCAGTGTAATGTCCCTACTTTAGCAGTTAAATTAATTTCTTATAAAGTCATTAAATAAATTAAAATTAAAAGGTGACTTTATATTTAATTAATTAAATTAATTATTGTATTACAAGGGAGAAGCTTCTAGAGCGTGTATTAATTATTGGGAAGGGGGAAGCCTCTAGTTATTTAATTTTTTAGAAGCACAATTAATTATTGTATTGCAAGAGAGGAGTTTCTAGAGAGTGCATTAATTATTGGAAGGGGGAAGCTTCTAGTAAATGCAATTAATTAATGTTTTAGTTCCTTCTAGAATGGTGATGGAAAAGGATAAATAGGGGTGAGAGTCTCATTGTTTAGCATTGGATGATTGTGAATTGCATTTGATAAGAGCTTGGATGTGTGAGTCACATATCTTTCTTGGCATTAGAAGACATTCATCCTCTCTTGTAACATTCTAGACGTCATTCCCTTGGGGTTTGGCCTTTGGAATACATTGCTATGTATTGATTTTATCATTTTGAGAACTATTATTATTTCAGCAGTTGGTTTAGTTCTTGGGCATTTCCAAGGTGCCCACTATAGTGGTATTAGAGCTTTCTTGCAAAGTCTTTCACGAAGTTATAACCTAGGGTGCCCACTACAATGGTATTAGAGCTGCCCATTACAGTGGTATCAGAGCTTTCTTGCATTGTGTTTCACGTAGTTATAACCAGTGGGTGCCCATTATAGTGGTATCAGAGCTTTCTTGCAAAGTGTTCCATGAAGTGATAACTGGTAGGTGCCCATTATAGTGGTTTTAGAGCCATTTTTGGAGCTCCCCATTATAGTGGTATCAGAGCTATAAGTCCTACCATCCTGTGGAGGTCTTATAGGGAATTTGGGATAAACTAATACAGGGAAAAGTGTTTGACAAAATGTATATCAATCCAGCTCAGGATGTGATGTTCAGATGGTTACTGGATACATTAGAGGAGCAGAGTAGGTGAATGGATATGATGTTGCAGCTTATGGCTAGATAGATGGGCATCAATATTGATTCACAATCTAGTGTTGAGAAATGTGTGCCAAGTCAGGAGTCCACATATGAAGCCTTGTCAGGGGATGGCGTTGTAGCAATAGTGGGATTCAGAGAATGTGAGGATACTGTCATATCAGCAGCCACTTCTATGTCAGTTGAACCATCCAACGAGGAGTTTAGCAGTATGCATGCGGTTGTAGATGTGTGCTCTAATGATAGTACACTTGTTATTGCTAATGAGGTGAGTGATATAGTGATAGAGTCATATTATACTATTGATTGACAAAGTGTTGATGTTCACTTTTGGGATAGTACTATGTTCAACATGGATGCAACATTGTCTTATGACAATTTGATGTTTGAGGTTGATGTTGATGTTGATCACTCACCTAAGTGATGTTGCTCCAATGTAGGAGGTAGTTGATTCCTTAGGTGGGATTGAGACAAGTATAGAGCCAGCCGACTATGATGTTGGTGGTGTGGGTGTTTCAACAAAGTTAATAGATGTGGGTCTACACTCTAGTATCATTGATTCCCAATTTGGTGTTGAGTCATGTGTGTAGAGTTAGGAGTCCACATATGAAGCTTTGTCAGGGGATGGCGATGCAACAATAGTGGGATTAGGAAAATGTGAGGATACTATCATATCAGAAGCCACTTCTGTGTTAGTTGAACCATCCAATGAGGAGTTTAGAAATATGCATGCAGTGGTTGATGTATGTTCTAATGATGGCGCACATGTTGATTATGAGTTTTCATCAACTACAAATTCGGTTCAATTTTCTGTTGCAGCAATTAGTGTTGTTCCTATGTCCATATATTTTGATGCGACTACACATATTGTTGATACAGTTAGCATGAGTGCATATGGTTCACCTGTAGCTACATCTTTTTCCATGCATGTTGGTGATGATTAGAATTCCAGTCCAATATATATTATGTGGGTGGATACAAGGAAGAAAAGGTTTCATAGATCTTCTACGAAGTTTCCTTCTAGTGACATTTTGACTTCTACATCATCAACACAAGTTTTGGGTGCTAGGTTGCAGGACATGTGGTTGGTCTTGATGATGTTGGTTTGCAGTTGGTTTAATGTCCACAGAGATGTCGCATACTACTTCAATTGGGATCCGGGTGGATGTTGGAGTTCATTGTATTGCTGGATTGCTTGAGGACAAACAATTTCAAGGAGGGTAGACTATAATATCCCCGTCTTTTATTTATTTAATTAATTACTGTATTACAAGGGAGAAGCTTCTAGAGTGTGTCTTAATTATTGGAAAGGGGGAAGCCTAATTTAATTTTCTAGAAGCAAAATTAATTAATGTATTGCAAGGGAGGAGTTTCTAGAGAGTGCATTAATTATTGGAAGGGGGAAGCTTCTAGTACTTGCAATTAATTAATATTTGGTTTCCTTCTAGAAGGGTGTAGGAAAATTATAAATAAAGGTGGGAGAGTCATTGTTGAGCATGGGATGATTGTGAATTGTATTTCATAAGAGCTTGGATGTGTGAGTCACATATCTTTCTTGGCATTAGAGGACGTTCATCTTCTCTTGTAACATTCTAGACGTCATTCCCTTGGGGTTTGACCTTTGGAATACATTGTTATGTACTTGATTTTATCATTGTGAGAACTAATATTATTTCAGTAGCGGTCCAGTCTTCAATTTTCTCATGTTGTATGGATTGAAACCTATGCAAAGGCATTTAAATCGCTTTCATCAATTGGTTTAGTTCTTGGGTATTTCAAGGGTGCCCATTACATGCAGGTAGTAAAGCTGAGGAAGGCTTGGCTATAAAGTTTTGACTATGAAATTAATGGTGATTTGGTGAGTGCAAACATTGTTGCACTATTGTAAGAAGAAATAGACACTAAGGCTGAACCTTTTGGTAAATATGAGGAAGATAAAGCAAGAATAACTATAAATACTAAGATAGCCTCTAAGGAGAAGAAAAGGAAAATAATGATTGAAGACCTAGAAGCAAAATTGGGCACCCTAAGCAAAGGAAAGGAACCACTACAATTAACACAAGGTCTTGGAGAGGATGAAGACAAAGATAGTGGTGATGAGGAAGAGGAAGAAGCAGAAGGAGACAAGGGTAAAGCCCTAGCTATTGTCACTCTACCAAGAAAGGAGGCTCAATGAACCAAGATGAAGCCAGTTGTGACACCCCTCTCTCCTCCACCACTAAATAAGCCAAGAACCAGGGTAGTTGATAGTGCCGAATAGCCTGCAAAAGAGAGAGCAACAGAGACTACTGAGCTTAATGACCCTAAAACAAAGAGAAGGAGATTGGTTAGAGGACCACCTAAAGGGATATCTAAATCTATTGAAGAGATATGTGTAAATATACGAGAATCTTCAAGATTATCCTGTTTTAGATTTGTAAAGTATGATACATTGGATAATGTTGACAAAACCAAAATTAAGGAGGCTATGGTGGATATGATTGCTAAACATAAGTTAGCTACTAGTGAAATTGAGAAGAAAACACCTAAGGATTTATTTGAGAGATTAGAAAGAAGATGACATCAGGTAGAAGTAGAAGAGAAAAAGATAAGGATTGACACATTAGTCAGTGTTATGCCTGATTTTTTGTAGGATCAACAAGACATATTTTTGGTAAAGTACAGGAGCAATTTTTCCCTAAATATAGAATTTTTTTGATCTTATAGAATAAAATGGAAGCTATAGCACAATAGGATGAATTTCTTTGAAAAAGCGTTTTTGGATTATCTACCAAGGTAGAAGAGACATCAATTGTAAACATCAAAGATGATTACAACACTGGAGAAATTTCATGTGTGTCAAGTTTGTAAGGCAATATGTTAGCAGTACATGCCGACACCCCTGACACTCCAGATGCTGAGAAATCAAGGCCCACAGATGCAGAGACAAGAAATGAGGAAAAAGATAGAAGTGTAGATATTAAGACTGTTTTAGCAACTCACATTGAGGGAAAAAAAGGAATAAATAGAGCTAAATCGAGTGTGGCCATTGTTGTCTCAAGCACCGATGCACTAGCACGAACGAGTGGTGAAACTCCTTCACCAACTCCCAAAGTAGGAGTGAGCAACCACACTCCACCGAGGAGAAGAGGAAAATCAATAAAGGATACTTCACCAGATACTGAAGTTAGTTTGGATGAAATAATTGAGATGCCACAATTAAACTTGGAAAATCTCACCTTGGAGAAAACCATTTTGCTACAAGAGGTTTCGGTGAAGAAGAAACGAAAAGAAGAGTTAAGAAGAGAGCTTAAGAAAAAAAAGGCACTCTATGATGTAAAGCATATTTTTGTTGATGCTTTTGATATTCAAAATTTTGATGAAGATGCGCCAATCATCACCCAGCTTGTAAACATTGTTGACCAAGTCAATGCTAGTAATATGGAGTCAAATGAAAAATTGATGGATTGATCTACAAGAAGGGTCAAGAATAAGGTTGTGGAAAAAGTTTCCATAACCATTGTCGAGTAGAAAGTGCAATTGCAAGATTAAATACAAGTTATGATAGAACTAATTCAAAAGGTACAACATTTGTACAACATTTTGTCAGACATGCCAAGATTCACAAGTGATCTTTATTCAGAAATAAACAAGATTCAAGATGAGATGAAGAGATCCAACAATATTATTTCTGAGTCAGTAGGATCTAACATAGATCATTACAATAATTTACTAAATGCTCAAGGCATATTGGCTGAGCTTCAGTCAATTGACAACTACATGAAATTTAAATTGATCTCTATTCAATAAATGCTGATACCTCATTTGGAGGTCATGCAAAGGGAGTTGCAGTCAGTCCAGGATCTTATCAAAGAATATCACAATATTTCAATGGCTGATAGCTTAGTTGATTTAGCTGCAAGACTACAATTGCAGAATCACATTTTGGGAGTAGAAAGAACCACATGGGATCATGCACTTTCCATGATCACCCAAGTTCATAAGATGTTCATTGACAAATATGGATTGTTTCCACCCATTCCACCCCAACAACCATGACATAAGTGTTCAAAAACAAGGGGGAAATAGAATTGAAAGGGGGAATTGGATTTGGTAAATAGATGTGACATATTTATTTTTACTCATTATTTATTATTCATTTTTGGCATAAGTCATAAGACTTAGGGGGCAAACTTATATTAGATTGTATATGTAATGATGTAAATATGACAAAGTGTTTTTTTCACTAATGTGAAAGGGGGAGATTGTTTTTATCTCTAACTATTGTTGTCTATTAGTGTCAAACACTTAGTCAAAGATAGAGTCAGATGGTCATCACTACGATCGAGCTACTCTACATAAGTCGAGTCATGTACATAAGCAAGTATGTACCGAGGTCTATAGGAGTTGAGAAAGTGTATGGTCACTGAGTATTTTTTATACGAGCTAAGCTCAACATCGACTAAGAAGTTTTGAGCATACAAGTGCTAAGTGACACAGTTTGTGCCATGAACAACACAGACCGAGCAACAACAATGCCGAGTGTCAAAAAAAAATAAAGGCTGAGCAATGCAAAGTTTACATGAAAGTCAGGAATGGAACAAATTTTGAGGTAAATAATTTTCAAGTTGACATGGAAGGAATATTTAATATTTATAGAGGTTGTTACTAAGAGTTTTATGTGTGAATGATGTGGATTATAGATCCCTATGTTTTTTGATCAATGATTCAGATGGAGAGGCTATTATGGAAGCATTTAGAAAATTCTTTATGAAACTCTTTAAATAGATGAGATCTTAACCTAGATCGTGTGGTGTATTGTGGCGTGGAGAAGAGAAGAGTATGCATGCAAATAAGGAGTGATATGAGATTAGTGAAGTGAAGGATCGAGATCAGATCAGAAGTCAGTGAAGGTGTTTTGTTATCTCTTAGCATAGTAAGTGACTTGATCATAGCAATGAAAGGGAAGAGAAGTATTATTAGATCAAATGAGAGGATCAATTAGCAAGGAGAAGATTCAAAATCAGCTTATAGAGCATACCAAGAGTCAAATACTAAATCAGTTCTAACTAACTTGAATCAAGGTAAATCTCTTAACAGAGTGGTCTTAATAGATCTTTGTAAATCTCGTAACAGAGTCCTTACTTTTTTGTAAGTGTTAAATCCTCTAACAAGGCGAGACCTAGCAGTCTCTTAATCTTTTAACAAGACAGACCCCCCATAGGATAGATCATATTTTATGATCAAACATTATAACCATAATAGGTTAACTTTATTACTAGAGTAGTGAAGACTTGTGGGTGTCATCCCCACTTGAGCTTTACCTTCACCTTGGAGGGTTTTTGGGTAAAAAATATTTTGTTATTCGTATATGTTCATGCACGTGAGAGATCAGATTTACATGATATTACATGATACGAAAAGTTCATTATTACAAGTTTTACATGCATAGGTTAATTGGTGAATGTGTGAATTAATTGGTGAAAACTAAAAGTGCTTAAGATTCTGATTCACTTCAACTCTCAATAGCTTGTTATCCTGTTTATACCTCCATCAGTCAACAAAAAGAAGACCACACTCTTAATATTCAAAGAAGTATAATTTACGTGCTATTAGGCCCTGTTTGGTTGTAGGAATTGGGTCAGAATATGAAAATCTAAATACCTGCATTCGCTAATTTGACGTTTGTTTGCAAAATACAAAATTGGAATTAGAATTCGCCCATCCTAATTTGACCCCAAAATGAGCATAGCGGAATTCCTTAAAAAAGGTGGAATAAGAATAACTTATTCTTATTCTAGTTTTTAATAAACTCAATTTGATGGGTTGTCGGGTTTGTGACTTTGTCATTTGATTGTATTTTGCCACTAAAATGCATTTTTTCACTATTTTTTTTCGTTCTTCATAATATATAAACTAGGTCAACATTATTTAATGTTTAATATGTGTTTTTTTTAAAATGACAAAAAATACTAATATCATATTTGATATCTTTTCTAAACTTTCATAAATTATCTTTACAAATAAATCTTGTGTTTAGTCTTATAATTAAAACTATGTTGAAAAATCATCTAAATATTATTTTAATGATCTCAACTTATTTGTATTGTTTATTTTCTTTAATATATTTAAAAATAAAATAATTTTAGTTTTGATCTTATACTCATTAAAATAATTTGATTTGATTTATAATTAAATTTATAATATACAATATAATATGTCCTTTGAATTTTGATGAATTTCAAAGGTTGTGGTATATCTTTCGCTTATAAAGTCAATTTAAAAAATAAAATAAATACTAATTAAAATAATTTGGATTTTTAAAAAATCAATAAAAAAATCAAGTTTTATAAATAAAAAATCAAGTTTATTTAAAATATTACCAAATTAAAAATAATAATTTAATAATTAAAATGTTAAAATAAAACTTATTCCAATTCTTATTTCAATTGTTGCAACCAAACATAGAATATACATCTTTCGACTCCTTTTCCAGGTCAACCAAACCAGTTGAAATGATATTCCAGAACTTATTTTAGAGAGCTTATTCCAACATAGATGAATGTCGCATTTGGCAATTCTTGTAGCCAAACGGGCCCTTAAGGTTAGCTTGGGATAAGCAATGCCTACAAAACAAATGTCAAATTAATCAATAACAAGTCTAATTACAGTTTTCCACCCTCTAATTTTGGGTCTTACTTGGAAACTATATAATATTTGATTTGGTTGTAATGCTCATGATCTTCTCTCATCTTTTGCATGATACATATCTTATTTTCCTTTTCTCTTTAATGAGTTCTATGTCTACTTTAGTCTTGTCCTTAATCCTTCACCATTTGAGTTTGACCACTTATAAAGTAAAAAGAGTATATGTTATTTTTTTAATTTCTTTTTCGTTCGTCCCTCTCCCACTCATTTATATGACTGGGTTTTTAAGGGTCATAACCCATCTAAGGGTCTTTGAAATTTAAAACTCATTATTTAGCATGACTTGTTCGACCCATATTTATTTGGCATTTTAAAAATATTTGTTTACAAATTAAATATTGTGTAAAATATTTGTTTAGTAGTTTAATAATTTTTATTTATTAGTATTATGTATTAATTGCAAGTTATTATTGATTAATTAATATGGTTCATTCAATTTTTATTAGCATAGTTTTAAAATGGCCAAGTCATAATTAAGTCCTTTTTAAGTTGTAAAGGCTATTGATAATGTAGTGAATATTATATTTATCTATATTGACATATATCATAGTCTTCACTTACTCTATCTTTGTCTCCCTCTTATAATCAGGTTGGAATGCTTCAATAATCATATCTTGTATTTTGATTAATACGGTTTGTTTATTATTTATAATCTAACATAATTGATGATACTATATTATAGTTTAGTGTATAAAAGTATTTAGTATTGTATACATATATTAAGTTCTATTTGAACTTCACTATTGTTATTTTGTCTTTAGAAGTTCCACTCAATAAGATGATGATATTGCCCATTACTTCCAATAGAACCTAAAGAATGTGATAGTCCAAATAAACCCTTGGATCCTACTGATGGGCCTAAAGAGATTGTTGTAAAATGAAAAAAATACCTCTTTGGGAAAAGAAAATAATGCAAGAGGTTGAGAATTTTATAGACCTAAAAGAAACTTTTAGGGAAAGTAAGAAACCACATAAGTTTTGTAGCTATGTTCCATTGATGAGTCAAATTATTAACTCAAAACCTACTAATGTTGAGGAAGTCACTAGTCAACACATTTGAGAGGATGCCATGACATAAGGGTATTAACTGATTCTAAATAATGATGTTTAGGACATTCTACCTTGACCAAAAGGCAAATCTAGTATTTCTTCTAAATGGATCTTTAAGATCAAACACACTACTATTAGAAGTATTGATAAATACAAGGCTAAGATTATGGCTAGAGGATTCTCTTAGAAAGAGGGAATTGACTATGAGGAAACCTTTGCTCTAGTTTTTAGATACACTTTAGTCAGAACCATCATCTCTATCACAACATCTAAAGGATGGAAGATTCATCAAATGGATAAAAAGGTGACTTTTATAAATGGTATAATTGAGGAATAAGTATATATTGAACATCTTGAACGATTTTTGATACATGGTAAGGAAACTCATTTTTGTAAGTTAAAGAAGGTATTGTATGGCTTTGAGCAGGCTCCATGTGCCTGGTATGAAAGGATTCATCGTTACTTAATGAACTTGGGTTTTTCCAAGAATGATACAAATTCAACTTGCACTTCAAGGTAATTAATGGGAAAACATTAATTTTTGTATTGTATGTTGATGAATTACTTATCGCTAGAAAGAAGATCATCTTATTATCAAATGTAAGGAGTAAGCTTCTAAATTTGAGATGAAGGACCTTCGTTTATTGCACTACTTCCTTGGATTATAATTTTGGAATAAATATGATCAGACCATTTTGAGTCAAGGCAAGTTTACCATTGGCATTCTAAAGAGATTTGATATTATGGATTTTAAATTCATGTCTACATCCATGGAAACCAATCTTCATAAGCTAAGAGATGTTGTGCAACTAATTTAGATTTGGCAGATTTTATACTGTACATGCAAATAATTAGATCCTTGACGTACCTAGTCAATACTAGAATAGATATTTGTTTTACAATGAGTGCACTTATCTAGTTCATGTGTGAACCAAAGAAAATACATCTATTTGCAAAAAAATATATTATGAGATACTTGCATGGAATAATTGGATATGTCCCTAAGATATTCTTCTAGCATGAACTTGGAGTTTCATGGATACTGATTTTGATTAGGTAGGATATGTTACTTGTCAGGAGAGCACATTTAATTGTTATTTTATTTTAGGTTATGATAGTATTTCTAGGTGTAACAAGAAATGGTATTTGGTAGCACAAAAATCCATAGAAGCTAAATATATTGCAACATGTGTCAGGGAATGAGAAGCAATGTGACTTCAAAATCTTCTTTCTAGATTGTTTAGAAAATCCTTAGAGACCATAATTATCCACTATGATGATCAAAGTTGTATAAAGATCTCTCTCAATCCTATATTTCATGAAAAAATAAAGCATGCAGAGATAAAGTATTATTATGTTTAAGAATAGTGGTGATAGAGAGGTTTTAGTCTTTCCCAAGATCCTCTCACCTAGATGTCTAGTTAAGCTTCTCTAAGCCTCTTTTAGGGCTCCTCTACTACCCTAAATCCTAGGAGTCTTTCTTACTCCCCTTCCTCACTAAACCTCACGACCAAGTGTAATACTTCTCTTGACCTCTTGTGAACTCAATCCATTGAATTCACTTCCAACCTCTATAGGTTTACCACTTTCATCATCTTGGATGGATAGGCTTCACTTTCCTTCATTTCACTCATATTGGACATGTGTTTTCTTCCACAATACTTGGGTTCTTTATCGATTTCAAGAATCCCTATGAAATATGGCTACTAGGTTTGTAGGCCCAATTAGGCCTCATAATCTAGTTTTTGTGGTATAACTCAAAAAATTCCAAAGAAAACCCACCAACAAGTCACGCTTTCAGATACCCTTTTCAAAATTATCAAATATTTTTTAGGATTCTAGACCCCCAAGGCATCTTTATAGTACCTTCTTATAAATAAGCCTAGTAATAAGGGTTTCAAACTCTTGGACTATGATGATTTCCTAAAGCACAACACCTTAGCAAATTGACTCAACTTGTCAAAACCTTCATAGAACACATTCTTTATACTCCACACTTCTCCTCCATGCCCTTAGATTCCTCTTAACAATCATTAGAGCCATCCATCCATCCACTGTTACTCAAATTGCTCCTAGCCAGGTACCTCCTGTCTCACATAGGGAAAAGTATTAAAAGTAGAAAATCAACATCTCTGCACTCTAAAAGTCATATTTACACTATACATGAAGTTATCTTCCATGTCCCAAAGTTTCATGATGATTCCATAGTGGGATTTTATGGAAAGAACATTTTTCCCTTAGTAACACCAATTAGGACCAGTAAACTGGCTATGTAGAACAAATTTTATTTACCTATCCAAAAATATTGATCTTAATCTAAGAATAAAAAAATAATAATATATACAAGGTCCTAAACATCCATGAACATAAATCAATCAAGTCAATCCATACAAATGGAATTGCTCGAGTTGCAAGATGATCGTGATAAAATTGCAAAGGAAAATGCTGCAACTGTTAGTGAATATTTGCTCACAAAAAAAAAAAAAAAACTTTGATCTCAGGTCTTGGATGATCTTAATTGCATTTTGCACTCTTTTCCAAAATGTTGTGATGAACAACTTTTACAACATTTTGCATTTTGACCTTCTATCAACTTATGGGGTTTCCTAATTGAGTATAATGACCATATATGGCCCCAAATATGTTCCTAACATTCTTATTGCACATTTTGACCCCATTTAATGCCATTTAAAAAATTTGGACCAATCAATTACAACTTTGGAATTTGTCGACAAACATTGATAACTTTCCACAAGACTTGGAAAAATATTAATAAATAAATTTCTAGATCCTCTGAGCCTCCTAACACACTCATGGGACTCTAAATTATTCCTTATTCCTTTTTGAATTGGCTAGGCTCACTTACAAGAAAAAACACTCTTAGGGTTTATGCCAAAACCCTAGGTGCTCCTGCACCATTTGGAAATGCATGTCATTCAATTGAGATCTCATTAGCACTAAAAAAAAAATGAAAAACATTCTCAACAAGACTTATTCTATAGTTAAGTTTTTGTTCTTTTGAGGAAATCTTGGTATGGTGGAGAATAAAGCCTTACCTAAGATTGAGTCTCAACATCATTGATTTGTTTACACACACACACAAATGTATTTTTTAAGATGTTTAAAGTGTAAACTCTTGTTGCATTTCTTTTTGAAGAGAAAATTAAGGTGTAATCGCTTACCTCCACCCTCTCATATGGTTCATGATGGATGTCATAAGCATGGTGCCATGATAAAACCATGTGAGAGAGTCTGTTGTGATGTTTTTATACTTGTGTGTTTACCCTCTAGGTGAGCCATGATAAATAGCACTGTGAGGTAAAGATCTTAGAATGCGGAACACTTGTACATTTTTACCATCCTTTTGAGGTGACAATCTCACAATGACGATTGATATCCTTTCAAAGTAATGTTTATGGATAACTGTATTGGTGGATACCATGCTAGGTGGTATCTACTGATAATTCATAATGGTGGACATTACATGTGGAGATATCTATAGGCCATAATGGTGGGTATCACATGAGATGATATTCATGGACATCCATATTGGTGAATATCATGTGAGGTGATATGTATGAATTAGTCCAAATGGTTGATGACACAAGAGGTGCTATCTTTTCACATATGGATGTGACCATTCATCACAATATTATAGCCTAAGAAGGACTCCCTAGATAAGAGGGAGTGTTGAATTTAATGTTGGGAGGCTAATGATCCAAGTACTATTATATTGCCTCAAGTCACAAGACAATAATTACCATATTTAATAAAAAATAATCAATCCTCCTAGATGACACTGACAACCAAAACCATAATCTACTAATTATAAATTCAACTAATCATGCAACGATTACAAATTATTAGTCTTACAGTTAACATTAAATAATTGATTAGATATTTTTATGATTAAAGGGTTGTGAGTTAATGTTAATAGATGTGCCTCTTGACTTTATTTGAATATAATAGGTCATCATATTGTCTTCTATAATTACACGATAAGACCATAAATAACATTGGATATCAATACAATAATTAGATATAAGATAGTTGATAAATATAAATATATACATAGATATACAATAGATTGTCAAGCCTTAGATTTATAGTAAAAAAAATACATATATTACAAATTAATATTTATTTTGGTAACAATCTGATATGCATTTTGCGATCTCATACTTACACTGATATTCATGTAGTTTGATATATATTCTTGAAGATAAATCTCAATATATATAGTTGATTGGTTAGATATATTCAGAGCTATACTTGTGTTGAATATATAAAATTAAAATTTCTATTAGTCTAATATAAAATTCACACCTAGGAAATTTAAGTCTGGAGAAAAACCTAAAAATGTTAAATCTTCTATTTAACCTAAAAATAAACTTTGTGTTCAAGATTCCAACACAAGTTTGCTACAAAAATATTACATATATAGAAAAAAACTTATTTTTTTATGAATTATACACATAAACACTAGATATACATGGGAAACCCTTTTTGGGAAAAAACCAACACTCCAAAGCCAGACCCAATTATATTATTAGAAACAAAGTTACAAAACAATCTTTAGAGCCACAACTCTCCAAAATTAATCAACTATGATATATAAATCGAGAATAATTCCGATAGCATAATAATGCTCTTCAAACAATTTCGTTTGTCTCTTAATTCTCTACAATAAAGCCTTGTACTTATACAATTTTTGTACAAGAGGAAATAATTTCTAAATCATCTACATTCAATGCATTTAAAAATTATTTTAGAAACTTCCTTTATGCATAACTCTTTCCAAAAAAATAAAGCAAATAGAATAAATTGGAGTAAAAAGAAAACTTCCTATTTTCTTCTCCAAGTCCATCCTTGTGAAAGATTTCATTTTCATTTAGCATCTTTATAAAGAAGAATAATTAAAATAATAAACCATGATAATGATGAGTTACCCTATCCCAAAAATATCTTGCTTGATGAAGACCTTACAAGAGTTATTGTTTTACAGCATAGGCCCCAAGGCCCATAGAACCAACACACCATATGAAATTCTCAGTGCCCACTAGCTTTTTCAATGCATCTGCAACATTCTCCAAAGTCACAATCTTTTCCAACTTCATCTTTCCATCTTCCACCATATCATGAACAAGATGATATTGTACATCAATATGCTTTGTTCTAGCATGAAAAGTAGCATTCTTTGCCAAGCATATAACACTTTAGCTATCAAAACATATAGTAATATGTCCTACATCAAAACCAATATCAAAATACATTCTCTTAAGCCAAATGGCCTCTTTAGAAGCATGAATAGCTACCATGTTCTCTGCTTTCATAGTAGGAAAAGAAGTTACTGCCTACTGTTGACTCATCCAACTATTTGCACTACTAAACATCATAACAAAATCCACTAGTGGACCTTCTGCTATTAATGTCACCTACCCAATCTGAATCCACATATCCACAAATGCAAACACAATATTGAGATACAACAGGGTTACCATGAAAACGTAAGCAATACTCATATGTGCACCTCAAATATCTAAACACTCTCTTAACTACATCCCAATGTACCCTTCTAGGATTAGTCACATACTGACAAATGACTCCTAGTACTTAGGAAATTTATGGTCTCATACAAACTATAACATACATCAACCTGCCAACAACACTCACATAAGGTACTTGAGACACGTCCTTCATCTCTGTAGGAGATTTTAGACAATCCTCCTTGGAAAGCTTTGTTCCATGTAACATTTCAAAAAAGTAACTACCTACAAGCCATCATGCTAAATTTCTCCAACATAGAGTTGACATAATTCCTTTGGCTCATCTAAAGCTTTATTCTAGCTCTATCTCTAATGATCTCAATCCCAAGAATATATCTAGCTAACTGTGTTGCTAACTAGGACTTCAAATCTGAAATCATTCTTTTACCATTCCCAATAAACAACACATCATCCACATACATGACTATGATAATAATGTGGCCATTTTCAGATTTATAATATACACAATAGTCAGATTTAGATCTCAAAAATACCAAGGGAAATGCATAGGTGTCAAAATTTTGATACCACATTCTTGGAGGCAATTTCAAATCATATAGAGGTTTCTTCAACTTACAAAAAAGATTTTCTTAACCTTTCTCAATGATATGCTTTGGCTATGACATACACATTTCCTCCTTCAAATCACCATGATTGAATGTTGTCTTCACATCCATTTGCTCAACTTCAAAATCATGAGTTGCTGCAAGTGATAACAAGAATTGAATGGATGTCAGCTTCACTATAGGAGAGAATATTTCACCATAATCAATTACCTCCACCTATGAATACCCCTTCATAACCAACAGTGCCTTATACTTCTCAACACTTCCATTTGGACCCACTTCCTTCTTGAACACCCATTTGTTGGAACTTTATAATGGGAAAGTAAAGTCTAAGGAGGGGGGGAGGGGGGTGGGGGGTGAATCAGTACTTCAAAACTTTAACCATAAAAGCATTCACCACACAACCATCTCACAATTTGAATGTAATTGAAATAACTAGATTAAACATATTCATCCATAGCATGAAAGAAAATAACATATGAAACAAGATATTTGGTTACCCAGAAACCCTCCAACGAGAAGGTAAAACTAGGGTGGGGATGATACCCACAAATCTTCACTAGTATAGTTGTAAAGTGTAGCCAATTAAGGTTAAAAAAGTTTGATCATAAGCTATGATCTACCCTATGAAAGGTCTACATTGTTAAAGGCTTACACAAACTATTAGGTCTCACCCTGTTAAAGGATTTCAACACCTTGCTAAAAGTGTGCCTGGTTAGAGGACTTCAACTTACAATAAAGTAAGCACTCGGTTAAGAGATTTGTACAAAAGTCTACTAGAAATTGAAACCTATTAGGGCTACTCTATTAAGAGATTTTACTAATTCACCTATTAGAATGTCTTAGTCTTGATCCTTTAGTTAGTAGTATTAGATCTTCTCTTTACAAGTGTAGACTTGATCCTCTTGATTAGATGTATCACTTCTGTCCTCTTCTTTGCTTTCCTCTATTCTCTCTAATTGATTCTGTAATACAATCCTTTCACATCTTCTTAGTCACCATGAATGCTCTATTTGCACATGCAAACCTTCTTCCTTCACACTCTCTCCATCTTGAAATCTTTAGGGCTTTCTCTCCTTGAAAAGATTTAGGTGACCTAAGGTTAGGTAGGAATCAACGATTGTGATTCACCCATTTTTCCACTTAGAGCATCCCTCAATCTAATTGGTTGCATGTACTGCATAAGGATTTGTAATATACCTTCATCTATATCATCTAGAATCACAAGAAAATCCTTAAGTCGGCCCAAAAATGGTTTATGTAGGAGTTTGTGCCATTACAAACAACTATGTCCAAAATTATTTACTCGGCACTTGAAGCCTCTGGTGCTCAACATTCACTATATTCAATTTTGTAACTCATCCTCTGAATGACTTGACATCCACTATTCACTTGGCATCTAAATCACTAGGCATATATTGGCTTGCTTGTCACTTGAGTGACTCGACACTAATTGTTTGTTTGACACATACTGGTGCTCGACATATATTGTATATTATACTCGACATGCATTATCTGATAGCTTATGCTCAACATGCACTACTTGCTCAGCATACACTTTATGAATATGACTAAGTGTGTAGTCACTTATATGCATTATCTGATAGATTATGCTCAACATGCACTACTTTCTCAACATGCACTTTATGAATATGACTAAGAGTGTAGTCACTTATATGCCAAAATCAATCCAAGATCAACAATTCTCCCCTTTGACATGAGTGGTAAAAACAATTTGTCATGCATATGTAACCTTAACTTATAAGCATAACTCAGATAATCTATATGCTTTACTTGGCTTGCATACAAAATTTTGAAAAACTTATGACTTATCAGTCATACCTCAAAAATTTCATAACTCCCTCTGAGTTGATTGTTCTATGCTGTGTCTGAATCTGATACTCCTGCTGAGTAAATATGCTCAACTGCTGTCATCCTCCATTTCTACATTTAGTCCCCCTTTTGGTATTCTCTTTGTTTCTATCTCAATTCCCCTTTTCTTCAATAGCTCCCTTTACTTCAATATCCCCCTTTTTCAACACTTATTTCATGGGTGGTACAAGAATACTATGTTTGTCCAAAAATGTTTTATGGACCTTCATTATAATCTTAAGTGTTGCATCCCAATTGTTGCACACTACCTCTAGAGAGTGAAATTGAACATCGAGCTTGGAAACAAAGTCTACTAAGCCTTCATGAGTAGACAAAATATTTCTTCATCAATGTTTCTGCAAAGGCTATTTCCTTGTGTAACACTTCCATGTGTGGTGTCAACATGGATTGGATGTTGATCAAGGTAGCCCAAATGTTAGCATCTTGTGCTTGCAATGCAACTAGCTGACCTTGAGTAGATAACATTCTAAGAAAATATGACTGACTTTGACCAGGAGATAATTTTAAGGCTTTACCTATAATCTTCAAATCTCCCTCCAATTGGTCAACATGCATTTGTACTTCTTGTGTGAAAAGATTCACATCACACAACTGTGTTTATAGAGAAAAGATATTCTCTAACACCTTCTTCACATCTTCCATTTTGGTTGCAAGCTCAACCTATCTTAGTACAATGGAACTAGAAATATTTTCATTGACCTTTGATTGGAACTTCTTCTTAGACCATTCTAGTAATTTAGTATTTGTATCCAAGTCTGCATCACTTATCTTGTCAACAATAGTTACCAGTTGCTCAATAATAGGTTTTTCCTCATTAGGTTTTGGGAGGCTAAATCCATCAAGAAATATGTCTTTGATGTCATGTAGAATTTGTCTTTTCTTATGCTCCCTTCTGAGTAACTCTTGGTGCTTCTTCCTTGCTAGAGCTTCCTGTAATATGCTCATTTCCTCTATGGTGATTGTTGAAAGATCAAACTTTTGAAGTTCAATCACGTCATCTAGGTTGACATCTCCATAAGATGTGCTTTCTCCAACCTTATATGTATCCAGACTAGGCCTTGATGATTGTAATGCTGTAGCATCTACACTTGGCCTATAAAGAGGTTGACTAGGAATAGGGGTTGCCGACACTGGTAGGGTAACCAATATCTAAATTTCTATTTGCTCCTCTGGTTTCGTAGTCAAAATTGACTCTTATGTCCTATCCTTCTCCTTCTCTTTATTTTCTTCTTCACCTTGTGCCTCTAATAGAGGTGTAGGAATGGCTTCTTGATATGTATGGACTTGTGTTCCATCGTGTTCAACTATTGAAATTTCCTGCATTGAATTTGTTGTCAATTAGGATTGCACCTATATCAAGATGCAAAATCTAGCTATCTTGTTGAAACATGGAAAATCTCTCAAGTGGTGGTTTGTCCTAAAATGAGAGATGAATCTCTGAGAGCTAGGCCGGTTCCTATATAGTGATCACCTAAAACTTTAATTGTATTAGGAAAAAGGGATGAGAAGTAAATAAAAATAACAAATACTAAACCTAAATGAGGTGATACACCAATGATTTGTATGCAACTCCAATTTAATTAACACCAATTACCCAAGATACAAATGATTCACAATACCCAAATAAGCATGCAACTACAAAAGTGATTCTATACAAGGACCAAGAATCTTTTACTTTCAAAGAAAAACTTAAGATTTACCAATTTTCTATAAAAGAATAAGGACACAAACAAAAATCTTCAATTAAAAGTATTGAGATTCTAACATGTAATAAGGAATATAGCTTGAATGAAGGATAGACACAACATAAAAGCAAAGAACCCACAATATTGCAAACAAGAGTCAATGAGAAGGAACAACTGAATTTGTATAATCAATCTTGAAAAAATCTTTGCTACAAAGTGCTCCTACAATCAACTCAAAAATCTCCAATGAGAAAAAAATTTGAGCCCGAAAGAATATGCCTCAAAAAAGAGGTGATTGTATAATAAATAGAGCTCAAAACCCTAATTCGGATATCATAAATATGCATGGAAAAAATAAGTCAAAACTGATCCAAACTATGAAGAAACCCCTGAAAATAGCTCTCAACCACCTGTCCAACTGGTAACCAACTAAAAAATTGCCATTATCTCCTCAAAATCATGCAGAAAAATCAAGGTCGGATTTCAATGTCAAGCTAAAAATATAGCATGTCAACCTCATCAATAACCATGAAAAAATGCATAAAAAGCCTACCAAAATAAACTGCATGCAAAAATGGCCTTAACTACTCCATATTTTGCCAAAATAGCCCCATAATTGACTCCAAAATTTGCAAGTCCAAAAATAGCCAATGAACTCCTTACCCTCACATATAGGCATTTAAAAAATGTAACTCCCCTCATAACAACACTTTAAGCTAAAAATAGTGCAATCAACCCTTACTTTTGCCTTACTTTATGATTTTAATCTTCCTCTTTACAACCTTTGCATTTTAATATTTATTATTTAATTAGTTGATTTATAACATATCAACTAATTAAATAATAATTATTAAAATGCAAAAGTTTAAAATAATAGCATAGACTTTAATATGAAGTTATATACTATCATCTTAAAAGAAAAATAAATTTTACATCTCCTTTGCAAACTTGTAGACCTGAAAATATATGAAAACTAGTTCAATTTTAACAAAGGCAAAAAGGTGAAAGATGAAACTCATCATTTCATTTCATTCTCGATGCATGTTTTTTGAAGGAGAATGAGGGTTTTATAAACCCTATTTGCCATCCTGGTGTCTACGATTTCTTCTTGCACTTGCTCTAGCTTTTGTCTAAAATGTGAATGCTGTTTACAATCATGGGTCTTCTCTTTCATTGCTATGAATGCTCTGGCTGTATGTGTTTTTTTGCAGTATCCGTGAGCTTCTATTTCATACTATGAGCCATTATTTCTCCTTGCAGGTTTAAGCCATGACTGTTGGTGAATGCCATCATGGATGGGTCTTCATTTTGTGGCTTTATTCTTCATAGTGTATTGTTCTGGTTATAGCCGCAAGTTCTGATCCAAGTTATGCTGTTGCACTTTTGATGGCTATTTGTCTTTTGGATGCCATGACTGCTGGTATCTTTGGAGCCATTTCGTCACTTGTAGCTATGAAGGTTGATATCACGGGCTTTGACTCCATTGCTACTGCTATAATGTATCATCACACAAATGTAAGTTTATTTTGCTGATTAACTTCAATCTTCTTGCCATGAATCGATCACCATTTGTAGGAAAATCTAGAGTTGTTTATGAGGTTAACATGACTATTATTGTGCCATGAATAAAAAATTCCTTGTATATTTTGGAGAGAAATACATGTACAATTTTAGTGGTTTACATTATGACTCCCATCTCTTATTGCTACATTTTGTTTAAAGTGATATTGCTGTAGATATCTCTTGGAGATGGGTCTTTCAACTGGAAAATATGCACATATTTCTTATTGTTATTGCTCCTTCATTTACTTGTCCTACTGTGTTTTCTTGTCATAACTATTATTGTTCTATACTGTGGCACCAATTATTTATATTCTTTTCTATTTTGGTTGCATTTTGTACATGGTTGGCTTGTTTGTTTCAATTTTATGATTGGTGTACTCAGCTATAAAAAATTTGGTAGCAATTTGCCTTTGATGGCTGATTTGGGAGCTACACAAATTAAATTGATTTCTTATGGGTCTTTAGTATTTCTGCCATATGACCATCAATAGTTCCATTTGTCTCTCTTTAAACATGGAAAATTGAGAAAACTTCCAACTGTTGCAAGCACTCCCAAATCTTCTCTATCCAAATCTTCTATTATTTTTCTAGGGATTCTACCCACATGGAACCTAAATAGGCCTGCTCTACACATAACCCAGAAGGCATTTTTCAAGATTCTCTTTCAATTGCCCCAAAAAGGCCACACAAAATCACTATTTTGGTTTAATGAAACCTAAAAACCTCTCTGTTGTATATTCTTTTCCTCTATTGATATTGCAACATATAGCTTCCAATGTTGATTCATTTATTCTGCATCACATAGGTGGTTCTGACATATCTTAAAATGAACATGAATTATAACCATAGTTATCAGGATCTGATGTACGCTTTGTTAGCCAATTATTCTATTACCATGCACACATAATGCTTCATATTCAACAATCTAGGGAGTATATGTGCAATTGAAATATTTTTTCTTCATGAAAACACAATATCATTTACCTTTATGCTATAGAAATGTACGCTGCTTTTGTTCAACTAGAATAGATAACATTGACTAATACGTCTTTGTTTCTTGAGCTTAGTCATTTCATGTGACTGACAATATTCTTCTTTTCTCTATAGGTTGCAGCAAGTATGTGCGAACCTAGGTGCTTCATGAAATTCAACATGGCTACCTCCCTACCAGGCAATGCCAAAACCATTGATCTCTTTCAATGTTTTCTATTCTTTGCTGAATGATCAATGTTCATTGCTTATTTGCAGACTTTGTACTTTCTTGAGAATGTATTCAAAAGAATCTAAAGTTGAAATAGAACTTGTTTGTTTTTTCAAATAATTTCTACAGCTTGTGTGGAACAAATAATATGTACTTTTCTTTAATGAAATACAAATATCTTTTGTACATGTATTCTTTTTTAACTTATGTAATCCTAGACCTTCTGAATACCTTTAAATTAACAATGTTAAACCATTTAATAATTTAACTCTATATGCAACCATGATTTTTTAATTTGTTACTTAATCAACAATAATGTATGAAATCAATCTGAACTTATTTTCACATAGCACTTTTAAAGAAAATTTTGCATATGTAGTGAAAATAGTTAATAGAAGCATTAGGAACTAATGTGCTGACATTTCATGTTACTGAGTCCTTTCTTTGATATTTCATAATGGGCATTGAAACATATGTGTCTATGATGAAACTCTGTATTCCTTCCATACCTTTTGTTTATGTAGATGTAGGGGGCACATTAGACATGTCAATTTTCTTCTCCCTTGCTGATGTTGTGTCAATCTTAACTGTGCTGACTAATATAGGATTAGTGCATAATTATGCAACTAAAGTAGAATCCTATAGTATCTTGTTTAAATCATCCTCTATCAAAGGATTGATATTCTAAACTGTGTTATCAAAAACATCCTTTATCTTTATTGTTTCTTGTTGACTTGCTTGGTCCACATGAGGGGGACTACACTCGACATATGTACCTTAGGTACATTCTAATCTTGCTACTGCTCTTCTTTAGCTGTAGCCTCTTCATATATTTTCTCGTCTATGTCTCCCTCATGTCCATCCTTGATAGATACATTTGTAATCTCAACTATCTCTTGATCATCTTTGTCTTTATCTACTTCCTTAGGTGCTTGTTTAATATCCTTCTCTATTGTCAACCCATAGACAACTTTCCATATTTGGGTTCTCTATTTGACAACCTCCTCTATATTATTCTACAATATGTTGAAAGCTTTGTATTTGGGAGAAAATCTCCCCTTGTATTTGTTTATGGCCTTAGACATTGACAACTTATCCAAATTTGGCATTACTCTAGCTAGAGTAGTCTCCCTTATATTTCTTTTAGTTGTTAAATTGTATTGCCACCTCTGCTCAACTCTGTCATATAGACTTTTGGGTAAAGAGTTGGCAAGATCAATAGGAGTGTTCTTAAATGTGGCCATCATCTTATATACAAATGCTTCCACCTTATTCATTTCTAACTTCCCAAGTTTATCAAACTCAACATGTGTGAAACTAGATAAATGTGCATTATTCTTGATATTATCACACAAGTCTAAATCAAAAGAGGGACTGTGGCTTACCACTTGGAATTGACTGTTGACATATGATTATGTCCTTTCCTTGTTTGATTCAGCTATAGCTACAAACTTTCTCTTCTTGCTCTTCTTAGGCTCATCCACCTTTGTAGCTTCAATATCTCTTTTTCCTTTAGGCTTCTTGGCTTCTTGAGCCTTCTTTGCAGTAGCCCTTGTGCTAGTCATGGTAATAGGTAATGCTAGCTTTTATTGTGTAGGTTTTACAAATTTCTTTGGTTTTCTCTCTGCTTGCTTCTTAGATTTTTTCTTCTTCTTTTCTGCTGGCTTAGGTGCTTTATTGACTTCTTCTTCCTTGACACCTTCATCTTGTTCTACTTCTTCTTCTTGGTCTTCTCATTGATCTTGTGTAAGTTCAAGTGGGGCTTGAGCTGGTTGAACTTCTTCAACATCTTCTTCTTCTTCTCCTCCTCCTTCTCCTTCACCAAATCTTTCCTTTAGCTTCTTCACAAGCTTATTTTTCTTTCTCACCATAGAAGATGTCTTGAAGTCAATAGTCATTCTTGACTTGCCTTCATCATAATTGCCAAAAGATGTTGTACTCTTGTCAATTTCCTATGCTAATAAAGTTGTGATGGCTATAGATGCCTCATCAACATTGATTTCATAAGGCAATGGCTTGAGCCATATGACCCTTGGAACAACTACTTGTACATATGTGTGATCAACATCAACTAGAAAGAAAACATCATTATAATACTTCTCCACTAGTGATACTGGAATTCTCAATCTCTATTTCAAAGACTTATTAAAGTCTTCAAAGTAACATGTCATGACTGACTCAAATTTGTCTCCAAGTTGCTCTATGAATTCTCCAATTTGAATTGCAATAAACCTGTTGGTCTTCCAAACAACTTTTTTAAATGAAGGAAATGTGTTATGTACATAAAAAAATATGCAAACTAGTAGTGAACCAAATTTGCATTGTGCACTCTTTGTCTTTCTTATGACCACCAAGTTTTTTGATAATTGCTGGAGTTACAACTCAACAAGGTCATAAGAGTGGTCCTTCTTCACTATCTTGTAGCCTAAATCTATTGCCATACAAGATACACTATTCAATCTACTAGATTGAAAGAACTTGTGAGCAATCACTCTCACTGCAAATGCAATTAGAGGATCAACAATTGTGTCTATGGTCATTCCTCTTTTGTTCCATACAACCCCTGTATTCTTCTCAATTACCTCATTAGTATCACTTCACATGGTTTTAGGTCTATCTATGGTAGGATACCCTGTTACTCATTGAATGATCCTTTTTGTGATCTTTGTAGGGCCATTTTCCAACCATATGGAGTGATAATGTATTCTTTTAAGCACTATCTTAATCTATTATGTTTTGAATACATTTGGAAAATCTAGGGAATGGGTTAACCCTTTTCTCTCTACAATTTTGTTCTCCTCCTTCAATAATCCATCACCACATAGCTGGCTATATAAATCTATAATATCCATATCTCCAATGCTTCCAACCTTATAGGTGTAACAACATCTAACATCCTGTATTATCAAAACTTGTGGTGGTATCATAAATAACGCACCAGACGGATCTCCTTTGTATGCTATCTCAAAAATAGCTTAGAATAGTGGTTGTTTGATCTCATTACTTATTAATTGAACATTCAAAACCTCTTTTCCTTCCTCCCTAACAATAATAGAAGAACTAGATGCCATTTTAAATAACTAGGGTTTGTGATAATTTAGACAATGTAGCTTGACACATGATAAATACCTTATGAATCTGATAATTGGTGACAAGTAGTAGTTGTATCCAGTTCACAAATGCTTGAATCTTTCTTCTTAGTTTGTCTTAAACTATTCGTGCTCTCTTCAATCTTGAATAAATGTAAATGAGTCAAAAATCAATCATATAACCCTTAAAATTTAGCAATAAATGCTTAGTCCTTACACAACTATAAGCTCAACTATCATAGAAATTCTAACTCACTCAGCTTACACATGATTTCTACTATGCTCAGCAACTAGAATGAGCTTAGCCAATACTATCACCTTTAATAGCTTGACATCAACTGGAATTTCATTTTCACTTGGCAGCAACATGGAAACTAAAAAAACTTATAGATTTCTTCCAGGTTCTAACCAATACATTGCATCTTAATTCATGGATACATAATCTTTTTAGAACTTAGATTCTTTGAATTGATTTAGAATATATCAATGAAAATATCAGTCCCACATACCTTTTGATTGCCTAGTTAGAGGTGATGTGATCACCTGATCCATTGGATGAAGTGACCTCATCTAAACTTAATGTGCTGCAATCTTCCTTTTTCTTCCATGTCTTGTTCATCTATACTTTGAATTTCTCAACATCAACCTTCTCTTTTCCTTTCTTGAATTCACTGCTAGGTGCTTTTGACCTTTTTGGATAGTTTCTATTGATGTGACCTGTCTTCAAACAACTAAAACATGTAGTTTGACTCAACCATCTACTATAATAACTTTTGAAATGTGTTCTAATGCAATTCTTAGGAACATGTCCATACTCTTGACAATAGTGACAACTATAACTTGTATTGTAATCCCAATTATAAGAGTTGTTAGTATGGTTTACCTTTGCTTACTTGTTTGATGATTAGTTAGGCTTGGATCTGCACGCATATGCTCTATGTCCATACTTCTTACAGTTGTAGCAATGATCTTCAAATATTTGTGTGCTTAAAGTCTTGGTCTTGTTAGTATTAGCCTTAGATAGAAATAACAATTACATGCAAATATAACCAATACCAGAAAATAATATATCACATAAAAGAGAACACAACACACCAACATTTAATGTGGTTCAGCCAATCCTTGGGCTACATCCACCAATAAGAAGTCCAATATTATTATTATCTAGTGATTACAATCTACAATCCCTTATAGCTCAATACAACCACAAGATACTATAATATCACCATTACATTATGAAATCCTTAATCCTAAGCCTTTTTTATACAAGTTTTTGCCACTTACAAAATTAGGGCAAGAATAAGTCATCAAATAGGAAAAATAATAGCCAATGCCTTTTACAATATAAGGTCATTTTTAGCTTTAGGTGTGGTACCCCAGAGAAAACCTCATGGGGGTGTTGCCCCTTGACCCACCCTATATTGTGACAGGGAGCGAACCTAGGGCACTGCCCCCAAACACCATTAGAAATAATATGGGGAGAAAACTACATCGAATAAACCTCCAAGTTTGGTTAGGCTCCTCATCAAAAAAATCTCACACTTGGAGACTAATCAGGCTCCACAACAATAACCTCCCACTTGGAGACTGATCATAGCACTGATAAACATGTAGCTCCCACTAGAATATCAAACCACAATGGACTCTGCTATTCTTTTATTCTGTTCTGGAGTTCAACTTCTCCCTTGTCACTACCTTGGTAAACATATCTGCTAGATTATCATCTGTATGTATCTTCTCTAGGTTTAACTGTCCATTATCTAAAACTGATCGAATGAAATGGTACCACAACTGTATGTGTTTTGTCTTTGAATGCAGAGCTGAATTCTTTGCAAGATGAATGACACTTTGACTATCTGTAAAAAAATAATTATCCTTATAAGGGTGTCCCAATTCTTCTAGGAAGAACTAAAGCCATGTCATTTCCTTGGTTGACTCTGTAGTAGCAACATACTCTACCTCTATAGTTGATAAAGCATTAAACTTCTACAACCTAGAAAACCAACTCATGGCTGCCCCACCAATATTAAATACATAACCTATATTACTCCTCTTGGTATCAATATCCCCTACCAAATCTATGTTAACATATTCTTATAAATCAGTAGTAGAGCCCTCAAAATGTAGACACTTACTAGATGTTCTTCTTAGATATTTGAGAATCCATTTAACTACATTCCAATACTAAATTCTTGGATGACTCATATGCCTGCTAAAACCTCCAATTGCATGTGCAATATTTGACCTTGTACATACCATATCATACATAAAGCTTCCTACAATTGAAGCACAAGGTACCTTAGACATCTTATCCTCCTCTTCTTGTGTCTTGGGACACATCTCCTTAGTCAACTTCAAATGACCAGGTAAAGGTGTGCTGACAGTTTTAGCATTCTCCATAGAGAAATGTTGCAACACCTTTGCAATATAATTAGCCTGAGATAATTTCAATTTCCTGTTCTTCTCTTCTTTACAAATCTTCAAACCAAGGATTTTTTTTTTGCCCCCAAATCCTTCATAGCAAATGCATGTGTTAACTGTTCCTTTAACCTCTTAATGTTATCCATGTTAGACCCAACTACAAGCATATCATCAACATATAAACATAAAATAATGTAGCTGTCATCATCCAACCTCTTAAAATAAAAACGATGATCTGAATGACACCTACTATATCCATGCTCATGCATGAAATTGTCAAATTTTAGATACCATTACCAAGGTACTTGCTTCAAGCCATATAAGCTTTTCTTCAAATTGCACACTAAGTTCTCCTTACCTTGGACCTCGAATCCCTATGGCTGTGCCATATAGATCTCTTCATCCAAATCACCATGAAGAAAGGCTGTATTAGCATCAAGCTGCTCCAAATGAAAATCTTCAATAGCCACAATACTTAAAATAGTGCGAATATAAGTCATTTTAACAACAAGAGAAAATATCTCATCAAAATCAATGCCCTTTTTTTGTGCAAATCCTTTTACGACTAACCTAGCTTTAAATTGTTTCTTACCTCCAACCTCTTCTTTTAACTTGTAAACCCATTTATTCTGTAAATCTTTTTTACCTATAGGCAACTTGCATAAATCCCATGTCTTATTTTTCTGCAAAGAGTCCATTTCTTGTTTCATTGTAGACTCCCACCGAATCTTTGTATCCACCTGCACAACTTCATCATAGCATTCAAATTCACCAACATCAGTAAGTAAAATAGAGTACAAAGAAGGAGAAAATATTTTTGGAGGTCTACTTAGCCTTGTTGACCGTTTAAAATTCACTAGGGTGTGTAGTATTTTTTGTTGCGATTTTTGCACATAATGAGAAATTTCTAGAACATCATTTTTTGGAGTATCATCCAACACTACATAATCATTTTCTTTCTTCTCGTGTTGCTGCAACAGATCTTTGTACAACACTTTCTCATTAAATATGACATCCTTGCTTCTTACAATTTTATAATTTTCAAAATTCCAAAGCCTATAACCAAATTCATTAATGCCATATCCAATAAATACACATTTCTTTGACTTAGCTTCTAGCTCGGTTCTATTTTCAGAATCTATATGAGAAAATGCTTCACAACTGAAGGTCTTGAGAAAAGAATAACTCACCTTCTTACCAGTCCATGCTTCCTCTGGAATACCACAACCCAAAGGAGTAGAGGGACCTCTATTAATCAAATATACAACAATATTGATAGCCTCCACCCACATGTTTAATGACAACCCTCCATGCAATGTCATGCTTCTTGCACGCTTCATTATAGTCTTGTTCATGCGTTCAACCACTCCATTTTCCTGTGGAGTCCTTGAAATAATTTTTTGTCTATGAATACCACTAGTGGAGCAATAATCTTCAAATTTATGACTACAATACTCACAACCATTATCATATCTAAGAGATTTTAATTTCTTATCAGTCTCATTTTCAACCAAGCATTTCCATTTCTTAAAAGTTTGAAATACATAAGATTTTCATCTAAGGAAATAAACCCATATTTTTCTGGTTGCATCATCAATAAATATAACATAATAATGAGAGCCACCAAGGGAAGATACCTGAGCTAGTCCCCATACATTTGTATGCGCAAGCTCTAATCTCTCACTTTTCTTTTCCTTCTCAATCTTCACAAAACTCACTCTCTTTTGCTTTCCATACACACAACTTTCACAGAGATCCATATTGTCACATTTTAGAGATACCTTTCTCATTCATGTGCCCAAGTCTGTTGTGCCACATCACTCTATCAGAATCTACAATAGCTATTTTTTCTCCCTACTCAACTACAACAACTATTCTTGAACATTCATTTTTCTTTGAAACAATCAAAGTAGAAGGAGAAATATGACTTGTACAAAAATATAAGGTTCTTACTTTCACACCTTTTGCTACTACAAGGGAACCTTTTGAAACCTTTCAATTTTTATCATTAAAAGTAACTACACAACCCTCATCACCGAGTTGCCCTACTGAAATCAAATTCCTACTTAGCCTTGGAACATGTCTTACCTCATGTAGTAGCCAATGATTCCCATTATGCAACTTAATATTAACTTTACCCTTTCCAAAAATCTGACAAGGTTCATTATCTCCTAAATAAATAAGCCCAAAATCCCCTTGGACATAATCAGTAAAATAACCTCTATGAGGTGTAGCATGAAATGAAGCACTGAAATCTAAAACCCATGAATCATTAACACTTTCTAAAGAAAGAAGCAAAGAATACTCTTCGGATTTTTTACTTACCACATTTGCCTCCTTATTCCCTTTTGGTTTATCTCCTTCATTGTTCTTTCGAGTTCAAAAATCTTTCTTCTTATGCCTTGGTTTACCATAGTACTAACAATCTCTTGGTCTTTTGGATTGAGATCTCTTCCCCTTTGACTTTACTCTTGATTTCCATGATTTATGAAATTATTTCCTCTCTTAGTCGTTCTACCTCTGCTTTGTGTGTTCAAAACACTTCCTGATGTAGATCCACCCAAGGTTTTCCTACAAGTTTCCTCACTCAGAATAACATCAATCACATCATCAAATTTTAAGGTATTAGATCCAGAAATAGAATTACTCACAACCATTACCAAGCCATTCCAAATTTTAAGAAAAGAACACAAAATTAAGAGAGTCCTAATTTCTTCATCAAAATTAATACCCACAGAAGATAACTGACTAGTAACAATATTAAACTCATTTAAATGATCTACGATAGATCCATCTTCTGCCATTTTCATATTAAATAAACACTTCATGAGAAATACCTTATTTGAAGCGAAGGGATTTTCATATAATTTTGCTAGGGTTTGCATAAAATCTTTCATCATCTTCACTTTGTAATGTTAAATGTCACCAAAGACTTACAAGTGCCTTTCTGTCTAAAATCTCTCATTCCTCATATGTCATAGTTCCTTGGTTTTTAGTTTTTCCTTCTAATAGATTCGATAAATCCTTTTGATAAAGATAGTCCTCCATTTGCATCTTCCATAATTGAAAGTTCTACCCTTTAAACTTGTCAACCCTTAGCTTATCCTCGTCTTCCATTGCTCCCACTCAACCGTGAGACCTTCCTACAGAGGATCGCAAAAAAAAAAATGATGAAGGTCTAGCTAAAAAAAAATGATGACAGTCTGAGCCAAAAAAAAAAAAAGATGACCGTTTAGCTCTAATACCACTTGTTAGGATTAACCCTAGATAGAAATAATAGTTACATGCAAATATAAATAATACCAAAAAATAGTAGATCACATAAAAGAGAACACAACCCACCAAGATTTAACATGGTTCACCCAATCCCTAGGCTACATCTAGCAACAAGTCCAATATTATTATTATCCAGTGATTACAATTCACAATCCCTTAGAACTGAATACAGCTGCAAGAAGCTACAATATCACCATTACATTCTGAAATCCCTAACCCTAAGCCTTTTTTATACAAGTTTTTGTCACTTACAAAATTAGGGCTAGAATAAGTTGTCCAATAGGAAAAATAGTAGTCGACGCCTTTTACAATATTAGGTCATTTTTGGCTTCGAGGGTGCTGCCCCTAAAAGACCCCTATGCACTTGAGCCACTATCCTAGGACCCCGCAGAGGTGCTACCCCTTGACCCCGTCTTGGAGGCATTGCCCCCAAACCCTCATAGAAATAATATGGGGAGAAAATTGTAGTGAATAAACCTCCAAGTTTGATTAGGCTCCACATCACAATAGGTATTACATTCATGTGCCTGATGTCCTTGCTTGTTGCACTTATGAAAGTTACCCATGAATTTCTTCTTAGGGTTTTAATTTTTATTATTGCTCTTGTAAACATTTCTTGTATGACCTAGCTTTCCACAATTTTGACAAGTGGGTTTTTAGTTCTTACTTTTTTTGTTTCTTTGTTCACCACTCTTAGATGATTCTCCTTCCTTAGCACTAGTGTATTCCAATCTAGTACTATCATCATTAGATCTAGGAGATCTCATCAGTTTCTCAAAGTACTTGATGGCTTCACTAGGTTTGTTGAAACTTTCAGCAAATTCCTTTTTCTCTCTTCAGGTCATTCTTTAGTTGTTCATTTTGTAACTTTAGGATTGTGATATCAATATCCTTTGCATTCAATTCATTATTTTCATTCATTAGTTGATTCATTGTGTCCAGTTGCATGCTAGCAATCCTTTGCACCTCTGATGTCTTCTCTTCTAGTTTGTTGGTCAGTATCCTTTTGTCATCTTTGTTGGTGTAAATATGTATTTATTATTGACACTTACTTAAGTTTATGTAGGTTAATGCATTATTTTATTATTTATTTAGGTGAGACACTTAGGAGTTTGTGTACTCTCATGGGTTGTTATTTTGACAACAATGAAGTACGCAACTCTAATTCAACACATGCTGTCTACAACACTAGAGTTTGCATCATTCACTGAATTGTCATGTAGACAACACAATTTTTCACACTCCTAATTTAACACATGTTGTCTACACCACTAATTTGCATGATACACCATTGTAAGCTTATCCTCACATCATCGCACTTACTTCTGTGCTTAATGGAGGATAACCCATATCTAGTGGACATGTGCCTGGTTGTATGACTTATCATGACGCTGACTTCTATGCATTTTAGAAGCTCTCTAGAGGCCTTTATATATAGGCACTCCTAGTGTATGTGCATATGGCATATTGAATGAATATATCATCATTTTGATCATACTCTCTCTTTGGTCTACTGTTGTGCTTGTGTTTGAGTTCCTCGGTCTTGGGTGAATTTTGGCCTAAGCCAAATTCTTACATGGTATTAGAGCTCATGAGGAGATTCTCATCACAAGCCATTTGAGACCATTCATTCTTCAACACCTCAACCTGAATCTAGAGAATCTACAAAAATTAAGAGCATCTAGAGCCAGATCTAGCCTCTCCATTGTGTTTAGAACATCAATTTGGTGAAGATTGACTATAAATTTGCCTATGCTAGGCTAAAGTTGATTGCGAGGCAATTTTTTTTTGCAAATTAGAACTCAGAGGCCTTGATTTGCAATTCGGGTATGGTCATTTGTAGATCTATTTGAATTATTTTTCAGATCTGTATTCAATTTCTTTGTATTTTTGGAAATTATTTTTTCAAATTATTTAGCTTGACTTGTATTCAATTTCTCTATATTTTTCAAAATTATTTTTTCAAATTATTTTGTCCAGTTAGCCAGTCGTAGAGAATTTTTTTTTGCAGAATTAGGCTGTTAGATCATGGCTCTGTAATTTTAGAGGTTTATTAATTGTAGGGTATTATTTATTCTGTGGGCTTCATCATCAAATCCGAATTTCATCAAATTTGACGAGCACTATAAATTTTGGCAATAACCTCTAGCTATTCCACTAGCTAACCCTTTATTTTTAATCTGGGGGTTGTGCTTTATAAAGTGCAATACATTTAGCCCTCCCACACATGTGGGATAACTCCAAATTAGGCAGCAACATCAAATTGAATCCCAACATCATAAATTTTGTTTCGACGAAGAAAAAGGATCTCATGCATGAGTTTTGAAATCGGTGGCCTCAAAAACAAATCCAACATAAAATAAACTCTGGTGCCTGTAAAGAGAAGTTTGGCCATAGTCTTTTTACCCAGTGAACCTCCCATGCATTATAGATATATCACAAATATTTTGGCCATGAGTTTAGAATTCCAGCATAGCTTAGGGACATGTGTCTATCCACAACAGAGCCACGTGGTAGATTGTGGTAGTCAAATGCAGACCTCGTCTAGTAAGCACTATTATTTCACTCCGTCACTAGTACAGTTAGCAGTGCTACATTAGCGTTTCTCTATCAACCGTACCTACCAAATTAGACCCAGTCAACACCATATCAATGCACAAATTTTTTTTGTACCTATTTTTCCATTTCCATACAATGTTGTTTTCATGCTAACGCCATCATAAGGGTAGGAGGACGCTAACGTTAGCTTTTTACTGGCCTAAATTTGATGACCATCAAACTATCATTCTTGGCCAAATTTGAACTATTGTGATGACTATATGACCATCAAATTTAACCCCATCTTTTGCTGATGCAACCCCTCACCAGATTGATTTTTGATTTTGCAGTCTGACTTTGGGAGGCCATATCTTAGTCATTTAGACTCTGAATCAAGTGTGATTTTTTTGAAATAAGGTAGAATTTTCTAATTTTTTTAGTGTTGTAGGTCTTTTCTAGTTTTGGTGCACAGATTTGTCAGAATTTAAATTTTTTGGCAGTTATACCTACACAATCCTACATTTTACAAATTCAAACCCTCTGTATGGGCACATCTGGACTCGAAAATAGGTTCTATTTTTTTTGAAAGTGCATTAGTTTTTGTCTACTTTCTAGATCTGCAGTCAAATTGTAGGGTTGTGTGGAAAAAAATGTCACTTTTAGAAATAGGGCCTTTCTTTGCTTTGTATTACTTTAGAATTGTAGCACATTGTAAAGTTCCAGATTTGTATTTCATATGAAAGTTGTAACAAGAAAAATTAGAAGTCCACAAAGGCCAAAATTGGCAAATGGCCATTGTAATCGCACTACTGATAAAGTGCCTAAAAACATATATTTTGGGAGGGTTTCTTGATTTAGTGAAAAGGGGGGGTGTTCTTGGTGTTGTGTTCTCTTTTTTATGCAATTTTTTTTCATTTTCTACATTATGAGAAATTTTAAGTTTCAAAAATTAACTCCACATAACTATGCTACATGGTCCATCAAAATGTGGTATCATTTAATGCACAATGGGGTTTCTCAATATGTAGATGGTACTCTTCCTAAACCAACAGGTGATAAAGTATTAGAAAGTGATATTTCAGCTTGGGTAGTAATGGATAGGAAAGCCCTAGGTGATATATGTTTGGGGGTTGATGATAAGATCATGCATCAAATTAAAAAGTGTTCTACATCCAAGGAAGCTTGGGATACCCTCAAAAGCCTATATGGTAAAGTGTCTGAAGAGGATGTTTTCAAAATTGAAGATGAGCTTGTCTCTTTAGATCCTAAGTCATTTGATTCAATATAAGATTTCATCATTTCATCATTAAGGTGAATGAGCTAAGGACAAAGCTTACTGATTGTGGGAGTTCTATCAAAGATGATAGATTGATCTATCTTATACATAACAAGCTACCATCGGAGTATTCCACATTTGTTTCTTCTTTTAACATCTCAAAGATTACATTAGGCTCTGTCTATAAGAAAGCCACTTTTGATGAATATGCTGATCTGTTAGATACTGAAGAAAAGAAGTTGAAATCAATGGGGATTCTCAAAATCACCTAAGTCTAAAGCATTGGTGGCCAACAATGAGGGTTCTCAAAATTTAGTTGGATAGTCTTCAAATAAAGGAAAGGGTAAGAAAAAGAAGTGGAAGAATAAATCAGAGGATGTAGAAAAGACAACACCACAATCCAATCAACAAGGCAAGTCTTTCTCAAATTCCAACAAGAAGGGGGACAATAATAAGGAGAAGAAAAAGTGTGCTTATTGCAAGAAAATGGGTCATGAAGAACATGAGTGGTATCTTAAAAAGATTGATGAGTTGACCAATATCATGAGGAAACAAAATGTTCCATTGCCTAATGCTTACAAGGAGAAAGGGTCTTCTTTAGATTCAAAGGGCAATGGGGAAGCACTCATGGCTAATTCAAAATTTTCAAAGGAATGGATTCTTGACTCTGGTGCCTCCTATCACAATGGTTCTTCAAAGGAGGATTTTTCTTCAATGAAGAAATCAAAGGTACTGCACATCTTCATGGGAGATGATAGAAAAATGGAAGTTGAAGGAAAAGGAAACATGGAAATGGAAAATGGAGAGTTTGAAAATGTTCTCTATGTTCCAAACGTAAGTTCTAATCTCCTCTCAATCTACCAAATCAATCACCTCGGAGATGGACATAGAGTTGAGTTCCTTCCAGAATCAATACAAGTGCATAGTCTTAAAGATGCCTCATTGGTTGCAGTGGGGAAAGTGAATCATAAAAAAAGGTTGTACTCTTTCTCCCATTTTGTGCCCAAGTCTCCTTCAATGGCCTTGTTATCACAATCCAATTCTCAAATCCAATTATGGCATTTGTAGTTTGGAGATCTTTCCTTCCGCTACCTTCAGCAACTTTGCACAAATAGAGTGGTCAAAGGTCTACCTCAAATCAACTTTTCCCACGGTGAATGTTTAACAGATTTAGTGGATATGCATCCAGAGGGGATGTTACAAAGAGGGAAGCCTTCAAGAGCACCAGGTGTTCTATAGATGGTTCACATGGTATTAGTAGGTCCTTTTCCAGTCGGCCAGGGTCGCTACATACTTAGCTTTGTTGATGTCTTTTCAAGATACACTTGGGTCTATTTTCTTCATAGTAAGAATGAAGTGTTGGACAAATTTCTCACCTTCAAGACTCATGTAGAACAAAAAATTAAGGAAAGCCATCAAAGTTCTAAGAATGGACAATGGAACAATGTATGTGAACAAAAGACTTATAGACTTTTGCAGGCTTGACGGCATTGATCTTCAGACTTTGCTAGCATTTAATCCACATAAGACAGATATTGTAGCATTGAGGATCTGAACTCTTAAGTCTATGGAAAGTTGCATTATAGAAGCCAAGTCTCTAGATCCATCATTAGAAGTCGAAGTAATTAGTAGTGCCAATGACATTCTTAATAGGTCTTCTCATCCAAACTTAGATGGCAAGACTCCTTTTGAGGCATGGTGCAAAAAAAAACCTATTGTGACACACTTTAGAGTGTTCGGTTGTCTTGCATGGGCAAACAGATCTTCTAGGGGATACAAGGCATAGTCACCTCGGCCTTGTACTTTCACTAGTTATGAAGAAAGTGTGAAGGCATACAGGCTATTGGATCCTGAGATGCATCAAATTTTTGTGGAGAAGGATGTACACTTTGAGGAAAGTTCACCAAGATTTTCCTCCAATCCTCTTTGCACATCATATCATCTGGAAACTGATAGTGACACCAACGATAGTGTTTCAACAGATTTAGACACATATGGTTCTATTGACAGTTGCAGTAAGAGGTCACTACATCAGTTCAGTCCACATGCATACATAGCCACAGTGATAGGTCCAACATAGCAAGGTACATCCAGTTTTCCAAGTCCAACATTAGTGACGAATTTGGGGGATAGTATTGATGATTTTCCTCTTCTTCTTGATGAATCAACTTCTTCTTTAGTTGTCACAAGGGCTCCATCTGACTCTCTTGTTAATTCTCTACATGATCAATCCTCACAAGTTGAAGTGATTATGGATACTTATGATCAGAAGTTGTAGTAGGGTTCTTTATCAGTTCCAGGGATAGACAGTTCTTCAACTAGTTGAGCAGGTTTTAAAGACATCACTTATCCATGAGATTCTTTCCATGCACAATAGAAGCATCTCATTTGTACCCTTGGCCTTGTTTCTTCCTAAAGGGAGGAACACCATTCTATAGTCTTGGATTGGCTTCTTCACCAGAGTAGTCACTAGCAGGCATTCTTCTTAAGGGGAGGGAGCCTATCCTATCTCTCTTCCTCTTCTCATTATTCTCTTATGTATATACTGGATGTATGTCATAATGGGGGGGGTTTTGATTACTCCATCCAGCCATACATCATTTTATCTCTCTTTTTGGGGGAGGGTTTTTCCTATGAGGTTTTCCCTCTTTTTCAGCTTTATGAGAGATTTCATATCGTTATGTACATGGGTACCTAACATGGCCTAGTAGCCGGGACCCATTATGCACTTCATCCTAGATTTCGTAAGCTTTCGTAAGCTTAAGGGCATTCCCCTAAGTTGCACTTAAGGGGGGGTGTTGGTGTAAATATGTATTTACTATTTACACTTACTTAAGTTTACTTAGGTTAATGCATTATTTTATTATTTTACATTATTTTATTATTTATTTAGGTGAGACACTTAGGAGTTTGTGTACTCTCATGAGTTGTCATTTTGACAATACTGAAATACACAACTCTAATTCAACACATGGTGTCTACAACACTAGAGTTTGCATCATTCATTGATTTTTCATATATACAACATAGTTATTCACACCCCTAATTTAGCACATGTTGTCTACACCACTGATTTTTGTGATATACCATTGTAGGCTTATCCTCACATCATCACACTTACTTGTGTGCTTAATGGAGGATAACCCATATCTAGAGGACATGTGCTTGGTTGTATGACTTATCATGATGCTGACTTCAAGGCATTCTAGAAGCTCTCTAGAGGCCTTTATATATGGGCACTCCTAGTATACTTGCATATGGTATATTGAATGAATATATCATCATTATGATCATACTCTCTTTTTGGTCTACTATTGTGCTTGTGTTTGAGTTCCTTGATCTTGGGTGAATTTTGGCCTAAGCCAAATTCTTACAATCTTCAATCATGAATTTGTCTTCCTCATCTTTTTTTTTTTGCTTGGTCACCTCACATAGAAATAATGATTGGACTTCTTGTTCTTCTTAAGATTTATGAGCTCTTCAGTTAGGACACTATTATTTTACATTAGATCTGCAACTGCTGTATCAACCCACTTGAGTTTCCATCTACAAACAATCTAGTAGTGTCTTCCTCTTGGTAATGTGTGTCATTCTCCTCAATAACTATCTCTTTCTTTCTCTTTAATGAGTGCTTCATCTCATCTCTTGGTTCATTCAACTAATATAGGGAAATATGGATTTCAATCTTCTAGTTCTCTATAACTTTTCCCAACTTGTAGACTTCCATCTTCAAGATCTTTCCTCAAATCTGCAAAGCTTTCCTTTCTAGAGAACAAAGCTCTGATACCAATTGTTGGAATTTTACAATGGGAAAGTAAACTCCAAGAGGGGGGGGGGGGGGGGGGGGGATGGTGAATCAGTAATTCAAAACTTTAACCATAAAAGCATTCAACATATAACCATCTCACAATTTGCATGTAATTGAAATAACTAGCTTAAACATATTCATCCATAACATGAAATCAAATAACATATGACACAAGATATTTGGTTACCTAGAAACCCTCCAATGAGAAGGTAAAACTTGGGTGGGGATGACACCCAAAAATCTGCCCTACTATAGTTGTAAAGTGTAGCCAATTAATCTTAGAAAAGTTTTATCATAAGCTATGATCTACCCTATGAAAGGTCTCCCCTGTTAAAGGCTTAAAAAGATTGTTAAGTCTCAGCCTATTAAATGATTTTAACACTTTGCTAAAAGTGTGCTTGGTTAGAGGAATTTAACTTACAATAAAGTAAACACTCGATTGAGAGATTTATACAAAAGTTAGCTAGAACTTGAAACTTGTTAGGGCTACTCTGTTAAGAGATTTTATTGATTCATCTATTAGAATGTATTAGCCTTGATCCTTCGGTTAGCATTCGTCTGCTAGATATTAGATCTTCTCTTTACTGACGTATACTTGATCCTCTTGATCATATGTATCACTTCTATCCTCTTCTCTACTTTCCTCTATTCTCTCTAATTGATTCTGCAATACAGTCCTTTCACATCTCCTGAGTCACCATGAATGCTTTGTTTGTGTATGAAAACCTTCTTCCTTCACACTCTCTCCATCTTGAAATCTTTAAGGTTTTCCCTCCTTAAAAATATTTAGGTGACCTAAGGTTAGGTAGCAAACAATGTTTGATTCACCCATTTTTCCACTTAAAACATTCCTCAATTTGATTGGTTGCATGTACTACATAGGGATTCATGATATACCTTTGTCTATATCATATAAGATCACAAAAAAATCCTTAAGTTGGCCCAAAAATGGTTTACATAGGAGTTTGTACCATTACACACAACTATGTCCAAAACTAAATACTCGACACTTGAAGCCTCTGATGCTCGACATCCACTATATTCAATGCTATAAATCATCCTCTGAATGACTCGACATTCACTATTCACTCGACATATACTGGCTTGCTCGCCACTTGAGTGACTTGACACTAACTATTTGCTCGACACATACTGGTGCTCGACACATACTATATATTACACTTTGCATACATTATTTGACAACTTATGCTCGACATGCACTACTTTCTCGACATACACTTTATGAATATGACTAAGTATGTAGTCACTCATATGTCAAAACCAATATGAGATTAACAATCCATTTACATCTAATACGTTTTCATCCTCTAGAAAAAAAAGGTACCAAATCCCATGTAACATTTTTCTTCAATGCTTCAATTGTTTCATTGATGGCTTCCATCAAGGAATCTACATCACTCATACCCATAGCCTCTCTAATAGTCCTTGGCTAATCACTATTAGAAGTCAAAGAAAATATACAACTAAAATCCAACAACAAATATCCAAACCTCTCAGGTGAATAACGAAATCTATCAGCCCACTGCCTATCACAAGTAGACTTTCTCAAAATTTGAGGTTCAAGTTCTTGCTCTCCTTCAAGACTTTTAGAGATGCTTAAGTTCTCCTCATTATCAAGTCCATCAAGATCTCGTAGTTCTTCTTCCTTAGAGGTAGTAAGAAATGGGCTACTTTCTTCTTTTTCTTCCCTTTCTTCTCTGGCTGTAAATCAACTATGGAAGGTTTCAACTCACAAGATATCACACTTCTACTATAGAGAACCTTCTCTACAAATGAATCCCAAAGCTTGTAACCTTTCACACAACACCATAGCCAATGAAGATACACTTAACTGAATTGTTCCCCAATTTTGATCTTTTCTCACTTGGCACATAAGCATATGCCTCACAATCAAAGACTCTCAGATATATCAATGAGGGCTTCTTGCAAAACCACACCTTCATGGGTGCCTTCTAAACAAGTGTTGAAGTAAAAGACCTATTAAATTAAAACATGCAATGGATACAAATTCAGCCCAAAGCTTTTATTCAATATCAACACTACTCAACATACTCCTAGTCCTCTCCATCAACGTTCTATTCATCCTCTCTACAACTCCATTTTGTTGTGAAGTGTATGGAGTTGTCTAATGTCTCTCAATTCCATGATCCTTACAAAAATTGTCAAATTCTATTGAACAAAATGCACCACCATTATCAGTCCACAAATACTTAATTTTTCTACCAGTCCAGTTTTCAACCAAGGATTTTAATTCCTTAAACTGGCTAAAAACTTCAGATTTACTTATGAGGAAATACAAAAATGTCCTTCTACTATAATTGTCTATGAATGCAACAAAATACAAAGATCTAGAAATCAAAGGAACATTAACTGGACCAAAAACATCTGAATGAAACTATAACATTTGGGGTCAACTTGCAACGACAATTTGTGACGATAATGTAATTTGTGAAAAACTAGGAATGCCTAAAAAGGACATCTATTTATACTTTTCCATGTATATGGGTCTTCTTTGAAAACCAACAATAGTAGATGTGCTTGCCCCATCAACTTGGGTTTGTACTAGAAATGACATCTACTGAGCAATAGGGATTTGATTACTTGTGGTAGAAGATGAAGCAAGAGTTGACTGTGAGATATTTTGATTATTAACTACTGGTCCACAAGTAGGGACACATGGTGCAACTTGTGAGGAAAGATTTGGCCAAGAAGCCAAAGCATAATTAGAATTAATAAATAGGACATTCCTTCTAGTTTCAACTTCTTGTGCTTCATTCTCAACCTTCTCAAGCTCTTTAGATAAGTCCTCTCTTTCCTTCTTAGCTTTTCCTAGGTCTAAATCAAATTTAAACATGACATGATTTGTAGATTTATTAGGAATAACTTGAGGTTCATTTATTTGGATTCCTACAACCTTTTGTTTTCCATTATCAAGATGTTTTATAGTTAAATCTATGATCTCAAGTTCAATAGGTTTATAGGACTGGATTTGAGATATGACTAGTCCTTTTTTCTTTTCTTTTAGGAGATGTTCATACTCTTGGGCTTTAGATCTTAGAGCTTCAACATCTCCGAATACATTTTAATGTACTATGGAGGATCTCTCTTCCAACTTCTTGTTTTGCTCCTTTAGAGCATCCATTCTCCTAAGAAAATTCTCTCTCTCAATAAGAGTGTTCATTGTAATTTGTTCTTTCTCTTTTTCCAAACTGATGCATTTAGTTTCTTCTTCAACAACCCTTCTTCTAAGGATTTCTACTTCAGAGAGCAAGTCATCATGGTCTATGGTAGTTGCTTCAGATTCCATAGGATCATCCAAATCTATCAGGTTTCTCTCAATGTAGGGGACTTGCCCAAGATCTATTAGATTGAACACTTCTAGGTCTGAGACATTGGTTCATTTCTTCTACCACATTAGGTTTGAAAACAATATATCCCACTGATAATACCATTTTATCTTGATAGGGATGCTCTTCATAGAAAGGTATAGCAAAAATATTTCCTAGAAGTCTGGTATTCTTAGATTATAAGCTATGGAATAAAACTTCTTTATCAACTATGGGTTGGAACTGGAAATTATCTCTGGGTTTCCAAGCATAACTATTTTCTCCTTTCTTCTTATGCCAATTCTTTTTTCCACCTTTTGGTAACTCAACATAAAATAGGACATCAGGGTTTTCCCTCAAATAAGTTCTCATATCTTTCCTCTTATCAACCATTTTTCACTTTTAATACAAGCACTAGTTACAAAACCTAAGATCAAGTCGCTATCCACTAGGGGAAAATATCTTTTATAATGGCTAAAAGACAAGAAACTTTATGGGAAAACTTTTTTAAAAAATAGATTTGACCAAAGGGACCCAACCCTAATGAATTTTATATTGTATACTTCAAGAATACAATTCTATATGGCCAATAAGGCACTTTGCAAGCCAAATCTACATCAAACAACTCTTATGATACTAAAATTTTAGATTCTCAAGGTTTGTCACTTAGCAGCAACCGATACCCAAGCATGGTTTTATAAGATAACAAAAAACGATTGCAGATATGTGACTCACAATAGAGATTCTAGAACTTTAGAGTTCTTTTCCTTTATAGTGTTCCCAATAGAATCACCATTTTGTTCGTGTTTTAAAACTACCAGGCTGATCTAAAACCCAATACTAGGATGTAGAAGACAAGATATAGTCTAAGGGTCAGCTACTTCCTATATTCAACTGGATTCTCTTCATATTTGGACCAACATTAATAGAATCACATGGATTCTCTATACTTTAGGCTCTACAGGGCGAAGGTGAGTGCACCTTAGAGATGGCAATGTGACTAATTTTATGATTATTTCTTTAAACATGTGCTCAATAATATTTCTCTTTTAGACCTATCCCCTATAGTTGATAATTGGTCAACATTCTTCTTAGATTTGCAAGTAATTCTTGATTACAACAACTACCTATAATTCAAAGGAAAATTACTTCAAATAATTAAAGACCTACAATGAAATTCTTCAGTATAGAAAAGTAAATATTGATTTGATTTTAATTTGTGCTTTGTGCAACCATATGAACCTATCAATTTGTATATGAATTGATGACCAATGCCCTATCCATTGGTATACACAGTCTAAACAACAAAAATTGACCTATTTAATTTCCTTACAATTAAATTTATTAATGATTAACCCTGAAATTCATTCTTATGAATATCCCTCCCATACACCTAGAAACCCTATCAATTCATGAAAGCATTTATTTAACTCCTTGAATTAAAAACAATGAATGAAAATATATACAACCCATCCAAGCTGCATTAAAAATGAAAGAACCTTGTTCATTCAATCTCAAAATTACAAGTATATGAAAATGGAGACAAAACTTAGAGACACAGATATATCAGAACCTTCATTTGTATTAATATTCCTTGAAAACTACTACATTATTGATATAAAATATAGTATACTTGAAGACATGACAAATTGTCATTTAGGATTCAATTGTATCCTCAATATACAAAATGAACACAACACATAAAATTGACACAAAGACTAATTGGACTGACTGCAAAATAACATAACCCTAAAAATTATATAGACTTCGGATCTCAACTCCACATCTTGGAAATCCTTTTATAGGAAGGATTGTAGCAAGATTTAGATGGAAGGACACATGTCAAGATCCTATTGGAAAACAAATACAAGTATATTTTATATTCAGTTACATTACAAACATTCTTTGTACTTGATCAAAATTTTGGATGCAGTTGAAAAACTGGTAGGTGGCACTTTTAGTAGGTGTCTTGAGCATCTTTTTTTTGGTCTTCAAGATCCTATCACTTTCCTTTCCTTTTCTTTGTTCCTTTTGCCTCTAACTGCATCTTAATTGCATACTTGCACTGCCTACTCACTGTCACAGGATGGTAGGGCCTTTATATCTGCAATGACTTCCCAAATTGCTATGTCTATGTCCACATTAGGCCAGGTGGCATCTCTAAATACATCTAAATCCTCAAGGCATTTATTCCATTTGGCATCTGTTATTGCCTTAACCTCCGCAGTTAACTTTGACATCTCTGTTTCTAATTTATAGAGCATGTCAATTAGGTCATAAACTACTATTACACCTGCCTCATCATTGCAGTATGCTAGGAACCTGAGATAGTTTAGAATATTATCAAAAGAGGATGACCACTCTACCTAGTCCTTAATTCTTCCATCACTATCCAAAATTGTAGGCACAAAATTGGGTGTTCCTGTGATAATTTCTTTCATTTTATTCTGAATTGGTTGCAATTTGCCAACAAAGAAACCATTCAAATTTTTTATTTTATTGATCATTTTTCTAGTGTTTATGATCATTACCTTTGGAAGATCTTTCTTTTGTGCTAGTATAGTTACCAGACTATCAAAAAATGGAGTATAAGGACCCCATGTGGTAAAGAGAGGAGATAATAAGGCAATTGCCTCTGAACATCTGTATTCAACTCCTTGCAACACCAGATAATTGCTATGCACATTCTGTGAGACTAGTTTTTATGCATTTATTTTGTAAACTAGAAAGTTCTTGATTTTTTTGATTTCAATCTCCTTGTGTGATTCCAAATCCTCTTCATCCACTTCCATGGCTTGACCTAATGTGTCTTCTATCTTAGATGTTTGGCCCTTTGTCTAGATGCCTTGGTCTTTAACCTTTGTAGACAATCTGATAGTAATTTTTAATGTTTCTACCTCATTTTCCAATTTGAGGGTCTTCTATTCTAAGACATAAGTCTTCTTCATTTCTTCCTCATAGTGCCTCCTAGTCTTGATGTACTATTCATAGGCTCCTTCCAATTGTGCTTCAAGCACATCCATCTTATTCTTACCCAACAGAGCCATAGATGTTTGCATCCCATATATCTGGTTTCTTGATGTGGAGTGCACATTCCAAAATATAACATTCCCCCTTGGGGACTCTTTGATTTCCATTAGAGTATGCTTCTATGTTTTGGAGCCAAGCTCTATATTGCCATTGTTTGGGCATCAATATTATACCCAAAGCCTCTCAATTCTCCCAACTAGTTTTCACCTTCAAATGAGATAGACTTGTTTTGTCTCCTAATCTAGTCTAATAGGAAAGAAGAGCTAATGTCCCATCCTGGGAAGACAATCATTCCACTTCTTCTCACTAAGTCTCTTGTTTCTTCCACAATGAGAGTTTCACTAGCAGGATCATATTCTTGCAACTTCTAGACTAACTCAACAACTACCTCGTTAGAATCACTTGGTTTCATCTACAATGACAACTCATTCTATTTCAATTTGAACAAGAAGCTTTTAAACTCTTCAATCTTGATGAAGTTATCATCACACATAAATTCATTAGCTTCAATGATTCTATCATCAATCATCTGGGCTTGTAGCTGCAAATTCTTAGTCCTGTGCTCATCCTCAAAGGCCTAAGCTATCAAATACCTCCCTCTAACATCATCAAAATATTGGGTTATCCTAGGCAAGATTTGCAAGGCTTTTTGCTAAGCCTTTTGTAGAATTTCCACCATCTTCTACTTTTTGTTCCTTTATTTTGCACATTGTGTGCTTTCAGGTTGGCCCTCTTCATCATCACTGACCTCAACAACAATTTCCTCATTGGAGTAATTAGGATCAAACTTCTTCCTTATCTCCTCGAGCACTTGGGATGATATCTCATCAAAAATTTCAACACATTTGTCTAATCTAGCCCAATAGTCCATCTTAGGATAAAATCCTTTGCATGATGGATCAACTTTCCTCATCTCTTGTTCAAAACTAACAACATCCCAGAACTTGATCATTCTTTCTATACACACACTCTCATCTAATTTGTCAGAAATGACATCCTCTTTCCATACAAGTTTTTTAGGGGGTAAATTGTATCCCCTCATTCTTTTTAGGGCATTCCTAACTACATTGTAGGGGTCATATGTTCTAGCTGGCCTAGTTGGCAATTTATAGCCTCTTAAATAGGCATCAGTCTCCTCAATGGCATTCTTGCCTATTTCAAAATCTCCTACCTTGGTACATCTACACAAGAATGTTCCTTTCTTGACAAGTTTCCCTAAATACTCTCTATTTAAAGATATTAGTTGCCAAAAAACTTCTACAAACCCTAGTCTTCTGGGATATATTTGGGTAGAATGTGGGGTGGTTGAGGGCACCCATATACTCTAATAACAATATAATTCTCAAATAGGAAAACACTCCCCCAATCACGTGTCAATTGTTTTCCAGAATCAAAACACATGTTAGTCTTAACAATCTTCCAAACACTCCTAGGCATTCTTTCATTAGCCAATCCTATCATTTTTAAAATAGGATACAAAAATCATTATAGAGAGAAATAACATATGAGTATGGGTAGAACCTTTGCCATACCTTGGTCCACCTTTGCACTGGTAGTCTTTCTCCCCATTCCTTTATGGATTTGAAGAAGCCTTGATCAAATGCATCAGCATTTTTGAATAGGATCAAATGCATGATCAGAGAGTAGTGAGGGAATATGAAATTCTCCAAATGTCCTTGCTAAACAACAATGATCTCCTCATGGATCTTGTCAATTATATACATGAAATAATCATACCCAACATTGGTGTTGGGATCTTGAATTTTACAAAGCCATAACATAATGTCCTCCTAGGGCATTCATGGTTCCATCTGAACCTAGGACCTTGTTGAGGTCGAAGATAGTATTTTGGAAATACCTCTGAAATAATTCAAGAGGCATGATCTTCTCTACTTCCTTCTTCTTTGTAATTTCTCCCTTCTCTATATGGGACATGGGGGTGTGCCTCATTATTACCCAACCTATATAAAATCTCTTCTGTCTTTTGAAATTCTTAGTTAGGTCATTGATGTCAATAGGCAATGACATTGGGCCTCCTAGATCAAATGCCTCTATGAATGTTTCTTTGCCAAGGGATAGGAAAATGCTTCTATCTCTCTTGTGGAATAAATTTCTTACTAGATTATATCATTTTATTAGAGCTTTCAGAAAGTCCACATCCATAAATACTTCTAGCATGATCAACTTGCCCAAGTTCCTGACCCAAGGGTTGCAGACTGGGACTTTCTTTGCTCCGTTCTTATAGAACAATTAGACCAATTCATATCCATTTTTGTCTGGAACCTCTGCATCTCTATAGAATACATATGGATCTTTGAAAGCATGATCATTTGTAGATTTTGCATTGCTAAAACCAGGAATAATATGCATCCACTCTTCAACAAATGAACTAGGGATTTTTGTTTGTGAAGTATATTCTTCAATCACAACTTGTGCAATCAATTCTCCTTCTTTCTAAGCCATCTCTTCAAGTAATTAAAATAATTTTGAATTATGAATAATCACTGAAAATCACTCTGCAACTCAAATTTCACTCAAAAAACTCAAACAATTATACAACTGGTAATGAAAATCTCTGTGTCTTTTAGAATTTATCTATCTCTGCAACAAGAGCGTGGCATTTATGACATTTAAAATTGGTACACTTCAAAACCTATCAATCCTCAAAAATATGGAAAAATCTTTTCTTTTTCATATTTCATACTTCCAACTCATACTCCTTTTATCTAGCTTAGACATGGCCATTAAAATTGATTTTATGCTTTAAAACTGGAAGTTGCGATAATGCGATGACCAACTTATCACTGCTTCACCATGGTTTCTTCCCTTTCTTTGTTTCTAGATGTGACCATGTAAACATGGCTATCTTTATTATTTTTCATCCTCACACTTCTTTTCTTTAAGCATTAAGCCTGGCCTGCAATGCTGTGATTCTCATTATTCACTGCTTTGCAAATTCATTTCCTCATTGACTACATAGGCTTGCAAAGGTGCATCTGATTTTTTAATTCTTTTTTGCCACTTCGCAACCACTTACCACTTTATCTCTTTGACAGCTATGATCTGGTGATGGCCTCTTTATTCATTACATTGCATCTTCATGGTAGTTTACAACCTAACATCTTTCATGCTTGTGATGATGCAATGCCTTTATTCTTAACCTTATCACTCCTTTGCAACTGCCAAACATGATGCTTTTTCTAATCGTGTGATGTTGCACTGAGCATTTTTGTTTAACCATCTCTTATCTCTTTACATCACAACTTAATATTATAACAGTATTTTAAGTCATGCGATGCTATGCTTAACAATTCTTTGCCACTTTGCAACCTAAAGTATTGACAAAAATTGAAGTCACGTGAAGATGTTATGGTCACCTTTTAACTATAAAAATTTATTTTTTTCACAAGCTCACAACTTGATTTCTTAATCACAACTTTTAACCCCCAAAATGTGCTTATGAGAAATTTTCTCCTTCACAACTATAACCTTGAGTTAGCTTTTACTCCTTGCAATGTTGCGATCAACTTTGACCTTAACTGTCACTTTACTTCACAGTTTCACAAGCTCAAGATCTTAACTTTTGCTGAATGTTGCAAAAGTGAAATTTCAAAGCTTTCACTACTTCATGACTATATCCTTAGGTCAATTATAAAATTATACAATATCATGACTATTCAAAACTTAACTATTTGATTATTTCATACACCATCACAACTTAAGTCTTTATTGTATTTCAAACCCTTGTGACGATGTGATGTGCATTTCTTCTAACCATTAGACGCCTTTCACAGTTTTACAAATATTAATTTCTCTTCATAGCTCAACCATGCAAACATGCGAAATAGTTTTCTTCAATTGTTTCTTGAAAAATTATTGTTTCACAACTTAAAACATTAGTGTTCATCTTACTCATGCGATGCTGCAACCAAATGCTAACTTGGTTGTATTCTCTATCATTGCTGCTTTGCAACTTGAACACTTAACATCTAAGCTTGCAAAGGTGTGATTACAAGCTTTTGCAGCCTCATAGCCTTAACCTTAGGTTTCCTTTAACCAACAACAAGCATACAATAACCCTTTAAACTAACTGCTTCCCTCTATTCACATCATCATCACTTATACTTTAGGGTTAATTTGAAGCTTGCGATTATGTGATGATTCAAATTTTTACTGTGTTGTCATCTCATCACTTCATCACAACTTATAGTATTCTACGCCTTCACTGACTTGCAATTTGCACTTTCCACTATTTCGCCCCTTTGCATCTTGAACTTGCATGTTAGCACTAACCACTCCAACACCACAATAAACTAATTAAAAATATTTTCACTCCTTTGCATCATTCAACATGGTTAGTGATAAAAAGGGGACGATGTTGTGATTAAAGGGCTATTGCAACATCACAACTTAAAATATAAAAGAGGCAAGATACATAATGAAACAATGGATTCAAAACTTAGGGATATAATTGCATGAGCAAGAATTTTTTGTATATCGCTTTTTAATAATTTTCAAGTAAATTTCAAATGAACTCCATCAAAAAAAAAAAAAAAAAAACTTTTCCTTAGGGTTTTTAGAGGGTTAACACAATTTTTAGAAACCCTAAGCATGACAAAAACAAATTTTCTTGATTTTCACAAAATATCACAAAATTTTTAGCAGGTGAAAAATTAGGCCATCACTTAAAACTAAAAATTGATCTAGCTAAATACATATTCCAGAATCCAAATAATAAAACAATAAAAATTACTCAACCCATGCTAAGTGACTTACCTCAAGATCCTATACAAAATAATGCAGACCACAAAAAATGCGCAGAGTTCACAAGAAATTTTACAAAAACATATCATAGTAGATATTTTTAGAAAGAAACAAGCCATAACCTAGTTAAATTGGTCTAGTTTTTGATTAGCTGGGTCGATTACAAATTCCTATAGAACTATCATAAGATTAGGTACAATAAAATGAACAATCAACTATTCCCAACTAGCAGGATCAAATACATTTTTTGAAGGTGAAAAAATTGCATATGTAGATGCATCACTTGCATGCCAAGCATGAAGTTCATTCCCCAACTTATAATGAATGGTTGGATATAAAAGCTCCATACATTGGCCCAACAATGGAAGCCAAGAATGTAACCATGCATCTATTGAAGTCTCCTTGCAAGGATCCCAAGTATCTATTGTTGCTATTAATTTGGGCATCACTATATGATTCAGAATGTTATGAAGTACTGAATCTTGTAGTAACTTCTCCCATGTATCCAAAAAATGCTACAACATAGGTTTAGGAGCACTTGGGTCCAAGGAATTTGTAGAAGCTATTGTCATTGCCAGAAGAATAAATTTAGTGAAGAGTTGAGTGCAAGGAGTTGAATAAGAAAGTTATGCTTCTATCTATAAATGCCATAATCAAGAGACTCATTCCATCACACAAGCCTCTTCCACAATGACATTACCTCTAAACCATGAAAATGATGTTGAAGTTTTTCCCAACCTTGAAACACTCTTATAAGTAATCACAAAACAAATGCAGATGCAATACATGACAAATTGAACAACTTGTAATCTTTACATATACAAAGAGATCTTTTTGAATGTTCTTATTACATATTATCACAATAGAAAAATTGATCCATTTGCATACATATTCCAAAATCCAAATAATAAAACAAAAAAACTCACTCAACCCATGCTAAGTGACTTAGCTCAAGATCCTGCACAAAAATGATGAAGACCATGAAAAATGGGTAGAGTTTGCAAGAAATTTTATAAAACCATATCATAACAAATATTTCTAGAAAGAAACAAGCCATAAACTAGTTAAATTGGTTTAGTTTTTGATTAGCTGGGTTGATTACAAATTCTTGTAGAACTGTCATCAGATTAGGTACAATAAAACAAATGATAAGCTATTCCTAGCTAGCAGGATCAAATACAAATTTTCAAGGTGATAAAATTGCATATGTAGATGCATCATTTGCATTCCAGGCATGAGTGCATTCCCCAACTTATACCAAATGGTTGAATATAAAGGCTCCAAATGCTAGCCCAATAATGGAAGCCAAGGATGTAACCATGCATGTATTGACATAGCCTCCTTGCAAGGATCCCAAGTATCTATTGCTGCTATTAATTTGGGTATCACTATATGATCTAGAATGTTATAAAGTATTAAATTTGGTAGTAACTTCTCCCATGTCTCTAGAAATTGTAGCATAGGTTCACAGTCCCTTGGCTCCCATAAATTAATAGCACCTATTCTCATTGTTGGAAGAATAACTTCAATGAAGAGTTGAGTGAAAGGAGTTGAAGAAACAAGTTTTGCTTCTGTGTAAATGTCATAATCATGAGGCTCATTCCCTTGTAGAAGCCTCTACCACAATGACATTATCTCTAAACCATGCAAAGGATGTTGAAGTGGTTCCCAACCTTGAAATACTCTTATAAGTAATGGCAAAGAAAATGTAGATGCAATACATGACAAATTCCAAGGTGATCAAATGCTATTTCCAAGATGATCATGACAAATCCTAATATATTAATATCTTAAATGCAATAAATTAGAGGTAAGAATCTTGTGAGAAGTGTTTTTTCTTTAAAGATCATGAATAAGAAAACTTGTAAATGAGAAACCAAATAAAGAATATACATAAAAACTAATAAAATGTTTCAAACGAACAAATCTGACCATACCTCTCTTTGACCAGAGAAAAACTTCATGAGATGGCTAAGAGAAGGTAGGGCATATTAAAATAGAATAATATGGAAAAATCAAACCATAGACTTGAGACCAAGCTTACAGATGTATTTTTCTCCTATCATGCATTTGTCTATACAGTCCTATTTTATTAAAAAAATTGTAGATGAGAGAATGCAAAAGATTAGCTTAAAAAGCCACCACTTTTAGGTTTTAGGAATTTTAGTTGAATTTTTGTGTGCAGAAAATGAAAATGATCCCAAAGAAAATACTTAGTTTATAGGACATTCTGGAGACTTATGCAACTATGTGCATTGATTTTTTCTAATATTTTGAAATGGTGGATACATGAGACCCTCCTCTAAATGATCTTTATTAACTTGTTGAGCTAAAGCCTTAGTTATTACATAATAAAATACCAATACCAATATTTATGTCATTCAAATGAGAAATCCATAGAATAATCATGGTTAGAATTTATATACAATGAAAAAAGGCTTAGAAGGTGCCAATGACATATCATCACATACATAGATTGTCCCTGCATGATCAGGCCCAAGCCAAATCTAGGAAAGAGCATTGTTTGATTGAAAATAATTGGAGCACAAATACAAGCTCCAAAATTTCAAGAGAGTATGTTGACAATTAGTATGAATGAAAGTAGTGGTCAACTATAAAAGAAAATCATATAGTTGAGTTACTATACCCTCCAATTTATTGCATTTAAGATATTAGGATATGTTGGTTTAAAAAAATGCAGATGCTATTTCCAAGGTGATCATGACACAACAATAAAGAATGTAATTCCTACTATAGATTGGTCAAACAAATATGAAGTTTTGACACAATAGTGATTCATGTTTAACACCATTCACTCCCACATGGATAAACCTATAGATGATTAAGTTGAAGGAAAAAAGAATTCCATTGAAATATGAAAAAATAAAAGATGTAGAAGAAACAAATGAGGAATCATGTGAACAACTCCCTGAATGTTCAAGAAAACAAGAAGGACAAAACAAGAAGAAGAATGGAGGAAGCGACAAGAAGTTACAAATAAGAGGAATAAAGAGGAAGGGGATAGAGGACAAGGGGCCACCTCAAAAGAAGAAAAGGTCACCCTTATGTAAAAGTAAGCAAGAGACAAACTCCCCCTCTAATGAAAGTAAAGAACAACATATTGCGAGACATTTTGTGGTTGACATTGAGGCCCTTTCAAATGAGGTTCAAATAGGGCCCTAAGGTGCAAATGTCTTGGACATTAATTTGAGAAACCAAGATCGTGATTAAATAGTTCAAAGTCACAAGGATGAACTAGATGAGATCACCTCCCTAACATGGCTATCAAAGTGAATGTGATGGGGACAAATAATAATAGCCCAGCCCATTAGGACTTAGCAAGATAGATCTAATATTTACCTTTGGATTTGGTTTTCTTCATGCAATCTTATTTACTGCAACACTTTCCTGGATTCCATCCAGTGCTCCCATAATATCCTCTATGTTGTCTAGCCGTTGTTTGTGCCATGCAGTCTCTTTATGAAGCTACTCCTTCTCCTTTTGGTATATTGCCACAGACTCTCTCTCATGCCTTAAATTTTGATCAAAATTTTGAATATCTACCTCTACCATATCTAAAATCAACTTCACATTATGTTGTAACTCTAACATAGGTGTTTGATCCTTGTTAGCTTTCATTTTAACATTCAATTTTTCAAGATTGGCCAACACCCTCACTTGCGAACTTCTCATGTCAAGCACTTTTTGTACCATTTCAACACCATGTTCTTGCTTCTGAGCTAACTATTCTTCAGGTGCATTTTCTTGTAAAACATTAATTTTGTTGAACAATTGTAAACTCTTAGAAAATGTATTCTTGTTTTCTATTACCATTGACGAGCTTCTCTTGGACAAAATCAAAACAAAGAGGCATAAATACACCAAATTTTTCTTTCAAAACCATATGTGCACATATAAATATTAAGTACAACATGTCTAATATTTTTATAGATATACACATTAATTAAACCAAAATTTTCTTTCAAAATCATATGTGTAGATATAAACATTAAGTACAACATGTCCAATATTTTTGCAGATATACACATTAATTACACGAAATTTTTCTTTCAAAACCATATGTGTAGATATAAACATTAAGTACAACATGTCCATTATTATTGCAGATATACACATTAATTACACCAAATTTTTCTTTCAAAACCATATGTGCAGATATAAATATTAAGTACAACATGTCCAATATTTTTGTAGATATGCACATTAATTACACCAAATTTTTCTTTCAAAACCATATGTATAGATATAAACATTAAGTACATGTCCAATATTTTTGTAGATATACACATTAATTACAACAATTTTTTCTTTCAACACCATATGTGTAGATATAAATATTAAGTACAACCAACTCAATAAGGGTACAAGAATAAGTTATTCCCGTGAAGAAGGATCATGTCAGATAATACAAAGGAATTTGATCAAAATATAGAGACAATTGCTAGATTGTTGTCTAACTTTCAAAGAGAAAGCGATGACAAATGTTATTGTCCTTGCAAGAGTTGTAACGACTTAAAGATAATAAGAATCAAAATCAGAATAGCTAAGAGACATTTTAGGGAGAATGGTCACACTGAAGGGAGGTTTGATTATCATCCATTGGTAAGTTGTTTGTTATATTGTTTTTGCAATTAATATACATATGATCCACATAATGGGGGTTTGATTATCATCATCTTTATATAGGTCAATCTCCCCAAGGTAGTACATGATATGGACCACCGCATCTCAGAGGAACATGGAGGTGTGAATATGGAGGAACATGGAGGTGTGAGTATTGAAGGAGAAGATCATGATCCCATGGAATAGGACGATCATGCACCAAAAAACACATTTGAAGATGATGGTATGAATGCATTGATCCATGACACATTTGGTACTGGTGGTGGTGGTGGTGGTGCTGATGATGATGATTATGATTATGATGAGGATGACATTGAGGCCATCCATGATATACCTCTACTTGAGAAGGAAAACACAACCCTTTACAAAGGATCCCAATCAACTGTTCTCTCTATTGTATTTTTGTTGGTAAATTTGAAGGTTATGAATGGTTTATCCAAAATAACAATGTCACGTATGCTAAGGTTTTTAATATACATAATTATATTCTATAAAAGGTGAAATATGTACTATTAAGATTGTTTATACTAATGACTTATATTTTTTTCCCTAGATTGATAGGTTACTATTTGTAACCACCATAAAATATTCTCCCTCGCTCCTACCGAGAATTATGTGCCACTATGAAACATATTGGAATGGAGCATCAAGCAATAGATGCTTGTCCTAAAGATCATGTAATTTATCATAAAGAACATGAAAATGCAACATAATGCCCTAAATTCCATACGAGAAGATATCAAGATGATCAAGTGATAAAAAAGGTGCCTCACATGGTTCTTTGTTACATCCCCATTATTCCACATCTTAAAAAATTATTCAAGTTCATTAACTTGGCATAGTTTATGGATTACCATGCACACAATAGAAGTTGAGATGACATTATTCAAATGTCTGCAGATGGTTCAACATTTATGGAAATAGAGGAAAAGTGGCCACACTTTAAAGAAGAACCTTGAAATCTCAGGCTTTCTCTAAAAACTGATAGTGTCAATCCATTTGGAGAGATGAGATCCATTTACTCAGTGCAACCTATTTTTGTTATCAACAACAACCTTCCTCCATGGATGTCAATAAAAAGGGAGCACATTATGGTGGAAATGATTGTTCTAGGTATTTTATTATTTTATTGTTACCTACATGTAATTATAAATCTTGGAGTGAAATAACCACAATAACTATCTGATGTTGTTCATTCAACTAGGTAAGTACCAAGTTAAAGATATGAATGTATTTATTGCACTTCTTATCAATGAGTTGCTATTGTTATGGAATGGTTTCACTATGCATGATATCTCTAGACCAATTGGACAAAAACAATTTCAATTCCATGCAATGCTTGTGTGGACAATTCATGATGCCCTAGGGTTGACACATTTCTTTGGTATGTTATGTTGAAATCTAGATGTATGTGATATTACTATTTCCAAAAATGCACATATTTAATCCAATTGTATCGTTATCTTGCAGGTATTCAAACAAAGAGAAGATTTCATGTCCAATATATGGTCCAAAGATGAAATCTCTTCATTCCAAAAGTTTAAGAAAGCAAGTGTTTGATGAGAATAGGCACTTCTTCCATAAAAATCATAAGTATCAAAGTGCCAAAAAATATTTTTGCAATGGGAAAGAAGAGACTACATCAAAGCCACAAAGAATGACACCTCACCTATGACAGTTGGAATATAATAGAATTTGAGGTCATCAAGGCATCAATATTGACCACCTTTAAAAGGGACTAAAATGTTATCCTAGAGAATTTAGTAGGCTACCCTACTACAAGCAACTACAAATTGTGCATTTGTTTGATACTATGCATATTGGAAAGAATGTAACAGAGACACTATGGAAAATATTGGATGGAAGGCATAAAAAAGGAAAACTTGCCAAAATTTGTAGTGACATTCATTATTCCAATCATGCAATAAAAAATATCATTGAGTTAAATAGAAATGGAGACACGATTAATGCAAGTTCATTTCCTTGATTATTAATTGAGCAACAAAGTAATCCAATAAAATAAGTCATATGAAAAATTTGATTTCCTATAGGATTTTCTGTGAATATAAGCAATCTTATATCAAAGAAAAGTGAATTTGGCCCAAGGCTGAAAATACATGATTGGCATACTTTCATCAAAGTAAGTCATGGTCTTTTGTATTTACAATATATTTTTGAAACTACATTCAATTTTCATTGTATTGCATTAGAAAAGAATGAAATGATTTGTTGACAATTGTTGCAATATGTGCCACCCCTATCGCTCCCAAACATCTTTGACAATAATATCAAACACATGATATATGATCTTGGAAAATACATGAGGTAAGAAATGATATTTGTTCAATATATCAAACAAGTAATATATTATAAAGTCTCGTATTTATATATTTTTATGTCTTAAATCCCTTGTAGGTGGTTGTCATCTAAAGAAATCCATAAAGAAGATATAAAATATTAGAAGAAAATAATTCATTTACTAATGTGTAAAATGAAAAAGTGTTCACTTTCAACTTTTTTTAATGCACAAGAACACTACCTCATACACCAAGTTGAGGAGATTGAATTGTGTGGACCTATACAACCTAGGTCAATGTGTATGGTTGAGAGACATTTATAATTTTAGAAGGTTTGGTTCAACAAAGAGCACATCCCAAGGGTTCTATGATTGAGGGATATATGGTATACTAGATGGTGGTGTACGTTACTCAATATCTTCCTAATCTTGTAGCAAAAACGTATATATATTGCATTTGGGATCTCAACTCCATTAAAATTTTTGAAGGAGAGTACTTGGTGGGGAATGGTAGATTTAGGAAAGTGAAAGGTAATAAATTATGAGATGTTATTATAGTTAATTAATTCTTAATATTCAAAATAAATCTATTGTAAGTCATCTATTTACTTTTGTACAACTGCTAAAGAGTGGGATGCAACACATTTGTTTATTGCAAATAATCAATATTGAATGATGGTATGGATTGAATGATGTCGACATTCTGGTCATAGATTAAAATGACAATCCATATCTTCATTGGTTAAACAAGCTCATTGTAGTAGAGATCCCAGTGTTACACAAAAGGAAATAGATTTAGCATATGGTTTAAGAGATCTCTAGGTACTTATAAGTTTGGTAATCAACCGTATGTTTTTGAACTCATGATGCAATAAGTTATACATGTTTGACATTGTTGTAGGTGAAACACCACAATACTATGTTATGCAATGGTTTTAAATTTTGCATCAAATACTTAGATGACATGAAGAGAACTTGTGATTTTGGGATAAGTGCAGTCTTCTAGGTGACCAATATTTCATCTAGAAATGACTTACATCCTTGAGAATCTCAAAATTGATACTATGACATTTTGTTTGATATACTTGACTGTGACTTGAATTCCTTCAAATTAGTTCTCTTCATCATCAAATGGTACAGATTAGGACTCAATCAAAATGATCCTAATAGAACTATTATTGAGCATGAGAATGGATTTCCAATGATTAATACAAGGTTTTTTGAGCTAGCTGGGGATGGGCCCTATGTTCTTCCAAGCCAATGTGAGTAGGGTATTTTACTTAGAGGTTCCACATAAATCGGGTTGATCTTTTTTTGTTAGACATGATCCAAGGGGTAGGTTGATAAAGTATAATGTGATGGAAGAAGAAGATACCGAGGAAGAGGAAGAAGTGGATCACAATCGAGAGTTAGTCAATGATGCTTTTGATGCAAATGATGCTGCTACCGATCACGATAATGATGCTTCTACTAATGATGATGATGATGATGATGAGGATGATGATGATGATGATGATGATGATGATAATGATGATGATGATGATGATGACAACAAATACGACGACCAAGATAGTGGTGGTGATGATGTCGATGATGATGACGATCCTGATGATGAGATGGATGAAGAATAATATCAATAACGGGGGGTGAGGTTGATTAGCTAACATTGGAGGGGGTTTTATTATCAATGAGAAGAATGAAATGTATAGTTATGTGATCAAAGCCTATGCTATTCAATATTCAGTTCTTGATATATCAATGATTAATTTTATTAACTTGTCATGTACCTTTTATTGTTTATAATTCATATGTGGTGATAATATTTGATGTAATTTTGAGTGTATGTATCATGAAATTTTTAGCTAACATAAGGAAATTGATTTACTATTGTAGAAACTTAAAGCCATTTCAAAACCATCCCACAAAGTCTCATGGATCATCAGGTATAAGTCAATACACTTCATAGAGATTAATGTCTTTTACCATTTGTAAAATATCTCTCTCATTGCCACCTATCTCTCTTATTCTGTGGAGTGCAGGTACCAACAAATAGGTATTTGTTAGATTTTTCTTCCTTGAATGAAGAAAATGTATGAATGGAAGAATAAAGTGAGACATTTAGTATGTCTAAATCAAGGAGATTGCCATGAGGTCAAAATATCATTAATAAATTTAAAGCACATGGAATTTTTCCTTGCCCAAGAGGGGTCATGTTCTTATGATGATGATAGTGAAGGTGAATCCAACGTGCCCTTTAGGTACAAATATCTACAGAAACAATGGGTCCCCAATGAAATTCTTCCAATTAACATTGGTTTTTGTGTTGGAGAGAGGATATATCGCATAACACCATCCTCATTACATGGTTTGAGCCTATTTTCCATGGATGAAATAAAGGTCTCTTACAACAAGGTTGTTGAATTGATAGAGTATGTCAAACCTTGCTATGATTACACTAGTTGGATGCAAATTGTTAGATATAAAAAAAGCATGTGTAGGTATGCACTCATGAAAAATGATAGATAACAAAAAGTTAGTGAACAAAGTAAAAAAGTAGCTATATACATTGATAGAAGGCCAAAAGCATCAGGGAATATAGCTATATACATTGATGGAAGGCCAAAATCATCAGGGAATATTGCAAGTTTTTAAATAATACACAACTTGCGTCAACTAAGAAGTGACTCAATTGCATATTTGAGGCACGTGAGGGAAATCATATATTTGTATGTGTGATAAAATCAATACGTGGAGGTGAAGAGCTTCTTATTGATTACAATTTGAATCACATAGATACAAACAAAGCCACTATCATGGGCGAGGTGGTATGACATACTATGCACATTTAAAATTGACTCCAATCAATGAATCCAACACATCATTACATTTTTAAATTATTTTTGCTAACCTAGAATAATAACACATATATTTTAACATGTCTCAATAATTTTTTTGAAACACAAGGCTACAGTATGGATCAACAGCCACAAGATACACACGACGATGACGGTTCTTCTTCCCAACAAGTAAAACTCATTATTGTTTTACAAATTAGATACAAGAAATATGTTAATGCATATTTTTTATTATGTTTTATTCTTCACTACTATTTTGGATTGATTTTAAATATAGAGCTAATAACATTTCTCTCGCAAATAAGTGCTGATCAAGATAAATGAAGAGAAAAAGTAGTCCACGAAGATGAGGAGATGCATGATGAGTTGGATGAATTTATTATTGATTTTGCATCAGCCATTGATCATGCGGTTGTAGTGCAAAAGGTGATCCATGCTATAGGAAGAAGGATAATGCAATTGGAATCAACTCAACCTTAGACTTATGAATTACAAAAGATGAAGGATAGGTTGATGAACCTAGTTCGTACATATATAGTAAGCATTATGTTGTTTTTAATTATAACAAAAGCTCAATAATAGTTTTTATAATATACTCTTTTATTTAGGTCATTAAATAAAATGCATGTGTTATTTTTATAGAGGATGCTAAGGGCATATAAGGACAATGCCCTAGAGGATGATACATTAGGTGGTTCAAGTACATCACATGTTCTATCCTACACTTGTGTTTTTCTTGAACAATATTTTTTTAATAGTTGTAACAATATTGTTTTATTGTGCTCTAACAATCTCATTTTTTAGCTCCTACCATTGATCCTCTATTCACTATGCCGCTTGCTACAAGGAACATAACCAAAGAGGCACTATTGACTACAAATTTGAAAACATGTACCATGATGATAGATGCAGTGGCATTTCCTATTGGTAAGTAGATTCCTCTTCTCTCTTCTCTCTCTCTCTCTCTCACACACACACACACACACACACACACACACACACACACACACACACATTTTTCATGTTTTTATTTCAATTGAATTATTATTTCTTAGAGGGAATTTTGTAATATTGGATTCATTTTATGTAGGAGGTGATGAGGACCTTCCTAGGTGTACTTGTGTTAGATGTACAGGAACATAAAGAATTTTGATCAATTTCTCATTAGCAATGAAGATGATCTTCCCCTAAAAGTAGCCCAACTTCCAGGTACTTTAAAGATTGTTCCTTTCTTTTACTATACAATCTTATACTCATAATAAAATGCACTAACCTCTCGTGCAGTCCCTTGCAATAACTACTAATTCCATTATTATTTTGCAAGGAATAATATATTTTATGAAAAAGTCAATGATGAATGTTTGCATATATTTGGGCTGACCATACACATAGGGTATCATATTTTGATTTCATTGCTAGATCATGTTTCCCTTGATCAATTTCTTCAAGTAAATTAAAAAGCAGTTTCAGCCCATTTATGAATATAACAATTTTTTTCTTTTCTTAAAAGGTGGAATTTGCAAACGAAAGAGTTAAACAACCAACTCATTGAAGCCATTACAACACTTTTTGGACCCAATGTCTTTCAAAGTTTTAGGTTCCTTGAGAAAGAGGGCCAAGCTTTGAAGTATATTAGGTACAATGACAACATCCAAATAAAAAATAAACCTTGTTATGAGCAGCCTCCCTATATTCCTATTATTGAGTGGGAGAATCTTAAAAATGATGCCATTAAGAAAAAAAAGCTAATGAAGAAATGGTACCACCTGAGGAAAGAAGGTATGTCATAATATTAAGAATGAAACTATGTAATAATTACTCTTAATACTTATGTGATCTAACATATTTCAAAACTTCACATAGGTTTCCTCACACATCAAAGGCAACCAAAGCAAGAAAACAAAAGCACGGGCAACACAAGCTTAACTTGGGTGGATATTCAAAACTTGTTGCATGAATTGTAAGTATAAGTAGATAAAAAATTATATGCAAATATTTATAAATTATAAACAATTTGGTCTTGATGAAATTGATTACAAAAAAATTCATGATACCAAGAAAAAATGTAGGCCATGAAGTTTAAAAAATAACTTCTGAAGAGGACAAGAAATTAGGCTACATAAAAGGCTGTACAGCCTTGGTTGAATGACTTCGAACAATGAGTGTACAAGGTTCTTCTGTTAGATCTATCAATGAGGTAAATAAGTTAATTGATTTTTATTTCAAATTGAATACTTTAGCAATTACTGTATTTGATATTAAGTTCCAAAAATACAAGTTGTTATATTTGTTTTAAACAAGGAAACAATGATTATATATTTGCTTAAAACTTTAATGTGAATATATTTATATGTATTAAAATAAATGATTAAGATTTTTCAATATTTATCTTGTATTTATATGTATATATTGTTAATAAATGCACTAATTATTTACATTGGATTGCAGCTTGCCAATCCTAATACATTAGCTGAGCACTGTGGAGGCGGTGATTCGAATGTGGATCCTAGTACTCAAGGTATATATTTTCTATTCAATTTTTGATTTATGAATTATTAATACAAGTAAAAATTTAAAATTGAATTTGGTGTAGTAATACAAATTTAACTATAATATGTGTTGGGATTAAGAACACATCTTGTATTGTAGTTGCAGGGGATGTAGAGGTTGTTCCTGATGAGCATGTTGAGGTCCAAGCCAATGGGCAAGATGATGTGGTTGGACAAGGTAAAGAGTGCTACAATGTTCTTTAAAATCTTTAAAGTCTCAACTTTTTAAAATTTAACCCTTTTATTTGTTACTGCAGAGGACTTTCCTTTGCAAAGGACAACAAGTGCACATCCACAAGTGAGAAGAAATATTGATGACAATGTAATATCCTCCCCTGATTTTGACTTGTAGAAATTTAACTTAAGGAATATTGTCAAACACTTTGTATGCAAACTCATAAAGCTGATTTCCTCAATAAATTGCTTTCCAATGAGTAGATTTATGAACAACTATGAAGTGACATTAAAATGCATAATACACATCATAAAATTTTCACAAACACTTGGCACACATTCAACAGTATATGAAAAATCTGGAAACACTTTCAATCTACTGATAAAGGGTGATTTTTAAATGTATATGTGCACTTATAGCTTCCTTAAAGGCTGCAACAACTATTCAGACTTGTATTCAACAATTATTATGCAAAGTATCAAAATTTGACAGAAGAAACCTGGAATTAGTTGCCGTAGTATTTTGCAGATGTAGTCAGCAGCCCTCCAAAATTCTAATCAGCCGGAAAAACAAGTAAACTTGATACCAACACTGTTCATGCCGTACTGTAGCAAAATACTGTTCATGCGGCACTATATCAATAACTAACTTCAGATCTGCACCTCAAACCCTTGTAAATTTCCTTATGCGAACGCCCCAAATGAAACCCAGTGTGTTTCCTGAAGTGAAAACACCCTTGATCCTCCTGATTGTGTCTTCCAACAGTGAAGAGAATGCTAGCAAAGAGGGATTCCGTCCTCCAAGCCCGATAATCAGATATCCAGCAACATAACATTAATCTTCATCCAAGCATACAAAAAAAAAGAGCTCTTCCATTTCTTTTATAGTGTTCTCACAAGAGCTCAATCCTTCGTTTTCTCAATGTAGGATAAAACATAACTCCCTTTATGTACCTTATGTCTCCAATGTGTTATAAAAATAAAGGGAACTCTTTTAATTTAAATATTTCCCACAAACTATAGTCTATGCATTAATAAAGTTAAATATTTAAATTTAACTTTATAAAATGGCTTTATCAATGCATAACAAATCTTATCAATGATAAATAAGTTTTCCTGTCGATTTTAAACAATTACCATCGACATACCACTGTGACTGAATGTCCGGCCATGTCTAAGATGACTTACTATAAATAGTAAGTATGCCCAAAGTTGCCCCATAACCCCTCAGAAAGACCTGCAACTGAAATTGTCTAGTCCAAATGGCCTCTAAGCCCCTTTAATGTCCTAGTTAGCCTACGGGACTGTAGGGAAATAGGCTAACGACAACATCATGCTATGAATGCTAGAAAGGGGACATTATAGTCCACCCTTCCCAAAATTGCTTGTCCTCAAGCAATTTCAGCTCTGGATGCTGCAATATCTGCTCATTTTCCCAAGTAGCATCCTCAACAGGTAGGTTCCTCCACTTCACTAGATACTCCTTGATAGTCCTCCTGCGAAGCACCCTCTCCCTAGAGTCAAGTTTGGCCTCAGGAACCAAGATAAGCTTTCCCTCATCATCAAGAGGTGGCAATACTACTGAAGGCACCACATTGTGACCCAATGCCTTCTTAAGGCGTGACACATGGAACACATTATGCACTTTACTGTCTGCAGGCAGCTCCAACTCATAAGCTACTTCACCCACTCTCCTGATTACTTTGAACGGTCCATAGTAGCGTGGTTTCAATTTCTCTGCTCCACTCTTCTTGAGAGAGGACTATCTATACAATTGTAACATGAGGTACACCATATCTCCCACCTCAAAAGACCTCTCAACCCTGTGCTGATCAGCATATTGCTTCTGCTGATTCTGTGCTTTTTGCAAATTTTCCTTCAAGGATCGCATAATGTCATGGCACTCCTGCAAAGTATCCTTGGCCTTAGGCACCCTGCTGTTCCCAAATAAAAAATCTAAAAAATTAGGAGCATCATACCCATACAGTGCCATAAAAGGGGACATTTGAATAGACATATGGAAAGAGGTATTATAGCAGTACTCCCCTAGATGTAGCCACTTCACCCAAGCCTTCTTCTCTCTTGCAATGTAGTTTCGAAGGTACCCCTCAACCCATTTGTTCACTATCTCTGTCTGCCCATCAGTTTGGGGGTGGTAGCTGGTACTCGGAGTGAGCTTTGTTCCACATAACCTGAACAACTCCTGCCAAAAGTGGCTCATAAATCTACTGTCTTTGTCACTGACTATGCTCCGTGGTATCCCATGTAGTCTGAATACCTCTCGAAAAAATAGTTCTGCTGTTTGTGCTGCTGAATATGTAGACGAAATTGCAAAGAAATGTGAAAATTTCATCAATTTGTCTACCACAACAAAGATACAATCCTGACCCTGTGCCTTGGGGAGGCCTATGATAAAATCCATGGAAATGCTATCCCACTTCTTCTCTGGTATGGGTAGGGGCTGTAGTAAACCACCCGGAAAAGAATGTTCCTGTTTGTTCTACTGACACACAGGGCATTCCCTCACAAACTGAAGCATCTCTGATTTGAGTCCTTTCCAAGTGAAGCGCTCTCTCACCTGCCGATATGTCTTAAAGAATTCGGGATGTCTTACCATTGGTGAATCATGAAATGCCCTCAAAATCTTCTACTTCATAGTAGACCCAGGTACTAAATAAATCCTTTCCTTGTAGATGATTAGATCATTTATGACAGTGTATCGACTATCTTGAATAGCTCCCTCAATAATGCTAGATGCCCAACTATCCTTAGCATATTCTGCCAAGATCATCTCTCTCCAATCATCCATACCTATCCCAACAGCAAGCAAATGAGGCCTTCTAGATAAAGCATCTGCAACAATATTTTTCTTCCTTTTGACATAGGCTATGTCGAAATCATAGGCCTGTAATTTACTTACCCATTTCTGTTGCCTGTTATTAAGGTCCTTCTGTCCAAGGAAATGTTTCAAGCTATTATGATCTGTTTTTACTGTGAACCAGCTTCCCACTAAGTACTGCCTGAACTTAGCTAGCGCATGCATGATTGCTACAATCTCTTTGTCGTAGATGTTGTAGGTTCTCTCCACATCTCATAATTTTCTACTCTCATATGCGATGGGATGTTTGTCTTGCATGAGAACAGCTCCTATGCCCTCTCCCGAGGCATCACACTGCAGCTCAAAGGGCCTGGTGAAATCTAGAATGGCTAAAACAGGACATGTACTCATCAGCTCCTTAAACCTGTCAAAACAATCCTGAGCCCTCTCTGACCACTTGAAACTATCTTTCCGTGTCAAATCTGTAAGTGGTGCTGCTATCTGTGAAAATCCCTTCACAAATATGCGGTAGAACCCACAAAGCCCGAGAAATCCCTTGAGTTGTGAAGTGTTCCACGGTGGTGGCCAATCCAGAATGGCCCTGATCTTGTCTGGGTCAACTCGAACACTTCTTGCACTAATAATATGCCCTAGATAGAGCAACTCTGTCATCCCAAACTCACATTTACTCATCTTGGCATATAATGACTCCCTCTCTAGAATACTGAGCACTATATCAATATGCTTCAAATGTTCCTCCCAAGTACGGATGTATATCAGTATATCATCAAAAAATATCAACACAAACTTCCTCAACTGATCTCTGAACACTCTATTCATACAGGACTGGAAAGTGGCAGGGGCATTTGTCAACCCAAAGGGCATGACTAAGAACTCAAAATGTCCATAGTGGCATCTAAAAGCTGTCTTCTCCACATCCACCTCTTTAACCCGTATCTGATGGTAGCCGGATCTCAAATCAATCTTGGAGAAGTAGCATGCACCATGCAATTCATCAATAAGATCATCAATGCGCGGGATAGGGTATCGGTTCTTGATTTTTTTCTTGTTTAGCTCCCTATAATCAATGCACATCCTCATTATACCATCCTTCTTCTTCACCAATACTAATGAAGAAGCGAAAGGACTTTTGCTTGGCCGTATGTGCCCCATGTCAATCAACTCCTTAATTGCCTTTTCTATTTCATCCTTACATCTCTTCAGATGGTGGTAAGGTGTGATGATAACTGGCTTAGCCCCTTCCTCTAATTCAATAACATGCTCGATTCCCCTATCCGGGGGTCTCCCTGGAGGTATCTCACCAAACACCTTAGTATGTTTGGTTATTATTTTTTGTACATCAGGTGGATACTCTTGTTTATGTTGCTCTGTCATCTTAGGCATTACTCTAAACTCTGCTGCCCACTGCACCTGATCATGTCTAAAGAAACTTTGCATCCGCTTGAGTGACACCACTCAAAGTCTCCCATCTGACAAACCTCTGAGCACTATCTTCTTACCATTTGCCTCAAACCTCATTTCCATTTTCTCAAGGTTAAATGTAAACTCTACTAGAGACTTCACCCAGTTCATCCCAAGCACCATATCCTGATCACCAATGTTGACCACAAAGAAATATCCTGTCATGTCATAATCTCCCAAACGAAGTTGCAAGTTGGAGATTTTCTTGGTACATTCAATTTTGAAGCCATCGGCAACCATCACCTTAAATCCCCTATGCTCCTCTATATGTAGCCCTCTGCATGTCACAAACTTCTCATCAATGAAGTTATGTGTCGCCCCTGTATCAATGAGTGCCACAACTCTCTGTCCATCCAAGGTTCCCCTAACTCTGAAAGTGATAGCCTCCTGTATACTTGACAATTGAGCTATCGTGCTATCACCGCATGCTTCCTCCTGTAAAGAACTATCATCATCTCCATCTGATTCGGATGACTGCTCTGAATCTCCATCTACTGACTCTTCGGTTGAAAAGTACTCCATTCGCTTAGCTTTTGCTTTCAATGGACACTTATGTGACAAATCCCAAGGCTCCCTGCAATGAAAACAAAGCTTCTTCTTCCTAAGATCATTAAGTGTCTCACTGTCCAACCTCTTACTTTCCTCCTTAGCTGGCTGAACCTCTTTATGAAAAGGTTTCCTGTCCTTATCTTTCCTCGAAGGGAAACTCTTTGCCTGGAATTTATTTTTTGAAGATGAAGAGGAATCCATGTCACGAGCTTTCTTAATGGCTTCCTGCAAAGTGGGAGGGTTGAGAGCTTTAATCCACCCTCTCAACAGATCAGCTAACCCATCCATAAATAGAACTAGTATCCTCCGTTCAGATACATCTGTTACTAACACTGCAAGTTTCTGAAACTCTGAAATGTATGTTTCCAATGATCCCCACTGTTTAAGTTGAGCTAACTCCTTGAAATGGAGTTCTGGATCCTTCCTATCAAAACGTTCAATAAGCCTCTCTGTAAACTCCACATATGAGGTAATGTGTGCATGTCCCATAGTGACCATACCATGATGCCACCACTCGTGTGCTAACCCATCTAGATGAATTGCTGCGTACTTAATAGCTTCTTCCTCGGGCATAGGGTTCAATTGAAAGTATGTGTCAAGCTTTTGAACCCAAGATCTTGCTGTAGACTTTCCCAAGCCATCATAATATGGTAACTCAAGTCTCCCTACTTTCTTCCATAGCTCATAGCTCTGGTTCCTGTCATGTCCATGTGGCATATGTTTCATCTGCACATCCATATACTCCCTAAAGGTAATTGCAGCAGTAAAATATGGCCCTCTGACTTCCCAATCTCTCCTCAACTAGTCCTGTATATTAGTAATTTGGGGCTCTGGTACGAGTTGCTCTGGAGCTCTAGGAGGAAATGTAGGAATCATGGGCCTTGAACTCACTGTCCTAGCTCGCTAGGGTGCATGATCAAAATTTTTCCCAACTTGTTCATCTCCATTATGTGTCCCATCCTGATCATTTCCATTCTGATTGTTACCATTCTGATTATTTCCTCCACCCATGTTAGCATTCAACCCCATTTGACGAGCCATCATCTGCATCATAAGATCCAATCTCTGATTCTGTTCCTGTGCCCTTTGTTCTGCTACTCGCTGACCCTGTACCAAGGTCTCTAATAACTGTAAGAATCTTTCCTCTCCAAGCTCTGGACCGGCATTCCCGCCTCCACCTAATCTTGTATTCCTGTCATCTCGGTCACCCATATTGCTGTCTTGATCAAAGAATACCTCCGCTGTGTCTGTATGACTAGATTCTATACCCCCCTGTACGGATGAACTAGACTGTTTGCTTTGTAGGTTTGAACTCCTACTTTATCTTGCTCTGGTATTACAGAAATTATAAGGCCCCTGTCGCATGCTCAAACATAAATGCTCTGATTTTAGTGTTTTGACATTTCATCAAACACTTTCCCCTCTATCCGCCAGTTCCAAATTTCCTATAAGACCTCCACAGGATGGCAGGACTTATAGCTCTGATACCACTGTAATATCCTCCCTTGATTTGAACTTTGACTTGTAGAAATTTAACTTAAGGAATATTGTCAAACACTTTGTATGCAAACTCATAAAGCTGATTTCCTCAATAAATTGCTTTCCAATGAGTAGATTTACGAACAACTATGAAGTGATATTAAAATGCATAATACACATCATAACATTTTCACAAACACTTGGCACACATTCAACAATATATGAAAAATCTGGAAACTCTTTCAATCTGCTGATAAAGGGTGATTTTTAAATGTAGATGTGCACTTACAGCTGCCTTAAAGGCTGCAACAACTATTCAAACTTGTATTCAACAATTATTATGCAAAGTATCAAAATTTGACAGAAGAAACCTGGAATTAGTTGCCGTAGTATTTTGCAGATGTAGTCGGTAGCCCTCCAAACTTCTAATCAGCCAAAAAAATAAGTAAACTTGATAACAACACTGTTCATGCAACACTATATCAATAACTAACTTCAGATCTGCACCTCAAACCCTTGTAAATTTCTTTATGCAAACGCCCCAAATGAAACCCAGTGTGTTTCCTGAAGTGAAAACACCCTTGATCCTCCTGACTATGTCTTCCAACAGCGAAGAGAATGCTAGCAAAGAGGGATTCTGTCCTCTAAGCCCGATAATCAGATATCCAACAACATAACATTAATCTTCATCCAAGCATACAAAAAAAAAAGCTCTTCCATTTCTTTTATAGTGTTCTCACAAGAGCTCAATCCTTCGTTTTCTCAATGTGGGATAAAACATAACTCCCTTTATGTACCTTATGTCTCCAATGTGTTATAAAAATAAAGGGAACTCTTTTAATTTAAATATTTCCCATAAACTATAGTCTATGCATTAATAAAGTTAAATATTTAAATTTAACTTTATAAAATGGCTTTATCAATGCATAAAAAATCTTATCAATGATAAATAAGTTTTCCTGTCGATTTTAAACAATTACCATCGACATACCACTGTGACTGAATGTCTGGCCATGTTCAAGATGACTTACTATAAATAGTAAGTATGCCCAAAGTTGCCCCAGAACCCCTCAGAAAGACCTGCAACTGAAACTGTCTAGGCCAAATGGCCTCTAAGCCCCTTTAATGTCCTAGTTAGCCTACAGGACTGTAGGGAAATAGGCTAATGACAACATCATGCTATGAATGCTATAAAGGGGACATTACAGACAACATGGATATGCCTCTGTAACAATAAAGGGAAGGACAAAAAAAGAAAAAAAGAAATGATTCATGTGAACTTATGTAACTTATCTGATAATGACTGATTTTTATGTCTAGATGTTTTATTTATGTTCTATTGAATGTTCTTGTGAATGTTCTAATGAATCTTATGTTTTAATGTTAATGTGAATGTTCTAATGAAATTTATGTGTTAATGAATGTTATCATGTGATAATTCATGAATGTTGCATTTTATTAATAGAATGAATGAATTTTAGATGTTAACAAGGAATTTAGACGTTGGGGGGGTAGGGGAGGGGGTCGAGCCAAATGAGCTTCCACCATCACCTGGTTGGCCTTGATTAGTAGAGAATACAAAACTATTCTCAAAACTAAGTGAAGCTCAATATCAACCTATAATTGCATGACAACTAATTGTGTGAATCTCTTAGTTTTAGGCAATGTAGAAGGATGCCATAGTCAAACTCATTGATTTATAAAATTTAGTTGCAGTGTATGAAGTATTCAAAAGAATGGATTTCTATGGCATTGCCACAAATTATTACTCTCTAAGGTATTCTATTATTTCTATTTATCTACAATCATTTTGAATGTGTTGTTATTTTTGCATCAATGTCTTGGATCACATTATATGATTCATCATATAAATAACAGAAAGATATTATAAAGCATGATCCAATGTAAATAACATAATTAAAGTATTTAGCTTGATTTCTTCTAAATTTCTTGCAGAATTGATGCTATTGGGATTATCTTGCTTTAGCTTACTATTGGGTAGACAAGAATTGTAGAGATTTGTATATTTGAGAGCTTAGAAGACTCTTTCCTTCCATGTCCAAAGGATGAGGACTCAGAAGAAGAAGATAGTAGTGTTGAGGAGACTGAAATTTTTTCAATAATAGAAAGCTCATGTTCATAGCTTCTTGTGAAACACCATTAAGGCAGAGCTTGGCAACAAATGAGGTTGCAACTGGTCATTATGCTTCAAAGGTAGAATTTTTTTCTTGTATATTCATATCAAATGAAGCCATTTTTCTAATGAAAATTAAATTAAATGATATTGTCCTTTGTTATTTTGATATAGGGGAAGGTTCTTCTTATATCACAAGATGGACTCCATCAACTACATATGTTCATTTTTGTATTGGTGGTTTCTCATGCCTTGTCTTGCATTGTAATTATGGCACTAGGATGGGAAAAGGTATGAGTCACTAGGCTTTCCTCCTCTTATTTTTATATGCAAAATAAATTTGTGGTCATGGTTAAATATTATAATACCTTTTCAGATGAAGAAATGGAAATCATGGGAAGAAGAATTTGAATAGTGGAAACAAATATTAGATCATTCTAATGTACTGATGCAGGAGCATCCAGAGGTATAAGGGCAATCTTGTGTCACCAAAAAAATATACTTAGTCTTAGTTTTTGTTTCATGTGTTTTCATTTTTGGATACCCATTTGGGTCAAATAAAGGTTCCAACTCTCACAGTTCCACTATCAGTATTCGTGTAAATCCTGAAAAAATAGGAGTATGTAATTGAGCCATCATTTTGGTGAACTAGGAGGTGTAAATTGGCTAGATGAATTTAATTGTAATTTAGAGCATTCCAAAAAAAGAATCAGGTCAAAAGGCCCCACGGTTTGAGAGTTATTACAGTTTTTTAGGTTGTGGAGACCTCCTAAGAATGTTTCAAAGTCAGGTTAGGGGCATTAAATGACCTAAAAAAGGGATGAAAAATTGGAGACAAGTGAAGCTTTTCCATAGGACTATAGAGAGCTTTGAGAGCTTTCCAAAAATGTAAATGGTTCGTCAATCGGAGCTACAGTTCAAAAGTTATGCCTCTCGAAAGATCGGTGACCGTTTTTGGATTCTTCTAGATTTGCACCAACTTCTAATGCAGCTTCTGGAACCTTCTATTTGGTCAGTGGATGCCTACTAGCACTTTTAAGAATGTACTCCTAGTCCTTAACCCTCTAGGGTCTATTTAAGGAGATTTTTGGCATTGTAAAAGGCAGTTCAGAGTGGAGTTTGAGAGGAAGTACTAAAAGGAGAAATTATCTCCACATTTATGCTATTGTAAGCCCTTAGGGCATGTTTTGAAGTTTATTTTCTTTGTACTGAATGTACTAGCTTATTTTTTAGTTAATAAAATTTTCCCTTTCTGCTGTGTCCATTCTGTTCTTGGGTTGTGTACCCATCAAGTGGTATCAGAGCTGGTTTTCTTGAGTGTGTAGACAGAGCGCCGACTGTGAGGCAATTTGCACCAGGACTGTGTGGTTGTGGGTTTGAGTTAGAAGATGCCTCCACGAAGAGAGCATGGCGGAAGGGCCAAAGCTATTAATCCTGAGGAGGTTAGAGCCCTCCAAAGGCAGGTACAGGCATTGCAAGAGGAGCTCCGTAGAGGAGCAAATGTTGCCGCAGGTGACGATAGTGAGGATGAAAATGAAGAAGAAGAAATGGGACCAGAAGGGGAATTTGACAGGGAAGTTCTGAATCATGCAGATGAAAGGCTTTTTAGGGCCATTACTAAGTTTGGGAAAAGACCTACAATTGAAGTGGGTGTATTTTTAGGAAATCTGAAACCCGATGAGTTGATCGATTGGATCAATGAACTGGAAGAGTACTTTGAGTATGAGGATATCAGGGACCTAGATAGGGTTAAGTTTGCAAAGGCCAAACTGAAAGGCCATGCCAAAATCTGGTGGCAAGAGGTTCAATTGGAAAGAAAAAGAAGAGGAAAGGAGAAGATCACAAGATGGGATCACATGGTGGACAAATTGAAGAAGCAGTTCATTCTTGTGGACTATGAGCTTGATTTGTTTAAGAAGATGCATGGGTTAAAGAAAGCAGGAAGATGAGTCCAAGAATATACAGAGGAATTTTATCGACTCTTGATTAGAGTGGGGCATGCAGAAGCAAATAAGGAGAAGATTTCTCGTTATATCAGTGGGTTGCAACCTAGCATCCAGGAGGAATTAAGTCTGGTAAGAATGACCAGCGTTGAAGAGGCATACCAGTTTGCCTACGAGTTGAAGAGAAGCTGAATAAAAGGTTTGAAGGAAGACAAAGAGGGCATAGTCAAGGAGGAAGGGGAAGCGGTAGGTCATCTGGAGGCCGCAATGAAACCCAAAAGAAAAATGAAGATGTGGGTACTAGCAGGAACCAGAGGAATGAGGGTTTCAACCGCTCCCATGATCAAGACTTTGGAAATCAGAGAGGAAGAGGTAGAGGACATGGACAAGGAAGAGGCAGCTTTCGTGGTACCTATTTCCATTACAATGAAGAAGGTCATCATGCCTTTGAATGACCTCAATGACAAGGAAGGACAGATAGGAGAGCTGAGGGCCAAGCTAGGGTTGCTCATGTGGATGAGGATGCACAATCATCACATTCAGAGGATGCAGAAAGAGGAGAGACCTTGGTAAATGAAAGAGTCCTACTAAGTGGTGAGATTGAACAAGGACAACAGAGGAGTTTGTTTCGTACCAGATGCAAGTGTGAGGATAAATGTTGTGACGTGATCATTGATGGTGGTAGCACTGATAACTTGGTATCAGAAGAGATGGTCCCTAAGCTGAAGCTCAAGAGGGAGAAACATCCCCAGTGCTATTGGATTTCTTGGGTTAAAGATGATCATAAGGTCCTGGTAAGTGAACAATGTTTAGTGAAATTCAAAATTGGGAGTTACCATGATGAAGTTCTCTGTGATGTTATTTTGATGGATGTTTGCCATCTATTGTTGGGTAGACCATGGCAGTTTGATAGACATGCAGTACATGATGGACATGCAAACACATACTCTCTGACAAAGGATGAGTTTGCCACAAATTGAAGCCCATGAAAAAGGAAGGTGAAAAGGTATGTAGCAGTGCTAGGATTTGTCTTGTTGATGGAAGGAAGTTTTTAGATGGCGTGAAACATCAACATATGTGCTATGCTTTGATTCCTAAGAAAGATAAATAAGGTAGTAGTGAAATGCCACTTGAAGTTTTAGATTTACTAGGGGAGTTTGGAGATATTATCTCTGATAATGTTCCAGATGGATTGCCACTAGTAAGGCAAATCAGTCATCAGATAGATCTGATTCCAGGAGCTAGTTTGCCTAACAAGGTTGCTCACAGGATGACTCCTACTGAAACAAAGGAGCTAAATAGACAGGTTCAGGAGCTTTTGAGGAAGGGGTTGATTCGAGAGAGCCTAAGTCCATGTTCAGTACCTGCAGTACTCGCACCAAAGAAGGATAGAGAGTGGAGGATGTGTACAGATTCTTGAGCTATAAATAGGATAACCATCAAGTACCGGTTTCCTTTGCCAAGGATGGATGATCTTATGGAATGCTTGAGTGGAGCTCAGTACTTCACAAAGATAGATCTCAAGAGTGGCTATCATCAAATATGGATTCGAGAAGGAGATGATTGTAAAACAACTTTCAAGACCAAGGAGGGTCTTTATGAGTGGTTAGTCATGCCCTTTGGATTGACGAACACCTCAAGCACCTTCATGTGGCTCATGAATGAGGTACTTAAGAAGTTCTTGAGAAAATTTGTTATTGTCTATTTGGATGATATTTTAATTTTCAGCAAGAGTTTGGAAGAACATTTACTGCATATTTGTAGTGTCCTAGAAAGGCTAAGGGAAGAGAAACTGTTAATTAATCTGAAGAAGTGTATCTTTGCAAAAAGGGTGTTAGTCTATTTTTGTTTTGTTATATCACCCGAAGGTCTCAAAATGGATCTAGAGAAGGTAAAAGCCACCTTGGAATGGCCTACTCCAAGGTCTGCTACTGAGGTAAGATCATTTCATGGTCTGGTTAGTTTTTACAGGAAGTTTATTAAGAATTTCAGTGGCATATGTGCACCCCTAACTGATACAATAAGAGGGGATAGAAAAGAGTTCAAATGGACTGCAACAGCTGCAAGAAATTTTGAATTACTGAAGAAGAAGGTAACAGAACAACCTGTGTTGGCACTTCCAGATTTTAGAAAGGTTTTCCAGGTGGATTGTGATGCTAGTGGCAGTGCTATTTGGGCTGTATTAAGCCAAGAAGGTAAGCCTATTGCATATTTTAGTGAAAAATTGAATGATGCAAAGAAGAAGTATTCTGTTTATGATCAAGAGTTCTATGCAATAGTTCAGGCCTTAAAGAAATGGAGGCATTATTTATTGCCAAAGGAATTTTTTTTATATACTGATCATCAGGCATTACAGTACCTAAATAGCCAAGGTAAATTGAATCAGAGGCATATGAAGTGGGTAGAGTTCTTGCAGAGTTATACATTTGTGTTGAAGCATGGAAGTGAAAAATCTAACAGGGTTGCAGATGCACTAAGTAGGAGACGTTTGTTGCTTACAGTAATGCAGGTTGAAGTAGTTGGGTTTGATGAACTCAAGAAATTGTACCCCGAGGATCTTGATTTTGCTGAAGCATGGAAAGCTTGTAAAGAACCTGTTGTTGTAGATAAAACCAAGTGGTTAGACTATTTGATTCAGGATGGCATGTTGTTCAAGGGTAGTCAATTGTGCATTCCAAGGAGTTTCATGAGGGAAAATCTGATTAAGGAGAAACACAGTGGAGGGATGGCAGGACATTTTGGTTGAGATAAGACCATTGCCATTCTTAGAGAACATTATTTTTGGCCTCAAATTTCACAGGATGTGAAGAAGTTTGTACAGAGTTGCCAGGTTTGTCAAGTTGCCAAGGGGTTTAGTCACAATACTGGCCTATATCAGCCATTGCCTATTCCATCAAGGCCATGGGAGGACATAAGTATGGATTTTGTTCTTGGATTTCCAAGAACACAAAGGGGTAATGACTCAGTATTCGTGGTGGTTGATAGGTTCTCCAAAATGGCACATTCCATTCCATGCCACAAAACTCATGATGCTGTCCATATTGCAGACTTGTTTCTCAAAGAGGTGGTAAGACTACATGGTCTTCCAAGGAGCATAGTTTCTGACAGAGATACTAAATTTATGGGGTATTTCTGGAGGACATTGTGGAAGAAGTTGAGAACAGACCTAAAATTCAGTTCCATGCATCACCCGCAGACTGATGGCCAAACAAAAGTGGTAAATAGAAGTCTGAGCAATTTGCTGAGATGTTTAGTTGGGGATAAGCCCAAGGGATGGGATTTGATTCTACCACAAGCAGAGTTTTCTTACAATAACTCTATAAATAGGAGTACTAGAAAATCACCATTCTAAATTGTATATGGGAATAGCCCAAGGACTGCACCAGAATTGAGGAAGATAGAGCAAGGGGAGAGGACAAGTGCTGAAGCAGAAGAATTTGCTAAACATATCAAGCATCTACATGAGGAGGTTCAGGCACACATTACCAAGATGAATCAAGAGTATAAAGCTAGGGCTGATCAAAGGAGAAGACATAAGGAATTCCAAGTAGGGGGTCTAGTCATGGTGCACTTACGAAAAGAAAGATTTCCTGTCGGTACTTACAACAAGCTGAAAATGAAGAAATTTGGCCCATGCAAAATTTTGAAGAAACATGACTCATGAAATGCATATGAGGTGGAGCTGCCAGATGGTATTCACATTTCTCCCATTTTCAACATTGCAGATTTAACAGAGTATCATGATGATGGTGCAGATGAGGAGCTGGTGTTAGAGCCATGTCCAATTCCTACTTCTAAGAAGGAGGAGATAGAAGACATTCTAGATCATCATGTGGGTAGGAGTACCAGAAATAGGCAGTATGAAGAGTATTTGGTCAAATGGAAAAGGACGATCGATCGAGGACTCAACTTGGATTTCAACAGCTGAGGTTTCCCATTTGGGATTTCCTCTACCATTCATAAAGTGACAGGGTCTTTTCAATCTACCCTGGGTGTCTGATGTAGGAGCATCCAGAGGTATAAGGGCAATCCTGTGTCACCAAAAAAATATACTTAGACTTAGTTTTTGTTTCATGTGTTTTCATTTTTGGATACCCATTTGGGTCAAATAAAGGTTCCAACTCTCACAGTTCCACTATCAGTATTCGTGTAAATCCCAAAAAAATAGGAGTATGTAATCGAGCCATCATTTTGGTGAACTAGGAGGTGTACATTGGCTAGATGAATCTAATTGTAATTTAGAGCATTTTAGAAAAAGAATCAGGTCAAAAGGCCTCACAGTTTGAGAGTTATTGCAGTTTTTCGAGTTGTGGAGACCTCCTAAGAATGATTCAAAGTCAGGTTAGGGGCATTAAATGACCTTGAAAAGGGCCAAAAAATGGGGGACAAGCAAAGTTTGTTCGTAGGGCTATAGAGCGCTTCGAGAGCTTTACGAAAATGTAAATGGTTCGTCAATCAGAGCTACGGTTCAAAAGTTATGCCTCCCGAAAGATCGATGACCATTTCTGGATTCTTCTAGATTTGCACCGACTTCTAACGCAGCTTCTGGAACCTTCTATTTGGTCAGTGGATGCCTACTAGCACTTTCTAGAATGTACTCCTAGTCCTTAACCCTTCGGGGTCTATTTAAGGAGATTTCTGGCATTGTAAAAGGCAGTTCAGAGTGGAGTTTGAGAGGAGGTACTGAAAGGAGAAATTATCTCCACATTTATGCTATTGTAAGCCCTTAGGGCATGTTTTGAAGTTTATTTTCTCTGTACTGAATGTACTAGCTTATTTTTCAGTTAATACAATTTCCCTTTCTGTTGTGTCCATTCTGTTCTTGGGTTGTGTTCCCATCATGTACACATTGATTTATGATTTTTAAATATTTTTAAAATGAATCTTGTCATACAAATTGACTTGATATGTTGGGAGGTAGTAGACTTAAAGGGCGAAACAAATCTTCTAGGGTATATGAATACACCATAATTCATTTTCTTGTGCATTCTATTATTTCATAGTGTTCTTATGAACTATTCTCATTATTTCTTTTGAGTGTGGTGACATGTTGAATAATATTACATGGAGCAAGTAGAGGATCCTAAGTCTGGTCAAAGATTTGTCTTCAAAACATGGCCAAATTAACAAAGGGGGCCACCACAATACACCATGTACTTGAGCCTATGTTTAATTTTTTGATAGTGGAAAACATTGGTCCCTTTAGAATGGACTCACACTGTGTGTTCTATATAACATGCAACACTTAATGGAGAAAGCAAGTAACATTTATAATTTCATAATTTATGATCCTTGTTGCAAATTATAATATGCAAAAGTCAAACTTCGTTGGCTACATCTCTAGGTTTATATATGATATCTATTGATTTTAATTTTGAATTTTACTTTCAAAATACTTTGGTTAAATTATAATTTATATGTGAATATTTCAGTTACTATTTCCAAATGCCAAGTTCACCTTTTCATTTTAATATTTTATGATATTTCATGCTTTTCTGCTGGTCAATTTGTGGCCATTCTAATCATTTTCTATTGTCCATGCTCATTAAACATCTTGATCACAAAAGTGTGGTGCAACAACCTCAAATGTAGATTAATATCATTGAAATTTTTGCTATCCTTGCACAACAGTTAAAATCACAAGCTTCTATAGAAATGGTTGGTGCCATGTCTGATTTGGCAAGGCATTTGTGCAAGAGAATGCATTGTAGTTACAAGGCTTCCAATCTCAGTGATGATATAAACAACGGGTACAAGTCTTTTTAAGTTGCAATTGAAGAGTATTTGGTGCAATTTGCAAAAAAGTGATAAATTTAATAGTTCTTTTCCTTTCTTGAATGCACATGCTATTAGAAACATACATAATTAGTATTAAATATCCACTAATATGTAGAGTTGGTCAATATAATTGCAAAGCTCAACTTGTTTGGATACAATCCTAAAGAGGTGCCAAGAAATTGTCTAAAAGAATAAGAAATGCCTATAGATAAGGAAAGTGGAGTTTTTCCTAGCAAAGCATAGGTGTTAGATAGTAAACAAGTTTCATCACAATAACTTCTTACAATTTTTCTCTAGAAGAACCTACTAGGACATCTTTGATTAACTTTTGGGTTTTCAGGTTGGTGATGTTGGTCCGATTCTTGACATGATGGCTATCTCATTGGAGAATCTTTCTACAACCACTGTCATAGCTAGATTAAAAATTGTAACAATGTATCTTATTGCACATTTCATATCATCTATACCAAATCATTCATATTATAATAAGGCACATCTTTGTTCATTATATTCCTAGTTATTGCTAGCATCACTAGATAATTACTCAATTTTTTGGGCTTTTTTTTTTTTAGCATTTGAGGCACAAGGGTTCTCAAGACATAAGATTTCTCTTATCTAGGCTTTTCTAGAGGCTCTATTTCATTAGTTAGTGCAAGCTATGGCACATCCAAATAATGAAACAAGGGTTGGAGCCCATCAAATTCTTTCAATTATCCTTGTGCCATCTTCTACTTGTCCTCAGCTTGAATCTCATGTCAAGGTAATCTATGTTTTAACTTTTAAGTTATATGCCTCAATTGCTCTTTAATTGCATTAGTGCTTTGGTTGAGGAATATTGCTTACTTAAAATGTTCATGTTTTCCTTTACAAGTTATTGCCTTAGTATATTGTGCATTTCTTTACTTGGACATAAAAGTTGGATTATGGAAAATGCTTTACTTAGGAGTTATATTATTTATCACAACCTTCTAAAGATGGGGTCAAATTTGGCAAGTCGAAGCAAATGGATATCTATTTGTTAGTGCTAATTGATGGTAGATTCTAAATGTGCGACAATGATTACAATGGGTGGGATTCATCAATAAAGCTAAACTTATGTTCTTGTTGACTTGTAACTTCAGTACAACATATATGTATAAGCTTGAAGAAGAGATGCATAACATTGTACTGTGTTCATCCACTAGGGCATATACATTTTTATATTTGCTTAATGAGGTGTAGATGTAGATGAAACTATTTTGAAGAGGGTAGGATTCCTTGTTTTCCAACATGGCCGTTGCATCTTGTCAATGAGCCTTGTCACAAAATACTAATTTAGAGATGGAATATACATGCTTGCAGAGTTCAAATCATAGTACACTAATTCGAAGTTTCCAGCTTGCTCTCACATTAAGGAGCATTGCTCTTGATCATGAAAGTAAGTATTTATTTCTAAACTGGTTTAGTTATTTGAGGACCTTCTATATGAACCTAATACATGTCATTGCCAATGGACTTAATCATCAACAATTATTTTTTGTGATATGGTTGACATGTTTATCTCGAAGTATTCCATCCAATGGTTTAGTGAACAACCACAACATGCAACTCCAATACATTTATGATCTATATATTAAATATCTATTTGATAATTCAACAAAAACATACATAAGTTATGTTTGGCCTTATTTGAGAAATCTTTTATGTTCAAGAGGTAGACAATGTGATCCAAAGGATGTGATCATTCCACCAATGCGGTCCTTATCTTGCTTAAGACGTAAGTCACACTTTTCTTTTTAAAATTTTGATGTAATGTTATTAGGCATTGTTTGGATCTCCAATATGATCCATATTGTTTCAATGACTTCAATCATGCTTTAAGAGATATTAAAATGTTGATTCAAGGCTTGTCCTCTAGCCCACAGGTCAGAAGGAGATTTAGGGTGTGTCTGTGTGCATGGAGACCTCAACCAAGGTGGATAAAATATAAGAGGTGGTAGAATAAAACTTTATTCACTTTCCTACAATTTCACCTTGCATCTGAAATAACTGCTCACATGACACTTTATCAAACAATCTAGTACCTTGTTCCTACTGCAACTAGAATTGAGAGAAGACATTTTAAGTGAGAGATCTACATATGCTTCACATATGATTTTTACAATTTGTTCTACCAACTTATTCATTTTTTCGTTGCCAAAAATTTACAATTGAAGTCTACGATGATAGATGAAATAGGAAATTGAACCCATGTGGGAGTATGTTGAAGATGGTTGTGTCAATTTGGGGAATTCAACTAAAATGGTATGCAAGCCAAATTTATGATTTCATACTTTGGATGAATGCCTATGAGAGCACATTCATGAGGCACTGGCTCAAATAATTCACACACAATCTTTAAATGGGCACATTGATCAGAGCTTTTCCATTTTGACTAGTGGGGTTATAGCCATTTGCAAAGCTCAATGATACTTGGTCATTCATCCCATGTGCACATTCAAATCTTTCATCCATTGTTGATGGTACATGCACATGCATAGCATTCACTCTTTGTCTCAGGATGTCTACGCCTCTAGAGTTCTCTGCTATGGTAGGAACTAACAATAGAATACCAAAACTACCAATTTTATAATTTTATAATTCAGCAAGCAAGTTGTCGCAATTGTGACAACTTGTCCGATGGGTAGCCATCACTCCAACAACATTTTCGTTGCATATCATCATAGTTGCAATGACCACTTCTGATGGATGGTCGTCATTGCAACAACATTTCCCTCACATAGAATTGTCATTATGACTTCCCCTTCTGACGGATGACCATCGGCTCTACAACACAGTCGTCGCACTTGCGAAGATAGACTAAAAATGTAAGCCATTATAATTGCGAGAGTAGATCGTCGCAATATCTACGACGTGAAGATGAAATCTTTTCCTTGCTTTCTTCCAAATTGTGACGACTTTAGACATCCCAATTGCGATGGACAAGCTTGCCGTTGCAATTTGTGACTAAAAGTCTAACGTCCGTCCAATGGGAGCTAATTTGTAGTATTATCGCTTGGGCGATGGCTGGCCATCGCAATTGTGATGACAACCAATGTAGTAGAATGAATATAATCCAAAACCCCAAAAGACTTACAAGAACTAGAATAAAAGGAAACACAATGCTATTTACTATACATACAATGTTCACAGAAGCTAAACTCTATATTAAATCATCAAGGTCTTCAACAAGGCTCTTATTTTTCAGGGCTCTAAGACTCTTCTCACCAATGTGACCAAGTCTTTGGTGCCATAACATTGTCTTCTTAGCAAGGAGCTTCATCTCCAAAGTATCAGCACCCTTGGGTACCCACAAAACATGACCATTAGATGTAGAAACAATATTCTTCTTCTTTTCTTGATCTGTTGGTGAGGATGCAAAGCTCTTTTCTTAGACTTCATAGAAGCACTATTGTACTGAATCATGCATGCATCAATCCTATACAAGGTGCCCATCCTAACACCCTTAGCACTTGAACCATAGAGCCTCTTTTCATATTGCATCCATCACTCAAAAAAATGACCTGCACACCCACATCACCAAGCTTGCTAATTGAAAGTAGGTTTCTTGCCAAACCAAGGATATGCAATACACCATCAATCCCCTTCACTACTATAAGGGAATATGATTTTTGACACTACCACAACCAACAATATTCAGGTGAGAGTTATCACCTAGATACACCTTTCCACCATCAAACTCTTCATACTTTGAAAACCAATCTCTATGAGATGTCATGTGGAAAGAAGCACTTTAATCTATCAACCACACATCTTTTGATGCATCTGTTTCCAAGGTTGCAACAAAAGAATCTCTACATCATCTTGAGAAGATTTATCAGTATTTCTTCTTCTCCTCCTTGCAATCTTTATGAAGATGACCAAGTTTTCCATAATTCCAACATTTTTTCCTTGGAATTTTTACCAGGAGACTTAGATCTCCTAAGAGACTTAGATTTATCCTTCTTGTCCTTTTGCTTTCTTTTCTCCATTGTTCTACCATGAGCAACTAGGGCCTCCTTACCCATTTCAGAGGATTTTCTTCACATCTCTTCAAATAACAACAAACCAACCTTATCCTCCAATTTGAAAGTGGTTGTTGTGCTTCCAATAGCCATAACAGGGTGATCCCATGAGTCTCGCCAAGAACATAACAAAAATATGCATTTATCTTGATCATCAATCTTATCAACAACATAATTCAATTGAGCAATTCACATATTAAATGCATTAAAGTGATCAACAACATAATCTCCTTCCTCCATTCTCAAAGAATACAACTTCTTTCGCAGAAATAACTTATTTACCAAGGGTTTCCCTTGATAAATATTACCAAGCTTCTTCCAAAGAACAACTGCAGTCTTCGGTTCATGAATATTTAGGAGTACAAAATCAACCAAATAGAGTCTAATCAAACCCTTGGGTTTTCTATCCATCTTATCCCAATCTTCATGTGACATAGTTTGAGGTTTCGTTGAAGAAACCACAACCCATAGATCTCTCTCTATAAGTATGTCCTCATTTAAAGTTTTTAAAACTCATAATCACTGCCATTAAACTTATCCATCTCTAAGCTGCTGGATGTGCTTGCCATATCTAACATGCAATAAGATTATGAAAAAATCCTTTGCACAACTCCACTAAAACTAGATCAGCAAAAAAAACTCATCTACCCAACAATAATAACAAAGTTGACCAGGCTCTGATACCAATTGAAAGGAAGCCAAAGTGTGGAAACACTTCCAAATGCTAAATCTAACAGGAGAGATGATGCTGAAATTTATCTCACCAAACCTTAAACAGTTGCAAGCTAAATAAAGACATACGAAAAAATGGATTATACGTAAACACCATATATACGTAGGAAACCCTTTCGGAAAAAACCCACCACTACAAAGCTAGACCCAATTGTATTATCAACAACAAAGTTACAATACAATATCTAGAGCTACAACTCTCTAAGAGTAATTAGCTGGGATATCTAAATCCAAAACAATTGCAACAACATACCAATGCTCTTCAAACAATTTTCTATCTCTTAATTCTCTACAACAATGCCTTGTACTTAAAGAGTTTTCGTACAAGAGGAAAGATTTTCGACATAGCTACAAATTATTTTAGAAACTTCCTTTATACACAACTCTTGCCTTAAAAACAAAGTAAAGAGAATAAATCAAAGAAAAAAGCAAACTTCATATTTTCTTATCTAAGTCCATCCTTGTGGAAGATATCTTCTTTATTTAGCATCTTTGTAAAGAAGAATAAATAAAACAATAAATCACAATGCTTATTCACCCTATACTAACAATAATGACCATCTTAAGAATCTTAAAGCCTACTATTTAAACAAAACCCTTTCCAATATATTTATTATCGCTTATGTATGGTATCATAACTATTTTTAAAAGATAATATTTAATGTATTTAATTTAAGATTAATTATAATTTGATTCAAACAAACAATTTTAACTATATATATTTTTTCAATAGAAACTTAGAGTGCAAATATTAAATTTTAAAATTTACTACTATAACATAACAACTTTTTATTATTCTCCATTAATATTAAATATAACATGAGAACTTATAAAGTTTCCATTCTAAAAACATTAAATGATCACAAATTTTATTCTGCTACAATTAATGAATTAAGTGAACACTAATAGTGCATTTGATGAATGTGAAGCAGTAAAATGTTGATGGAAACCAAAGAAAATATGTAAATTAAGTATATATGTTTACCCCACTTGGGCTTATGTCAGTTGGCCAACTCAATGCAGCCAAACAATATGCTGTGGAAATATGTCATATACAGCTTTATAAGTGGCGTGGCTATTTTGTAACTTGACTTCATATTTCTGCAAATTTCAACACGGTAGCACTACACGTCTTTATAAATGTTGGTCTATTCCACTATAAATGAGGAAAGAAGTCAATCAAATGAATTAAAATATATTTTTATGGAGTCTCATGCTATTGGAATGTTTCTTTCACAACTCTTTTTTTTTTCTCTGAAGATCTAATTAAAAACACGTGGTAAGTATATTTCCTTTGTTTTTTGCAAAACGGATTATGTTATTTTGAATATTGTGTAATATAAATAATATTTTAATTATTAGTTAAATAAACTTAAAATCAAAGTAATAATCATTGTGCACTGTGAAAATCTATTTTACAAATAAGGTTCTGTTGCTGTAAACTCCGTTTTTGAATTATTATTTTTGTTTAAAGTGTATATAAAAAGTATATTGTTTTGATAAAACTAGTATTTTTTTGGGTCAAAGATCAAAATGAAATAAATGTATGAAACGATATTCATATACATTAAAAGTAATGGTCATAAATGTAAATAATATAATAATTGTAAAAGTTTACAAACTGACGAAATTCTATAATTTTTTGTCCTTGCAAAAACATTGATAGTATTTTCTATCAGAGAGCCTCACAACACACTCTATTTTGTCAACCTCAATTTCAACAAAGCCGCAAGATGTTCAGTCTATGATGAATCAACAACTATGATGTCTATTCCATGAGACGACTTCACCTTGTCTTCTAATAGATAACGAGAGTTATAAAAATGAGAGATCAAAACATGGGTTATTATTATCCAAATCTCATAACTCAAAGAAGTGTGCTTGATGAAAGGGATTTCATCCCATATGGACCCTCCTTCTCCCACACATATCCCAGTTCCCCAATCTTCTATAACTTCCTCACCAAAAGTACCTTCCCATTATATGCCACAAAATCTTCTCTATTGCATCCAAATCTAGATATGAACAATCTTATACCCATAACTACTCTTAGGAAAATTACTTCCCAAGCCTTACTATGATGGTGGTTTTACAATTGCAGTTGCATTTGAGGAGGGGAGTTTTACATGATTCACCTTCCATGGAAAATGAATTTTGCATATTGTAAAGTTCTTTTTTAAAAATGACAGTTTTTGAGAAAACAAATATGTTAGAGTTCAAATGGTTGCACCACTGGATTATATACAAATTTTACTATTCTTCAAGTTTATAACAAGATCCATAAGTGTGACACGGGAATAAATATCTAGCACTATTAAAAACTGAGCATTTAATTTATTCTAGAACTTCATAAGCATTGTAATCATTTTTCAATAAAAGATTTAAAATGTACAAGTACTCAAAAGATACAAAATGTCTTATAAATCAATTTAGCATATAAAAGTCAATTCTAAAAGTAAAAAATAAAATAAAAATTTAGTCACAAAACATTAAAATAAAAGTTAATGAATACAATTGTATAAGATCTATATATTCATAAGATTTGAATTATATATATAAACATATATAATCATTTTTATATTAAAATTTTTGTTAATATAATTTTTAAAAAAATTATGTTTTGGATAATGAAATTATTTTAATGAAAATTTTAATTTTAATTTATATGTTATTTTGTTTGACCTTAACTAATTTTTAGTCTTGTTGATCTTCCTAATAGTGCCATAGTATAATCAACTTTATCCAACAAACTTGGTACATTTTTCCCTTTAATTGCATTGATTAGTTAATCTCTTTCTCCAATAGTAAGTTCAAGATCTGTGCTAATTAGTTTCTTCTTCTTATATAAAGACAGAGTATGGATGTCATTTAAATCTTTTAAATGTGAGATTTTGGAATTCAAGGGGATTTACTTTTATTTTTAATCAATATGTAAGCACTTTCCAAATTTAACAACATGCATGTTACTAAAAATAAGACCTATAATTATTCACAGTTAGACCTATAGTTATTCACAATTAGTCAAATATTGCGTGTGTAAGAATATAGAATATATACTAATGTAAAACAATATTGAAAAAATTGATAGTTTCGTGATGGAGACAGAATAGCCTAAATGTTGTTATAGAAAATTGCGTCATGATGGCTTCCATAATCAATGTATCTTGTAATCTAACAATTATATCCATTAAATTTCAGTTGTGGTGTTCTCTAACATCAAATTCCTTCTCGCAAGTTCATCTTGATGCTTGTCTTATTATGTTCAAGGTTTGACTAGAACACGTTGAGGAGGAGTTCTATTGATTTGTCTAGTGCTTATTCTGCTTATTTTGAGCAAGGAGTTGCTGATTCTTCTTTTTCTGGTAGTATGGAAATAATGATGTGATGAAGTGTTGGATGAGTTCAAAAACTAAAGAACTCATGTATACTCTCTATGCATTTGATTTTAAGGTCATTTTAAACTATAGATTCTATTTCTACAACTATTTGAGACATTAAAGTTTGGAGGTTGTGAATTCAGATGTTGTCTTCCAAGTGAAGGATGAATTCATTCTTTCTTATGTTTGAGTTTCTAATCACAGTTTTCTCCTCACACTATTTTTTTATTGGTGATAAAGAAAATATTAGAAAAAAGAAAAGACAAGAAAGAGATGATTCTCATGATTTGAATCTGCTACAAAAAGTTTAAAATTTGAATCAGAGAGAAGAGAAAAATAAATATAAAATACTGGACTAGATTCTCCTAGATGCTTCAAATCTCATTGATGTATCTATGGATAAAGCCAATGTGAGAATATTTCTTATTCTTTCTATATTATACTTGTGGTGAAGATGTATATTTTGCTATAAAGATTACATATTAGAACTAAGACTCTAAGATGTATAAAGAAAGTCGAAATGAAAATTTCTACCAAAACATTTTTGTAAAGATCTCTCAACTCTTATAATGCAATTGATAGCCAACTTGGAAGTGAAAAGGAGAGAACTTTTTTAAAAATATTTTTATCTTTAAACTTATAAATTGTTTATCTATAAGATTTCAATAGTAAATTTTTAGATGTAGAACTAGATAATGCGAACTTAATTTTCTAGCTTATTTTATTTATGTTGTGCTAATTTGTTAGAAGATTTTGGAGTCAACTGCAGATGATAAAATTTTAAATGATCTAAACAGTTGCATGGACAACAAAGTTCCTTGTGAAAGGAATGAGGGGATCCAATTTTACCATAAATGGGTGTGATTATTTTGAGTTAGTATTAATAAGAAATGTAAGTGAAATAAGAGATATTATGATTTTTTGAATAAAAGGCTTAAACATGTGGCAACAAATGAACAAAAAATGTGGAGTAACTTGGCATAATACTTCTTATCTAAATGAACAAAGTTTGTCATCAAGAGCTATGAGTAGTGCTTTTCAACTAAATGTTTACTTCTATAAATTTTTGATAAGTCAAATACTTGCAAATGAGTTACTACACTCCAAATGACTTATGAGATGGTAGATTCATAGTGGATTGCAAGGGTATCATTATAATACTAAAACCTACTCTATATGTATGCTGGGGTAGTCCATTGAGAAGATTTTAGTCCACATTTGTATTATTACAGGTGATTCAATATTACAACAAATATCTTACATAACAACTATCGTATTTTGATAATTGTTAAGTAGAAGGTATTCTTCCACAAGTCATATTATGAATTTGTTATCAGAATTGAATTGTATAGTTTTGGACTCACACACAACCTTTTATAGCTAACAAAATATTGTAAAATTAAACTTCCCCTTTTACTAGAAAATGGGTTAAAACTTATTCAATCACAAATAAAAACAAAGAAAGTGCTCAAAAGAAAGAACACTAAAGAATTCTATCACTATCCATTGACTGAATAAACATAAGAGCCAAATTAAAGGCAATTGTCTCTTATCTGTTGGCTTAGCTACTATATTCCCATTGAGATCCCTCTCCACCATGAGTACATGCTTTTGGTATGATGACAAAATCTACATTGTATAAAAATGCAGATCACTGGTTCTAATCGTGTTGATATTATCCACTAAATTCCAAGTCTGAATTTGATCTAAAGCCTATTTGGTCAAACAGTGTATCGGAGTGCAGCTCACTGGTTCTAATCATGCTTATATTATCCACTATATTCCAAGTCTGAATTTGATCTTAAGCATATTTGGTCAAACAGTGTGCAACATCATTCCACCCTCAATATGTGAGCGAAAAAAGGAGTAATACAACTGAAAAATTTGCATAACTGAATCTAAGTGAATCAATTTTCAAAAATATCAGATTTCTGCAATTCATAATATAATTATTACTTCTGAATTTGACTGCAACTTTTGTATGTAGAAATTTCCAATGACAATCTCTGATCCATCATCGAAATAAAATAAGCTGAAAGAACCAAAATATCTATACCCCTAATTGACATAATTATCCTACAAATTTACATCCCGCATATATGCTTACATTTTGCAATTATTCAACAATTAGATTTTCTCTAAGAATCAAGATTTTCATGTAAGTACAGAAGATAAAAAAAAAGAAAATCAAGGCCATTAGTTTAGCCTAAATTATTTGAAACTTTTAAAACGCACATGGCTCTTTGATGAAATCTTGGATGCAAATAGATACAGTCAGCCAATCGAAGGCTTGATTGCAGTGGGGGCCCAAGAAAAAGCTAGATGCCATGAGTGGCCAAAAGCTTACAGAATTTTCCAGTTAGCTACAAACTATGAATTGGACACCTCTTTTTGTTTATCATATATATATTTTTTGCCTAATTGGCTTCATATATGCCAGGTCTTCAAAGCCCATTTCACCCTTCTCCTCTTCCTCCTTGAAAAGTGCATTTTTGAAGAGCAGAAATGCCAATTTTTCCACCTGGAAATAAATGAATGTTCCACTCACATGGCTAATGGATGATCCAAAACTAAACCCAACTATGCATTGCCACGCAATTCCATATGCTTCATCAAATTTCTGTGGTCACAAATCAAACAAGATAATACAATCCGTTAAAGCCCTTCAAATGATGAAGGAAAATTTTCATCCCTGATTCATTTCAAGGAGAGAAAGACTTGAAAAATCTGTGATCAAATCAAACAATAGTACAATATATATTGGTCGAAAGGGGAACAGAACAAAACAAAATAGAACTCAAATCCACTTAAAAAACACAGTGAGAAAACAGATTCAAGAAGCTTCATAATGAATGGTTCAAATTGCTGACATTTTGTGAAATGGTTAACAATCTATAACCACTTGACAGACACCAATCTGAAATTTAAGTACGATTTCTTAGTAACAAATATGGAAGATCACTTACATAATTCATCATCTATGAAACATGTTTTTACATAATTAATCCTATATGAAATATGTTTTTGATAAAGGGAAATAGGAAATTTGAAAAGGATTCAGAAAAGATGAGCATTAAACTCTAGAAAACAGCAAAGAAAAGGTAAATACAAACCCACAATAAACCAAAACACTACATATCCTTCTCATAAATGTTAATATAGCCTAAACTGCAACTTTCAAAGCCCGATTTGCCAAGTAAAGCATTTGCGAGATCAATTTTTGTCTGTTACAAATTATATTACTGCTAGCATCCAAAAAATTCACAAGACCCCTCTCAAAAAGCTCATTTAATAATCTTTCGCAACACATCTGTTACAGTAAAAGGAAAAGAGGGAAAAAAATTTGTCAAATTTTGAAGCTCCGAAGCTGAAATTTGCAGAAATTGTTGACAATTTACGCATAAAATCTGAAAGGGTAATTCAGCATGAACATACCTTCTTAATGGAGTGAGCAATCGCTTCGTATTCAGTAACTTCGTGCAAATCGAGAGCCTCGTAGGCACAGAACATGGCATAATCTTGCATTTTATGTGACATGTCTGTTTCCACCACAAGTGCCCTGCCTTCCAACATCTTTCCTTAAAAATTCAAAACCCTATAACTCGTTTGAACAAACGATTCAATTATAAACAAACCCTTGCTGAAAATTCAAAGCCTTATAAATCGTTTGATCAAGCCATTCAACTCTAAACAGATCTGTGCTAAAAATATTCAGAGCCCTATGAATTGTTAGAACAAACTATCCAATTTCAATTCTAAAAATTCGTAGTTCGAATAGCAAAATTTAATAGCAACACTAGCGCCAGTGTTGCTTAAATACAAAAAATTTTAGATCTCTCTAGCGAAAGATTAAATGATTGAAGGCAGTTAAGAGAATGAAAAGTTTCAATAAGCTATTGCAAGATTTGAAAATGCTAAAAGACAATTGTTTGCGATTTACTTAAAACGGAAGCATTTTACACACTGTAAATACAATTGTTTCCCGAATCCGCGTTGAATATAATCTCATAAAACAGAAAACTATGTATTTTCAGGCTTGGAAATTACTGGTCAGACATACTTTTCGTTTGAGTACAACCTGTTTATGCAACGTGATTGTCTGTACACTGCTTTTTGTAGTTGTTCTTCACCTTTATTTACGGACCAATCGGTGAACTTTCTCGATGCAATTGTTTAAAAAAGGTTTATTTAATATTTCAATCATTTATTAATTTTCTTCTTTTTAAATTAGTAAAGGTAGGAATTTCCTAAATTTTCTAGTCCTTTTTAGAAAACAATTGGAATGAACAAGTATAGGTTGAACTACGTTTATGGAGTGATAGTAAGAAGTAAATAGTTTTTTTTTTTGGAAAAAATTATCAAAAAATTATCACTATAATCTGAAGAATCGAAACTATAGATGTAGACAAATAATCTAATAAATCATTATAGACTAACACTACCAAAATTGTTTGAAGTCAAATTGTTTCGAGGAGCATTGGACAACTCCTTTTAATGGCGCCTTGAAAAAATCCCTTTCCTAGTTAGTCCTCTCATTAAACAACCTCTCCTAAACTAGCAAGAAGTAAAGGACAATACTTCTACACAAATGCTTCACCTTTTTCCTAGAGAACCTCTTATAGCATTCAAAGAGTTAGAAGCAACTAAGACCTCTTTGATACATTTTATTTTATCAACTCTCTTCTCCTTACAAAATTCCCTTTGACTTCACATGATAGCAATTTGTTGAAAGGGTTTCATATATTCCATTTTTCTCTAAACTAGCTGCATTCTCTTATTGCTCACAACCCACCATTACATGTCCAAATTGGGAGAAATTTTGAGCATCTAATGCTGAATCCTTGAACATAATGTGTTGTAATCAATTGCTTAGAGCGAATATTTTAAGGCTCCATCAAAATGAGTTGTCCAATGCTCCTCAAATCGTTTTGACTTCAAACCACCTTGACAACACTAATTTATCGTGATTGTTAAGCTATTTATTTGTGTCTATAGTTTCAATTCTTTGAATTGTGGCTCTAATCTTCCCATGATGCTTGCTAATGTTTCTCCTATTTGCTTCTTACTAAAATAAAGTATAATTTTTATTAAATAGTTCCAATAATTTTTACTAAGAAAAAGGACTGGATTAGTCAAGCTCAAACCACATCAAGGAGTGATAATACGAAGCAAATTGGAGAAACACTAGAAAAAATCATCAGACAGTTAGCAACACAATTCAAAGAATCAAAACTATAGGCTCAAACAAATAGTTTAATAATCATGATAGATTAGCGTTATTATTGAGCATCGTTATTACACAAGACAATGACAAGAATTTGATGTATATTCCTCTCTTGAAAGAATAATAGAAGTATTGTTAGGGTTCCTTTAGGCTATTTATCAACCTCCTAGATAACTCAATTTGAGACTAATGTGATTGTTCACAAGGAGGCCTTTGCTAGTTCAAAGAAAATTTTAGGCTACAAGAAATGTCAATGATTCTATTTTTTTTGCATTTTATCTTTTCCATTGAAATGCAATTTTAAGGATGCTAATTATTCTATCTTTTGGATGAATTCCTAATTTAACCAATTCTTCAAAGAAACCACAAAAGAGTTAGTGATGACAACACAACTCGAGACAAAAATGAACACAACAAGAAAAGGAAATTTCTATTATTTGAAATAAGAAGCTTCTATGAATGCATTACAACAAAAACATAATTGATTGCATGCCCTATGGGCTATAATATTATTATATTATGGAGAAAAACTCTTCTCACTATACCCTCTCCCAAAGTCCACCAAAAATTGCCTTTACACCTCAAGAGTGGGCCTTAAGTTACTAATCTTAGGTCTCAGGATAGGAATACAATATATATTTTGACATTTGGTGGTCGATGCCAAAAGAGAGGTTCTAAAATTCAAACTAGTAGTCAGTGCTGAAATAAAAGGTTCCAAAAAAAGTAGACCAACTTTCGAGAGACATAACTTTTGATCTGGGACTCCGAATGATGAAATATTTATATTTATAGAAATCTCTCTGAGCATTCTATAGCTCTATGAGGCTGTTTGGTGCCTCAAATATATCTTTGAAGCATTTCTAGGAGGTCTTCGAGCAACTAAAAAATTGCCATAGCTTTCAAACCATGAAATCTTTTGATCAGATTCTTTTTTAGGAGCACTTGAAATTTCAATTACAACCTTCCCTCCAACTTACACCCTCTAATTATTCATAATTATGGCTCTATAAAAAAAGTTATTTTTACATTTGTATGTATCTAGAGGTGTGTCAAAATACTAACCAAAAAATGTAACAATGGAAATTTGAGAGTTGGAATATCTAATTCGCCCAAATGGGCATCCAAAAATGTGAACACATCAAACATAAACTATCTCTAAACATATTTTTGGGTGATACAAGGTTTCTGTTACACCACTAGATGCTCCTGCATCAACTAGTGTAATGAGAATTTAAGAAAATTGTTGAAATGAGAACCTAACAAGCATAAATTATCATTAAAACATCTTGTGAATTAAACTATCAAATGAAGGAAACTCACAATATATGAAATATAATTTACTAATAATCCAAGCTTTATATATGTAATCACTAAGGAAAAAGTATTCTTAGATATAAGATATTGTTATGCCTTGCATACCTGTCCCTACTTTTGTGAAGAAAAAGTTGGGTCCCCTCTTTCACTCTGCCTTGTCTCTCTTTGAGGAAAGTGTCTTTCATTTTTTCCTTTTGGATTTTGGGTCTGAGGCTTTGTCATCCCTTGTTTGGAGATGTTTGTTATCTTGTTTGGGTACAAATTAAAACCTTTGGCCCCTAAGCCAGGGGTTTCCCTTTGAATGGTAAGGTAAAGGCTAGGATTCAGACTTCTTAGAATCCTTTCCTCCCATTTTTCTTAACATAGTGGGAGAGGGTTTCCAAAGTCTCGAGCCCGATGAGTTTAAGGCACACCTAAAAGGTAAGTGTAATAAATGCATCATAATTGACCTAATTACCAAACTATTTAAGATAGTAATTACTCTCATTTTTACTTTACCATGTGTGATAATTTGTTTTGTGTTACTTTGTGCGAATATTTTGCTTGAATCCTTGTTTCCTGTGAGCACTTTGTGAACTGAATTTTTGGTCTCCAAGCATTCCACTCTCAACATGTTTCTTACAAAGGTCTTTAAGATTTCTTAGGTTGGTGGTATCTTTTTCTCACCTTTTCTATTTCCTACTTTAAATTCTTACTTTTTGTGCGTGTTTCCTATTTTCTTGGTTGTTTTTCAGGTTTGTTTGCTAGTTTATTTTGCTTGTTTTGTGTTCTTACCGAGATGGAGCATTCACTCCACTTTTAATTTTTAGTGTGGAAGAATTCTTCTCTGCAAGTGCATTGGACAACATGGATTGAGACTACCTTAGTGGTTGAAATTCATAGCGTTGGTGACACTTGCAAGAGGGAATTCTCCCTGCTAGTGTGTAATTTTGGTGCATCCATCTCTTGGTTTAAGTTTTAGCTGTACCAGAAGGGTTTTTTTGGTGTGGTTTGTCCAGTGTTTGGTATTTTAGGGCTCTTTCCCTAGGTACCTATTTTTTGGTTTGTGTGTTTGTAGAGTGTATTTTCATGTGCACTTTACGGTCCCTTGATTTCATTTTTTGGTGGGGTGGGATCCCATAGGTCCAAGTCGATTGAAATTTGGCCCCAAAAGAGTTGGCATGCTAATGTGGGTTCTTGGTTGAGTGTATTCCCTTGTTCTATGAGGAAATTGGTTGCGTTAAGGATGAGTTTGTTAACTTGCCATTATTTTTTTTCACTTCAAATTTGGCTAAGCTTTGGTGGCCCATTGATAGTGCACCAATAGACATCTCACAATCCTTGGTGGTAATGGTCAAAGGTTTTCTTCTAGCCACTACCCACCAAGTGGTTACTTCGCTCATGGAAGAGCATCCCTGACCAACAAACTAAATATGTCATGCATTCAAATATATAAGGTTGTCACATCACATCCTTTCAAACAAAACGCAAGGCATTAAATTGTTTGACATGTCACACATGCAATAGTTTAATAAACCTTTTTGTGATTGTATTATAGCTTAGCATAAGCATTAACATTTTTAGACTCATCCTTGTGTCCTATTTTACCACATAAAAGACAAGTAGGTTTGTTTGATGACATACGTCTCATTGTTGTTTTTTTGTTAATTGTGGTTTGTGAGTCTTTTTACTTTGAAGAATATCCTCTTTTAGATGTGCAGATTCCTTATTGTCTCACCTTGAGTGTTTGAATTTTCCTCCATCTTTTGGGTGTTTTCACTTGGCTTCACAAGTCTGTTGCACTCTACTTTTACTATCTTGAGTTCGCTCATTAGCTGACAAAATTTCTCTTCCATTTGTTTGACTTTCTTAGTCAGAACATTTAGTTGTTATGTCTTATCATGATCATACTCAAGTAGTACACTATTTTCTTGCACTACATACCCATGCTCTTCCTCTATGAGAGTTATCTTATCCTCTTTTTCTTTCACCATTTATTAGCTCGCCATCTTGCTTCTTGAGCTAGTCTTAGTTCTTCATAGGCTTGGTATCTTGATAAGATGTCATTCCCTTTCTCATCTTTAACTTTATGTAATGTAACTACAGAATGTTCCTATTCCTTCTTCAGGACAGTGTCCCACGCAGAAGCACACATCAATAAAATATATATTTTAATGTGGAAACCCTTGATGTGAGGGTGAAACCGTGGCGGGAGTAAAATACCCACTAGCCTTTCCTTGAAATAAAAAGGGTGCCTTGTTAAAGGCTTACATCTATTCCTTCTGAGAATGCATCCTGTTAGGAATGCTAGTAACTTGTTAGGATTACAATAGCTTGTTAAGGCTACGTTGTTTGAAGATTTAAATCTCTTTCTAAGGGATAACTTGTTAGAATATTTCAAATACTTATTACAAGTTTTCCCAATTAAGGGCTTACAATAGATGCTATGGTTAGAAAATTAACTAAATTATTAGATATGAATATTTGGCACACCTTTTCTGGTAGATTTGCTATCGTGGCTTGTTGAAGATTCTTTGATCTTCCATTTCTATTCTAGCTTGGGTGATCTTCCTCTGTTCTCTACCCCTCTTCTTCTCATGCACTTTACATTTTTTTTGTTGTTGCACACTATTCACAACTATCCTTGTTTGTTTAAGTTCTCTGGTTCACATAGTTGCAACAACAATGATGTCTTTGGCTCTTCCTTTGTATAACAATCTTCTTCTCTTTTTTAATCCAACACAACTCATAATGAGTTACAAGTGATCCTTAAATACATCCTCTAATTATAGATGGAAACCCTAAAATTTATCCCGCTCAAACTGCAGTTGGAATTTTGAAGTGCACAATGAGCATAGTCACAAGACACACACGACTGCCTATCCATATATTCCTATTCGTATAGGTTAACTTGTCCATATGAAAGTCTACATATAGACTTGGGATCTTGTGTGCTTCATCCACATTCCATCACTTTTCTCTACTACATGTCTTGTCACATTCCTGCCTCCTCTTGTATCATCATATCAATGGTGACTGAGCTATGACCATTCTACTTCCACACCTTCCTTCACTCTTCTACCACGACCGGTATGCTAGTCTACTAGTGGTTTCACTTGTAACACTTTGTTAGTTCTTATTAACTGATTACCAATTAATGACAACACATCCTACTAACTCAATGGTTGAGTTCTTCACTCACTACTTGATGTAAATTAGTCTAACATAATGATAAAAAAAGATATCAAAAATAATTATCTCCTTCCTTAATGACATGGACTAATAATAATAGAAATATGTATTGTATAAGAAAAGAAATAAAAACTAAAGAAGACCATTAGTTGGAAAAGAGAAGGGAAAAATACATGAATTAGTTAGGCTTGTAAAGTGAAAGGAGTGCATCATAGTGAAAAAAAATATTTTAGAAGGATTTTTGGTGTTCTTTATTTTTCTTTATATAGTTTATTAGAAGTCACTTTTAAGTTATTTTAATACGAAGACAATAATAAATATTTTGATTTTTTCATGGTGCTTTTGGAACTACTTTTAGGAAAATGACAACGGAATGAACTATACAGATAAAACTAGAAAGGAAAGAATAAATCAAAAGAAAAGAAAAGAGATCAAGTATAAACTATAATAAAGTAGATTAACAGACATATTTTATACGAAGATCAACTAATTTTAATAAAAATAGAAGTATTAAGTGTTAATTTATAAATAGACAAAAAAATGACTTCTTATGTAGATTTAAAAATTTCATGTAGAAAATGCATATAAGGGAAGTATTCCTAGGTCATTTTGCATCATCCATATGCATTCAATTATTAGTTTATAGGTTCATTTTTGTAAATCCTTCACAATCGCTTTGTAGAGGAGGAAAAAAAAACTACTAAAAAGGGTGTCCAAACCTATCAAGCACCCAAAATCCAACCTTTCACACCAAACAAACATTCAAGGTACTATGATGATAGATTTTGGTCACTACAAAAGGGAAAAAATGTTTAATTTATTTAAAGTAGATAATTAAAATGGTTATTTCGTAAAGGTAAAGGTGCATTTATAGAAAGATTTTAGATGGATCCATGAGTTGTTTGTGTGGGGCATATTGATCCTAGAATCATGCTCCCCTTAAATGAGGGTAGTCTAGCAAGCTTTGTGAGAATTATAAAGGAGCACACCTTGCAAGGAAACCTCTTGGGTTCTATAAAAGTAGGTTCTTCTCTTGGTGTTTTTGGGAAAGGGGAAGGAATTCAAACAAAACCTCTAGGGTTTAATAGCTCATGTTAATTTCTATTCACATGACTAGCAATATTTTTCATTAGTTTTTGATATTCTATGGTAGCATTTGATGTGACTATTATGGTTCATGCTCTAGAATTTATAAGCTAACTAAAGAGAACTATTCATTTTTTTCTCTAGCTCTTTAGATATTACATGCACTTACATGCATATCTCTAGTCATATCATTCTATATTGATTATGATTTACATGTTTTATTTGTATGATCGATACAAATTTTTAATTATTTGTAGCTCCTTGTTTCTTCTATATTATTCTACTCATTTGGTTTTTTCATTCTCTTTTCATTTTTAAATTTAACTCACTACAACATTTGGGGTCAAATTGTGAGGACAATTTGTGATAGTACTGGGATTTGTTTGTGATTTTTATGTTTTTTTGCAAGTGTCCTTGATGTCATTGTCATACCAACACTGGCCTTGCAATTATGACATCCGCATGATTATAAAAAAAGAAAAAAGAAACATGACATTAATCATTTCACATTTGATTGATTGTGGAGAGCTATGTGCAAAAGAGTGTGGAGAGCTGTGAACGAGGGTATAGAGAAGTTGTGAAAGAGTGTGGAGATCAGTGTGGAGATCTACGATTTTGTTGCCTAGTCATGCCCTTGTTGTGCATTTTGTTTCCCTTGCTTTGCATTTTGTTACCATGTTATGCACTTCCTCTATGATTTCATTACTGTGTTGTGCCCTTGTGATCTTCATACCCTTGCTCTACATTCTCCCTACACAAAAGATTATTAGTGAGTATTATTATAGTATTGGTCTACTTTATCAACCTCATTCATTTCAACATGAAGTATCATATATAGCATGTCTTGTGGTTCTTTGTTGTTAATATTAGTAATGGTTATGGGGTCATGTCTTGTGAATTTTATGTTATGATTACCATTAGTTTCATGGTTGCATATGCAATGGCTATATCCCCTGTATCTTCACCATTAAAATTGTCAACAATTTTGTGGTCATCTATTACAGATCTTCTATAGCACAATTGTTGGTTTTACTTTTGTGCCATGTATATTTCTCTATTGTAATGGTGTAAATCAAGTTGTAATGAGAAGTTTAATTAAAGTGACCGAGCTTGCTAGTTGTGAAGTTCTAATCACTTTATTTTTTCAATCTTTCTACATTTACAAAGAAAACCCATTCAAGTTCAGGAATGGACTTGAGTAAACTCGAAAGAAAAATATCTTTTTCCAATGGGTTTCATATTCAAAGACCTGGTTCATTGTTCCAAATAATCTATTAGGTTTTTTAGGCATCAATGTACAGTTGCAAGTAAACTAATTGAGTTAACAATTTTATTTTTACTCTTTATTGATGTACATTTGCAATTGTGTTGATTTGAGGTCCTTTTTATCTTAATGTTTCACTTTGCATTTGTAAATATGCAAGTAAGATTTAACTGATTTGAGTGAATATTTTTTGAATTTTTACAAGATACTTTACCTATGGTTTTCTTGTTGGGACAAAGATTTACATTTACAAAAAAAAGCTCCGAGTCTAGCTTTATACTGATATAAACCATTAGAAACATATATTGGGCACTCAAACTATTATAAGATAGGTATACTATTACAGGAGCCTATTGTCATGTCCCCTTTTCAAATAATTAAAAAATAATAATCTTTGCTAAGACAGGCAGGCCCAAGAAAGTGAAGTTTCGGAAAAAGGGAGTTAATCTTTGGAAACCGTTGGACTAATAAATGATAATTATTATTAAAATATGTTTCATTAACCTCTCTTGGATGTGAGTTACAGTTATGCCCTTTTTAAAGAGGTTTGGAGGCATTTTGGGGGGATTCCAGACTTGATTTTCACTCATTCTTTGTTATTCTTCAGAGGCTGCCAAACCTGTGGAGAAGGAGACCCAAGAACGGGAGTTTGCAGGTTTCCAGGGAGACCCAAGAACGGGAGTTTGCAGGTTTCCAGGAAGGCTAAGGACGGGAGTTTGAAGCCATTCCATGTGCATGCTCATACAGAGTTTGCCTTTGTGCTGAACAGTGCAGATTTGTGAGTTTCCGGGTGTATTTTTGTAAGAGTTTGGTGTTTCCGGTTGAGTATTTCATATCAGTTTTGGTTGCTGCTGTATTTTATACTTTAAGCTGTTAAAATAGAGCTGAATATATATATTGGGACGTGATTAAACTTCTGAGATAGATTATTAGTGTTCTTGTGGTGTTTCCGAGCATATTTTGTGCTATTTCGGGAGCCCGATGAGCATAGTTTTGGTCCTACATTTTCGAGCTGTTGTGTAAAGGCTATACGGATCTGGAAATATCAATTTGTAGGCTGTTATGCTGCTGAAAGTTCTGTAAAAATTTCCATTTTCAGATTCATTAATAATTTGTGAAGTTGTGAAGCTTTTAGCACTATTTTCAACATACCCGATTTGGGGTTTCTTGAGGAATTTGGTGGATCTTTGGGATATTAACTGTTTGATTTTAAAGATCTGATTTGAGGCTTGAAATATCATACAAAATCAGAAAAGGGACATTTCAGTGGTATCAGAGCCATGATCTTGCCAGCCTGAGGGTTTGTAGAAGTTGCAGGTCAGTTTTGACAACTACCCAGATATTGCATTTCAGTTTTGAGAACTACCCAAATCTTGCATGTCATAATTTATGATTGCATGTTGCTTCTAATCAGCTGCATGTAAAAATTTATGGTTGCATGCTACTTCTAATCATTTTCATGTTAGTTCTTGGTGAATTTGGTGGTTGTAGAAGTTTGCATTTCAGTTTTGACAAGTACCCAGATCTTCCATGTCAGTTTTGACAACTACCCAGATCTTGCATGTCATAATTTGGTGGTTGCATGTTGCTTCCAATCAGTTGCATGTCCAAATCTATGGTTTCATGCTACTTCTAATCATTTGCCTATTAGTTCTTGGTGAATTTGGCGGTTGTAGAAGTTTGCATGTCAGTTTTGACAACTACCCAGATCTTGCATGTCATAATTTGGTGGTTGCATGTTGCTTCTAATCAGTTGCATGTCCAAATCTATGGTTGCATGCTACTTCTAATCATTTGCATGTTAGTTCTTGGTGCTTGAAGAAGTTATATCCTATTGGGGTTACACTCTACTTTATCCAGAATGGACAGGTATAGTACAGAGTCTCAGAGGGAACGATCTTGGACAATTGATAGCCAGAGTCAGAATAGTAGAAAGGATGGTTATTTAGACATTCGAGATAAACTTATGAAAATAAGCCATGACATGTCTAAACAGTTGGTTGAGCACCACCGTATAAATGACATGTTATCTGACCCAGCTAAGGTGGATAAGTTGATTGGATTTCTATTTGGCAGATTTTCTCACAGGACAGATGACACAATTCCCAAGAACTTGCATGAGGAGTTTGAGAAACTAGCTGATAGCCAGGTAGTGGTCTCAGATTCTACTTTGCCACAGGAGGTGGTGGGAAAGGATATTACACAGATTGATAGTAACAGTCAACTTGATACTCAAATTGAGACAATTGTTTACAGGTTGTCAAAGGGTGATGCCACAGGTATTCAGGATGGTATAGTTACAACAGGCAGTGACTACAGTGTAGTGGGTTCAGATGATGATTATGAGGATGTTGTTGTGCAGGATGGTGAGATACCTAGTAGAGATGAGCAGACATTGAGCATTCATGAATTTGCTGAGAAAGAGTACCAGGCGCAGTTAGATGCTTCATCACATGAGGTTGAGGCAGGTAGTATTTCACATGATTTATCCCGCCAGCTGAAGGTGAGTGAAGATAGTATTGTGACTTCATTACCTTATCATGACAGGTATGTGGAGTTAGTTGGTATTGGTCATATTACTCAGGTGAGGAGTTTGCTTGAGTTACCAGTTGATTCTAGTTTACAGATATGGACACGAGATTGTTATATTGGTGTTTGGGATTCAGTTGACTGGAGATCTTTAACACTTTTTGGTCGCAGTGTTTGTTTGGGTGCTATCATGGATTTGATTAGCAGATTACACGGTGTTGTCTTTTCTTGTGCCAGTATCTTGTCTGATGTTGGTATTAGTTTTTATACACCGGTGTTGGGCTTTGTTCATATATCCAGTCGACCATACTTGCTGGAATGTGTTGATGATCTTTCATATTTGGTAGTGTGTACAGATGAGTCCCAGGATCATATTGGCATCGATGACATCCAGGAGGATGTAGTGGGAAATTTTGAAGACTTAGTTTCTTTGGGTACAGAGGAGTTGGACAGCAGTGCTACAAATTTTGATACTCTGTATGTTGATATGAGCTTTAGAGTTGATTCACAGGACATGGATGGTAATACTCTAGAGACTAGTAACTTTGAGGATACTCCTTTAGACAGTGCATCAAAGGAGGTTTGTAGGAGACAGTCAAGCCAATGCCATCATGTGTCTAATCAGTTGAGAGTTAGTGACCGAGACATTGCTATCACTTGCCAACATTTTGATGCTGCTCGTCAATTATTAGCAGTTTATGGATGGGGTTCTCCTACTAGTGATGAGCAGGAAGGAAGTTATCTTTCCTTGACAGAGATCCACTCTTTATGGGAGGCTATTCAGATTTTGAGACAGAATTATATGCAGTTGGTAGCTGATAGAGATTATCTTATGGAGTGGGGTAGTACAACATATGATGCATTGTTGGCCAAGGAAGATGAGGTGAGTGAGCTTACTGAGCAGCTTGAGGTGACTTTTGAGATTCTTGAGAGTACACAGTTGGCTTTCAAGGAGTCACAGTTTCATTTGGCTAAGGTGACCATGGAGTTAGAGCGACTACAGTCTTTATCTGATTCTATACAGTCACAAGCTATGGTGTTTGGTGATTCGAGGATGTCCATGACTGAGATTGTCAGAGACAATGGAGATGGGGATGCATCCATCCTTGATACTAACATTGGCATATCAGGTTCATTCCCACTAGAGTCAGGTTTAGTTGAGTTGGGTATTGTAGCAGATTATTGTATGCCTGACAGGGTGGTGGCCTCTAGTACTGAAGGCACAGAGACTAGAGATGTATCAAAGGTCATGTGTGATGTTGGTGAGTCGACAGTTGGCATGGTTCCTGATAGTAATACTACTCCCTTGGTGATATCTTTGGAGGTAGTAGTCAGTTCCAACATGGTTGATGATCAATTGCAGTTAGTTTCATCTGGATTACAGTCTGAGCCACTGACTGAGATTGGCGCATTCTATCGGCATTACACTGTGAGGTACGCTCATCAATTTACCTTTGATGACCATGTTGATGAGATTATGATACAGAGATGTACTTTGGTTCCTAGTGCTTATCATCAATTATGGAATAGTTTGATGCCTCGAGATGAGAGTTGTGATGGGCACGACATGGCGACAGGTTTTGTAGTTGATAGCTTGATAATACATGACTTAGAGCAGGAGTTTTGGAGTGATGCTTCAGCAAGTGTTGTTATTGATTCTACTCCTTTGGCTATGACATCTCCTGACTTAGCTAGTGATCAGTCACAGTGGGTTGTATCACTTGTTCATGGAAAATTTGGTTTGGGTTCCATTTCTTGTTGTTTATCTTGTGATGGCTTTTCACCATCAGGGGTGCATGGGAGTTATGGTTATGAGACAGTGGCCAATGATCTACAGAGTTGTGTTGACTGCAGGAGTTGTATAGTGTGTGGATTCTCCATACTTGGTATAGTTTCATTTGAGAGCATTCACCATTGTTGCAGAGTTGGATTGTACATTCCATATAGGCCAGTGGAATGCATTGATGGTATTTACTATGTTGGTAGTCCACTTTACTTGGGTTTTGATATTCTAAGAGTTTGTGTCTCATGGGTTTTTGACTGTGGTAATGGTGATTTTGGAGTTTGGTTGAGCTATAATTGCCAGTTTGATTATGGATTCCTCTTGGTCATATTGCAGAGGATCTTGCAGGAGTCTGTGTTAATTGGTAGTAGTATAGTTCATGACTACATTTGGGATCCAGGAGGATTGATTGGTTTATTGTTCAGCCATTGCTTGAGGACAAGCAATTTTTGGGGAGGGGAGGACTTGTCATGTCCCCTTTTCAAATAATTAAAAAATAATAATCTTTGCTAAGACAGGCAGGCCCAAGAAAGTGAAGTTTCGGAAAAAGGGAGTTAATCTTTGGAAACCGTTGGACTAATAAATGATAATTATTATTAAAATATGTTTCATTAACCTCTCTTGGACGTGAGTTACAGTTATGCCCTTTTTAAAGAGGTTTGGAGGCATTTTGGGGGGATTCCAGACTTGATTTTCACTCATTCTTTGTTATTCTTCAGAGGCTGCCAAACCTGTGGAGAAGGAGACCCAAGAACGGGAGTTTGCAGGTTTCCAGGGAGACCCAAGAATGGGAGTTTGTAGGTTTCCAGGAAGGCTAAGGACGGGAGTTTGAAGCCATTCCATGTGCATGCTCATACAGAGTTTGCCTTTGTGCTGAACAGTGCAGATTTGTGAGTTTCCGGGTGTATTTTTGTAAGAGTTTGGTGTTTCCGGTTGAGTATTTCATATCAGTTTTGGTTGCTGCTGTATTTTATACTTTAAGCTGTTAAAATAGAGCTGAATATATATATTGGGACGTGATTAAACTTCTGAGATAGATTATTAGTGTTCTTGTGGTGTTTCCGAGCATATTTTGTGCTATTTCGGGAGCCCGATGAGCATAGTTTTGGTCCTACATTTTCGAGCTGTTGTGTAAAGGCTATACGGATCTGGAAATATCAATTTGTAGGCTGTTATGCTGCTGAAAGTTCTGTAAAAATTTCCATTTTCAGATTCATTAATAATTTGTGAAGTTGTGAAGCTTTTAGCACTATTTTCAACATACCCGATTTGGGGTTTCTTAAGGAATTTGGTGGATCTTTGTGATAGCAGTTGTTTGATTCTAAAGATCTGATTAGAGGTTGGAAATATCATGAAAAATAAGAAAAGGGACATTTCACCTATTGATATATTTTAATGTGTTTAAACCCCAAATATGATTTTTATGTAAGTAGCAACATAGTTTTCAACTCAAGACCCTAGAGAAGATCAAAGTGCCAATACTGTAGCTTATCAAGTTTGGGTCAAGCAAATAAATATTCAACAATGTGATTTTAACAACCTTCCCTTGTTTTTCATTTAACTCTATCATGTCCGTATCTCTAACAAGATTTGGCAGTGCATTAGACCATTTGTCATCAACTATTTTGGATCTATATTCACTAAATTTGTTTATTATCTTCAATTAACATATAACTTACTATTTACATTGAGGAATTAGTATATAAATTATTATTTCTATTGAGGAAATATGTGACTGTTAAAAGAGGTGTACCACATAGACTAGTTCACCAATGCCCATTCATTTGTATCATCTTTTGTATCATTACAAATTTAACCATGAATTAATTATTTTAATTCTTTTAATTATAATCACAAATTAAAGCTTATCCAAATTGCCAAGTTTAACATGTATTAAATGTGCCACTTTTTGCATGTTAAGTAGTTAGTTAACCATCACAAATTGAAAGAGTTTCTTGATATTATAGGCTCATCATATGATAATGAGAAGAAGAAAAGAAAACATCACCTTGCAAGACAAAACAACTACTATTATAAATGCAAGAATCCTTGACGCTAAAGCAACCACTTCACATAGTTATCATTGGAAAAAGTATAATTTCTAGTTTGCATGGAGAGGTTTCATCACATCGTACAAAGAGTATAAGGTCTTTTTACAAAATACTAAAGTTAATAGAATCACCTATTGTTTACTAAAGACTAATGTTTTATGAGTCTGTATGTTTCAAAAAGTGGTTATTTCTCATACAAAACATAAGTACAAAATTTAATTACCACATAGTGGTGATTTCTTGCTCATCTTGATCGAGGGCATCATAACAAGTAAGAAAGTGTATATCTACAATAACACAGTGTTTGTGTTTACATCATCTCTAACAACTGTAATAGAAAAAAGGTGTGACCAACTGCATTTTCTTGTATATCAATTTACTAAGCTTCATCAAACACTGCCTCTTTGAATCATATAAAATAAAAGACATTGATGGAGAAAAAGACAATTATTTGTCAAAAATGTTGTTACCTGAGCCAACATATGATTTGCATCATCAAAGACAAGTATATTAATGTATCTCATGCTCAAACTTTTGTCTTCATCCACTTTTTAAGTGTACCAAGTGTACCAATTATAAGATGCTCAGTAAAAGGTTCATGCCTTTTGATGTAATTTGCAGCATCAATTGGTACAACATGTGTTGAAGTTATGGATGTATGCATGCCCATTTTTAAAAGGACTTCTTGATTCTGTATAAAATTTATTTGAAATGAGGATTGTATGATAAAAAAGTGATTCATAGGATGATATTTCAAATTACTATAAAACAAAATCTAGACAAAAACAATAACAATCTACATTGCCAATTCTCTTTTTAGGCACACACAAAGTTCTTGTGGTGCATTAATCTTAAAATTAACACTTCTCAACATACCCAAAACAAAACAAGTAGTCTTTCTAGACCCATTGTGAACCTGGCCAATTAAATTTTGATTAGGTGATCTAATAATCACTAGAAGAGTTATTGCTTGGATTTTTCTTAGCTTCTCAAATCCCATCTTTGAATAGAGACCCCTGAGTAGTTCAAATGAAAGGTTCAAGTCCTAAAATATTTTTCTAAAGCATAAGGAGTGTCCCCAGTGGTAACTTGCATTAACATTTCATCTAGCAAAAATCATTTATACTTTCAGATAAAAGTTGTCAAGATGCATGCGTTGGAAAGCACTCAATAACCATCTTCTCAATGAATAAAAGATAGCCTTTTCTATTCTGATAATGGAAGCTTAATAGCTCATAGCATGTATTTCTATTTATCAATGATATGAAGGCTTCATACATAACCCATTAGATATGCAAGTCTTCCCATCTAGTCTATCACATGTTCTTCATTGTTTTGATAAAGCTTTGGAATAGTTTGTGTACCCCTTGACATTCGGTGTTTGTCATTTTAGAAGCAAACCTTCTTGCTACATATATTCATTTACTATATCATCTAACCTTGAGCCACATGTCCTCTACCCATTCTCTTGGCTCAACTTCAATTCCACCTATTGTTTGCTATCCATTCTCTCAACATCTTGTACAATAGTGACATGCTATACATTATACTAAAATCCATACAATTTTAGAATATTGTGACATGCTATACACTATTTAGATATTTCCAATCTTAAAATGTTCATATAATTTTTTCTTCAAATTATAAAATTTCTTATAAGTTCAAGTAAAACATTAATTTTGTTGAACAATTATAAACTCTTAAATAGTGCATTGTTGTTTTCTATTAGCATTGACCGGCTTCCCTTGAAAAAAATCAAAATGAAGAGGCACAAATGAAACACAAATTATTACATTTCCTTCATTGTACCCATATCTTCTCTTTATGTCCCTAGGCTAGACAATGATGTCTATTGGTTCTCATCAACAACTAAGAAAATTAGTTCTCTACTACTATCAAAACTTATCAATGGGAGAAAGATAGTCCAAATAAGTAATCAATATGAAATGGGAGTTGTATTGATGCAGTAGATGGAGCTATAAATGGAGCATATTTATAGGGGTGAGATGGGTCAATCATTGGGTGAGAAATATGATGAATATAGAGGAAATGCAAAGGTGAGATGTTGAAAAGGAATGATGGTGAATTTGAGAGAGGTCAGGTGAAATGCATTTTCCCAAAATTGTTTTGAGTTCTCCAACCACTTATGAGTTTAACCAAACACCATATTTAAATCTACCACTTATGAGTTTTGAGTAGGTTCTAAAAGACTAACTTGTTCAATAATTCTACCATCTTCAAAACCATATGTGCATATATAAACATTAAGTATAACATGTCCAATATTTTTGCAAATATACACATTAATTACACCAAATTTTTCTTTCAAAAACATATGTGTAGATATAGACATTAAGTACATGTCCAATATTTGTGCAGATATACACATTAATTACACCAAATTTTTCTTTCAAAACCATATGTATAGATATAAACATTAAGTACAATATGCCCAATTATTTCGTAGATATACACATTAAGTACACCAAATTTTTTCTTTCAAAACCATATGTGTAGATATAAACATTAAGAACACCATTTCCAATTTTTTTCAAGGTTTTCTCTCTAATGTCAATGTGTATATTGAAATGGTTATCAATGATATATCTAGCAAGTACAACTAATTCAATAAGGGTACAAGAATAAGTTATTCCCATGAAGCAGGATCATGTCAGATAATACAAGGGAATTTGATCAAAATAGGGAGACAATTGCTAGATTGTTGTCTAACTTTCAAAGGAAGGTGATGAGAAATGTTATTGTCCTTGCAAGAGTTGTAACAACTTAAAGACAAGAAAAATCAAAATCAAAACATCTAAGAGACATTGTAGGGAGAATGGTCACAATTGAGGGGGGCTTGTATCATCCATTGGTAAGTTGTTCGTTATATTGTTTTTGCAATTAATATACATATGAACCATGGGACATGGGTTTTATTATCACATTGAAGGGGGGTTTTATTATCATCATTTTTATATAGGTTGATCTTATCACATTGAAGGGGGGTTTTATTATCATCATTTTTATATAGGTTGATCTCCCCAAGGTAGTATGTGATATGGACCACCACATCTTAGAGGAACATGGAGGTGTGAGTATTGAAGGAGAAGATCACGATCCCATGGAAGATGAAAATCATGCACCAGATAACACATTTAAAGATGATGGTATGAATGCATTAATCCATGACACATTTGGCACTAGTGCTGCTGCTATTGATGATTATGATCAGGATGACATTGAGGTCATTCATGATATACCTCTACTTGAGAAGGAAAAAATGGCCCTTTACAAAGGATCCTAATAAAATCTTCTCTCTATTGTATTATTGTTGGTGAATTTGAAGGTTATGAATAGTTTATCCAACATAACAATGTCAGGTATGCTAAGGTTTGTCATATAAATCATTATAGTCTATAAAAGGTGAAACACATACCATTAAGATTATTCATACTAACGAATTATATTTTTTGCTATAGTCGATTGATAGGTGACTTTTTGTTACCCCATCAAATATTCTCCCTTGCTCATATTGAGAATTATGTGCCACTATGAAACATATTGGATTGGAGTATCAATCAATATATGTTTGTCCTAAAGATCATGTTATTTATCATAAAGAACACAAAAATGCAATAGAATTCCTTGAATGTCATATGAGAAGATATCAATATGATCAAGTGATAAAAAAGGTGCCTCGAAAGGTTCTTCATTACATCCCCATTATTCCATATCTTAAACGATTATTTAGGTACAGTAGCTTGGCACAATTTACAGATTACCATGTACACAATAGAAGCTGAGATGATATTATTTAATTGTTTGTAGATGGTTTAGAATTTATGGACATATAGGAAAAGTGGCCACACTTTAAAGAAGAACCTCAAAATCTCAAGCTTTCTCTAGCAATTGATGGTGTCAATCCATTTGGAGAGATGAGATCTATTTACTCAGTATGGCCTATTTTTATTATCAACGATAACCTTCCTCCATGGATATTGATAAAGAGGGAGCACATTATGTTGGAAATTATTATTCTGGGTATTTTATTAGTTTATTGTTATCTACATTTAATTATAAGTCTTGGAGTGAAATGGCCACAATAATTATTTGATGTTGTTCATTTAACTAGGTAAGTGTACGGTTTCATAATAGATGAAGATAATCACACCATTGTCTTTCTCAAGGATAATATATCTATTCTGAAAACTACCTATTCCATCATGAAATACACTTGAATTGTCAACCCAAGGACGTAGGACTTGAAATGGGTCAGTATGATATGTACACTAAGTTCCTTTAAGAGTCTTAACACCTATGCTACAGGAAAGTAAAATGCATGAAAAGAATCTATACTATTGTTACAAAATAGTAAACACGCTTGGGATAACAAAAGATAACTATAGAAATCTTTGGAAAATGAACCTAAACTAGTTAACAACTCAAAACATCCACCATGATCATTTTCTGCAAGTGCTGTAGGAACTTTTTGAGTAACAATGCTGCAGGACTAATATAGTAAATCTATATTGAAAACATGAAATTGAAAAGAATGAATCTACTCTACCTAAATCTATTCCACTTCCCAAGTGGGACCCCTTGGTTGGTTTCAAATAACTATGAACACAACGAGTATTCCAAAATCACTCTTTCATTAAAATCCTACTTTGATTACATCAACTGAATAATTCATGAAGAACAAAAAAAGAGTAACTTTTGAATCTTAAACCAACATTGTCTATTTTCTCTTTATCTTAATAAGATGATCCAAATCCATTATATAGAGGATTGGATACTTATTAAAAACATGACATAAAAGTCTTGAACAAACATCACCAGAAAAGAAGGCGAAAGATCAACCATGACATAGTACATTTATTACTAAGCAACATAATAACAACTTGCAGGAAATATATCAAGTTGTGTCTCCTAGATTTTTTGGAATAGTAACTCCTCTATAGGCATGGCTTATCCATAGAAATTGAACTATGCTTTCCTTTGCCATTCGGTCTCCATCATCCTCTTTCTTTAATGCAGTATTCACCACCCTTTGCATTTCTCTTCATTTCCCTAAAAGTTAGAAACATCGAGAACATATATGCAAGATAACATTCCTACTCTTATTTAGATATTAGAACATAGCTTAAGATATTTATATGAAATACTACATTCTATGTATACTATTAATAAGCAAAGTATGTCATACACACTACCCATAGGTTTAGTAAGTTCTAGTTGTCTCTGGCATAAGTTCACAAGATATTTACACAAATGTTTTGGAATTGTTTTTGACAAAGCACAAGGAGTAAGTCCATACTATGAAAACTATATCAAAATTAAGACATTAATATGCCTCATCAGTAAGTACCAAGTGAAAGATATGAATATATATATATATATATATATATATATATATTGTGTCTCTTATCGATGAGTTGCTGGTGTTATAAAATGGTTTCACTATATATGATATCTCTAGATCAATTGGACAAAAACAATTTCAATTCCATGCAATGCTTGTGTCGACAATTCATGATGCCCCAGGGTTGACACATTTCTATGGTATGTTATGCTGAAATCTAGTTATACATGATATACTAATTCCAAAAATGAACATATTTAATCCAATTGTATCGTTATCTTGTAGGTCTTCAAACAAAGGGAAAATTTGCATGTCTAATGTGTGGTCCAAAGATGAAATCTTTTCATTCCAAAAGTTTAAGAAAGTAGGTGTTTGATGAGCATAGGCACTTCCTCCATAGAAATCATAAGTATCAAAGTGTCGAAAAGCATGTTTTCAATGGGAAAGAAGAGACTACATGAAAGACACAAAGAATGAAACCTCACCTAGGGTAGTTGGAATATAATAGAATTTGAGGTGGTATCACTCCACCTAATGGTTTATGTTTGGAAATTATATATTTTGATTGTGTTTTGTTGGCTAATTATGTAATTGATGATCTTGAAGGTCGTTAAGGCATCACTGAGCACCTTCTAAAGGGACTAAACTATTATCCTAGATAATTTAGTAGGTTGTCCTACTACAAGAAGCTAAAAATTGTGCATTTGTTTGATATTATGCATATTAGAAAGAATGTAATAGAGACACTATGGAAAATATTGGATAGAAAGTGTGACAAAGAAAAAATTGCCAAAATTTGTACTAACATTCATGATTCTAATCATGCAATAACAAATATCATCGACCCAAATAGAAATGGAGACCAGATTAATGAAAGTGCCCTTCCTTGGTTATTAATGAAGAAACAAAGTAATGTCATAAAAGAGGTCATATAAAAAATTCAATTTATTACAGGATTTGTTGTGAATATAAAGAGTCTCATATCAAAGAAAAGTGAATCTGGGCCAGGGCTAAAAATGCATGATTGGCATACCTTCATCAAGGTAAGTCACAGTCTTTTGTATTTACAATATATTTGTGAAACTACATTCAATTTTCATTGTATTACATTAGAAAAGAATGAAATGATTAGTGGACAATTGTTGCAGTATGTGCTACCCCTATTGCTCCTAGACAACTTTGACAATAATATCAAACAAGTGATATATGATCTTGGAAAACACATGAGGTAAGAAGTGATATTTGTTCACTATGTCAAACAAGTAATATATTGTAAAGTCTGGTATTTATATGTTTTTGTGTCTTGAATCCCTTGTAGGTGGTTGCCATCTAAAGAAATCTATAAAGAAGATATAAAATATTGGAAGAAAAGAATTCATCTGCTAATGTGTGTAATGAAAAAATGTTTACCTCCATCTTTTGTCAATGCAAAAGAACACTATCTCATTCACCAAGTTGAGGAGATTGAATTGTGTGGACCTATACAACCTAGGTTAATGTGGATGGTTGAGAGACACTTGCAATTTTTGAAGGGTTTGGTTCAAAAAATAGGCCATCTCGAGGGTTCTATGGTTGAGGGATATATGGTATACTAGATGATGGTGTACGTTACTCAATATCTTCCTAATTTTGCAGCAAAGACCCATATATATTGCATTTGGGATCTCAACTTCCTTAAAAAATTCAAAGGGGATTACTTGGTGGGGAATGATAGATTTAGGAAAGTTAAAGGTAATAAATTATTAGATGTTATTGTAGTTAATTAATTCTTAATCTTCAAAATAAATCTGTTGTAAGTCATCTATTTACTTTTGTAAAGTTGATAAAGAGTGGGATGGAATACATTTGTTTATTGCAAACAATCAAAGATTGGATGATGGTATGGATTGAATGATGTCAACATTCTGGTCATAGATTAAAATGGGAATCTGTGTCTTCATTGGTTATACAAGCTCATTGTAATGGAGATCCCAATGTTACACAAAAGGAAATAGATTTATCATATGGATAAGAGATCTCCAAGTACTTATAAGTTTGTTAATTAACCATATGTTTTTGAAGTCGTGATGCAATAATTTATACATATTTGACATTATTGTAGGTGAAACACCACAAGGCTATGTTATGCAATGGTTATGAAATTTTGCATCAAAAATTTTGATGACACGAAGAGAACTTGTGATTCTAGGATAAGTGCAGTCTTCTAGGTGACCAATATTTCATCTAGAAACAACTTACATCCTTGAGAATCTCAAAATCAATACTATGGAATTTTGGTTGATATACTTGATTGCAACTTTAATTCCTTCAAATTAGTTCTCTTCATCTTCAAATGGTATAGACTATGACTCAATCAAAATGATGTTGATAGAATTGTTATTGAGCATGAGAATGTATTTCCAATGATTAATGACCACATGTTTGTGAATTAAATCATCAAAAGGATTGGGTAGGAAACCAATGAAATTTGGTGTATCTCTTCCTCAACTACACTAATGCAATCGTCAATGAGAACTCAATATAAACTAAAAGATGTTTCAGGTTTCCTCAAATCACAAGGCCATGAAAAGTGCACTCATGCGAGACAAAACACTATGCAATAAAAATAGGTGCTCCTTTCACCAACTCAATATGTCAATAGAATTTGTTAACATGAGGAAAAACCAAAACTAAAATATTTCACAATCATAACAACACAATAAAACCATTGGCTCCATTATTATTCATGAACATGCATTCACAAAAATAACACACTTTGGCAAGAATAACTACACTCAGAATGAGAGCACCAATAGCATATTTTATTACATGAAAATAATGGCTTGAAGTACCTATTACATCCATTTATTTAAAATAAAACCCTTCCTCCCTTTGTGTTAGGAGTGAGAGCTCTTCTAATGCAAACTCATGCTAAAAAAGTAATAAAATAAAGCTATTTACATACAAATTGACTCTCTAAATGGTGCTAAGTAGGTCTCCATCCTTGTTTTTATCAATTAATGGGTCCATGAGTGTTTACATGAATTAAAAGAATAAACATATGAGAAGATAAGAAGATAGAAGCCATGAGATGATCTGGGAGTCTCTGGGAGCTTTGAAAATGGAAGCTTGACCTTCTCTAGGTGTTTATGGGAGTTGAATTGTCTTCAAAATATGTTTTTGATGCATGGAATGCTCTAAAATAGCAACTAGCAGTTAAGAGTTGAAGCACTACTTCTTCTTCAAAAATTTTGGTGCAACTCTAAGAAAAGCGTACCTACACACCTGCGCACCTTGTTGACACGACCCAACAATTCAAAAAAATCTTTTAAGTTTCAAAACTTGATTTCTGGCATCTAGGTTTTCTTTCCCTTTATACCAAAATGATGTGTGGATATTTTCCTTTGAACTTTTGGATGATAGATTTGATTTCTTGAGGAGCTAATAAGTCTAAAGCTTCACACTTTACCCTTACTTCCCTGTGGAAATCATAAAGTGTGACTTTAAAGTCATGGGTTTGAGTGTGATCTTAGCTTCTACAACAAACAAGGAAGCCATGGTAATGTTTAGCAACTTGGGGGACCTCTAGATGTTTTAGATATGTGAACATGCACACCTTTAGAGATAATTTGGTCACCAAATCTTAAAATTGCACACCTATGCACCTTCACACCTTTAGGGAATTAAGAAAGGTGCTCAGTTCACCAAAAAATGAAAGTTCCCATTTTTGAAAATAGTTTTTGGGTTTTACTCAAATTAGGTTTTAGATTACTCTTGTGTACCTATTTTGATCTTTTTGATGATTTAGGTCTATTTGTGCACCTATGTACTTTTCTCTTCAAAACTTGTAAACTTACACACCTTCACACATGCACACTTTCTATCATCCTTCAACTTATGCATATCTCAAAATTACAATGCATACCTATGCACCTTGCCCACCTTTGTACCTTCCACACTTGCACACCTCTGTACCTTCTAGAGACAATACATTCACCAAATCTTCAAATTGTGCACCTAGGCACCTTCAAGGAATTGTACAAAATGCTCAATTCACCAAAAAACCAAAGTTCTCATTTTGTAAAATGGTTTCTTTGTTTTTCTCAAATGAGGTCTAGGAGCACTCTAGTATACTTATTTTTCCATTTTTGATGATTTATACCCTCTTTGTAGTCCAACACTATCATAGACTTTAACTCGTTCTACTTCTTCTATCTGAAATCCCAAGGCACTTGTTTTGAAAAGGTACATGCAATACCATGGCAATTATTTTTGTGCTATGGATGATGAGGATGCCATGATGACCTATACAAATGATAAACATCAATATACTATTGTTAGGGGTTAAAAATGATGCTAATTGACCAGACTCCTAAACTCAAACTACAAAGTTCCACTCCCCGAGGCACCTTGGAAGATACCATATTCTTACAATCGATCTTGTGTGAGCCAAAACAAAAGGGGGTCCCATTTTTGAAGTAAAAATGGGGTGTGTTGTGGAACCATAATAGTAAAGTACCTAACTTCCTCTAAACAGTCCATTAGGTCTTCAATCCTAGGTATTGGTAACCTATACCTAATAGTGATCCTATTTATGGCTCTTGAATTAGTAAAAATTCTCCAAGTTCCCCACATCTTAGGTGCTAAAATAATAGGCACAGCACAAGGGCTTATATGTTTCCTAATTAGGCTTTGTTCTAGGAGTTCTTGGATTTTCTTGGCAATTTCCTCATTTTGTTGAGGGATCATTTTATAGGAAACTTTGTTAGGAAGGGTGGTTCTTGGAATGAATTCAATTTGATGGCTAACAGGTCTCTTGGGAGGTAGGGTAGTATGTTTTCCATCACTAACAATATCCTTGTATTCTTCAAGCATTTCTTCCTCTTCTTTGGGTAGCTCTTTTTTCTTTCCTACCTTATAAGAAACTTTTTGCTTAGGTTTCAACACTAGGGAAAACCTTACCCCTTCTCCTTCCTCCAAGGTTTTCAAGAGCTCTTTTTCACCAACCATAAGGACATTAGGATTAGGAGACTTCAACTCTCCTTCTACTAAGGATTGGATCTTGAATGTTACACCATCTTTTTGGAAGGAGTATGCACCCATGCTTGTTCACTTACTAAAATGTGTTGCCCCTTGTTTAACCATCTAACCTTATAGGGATTGCTATGGGGAATCCTTATCAACTTTAGTTTATTAGTTGTCTCCTTTGACACAATGTTATTTGTGGACCCTAAATCTATGATGACCATACCCATTTCCCCATCATCTTGCACTTCACTCTAAATAGAGCTCTTCTTTGGCTTGGTTCCTCCTTTACGGGTTCTTTAATCATGGTCCTTCTTATCATTATATTTTCCCCTTCTTCTAATTCTAAGGGCACTTCAGATGGTTTACTATTGCTACTAGACTCTTCTTGCCCATAATTTATTCTTTGCACACTCCCTTGGGAAGTAGAACCTTTCTCAGGGAACCTATATGTAGGGTGTCCCATTTGGTTGCAATTATAGCACTTCATTGTTGCAAAGTGGGATCCTCTACCTTGGTTGCTTCTTTTTCCTCTACTATAACTACTTCTGTTTGGGTTCCCTTCTTGTTGCTCTATCAACTTGATTTCACCTTGTGTTCTTTAATTTGAGCCTCTACCACCATAAATTATTTTATGTCTACCATCTTTGCCTCTACCCTTTCCTTTGAAGCTAGAGTTCAATTTCTTCTTATTCCTCTTTTCCATCTTAAGATCCAATTGGAAACATTTATGGACTATTTTAAGCATCCATAGAATGATTTCTTCTTGTAAGTTCCACTTCAAACCACTAAAATACCTAGCCACCATTAAAGGCTCCTCTTCTTTAAGTCTTGATCTCAAACATAATTTTTGGAACTCCTTAGTGTAGGTTTCCACATCCATTTCTTTCTACTTTAAGCTTTTCCTTTTCTTGTATAATTTAATCTCATAGTCTTTAGGTAGATATTTCTCCTTCACCTTGGTCACCATGGTCTTCCAATTTGCAAGGGATTTCTTTCCCATCTTCTCCCTCTCTTCTTGGAGGTACTTCCACCATGTTAGGGCTGGTCCTCTTAGCCTACACTTAGATACCTAACCTATTGTGCTTCAGTCACACCTTCACATTCAAAGTAATTTTCAATCCCCTCAATTCATTGCATCATGAGTTCAATGTCCATCTTCCACTAAAAAAAGGAATCTCTTGTTAGAAATAATAGTCCACCAAGACAACTTAGAGGGGTGGGGTGGGGTGGGTGAATCAGTTATCCAATTAAATTTTTTATCAACCTTAATTAATCTTAACCATTCAAGCAAAGTAAAAAACAACCACAACAAGATGCACATACACAATTACACTAGATTTTTTAACTAGGGAAACACTTCATCAGAGGGAAAATCTTGGTGGGGATGGTACCCATAAGATGATGTACTAATATAAATATTCCTTGTTAGGGGATAGACCCTGTTAGGAGTCTATTACAACATTTAGTACATATGAGTCCCTATTGGGAGACTATGAATCCCTGTTAGGAGATTCCAACCTTGTTAGGAGTTGTAAGAAGAAGAAGGACCCACTGTCTAAACAACTTCTGGGGCAAGACCAGTGAACTTCACTATCCAACTAGTCTCTCAACTATTCCTTACAGAATAATTGTTCATACTATGCTTTATCCTCTTTCCTCTATCTTATCAACCCAATCAATCACTGCCAAATCTTTTAGTCTAGGTCACAAACCTAAGATCCAAATGTTGAACCTTGAATCTCGAAATAAAACCTTGGTAACCAAGTTTTCTCCAAATTCACTCTTCTCTTCTTATCCTTGCATATCAACTTTTTTCTCCTCTTTTCTTCTCTTCATGCTTGCCTATCTATATCTTATAACAAAGAAAAATGTCCTTCCTTTATACTAAGTCCATAAAACAATTCCCTTGAGTTGGCTAACATACCTTCTCAATTAATTATTAAAGGACCTCATTAAGAACACATTACTCGTGGTGATAACATTAATGTCTCACCTTGTAACTTGAATAACTTTTTACACATGTATTATTACGACAAGCAATCTTAGCCACATCATCTCCAACATGTCTTCTACACATCTTTAACCTTGCTTCTCAGAATAACAAATTTGCTAAGAGATATAACAAGTTTACTAAAACATGCTTTTGTAAACTCTATCTCATAACAATCTTCACTAAAACTTACATAACTTCTTCTAGATTTAATATCTTTTTCTCCCGAGGTTAGCTACATATACTAGACACTTATTAGTATCTCCCATTAATGTTTATAGTGAAAATACTCAATGATCTATTCGTACCAACTTGATCTTTACCATTGTTCTTTTGTCAGATACCATAGAAAAATGCTATGTTGACATCGATGAAAAACATAGTCATGAATGTAACATATCATCATGATAATGATCCAATCATGTTTCTACAATAATCCCCCATAGGAATATCATTAGAATTCATGCTTCCAACAATCTCCCCTTTTGGCATTGATGGCAACATAGATGAAAAACATTTAGTTCCAGGAATACCAATTGTTAAAGATTGTTATCCTTTCTTTTCAAATCCTCTTCATCAATCATTCTTCCCCATTGATATACCTTAATGTGCTCTGTAACTTCTCTCATGTATCAAAATTTTTTTCATGCTATAATCTCTCCCCCATTCACATTAATGTCAAACATTTCAACAACCATCTATTGTTGCATCCTATCAATCTCTGCACCAACTGTCTCTAACCTGCTCAAGTGTCCAAAGACACTGTTCAAAAAAACATCTATCAAGAGTCCTAGATGACTCTATCCATCATAGATACTACCCCATATACGAAATATCAACATTCAATCCAGACAAACAAGAGTTCTCTATACCTCTAGACTGATGCACTCTTGCATAATCTACTCTAATGTATGTAGGGACATAACCTCTAGCATACCTCACAAATACTCAAAAGTCTCTTTAGGAAGAGACTTCATAAAAATATCTACAATCTACTCTTTGGTGCTTACATACTCAAATCTAATTTCCCTTTCTACAACTTTCTCTCTCAACATGTGATATTTGATAGAAATGTGCTTAGTCTTAGAATGCAACACTGAATTCTTAGACATGTTTATTGTGCTTGTGTTATTACAATGTATGACAATAGGTTCACTAAATTCTATCCTTATATCCTTCAACATCTACTTCATCCAAACAACTTGATTACAACTGTTTGCTACTGCAACATATTCTACCTCTGCTATACTCTATGAGGTACAATTCTACTTCTTTCTTAACCAAGAAACCAATCTTCCTCCAAGAAAAAATACTCCACCACTGGTGCTTTCTCTACCATCCATACTACCTGCCCAATCAACATCAGTATAAGCATATAAAGTGAAATCATTAGATCTGTCATACCATAATCTAAACTCTGGTGTTCCTTTTATATATATAAATATACTTTTAACTACTGCAAAATGTGCTTCTTTGGGATCAACTTGAAATCTTGCAACAATTCAAACTAGATTTTCTATATCTGGCCTTGTGTGAGTCAGATATTGTAATCGTCCAATCATAGATCTATACTTCTACTCAACAGTAGGTGTGTCATCCTTTGTAGATAACTTATGTCTAGTTATCATAGGTGTTCCAACTAGTTTACATGTTTCCAAACCAAAAAATTTTCAATAGATCTTTCAAATACTTAGTCTGAGAAATAAAGATTCTTTCTTTATCTTGCACAATATGTAATCCTAGGAAATATTTCATTTCCCCTAACATGCTCATTTCAAATTCCTTCTTCATTTCTTCTACAAACTTGTCACTTTCATTATCATCTCCTCCAAATATGATATCATCAAAAAATATAACCAAAATCAACAATCCATCATCTATTTCTTTTAAGTATAGATTAATGTATGTCAGACCTTTGCTAAATTCAAGTTTTGTCAAATGGTTGTCCAACATTATATACTAGGTTCTAGGTGTTTGTTTTAAGTCATAAAATGGTTTTTTTAATCTGCATACCATGTCCTTGTCATTTGTTAAAGGAAAACCTTCAAGTTGTTCTATGTATACGTCTTCTTCAAGTTCTCCATTCAGAAATGCTAACTTGACATCCATTTGATACACCATGAATTTCTTATGTGCTACATAGGCTAAGCATTATAAGGAAACTCAATTGTGGAAACAACTTTCTACACTAATTTCTTAAGGAAAGTATTTTGTAAATTCTTTTTAAATCCTTACATTTTCAGATTTGATATTATGTAAACAAAAATATTGTAGTCAACCATGAATACATAAACATATACAGAAAGAAAACACAAACATAAATATATGCCGATGGGGAAAAACCTTTCGGTAAAACAACCCCACCCCTCCAAAAATTGCACAATGTATTATCTTCAAGACAAAGGTTACAACACACTTACAGTGCAAGTTCTTTCAGGACATGAAAGACTTATCCAATAGCAACCAACAATACTCTACTCACACACTCCTCACTCTCACACAACTATCTATGGCCCTCAAAGTGCTTATATAATGCACTTAGGGCATATTCCAAAGATAGCTCTCACGCATCATAGGAATCTGTCATAACCATTTTGAATATGATTTCCTTACACACAATTAAATCTTCCAAAGATAGCTCTTACATGTCATAGAAATCAGTCATAACAATTTTAGTCATGATCTCCTTGACACAATTAAATATTCCAAAGATAGCTTTTATGCATCATAGTAATTAGTCATAGGAATTTGTCATAAGTCAAGATGTTGACACATGCAAGTGGAGTGACACATCAATATGCCAACTAGACATGTACACTCAAACTTAATTACATTATTTGCAAAAAATACATTTAAAAAAAAAAAAAAAAGAATAGGAATTATCCAAGGTTGAGACACCTTATGACTAACATTCTCCCACTTGTCAAACACCTTGTGAGAGCAACAGGAACATAACAAGAACTAGCCGCTATGGGCCGAAAGACCCATAGACTCCAAACACCATTTGAACTTTTTTGTACCCACTCATTTTGTTAATGCATCTGCAACATTATTTATAGTATCTAACTTCTCTAAATTTACCTTTCCATCTTCCACCATATCTCTCACAAAGTGAAACTACACATTAATGTGCTTCATTCTGGCATGAAAAGTTGGATTCTTTGCAAGGAAAATAACTCTCTGACTATTGCAACAAATAGTAATTTGTCCTACAACAACACCAATATTAGAACACAATCTCCTAAGCCAAATGGCTTCCTTACAAGCATGAGTAGCAGCTATGTACTCAACTTCTGTAGTGAACAAAGCAACCATAGGTTGTCGCTTACTCATCCAACTGATGGCACCACCAAACATAGTGAGCATATAAGCACTAGTGGGTCTCTTGTTGTCAATATCACCTGCCCAATCTAAATCCAAAAATCCACAAATACAAAATAAATGCAGAGCTCCAAAAGAGTTACCATGATAAAAAATAGAGTAATTTTATGTACCCCTCAAATATTTGAATACTCACTTAACTACATCCCAATGTACCCATCTAGGATTAGCCATAAATTGTCTCAGAACTCCCACTACTTGGGAAATCTTTGTTCTAGTACAAACCATAGCATACATAAGACTACCAACTGCACTAGCATGAAGTACTCTACTCATGTCCTCCACTTCACTAGGAGATTTTGGACAATCATCTATAGATAACTTTGTTCCCATAGAAATAGGAACACACAATGGTCTACAATCTGCCATGCTAAACTTAATTAACATAGACTTCACACACTTACTCTGACTCAACCAAAGTTTTTTGTTAGACCTATCTCTACTGATTTCCATACCCTAGATGTACCTTGCTGCCCCAAAATATTTCATCTCAAACTATTCTAACAACTAAGATTTAAAATTAGAAATCATACCCTTACCCTTCCCAAACAACAACATATTATCAACATATAATGCAAGAATAAGAAGGCGATCATTTTCAACTCTGAAGTAAACACAATGATCTAATTTCAATATTACAAATCCAATTAACAACACAAAGGCATAAAACTTAAGGTACTAGGATATTTTTTCAAACCATACAGAGACTTCTTTAATATAAAAACCAAAGATTCTTTACCTTTAACAATGTAGTGCTTAGGTTGTGACATATAAATCTCTTCCTCCAAATCACCATGAAGGAAATTTGTCTTCACATCTATCTATTCTATCTCTAAATCATATGATCTAGCAAGAGATAACAGAAATATATTGATGCCAAATTTGCAATAAGAGAGAATAGTTCACCATAATCTATTCCCTCTACCTATGAATACCCCTTCACAACAAATCTAACTTTGTACCTTTCAACACTACCATTTGCACAAAATTTCTTCTTGAACACCCATTTTCTATTGATAGGTTTTCATCCTTTAGGAAAAGGTACAAGGTCTGAAGTTTTTTTTTTATCCAATGAAGCCATCTCATCATCCATAGCCCCAATCCAGTAACCTACATCTTCCATATCCAAAGCCTCTTTCACAGATCTAGGCTCATCAATGTTAGTAATCAAAGCAAAGGCACAATTGGAATCTAACATATAATAACCAAACCTTTTTGGCTACTTCCTTACTTTTGTGGATCTCCTCAAGAGCTGAGGTTGAGGTTGTTATTGTTCTTCTTCTGAACTATCAGAGCTACTAGAGCTCTCCTCATCATTATACTCAACATGGTCTTTCAATTTAGTCTTCTCATGGGTAGGAGGAAATTGAACAATATGGTCCTTCTTTTTGTTTTCATCTGGTTGTAGCAGAATAGGAGAAGAGGTTAACTCTCTAAAAATAACATTTCTACTATACAACACCTTACTAGTCACAGGGTCCCAGAGCTTATATCCTTTCATACCAACTTCATATCTAATGAAAATACATTTGACAAATTTGTTTTCCATCTTAGATCTTTTCTCCTTTGGAACATGTGCATAAGCTTCACAACCAAAAACATGAAGATGTCTAATTGAAGGCTTCTTACCAGACCACACCTCCATGGGTGTCTTACCAACAAGAGATGATGTAGGAGATCTATTAACTAGATAGAAAGCAGTGGCCGTAGCTTTAGCCCAAAACTTTTGTTAAAGAATAGCTCTACTAAACATACTCGTAGCCTTCTCCATCAGTGTCCTATTTATTCTTTCTGCAACTCCATTTTGCTATGGGTATAAGGAGTTGTCTTATGCCTCTTGATACCTCATTCTTTACAGAACTATTCAAACTCTACTAAAAAAAACTCACCACCATTCTTAGTTCTCACACACTTAATCTTCTTACTAGTCTAATTCTCTACAAGGGATTTAAATTCCTTGAATTGAATAAGGACTTGTGTCTTACTTTTAAGGAAATAAATACATGTCCTTCTATTGTAATCATCTATGAAAGATACAAAAAATATAGACTTGGAGATTGAAGGAACTTTTATAGAACCAAATACATCAGAATGAATAAGATCCAAGACATCAGAAGATTTGTGAGAACCATAGTAAAATTGAACATGATTATGTTAATGTCCATAGAATTCAAACTTGAGATTAAAATCATTTAACCCCTCAATGAGGTTCTTGTTCTTTAGGGTTCTAAGACCCTTCTCACCAATGTGGCCAAATATCATATGCCACAACATTATCTTTTTTGTAGGAAGCTTTCCTTCCAATGTGTTTGCACCCTTAGGTACACATGTTGCATTGCCATTGGAACCAATAACCATAGTCTTCTTTACTGCTTTTAGATGGTGGGGATGAAGTGATAGCTACTCTCTTCTTTGAAATAGAAGAACTACTACATTGAGAAATGCATGCATCAAGCTGAAACATAGTACCTCTCTGAGTACCCTTAGCAAGCACCATAGCTCCTCTCATCATCTTACATCCATCTTTAGAAAAAACAACTTGCACACCTACATCATTCAACATACTTACAAATAATAGGTTTTGTGCCAAACCAGGGATGTGCATTACCCCATTGATCCCCTTTACTCATCCATAAGGGAATCTGGTAGTGACCCGTCCTCATCTAACTATCTTTAGGTGAGAATCATCACCCAAGTACAACTTTCCACCATCAAAAACTTCATACTTTGAGAACCAACTTCAATGAGAGGTCATCTAGAAAGAAGCACCCAAGTCTATCAACCACACATCATTAGATGCATGTGCTACCAAAGCATTGCCATCTTCTTGAGGTTTTTTTGAACCTAAATCTGAGGTCTTCTTCTTCTTCTTTGCCTCTTTATAGTCTTTATGGAAGTGCCTAGTCTTATCACAGTTCCAACTTTTTGCCTTTGACTTTCCAGAAGTCTTTGATTTTCCATGGGATTTGGATCTACCCTTTCTAGACTTGTTATCATTTTTCTTCCCTCTATCATTGGATCTCTCGCGAATAGCAAGAGCTTCCTTAGTTGAATTTGAAAAATTTCTCCATGTCTCCTTAGATAACAATGAAGAAACCACATCATCCATTCTAAAAGTGACTAAAGTACTTCCAAGAAAAATCACAAGATGGTCCCATGAATCTAGCAAGGAACATACTGAGATCATACATTAATCCTTCTCCTCTATCTTGACACTAGATGATGTCAACTGTGCAATCAGTAAATTAAAAACATTTAGATGATCTATAACATATCCTCCTTTCTTCATTCTTAGAGAATACAACTTCTTCCTTAGGAACAACTTGTTCACTAGAGATTTGGCTTGATGCATAGACCCAAGTCGTGTCCACAAACTGTTTGTAGTCTTCTCATCAAGAACATTCAAGAGAACTGAATTAGCTAGATAGAGTCTAATGAGATCCTTAGCTTTATGATCCTTCAGATCCCAATCTACTTGAGATATTGTTGTGGGTCTCACATCAAGTGAAGTCACCTCCCATAGATCATATTCTTCAAGCAAGTCTTCCATCTTGAGTTTCTGCAACTCAAAATTACTGCCATTAAATTTCTCCACCTCCATTTTTCTGTATGATGAACTAGCCATCTCAATCTGCAAATAAAATTCATAATTCTCTGCACAAAATTCCCACTCAACTTGAGAGTAGATAAAAAAACCCTACCCAACAACTAGGATCAAAAGTTGATCAAGCTCTGATACCACTTGTATGGAAACTCAAGTGCAAAAACAACTTCCTACACTAATCTCTTAAGGAAAGTATTGTGCAAATTCTTTTTAAATCCTTACAATTTCAGATTTGATATTATATAAACAACAATATTGTAGTCAACCATGAATACATAAATGGATAGAGAAAGAAAACACAAACACAAATATATGCCAGTGGGGAAAAACCTTTCGATAAAACAACCCCACCCCTCGAAAACCTACACAATGTATTATCTTCAACACAAAGGTTACAACACACTTGCAATGCAAGTTCTTTCAGAACATGAAAGACTTATCCAGTAGCAACCAACAATACACTACTCACACACTCCTCACTCTCGCACAACTATCTATGGCCCTCAAAGTGCTTATATAATGCACTTAGGGCATCTTCCAAAGATAGCTCTTATGTGTCATAGGAATTTTTCATAACCATTTCGGTTATGATTTCCTTACACACAATTAAATTTTCCAAAGATAGCTCTTACATGTCATAGGAATCCATCATAACCATTTTAGTCATGATCTACTCTCACACAATTAAATATACCAAAGATAGCTCTTACACATCATAGGAATTTGTAATAGGAATCTGTCATAACTCAAGATGCTGACACATGCAAGTGGAGTGAAACATCAACATGCCAACTAGACATGTACACTCACACTTAATTACATTATTTGCAAAAAATACATTTACAAAACAAATAATAAGAATAAGAATTATCCAAGGTTGAGACACCTTATTCCTAACAAGAATAACCTTACTGCTTCAATTCTTGCCATAGGAGCATAGGTTTCTTCATACTCTATTCCATCTTGTTGTGAGTAACCTTTACATAACAATATTGCTTTGTTACTTACACTTCACCTTGTTCATTCATCTTGTCCCTAAATACCCATTTTGTTCCTATCACATTCTTGTTTGCTAGTCTAGGGACCTATTCCTATGTCTCATTCTTTACAATCTGATCTAGTTCTTCTTTCATAGCTTGCTTCCAACACTCATCTCTACATGCCTCATGTGCATTCTTTGGTTCTACTTGAGATATCATACATAGTTCTTCATTGATTCTACTTTTTTTCATCACACTTTTATCTTTGTTGTTGATGATCTACTCTGGTGGATGATTCTTTTTCATATTCTTACTAGAAGTAGGATTTGTTATCTCAACATTTAAATGTGTTCTAGGTTCTGAACTTTATTCCTACCTTTTGTCACCTTCATTTTGCAAATCATTGTTAGTCTTAAAGAATACTTCATCATTCCTTGGTTTAGTAACAACATTCTCATCATCATAATTGTAATCAACCATTCTTTCTTGTATCCTAAATTTCTCAACAACTCTCACACTTGCACTTTCAACAATAGTCTTAGTTCTTAGACTATAACATCTATAAGCTTTTCTTTTCAATGAATAACCAAGAAATATACCTTCATCACTTCTAGCATGAAATTTACCAACATCATCATCTCTTTTGATATAACATTTATTGCCAAAAATTCTAATACTTGACTATAGATGAGTGACCAAACCATAGTTCATAAGAAGTCTTGTTTGTGTCTTTCCTGACTTGCACTTTGTTCATAGTGTAAATTGTTGCATTCACAACTTCTCTCTAGAACATCTTGGATACACCATTTTCTCCTAACATATCTCTTGTTCTTCTATTACAAACCTATTTCTTTGCTTTGCAATGCCATTTTGTTCAAGGGTTCTAGGAATTGAAAGTTTCCTTTTGATTCCATTAGCTTCACAAAAGATGTTAAACTCATTTGAAGTAAACTCTCCTCCTCTATCTAATCTTAAACATTTAATCTTCATACCTGATTCATTCTCTACTCTATTCTTGAATATCTTAAACTTGTCAAATTCCTTAGATTTCTCTTTAATAAATGCAACCCACATCATTCTAGAAAAGTCATCAACAATAATCATAAGTACCTTTCACCATAGAATCCTTTAGTCTTTGTAGGACCACTAAGATCTATGTGTACAATCTCTAACTATGTTGTATTAGTAAACTGTTGGAAATATTCAAGACTAGCTAGGTTATTGAGAGGGGAGGGGTGAATCAGTAATTTCAAAACTTTTAACAATATCAATGTTTAATAACATAATCCAATTATCATTAATAGGTCTAATCTACTACATGCATGAGAAACTGAAAGCATATAACACTTTAAACACAATATTTGGTGACCTAGAAACCTTCCAAATAGAAAGTAAAACTAGGGTGGGGATGATACCCACAAAACTTCAATACTACAGTATAAAGTTGGCTTGTTAAGGCTTACAATGATCATTTTTGATGATCTGCCCTATTATGAGCAATTAGAACTATTAGGTTGACCTTGTTAGAGGTTTTACAAACATACAATGAAGTATGCACTCAGTAAAGAGATTTAAAGAAAAGACTGTTAAGTATACCCTATTAAAGGATTTGAAGCTGATTCACCTGTTAGGATGAAACAATAGATTCCTTACAACTAAATTTCTGATTGAGATCCTTGAAATACTGATCACCTCTATGTGATAGATGTAACTCTGCTGCTCTTGATATGGCCTTCTAATATACTTTGCTCTGCTGTTGATTCACATTTGCATACTTATCATTTCATTCACATTATCTCTTATCAAAAATACTACTTTTGGATATGGTACAATACATTACATATATACCAACCCAATTCACATAATTACAAGGTCGGCCAATACATAAGTTAACACCAATATTATAAAGTCGACCCAAATGTAGAAACTCGGGTTCTGAAAACTAACTTGGTGAAGTTCTAATACACGATGTCCACTATCATTACTTGGAATTGTCATGCACTTGGAAGAAGTAGAGGCTTGGTCCATACTAATCACTTCAACATAGTTTCAAACTCAGTAAACACTGGTGACTCGGTAGATACAGTGTCACTCGGTAGAAACTAAATTCCATGTTTACCATATCTACACTCAGTAAATACTAATCATCTCATCACTCGGTTAACACTAACTTCACTTCACAAGAACTAATGACTCAGTAGACACTATGAAGCTTGGTAACCACTAAACTACTTAGTAAGAACTATTGGACTTCATACTGCCTGAATTCACTTGGTAACCACTGGAATACTGGGTAGGAACTGTGAAACTTGGTAACCACTAAATTACAGGGAAAACACTAGAGATTGATCGAAGAGCTCGATAACCATACAGAATCTAAATAAGTGTTGTCACTAATAAAAAAATTGACTTAATGCCAACAATCTCCCCCTTTTGCATTAGTGACAAAAACACTTATTAGCCAAAACTTATATATAGTGTAGTGTGATACTGGCTTGATATGGCATGCTAATTTTTTCCATTTTTCAAAATTTTTCTTTGTAACTCTACTGTATATTTTTCATATATCTCCCCCATACAATATACATATTATGTCATACTAAGTGTATCTCCTATTATGGAATCTCTCTCATGATATATACAAATATCTCTCCTTAAATATATACATGTCTCTCTCCCCCTTTTTGACAATAATGCCAAAGATTTATAACCAACCTACTTATATAGAGACACCAAAATGTGAGAGAAATTCAAAATGTACCTTAAGAATAAGAGTTAAGGTCTTGTCCCAATTTTCTTGCAAAATTTTACAGGTTTGAAGAGTAACTTGTACTTTTACAGAAAGCTCAATCATATGATTTGCAATTGAAAAATTATTGTCATGGATCAATGTTTTAGAATAAGCAATGTGCTTCTACATTGTATCATGATAGGAAGGGCCATGTTCTGAATGTCTATGAGTGTAGATTGGATCCTTTCTTCCTCTCTCAATAATTCTACCTATATATCTGATAATAATCTGATCTTCATATGATGTGCAGAGCTTGAATTGGGGTCAAGTTTCAGCTTATGTGCACTAGCCTTCAGATCTTCATCAATCTTATTCAATTTTCTCTTTATTTCCTTTGTATTCTTGGTAGCATCACATAACTTAACAAAAAGAGATGTCACATTAGTGTAGGAGGTTTCAAGATTTGCCAAAATTTAAGAAAGTTCTACCTGCTGGATAGCTATTTGCTAAGCAATGTGCTCAACCACTTTGTTATCAAACTTCTTCTCTGCTTTCTCCATCAGCTTATCTTGGCCACTAAAATCTTCAATGAATTTTTTGATTGCCTCTTCTAATTGCAAAAAAATGTGTTGAGAAGAATCAACATCAACACTTATAGCTTCTATCAAGATATTTTTAGCACTTTCTATAATCTCAAATTCTCTGTCTCTCTCTTCTCTTAATTGCTTTTTCTTGGCTTTCTTTTCAAGGAGCTAACTGATTAATCTCATCTGATCTATAGTAGCATTATCAAAATCCAATTTGGAAATTTAAATATCCTTATCCAGATCTATATCTTCCTCTATTTCCTTTCCACTAATCAAAAGTCTTGGTTGAGTCTTTGGTTTAACTTTTGAAATTGATGCTTTAGATTTTGGAATAGAAACAATAGTGGAAATAGTAGGGCTAGTAGTGAAAACTTGTACAGTGCCTACTAGTGGAATACTTAAAGAATCCAAAACTGATGTATTTGCCAAACTTCCCAAAATTTATGTTTTTACAAGTCAAGTACTGACATAAGTATTTGCAAATAAAGTACTTACTGAAGCATGTACTACTGAAGAATCCAAAATTGTACTTATTGCTAAAGAACTCAAAATTCTAGAATACTCTGTATCCATTGTTGAGAGTGGCTCAATGATTGAAGGATTTTGTAGCTCGGTGGATGAAGTGGTAGACACTTCTATCTATGATGTGATGAGCTGAGAGGTAGCAGGGAATGATTGGACATTTGATGTATTAATGGTTGTCACAATCAAAGCTGCTGAAGCTATCTCCATGCTTGATGATGTTGCTATTTTTGTTGGAGAGTGAGGAAGGGAGGCTATGAAAGCTGCAACTATCTTGACTGGGTCACTCCTTCTTCTTGCCTGGCTTCCTCTTCAACTTCTTCCTCTTTTTCTTCTTCATCATCCTTCATCAACTCTTGATATTCTTTAGCATCAATAGTGATAAAAGGAGTATTGTCTTCTTCATTTTCTTCATTCTTATCACTGTCATCATCATCATCTTTGATTTCAATAGGATTTTCACTTGGTTTATACAAGTGATAAATGTTCTTCCACATAGATGTGACATCATTGACTACATGCTCTATGTCTTTTACCAAAATTAAACAAGTATGAAATCTAATAGTCATCTTATCTTTATTTTTCTTCATGGCTTCTTTTACCTTAGCATTGGTAATGCTTGGTAACAATTGTCTTAGAGTTTGTTCATATATGTCTTTTGATGTTTGCTTTGCTGAGTCCCATCTTGGCTTCAATCTTTCTAATAGATCATTAGAAATATGAGGTGCTATCTGATCAGGGGAATACTTCCATTTTCCCATCTTGGTTAGTACCAACTCCTCAATCTACATCTTCTCAGCCTTTGTTATGGTCTCATATTTTAATGCTTTGAAATTGGTTATACCAGCACCTTCTTCCATTTGTTTCATTCTTTCCTAGAAGGTGAGAGGAGGCTTACTAAACACAACTTTACTACCACCTTTTCCTATTTTCTTCTTGGATCTTCTTATAAATACTATAGTGGATGGCTTTGGTGGCTTGGTGATGATCACCTTGCCTTTCTTCCTTGTAGATTCTTCTTCCTTTCCTAATTCCTCTTTAGTTTTAGATTCCTCTACATCTTCACCTTTTCCCTCGGTAATCATAAGAGGGGCACTTGCTGTTTTCAACTTTGATATCCTCCTCCTTCCTTTGTTCATCACCTATGGAAGCTTGATCTCAAGTACTATTCTTGCTTTAGCTTCATCATAGGTTCCAAAGAGAGGTTCCTTTGGATCTGCAGGCTCATTTACCAGGGCTTCAATGATTTCCTTTGCCTCATCAATATTAACCTCATATGGAAGAGGTTTTACCCACACAATAATGGGCCTTACTACCTGAATGTATACTTTGTCACTATCAACCATAAAGAAAACATCATCCTTATAATCTTCAACCAACTTCTGTGGTATCTTGAATCTGCTATTCATCTTTTCTTTGAAGGATTCAAAATAATTATCCATGATACTATCAAAATATTCACCCATTTCAGCTATAAACTCATTGATCTGGTGTAAAAATGGTGTGTCTTTTTTCCATACAACTATGCCTTTAGAGGGGAAAAAAAAATTGAACATAGAAAAACAAACATGTCAACAATGAACCAAAATTGCATGAGTTATTCTTTGAGGTTCTTATGCTTTCCATATTCTTGTTTAGCTGCTTCAACATCAAATCTGCTAGCTCATATGATAAGTTCTTCTTAACAACCTTATAAAGTAAGTCAACTGCTTCACACAACACACTATCGAGTCAACTTGAGCTATAAATCTTATGTGCTATCACATGGATGCCAAATTTAAGTTTTGTATTAGACACACTGCTAATTTTCATTCCTCTACTATCCCACTTGGTTAGGGTTTTCTTCTGTAACTCATTCCAACCTAGGGTTTTAGTGGCTTTAGCTTTGGTAAGCATGAGAAGACTAGTAATATGATGAATTATTTCTTTTTAATTAAAATTGGCTACTCTAACCATAGTTGACCATTATGAACTTGGCTTTAGATATACCTAATCCATTTGATTTGAAAGTTTTGTGGTAGGTGAGGAATATGGGTTAAACAATTTTCTTCTAAATGTTTATGCTTAGGTTTGAGAATTCCATCCACACAGAGTTCACTTAGGGCATAATCCATTTCAAGGGTTCCTATCTCCTGAACTGCACATTTAAAATGAGTGTGAGTGTCATTTATGAGAAGTACCTTAGGTGATGTCTATGACTGAGATCCATTCTGGTTGAGAGTTTCTGCAATCATTGGCACCAATTTGAAGTTAGGAGCTTTCCACTCAACACCTCACACCAAAGTTTTAGATCCTTTCTTCACCTTGCTGCTACTACTGCTAGATGCCATGATAACTTAGTAAGTTAAGATAATTTCTTTGAAAAACTTTTGCTGCAAATTCTACTCAAGATCGCTAGGATGCTCTACAAATCGCTCTATTTGCAATATATTAAATTCACAATGAAAATGAAGTCAATTTCCTACCCATTTTGATAAAAACTTCCCGTTAATGCTAGATACAATGAGAGTCATAATGACATAGTGCATGATAGTCTATCATCCACTATTTGTAAGGATCACTCGGTAAAAGCTTGTAACTTGGCAACCAAACATAACCTTGTTACTCTCAACCTCGCTCGGTAGAGTCCATGACCCAAATCTTGCTGAGGATTCTTCTGTATCTTGAATACCAATATGAATCTTTTCTTCCTTTCAATTGGAACTATTTAAGATGTGACCTTGAGAACATAGTTCTAGTCCTTCCTTAAGAACTTAATTGGAAATGGTGGAGTCACCCACTTCTTGAGTGACATGACTATCATCATTTGAACCAATTTTCTAGGTAGATTTGGGAATCCAATGATGTCTCATTTTCTTCCTGATGTTATCAACTTTTGCTTTCTTTTAATCTTCAATTCTACCCATATTCATGCAATTCTTAGCTATATGCCCAAGTTCAGTACATGTGTAACATCTTAATATGGTAGTATCCTTTCTTCTCATGTGATGTGTAACACAATTTATGCCAATGTGTCCATATTCTCCACAGTAATGACATCTACACCAAGTATTGTAGTCCCAACCAAATATTTCCTTTACAAATTGTTTAGCTAGATTGAATGGTTTAGATCTGCATTTAGATGCCTTGTGACATTGTTTCTTGCATTTGTGACACTTGCCCACAAACTTTGGTTTCTCTTTGCATTCATTAGCTTTATGACCACGCTGACTACAATTGTAGCATTTTCCATTGAATTTTTCCTTTCCATTACTCTAACATTTGTTTGATGTATGACCTATCTTACCATAGTAATTGCAAGTAGGTCTTTGATTCCTTTGAGCACCTTGTTTGGAGGATTCACATTCTTCTTTGTATCCAAGTCCTACCTTACCCTTTTGCCTATAAAGATTTGGCTGATTCAATTAATCCATGTCTACTTGGGATTTCATTATTATTTCATTGAGTTGCTTCTTAGAATTTAGATCAACTTTCAACCTTTCATTGATTTTCCTTTTAGAGTTTAAGTCATTCCTTAACCTTTCATTTTCAGATCTCAAACTCATGATTTCTTGATTTGCATTGGAGAGATGATTGATAAGATTTTCTTGCTGAAGGTATTGATTGTGAATTTCATTGTTCCTTACCTCCAAGTCTTCTTTTGCCTTATTTCTTTGTTATAAGATTTCACACAATCTTATTGATTGAATTTCTTGTTCTCTTTTCAAATTTCTTACTTCTTCTTGCAGGGAGCCATTCTTTTCTAGGAGTTCTTTGATTGCATCATTTGCTTCATCTGAACTGCTTGAGGGGAGAAAATTATAAATCTTCTCTTCAACATATTGGTGGTTATTCATTTGATTTGCAAGTTCCTTCCTTCTTTTTAAGGATTGAGAAAGATGCTCTTTTTCTTTCTTGAGTTGAGCTATGGCCATCTCTAGATCTAGCTTTTCATTGTCAATAGCTTTGTCAAGTTTGAATATCTCCATTGTCCTTGATCTTATCTAGGTTACTGAGAGGGGAGGGGTGAATTAATAATCTCAAATTTTTAACAATATCAACACTTAATAACATAATCGAATTATCATTAATAGATCTAATCTACTGCATGCATGAGAAATTGAAAGCATATAACACTTTAAACACAATATTTGGTGACCCAAAAACCTTCCAAATAGAAAGTAAAATTGGGGTGGGGATGATACCCACAAAAATTCAATATTGTAGTATAAACTTGGCTTGTTAAGGCTTACAATGATCACTTCTGATGATCTTCCCTATTAAGATCAATTAGGACTGCTAGGTCCACCTTGTTAGAGGTTTTACAAACATACAATGAAATATGCATTCAGTAAAGAGATTTAAAGAAAATACTGTTAAGTCTACCACGATAAAGGATTTGAAGTTGATTCACTTGTTAGGATGAAACAATAGATCTCTTACTTACAACTGAATTGTTGATTGAGATCCTTGAAATACTGATCACCTCTATGCGATAGATGTAACTCTGTTGCTCTTGATATGACCTTCCAATATACTTTTCTCTATTGCTGATTCACATTCACATGATTATCATTTTATTCACATTATCTCTTATCAAGAATTACTACTTTTGGGTATGATAGAATACATTACATATATATACCAACCCAATTCACATAATTACAAGGTTGGCTAATAGATAAGTTAACATCAATATTATAGAGTTGGCCCAAATATAGAAACTCAGATTCTAAAAACTAACTTGGTGAATTTCTAATAAATGGCATCCACTGTCATTACTTGACATCATCATGCACTTGGTAGAAGTAGAGGCTCAATCCATAATAATCACTTCAATGTAGTTTCAAACTAGGTAAACACTGGTGACATGGTAGATACAATGTCACTTGATAGAAATTAAATTCCACTTTTACCATGCCTGCACTCGATAAACACTAATCATCTCATCACTTGGTTAACATTAACTTCACTTCACAAGAACTAATGACTCAGTAGACACTACGAAGCTTGGTAACCATTGAACTACTTGATAAGAACTGCTAGACTTAAGACTACCTAAATTCACTTGGTAACCATTGGAATGCTTGGTAGGAACTATGAAACTTGGTAACCACTGAATTACATGGAAAACACTAGAGACTGATCAAAGAGCTTAGTAACCATACAAAATTTGAATAAGTGTTGTTACAAATAACAAACTTGACTTAATGCCAACATAAACTTCTTGCTGGGAAAAGAAGCTCTGTTTACAAACTCCTTGCAAATTGTGTTAGTAGGCTTTATAATCTTAGGAAAATATTTGACTGTAAAAATATTACTAGTTTTCACGATGCTATCAAAATTGATATGAAAAAATATTTTATGCAATAATCGACTATCATCTACCTTTGCAACCAAACATGTCATTTCAATGGGATTTAGCTTAAATACACTACCTCTAGATCTGGTTCCTGTTCCAATTACCTTTCCATCTTTGTCTTTGATCATGCATGTCTTCTTTGTGAACTATAATTGATAACTTTTATCCACTAGTTGTCTAACACTCAAAAGAATTTTTTTCAAGCTATCAACAAGATATACATCCTTAGTGTTAGTCCGACCATCAAGAGTTATAGATCGAATACCTTTAACATGGAAAGTTGCATTGTTTCCAACTCTGAAAATACCTCCATCATAGCTTTTGAAATCAACAAACTTATTCATATCACTAGTCATATGATGTGAACAACCACTATCAATTATTCAATCATATTTATTTTCAACTTGTGATACCAAAGCCATTGTCTCTGGACTTTCTTCTTTAATAGCTACAAATCCTATTTTATCATCACTAGTACTTACTACTTTCTCATAAGATTCATCTTCTTCATTGACATACAAATGATTTCTATCTCTTCTAGGCTTGAAGTTTCATCTATACTTTTTCTCTTTTTTAGGACACTTAAATGCATAATGACCAAACTCAATACAAGTCCAAAATTTAAAGATTTTGTTACCATCTTTTTATCTCCTTACAAGAAGGGCTACTCCTTCTATCTTTCTATCCTCGTCAGATTTGCTACTGCGCTCCTTGACAAATTAGGTCGGATGTTTAGGGCAGCAAAAGTTGTCTCTATTCTAGACAATTCTCTAGACTATCTAAGCTCATTCTCAATTGTTTCAAGTCTCCCAAGTAATGTTTCCTTGAAGAAATCTTTGGGACAAGGGATCAATAACTATATCATTTGGACTGCCTACTTAAATGATGGTGTTAAGCTCTTCAATATCTTCCTTCTTTCCTCCTTGAGATACAATACCTACAGTAATTTCTGATATTCTACCTATATACGTTCTTATAGATTCATCTTCCATCATTTTAGCATCTTGAAATGCATAAATCCAACTTTTTAGCCTCATTTTCTTAGAATTTTTATCACCTGCAAAGCTATTTTCTAAAGCTATCCAAATCTTATAAGAAGTATGAAATGTTTTTACTTGATTGTACTCTATTTCAAGAAGTGCAAACAATAGTTCTTCTCTAACTCTCATATTGCACATGAAAAATTCTCTCTGATCCTAGGTACAAGTTTCTAGGTCATCTTCATCAATGATTGTCTTTGCTAATTTTGTCAAGATCCAATATCCTAGACCCATACACAATAGATGTGTCTTCATCTTTTTCTTCCAGCTGTCATAATTTGTTCCATCAAACTTTGGACCATCTTTTATGAATATGCTAGCCATGGATCTCTCAAAGAGTTAAACTATATCTTCAAGGACCTGATGCTTTGATACCAATTGTTAGAAATAATAATCCACCAAGATAATTAAGAGGGGCGGGGGGGTGGTTGAATTAGTTATCCAGTTAAAACATTTATCAACCTTAATTAATTTTAACCATTCAATCAAATTAAGCAGTAACCATAGCAAGATGCACATTCATAATTACACTAGATTTGTTAACTATGGGAACACTTGATCAAAGGGAAAATCCTGGTGGGGATGGTACCCACAAGATGATGTACTAATATAAATATTCCTTGTTAGAGGATAAACCTTGTTAGGAGTTTGTTACAACATTTAGTACATATGAGTCTCTATTAGGAGACTTTGAATCCCTATTATAATTCCAACTTTGTTAGGAGTTGTAGGAAGTAGAAGGACCCACTGTCCAAACAACTTCTAGGGCAAGACCACTAAACTTCACTATCCAATTGATCTCTCAACTATTCCTTGCAGAATAATTGTTCGTACTGTGCTTTGTCTTGTTTCCTTTGTCCTATAAACTAGAAGAATCACTGTCAGACCTTGTAGTCTAGGTCACAAACCTTAGATCCAAATCTCAAACCTTGGATCTCAAAATAAAACCTTGGCAATAAAGTTTTCTTCAAATTCACTCTGCTATGCTTATCCTCAAATATCAACTTGTTTCTCCTCTTTTCCACTCTTTGTGTTTTCTTCTCTATATCTTATAAAAAAGGAAAATTTCCTTCCTTTATACTGAGTCCATAAAATAATTCCCTTCATTTGGTTAACACACCTTCTCTATTAATTATTATAGGACCTCATTAAGAACATATTACTCTTAGCGATAACATTAGTTTTTCGCCTTGTAACTTGAATAACTTTTTGCACATGTAATATTATGACAAGTAATCTTAGCCACATCATCTCCAACATATCTTATACACACTTTTAACCTTGCTTCTCATAATAACAACTCTGGTAAGAGATATAACAAGTTTACTAGAACATGCTTCTGTAAACTCTATCTCACAACAATCTTCACTAAAACTTGCATAACTTCTTCTAGACTTAATATATTTGCTCCCAAGGTTAGCTACATATACTAAACATTTAGTAGTATCTCCCATTAACCTTGCTATTAAAAATATTGAATGATCTATCTATTCCAACTTGATCTTTACCATTTTTCTTCTGTCAGATATCATAGAATATTGCTATGTTGACATCAATGACAAACACAATCATGAATGTAACATATCATCATGATCTACAATACTCCCCCATATGAATATCATCAACATTCATGCTTCCAACATCCCTCCTGGGGATTTTCCACCCAATTCCTTGATGGCTTTTAGAAATGGTTCTTCATTTAATGGAGGGTCTTGTTTAGGAAGATCTTCCTCTTCAACCTTCTCTTTACTCTTATCACTACTTTCACATTCTTCATCTTTCTTCTTAGCTTCCTCAGCAACTTCTTCTATTTTTTTCTTCATTTCTTCTAGGGCTTCTTCAAGGATCCTATTTCTCTCCTTTTCCTCACCCATTTCTTTGGCTAACTTTGCATAAATCACCATTGTTGTCTCACCTATTTATTCTTCAGCCTGATACATCTAACCACAACCTAATCTTTTGAGGCTCTAATACCAATCTGATGTAAAACTAGATAGTTTGCTTACTTAGTCATTCTCTTTTCTAAGACTTAATTAGGCTTTATCCTATCCTAGAAGGGTCCACTTTGGTGCCTTGATATCTAGAGGATCTCTTTTCTATCCCCCAATTTTTCACTATCTAGATACACCAAGGATTTTACTTCTTGCATTCACCAAAAGTCTCTTCAAACTAGCTTACCAATTTCATTTCTTAAAACTTCTTAAGAATTTCTTCAACTACATAGAGTGAGGGGTTCATACATGTGATGTTAGACTTCACATAGGCTTCTAGACACAAATCATACTAGATTTCTTTAAAGTTCTTGCATCTATTCCCAAATTGTTAAAAATAGGCCTAATTGAATTAGCCGTCCAAGCTGGGTTTTTGGACTGTACCTCCAAAATTCTCTGAGCAAGGGGGTAATGTAATCATGGATTAAAGTAACCTTTTGGGGAAACAAAAATAATTTTTGGGTATCAGGGCCCCAAGTCATTCGTACACCTAAAAGAAACTTTTAAGCCTATAATCAAGGGTTTTAAATTAAGAATGACAGTATTGACTAGGGTCTATTCAAAGACTTAGAAAAAAATGGTTTGAAACTTCTTCCTTTTTCATATAGAAAAATCACTCACCCCTCCCCATTTTGCACTTCATGGTTTTAACTTACTAACACATTCAAACCTCCAAAAGATACTTGAAAGCACTACGAGTGCCTAACCAAGTGATTGTGACTTGCCTAGGGCATCACATAAAAAATAGCTAACCATATTTCTAGGGCCAAATAAATATATACATTATGTACACTAGCTCCACTTCCATTCTCCTTAAGGCCATGATGAATCCACGATAGGAACTCATGGGGGAGCCATTTTCCCAAAAATTGTCAAAGTAAAAATAATCAACAACCTATATAAAAGTGGTTTTCTTACTATATATAGATGGACTCTAATAAAATTTAAATCTAAAATAAAAAGTACTATAATAGTGTGAACAACAAGAATCAAACACAAAAATTAACCCTTCAATCCATTGATCCATACATGTAATCAAGAAATATAAAACTATCAATTTCTGAACTATATTTCGAGGAGTAACTTGTGGAACTTCACTTGTTACAATTCCCCACCCTTGGAATGGGTTCATTTTGTGCTTTTATAATTTTACCAAGAGGTTTCTGATAGTTATAATAATAATCAACCTTGTATCCATGACATGTTCAATTCTTGCTCAAATGTTGTCATGCAACTTTTCAAACTTGCTATGAACTTTTGCATTTTTGCAATTTGTGGACATATATCACTTTGAACCTTCCAAGTAGGTCTAACATGGCCTATTTATGATGTCTAGGTATGATTTTTTCTTCAGAGCATCAATCAACATGTTTTTGACCATTTTTACCTATTTGAAAACTTTTGCAACAATTGAAATCTTTTTCATTTTTTGCCCAAATGAAATGTAGGATTTCCAACATTTGCAAGAGGATGTAAAAACATCATAGAGGATAAGATAAGTTAAAACCATACCTTCCTTATAATTTTATGGTCTAATACCTATAGCCCCTAACAACCTAAACATAAGAAACATAAAGCAAGTAAACCAAAACCACCTAGAGTGGCTTGAACCTAATCAACTCCACCTAGGAACAAACTCCACCATGACCTCCTATGGTCTAACCATCACTTACTGGCTTGGCTAAGGTTAGTGCAAGGCAAAAAAAAAACCTAGGACTGGGATTCAAAGTTAACCTAGGTGTAGGAACCTAGGTCCTCCTACACCACCAATATGAGTTTATTTTGGACAAATTGATTTTGTGATGCATCATTTACCTCTTAGAATTTTGTTTTTGCAGACATTAAGTTTGGTGGAAATCTATGGCACTTTTGTGTATTTGCAAACCTGTGTTGAAAAAATGAACTCGAGTTAATTATATTGGTGTTGGTGAACAAATTTTTCTTCATATTAATGATTCTTTATTGACCCTATTTCCCTCTCTATATTGAAGAAAAAAAATTCAACAATAGTTGGGAAAGTTCAATAACTACCTCCACTTTGAATTCTTATTAGGTGCAACTCCTTCATTGGATATTCAATGAATCCTAAAACTACACACATAATCTTGTTTTTAACTAGAAAATAATTAAAGGTAACATAATGCATTCTTACATGAGCAATCTGATGCAGGACCATCCTAGGTGTAAGGGCAATCTTGCATCACCCAAAAAATATATATTTATTTTCATTCTTTTCTATTTTAATAAGGACTAGTAGATAGGGTGGTTACTATTTATGGGAGCTTACTATTTTTAGTAAGTTTTTCATATGAGCTCAAAATATTCTCATTTTCTACATGAAGGTTCATTTCAGGATTATAAGCCAACCATAAAAATCTCATTGCTCCAACCTAAGTATCAAAGAAGTTATTACATATTTTTGGTGGAAAAATTTGTAGGAAAATATTAAGGCTCACTATTGGAGGCATTAGAGTGCCCAGACGAGGTCCACAAACTTGACAGAATGGTGCTTGCGTAAATCTAAGCCTATAGCTTAGGAGCTGTAATTTCTAAAAAGTGGTTATAATAGCCAATCAGACAATGGGTCGAGAGTTATGGCCTTCCAAATTTGAGCTACCCAAAATTACCAAAATAAATGTCAAAAATGTATTTGACCAACTCTATATTTTTTTTAGGGTTTTTTAGCCATAGGTATTAAATTTGAGCATCTAGAACCTTCCCAAGTGGCATAACGTTGCCTATTTAAGAAAGGCCCAAACATTGTCTAGAATAGCTCTAGGTGATAGTTCATAGCTTAGTCTTGGAGGTTAATGTAATGAAGGCACCCACGTGGGCTATCATATTGTACTTGTGAATTCTATAATTTCGCATTTGCAACAATAATAAGAAGTCCATATTTTGTTCTTGCATTTGTTGTTGTTTCTTTGTTTCTATTATGAGTTTATGGTATTAAGGGGAGCACCCTTCATCAAGTGGTATTAAAGCTAGATTTATTGAGTGTGTGGATAGATCATCAACTGTGAGGTAATTCATATGAGGATCATGGTTTGGGTTGAGCATGTAGACAAATCACTGATTTTGAGGTAGTTTGCACTAGGGTTTTAATGAAAGTGCAAAAAATGCCTCCACAAAGAGAGCATGGCAGAAGAGTTGTAGGTGTTACACCTTGGGGTTTTAGAGCACTCCAAAGAAAAATGCAAGCATTGGAAGAAAAAATGCATAGAGGAATAAATACTCCCATAAGAGATGAAAGTGAGGATGAGGATGAAGTAGAAGAAAATGTCGAAGCACAAGCAATTCTAAACCCAGAGGAAGAGAGGCTTTTTGAGGCCATCTCCAAGATTGGAAAAAGACCTAAGTTTTAGGTTCTCACATTTTTGGGAAATCTTAACCCAGAGGAGCTGATCAATTGGATCGATGAATTGGAAGAGTACTTTGAGTCTGAAGATATTGAAGATCCTGATAGGGTCAAGTTTGCGAAGGCAAAACTAAAGGGACATGCAAAGATCTGGTGGTAGGGGGTTCACTTGGAGCGAAATAGAAAGGGAAAGGACAAAATCACCAAATGGGATTGGATGATAGCTAAACTTAAGTGACAATTCATTCCCATGGATTATGAGCTTGATATGTTGAAGAAAATGCAAGGGTTGAAGCAAGCGGGAAAGTATGTTCAAGAATATATCGAAGAGTTCTACCAAGTTCTCATTAGAATCGACCATGCAGAAGTTGATAAAGAAGAAAGTGGTCCATTATCTTAATGGGTTAAGGCCAAGTATTCATGATGAACTAAGCCTAGTTTGAATGAATAATATTGAAGAGAAACTTAGCAAGAAGTTTGACAACAAGAATAGTGGAAGAGGTCATGGTGGAAGATCTGGCAGATGATACTTATGGAGGTCCTGATGATAATCAAAAGAACAAGGATAAAGCTAGAAGTAGTAGTCAGAACTAGAGGGGAAACAAATCCAATCATTCCCATGATTAGAACAATAGAGATTAGAGAGGAAGAGGTAGAGGACAAGGATTTGGAAGAGGAGGCTTTCGTGGGAAATATTTTCATTGTGAAGAAGAAAGGCATAGAGCATTTGTATGTTTCCAATGCCAAGGAAGGATAGATTGAAGAACAAAAGGCCAGACCTGAGTTGCACATGTTGATGAAGATGCCAAATCATCATATTCTAAAGATGCTGAAAGAGGAGAAGTCCTAGTTAACAGAAGAGTCTTGCTGAGTGGTGAGAATGAACCTAATCAAAGAAGGAGCTCATTTCACACAAGGTATAGATGTGAAGATAAATGTTGTGATGTGATCATTGATGGTGGAAGTACTGACAATTTGGTGTTAGAAATGATGGTCACAAAGTTGAAGCTAAAGAGGTAGAAACACCCACATCCATACCATATTGCTTGGGTGTAAGATGACCACAAGGTCGTGGTCAATGAGAAATGCTTAGTGAAGTTCAAGATTGGAAGCTACCAGGATGAGGTACTATGTGATATCATACCTATGGACACATGTTGTATGTTTCTAGGTTAGGCTGTGGCTCTTTGATAGGCATGTTGTACATGATGGGCGAGAAAATACCTACACTCTAACCAAGGACGGAGTGAAACATAAGTTGAAGTTGTTGAAGGAGAAAGAAGAAAAGGTATGTAGTGCTACTAGAATATGTTTTGTTGATGGAAAAGAGTTTCTCAAAGGTATGAATCGTAAGCATATGTGTTTTGTTATAATTCTAAAAGATAGTAAAGAAGAAATAGAGGAGGTACCTACATAAGTTGCGATATGTTGGGAGAGTTTTTTGAAATTGTGTCAGATAATGTACTTGATGGATTGTCCCCAATGACAAAGATCAGTGATAGATGGATTTGATTCTAGGAGCTAGTTTTCCAAACAAGGCAACACACAGAATGATAGCAACAAAAATTGAAGAGTTGAATAGACAAGTTCATAAGTTATTGCAGAAGGGGTTGATTTGAGAGAGTCCAAGTCCATGTATTATACCAGCTATATTAGCACCAAAGAAGAATGGAGAGTGGAGGATGTGCATAGGTTCTTGCACTATCAACAATATCACAATCAAGTACAGATTTCCATTGCCAAGGATGGATGATATTATGGATTGTTTGAGTGGGGTCAAGTATTTCACAATGATAGATCTGAAGAGTGGGTACCATTCGATTTGTATAAGAGAAGGTGATGAATGGAAAATTGCTTTTAAGACAAGGGAAGGACTGTTTGAATAGGTTATGCCTTTTGGGCTAACTAATGCATAGAGCACTTTCAAAGGCTCATGAATGAGGCATTGAAGGAGTTTCTGGGTATGTTTGTCATTGTTTACCTAGATGATATTTTGATCTTTAGTAAGACATTGGAGGATCATTTGATTTATATTAAAAAGGTGTTTGATAAGTTGAGGAAAGAAGAGTTGTTGATAAACTTGAAGAAGTGCAGTTTTGTAAAGAAAGGATTGGTGTACTTGGGATTTGTAGTCTCAGTAGAAGGTCTAAAGATGGACCTAGAGAAAGTGAAGGCTATCCTTAAATGGCCTACTCCAAGGAGTGCAATAGAGGTAAGATCTTTTCATGGACTGGATCATTTTTATAGAAAGTTCATAAGAGGCTTTAGCAATATTTGTGGACCCCTAACTAAAATAATGAGAGGGGATAGGAAATAATTTAAGTGGACTGTAGGAGTAGATAAGAATTTTAATCTATTGAAATAGAAAGTTACCGAGGAGCTTGTTTTAGCACTTCCTCATTTTAACAAGGTGTTTCAAGTAGATTGTGATGCTAGTGGTAGTGCAATAGGAGTTGTTTTGAGCCAAGAAGTTAGACCTATTGCTTATTTTAGTAGAAGTCGAATGACACAAAAAAGAAAATATTTTGTTTATGATCAAGAATTTTATGCTATAGTTCAAGTGTTGAAGAAGTGGAAACATTATCTTCTTCCTAATGAGTTTGTTTTGTATATTGATCATCAAGCTTTGCAATATTTGAATAATCAAGGAAAATTAAACCAAAGGAATTTGAAGTGGGTTGAGTTTTTGGAGAGTGAGACAAAGGAGTGGGAAGTCTAACAAAGTTGCAGATACTCTTAGTAGAAGACAAATTTTGCTGACATAAATGTAGATTGAGGTGGTTGGGTTCAAGGAACTCAATAATTTGTATCTAGATCATCTTGATTTTGGAAAAGCGTTGAAGGCTTGTATAGAACCTGTTACACTTGACAGGACAAAGTGGTTGGATTTCCTAATCCAAGATAGTATGTTGTTCAAAGGAAGCCAGTTGTGCATTCCCAGAAGTTCAATGAGAGAGAATCTCATCAAGGAGAAGCATAGTGGAGGATTGGTTGCACACTTTGGGAGAGATAAGACCATTGCTTTAGTTGCTGAGAATTATTACTGGCCATAGTTGCATCAAGATGTGAAGAAGTTTGTACAGAGCTGCAGAGTATGTCAGATGCTGAAATGAGTAAAGAAAAATATAGGTTTGTATCAGCCATTATTTGTACTAGAGAGGCTGTGGGAGGATGTTAGTATGGATTTTGTTCTTGGATTACCAAGGATATAGCGTGGGCATGATTCTATTTTTGTGGTGGTTGACAAGTTTTTATAGATGGCAAGAACATCCATGAGGAGGTGAGGAAGCACATTATAAAGATGAATACACAGTATAAAGCTAAGGCAGATGTGAAAAGGAGGTATAAGTAATTTTAGATTGGTAATGAAGTCATGGTTCATTTGAGAAATGAGAATTTTCTAGTGGGTATATATAATAAGTTGAAGACGAAGAAGTTTGGACCGTATGAGATAGTGAAAAGGCATGATCTTGGAAATGCCTATGAAGTAGAGTTGCCCATCGAATTGAATATTTCACCAATATTTAATATTTTAGATTTGATAGAGTATTATGAAGGAGGTGATGGAGATGAAGTTGTAGAAGCCTAGTGGAGTATTCCAGCAACTAGTTCAGCTACAAAGGAGATTGAGGAGATACTGGACAGTCATGTTGGGAAAAGTACAAGGAATAGAACTTATGAAGAGTACCTGGTCAAATGGAAAGGGAGGCCAGTAAAGGATTCATCATAGTTAGCAATGGAGGAGGTTAACCATCTTGGTTTTTCTCTAAACACTTGAGATGTGATGGAGTCAATTCTTAAATTACCTTAGGTGTCTGGTGCAAGAGCATCCTAGGTGTAAGGGCAATCTTTCATCACCCAAAAAAAATACTTTTATTTTCAGCCTTTCCTATTTTAATAAGGACTAGTAGCGAGGTGGTTACTATTTATGGGAGCTTACTATTTTTAGGAAGTTTCTCATACGAACTCAGAATGTTCTCATTTTCTACATGAAGGTTCATTTCAAGATTATAAGCCTACCATAAAAATGGCATTTATCCAACTTAAGTATGAGAGAAGCTATTACGGATTTTCAATGGAAAAATTTGTATAAAAATCTTCAAGCTCATCATTGGAGGTCTTAGAGTGCCCACATGAGGTCTAAAAACTCAATGGATGGGCACTTAGATAGATCTAAGCCTATAGTTTAGGAGCTAGCATTTTTGAAAAGTGGTTATAATAACCAATTAAAGCAATGGTTCGAGAGTTATGGCCTTTTGAAGTTGGGCTACCAAAAATTTCCAAAATAAATGTCAATGATGTAATTGGCCAACACTATATGTTTTGTTAGGGTTTGTTGGCCCTAGGTATTAAGTTTGAGCATCTAGAACCTTTTCAGGCGGCATAAAATTGCCTTTTTAAGAAAGGCCTAAACATTGTCTAGAACAACTCTAAGTGATAGTTCACAACTTAGTCTTGCAGGTTACTGTAATGAAGGCGCCCATGTGGCTAGCATATTGTACTTGTGAATTCTATAATTTTACATTTGTGGCAATAATAAGAAGTCCATATTTTGTTCTTGAAATTTTTTGTTGTTTCTTTGTTTCTGCTACGAGTTTATGGTATTAAGGGGAGCACCCTTCATCACAATCATTGAAAAATAATTATAAAGAATTATAACTAATCAAGAAAACACAAAGTTCTTCCTATGTTCAAACACTCATAGGTCTCTTAGAAGATAACAATGATATTCAAGTCACATAATTATTGATTAGCAAAGATTGGAATCAACCAAATAATTCAAATAAAAGTTTTCAAAGAAAATTTCTTCAATTAAATCTCAAATACATAGTTTTAGATAAATTCTATGATTCATTCATTTTGTAACAATTCTCAATTCAATGACATTTTGCAATGATTCTCAGTTCAATGACAAGAGATCTATTACATACTAGATACTAAATCATTTCTATTATCACTATTAAAAGAGAGATAAAATTTAGTTATATACTAACAAATAGCACAAAAAACCATAATGTTTATCTTTCTTTATCTTATAACCCCTAATCAATCTTTCAAATCTATCTTAAATAGTTTATGTCAGAGGGGGTCTCCTTGAAAACTCAACCCCCTTGATGGTTAGCAAACAAGGTTATTAAAATAGAAAAAATCATAATGAGAAACACATCCGTTGAGTTCAAAAGTATTTAAAACATATATTATAAAAAGATCCATTAAGTCGATAAACTATGGCTTATGTTTTCACCTTTTTCTTTGTTTCCACCTATATCTCGCACCAGCTTCCATCCATAATAGACACCCACAAGCTCATGAAGGCCACTTGAATTGGCATTCCTTAGGTTCAAAAGTCATGCCTTTGACATGTTGCAATCTCATTTCATTATGTTGAGTTATCATGTATATCCTAGTAAATGGTCTATACAAAGAGTCAACATGGACTCAATTTGTGCTACCTTTTTGAAATCTGCAAGAGTGAGATTGACTATTTCCTTGGTCATTTTAAAATTGTCTTCAAAAGATTTGAACAAAGATTCAATATTAGAATTCCTTACATCAAATTGGATCACGCTACTGGGGTTTATTATCCTACATGTATCTTTAGTAAATCCAGTATACATGCATTTGATTTCAAAGTAATGTGATGTCTAAAATATCCACTTTGAAATTCTTGACATCTTCATACCCCCAAGAAATTACATCTCAATACTCAAGTAGAAAATATTTTGTAGATATTAGTTTTCCACAATCCATAAGAAATCTTTGTTGTATTACTTTTGGGCAGATTGTGTGATAATTTTTGCAGCAACATTTTGGATCACACTATGTGATCCATCATCAGGATGAAAGAGCTAAAGGAGAAATGTGGTAAGATTGTAGACCCAGGGTGGATAAAAAAGCGGAGTGGGAGGGGTGGGGTTGTTAGGGTGCACAATAGTCGAGGAGAGTTTTAAGGTTTGGTAGCAAGGTGAATCAAGGAAGGATCACAAGTATAGGGAGAAAAATAAAAAGAAAAATCAAACCATGAGAAGAAATAAGCAAGAGTAAGGACACAAACTTACTCATAAAAATAAAATAAAGATAAAAATAACACGAATGGTATACATACATACATACATATATATATCTAAGATAATATGACGATGGATAATTAGAAAGAAAAATGTTTAAGATATATATATATATATAAATATAAATTATATATATAATATTAATGTAAAAAAAAAATATAATGAAGGGTATTAGATAAAAGTGCTAAAGAAATATAGTGACACTAAAAATAATGAAGGGTTTTTAAGTAAATGTGATAAAGAAATTAATCATATATATATATATATATATATATATATATATATATATATATATATATATATATATATATATATAGACATACATATAAAATTAAATGAAAATGAAAGTGAAGAAAGAAGTGTAACTAAAACTATATATATAGATTACTATATAATAAATTATATATATATATAGTTTTTATTTACATATTTATCTTTATATTCATTTAGTTAATATCTATTTGTTGAATATATGTATATATGAGAATGAATGTCTAAAAATGTAAATAAATGTCAATGTGTGTGTGTGTGTGTGTGTGTGTGTGTGGACATTTATTTACATTTATTTAATTTTAATCTATAGGTTATATATATATATATATATATATATATATATATATATATATATATATATATATATATATATATATATATATATATATATATGTATATATATATGAAAAAGTAAATAAATTTCCATGCATCTAAATATATGTAAAAAGGAAGACAGAAAGAACAGGATACACCTACAGTATGAAAATATATATGAAAGCAAGAGAAAAGTAAAAATAATAAAAATAAAAATAAATAAAAATAAAATAAAACTAGAAATGAAGAGAGGGGGAGGGGGAGGCGGGGGGTGGGAATGCCAGGATGGAGAGGGAGAGTGGTGGAGGGATGACCACTCTCCCTCTCCATCTTGGTGTTCCCATCCCCCGCCTCCCCCTCCCCATCTCTTCGTTTCTAGTTTTATTTTTATTTTATTTTAATTTATTTTAATTTTAATTTTTCTCTTGCTTTCATAGATATTTGCATACTGTAGGTGTATCATGTTCTTTTTGTCTTCCTTTTTACATATATTTAGATGCATAGAAATTTATTTACTTTTTCATATATATATATATATATAACCTATAGATTAAAATTAAATAAATGTAAATAAATGTCGACACACACACACACACACACACACACACACACACACACACACATGTTGACATTTATTTACATTTTTAGACATTCATTCTCATATATACATATATTCAATAAATAGATATTAACTAAATGAATATAAAGATAAATATGTAAATAAAAACTATATATATATATATAGTTGTAGTTACACTTCTTTCTTCACTTTCATTTTCATTTAATTTTATGTGTATATATATATATATATATATATATATATATATATATATATATATATATATATATATATATATATATATATATATATTAGCACTTTATTTTTATTTTATTATATATATATATATATATATCTATATATATATATATATTAGCATTTTATTTTTATTTTATTATATATATATGTATATATATATATATATATATATATATATATATATATATATATATATATATATATATATATATATATATATATATATATATATATATATATATATTCTTAAACATTTTTTTTTTTTAATCCATCATCACATTATCTTAGATACACACACACACACACACACACACACACACCATTCATGTTATTTTTATCTTGATTTTATTTTCATGAGTAAGTTTGTGTCCTTACTCTTGCTTAGTTCTTCTCATGGTTTGATTTTTCTTTTCTCCCTGTACCTGTGATCCTTCCTTGATTCACCTTGCTACCAAACCTCAAAACTCTCCTCGAATTTTGTGTACCCTAACAACCCCACCCCCCCTTTTCCCACCCCCTTCCCCCCTGGGTTTGCAATCTTACCACATTTCTCCTTTAGCTCTTTCATCCTGATGATGGATCATAGAGTGTGATTCGAAATATTGATGCATAAATTATCACACAATCTACCCAAAAGTAATATAGAAAAGAAAATATTTTACCTTGCTTCTTGCAAAGGGAGAACATGAATTGCCTAATAATATCTATTTTGGTTCAAGATCAGTGCCAACATTTACTTTGTCATATTCTTTAGCCATTTCAGATTGTACTGGCCTTTTATTTGTCAGACTATCATCTCTATTAGAAAACAAATATTCTAAAGAAACTAGACCCTTTGGGACTTTGTTCCCTTTTAATTGAACCACCTCTTCTTCAACATTCAAATCCGTCACTGATTCCTTACAATAATTATTGGAACCTTCAAAATATAAGTTAGAGAAACACCCAACACATGCTAGAAATTCTTCAATTTGTTTGTCATTATTGAAAACTTCCCAATGATCCACATTACCTTGAATGCTTGGTTGATATATAACTTCAATCCTATAGGTATCTATTTTGAAATAAGGATGAGGTAAAGGAAGTGATGCTAAAACAACCAATAAATCAACACATGTATTGATACTTCTGGGAATAGCATTAGTTGAAAATAACTCAAAAAATTCTAACTCATCCCACACCTGATTTCTATAATGCCTTAGCCTTAATACATACAAATTTCTAACCTGATTCACTATGAACTTGACATCTCCTCTTGCTACCAAATACTTGATTCCTATGAATTTTGCTTCTTGCAAACCAAGTAGTAAAGCTTCATACTCTGCAATGTAATTAGTATTTTTGAAATCAAGCTTAAAAGAGAAAGGGAACAACTCACCCGATGGGGATATTAATACTACATTGGCACCTAATCTAGTACTTGAAGAATTCCCATTGAATTTCATTGTCCATAATTTTGTAATCTTTATGTTTGGATTTGTTAAGGGTTGGACTTCTTCACCTAAAAAAGCTAAATAGTTTCCAAACTAGCCTTCATGATACAAAATTTGAGCTTTTGGAACTTTAGAAGGGAAGACAATATATTTACTTTTAGGTTTAGGCTATAATTTTATATTATTCTTTCCTATAGGAATAACAACCTCTAACTAGTCCATTTATTTCACCTTTGATATCTTTACAAAAGGTTCTACTAAGCATCATGCTTTAGCTTGCCAAAATATTATTAACCAAAATAATTAGCTTCAACCTCTTATTTGTACAATTCACCATATCCTCTTGTGTATCTTTCACCTGGCCCATTAAAGGCATTTTTTTCCCATCCATGGAATAACACTTACCAAAAGTCTTAATGAGTGTAAGATCTAAAGCCTTTGTGACTGGTGATGGCATCATATGTTATCCGAGGCCCCATAATCTATAATAAAATTACTCAATTTTATACCATTAAGGAAAAATGACACATAAAAGGGATTTGGCTTACTCTCCCCCATGTTGGATTCCACATCTTGTGATGTTTGAGGAATTTCTGATGACTTGGGAGGTTCAAGTCAGACACAAAAATGGGAGTTTTAGTAGGAGATGAATTTTCTTGGATGTTGATCTACTTTCCCCCTTTACATAGATGACCAATTTGTCTAATTCTCTCAGGTTTGACTTTAGATATTTAGTAGTAGAAATGGTTATCATAGAGGTCTTCTAGAATTCAATAATGTCAAAAGAGGAAGAATGAGTAGGTCTTATTGGATCTTTCTGTTGATTCTTAATGTCAGTTCCCAATTTCATATTAGGGGATGAGATGTTCTTAGTTTTCTCTTTGCCTTTAAATGTTTCTAGATTTACCTCCTCTATGTGTGTTTCTCCAAGTTCATTTTTTGTAGTGTGTATTTGTAGGAAATACAACCATTTTGGACAAGTATCTCCATCATACTTAGTAGTTAAGTGAAAGAAATACATAGTTTCTTTGCCTAGGGCCGCTTCACTTTGGAAGTGAGGTTGTTAATATGATACGTTTTTCCCTTGAGGAGAATTGTATTGTTTTCGACCTACATCTTGGTATGGATTTTAGTATGAAAGGTTAGCTCACCTTTAACTTTTCAAGGCAATCATGTCATTCACTAATCTTTGACCAACAAGGTTAGTAGAAACTGACAATGAAGCTTTAGAAGTTTGGACATCTCTTTTCCATTTGCTAATTGTAATGAGTACATCCTCTATTTAAATAGTTGATCTTTGTGTTGTTGCTGATTATTGAACTTCATCTTTGCATGAATGAAACTTATGTTAGGAGGCATAACATTAAGCAAAAACCCTTTTTGGTTCACAACACTTGGCCTAGATGCGGTAGGTATCTTTTGCACAATCTTGTTGAACTTTTCTACAAACTCCCTCATAGGTTCTTGTATTTCTTTCTTTAGTTGAGCTAATTGAAGGAGTAAAGTATGCTCATCTTCTAGAGTTTTGAATCACATTTTGAATGTTGTCACCATTTCACCCCAAGTGGTTATAGAGGCATGCAGGAGGCGATGAAACCATTTGTCATCATATCACCAAGAGTTCTATCAAAAAGGTTGACAACTACATCCTCAGTAGCAATATCCTGAATTACTCATGTAGAATGAAAATAAATAATATGATATTTGGCACAGACTTTACAATCACCTCTAAACATAGGTAACACATCTTGAGCCCCCTTAGGTAGAGCCCCAAGATTTGGTCCTAGGTTCAAAGGGCATCTTGTTTTTCCCCAAGGATTCATAATCATATTTCGTAGCACAAAGTTTAGGGGTTGAATATTTATGTAAAGCAGTTTTGTAGTTATACTTGAGGTGGTGAGTGCTTGCACCATTAAAGATGGCTAAGATATAGAAGGTGGTGAAGAGGGTCTACTAACATATTTTACTTTCCTCCTTCTCCTTTGAGTGTGGTAGGGAGAAAAATTTAGATTTCTTATTGCCTTAAAGTCTTGATATGTGACTCATTTGTACCTCTTGGTCCTAGTATATTTTAATTCAGCCAGTTTATCATGCCATTAAGAATAGAACTTAATTTTCTTCTAGGGCCCTAAGAAACTCTCTCTACTACTTCTTTTTCTTGAACAATAGGGACACCTCTCAATATTTCGATAACTCCTTCTCTTTGTAGGATTCTCAACACTTGTTGATATTGCCTATTACTAGTTTTCAAATTCCAAGCTACTAGATTTAAATTAGAAACAATGTCTTCTTGTGTATTGTGAAACCCTAAATTAGGTTGCAATGTAGGGAAAACATCATAATTTTTTAAAATCATAATTAATCATCAAAATTTCTATGGAAACTAGGTCCTAACACATCGTTCAACTCCTAGTAGAATCACCAAAAATATGTTGGTGAATAGATTTGTGTTTGTATTAATGATTCTTTATTGACCCTATCTCCCTCTCTATATTGAAGACAAAAAAGTTCAACAAAATTTGGACAGGTTCAATAGCTACCTCCTCTCTAAATTTTTATGAGGTACAGATCCCCCGTTGGATATTCAATGAATCCTTAAACTACACACATAATCTTGTTTTTAACTAGAAAACAATTAAAGGAAACATAACTCGTTCTTAGATGAGCAATCTTTGACAAATGATTATAATAAATTACAACTAATCAAGATAAAACAATGATCTTCCTATGTTTAAACACTCATATATTTCTTAGAAGATAACAATGATATTCAATTCACACAATTATTGACTAGCAAATATCAAAATCAACCAAATAATTCAAAGAAAACCTATCAAAGAAAATTTCTTCAATTAAATCTCAAACACATAGTTTCAGATCAATTCTATGATTCATTCATTTTGCAATGATTCTTAGTTCAACTACAAGAGATTTATTACATACCGTATACTAAATCATTTCTATTATCACTATAAAGATAATATTTAGTTATATACTAACAAAGAGAAAAAAAAAAACCATCATGTTTTTATTTCTTTATCTTCTATCCCCTAATCAGTCTTTCAAATCTACCTTAAATAGTTTATGTTAGAGGGGGTCGCCCTAAAAACCCAACCCCCTTGACAGTTAGCAAAAGAAGTTATTAAAATTGAAAATTTCATAACAGGAAACATGTTCCCTTAGTTGAAAAGTATTTAGAACATATTATAAAAAGATCGATTAATCTAGTGAATTGTGGGTTTCATTTCCAACTTGTTCTTCATTGCCACCTACATCTTGCACCAGCTTCCATATGTAATAAACACTCATGAACTCATTAAGCGCACTTGAATTAGCAGTCTTTAGGCTCAACAATTGTGCCTTCTACATGTTGCGATCCCATTTCATTATGTTGAGTTGTCTAGTATATTCTGGTAAGTAGTCCATACAAAGAGTCAACATGGACTCAATTTGTGCTACCTTTGTGAAATTTGGTAAAGTGAGGTTGACTATTTCCTTGGTCATTTTAAAATCGGCTTCAAAAGATTTGATCAAATGTTAAATATCATGTTTCTTGGGCTTATTATATGTGTATCTTTAGTAAATTTGGTATACGTGTGTTTGATTTAATTTTCAATACAATGACCATTGGCGATAGTAGAGCTATAGATTGAGCATCTCCAAGTCATTTTTCCCTTTATCACATAAAATATACTAGACTATATTGTCTTGAAAGGGTACTTGACTAAAAACTTTTCCAGACCATATTGTTCCATGTCAAAGATTGGTATCACTACAGTTGACCATTTATATTCCTTTGTTTCCAAGGTGGGTATTTGTGCTCATATCTCATTTAGTAAAGCATCAATTTCATTAAAGACAATTCGACATTGCTAGAGAAATTCTTTACCTTTTTGGATCACACCATCTATCCATTCTTCTACACTAACCACCACAACTTTTCCTTGTTGAACTTGGTTCAACAATGTTTTACTGTCCGGTGACATTAGGTCAAAGCTTTGGGGTGCTTGTGTTAGGTGAAAAATGCCAGAGCTATCTAAGGAATCAATATACTTAGCCATTGCATGCATTTCTTTCTTTAGTTATTTCTTCTCCCTTACATCTTTATGGGATTGAATCAACATTCACTGAGTGGAATCACTTTACCAATGTTCTTTGGTTTCTCTCTTATACACTCCCAAACCTACCCTTGTGATCTCAAAATATCTGATATTCAAACCTATGAAGTACCTTTGGGCTTATGTAGGGTAACTTCTATTGTTACCTCCCTTTTTATGGTATCCATTATCAAGCAGACTTAGTTTTTCATTCTTTTAGGTTTTGGGTCCTTGGCATATTTCTTTTCCATATCCCATGTAGGTGTGCAGAACAAAACTAAACTTATTTTCTTGTTAAAAAAAATCAACCAATTTGATATCATTGAAAAAGGTTTGACTTTTGTTAGATCTTTTATGGGTGTACTCAATGAATCCAAAACCCATGAAAAATATCCAAGGTGGTCTAAACTTGGTGTTCATAATCCATTGAACCTTCACTTTTCTCTTGATCTACATCAAGATCTATTTTAGTTTGTTCTTGTGTGGCCATGTGACTTTGTTTCTTGAACCTTGTCTTGGACCTAGTCCTTTGTAACACATGTTGGTTTTGGACTATTTCAACAACAATTACCTTCGTACCCTTGTTATTACCTGCAGAATTAGTAGAAAAGATTGTATTAACACTTGAGGAAGTAGGGGATTTTTGTGTTGTATCTTGAGTTTCAGAGTAAGATGTTACTTCTTTTTTCTTATGTTGAATCCTTGTTTTGGTGTATTCAATAATATTATGAGTTCTCTTCATTATATTATCCATTTTGGGTTCAGAGTAATCAACTAGAGGTATGGGATGATCTTGTTGCTTTAGGTATTCAGGTTCAAAAACTCTTGAACCATCCTCTTGTACTCTCTTTAGACTCATTTTTTATTCAAAAGCTAGAACCTATGACAACACCATCCTAGAATGACTCCTCCTTTGAACTTCTCTTTCATTAAGGAAATCTTTCCAATAATCTTCTAAGTGATACATAAGTGAGAAATGATCCCATAAAAAATTATTTAATTTTGAATCCTTGTCTAGCTTGATAGAATTTAAAATCATAAGTACTCAAATCAGTTCCAATTGTATATGAGCAATGTTAGTATGCTAATAGAAACCAAATTTAAATAAAGCTTCTACAAACTAAAAAAAATTCATAAACTTCAAGATAGACTAAGATGAGCTGTCAATTGAGAATATGAGCCATTAATGGGCTCTCTAAATGAGAAGCTCTCTTGTTGAGTAGCTTTGTCTAAATAGATAGGATGTATGCTCAAGCTTTATGCTTCAAAAAGTGCTTCAAATGGAGTTGAAATTTGGGTGTGATTGTATGGTTTTGATGTAAAATGGCTTCTCAAAATGGCATTATGACTTTACTTCATGGATTGTGTTATTTTGCAAAGGGGAAGGATCCAATTTATAGGCAAAAGGCTTGAGGAATTGAGGGCTAAGATGCAAGGATGGGGAAAAACTCATGGAGGGCTTAGATTGCATGAGAGGAGAGCACATGGATTGTGCTTCCTTACAACCAATCAGGGAGTGACACATGTCACAGGGTGAGAGGATGGAGGAAAGGGCAAGGATGAGTCAACAAAGGAGGCTCAAGAGATAAAATCTTTATAAAGACCCTTCATAAGTGCTTTGTAAGAACATTTATGACTTTGTGGGATTTATAAAGTTTTGTGGTTGAGGATATTTGTGAGAGATACCATGAAATTCGAATTTGAGGGTTTAGGGGGGTTTTGAGCTTGCTTAGGGTTGTAAAAATGATTAGAGGAAGGGTTAGAGATGGCTTAGGACTAGGCAAGTGGATGGCAAGTGGATTGCAATTAATGAGGGTGGGTGAAGGAGGAGATATTTGTTAACTTTGGCTTGAGTTATCAAGTCTTAACCCATGTTTAGGGAATGTGACAAGGTTAGGAGGGGATTAGGATTAGGTTTAAAGACATCTTCTAGAAGAGTCTAGACTTTGGATGAGGATGAAGACTTTCTAGAAGAGTCTAGAACTTCCTAGGATAAGATTTTATGAAATAAATAAAGTTTTATTTATTTCAAGGGTTTGGGTTGAGGAGATATTTATTAAAATATTTTTAATAAACATAAGGATTAATATTTAATCTTGATTAAATATTTTGAGTTGGAATTAGGGGTAGGAAATGATGGGATTAGCCTTTAATCAAAATTAAAGAAGGATTAGAAGATTTTGGAAGAGGTTAGTGGTCTTAAGGAAATTGGCCAAGTTTTGGGCAAAAAATAATTTTTTAATTTATTTTAGGATTTTTGGTCAATTTATTAATTAAATAATTAATAAATAAGGAAATAATGTTTAAATGAGATTTAAACATTTTTGGAAGGGATTTCTTAATTAAATATTTTTAATTAAGATAAAGGGATTTAATGACATAAAAATAAATAAATAAATTAAATAATTAATTAATTAATAAATGATGATGTCATCAGAGACTTTTTTTCAGAAAATAAAAATATTATTTTCTAAAGGATTTTTATGTGTCTACATTTTGCCCCTCTTTGATGTGATGCCGCAAGTGGCATGGCATCAAAGATAAGAAAATAAGATGCCCAAGGCTAGAGCAGAAGAGGAGAGAATGGACTGTGAGATGCCCCCTCAAGAAGGCGGCAGGGAGAGAAAGCGAGGCTCGATGGCTTCTTCAAAAGTACAAGAATCTCGGATGAGAAAGAAGACTCAGATTGGCTTAAGAGAAGAGGTTTAGTTAGATCAAACTCTCACTATGGGAGAATGATAAAGGGAGAATCAGAGGCACAAGAGGAAGCAAGCTTAAGATCTCAGGGATTGCATAGGATGAAGGAGCAGAGCGCTATAAAAGGAATCCAGGATGGGGAGCTGGATGAGGGGATTAAAAAGCTGATGCAACAGGATTTCAAAGAGTCAGATTGGTGGAAGATGGGTTTCGGAGATCCCTAGGACTAGGATTGTGGATCTCGAAATATGAGGCTTGGTGGATTGATTTGGATTGGTGGATCCCTAAGACTAGGATTGTGGATCCCTAAAGCTAAAGGTGAGGAGTGATTCAAAAAGATACTGATGCATAAGTTGGGGTAGGAGAGATGGATGTTGGATATGGATGGGGGATAATGGAGATGAAGGAAAACCATTGAAGATTTTTGAGTGGGGGGATACTTCAAAGAGAAGTACCACCATGTAGTTGAGCACTAGATTTGCTATAGGACTGTTGGTTAATTGCCAAGGTTACCAAGAACATCAAGGCCTTTTCACCAACTGTCCAGAGGACTGACGAACTGACTCAAAACAAACACACAAGGATTGCCCCAGTATCACACATGAATCCCAGAGGAAGCAGTGTGGAAACGACACTGGGTAACCCACAAGCAGAAAAGAAAAAAAGCAAAAGACATGATCAAGACCTTACGCTCTAATTGCCCCATTCGCAATATATCATGATATGGAAGATCGTGGAAACCTTGAGGAGGGAACAAGGAAATTGCTTGGAAAAGATACTTCAAGACCCAAAAGGGAAGATTCCAAATCGAAAGAAAGTGAAAATCCAAAAGAGAACTGTTTGCCAATGAGATGGGTAGGACAAGGTACTAATAGACCAAGATCAGACATGAGGAAAGCTATATCCTGCAAGGATCTATCAGAGAGCACCTAAGCTGATGGATCTAGATGAGTGATGCGTCTGGCAAGCTGAACTAAGAAGGATAACACTTTGGTGACAAGAGATCTAGTTAAAGGATGCATTGGGATAGCTAACCAAGGGTTGTGTGATGTGTGCAAGATGCTAGTCAAGGAGGAACTGACATGAAAGCTGGATAGATACCTTAGTACTAAGCTAAAGAGGAATTACAAGCTGATAGACCAAGATATTTACAAGTGGGCTAATCAAGATATGGCACAAGCTAACAGACCAATGATAGGTATGATACAAATGGATAAAAAGCTCAGGATGAGAGGATAGCGAGATGGCTCAAGTTGGTGCAAGAGGCAGAAGCTAAGGATGAGGTGATAAAAAAAGATATGGATTTGACAAGATGCATCCAATGATGATGATGGGGACAATGCTAAGGTTGGTGGTAGCTGAACGGATAGATGGCGCTAGAGTGAATGGCTAACGAGAGGATGCCATTGGATTTGCATGAGGATAGCCTAGAGTGAGATACCAATGACAAGGGAGGATGGAAAAGACAAGATCTCCAAGGAATATAGTGCCCCTAGTCAGAAGATGACATGCAAAAGGAGGTCTTACGATGGATGTGATAGGATTGAAGCAAGGATGGAAAAGCTGAAGGCACTAGGGAGATGGATGATAACTAGGATGATGGGGTGAGGTTGCAGAAGATAAGTAGATAGCAATAGATAAAAGCTGGAGGATGAAAGATAGGTGGATAAATTGGAAGATGGAGCTGGATGGAAAGATGTGACCAAAAGCATGAGGATGATAGGCTAAGTCGGGGATGGCTGGATTACGCATGACACTTGTTTGCCAAGTTTTCATCATGGTACTTGTCCAAAGCGCTTGAATTGCCAAGTTTTCACCAGTGGATGCTTTATTTTTCTTTATTATTTTTTTTGACTTTTTGAATTTCGATTTAGCTGGAATGATTTTGTCTTTCTTCAGCTATTTTTGGCTCATAGATGTTGGTAAGATGGATGAAAAAGGATTGGATTGAACAAGTGGAATGGTGGGTGGGAGTTTGACAGATAATGGATGCGAAGACATAAGGCTTGTGGGTAAATGGATGAGGAAAATGGAAAGATCATCATTGGCACACACCTTGAGAGGTGATAAAGTAGTGGGAAAGATGGTTTTGAGCGAGGTTGAGGAGAAAATGGAGGAAGAGAAAGATAAGGACTAAAAGTAGAGTTGGAAGATGGAGGATGGGAAATTTATGATAAGAAGCATATGGACTAAAAGTGGATTGGGGGGATGAAGGATGCTTATATGGGGATTTGGATGAAGGATGAATGGATGAGGCTTTTTGAGTAGCATGAATGGATGCCAATTGAGATTTTTCTTTGAGATGCATTTCTTTTATGAGCATCTTGGGTATCCACATGATTTTTGACTTTTTTAGCTTGGGCTTTTGTGGCCTCTTGACTTTTTCTTTGATTGGGATTAAATGTTTCTTGTTTTGAACATCTATTTTAGAAGGGACATGTTGAGACTTGGATTTTTATGGATTTTTGGATTTATGCTTTTGTATTTTGGCATCCAATATGCTTCTATTAGCCATGGGATGGGAACAAGAGCATGGAGGAGATGGAGGGATAATTGATGGAGTGATAGAGTTTAAAAGTTGGAAGGGATTCAAGGGTGAGTGCCTTTGATGATCTAGCTGGTGGATTTGAGGGGATGGAAGGATAGATTGGAACATAGGATATGGATGGATATAATTGCCCAAAATGGATGGAGGGAAGGAAGGAAGGATATGGGCCCAAAATAGATGGAAGTGGGGAAGGTGTAGGTCCCAAAATAGATGGAGGGGATAAAGGATTCATATTAGGTATGTAAGGACCCAAAATGGATGGAAAGGGTGTGGGATTTAGATAAGGGATATATGGACCCAAAATGGAGGGTTGGAGATAAGGAGTAGGATGAGGGCCCAAAATAGATGCAGAATAAGATGGATGGGAACTTTGGGGTGGAGATGGAAGGACTTGGGACCATGCAGGAATAGCGGGGATACCAACATCTAGAAATACATTTTCATTTTTTTTTTCAATATGATGTTCATTATTTGGAACACAAGATGTGAGTCCATTACTAGCTAAAGGAGTTGGAGCTTCGGATATGATAATTAGTTCTTTTTCAATGGATCTATCATCATGGATTATGGGAGATGTATGATCATGAAGCAAAGGAGATGGGAGGATAGGATCTTGAGTTGGGTGGGCTGAGGGAAAGGGATCTTGAGATGGAGTAAGTAAGATTGTAGGATTTAGATATGGAGGGGATGGTAAAAGTGGATCATGTAGGGGAATAAGTGGGATGGCAGGATCTATTGTTCTGTTAGAGGATATTTCAACATGCTTTTGGACAAGATCTTGACAGGAATGGATGGGAGTGGATGCATGAGGTTCATTATATGGGATTTGGATAATGCTTGGAGGAGGAGATGTGGATGGGATTTGGAGCAATTTGATGGGTGGTGGGAATTTGATGCTTGCAGGAAGTGGAAGGATTTAAAGCAATTTGATGGATGGTATGGGGATGATAGCTATGGGAGATGGGGATGATATTATGGATGGGGAAGCTTCATCACTGACTACTTCACATGGTTGTATTAGATGACATGGCTTATCAACTGTTGGAGGTGGCTTTTCTTGTATTTCCTCTAGGAGATTCCTTGGAGACTCATGTGTCGGAGGTGGAGGTGGTGGATTGATAGGAATAGCTAGTGTGATGAGGGTGGAAGATTGGAAGCTTGGTTGATTGGGTGATGGAGGAGAAGCTGGGATATCATATGGCATGACTAGATAGTTTGGAATAACGCGTGGATTTTGGGGGATGGTTGGTGAAATGTTTCTAAGGCTTTCAATATACCCATCATAATCAACAAGATTTTCATCATCATTGGAATAGGAGGTGGCGGAAGCAAGGACAATGCGACCAAACACATCATGATAGGATTGGAACTTCATGCTTTGATGGTGAGTTTGATGGGGACGGGGTCTTGCATATGGATGAACACGGAAGCTCATGGTTGGATTTGGATTAAGCGCAGATTTTGGATTGGCTGATGAAGGATTTCCTAGGGAGAGTCAAAGCTTTATGACAGACCTAAGGAGGATTGGCTGGAGATTTTTGGCTTTCCTATGGATGGAAGACTTCAAGGGCATGTTGTCAAAAAGTGAGAGTTTTTCTTTCCTATGTGTTGGATTGGTGGAGATTGTGTCAACTTAAGGATACACTAATGATCCTATGGGCATGACACGAGATTGACCACTTGTGGATCCCAACCTTTAGCTTAAGGTGATGAGGGATAACAAGTGACAAAGCTAGATTACCCTAGACAAAGCTCTGTCAAAGGGATAACCTTGGTGAGGTTGGTGAATTCGTCAGATTGATTGGATAGAAAATTCTAGCAGAATGACAACAACTCTCTAAAGGCTTGGGTGTGATTTTGGATTGGGTTGCTAGCTGGCTGGGGGGGATGATTTGGATGGACTTTGGATTTGGGATTGTTCTAAAGCAAGGAACTAGATAGATTCGGTTGCAGCAGGGGAGCTTGGATGATTTTTTGATGAGGTAGTGACTACACTAAGTATGCCTTGAGCTAGGAGATTTCTACTTTTTTGGGATTCTAACCAAAGTTGGCAAACATTCATTCAAAAGCTATGAACTAACAAGTAGACAAAATTTTGGAGCAAGCATGTCAAACACACCAACATCCTAGGAAGCTTTCTACAAGGATGAAATTTTTTATAGCTAGGGAGTCCTCGATATACGCAAGGTACGTGAGGCCCAAATCCGTAGATGAAACCAAAAAGATGTCACATAGCCGAGAGGAGCGGTAACCCACTTCTCCTCTTTCACTTCTCAAGGGTATAAAGTTCCTTGAGGCTTAGCCCGAGTGACAAAATCTTGATCCCAAGAGAGGTGTCTTTCGATTCACCTCTCGATTCTTATACTCTGCCAGAACGCTGGAGTTGAGGTCGTCCAAGGGGTGATGAAATCCCCAAGCAGGCCTCCTAAAAAGAAACAAGGTTTTGGATCCTAATCTTATGCACCCAAGATGGCCTCGAAAGACGACAAGGGGAGAGAAGACTTGGATGACCTTGGGCTAAAAAACACGCTTGTTCTTTTACCAACTGACTCTTATGTGTGCTAAGCTAGACTTTGCAAGCACTCATGTTTAAGAGACAATGTTCAACTCCAACTTGAAGCACCAACAAAAGTAAATCGATCAAAGAATGCAAACAATAAGAAGAGTTAGGGTCAACAAAAGAAAACTCGCGCGCCCGGAGGCCCTCCACGTCAAGTATCGATTAATTTTCTTTAAGGCATTCAAGATTGAGTGTGAGTTTGTTTTAAGCCCAAAACAAAAGTGTGTGAGATTCGATTTCAAGCATGCACTCGGAGGCTCTCCATGTCAGTTGTTGTTCAATTTTAGTGCCCAAACTTGAAGTGTGATCGATTTAATCTAAAGTTTTGATCATTTAAGAATTTTGATAAAGTTAAAGCAAACATTCAAAGACCAAGTGAGTGAGTTAGATTGTGGAACATTTAACACCTTTTTCAAGTAGACCCATCCCCATAAATGGCGCTGAGATTGAAACCAATGGTTAATATTTGATGGGTGATTAGAAAAGAGGTGAGTCCAAGGAACTACTCAAATTGATTTTTGAAAATTTTTATTTTAACTTAACAAAGTTTCTTAAATGTCCAAAAATCAAACTTTACCTAGATTGCATGTGGAAAAGAGATTTGTTTTGTTCAATTTTTAGAAGCTCCAAATGAAGTGTTTGATATTGCAATGGTTAATTGATCCTTGGCATTCAAGATTGGATTTGTTGTTTTAATCATGCATTCAAGGAAAATTTGATTTTAATCCATGGCATTCAAGAGTGTGTTTAGCAACATGCATTCAAAGACAAGTGATTAAACATTCAAGTTTTTTCCTTTGAGCATTCAAGATTGAGATTTTGTGTGTTGTTTTAAGAACTTTGAAGTGCTTTTTTTTAACCTTAGATCATTCAAGATTGTTTTGGACTCAAAAGTGAAAATTACTCTTTGGACTTTGGTTTTCATTCAAGATTTTGTGTTCTAGTTTGCATATTTTAAGCCCAAAAATGATATTCCTAGATTGTTTTGATGCATGAAAAACCTAAGAAACATTCAAGATTTTGCAACAAGACATTTGTTTGGAACAAATAACAAAGCTTTTAGGACAATTTTTGGCAAACATTTAGGACTCTTAGTTTTCATGAGATTTTTAAAAGAACTTTAAAATATTTACAAATGAGGTTCATTTTATCCTTGATTGATGCTTTGAGTTTGATTTAGATTTTAGTGTGCACTTAGTATTGATTTTGAACCTTTTGAAATGGAAACTTGAAGTTCTTTTTAAATTCCCAAAAATGAAGTGTTCCTAATTTTGCATGAATGCATCTAAAACCTTGATGTTGCAAGGATGCAAATGATTAGATTGGTTTAATTTCACTTGTTAAAAGATTTTTTCTTTTTTGCAAATTTTTAATTTTTCAATGGATTTAAGTATGATTTGGGGGTTCATTTTAAGCACTAAAAAGAAGTTTGTATGATTTTGCTTCCTTAAAAAATAAATGGCCAAGATCTCCCACAAGAAGAAGAAGAAGAAGTAGATGGAATAAGAAGAATATAGACAAGAAGAGGAAGAAGAATTCCAAGTGCTTTGTCCACCTATAAGCTTGAAAAATCTGCAAACACTATGAGATAGATTATGAGTTCCTTTGTCTTCTTCATGCTCATGTGGACCTACAAAACCAATTTATACAATCCTACCAATCACAAAAACAAGTAAAATTAGCCAAAATCAGCAAATGACATACAAAACTTGACTAAAAAAGCTAATGAAGATGACCCATGCGGGCTCCCACCGGGCGTGCCAAAATGTATATGAGCAATGTTAGTATGCTAATAGAAACCAAATTTAAATAAAGCTTCTACAAACTAAACAAAATTCATAAACTTCAAGATAGACTAAGATGAGCTGTCAATTGAGAATATGAGCCATTAATGGGCTCTCTCAATGAGAAGCTCTCTTGTTAAGTAGCTTTGTCTAAATAGATAGGATGTATGCTCAAGCTTTATGCTTCAAAAAGTGCTTCAAATGGAGTTGGAATTTGGGTGTGGGTGTATGGTTTTGATGTAAAATGGCTTCTCAAAATGGCATTATGACTTTACTTCATGGATTGTGTTATTTTGCAAAGGGGAAGGATCCAATTTATAGGCAAGAGGCTTGAGGAATTGAGGGCTAAAATGCAAGGATGGGGAAAAACTCATGGAGGGTTTAGATTGCATGAGAGGAGAGCACATGGATTGTGCTTCCTTAAAATCAATCAGGGAGTGACACATGTCACAGGGTGAGAGGATGGAGGAAAGGGCAAGGATGAGTCAACAAAGGAGGCTCAAGAGATAAAATCTTCATAAAGACCCTTCATAAGTGCTTTGTAAGAACATTTATGACTTTGTGGGCTTTATAAAGTTTTGTGGTTGAGGATATTTGTGAGAGATACCATGAAATTCGAATTTGAGGGTTTAGGGGGATTTTGAGCTTGCTTAGGGTTGTAAAAATGATTAGAGGAAGGGTTAGAGATGGCTTAGGACTAGGCAAGTGGATGTCAAGTGGATTGCAATTAATGAGGGTGGGTGAAGGAGGAGATATTTGTTAACTTTGGCTTGAGTTAGCAAGTCTTAACCCATGTTTAGGGAATGTGACAAGGTTAGGAGGGGATTAGGATTAGGTTTAAAGACATCTTCTAGAAGAGTCTCGACTTTGGATGAGGATGAAGACTTTCTAGAAGAGTCTAGAACTTCCTAGGATAAGATTTTATGAAATAAATAAAGTTTTATTTATTTAAAGGGTTTGGGTTGAGGAGATATTTATTAAAATATTTTTAATAAACATGAGGATTAATATTTAATCTTGATTAAATATTTTGAGTTGGGATTAGGGGTAGGAAATGATGGGATTAGCCTTTAATCAAAATTAAAGAAGGATTAGAAGATTTTGGAAGAGGTTAGTGGTCTTAAGGAAATTGGCCAAGTTTTGGGCAAAAAATAATTTTTTAATTTATTTTAGGATTTTTGGTCAATTTATTAATTAAATAATTAATAAATAAGGAAATAATGTTTAAATAAGATTTAAACATTTTTGGAAGGGATTTCTTAATTAAATATTTTTAATTAAGATAAAGGGATTTAATGACATAAAAATAAATAAATTAATTAAATAATTAATTAATTAATAAATGATGATGTCATCAGGGACTTTTTTTCAAAAAATAAAAATATTATTTTCTAAAGGATTTTTAGGTGTCTACACCAATATTTATGGCATCATCCAAGTTTTTGTACAACAAATTGCCAATTCATACTAGAAACAAACTGTCCTTCTTATCTTCAAGAAAAAACTTTACTATTACCCCTGCTAGTCGATGATAGAATTTGGCTAGAATGAAATAATCCAAACCAAATCTAGGTAATGTTATGTGTTCTTCATTCAATCCTCCTAACCTAAGGTATATGAACCTAGGGAGCTGGATGAATAGACTATCGTACACTTGTATGAATTGGAAAGACTCTAAAGAGACCCTTTTTCCCATCTACCTACCAGTTCAAAATATAGTTTACCTAGGAAAAAACCATTAACCTTTATGTAATCTAAGCACTTGGCTCTTCTATAGGTAAGGGAAATAGTTATATATGAAGACTTCATCATTCCAAGGTTCATGTGGCAAAGGGGTGAGATCGTGAGTACATGCCATGCAATAGGTGAGGTACAAAGACATGAAGAATTCTTTCTTTATTGTGTTAGCTTAGTTGAACCCTCATAGAACTTGCTATAATTTAAGTCCAATTCAGATATTATTTTTCCATCCAAAATAATATTAATAAAGTGATACATCCAATCTTCAAAAAGGTATACTACACAGGAACCTTTGATTCTATGAAACATGACCACTAAATCATGAACGTAAGGCCTCATATGATCTTCATATAAACTCTTTGGCATGCATGAACCTCCCTTATAGAAATTTTTAATCCAATGATGAACTATGAAAAAATGATTCTTCTTGGAATTCTGGCATAAGATTAGGTAGGGGTAAAATTAGTTAAGGTTTCATATGGTATTTTGAACACAGAGGTGATGTTGTCTCGGTCTATGGAAAGCAAAATAATCCCATCATTTCTCCTAATGCATCAAGACCTAATGTCATAGTGGTTCACATATTCTTAAAAACTAGTTCAGGGTTGATAACTAACTAAGGGAAAGTTGCGGCTTGTAATATCCTACTATCTATGATTTCCCCCATGAATTCAACTTCCACATTTAACTGAATTTTATCACAAACCTCATCTATATTAACCCACCTTAAATCTATATTAATAAACAAGGGACTCTTGTAGTCCATACTAGTATGATTACCAAAGAAATGTAGGGAGGATTTCATTTTTCCCAATTCTTGAAGGAAATCACAATACTCAGCTAAACCCAAAGAGAAATTTGCTAAGAACTAGAAACTTGAAGTGAGGAAATGTTAGAAAATTACCTTGAAACCTATAGAAGTAATTCTTCTAAAACTTGTGAATCCCCAATCCTGCGTATCTACACAACTAATATTCAAAATGAAAATAAACTCACCTTTCAGGACAAGTTCATTTAAAGGATGTGAATAATTAATCAATGCGGAGGATAGATTTGGTATGATTTACTTGCCTGACAATTTAGTACGACAAGACTCTTTATAGTAATTGCCATAAATGAACATCCTTTCATCTTTACAACTTACCTCATCATGAATATCCTACCACGTGTTATCCTCATCATTTTCTTGACCCTTTTTTTGTGGGGGCTTTCCATTTAATGATTTCAAATAAACTAAACCACACCATGGTCACCCTTTTTATTGTTAAACCATGCGTCGTCTTTCCTTTGCTCACATCATCTAAATATACACAAGGTCCACTTTCACATTGACAATGTTTAGTTTCCCTTGACCTTGACACTTGTTTGCATTGGGTCCAACTTATTTGTCCTCTGGGAGAATGCCCTTGAAGTGTTGAGCCATTTTGAACCAGTTTGAATCAGGAACAAAGTGGTTTAGATGGTTCAATAGTTTAGAAAGTTCAAAAAGTTCAAAATTTTAGAACTTCGAACAGGTTCCAACTAACATCAAGCAAAAAGATAGAATTATCTTTAGGACAACTTGCATCCTATGTGCTTGGGTTCCAAAGGAAAAGAAAACCAAAATCAAGGCAACTCACATGAACTAACAATTGGGTAAGATAGAGACACTATGAAGTGAGCTTTCTCAAAATTTAGAGATATTTGAAACACTTTACAGTAGGTTTTGCTGAAGGTAAATATTTGTGCTTCCTGTTTAGTTTTCTTCTCTCTTTTGTCTGATTTTGTACCTAGTGTCGAGATTAATTTGTAGTACCTAGTTTGGGCTTTGATGATTTCGATGGATGGTGTCTCTCAATGTGGACATTAAAATAAAGAATTGAAAATTTTAAAATTAATAAAATATAAAACACATTAGTATAAATAGATGTGTATATTTTAATAATATAGTAGATTACAACAATATCAAATAGTATATATTTAAATTACAAACTTTCTTCAACTAAAAATTTATAGACAGAAGAATTACACCCTCAATGTTTTTAATTATCAAATTTGACTAAATTAGGCTAAAAGTTTAAACTTCCATAGATGAAAATAATAATTTTGAGTTGGCCCAAAAAGAACTTTCTAGATTTAATTAATTTTTATGTTAATATGTCTATCATTTAGATGTTTCTAGAATATAGGTTAAAATATTTTATTTGTCTACTTGAGTAGTTTCCAAAATTTTGAAAATATTTGTACATGTAGACTAAAGCTGGAAACTTCTAGAATTTTGTGAATTGCTTATATAAAGAACATTATGTAATCATTTTGAAATAACAAAGGTAAAATCAAATTTTACTCTAAGGGCCCATTTGGCTGAAAGAATTGCCAAATGCAACATTGAATATCTATGTTGGAATAAGCTCTCTTTTGGTATTTGTGCATTCTTAAAATAATTTCTGCAATATCATTTGGACCTGTTTGGTTGACCTAGAAGAGGAGTCGAAATATGCATATTTTATGTTTGGTTGCAACAATTGAAATAGGAATTGGAATAAGTTTTTTTTATAAAATTTTAATAATTAAATTATAATTTTTTAGTTTGAAAATATTTAAAATAAACAAGATTTTTTAATTTATAAAAAATAATTTAAAAAAATAAAAAATGATTTTTTATTGATTTATTAAAAAGCCAAATTATTTTAACTAGGGGTATGTGCAGGATCATGGTGTGCCAAAAAGTGGCAATGTGAAAAAAAAGAGAGTTTGAAGACGTCTAAAAGCACTTCAAAATTCGCTTTGACTTTTTTTCACCTATCTAGGTACCAAACCTGGCAAGTAAGGCCCAAGCCTTATCGGATATCCGATATGAGATCGGATATATGATTTGATATCGAATATCCGATCTCATATCAGATATCCGATATCAAATCAGATATTCGATATTGGCAGCACAAACACATTGGAGGGAAAAACAAATTTTGGAGGGAAAAATGAATTTGTGAGTTATATGACTAATTTGAGTTATGAAATATGTAAAGATATAATATATAATCTATAAATATATAATATGACTAATTAATGAGTTATGGCTTATATATATATATATATATATATATATATATATATATATATATATATATATATATATATATATATATATATATATATATATATATATATATGAAATTAAATTAAATTATATTGTTGTTATTATTTAATATAATAACGTAACTATTAATATATAATAATATATTATGTTATTATTATTATTATTATCTATAAATATAATATATATTATTATATTATATTATTATTATTTTTACTATATTTCTATTAAATATAATAACGTAATATATTATATATATGTTATTGATATGTATTATTATTATTATAATATATAAATATAATATATTATATACTAATATATATATGATTATTAAACTATATTATTATTATTTTTAATATATTATTATATTTTTACTATATTATTTCTATTAGAATTGTTTATATGGGTCAAAGGGGGTCATAGGATGACCTATGAGCCCTTTCGACACATTCCATGACAACATACGTCCCTAGGGGTCCCAGAACCCCTAGGGACATATTAGAATTGTTTATATGGGTCGAACGAGGTCATAGGTCATTCGACACATTCCATCACAACATATGTCCATAGGGGTCCTAGGACCCCTAGGGACATATTAGAATAATTTATATGGGTCGAAGGGGGTCACAGGATGATCTATGACCCCTAAAGACATATCTTTCGACACATTCCATGACGACATATGCCTCTAGGTGTCCTACAACCCCTAGGGACATATTATAATTGCTTATATGGTTCAAAAGGGGTCATAGGATGACCTATGACCCTTTTCGACACATTCCATGATGACAAATGTTCATGGAGGTATTAGGACCTATAGGGACATATTAGAATTGTTTATATGGGTCAAAGGGGGTCATAGAATGACCTATGACCCCTTTCGACACATTTCATGATGATATATGTCTTTAGGGTTCCTAGGACCCCTAGGGACATATTATAATCGTTTATATGGGTCAAAGGGGGTCACAAGATGACCTATGACCCCTTTCGACATATTCCACGACAACATGTGTCCCTAGGGGTCCTAGGACCCCTAGGGATGTATTAGAATTGTTACTATGGGTCGAAGGGGGTCATAAGATGACCTATGACCCCTTTCGAAACATTTCATGATGACATATATTCCTAGGGGTCCTAGGATCCCTAGGGACATATTAGAATAATTTATATGGGTCGAAGGGGGTCATAGGTCCTTTCGACACATTCCATGATGACATATGTCCCTAGGGGTCCTAGGTCCTTTCGACACATTCCATGATGACATATGTCCCTAGGGGTCTTAGGACCTTTAGGGACATATTATAATTGTTTATATGGGTCGAAAGGGGTCATAGGTCCCTTTCGACACATTCCATGATGACATATGTCCATAGGGGTCCTAGGACCCTTAGGGACATATTAAAATCATTTACATGGGTCGAAGGGGGTCATAAGATGACCTATGACCCCTTTCAACGCATTCCATGATGACATATGTCCATAGGGGTCCTAGAACCCCTAGGGACATATTAGAATCATATTTATGGGTTGAAGGGGGTCATAGGATGACCTATGACCCCTTTTGACACATTTCATGATGACATATGTCCATAAGGGTCCTAGGACCCCTAGGGACATATTAAAATCATTTAAATGGGTCGAAGGGGGTCATAGGATGACCTATGACTCCTTTCGACACATTCCATGATTACATATGTCCCTAGGGGTCCTAGGACCCCTAGGGACATATTATAATCGTTTATATGGGTCGAAGGGGGTCACAAGATGACCTATGACCCCTTTTGACACATTTCATGATGACATATGTGCATAAGGGTCCTAAGATGCCTAGGTACATATTAGAATCGTTTAAATGGGTCGAAGGGGGTCATAGGATGACCTATGATCTTTTTTGACACATTCCATGATGACATATGACCATAGGGGTCCTAGGACCCCTAGGGACATATTAGAATTATTTATATGGGTTGAAGGGGGTCATAGGCCTTTCGACACATTCCATGATGACATATGTCCCTAGGGGTCTTAGGACCCCTAGGGACATATTAGAATCATTTATTTGGGTAAAAGGGGTTCACAAGATGACCTATGACCCCTTTTGACACATTTCATGATGACATATGTCTCTAGGGGTCTTAGGACCCTTAGAGACAAATTAGAATCATTTATATGGGTTGAAGGGGGTCATAGGATGACCTATGACCCCTTTCTACATATTTAGAATTGTTTATATGGGTTGAAGGGGGTCACAGGATGACCTCTAACCCCTTTCAACACATTCCATGATGACATATGACCATAGGGGTCCTAGGACCCCTAGGGACATATTACAATTTTTTATATGGGTCGAAGGGGGTGACACATTCCATGATGACATATGTCCCTAGGCGTCCTAAGACCCCTAGGGACATATTAGAATCATTTATATGGGTAAAAGGGGTTCGCAAGATGACCTATGACCCCTTTTGACACATTTCATGATAACATATGTCCCTAGGGGTCCTAGGACCCCTAGAAACATATTAGAATCATTTATATGGGTTGAAGGGGGTCACAGGATGACCTATGACCCCTTTTAACCTATTCCATGATGACATATTTTCTTAGGGCTCCTAGGACCCCTAAGGACATATTAGAATCATTTATATGGGTCGAAGGGGGTCACAAGATGACCTCTGATCCCTTTCAACACATTCCATGAAGACATATGTCCCTAGAGGTCCGAGGACCCATAGGGACATATTAGAATAATTTATATGGGTCCAAGGGGGTCATAGGGTGAGCTATGACTCCTTTCAACCCATTCTATGATGACATATGTCCTTAAGGGTCTTAGGACCCCTAGGGACATATTAGAATCATTTATATGGGTTGAAGGGGGTCTTTGGATGACCTATGACCTCTTTCGACACATTCCATGACAACATATGTCCCTAGGGGTCCTAAGACGTCTAGAGACATATTAGAATTCTTTATATGGGTCGAAGGGGATCATAGGTACCTTTCGACACATTCCTTGATGACATATGTCCCTAAGACCCTTAGGGACATATTAGAATCATTTATATGGGTCGAAGGGGGTCACATGATGACCTATGACCCCTTTCGACACATTCTATGATGACATATGTCCCTAGGGGTCCTAGGACACTTAGGGACATATTAGAATAATTTATATGGGTCGAAGGAGGTCATAGGATGACCTATGACCCCTTTCGACACATTCCATGATGACATATGTCTCTAGGGTTCCTAGGACCCCTATGGACATATTAGAGTCGTTTATATGGGTAGAAGTGGGTCACAGGATGACCTACGATCCCTTTCAACCCATTCCATGATGACATATGTCCCTAGGGGTCCTAAGACCCCTAGGGGCATATTATAGTAATTTATATGAGTTGAAGGGGGTCATAGGATGACCTATGGCCCCTTTTGATGCATTCCATAAGAGCATATGTCCATAGGGGTCCTAGGACCCCTAGGGACATATTAGAGTCATTTATATGGGTTGAAGGGGGTCACAGGATGACCTATGATCCCTTTTGATCTATTCCATGACAACATATGTCCCTAGGCATCCTAGGACCCCTAGGGACATATTAGAGTCATTTATATGGGTCGAAAGGGGTCACAAGATTATCTATGACCCCTTTCGACCCATTCCATGATGACATATGTCCCTAGGGGTCCTAGGACCCCTAGGGACATATTATAATCATTTATATGGGTCGAAGGGGGTCACAGGATGACCTATGACCCCTTTTGACCCATTCCATGACTATATATCTCCCTAGGGGTCCTAGAACCCCTAGGGACATATTATAATTATTTATATGGGTCAAAGGGTGTCATAGGATGACCTATGACCCCTTTTGACCCATTCCATGACTACATATGTCCCTAGGACCCCTAGGGACATATTAGAATTGTCCCTATGGGTCTTGAGACCCCTAGGGACATAGTAGAGTCTTTTATAGTTTCGACACATTACATGACAATGTATATCCCTAGGACCCCTAGGGACCCATTGGGAATGCGTCGAAAGGGGTCACTAGGAGCCCTAGGGACATACGTTGTCATGAAATGTGTCGAAATGATGCATTTATGACAATATTATATTTAATAATTATATAATATTATATATTTAATATAATAATAATATATTATTAGATTATATAACAATAATAATCATATATGCTACTAGATTATAGATTTAATAATAATAATAACCAAATAAATTATTATATATAATAATTATTATAATAATATATAATAATAATATTAATATCCACACATTTTTGAAATAAATTTCCCTCTAAAACAGTCTAAAGTTTCCCTCTTAAATTTATTTCCTCTCAAATTTCCCTCCCTCCAAATTTAAAATTGAAAAAAACTGCCCTCTCAAATTTTCCTCCAAATTGGTGTAAAAAATATCCAGACATGATTGGATATCCGATTTGAAATTGGATATCTGATTTCATATCTAATATCCGATTTGAAATCAAATATCCGATTAGGCCTAGTATTTACCAAGCCTATTCGGTCAACCCAAAAAATGTGTTTGAGAAGGGTTTTACTGACACTCAGGCTTTGGGTAGCCATCTGACAATGTTATTTTGATCAAAATTGTATGAAATGAAATTTTTTTTTATATCACTCTCGAGATTCCATTGATATAATTTCTATCAAATTTTAAGCTCGATAAGTATTTATTAGTTAATTTTCAATGAAGATTATTGTAAAGTGTTGATTGGCATACTGATTGAAAAATAGCTATAACTTTCAAACGGTATAACATTTTTTAAATCCAAAAGTTGTGTCACATTCTATATTTCACCTAGTATAAGAAAAATAAATAAATAAAAAATTTGGTAAAATTTTCTATTAGTTAAGGTGGTTAGACACGGGAGTTTTTTTTTTCCAAAAATGTTTTAGTAGAAAATTCATATTTAATTATTTATTTGGAATAAAAATATCCAAAAATATGTGTCACATCCGGGCATGAGTCTACTTTTTAAATCTATATCTATATTAAAAAAAATATTATCATTTGATTTTGAGACATACACCTGCTTTTTATTTTTGCCCTGAAATTTTCGTAGTACTGCATTAAAATTCAAACTTTTGACCAATCAATTTTTTTTTTCTCCATATAAGGCCTAGTAGTTTAGAAACTAAATTCAATTTCCTATAGATTATTTTCTTACAACTTTTGGATACAAAGTCCATAACCACTTTAAAATTATGTGTCAAGTTGACATAACCCTAATTTGCTGATTTTTCACTGCCACTTAAGGCCATAGTTTGGTACACCATGATCCTGCACATACCCTTAGACTTTATTTAGACTTTATTTTATTTTTTTAATTGACTTTATAAGTGAAAGATATACCTTAACCTTTGAAATTCATCGAAAATAAAAGGACATAATATATTGTATATTATAAATTTAATTCTAAATTAAATCAAATTAATTTAATGAGTATAAGATTCAAAACTAAAATCATTTAATTTTTTAATCTATTAAAGAAAATAAAAAATACAAATAAGTCGAGATCATTAATATGATATGTAAATGATCTTTCAACATGGTTTTAGTAATAAGACTAAACACAAGATTTATTTGTAAAGATAAATTTATGAAAGTTTAGAGAATATATCAAATTTGATATTAGTCTTTTTTATCATTTTAAAAAAATACATATTAAATGTTAAATAATGTTGACCTAGTTTATATCTTATGATAAATGGAGAAAATAGTCCAAAAATGCATTTGAGTGACAAAATATAACCAAATGACAAAGTCACAGACCTGACAACCCATCAAATTGGGTTTATTAAAAATTTGAATAAGAATAGGCTATTCTTATTCCATCTTTTTTGAGGAATTTCGCTATGCTCATTTTGGGTCAAATTAGGATAGGCAAATTCTAATTCCAATTTTGTATTTTACAAACAAACGTTGAATTGGTGAATGTGGGTATTTAAATTTTTCTATTCCCGCCCAATTCCTGCAACCAACCGAGGCCTAAGGGACTGCAATGTATTCTGTATTGTTTTTCCTCTAACTTACAATCAAAGTGGTGTCAAACCTTTGATCATAGAAAATTTTCCTATGGTTGAAAAGTGAGTAACAGAGCCAATCATAGTGGAAAATGTCATTGCAGAGTTTTTGAAGATTTACAGATGCCAAGCAAATAATATTCAATCATTGGCACACCCTAAGGAGGAGTGCCTTTAATTTGAAGTTGTGATTTGTAATGCCCCACCAAGGGATCCAAAAGAAATTACCTAAAGTTTTACTAAGTTTATCAAACATTTTTAGTTTTATTTTAAAAACAAGAAAGATAATCATACACATCAAACACATAGTAGCGGAAGCAATAACATACAATCAACTGTAAACATACATAACATGTTACATTCCTTAAGGATCCCAAGACATTGAGTCACATTTAAATTTAATTAATTCTAACTCTAATAACTACCATATCCATACGAAAGAATAATGAAAAGTCCAATGTCCATAATATACATTTGTTCCAAATGCTTCTTGGCAAATTAAATTCGAAATGCACAATCATCCACTGTACATGTCATAAGGTATGAAAGGCTAAAAGAATATACATATACAGATACATCATCCTTCTCTAATCCATGATACAAAGTACAATAAAATAAATGAAACTAATAACATACATGATACATCCATCCATCATAAAAGATATATATACATATACATATACATTCAATATGAAATACAATTAAGTAAGTGTGCGGTTAGTCCCAACTGTCAATAGCATCATTAGACCATCGTAGGCCCTAGCCATCCCCTGTGCGTAGCATCCCAAGTCACCGATAAGATCATTGGTACTATAGTAATAGGGATGTCACTACTAAACATACTACAACATAATCATAAGGAAATCTAACATGCTAGTCATCAACATAAAGAAATGCATCAGTAAATAATATCACCTAATTATGATAAATAAGCAACCCAAAAAGCTCCAGCCACGATGACTATAGATAGATCTCAAATGGTAAGAGTGAAAAAGCACTACCACCTGACCCTGTGGAACCTAAATGGTCCACTCCCACCACGGTGAGGAGACAGTCTCAAGTCCCAAATAGGATATCAAATCAAATAACACAAGTACTCTCTAAGTCCAAGAATCCTAAAAGTATACTAACTCAAAGGTCCCAACACATAGATCGACATCTAGACCTAGAGGCAAATAAGACACGTAAGAAACCTACTATGCAAGTAGGAAAGTATCATCGCACAAATTGCATTGGAAGTTACCCAAGCAATCCCTTAGGAATCCCAGGTCCCCAGTGATCCTGCGGCCACTAGTATCCTCTCGTACTGACGAGGCATACTATGGAATGCAAGGTCATAACCAAGCATTCTCCCAACTCCCACCCTTGTTTGTACTAGCACTTGAGGCATGGGAGAGAACATATAATTATCTTGTTAAGTTCATTTTTCTCTCATTTAATGTAAATGTTTTCACTTATTAAAACAATTTACAATGGGTTTCCCCTGGTAGCCTCTTAGGCCCCAACCCCATTGCAAGCCACTTCCTAACACTACACATAGATAACCTACCCTAAGGTCATGAAATCACAAATCAAAGAATCATAGTAAAATCACCTCAGTCTTGTACAAGTGATTGGAAAGAATCATAAGTATAATCCACAACAATCACATCAGTTCTCCACGAGCAACTGAATAACATCAAATGATAAATCACAATATCCATCGGTTCTCCAACGAGCAACTAGAAAGTGTCCCACAATATCCATTGGTCCTCAATGAGCAACCATAAAGAATCCCAAAATAATATTGATCGAAGACTCCAAATGGTCAAGTCAAACATGTCACAACATGACATCATCAAGAACAAATCATCAAAAAACATCTTAGTCCTCTCAAAGCGACTAGAAGATAAATCAAATATAACTGATCGATGACTCAAAAATGGTTAAGTCAGGTATCTCATATACATGCACCTCAGCTTCACACAAGAAGACTGAAAAGCAATAACAATCAATAATCCACACACATCATAGAGCATGCCATCGCATTACCATGGTTGGGTTTTAAAAAGATCGAGATCAAACATCATAATATTACAAACAGACAACTCCCAAGCCTCTGGTAACAACCTAAAATTGGTCAACACTAGGACAAACCCCAAAACCTCAAAACATAATTAGTACATAGAAAACATCATAATCTCATAGTTCGGTTTGATTTGAAAGCACATGATTAGGTTATATATGAGGTTTCAGTTTCCAGTTTTAAAGTATGTTTCAAGTAACTAAGTGTCATAGTTTACCCCTATGGATTAACCCATTCTCATTCTTACAATAAAAGAAATCACATCATGAATTAAAGTATTAATAATCATTTATTAAATTACTAAAATAATAATAACTGATTGTTAAATAAAATTAATCCCAAAACCCATTAATATTTGAATTTTAAATAATAAATATAATTATCATAGTTAAATGGTATTTATCATTAGTTTCAATTAGCCTCATTAATAAATCAATAATTACTAAATTTAATAATCATTAATTATTAAAATTTATATCTCTTATAAATTATTTAATAACTAATAATAATTAATTATTGATTAATTAAAACCTCTTAATAATGAATTTATTTAATAATTATTAATTAATTAAATAATAATAACAATTTACTATTAATATATATTATAATTTTTTTAAAAATTTAATAAATTTAATATGTTTAAAAGGTAAGAGCCTACAACACAATGGTAAATTGTGAGCCTCTTATCAAAGAGGTCTTGGGTTCAAATCTACCCCGGCTTAATAAAATAATAATTAATGTTAATACATAATAATTAATCTTGGCTTTGGCCTTTTACCAATCAAAATAAAAAATAAAAAATAAAAAATAAAAAGAAAAAAAAATAATATGTTTAATAATATTTAAAAACATTTAAAAATTTAATAAAAAACAAATACAAATCAAAATGCATTAGTGCAATGTTTTAGGCCCATTGGGCGACCTTTTAAGGCTACCACCATGCAGCCACTGCAGCAGCAGATGGCCTACTGTCGCAGGCAACAGTTATTACTGCTGCCACATATAGCAGTACGTCTATGTATGCAGGGTACCACACGTGAAAAAAGGTAAGGAAGAGAAGGGGGGGTGGGGGAGGTGGTGACCCCTGCCTCCCACTTCTATATATATATATAATTTTTTAAATATGAAATGTTACAATAACATTTTTAAATATATATATATATATATATATATATATATAGAATAATCTTGTTTATTTAATACCATAACTCCCCACCCCCCAAATAATTATATATATATAAATATATAATAACATTTATAACTTTAGTCTTATAGGAAAAATATATTTAACCAATCAAAATTCCTAATTTAAAGATTTTCTTTTTTATTTTCAAACCCTTCCCAAGTCAACTCTAGTCCACAATTCCATTTTAATTCAAACCCAAAACCCGATTTTCAACATTCGATTATGAAAGGGGTTCTCCTATTTGTTTGACTTCTTAATCAACCTTACTTGAATAAAATATAATTCTCCATAATATATTCAGCAATGTTTTCTAATTGATCATTAAACCCCTAAACATAGATGAAATTAAACAACAAAAGATGCAGAATGAAGAATTGATGGATTCGTACAATGAAATTTGAGAAGACAAGTTTCTTTACAATCACGAAGTAGACAGGAATATTAAATTGCATAATTCAATCAGTGATCAAAACACAAGACCCTACCTATGCCTGATGCTAATACGCAACTCAGAAGATTTGCAAGAGAATCTGCTTCTACCCAAGATCTTCTCTCTAACAATTAATCCCAAAATTTTCCCTTCTAAAATTTGCTTCCAATTTTGGCTTCCCAAATATTGCGTCCAAAATTTGTCTCTCCAAAATTCTTTTTTTTTCAAAAATGAACCCCTAATTGTGATAAAGAGTTCTCTCCTTAAATTGGGGCACTGATTGTGCGTTCACCCGGGTGAACTCCCTGCTCCCAACCTTTAACTCCAAATTACTTCTTATTAATCTTTTCCCATGCATGTTAATTGCATTATTAAATTACTTTATTTAATTACCACTTGACTTGACTTTTAATAAATTTATTATATTTAATCCCATGCGCACTTTATGCAAATAAAATATCTTTATTAAATTCACATGTTTAATCTTTTAAATTAATTTCTTATATTTTCAACTCATGCACGCATCATGCGATCTAGAATATTTTTAATAATTTAATATATTTTTTCTCACTTTTAATTTATTTTAGAAACTTAATTGATAAAATATTTATTAACTTAAATAACAATAATATTTAACATTTATTAAAAAATGAACTCTAAATATATTATTATTAAATTAAATAAATATTATCATGTTCTAAATTTATATTTATAAGTTTTATCTCCAAATTTAATTCCTTTTTATTTAATTAATTTATCAACTCATTAAATATTAAAATATCATAATAATTTTCCATTAAATTAAATGATTAATTTAATCTTTTAATTAAACTTAATTAATAGAAAATACACCAAAGACTCATAAAGACAACATACGAAAATTCATCATAGCAAAACACATACAAAATCAAACTGAAGGGTTATAATCATGAATTAACATCATTTGACGTGTTCAAAGGGTACTAGACTCAAATGCTTGTCCTAATTTTCAATTAGGAAAAATGGCTTAAAGGTATGGGATTTGGACTTAAGAATTCATCTCCCCTCTCTTACCATTGAGATAATGTGATAGGGTACACTCATCCTGACAATTCAGGGAAGTCAATAGCCGGTACCTGCAACCTGCATAAAATCCCTACATGTACAAACACAATATTCTAAGCTAAACAAGAAATGGAAGGAAGTGGTGCATCGTGTAGATCTCGACTAGCAGGTGATTACGACTCCCTTCCTTAACCACATTAGAAATGCCATACATAAAAAAAACAAACACACACACCATACACATGCAGTATGGGGTAAGTATCCATAAGAAAACAAATGTGATAATAAACCATCTAACTAATCATCATCAATAACTAAAAACATTGAATAATCATCATACATACATGAAATATAGAGTACCAAGTAACCTCATCATATAATAACTTGAATGTAAAACAATATCTAATAATCTTAAAACAATACTACTAATCATCAAACATAAAACTGGCCTAAAAGAGTTTGGCAATGATAGCAAAAAATGACTTAGGGGCAGGCACTACATGATTACTTACAAGGTAAAACATTTGACATCATTGTACTTTATGAATTGTGCTTTTTATTATTATTACTGTTACTAAGCCATTAGAAATTTTGAGCATTTATCTACCCTAGTTAGGGTTTGAAGTGTTCTTTTGGGTAGAGGATTGTTTAATCATACATGGTTTGAGGGAGCCTTGCACATCTAAGTCTTATATTTTCTGGTAGGAATCATGATGATTGAATTTTAGAATGAAATTAGCAAATTTATTTCTATGAATTATTAGATATAGTTTTGAAAGCTTATCCGGAACCATTAGTTTTGGCTTAAATATAAGAGTGAAAATAACAATTGTCCACCATTTTGTAACTCTCGCCCTAACTTATCTGACAATTCATACATTTTTGCTTTGTGTTAGAATGCACTAAATCTTCACTAGGAATGCCATGATCTGAGAAAATGACTCACACATCGTTAATGATGGGGATTTAGTCAAGATTCAGACTCTTTATTCTAAAGATCATTTAGAGTTAGTGAATAAGAGTAATTGGATGATATTAATGAACAAAGATCTTTTGTAAAAATGGTTATTTATCCAAATCTTGTGATAACTAATATTCTCTTGATCACATCAGGTACAATACAATCTAATCTAAGATGGTCGCAAGTTCAAAACTAGGAAATCTTATTTTCTATTGCTCAAAATAAAGTTTATATTAAAACATAAAGTTAGATCAATGACTTAGTTGATAAGTAGGAGATATTTTTCATAGCAAGTCAAATTGTGATATTCAGGATTTAACTATGAAGTTTTATGTCAAACTCATTGACCTATGTTTTATGAGTAGTGATTCACATGAATCTATTTCTGATTAGAATAAATAGAAATAGCAGTGCTTCACTTCACATCTGTGAACATCACCTAAAGTCAATGAATGCCAAGTGTTCTCTATTTTGACTATCTGCCCTAACATCTCCTTTCATCACCCAACACAAAATAATTAAAACCCTAAAATAGGACCAACCAAATAAATAGGAAAGTGGATTCAGATGGCCACCTTGCTCCTCTTTTTCCATTGTTCGCAAATTCCATCTCCTTCATAATCTTCCATGGAATTATTTAATTTCTTATATGTTAGTACTTTACATGACTGCTAGTGAAAACCAATCCTTTTATGTTTTTAATATATCTAATGAATCTTGACGAATGGTATAGTTATGGAATTTGCAGGATCATGATTGTTGAGATAAAGAGAGGAAAGCCAATAAACTTCCATGAAAGAAGCAAGTAGAACGACCATTAACAGAGAAGCAGCAAGTGAAAGCCACGAATGTGTAGAGAAGAAAACCATGTCAATAGAAAAAGGGAAAGCCAAGTTAGAATCATGTGCAGATCATGATACAATTACAATAGTTGAAGCTTCGAGAAATCCCATGCAATGGCACAGGCTTGTGAGACTGAAAATAGAAGAGGCTGTAAAACGTGGGCCAACATTCATAGTGATGACATACAACATTCTTGTAGACAAGTGGGCGTCTATAGACAGACACAGAGCCTGTCCGAGGGATGCACTCAAATGGGAGTATCGCAGGGAGAAGTTGATCTCCGAAATCATATCATACAATGCAGATATAATATGTTTGCAGGAGGTGTAGGATGAACACTACGTGGACTTCAATGATGCATTGACATGAGAGGGATACAAGGGATTTTATTTGCCAAAGCCAGGTTACAGTGCCCATAGAGATGGTTGCGCCACCTTTTTCGTAAGTGAAAAGTTATCTTTCCTAACAAAATTTGACATTCAGTATGAAAGCAGAGAGCTCTGCAATTCGCTGGCCTTGAAACTGAAGTTAAAGGAGCCTCATGATTTGAAGCTTGATGATCTCAGGAAATTTTAGAGGTATGCATTGGGAACAGTCAATTGATTCCATGAGAGGAACAATGTGGCTTTGATTGTTTTGTTAAGTTTGGAGTCGAATCTGATTTGTATAGCAAATACCCATTTGGTGTCTGCTAAGAGTTCTCTAGAGGTTAAGATGTGGCAGACTTATTCTTTACTAGAGGTACTCCAATAGATTTTGGTGTGCTTTGGGAATGATGATGATGATTTGGTCATGGTGATATGCAGTGACTTCGATTCTTCGCCTGCTAGTACCGCCTATTCTTTTCTGGTGCATAATGAAATTGATCCGGAGCACAAGGATCTTGAAGTGGATGAACAATTTAGGTTTGATGCAAACAAGTTGAGGAGGAGTTCTATTGATTTGTCCAACACTTATTCTGCTTATTTTGAGCAAGGAGTCTCAGATGATGACTCTTGTTATAATGATGATGATCATCATGTGATGAAGCGTTGGATGAATTCACAAACCAAAGAGCCCATGTTTACTCATTATACATTTGATTTGAAGGAAACTTTAGATTACATATTCTACACACTACCATTTGGAGGTGGGAAAGTTTTTGGAGGTTGTGGATTGGGACGTCTCTCAGGAAGATGATCGATTCATTCCTTCTCTTGTTTGGCCTTTTGATCACATTCTTCTCCTTGCATAGTTTTGTTTCATTGGTGACAGAGAAAAAGGGCAAGCGAGTGATGATTCTCATGATTTTGAAACTGATGCAAAAAGTTCAAAAACTAAATCAGAAGATAAAGAAATAGAAATATATCATGGTACAAGATGGGAACCTTCCCTTGATGTTGGAGATTCTACAACCTATGATGATGGATGGGGCCCTTTGTGAATACTTTAGATCCTTCTAATGTGAGGGGACAATGTGATAACCAGGATGGTGCTTCTAACTCTATTGATGTTAAGGGGAAAATGGATGATCAGAGGGATACTTCAGATTCTCTTGATAGACAAGGAAACTCAAATAATTAGGATGGTGTAGAGGGGAAAATGGATGATCAAGAAGATACTTTAGATTTTTTTGATGAACAAGGAAATTCAGATAATCATTATTTTATTCACCATCAAAGTGGAGAGTACATTTAATGATCTAAATTAGTTACTTTATAAAAGGAAAGGTATATGTTAAAGAGAGATTTTGGATAAATCCATGAGTTGTTTGTGTGGGGCATGTTAATCCCAAGATTATGCTCCACTTAGATGAAGGAGTGTTTAGAAGATTTGGAAGATTAGAACAAGAGTGCATTTTAAAAAGAAACCTCTAAGATTATATAAAAGTTGGCTCTTCTCTTAGTGTTTTTAGGAAGGGGGAAGGAATTCAAAATAAAATCTCTATGGTTTTATAGTTAGTGGCATGACTAGCAATTTCGTCTTTTAGGAAAGTGTTTGTTGTGACTAAAAAAGAAGATTATGGTTCATGCTTTGAATTTTATAAGCTAATTAAAGAGGATTAATTTTTTTTTTCTCTTCAGATATTTTTAATTTAGACATTTTATTGATGTGATTAATTTAGGTTTTTTAATTTTAGAAGTTCTTTGTTTCTTATATATTATTCTATAAGTTTTTTAATTATAAAAAAATCTAGATAGATCTATTATTTATTTTGCAGAATTAGCTACAAAATTCTACATGGTACCAAAGTTGAACAAAAAAAAATTATAATGATTACATTGTTTTCAATATAAGATAACAACGTGTACTTTAGTTTGCTTTACATAAAGAATGCATGTTGCATAAACATGTGGAAATCACAAACAAAAAAAGGCATTTCCAGATCCCTAATTTAAGGAGCAAATTAATGCAAAATTTGAAATCTTCACAAGACATGAAATTGAATGATATTTAGCAAAATATTTGGAATTTTTACACCTTTGTCTAGTTCATTCTTTATGAGTCACTGTTTACCATAGTACATATTGGCTAAAAACCCATATGTTTCTACTTGAACTATTATACTTCAAGACTAGTCAAAGTAAATTAAAAAAACCTACAACAATAAGATAGATTATTACTATCTTGTATACTTCCATTCCTTTTGTTGTTAGACACCCACTCTAGTACATGGATAGCATTTTCACCAAAATCTAAGAGGTTAGCTCAAGTCTATTTTACAATGTTTACAAATGTTATCAATGGAGAAATGTTAAAATCGGAAATGAAGAATAGAATAATGATTATTTTCCACATTTTTCATAAATATATTATAAACCATAGGCAGCCCTCATCATATGTGCTCATCATCATGTCCTCAGTAGTGTCGCGTTGGGAGCTTTGAACTATGACATCAATATCACAAATCAACAATGCTAGAAGAAGTTTCAATAACATAGATTGGAACAATTATTTTTCAATGTTGGTTTGGTTGGCTCCTTCTATTGGTTTGTGGCTTTTGTTTTTCAATGTTGGTTCAATTAGCTCCTTTCTATTGATTTGTGGTTTTTTTTTTTGGGTTGTAGCTTGGTCTCTTTTTTTTCCCTTTTTGACAGTGGCTAGGTTTTTGTTTTTTGGTTTTCCAACATGGGCTGGTTGGTTGTTTTTGATTTTCCAGCCTGGGTTGATTGGTTTTGGTTATGTTTGTGTCTTTATAATTGATGTTATTTTTGTTGTAAGAATTCAGCCTATGCTGGATTCTGATTTATTTGCAATAAAAAAGTCATATGATGCCCAAAGCATATAAAAGGCAATGAAAAATAGAAACATGATCAACACTAAAAGTAAAAAAAATCTATTCAATAAGTCATCGTGAAAGAAACAAGTGGTACATTAGTTTTTATATTAGCAGCTATATGTGTATCTTCTATTCAACAATAGAAATTTAGGAAATCTAAGCACTTCAGGATATCCAAGCACATCTCAAAGAGGAAATCAAGGTGTTATGAGATAACGAAGTGGTTCTATTGTACATGTTTATTCTTGTGGAGATACATGAGTAAATTTTAAAAGAAGACCTATATTCTACTGGAGATGTGGGAGTAAATTTTTAGAGAAGATCTATCCATTAGGAGAGATATAGGTAATTGTGTTTTGATGGAATCCTTAGATATCTAAATGCAGTTCCAAATGAGCTAGAGACCTTACTAACATTTTTTTTCATAACAACACAATAACAGGATAGATCTTTTTACTAACATGTTGAATAATTATGAGGTAGAAGCTGAAAATATTTTAATGAAGCTATTTGTACAATCTTATTTTGAAGATGTCAGTGATTGGTTTAGAGGACTACCTAATGAAAACGTTGGGTCTTGGGAGGATTTTGAAAAAGTGTTTCAACAAGTAGTATAGTTACAAGACCAATACTAGCTTTGTGCTAAATAGATTTAACAATATTAAGAAGCTACATAAACAATTTGCACTTGATTTTAATATCATATTTCAAAAGGTTGTGGATAGGTTATTCCACGAAATGAGGTTGGATGAAAATTTATGCTTACCACTAATTTTCATGCCTTTTATAATAAGATGCCTTATTTATTGAAGAATAAGGATCCTCAAACTTTGAGAGATTCTTTAGAATTATACTATATATTGAGAGTAATAGAAGGGCATCTAGAAAATTAGGTAGAAGAGAAGAACCTAAATTGTTTGGAAATAGGGGATATGTAATGTACCTCATAATGGCATAGTAGACCATGTCCCATGGATCTGGAAGTTTCTCACACACAAAAATACAACATAAGTGTTGAAAAGCCTCATTAGTCAAAAGAATTTCCTCAAGCTAGCTTCGTCTATAACCCTCACCTATTTCCTCCAATTATTTTCTTCCATAGTAGGCCAATGACATTTTCAATGAACTCCTAAGTGATTTCAAATGAAAGTCCATTGATAATTACCCATCGGTCCTTCCAAGAATCAATGAATGGACTAGAAACCCTTTCACCATGACTCTCTATGCATTCCATAAAAGGAATCAAACCACCCTCAAGAAGGTATGTCCAGACAACTTTATCCTTTATAATGAGTTCCTTAATTCTCATTGGCTCTATATGGGCATAATATTTTTACTTGTTGATCCTTAGCAAAAGATAGTATATATTTATGTAGTCATCTAGAATCAACCATCATGTAGGACACAAAATAGTATTTGATTGGAACATTTCCAAGGAAGTAGAGTTCAATTACATGATCGTCCTTAATATAATTCTCCTCATCCTCTTATTTGGATCGTTATAAGTTCATTGAACTATGTATTTCTCTTAATTTTAGCACCAAAAAAGATGTGAACAAATTAGTATGGTAGAAATGGAGTATTAGATGTGCCAACTCCTATTTGGTGTTGAATAAATGTGTGAATGAAGTATAGTTTCTCTATTGAGAAAATTTGAACTATGCTAGTGAGTTTGGAGTGATAAGGCAAAATAAGGAATTGTATAAAAGGCATTTGTGCATTTTTCCAGTTTAATATGGTCAAATGAAAATTCATATGATAAGATGAAGAGAATGATCAAAGTTTTTCATAGATTGCAAAAGATCTTCAACATTCCTATCGAGTACATTATTGAATTTGGATTGACATGTGATTTGTTGTTTACACATGTAAAAATATCTAAAATGAACGATTCATGTCAAGAAGTATTGAAATTGCAGCAATCTCTTCATATCCACTTTTCTTTTTTGCCAAGGCCTTGAAGTTCTTCACGCAGTAAAAAGTTTTGATTTCTACTTGAGATTATAGACCTAGTTATGGCCTGATAAATCATCAATAAATGTCACAAAAAATACAAATTATACCTAAGAATTCCTCTTGCATATCACAACAAACATTATCATGTACAAGTTGGAGATGAGTTTGTTTCTTCCATAATTTGTTCACAAAAATCTATCATGATGTTGATTTTCAAGAGCACAATTGAAATAAAATTCATCTTTTGTTTGGATTAATCAAAGACCTATAACCATATTCTTATTGCGAAGCCAATTTAGTTGTTGAAAATTAAGATTACCATAGTTTTGGTGTCATAACAATGACAAAGTCAATGGTTCACTTTTAGGCATGCATATTAGTTGAAACCAAAGTGAGAGGAAAAATCCTATTCTTGCTCATACGAGCCTTAACTTCAAGATGAAGGTTATATTTTTTATCAAAAATTTTGTATTTAAATTATACTTAAACACACTACAATATTTTGAGTCAAACTGTGATGGCAATTTGTGATGGTAGTGTGATTTGTTTGTGATTTTTATGTTTTTTTTAGCAAGTTTTCCTAATGTGATCGTTATACTGATGTTGGCATCATAATTGCAACATCAGCGTGATTATAAACAAAAATAAGATGAAAATATGGCATTAATCATTTCCCATTTGTTTTAATTGATTGTGGAGAGTTGCACGCGAAAGAGGGTGGAGAGCTTTGAACATTGGTGGAGATCAGTGGAGATCTAGTATTTCATTGCCATGCCCTTGTGATCATTGTATTTTGTTGTCTTTCTATTGCGATATCTGTATTTCATTGTTGTGACCTTGTGGTCTTTATGCCCTTTCTTTGTGATTTCATTTTCATGCCATGCCCTTCTAATCTTTGTGCCCTTGCTCTGCAATTTCATTGTCATGTTGTGCCCTTGTGATCTTCGTGCCCTTGTTCTATAATTTTCTTCTAGGGGAGAAGAGGTACCTATGTAAATGTTCTTTTCTTTTCCTTCTAAACATGTATCTCTTTATCTTTCCACTAGTAGGTGATTAGAGAATCTTTTCTTTCACTTGGGGTCCTAAGTCAAAGATTTACTAACATTCCATGTTCCCATAGTCATGCAATTGTTAATCGGATAAAAGTCTCCCTTCAAATGAACCCAAAAAAATTGTTAATGGAAAATGATCAGCTCTCAGTTTAAACCTTACATTCCCAATGACACTTCAAGCCTTCATGTTGATTTACCCTCTTGGCGGTGCGTAAGATAATGCATATAATTTCTTTTTGGGAAATCAAATTGATAGCTTTCATGATCATCAAAATGTTTGGCTTGGACTTGTTCATCATGCCAATTGGAAATCATATGGGTAAATCATTTTCAACTACCAGGATTTTTAATCACATAATGGATAGTTCTAGAGTAGTGGTGCTCTACCAAACTCATTTGGCATAAAATCCTTCTCTTTAAGAGATTTGCAATACATTGGCAGTTATCTTGATTTCATAATGATCTGGACATAACAAGAACAATAACATTTTACCTTCCATATTTAAGATTCTAAATTTCTAAAAGTTGTAAAAAAAATACCCAAAGTTAGCAACTTTGATCCAAAGAGAATACCCATTTTAATACCAAAAGATGGGATCAAAATGTAGGTGGGTTGCTCTTGCTACTAGAATTTAGTTGTTTTCCCCAAATCTATACTTCATGTTAGATAATTTCAAATTTATGGTAAATATAACCTCCAAAACATTTAGTCATTTGTTTAATTAGATCCAACCCTCTAGAAATTTAAAAAACAAACAAACAAACAAACACTTAACTACATATTAGAAACACAAGTGGCACTTCTATTTGTTAATTATACTAACACATCTTATGGTGGATTCTAAATCATTTTATGAATAAAACTAACTTCATTAATCCAAAACCAAAAGTATCTCAATATTATCACAATAAAGGTACAACCACATGATTCAAAAACTTGTAACTAAATCCAAATACCCCATCTTCAATAGTCTAGTGACTTAGATTTATTCTTATCAAAATATATCTCTGCATACAACTCACTCAAATACTTTATGAGTTATGTAGTTAATTTTATATTGGCCATATTATTCCTTCAAAAGGTTTTCATCTATGATTCATCTGAAAGCATATTCATAACAATAATTTGGAGCTCTTAAAACATAGAATATGATTTCTAGCTACAATTCAACTATTTTCCTTAGCACATGGTGATGCTAATTCAGCTTCATTATGTCTTACCATACTAATTTATCTATTCAAGGAAAAAACTCTAGACTTTCAATTAATCTTCAAGTTCAACATTGTTCTACATTTGGAATGCATGTATCCAATGTAGCAATGTACTCAACCAATACTTATAACTAACACTTTAAATTGGTACTAGTTATAATGAATCCAATTTGGGTGTATCATCAAACCATTAATATACATTTGAAATTATCAAATTCTGAAAGATCACATACTAGAAATCTCCTGTGCATTCAATACCAAAAACATCACACAAGTTGATCCGAGAGGTGATTTCCTTGGAAATTTAGCTCCACATCAACCAACAATAATACCATTGATGTCATGCATCTAATAAATGTCTTTCACCTCTTCTCTAACAATATGAAACTTTAGCTCTAATACCAAACCATGGGGGAATAGAGCATGTAGAATAGATTGAGTAGATAAAATATAAAGGATGTTTCCTTCAAAATATTTTCATTACAGTTAATTCTCATTCATTGATAATATTTGGTTTGATATACATAATATTTTGTCTTGGTCACTCACATGATATGACAAAGGGTAACACCACCTTTACCAACTCATAACCAAAAACTTAATTCACCGCATTTAAAGAGATTTTCCTTCCAAAAGTTTGATGAATTGAAGCTGGGCTCCTACATTACATATACAATCATCCTACCATTTATTATATCAAGTTTTTATGGAATTTTTTTGAAATGGTGGTTTAACATATTCAAACATGAGTTAGGGCCTTCTCAAGAAAGTCATTATTTCCCTTCTTTCTACTTAAGTTGTGGACAAAATGGAATGGATAAGCTTATGTAAATTGAAGTCAGATTGATTTTTTTACAAATGCATATGAAGATTGAATTTTAGAAGGAAAGTAGAATATAATTTTACTTTTATATTTTTTATTAATGTTAGGGGATTTCATAAATATGATTTAAAGCTTAATTTAATTAAATTGAATATAAATACATGCATGCATACATACATATATACATACATATAATATATATATACATACATGTATACATATATACACATATATACATGTGTATGTATATATATGTGTCTCTCTGTGTGTATATACATACATACACACACATTTGTGTGTTTCTATGTATGTATCTATGTATATATAAAGAGATATCTTTTTTAAGGTGCTTATTACATCTTAGCACAATAGGAAAAAAATGATCTAGCTGCATACATATTCTAGAATTCAAATAATAAAACAATAAAACTCAACCCATGCTAAGTGACTTACCTCAATATCTTGCATAAAAATAATGTAGACCAGGAAAAATGGGCAGAGTTCGCAAGAAATTTTTCAAAAAAATATCATAGCAAATATTTTTAGAAAGAAACAAGCCCAAATCAATCCTTCAATCTACAAACAATAGATGGCAGCAATCACCCATCTATCTCCAGATTGTGCAAGAACTTGTTGTTTTACATAATCTAGATAGATATTGACAGTTCCAAAGCCATAAACTTGAAGACCATCATGTGTGTGTCCCACATTAGGGAAAATTTGGATGTCATGTTCTTGTGCATATGTTTCAATCACTTCCTTCAAACTCAACTGAGGTGCACCCATGACATTATTTGAGTGAGTCCCACTGCCCATGGAATCTAAGGCTTGTTGTTGATGCTTCATCACCCTAAGATAGCTTACCTTCTCTCTAGCCCTAGGTTGTTCCATAGTCATACCCTCTATAGCTTGATTCATCATTTCAAGGGCTACATTTAGCTAACTTCTTATCCTCTCATCAACAAGAAGCTCGGGGCTATATTGACACAAAATCATCAAACTTCTAAATATTTGCCTCTACCATATCCTTTGTTTCATTGTTGATAGAGAAAATACCAACAAATGGAAGGGTCAAGCAAGAGATGATCCTCACGATTTTTAAATTGATGCAAAAAGCTTAAAAACTTAATCAAAGGGTAAAGAAAAAGAAATATATCATGGTACAGGATGGGAACCTTCCCTTGATGTTGGAGATTTTACAACCTATGATGGATGAGGCCCTTCTATGAATACTTTAGATCCTTCTAATGCAAGGGGTAGTGGGATAACCAGAATGGCACTTCTAACTTAATTGATGTTAAGGGGAAAATGGTTGATTAGAGGGATACTTCAGATTTTGTTGATAAACAAGGAAACTCAGATAATCAAGGTGATGCTTCTAACTCTATTGGTGTAGAGGGTTAAATGGATGATTAGGGCAATACTTCAGATTATGTTGATGAGCAAGGAAACTTAGATGATCATGATTTTGTTCACTATCAAAGTGGAGAGTGTTGGTAAATAGATTTGTCTTCACACGAAAAGATTGCAATATGACTAAAAAATGCCTAAAATCAAAAACAAAACAACACCAATAGTTGGTTCGTGTTGCAATGAGATTATGCAAGCACCCTCTAAATTTTACAGGGTATAGCTCCACGATTGGATATGCAAAGAATGGAGTTAAGAAATTCTTTTAACTTGAAAGCAAAGGCTACCATCACTATTCTTGAATAAGGGGAAAATAATTACAACATATAAATAAAATAAAACAACTTCCACGTACAACAATGAAAATACATGGTCCTTCCACCCATACATGCATTCAGAAAGAAAGAGAAACGATTAAACGAACAAGAACCACCTCTGCAATAAATTAATTCGGAAATAGAATAGAAACTCCATTACTCAGTCTTAGTCCACACATGAACTAAGAACAAGATTAATTCGAAGCACGTAATCTTTGAAACACTGGAATCTTCATTCAATCAAAAATTATATAATTTCTGAGAACTATTGACAATCCAAATTACTCGCAGAACACTAAGATAGAAATCTAAAATAGAACTAGTAACCTGGATTACAATAAAAAACTATCCCCTGTACATTCTACATTCCCCTCATATGTAGCACACAGTCTGCTTCTTTCAGAAAAAGAAGAACCCTTTGTCACTTTCCCTCTCTGGCATATTTAACTTTGGGTAATCCCGTAATCTTTTTGGTCGTATAACTAAATCTTTAGAGATATTTATAACTAATGTGTCTTCATCTATTTTCCCATGACTTATATCCTTCGAAGTCATTATGATGTTATTACAAATACAACATTATAATATTAATCAATATCATGGTAACTTAAATTAATGAGTTAATGTCATACCCCGTCGATTCGGTCTATTTGCTTTTTCTTGTGTATTATAGAAACAAGAATATATTTTTGGCATTGCTTGCTCAAGATATAATTCTGCATCATCATCGCCATTTTTATAGCCATGTGCCAATCACACAAAGACTTGGATTCTTCACCTTATTTACCTCTATGACATCTGTGTTTGGGCATTCCATGTATCGAGACTTTGTGGGATGAGTAAAGAGGATCAATATATTCCGCTGTCGTTGTCAGGCTCTGTATTCTCTATTCATGTACCATCTCAATTTGCAGAATTTTGATAGAAACCGGAGTCACGACCCTGGGTTTCAGATATGCTCGATCAAGCAGAGATACTTAACATATGGAATCAAAGATAAGTCTTCAAGTTTGAACCATGGAGATAAGGATCGGGTTTGAATTCAAAGACTATATATTCTACTCATTCACCGAGTTATCTGAAATTCTTCCACGGCTTGGTGGCTTAGGTTTGATGTGTTGGGTCTGAGGCATTTCATCGAACATATCATGAGCATTCTTCATGCTTTGGTACATAGCTAAAACCATTAACCTTGAACATGTGATCTGTGTGCCTTTCGGGTTATCTCCTCAAGCATGTGACGTTGTCGAATAACTTTGATGACCTTCGTGACTAAACCAGCATTGGGTTGACAATCCAAAATCTTCTTAACATGTTACGGGCTCTCAAGATGGATGGGTATTATAATAAGAATTGTGTATCAAGATTGAACATCTGGCCGTGCCCCCAAAGACCATGATATTGTTTAGGATTCTCTTTTCCATGCAACTTCTCTTATGCTTGAGATGTTCCATCATAAAGTTCACATGCACTATGTGCTCTAAATGTGTATGCTCGGGTTTGACATCAGATTCCCTTTGTCTCTGTATATCAGGTTCTGAAACCATTATCCACTCATATGAAAATGACTCTAAGCTCTTCCCTCACTGATCATCAATGTCTGTTCATTGAGGTTCTAATGTTGTGCTCATAGGGGGAGTTTCAAGTTTGGTCTTCAATTCTAATCAAGAAATGCCACTTGATAATAGCTCAATCCTTTGAGTAAGTAATCTCAAATGATCTCTACTGCAGCTCCTCATCTCATCTTGTATAGATAGAGGATCAAATATTTGAATTCCTTCATATCTAATTGAATATGATACTTTTAAGAGTGTCACAAGTCACCTAGTTGGTATTTTCTCCCACCTTGATTTTGAATCTTATGCTCTCGGCATCCTATGAACCCAATATAGTTTACGCCCATGATACTTTAAGAGTGTCACAAGTCACCTAGTTGCTATTTTCTCCCACCTTGATTTTGAATCTTATGCTCTCGGCATCCTATGAACCCAATATAGTTTATGCCCATGATACTTTAAGAGTGTCACAAGTCACCTAGTTGCTATTGTCTTCCAACTTGATTTTGAATCTTATGCTCTCATCATCCTATGAACCCAATACAGTTTATGCCCATTCCCTTTATTCAATGGGGTTTTCTCCATCAATGTGTGATTGATAATAATTGTTTGTTCCATTGACCATATTATTCACCATAGGTTTATCATTATCAACAAATAATGGCATTTGGTGTCTTTGCAACAAAAGATTCCTTCCAGCAATCATCTATGTTAGAGCTCTGTACTCTAGCTTGTGTTGTTGATCCAGAACCTAGAGAATGTGAATTGAACTTCGAAGTTCTACTTGTGGACTTTTGAATCATTTCACATGAGGATTTGACCATGGTCTTGCACATTCTAGGAATAATCATCTAAACACGCCTTTTGTGCCATAACGAACCAATGAACCTATTTGAAATGTAGATTGAACCTTCGAACCCGTTGAACCATTGAACTTGTTGAACAAGTACGAAGTGATTCAAAACCACTTTTTACCATCTAAACCTATTTTGTAGTGCCTCTCATGTTTGCAATCTATACCTTGTCTATTTTGATTCAAGAGATACTTGATACTCTTATTATATGTACTTTGAGATGACCCGAGGGTCAAATGTTATACTTTGATTCAGTATCATAGATGTTATATTGCTATGTTGTCAGTTTATCATATTTGCATGTTGATATCATTGTGAGATGATACTAGATCTATGATGATATCTGATTGTCTATTATTTGGACATATTTTTTGATTATGTCATGTGATGGATTTTATGCTATGGTAATTTACTTCATTCTTGTCTCTTTATGCTTTATGCAAATGTGAGTGATGTAAATGGATTTTTAGGTATAATTGAATAAATGATTAAATTAGGTATCTAATGCATTATTGCTTTGGCTATGATATTATATGTAATTGCACTTGATCATGTGTTTTAGTGTACAGGAATTATATCCCTAGCAGTGGCACATGGAGTTAGTGATTTAGCTATTCACATTTTACCATTGTCATCTTTGTGTGGTCGGCATATCCTTATTTTAGTTATTTAAATTAAAACCTTTCGGTGATTATTAAATTCGAACTTATCTGCATTTTGTGATTAGACTAGTGAGCATGTTTGTGCATTTAGAGGTTCACATTGTCGCAAAATTTGTTAAGTGATTTTATATGATTTTGGGTTTTCGGGCTTTAAATCTTCTTGAATTTAATATTTGGTAGCTTTGCCTTAGGTGAATTCCCATTACGAGGAATAACCTATTTTCATTTGGGTCAATTCAAAGACTAGCTAGTCTAACTGGCTCTTTGCCCTAATCGACTATTCACTCAAAAAGTGAATAAGTTTGGAAAGAGGAATTTAATTCCTCACTTTTTCTATTTTGAAAATTAGAAAATTGGAGAGCTTTTCTAAAATCCTCTTCTTGAAGGATTCGTTTTCTGCTCATTCTAAGAGCTGTGAGCATGGAATTTTTGCGAGATTGGGCTTGCTAGATCTGGTTCGGGTAGACCTTGCTTTGTTGTGATTTCTAATAGATCCAGTGGGCGATTTATTTTATTGTGTTGTTTTCAGTTTTGGCCCCTTTTGGTGTTAGGTAGGGCTTTCCTGTTTTCTTGCTTCTATTTTTTTTTGGCTTTTGTTTTTGGTAGCTATTTGTCTGGAGGCTAAGAATTGATGTTCCCCTCTGTTTCTGTTGGCTGGTTCTGCCTAGTTTGTTGGGTATGAATATTTTCCCTATTTTTGGGATGGGGGTTTAACGTTTCGCACCATTATGTTGGTCATTTTTGCATATAGTTTCTGAACCCAAATATTATTAGATTTTTAGAGTTTTTTTACCCAAAAGGCCAAATGGGTTTTAATTTCAAAGTTTTCTAGTTTTTGGAATTTTTACCTCATTTTGTGTGCTGCCCTATTTTCTCGGATTTTCTTGGCATGAGTTTGGTCATGGACTTGGATCATCCATTTGAATGTTGGTTAGACTTTTGTTTTACTTTTATGTTGCATTGGGATGTGTGTCACAACCATCCTCCCAAGTTTGTTTTTAGTTGAGTGACTTTTTGCTTTGTGTTCTCATCTAGTCCTTCAGTTATGATCTTCATGATGGTGGTACACCACACATGAGTATGTGCGCATACATTTGTTAGGTGACTTGCAAGGCCCAATCTTTCATGGTACTTTTAGAAGTTATAATCATTAGGGTTGGGTTGGAAATTTGCATGCCTACTGGCACTCATCGTTGGATGAGCATGGGTAGGGTAGGGTAGCATATAGAGGGGGCTTCTATATCATAACCTAGTGATCATGGTACCATAGGTTGGTAGAGGGAGCTTTAATTAAGTGATATAATTAAAATAACACGCTAGGTGGTAATAAAATGTAGATAATAAAAAGGTTCAGGATGTGCTCCTTCCATTGGGAAGTCTAAGCTAGCAATACTAGCTTGGTCTTTTCGATGCCAAGTGACTCTCCATAATGTCAGCCCCTACTTAGTATCGATTGCGTGCTTGACCAGGACCTGTAGTTTATGCATTGTCTATGTCTTGGTTTCAATCATCATATTGTCTGGCGTGTGTGTTAGTCATGGACATTTTCTTTGTGTGTGTTTGTGGTTGGATCATTATCTCCATCAACACAGCGGGTGTGGACCTACGGGTTCCATGTGGTTGGGAGGCATTGCTACCTATACCACTGCTAGGGACTAGTGTATAGAGACGGTCTCTTGTCCTAGTGCGACCGTTGTTGGATGTTTTCACTTGGTGCTTCAGGTTTCAGAGTATGCTTTCTTGTGATTTATGCTTTCATTGGGATGCTTTTTTATCATGTTTAGATGGTGTTACTTATTGACACATTTCCTTATTACGATGATTAGCATATGATAGATGATGTTATTTGTATTTGTAGGATTATCTTATGCTTTACTTTTAGCATGTTAGATTTCCTTATGTTTATGTTGTAGCATGTTTTGGTAGTGACATCCTTATATATATAGTACCGATGATATGATCGATAGCTTGGGATGTTACATGCGGAGGATGGCTAGGACCCACAATGGTCTTATGATGCTATTATGGTTGGGAGGAACCATGTATTTAGTTTGGTTGTACTATTCATTGTGATGTTATTTATGTTTATTGTGATATTGTTTTAACAAACTGTGATGTTTCCTTTTGTACTTTCCCTTCACTACTTATTAGATGGTTAGATGTTGTTTTCGTCTTTCGATATTGTGTTCGAGTGTTTACACCTCAAAATGTGGATCCAGTACTCCTCGGTGTGGAGGAACTTTATTCCTTAGCTTTTTACCTTTTTGTTCATTGGCTTGTTTTCTTGGGATCTCCTGCAAAATCATGCTCTCTCACATGAGAATGCAAGATCTCATGTGGTCACGTGTTAGGTTTCTTCACGTGGCATTTGGCACTTTCTCATGCAAAACCCAACACTAGTTTGGGGTGTCTTGGTTGTTGGGCCAAGTACTTCCTCATGCCAGTTGGTGCATATCTTCACATGGAAGGTGTTTACTCATGTGGCATGTTGCACATCTTTGCACAAAAATTTGTCTGCTACTGTTCCTTGCACGCAAAACAAGGGGTATCTCCCCTAGTTTTCGAGGATCAATTTTTGGTGATTCTAGTACCCTTTGGGTTTGCTAATTTGCCATGCCTTGACAAATCTTAGATTATTTGTATTTTTTCTTTTTGGATTTCATTTTCCAATTGTGTGTGTGTCAGTTTGGGTAGTTGCATTTGGAGATTCGTTGGTTATCAGGATGGTGATTTAGTCTTTTGTTGCAATCTATGTGATCCATGTATGATGTTGTCATGTGCACTCATACTTGTTCAAAAAGAAATCTTGGCTTGTATTTCATTCTTGCTCCAAGGATCTCCGAGTAGGGGGTAAACCCACAATAATGGGTTCCACTTTTGTGGGACAAAGAATTTCAAAAAAATTTGCGAATTTCGCATATCATATGTTCACGCAAACATACTAATTATGTTTGTGCAAATATAATTAAAATGTATGTTCACATGAACATATTTCATATATATGAGGTATGTTCGAGCGAACATACTGATGGGGACACAACCCAAGAAGAGAATGGACACAACAAAAAAGGGAAAATTATATTAACTGAGAAAATAAGCTAGTACAAACAGTACAGGAAAATAAACTTCAAAACATGCCCTAAGGGCTTACAATAGCATAAATCTGGAGATACTTTCTCCTTTCAGTACCTCCTCTCAAACTCCATTCTGAACTGCCTTTTACAATGCCATAAATCTCCTTAAATAGACCCCAGAGGGTTAAGGACTAGGAGTACATTCTAGAAAGTGCTAGTAGGCATCCACCGACCAAATAGAAGGTTCCAGAAGCTGTGTTAGAAGTCGGTGGAAATCTAGAAGAATCTAGAAACGGTACTCGAACTTTCAGGAGGCATAACTTTTGAATTGTAGCTTCGATTGATGAACTATTTACATTTTTGGAAAGCTCTCGAAGCACTCTATAGCCCTATGGACAAGCTTTGCTCATCCCCCATTTTTTAGACCTTTTCAAGGTCATTTAATGCCCCTAACCTGACTTTGAAGCATTCTTAGGAGGTCTCCAAAATCTGAAAAACTGCAATAACTTTCAAACCGTAGGGCCTTTTGACCTGATTCTTTTTCTGGAATGCTCTAAATCACATTTACATTCATCTGACCAATTCACACCTTCTAGGTCACCAAAATGATGGCCAAATTGCATGCTCCTATTTTTTTGGGATTTTCTAGCACACTGATAGTTGAACTATGAGAGTTGGAACCTTTATTTGACCCAAATGGGTATCCAAAAATGTAAAGACATGAAACAAAAACTAAGTCTAAGTACATTTTTTTTTTGGGTGACACAAGATTGCCCTTATACCTCTGGATGCTCCTGCATCAGACACCCAGGGTAGATTGAAAAGTGACCCTGTCACTTTATGGATGGTAGAGGAAATCCCAAATGGGAAACCTCAGATGCTGAAATCCAAGTTGAGTCCTCGATCGGCCGTCCTTTCCATTTGACCAAATACTCTTCAAACTGCCTGTTTCTGGTACTCCTACCCACACGATGATCTAGAATGTCTTCTATCTCCTCCTTCTTAGAAGCAAGAATTGGACATGGCTCTAACACCAGCTCCTCATCCGCACCATCATCATGATACTCTGTTAAATCTACAATGTTGAAAATGGGAGAAATGTGAATACCATCTGGTAGCTCCACCTCATATGCATTTCCTGAGTCATGTTTCTTCAAAACTTTACAGGGGCCAAATTTCTTCATTTTCAGCTTGTTGTAAGTACCAACTGGAAATCTTTCTTTTCGTAAGTGCACCATGACTAGATCCCCTACTTGGAATTCCTTATGTCTTCTCCTTTGATCAGCCCTAGCTTTATACTCTTGATTCATCTTGGTAATGTGTGCTTGAACCTCCTCATGTAGATGCTTAATATGTTCAGCAAATTCCTCAGCTTCAGCACTTGTCCTCTCCCCTTGTTCTATCTTCCTCAATTCTGGTGCAGTCCTTGGGCTATTCCCATATACAAATTGGAATGTTGATTTTCTAGTACTCCTATTTATAGAGTTATTATAAGCAAACTCTGCCTGTGGTAGAATCAAATCCCATCCCTTGGGCTTATCCCCAACTAAACATCTCAGCAAATTGCCCAAACTTCTGTTTGGCCGTCAGTTTGTGGGTGATGCGTGGAATTGAATTTCAAGTCTATTCTCAACTTTTTCCACAATGTCCTCCAGAAATACCCCACAAATTTAGTATCTCTGTCAGAAACTATACTCCTTGGAAGACCATGTAGTCTTACCACCTCTTTGAAAAACAAGTCTGTAATATGGACAACATCATGAGTTTTGTGGCATGGAATGAAATGTGCCATTTTGGAGAACCTATCAACCACCACAAATACTGAGTCATTACCCCTTTGTGTCCTCAAAAATCCAAGAACAAAATCCATACTTATGTCCTCCCATGGCCTTGATGGAACAGGAAATGGTTGATATAGGCCAGTATTGTGACTAAACCCCTTGGCAACTTTACAAACCTGGCAACTCTGTACAAACTTCTTCACATCCTGTGAAATTTGAGGCCAAAAATAATGTTCTCTAAGAATGGCAATGGTCTTATCTCGACCAAAATGTCCTGCCATCCCTCCACTGTGTTTCTCCTTAATCAAATTTTCCCTCATGGAACTCCTTGGAATGCACAATTGACTACCCTTGAACAACATGCCATCCTGAATCAAATAGTCTAACCACTTGGTTCTATTTACAACAACAGGTTCTTTACAAGATTTCCATGCTTCAACAAAATCAGGATCCTTGGGGTACAAATTTTTGAGTTCATCAAACCCAACTACTTCAACCTGCATTACTGTAAGCAACAACTGTCTCCTACTTAGTGCATTTGCAACCCTGTTAGACTTTCCACTTCTATGCTTCAACACAAAGGTATAACTCTGCAAGAACTCTACCCACTTCATATGCCTCTGATTCAATTTACCTTGGCTATTTAGGTATTGTAATGCCTGATGATCACTATACAAAACAAATTCCTTTGGTAATAAATAATGCCTCCATTTCTTTAAGGCCTGAACTATTGAATAGAACTCTTGATCATAAACAAAATACTTCTTCTTTGCATCATTCAATTTTTCACTAAAATATGCAATAGGCTTACCTTCTTGGCTTAATACAACCCCAATAGCACTACCACTGACATCACAATCCACCTGGAAAACCTTTCTAAAATCTGGAAGTGCCAACAAAGGTTGTTCTGTTACCTTCTTCTTCAGCAATTCAAAACTTCTCACAGATGTTGTAGTCCATTTGAACTCTTTTCTATCCCCTCTTATTGTATCAGTTAGGGGTACACATATGCCACTAAAATTCTTAATAAACTTCCTGTAAAAACTAACCAGACCATGAAATGATCTTACCTCAGTAGAAGACCTTGGAGTAGGCCATTCCAAGATGGCTTTTACCTTCTTCGGATCCATTTTGAGACCTTCAGGTGATATAAAAAATCCCAAATAGACTAACTCCCTTTTTGCAAAATTACAGTTCTTCAGATTAATTAACAATTTATCTTCCCTTAGCCTTTCAAGGACACTATGAATATGCAATAAATGTTCTTCCAAAGTCTTGCTGAAAATTAAAATATCATCCAAATAAACAATAACAAATTTTTCCAAGAACTTCTTAAGTACCTCATTCATGAGCCGCATGAAGGTGCTTGGGGCATTCGTCAATCCAAAGGGCATGACTAAGCACTCATAAAGATCCTCCTTGGTCTTGAAGGTTGTTTTCCACTCATCTCCTTCTCGAATCCATATCTGGTGATAACCACTCTTTAGATCTATCTTTGTGAAGTACTGAGCTCCACTCAAGCAGTCCATAATATCATCCATCCTTGGCAAAGGAAATTGGTACTTGATGGTGATCCTATTTATAGCTCGAGAATCTGTACACATCCTCCACTCTCCATCCTTCTTTGGTGCGAGTACTGTAGGTACTGCACATGGACTCAGGCTCTGTCAAATCAAGCCCTTCCTCAACAACTCCTAAACTTGTCTATTTAGCTCCTATGTTTCAGTAGGAGTCATCCTATGAGCAGCTTTGTTAGGCAAACTAGCTTCTGGAATCAGATCTATCTGATGACTGATTTGCCTTAGTGGTGGCAATCCATCTGGAACATTACCAGAGATAATATCTCCAAACTCCCCTAGTAAATCTGAAACTTCAACTAGTATTTCACTACTACCTTCTTTATCTTTCCTAGGAATCAAAGCATAGCACATATGCTAATGTTTCATGCCATCTAAAAACTTCCTTTCATCAACAAGACAAATCCTTGCACTGCTACATACCTTTTCCCCTTCCTTTTTCATGGGCTTCAATTTGTGGCGAACTCCATCCTTTGTCAGAGAGTATGTGTTTGCATGTCCATCATGTACTGCATGTCTATCAAACTGCCATGGTCTACCCAACAATAGATGGAAAACATCCATCGAAATAACATCACAGAGAACTTCATCATGGTAACTTCCAATTTTGAATTTTACTAAACATTGTTCACTTACCAGGACCTTATGATCATCTTTTACCCAAGCAATCCGATAGGGCTGGGGATGTTTCTCCCTCTTGAGCTTCAGCTTAGAGACCATCTCTTCTGATACCAGGTTATCAGTGCTACCACCATCAATGATCACGTCACAACATTTATCCTCACACTTGCATCTGGTACGGAACAAACTCCTCCGTTGTCCTGGTTCAATCTCACCACTTAGTAGGACTCTTTCATTTACCAAGGTCTCTCCTCTTTTTGCATCCTCTGAATGTGATGATTGTGCATCCTCATCCACATGAGCAACCCTAGCTTGGCTCTCAGCTCTCCTATCTATCCTTCCTTGTCGTTGAGGGCATTCAAAGGCATGATGACCTTCTTCATTGCAATGGAAACAGGTACCATGGAAGCCTCCTCTTCCTTGTCCACGTCCTCTACCTCTTCCTCTTTGATTTCCAAATTCTTGATCATGGGAGCAGTTGAAACCCTCATTCCTCTGGTTCCTACTAGTACCCACATCTTCATTTTTCTTTTGGGTTTCATTGCAGCCTCTAGATGATCTACCACTTCCCCTTCCTCCTTGACCACGCCCTCTTTGTCTTCCTTCAAACCTTTTATTTAGCTTCTCTTCAACTCGTAGGGAGAACTGGTATGCCTCTTCAACTTGGGCATTCTTACCAGACTTAATTCCTCCTGGATGCTAGGTCGCAACCCACTGATATAATGAGCAACCTTCTCCTTATTTGCTTCTGCATGCCCTGCTCTAATCAAGAGTCGGTAAAATTCCTCTGTATATTCTTGGACTGATCTTCTTGCTTGCTTTAGCCCATGCATCTTCTTAAACAAATCAAGCTCGTAGTCCACAAGAATGAACTACTTCTTCAATTTGTCCACCATGCGATCCCATCTTGTGATCTTCTCCTTTCCTCTTCTATTTCTTTCCAATTGAACCTCTTGCCACCAGATTTTGGCATGGCCTTTCAATTTGGCCTTTGCAAACTTAACCCTATCTGGGTCCTTGATATCCTCATACTCAAAGTATTCTTCCAGTTCATTGATCCAATCGATCAACTCATCTGGTTTCAAATTTCCTGAAAATACACCCACTTCAATTGTGGGTCTTTTCCCAAACTTAGTAATGGCCCTAAAAAGCCGTTCCTCTACATGATTCAGAACTTCCCCATCAAATTCCCCTTCTGGTCCAATTACTTCTTCTTCATTGTCATCCTCATTGTTGTCACCTGCGACAACATTTGCTCCTCTACGGAGCTCCTCTTGCAATGCCTGTACCTACCTTTGGAGGGCTCTAACCTCCTCAGGATTAATAGCTCTGGCCCTTCCACCACGCTCTCTTTGTAGAGACATCTTCTTAACTCAAACCCACAACCACACAGTCCTGGTGCAAACTGCCTCACAGTCGGCGCTCTGTTTACACACTCAGGAAAACTCGCTCTAATACCACTTGATGGGGACATAACCCAAGAACAGAATGGACACAACAAAAAAAGGAAAATTATATTAACTGAGAAAATAAGCTAGTACAAACAGTACAGGAAAATAAATTTCAAAACATGCCATAAGGGCTTACAATAGCATAAATCTGGAGATAATTTCTCCTTTCAGTACCTCCTCTCAAACTCCATTCCGAATTGCCTTTTACAATGCCAGAAATCTCCTTAAATAGACCCCGGAGGGTTAAGGACTAGGAGTACATTCTAGAAAGTGCTAGTAGGCATCCACCGACCAAATAGAAGGTTCCAAAAGTTGCGTTAGAAGTCGGTTCAAATCTAGAAGAATCCAGAAACGGTACTCGAACTTCGGGGAGGCATAACTTTTGAACCGTAGCTCCGATTGATGAACCGTTTACATTTTCAGAAAGCTCTTGAAGCACTCTATAGCCATATGGACAAGCTTTTCTCGTCCCCCATTTTTCAACCCTTTTTGAGGTCATTTAATGCCCCTAACCTGACTTTGAAGCATTCTTAGGAAGTCTCCAAAACTCGAAAAACTATAATAACTTTCAAACCGTAGGGCCTTTTGACCTGATTCTTTTTCTGGAATGCTCTAAATCACATTTACATTCATCTGGCCAATTCACACCTTCTAGGTCACCAAAATGATGGCCAAATTGCATGCTCCTATTTTTTTGGGATTTTCTAGCACACTGATAGTTGAACTGTGAGAGTTGGAACCTTTATTTGACCCAAATGGGTATCCAAAAATGTAAAGACATGAAACAAAAACTAAGTCTAAGTACATTTTTTTTTGGGTGACACAAGATTGCCCTTATACCTCTGGATGCTCCTGCATCACATACCTCACGAATATGTTCTCCTAAACATAGTTTACGGTGATTTCTCTTTCAAAACCCCCATTTTCCCCATTTTACTGTTCATTTTTACGATGAGTGAATTCAATTTAAACATTGGAGGGAACTTGCTAGATTGGTAAGCGTGTCGCATCATTTTCCATCATTCTCCTCCAGATTCTTGTCGTTGCGCTATTTTGGTTATGTTTATATGTTATTATTTGAATGGTTTTGATGTTTTCAAAGCATATTTTCATGTTAATTTAATGTTTTTATTGTTTATTTATGTTACTTAATTCTATTAATTTAACGTTTATATTTTTTTTGTATATGTTAGTTATATATTAGAAAAATATTAATTTAGCATTAGAAAACAAATTTAGAAAAAAATTAGTGTTAGATTAGATAAATATTAGAAAAACAATAATTTAGAATATTAAAAAAATATTAGAAAATATTTTTAAAATGTTAATCTAGAATATCAAAACATTAGAAAAAACATTTAAAAAAATATTACATAAAAAACATTAGAAAAACATTACATTTAAATATTAGAAAAATATTAGAAAATATATTTAAAAATATTAGTTTGGAAAATATTAGAAAAATATGAGAAAATATTAGAAAAAACATTAGAAAAATATTAGAAAAAACATTAGAAAATATTAGAAAATATTTTTAAAAATGTTAGTCTTGAAAATTAGAAAATATTATAAAAATATTATAAAATATCAAAAAAAAATAGTGTAGAATTATTAGAAAAGCATTACTAAGTGAAATATTAAAAAAACAATAGTGTACTAGTAACAGAGTATTAGAAAATAAAATTTTGAAAAATATTAGTTTTATTAGAAAAACATTAGTTTAATTAGAAACAATTTTTTTAGAAAAATATTAATTTTATTATAAAAACATTAGTTTTTATTAGAAAAAATTAGAAAAAAATATTACATTTAAATATTAGAAAAACATTAGAAAATATATTTAAAAATATTAGTTTGAGAATTATTAGAAAACTATGAGAAAATATTATGAAAAACATTAGAAAATATTAGAAAATATTTTTTAAAATATTAGTCTTGAAAATTAGAAAATATTAGAAAAATATTATGAAAATATTAAAAAAACAGTAGTGTAGAATTATTAGGAAAACATTAGTAAATGAAATATTAAAAAAAGGTTAATCTACAATATTAGAAAAATAAATTAGTATTATAACATTAGGAAATATTAGTATTTAACATTAAAGAAAATAAATTAGTATATAACATTAGACAATATTAGAAAAAACATTTTATATTAGAAAAATATTTAAACATATTTGAATTTTTTTAATAAAATATTAGAAAAACATTAAACTTGAAATATTAGAAAAAACAAAAAAAAATTTAGTATAGAAAATTAAAAAATATTCTAATGAGCTATCTCCAACCCTTTAACACTAATCATAACCCTAGAACCCTTATTCAAACTCTAACCCTAATTTCTAACCCTAACTCAAACTCTAACCCTAGAACTTGAAAACTCTTTAACCCTAATCTAACCCTAGAGTCTCGTAACTAAAATGAGCTAATGTAACCCTAATCTAATCCTAACTAAAAATTGAAACCCTTAGATCTAACTCAAACCCTAGAATCTAAATCAAACCCTAATCTAGTTCTAAAAACCCTAATCTAATCGTAAGTCTAGAAATCAAACCACGTAACCAAAACCTAATCTAACTCAAACCCTTTAATCTTTAAGTAAAACCCTATATCTAAATCGAACCCTAGAATCTAACTCAAACCCTAATCTAAGGTAACCCTAGAAATCAAACCCTAACCAAACCTTAACTCAAATCGTAATCTAATCGTAATTGAAAATTGAAACCCTTTAATCTAATCAGGTAAATGAAAACTCAAACCCTAATCTAATTCAAACCTAGGTAATCTAAATGAAATCTTAGAATCAAACCCTACTCTAACACAAACCCTAGAATCTAACCGTAACCCTATAAATCAAACCCTAACCAAACCCTAATCTAAATCAAACCCTAATCACATGTATGTACCCTAATGTTTAACTCAAACCCTAATCTAGAAATCAAGCCATGTAATCAAAACTTAATCTAATTTCTTAACTGAAAACTCAAATACCTAATATTTACTCAAACCTTAATTTCTTTAAATTAAACCCTAGAATCATGAACCCTAATCTAATCATAACCCTAGAAATCAAACCCTAACCAAACCCTAATATTTAACTCAAACCCTTTAAATCAAACCCTAACTCAAACCAAGTAATGTAAAACCGTAACCCCAACCAAACCCTAAGTTAATCTAGAACTCAAACCCTAATCTAAATCATTTGAACCCTAATCAAATCCTAATCTTTAACCCAAATCCTAATCTTAATCATAACCCTAATCTAACTAGAGATAACCCTAACCTAACCATAACCATAATGAAATGTCCCTTTACTGATTTTGTATGATATTTCAAGCCTCAAATTAGATCTTTAAAATCAAACATCCAATATTACAAAGATCCACCCATTTCTCAATAAAATCCAAATCGGGTATGTCCAAAATAGTGCCAAAAACTTCACAACTTCACAAATTATTAATAAGTCTGAAAATGGACATTTTTACAAAAATTTCAGCAGCATAACAGCCTACAAAATGACATTTCCAGATCTATATAGCCTTTACACAACAGTTCACAAATGTAGGACAAAAACTATGCTCTTCGGGCTCCCGAAATTAATACAAAAATGCCCGAAAACACCACAAAAACACTAATAATTTATCTCAGAAGTTTAATCACATCCCAATACATATATTCAAGTCTATTTTAACATCTTAAAGTCTGAAATACAATAGCAACCCAAACTGATATGAAATACTCAACTGAAAACACCAAACTCATACAAAAAACACACCCACAAACCCACAAATCTGCACTGTTCAGCACAAAGGCAAACTCTGTATGAGCATGCACATGGAATGTCTTCAAACTCCCATCCGTAGCCTTCCTAGAAACCTGCAAACTCCCATTCTTGGGTCTCCTTCTCCACAGGTTTGGCAGCCTCTGAAGAACAACAAAGAAATGAGCAAAAATCAAGTTCTGGAATTTGCCCAAAATGCCTCCAAACCCCTTAAAAGAGGGCATAACCGTAACTCACGTCCAAGAGAGGTTAATGAAACATATTTTAATAATAATTTTCATTTATTAGTCCAACGGTTTCCAAAGATTAACCCCCTTTTTCCAAAACTTCACTTTCTTGGGCCTGCCTGCCTTAGCAAAGATTATTATTTTTTAATTATTTGAAAAGGGGACATGACAAGTCCTCCCCTCCCAAACATTGCTTGTCCTCAAGAAATGGTTGAACAATAAACCAATCAATCCACCTAGATCCCAAATGTAGTCATGAACTATACTACTACCAATTAACACAGGCTCCTGCAATATCCTCTACAATATGACCAAGAGGAATCCATAATCAAACTAACAATTATAGCTCAACCAAACTCCAAAATCACCACTACTATAGTGAAAAACCCATGAGACACAAACTCTTAGAACATTAGAACCCAAGTAAAGTGGAGAAATCAAACTACCAACACAGTAAATACCATCAACGCATCCCACTGGCCTATACAGAATGTACAATCTAACTCTACAACAATGGTGAATGCTCTCGAATGAAACTGTACCAAGTATGGAGAATCCACACACTGTACAACTCCTGCAGTCAACACAACTCTGCAAATCACCAGCCACTATCTCATAACCATAGCTCCCATGCACCCCTGATGGTAAAAAACCATCACAAGATAAACAACAAGAAATGGAACCCAAACCAAATTTTCCTGGGCCATCAACTCCTCAACACAAGGATCAAATGATAACTGATGTACATACCCTGCAATATAATGTTGATAAAGAAAACCAACCTTAGTCAACAAGTAACCATGAACAAGTGATACAACCCACTGTGATTGATCACCAACTAAGTTAGGAGATGTCATAGCCAAAGGAGTAGAATCAATAACAACACCCGCTGAAGCATCACTCCAAAACTCCTGCTCTAAGTCATGTATTATCAAGCTATCAACTGCAGAACCTATCACCATGTTGTGCCCATCACAACTCTCATCCCGAGGCATCAAACTATCCCATAACTGATGATAACCACTAGGAACCAAAGTACATCTCTATATCATCATCTCATCAACATGGTCATCAAAGGTAAATTGATGAGCATACCTCACAATGTAATGCTAATAGAATGCGCCAATCTTAGTCAGTAGCTCAGACTGCAATTGATCACTAACCAAGTTGGAACTAACTACTACCTCTAAAGATATCACCAAGGGAGTAGTATTACTAGCAGGAACCATGCCAACTATCGGCTCACCAACATCACACATAGTCTTTGATACATCATCTCTAGTCTTCGTGCCATTAGTGCTAGAGGTCACCACCATGTCAGGCATACCACAAAAATCTGCTATAGCACCCAACTCAACTGAACCTGACTCTAGTGGGAATGAACCTGATATGCCAATGTTAGTATCAAGGATGGATACATCCCCATCTCCATTGTCTCTGACAATCTCGGCCATGGACATCCTCAGATCACCAAACACCACATCTTGTGACTGTATAGAATAAGGTAAAGACTGTAGTCGCTCTAACTCCATGGTCACCTTAGCCAAATGAAACTGTGACTCCTTGAAAGCCAACTGTGTACTCTCAAGAATCTCAGAAGTCACCTCAAGCTGCTCAGTAATCTCACTCACCTCATCTTCCTTGGCCAACAATGCATCATATGTTGTACTGCCCCACTCCATAACATAATCTCTGTCGGCTACCAACTACATATAATTTTGTCTCAAAATCCGAATAGCCTCCCATAAAGAGTGGATCTCTGTCAAGGAAAGATAACTGCCTTCCTGCTCATCACTTGTAGGAGAACCCCATCCATAAACTGCTAACAACTGATGAGCAACATCAAAATGCTGGCAAATGATAGCAATGTGTCGGTCACTAACTCTCAACTGATTAGACACATGATGGCACTGGCTTGACTGTCTCCTACAAACCTCCTTTGATGCACTGTCTAAATGAGTATCCTCAAAGTTACTAGTCTCTAGAGTATTACCATACATATCCTGTGAATCAAATCTAAAGCTCATATCAACATACGGAGTATCAAAAACATTAGCATTTCTATCCAACTCCTCTATACCCAAGGAAACTAAGTCTTCAAAACTGCCCACTGCATCCTCTTGGATGTCATCAATGCCAATATGATCCTGGGACTCATCTATACACACTACCAAATATGAAATATCATCAACACATTCCAGCAAGTATGGTCGACTAAATATATGAACAAAGCCCAACATCGGTGTATAAAAACTAATACCAACATCGGACAAGATAATGGCACAAGAAAAGACAACACCGTGTAATCTGCTAATCAAATCCATGATAGCACCCAAACAAACACTGCTACCAAAAAGTGTTAAAGATCTCTAGTCAATTGAATCCCAAATGCCAATATAACAATCTCGAGTCCATATCCGTAAACTAGAATCAATTGGTAACTCAAGCAAACTCCTCACTTGACTAATATGACCAATACCAACTAACTCCACTTACCTATCATGATGAGATAATGAAGTCACAATACTATCTTTGTTCACCTTCAGCTGGCTAGAAAAATCATGTGAAGTACTACCAGCCTCAACCTCATGTGATGAAGCATCTAACTGTGCCCGGTACTCTTTCTCAGCAAAGTCATGAATGCTCAATGTCTGCTCATCTCTATAAGGTATCTCACCATCCTGCACAACAACATCCTCATAATCATCATCTGAACCCACTACACTATAGTCATTGCCTGTTGTAACTATACCATCCTGAATACCTGTGGCATCACCCTTTGACGACCTATAAACAATTGTCTCAATTTGAGTATCAAGTTGACCATTACTATCAATCTGTGTAATATCCTTTCCCACCACCTCCTGTGGTAGAGTAGAATTTGAGACCTCTACCTGGCTATCAGCTAGTTTCTTAAACTCCTCATGCAAGTTCTTGGGAATTGTGTCATCTATCCTATGAGAAAATCTACCAAATAGAAATCCAATCAACTTATCCACCTTAGTTGGGTCAGACAACATGTCATTCATTATACGGTGGTGCTCAACCAACTGTTCAGACATGTCATGGCTTATTTTCATAAGTTTATCTCGAATGTCTAAATAACCATCCTTTCTACTGTTTTGACTCTGGATATCAATTGTCCAAGATCGTGTCCTCTGAGACTCTGTACTATACCTGTCCATTTTGGATAAAGTAGAGTGTAACCCCAATAGGATATAACTTTTTCAAACACCAAGAACTAACATGAAAATGATTAGAAGTAGCATGCAACCATAGATTTTGACATGCAACTGATTAGAAGCAACATGCAACCACCAAATTCACCAAGAACTAACATGCAAATGATTAGAAGTAGCATGCAACCATAAATTTTGACATGCATCTGATTAGAAGCAACATGCAATCATAAATTATGACATGCAAGATCTGGGTAGTTGTCAAAACTGACATGCAAGATCTGGGTAGTTGTCAAAACTGACATGCAAGATCTGGGTAGTTGTCAAAACTGACATGCAAACTTCTACAACCACCAAATTCACTAAAAACTAACATGAAAATGATTAGAAGTAGCATGCAACTGATTAGAAGCAACATGCAATCATAAATTATGACATGCAAGATCTGGGTAGTTGTCAAAACTGACATGTAAGATCTAGGTAGTTGTCAAAACTGACATGCAAGATCTGGGTAGTTGTTAAAACTGACATGCAAACTTCTACAAACCCTCAGACTGGCAAGATCATGGCTCTGATACCACTGAAATGTCCCTTTCTTGATTTTGTATGATATTTCAAGCCTCAAATCAGATCTTTAAAATCAAACATCCAATATTACAAAGATCCACCCATTTCTCAATAAAACCCAAATCGGGTATGTCCAAAATAGTGCCAAAAACTTCACAACTTCACAAATTATTAATAAGTCTAAAAATGGACATTTTTACAGAAATTTCATCAGCATAACAGCCTACAAAATGACATTTCCAGATCTGTATAGCCTTTACACAACAGTTCACAAATGTAGGACAAAAACTATGCTCATCGGGCTCTCGAAATTAACACAAAAATGCCCGAAAACACCACAAAAACACTAATAATTTATCTCAGTAGTTTAATCACGTCCCAATACATATATTCAACTCTATTTTAACATCTTAAATTCTAAAATACAGCAGCAACCCAAACTGATATGAAATACTCAACTGAAAACAACAAACTCATACAAAAAACACACCCAAAAACCCACAAATCTGCACTGTTCAGCACAAAGGAAAACTATATATGAGCATGCACATGGAATGGCTTCAAACTCCCATCCTTAGCCTTCTTGGAAACCTGCAAACTCTCGTTCTTGGGTCTCCTTCTCCACAGGTTTGGCAGCCTCTGAAGAACAACAAAGAAATGAGCAAAAATCAAGTTCTGGAATCTGCTCAAAATGCCTCCAAACCCCTTAAAAGAGGGCATAACTGTAACTCACGTCCAAGAGAGGTTAATGAAACATATTTTAATAATAATTTTCATTTATTAGTCCAATGGTTTCCAAAGATTAACCCCCTTTTTTCGAAACTTCACTTTCTTGGGCTTGCCCGCCTTAGCAAAGATTATTATTTTTTAATTATTTGAAAAGGGGACATGACACATAATTGAAATCCTAATCTTTAAACTCTAACTCAAATTGAAACCCTAATCTAACTCAAGTTACCCTAACTCAAACCCTAATGAAATCCTAATCAAACCCTACTCTAAAATAAATTCCTAATCTAACCACATAAGTTCCCTATAAATCAAACCCTAACCAAACTAGGTTAGATCTATTTATCAAACCCTAGAATCATGTGTACCCTAATCTTTAACTTGAAAACCCTTAAATACTAAATCATTTAAATTGTAATCAAACCCTTTATATAATCCTAAAGTTGAAAACTCAAACCCTAATTTATAAAGTTCAAGTGAACCAGGTAATATTTAAATCAAATCCTAATCTAGAATCGTAGTTCCCTATCTAAATAAAACCCTAACCAAACTAGGTAATCTAACTCAAATCCTAATTTAAATCAAACCCTAACTCAAACCTTAAGGCCTCGTTTGGTTTTTGGCATAGGAATAGAAAATTAGAGTAGAAAAATGGAATGGGAATGGAAATGGGGAATGGGAATAGAAAAAGGCAATTCCAATCGTGTTTGGTGCACTTGGAATTCGACTGGGAATATGTTGATCCATTGTTTGGTTGTAAAAAAATGGAATAGGAATAAGGTTAAGTTTTGTATTTTTAAAAACATTTCTCCTAATTTTTTTTTTGAATTTATTATTTTTCTGGTTAATTCATTTTCATTTTTTTAAAAAATAGATATAATTTTTAAAAATGTTATAAAAAAAAATTCTAATTTTTTTTTTTAAAATTCTAAAAAAAAATATTAAAAAAATTAATTTTAGAAAAAAAAACGAAAAATCAAAATGGGAATGGAAATGGCCTATTCCAATAACAGATATTTTTTGGCATAGACATATGCTCATTTTAGGGGCAAAATTGGAATATGTCTTCGTATTCCCAATTTCGATTGAGCTTACCAAACAACGAATATAAAACATATTCTAATTTCCTTTTCCTATTCCACTCATATTCCAGCAACCAAATGGGGCCTAAGTAATTTGTACAATTGTAACCCTAACCAAACCCTTTAATCTAGAACTCAAACCCTAATCTAAATCATTTGAACCCTAACCAAACCCTAATCTTTAACTCAGATCCTAATCTAGAATTGTAACCCTATTAATTTTTAACTAGATAACCCTAACCTAACTCTAGAACAATAACTATTCAACCCTAATATAACCCAGCTTTAGAACTCAAATTGAAACCCTAATCTTTAACTCAAACCCTAATGAGCAAACCCTTTAATATTATATCCTAATTTCAAACTCAAGCCCTAATCTAAGTTCTCAAACTAGATAATATAATCCTAACTAAAAACTCAAACCCTTAGATCTAGAAATGAAACCCTTTAATCTAACTCAAACTCTAATGTAAGATTTCAAGTAATTGAAAACTCAAACCATAATCTTTAACTCAAACTCTAATGTAATCGAGAACTAAAAACTCAAACCCTTTAATCTAAATGAAACACTAATCATTACCCTAATCTAACTCAAGTGAACCCTTTAAGTCAAACCTCTATGTAATCTTTAATCCTAAAGTTTTGAAAACTCAAGTTCCCTAACTTTAACTCTTATGTATGATCATATAAATTTTATTGATACATGTTATAGATTATCTAGACACGTGTAATGTACGTGATTACATATCTTTTAATTTAAATAAAAAATTGTGTGTACTAGACTAGAGACATGTACATTATATACATTATATACAATTTACAATATATATTAGCTCCATTATTATATAGATATGACTTCACACGATCAACTTGCTCATCATCCTTATGGCACTGATGAGGCTCCTATTGTGACTCATTCTACTACAGCTCCTGATGTAGTTCTTGTTGCGGCACCTGATGTGATTCTTGTTGCGGCTCCTCATGCAGTTCATCATCTTGCTCATGGTGGGGCTCATGCTAGAGCTCTTGGTGGGGCTTGTGTTGTGGCTCATCATAGGGCTTGTGGTGGGGCTCATGTTGCAGCTTCTGGTGTGACTCCAGGTGGTGTAGGTCTTGGCATGGCTCCTGGTGCAGCCCCTATTGGAGCTCCTATTGCACCACCTCCATGCATAATATCGATGCATTATTTGCATTTGTAGAGTAGGAGGTTGGTAGATTAGAGCAATCTATATTGTCCTCCGATGATGGTCTATATAGAGACATATGTACTATCATATGTAGGAGTTTGCAGGATCTAACTACTAGATTTAGAGCTCACCATTCATTTACCCCTGATGTATTAGTTGCCATATCTAGGGAGCTTAGAGCTAAGATTTCAAGAGATGCATCTTTTGATGACATCAAGAGGTGGCCCCCAAAGATGTCATCAAACAAGATCTCTTTCCATCATATGAGGGTACACAGAGCAAGGTGAGAGGCTATCGAGTCACATGATGTAGAGATCCTATTATTGCTAGTATGATATGTTTTTTAGCCACACATGGTCGTTATCCTAATAACAACCAAATACCTCTTTATTTTGCATAGAAATTATACGTTGAGTTTCGCATGGGGCTCAATGTCAACTACTTAGACATTCCAGATTATTGCGGATAGGGGCATGGTCGGATCACAGATCATGACCAGAATCACAGCGCATAACATCTGCCACCTCCAGATGTGAGATAGTTTGTTGGACAGAGACTTCCTCCAGTGACTCCAGCAGTAGCACCTATTGTAGATAGAGTTATCATTCCTTCCTAGAGGGGAGCAATTGATAGTATTGGACACATTGCATCTATGGTTGCTAGTATCACATTGGATTCTCTTGGTCGTTACATTCACACTTGATAGAGTCGTCTAGGTCAACCATCTTTAGAGGCATCTAGTAGCACTTTAGGCACCTCCCCTGATGAGGCATATAGAGCTGCTAGACTACTAGTACCAGGTGATGTTCATGCTCTTTTAGGATAGCACACACATATGGATTTAGTGTTGTATTTTTTGGAGGATTTGTTGCAGAGTATTAGTTATATTTCTGATACACAAGTGATGCCAGTTCACTTAGTGATGGGCACCATTAGACACCATTAGAGCCTTGTAGTTTCATAGGCACAAACCACACCAGTGAAAATTTCCACATAGCATAGCTCATAGCATTCTGCACTAGGCTCACAACACTCTATAGATGACTTGGGCATATGAGTTGGAGATGTTAGGATCATAGCTGAGGGCCTTGATGATTTTGGTGAGTAGTTATATAGGGGCTATCTAAGATTGATACTAGTCTGAGCATGGGATTTTCATTGTACATGGACATGTTATTTTGACCTAGCACTGATTCTACACCATTACCCAGCCAATTACATAGTACACTTCACTCATCATTACTAGCAGTTGGAGATTTTGGTGCTGAGGGTGGTTCAATAGGTGTTAGAGTTTCAAGAGATGATGCTGGAGTATTAGGAAACACTGATGTTTCAGATAGTAGAGGTGCATTGATAGATGATATGATGGAGTCTACTGATATCCTCCACCTCTGGAGAACTCGGTGTGTGTGTGTGTATAATTTATTTTTAAATTTAAATATATGAAATTTAAAAATTTGGTTCAGATAGATATTTAATTTAAGTTATAATAAATTATGTAGGCATAGGTCGTCGAGCACATGATTGCATCTAGTGTTGGGTCAAGACATGTACATTAGAGAGATGAATCTATTGAGGTACCTAGTAGTGCTCAGGTACAAGTTTTAAATAGTTTGTAATGTTATTTATGTTTCAAACTAGATATATGCACTCGTATTTAATTTAAATATACACACACACCCACGTATGTGTGTGTGTGTATGTTTAGATAGTTCTAATGTCTATATATATATATATATATATATATGCAGGGCTCGGTTGATGTATCTCAACCATAGGATGTACAAGAGACTCGATCAGAGGGTCGTTCTGTTCATATGTGTCTTGAGGGGTCCCTCTAGTAGTAGTAGATTTATATGTATATTGATGCATTTATATATTGGAGACTTCGTATATTTTGGAGACTTGCATACATGTGTATTTTAGTACCTCGATGGCATGTACATGTTTCACTATTTATTTGACTATTTAGTACTTCAGTAGTTGGATGATCACATGTATATGACTTTTTATATTTTGCTACATACATGTTTATTCGAGACTTACAGTTTGCATATGTATGCATCCTAGTATAGATATTAGATGTAGATGTTTATTCTTGAGACGTACATGTATGTGTATTTTTTTTGTATTTTAGTAGAACACTCTTCATGAATTAGATTATAGATTTTAAAGTTTAGATTTTATTGTGATCATTATAAAATAATCAAATTAACTTCTCTTTATCTACTTTAGTAGTTAAATATTCAAAGAAGTTCCAAATTGATCTATGAAGCTAATTTATAATTTTGAAAAAATAATAATAATTTATAGGGTGATTGAATTGAATTAATATAGGTGCTTAAAACTACTAAATTAACCCAAATGATTTCTAGATTACAAATTTAAAACATTATACTTATTTGTAATCATTATAAAATAAACAATTAGTAGGACTAAAGATACATATTTGGTAAATCAATTAGTAGGAATAAAGATACAAATTTGTTAAATTAATTACTAGGACTAGAAAGATACATATTTGTTAAATTATCAATTAGTAGGGCTAAAGATAAATATTAGTTTTATGTGGATAAAAATATGCTAGCTAGGTAAGAAAATATATTATTTAATTTATTTTTTACAAAATATAATATTTAAAAACACATTAATAAACTAAGGGTATGACCCTACAATAAACTAACATTAATATATAGTTTTTTAATAAACTAATGATAGCTAAGACTATGATCGTACAATTTTAAAAACACATTTAATTCAAGATAAAATTCAATAGTTTGAAAAGAAGTTGATAAAAGAATTTAGATAACATATTAAATTATCTTTGATACATATCTATCTAGAATGATTGTGTAAGTTCCAACTTACTTACATATCAAGCCTATTTAGATCAAGTTATTATTAAATTCATCCACGGTAATTAATATTATTAATTTATATAGTTTTTTAATAAACTAATTTGATAACTAAGAGTATGATTGTACAATTAAAAACACATTTAATTCAAGATGAAATTCAATAGTTTCAAAAGAAGTTGATATTTAAGAATTCTAACATATTAAATTATCTTTGATACATATCTATCTAATGATAACGTGTAAGTTCCAACTAACTTGTATTGCCTATTTATATCAAGTTGTTATTATTAAATTCATTCATGGTAATTAATAAATTATTAAAATGTATACATTTAAAAACACATTAATAAACTAATAAACTAAGAGTTATGATCATGTACAGTAAACTAACAACTTTAAATTAATTCAAATTATTATAAAATAAATCTCAAAGGTCAGTTCAACCATGATGTGCACTTATAACACGTAATATCTTCTCATGATCTTCATTGTCTAGTCTCCACTTGTGACGAACATGGTTAGATTTGAATAGATGTAGACAAAGCCCGATAGTAATGACTAGGTGGTTGTATTGTAAAACCTTGTTGTTAGGTTGATAATCAACAAAGTGTATTCCATGTTGGACTAGTTTGTCTTGCTTCAAATATGTTCCCCCTATCACAATAGAACGTGCACCACAAATTTAAATATTTTAAAATTTGATAGATATAAAGTTACCTATATATGTATGTATGTATGTATGTATGTATGTACGTGCACACATGTATGTACAATACCTATGGGGAGCAACATTTCATCACTTTCTTCAGGGTCATATAACTTTTTCCTCTCTGTAGTACATCACAATAAATAATAATTGACACCTTCATGATTTCTAGGCTCAACAATCACTGCAAAGACATCTCTTGCATAACAACTATACATGTTACATGTGTACAATACATATAATACAGTTCAAATTGATAATTAAATAGCAAGTTGAGATCAAATGACAAGTTGAGATAATTTTTTATGATACTTACCCACTTTTACCAATCCAAAGATATGAATATAATCATCAGAAATCAATGGAATATCATAAAAAAAATTCATCATCTTTATCAAATGTATCGGTAACATCAAGTGGTACCAAAATCCATGCACATGTATATCCATGTGTTTGATTGATGCATTCTTGATAGTCTTCATCAATGCAACTTTCACAAAAATATGAGTATTCTCTTGTCTTCAATGTCCAATTGCAATTATTTGTACTCATGACTAAATGTAAGGAATGTGTCTTTTCTATCCTCTTGCAACCATGCATATTTTTTCTATTAACACTTGAAAGTTCATTAAATTGAAAATATGGACAAATTAAATTTAAATTTCAATGAATTGAAAACTTAACAATAAAATTTTATAACTTAATTGCATAAAATATAAACAAATGTACACATCTATACCTGTTATCTCCTGAAAGACTCTATATGGTACCTGTCACTCGTTGTCGATGATGTCCCAATCTCATCTCATGCAAAATGTGTCTTACACCATTCAACAACATCATGTGCATCACTTATATGAACTCCCTAATAATTCATTGATCTAGAGGATATTTTCACTAAAATTTGAAGTATCTCCACAACTCCAATAATTAGTACCATGTTGTAGTCCTTGAAATTCTAAATCCAAAGCAACTCAAATGAGTGAAAAAAGAGTTTGTATGCTCGAGATATGGCTAGTCAAATTTGGGTCAAACATTGTACTAGAGGCCATTAGAAAGGCAAAATTTTGAACTCTCCGAAATTGGTCAAAGTTGGCACCAAATCAAAGATCTCATCGAGAGCTTTTCGATGACTTTCATTTCGTCAAAAATGGAGCTCGGATGCAAAAGTTATGCTCAATCAAAGTTGGTTGATCAAAATGGTTGATGACATGGCATGTCCGTATAGATGATATCATCATGTAAACAACTCATCCAATCAAGTAGTGACATGTGGCATGAAATCATGTGGCACTGGGTGATGTGGCAAGAGGACATGTGTGGTAACGTGGCAAAATATTTATGGACAGACATGTGGCACATTGGGCATGGTCCATGTGTTGGCCTATAACAACCTTGGTGGCAAAGTTTAGAAAATGGTGGTTGGTGGGGTTTGAACCTCCAACCTGGTTATAACTAATTTGGGAAAGTTTTTATTTAAACTTAATAACACCACCCGGTTGGTTGAAAAGGGGTCGGCCGCCAATGGGGTTTGAATCCCCAACCAGTCAGCCCCGACCAAAAGACTTTTACCAACACGCCACATTTTTAGATTTGTTATATATATATAACAAACATTTTATTTATGTTTTAGCAAACTACCTGCCCAGTTACAAAATAAGGCTTTTGTTAATTTTTAATGTAATTTTCTTAACCCCAAATTAGTAAATGCCAAAATATAAAATGGTAAAAGGGGGTTGAACGAAATAAAAAAAAATTATATGGCCTATTTATGTAAATTTTTGTTTTGGCCTATTTTAGGCTAATTTTGTGTATAAAAAGGGGGGTAGGAGGTCATTTTCAAGACATGAAAAATTATTGTGATTATTCAATTTTTGGGAGGAACCAGAAGGATGAATAAGTGCTGAGAAGGAGAGAGAAAATTCTATAGGACATATTTTTTAGTCCCGCACATCAGAGAAAAGTAATGCTGATGTACTTGAAGGAATTGATATTGTAACACATTGTAATTAATTTTTGGAGTTAATCAGAATGGTCCACCAGTTGGAGCAAGACTTGAAGATGTAGTCCTAACAGGGTGAACTCCGAGATCAAATTATGTTGTGCCTCTTATCTCTCATTTCTTTTTTGTCAGTTGATTATGTGTTGTTCTTTCCTGCATTTCAATTATGTTAATTTGCTTCAATAAAAGCATTAAATTAACTTTATGTAATTGGTTAGAATTCATGTTTATCAATCCTAGATTTTTCTTCTTTGTAAATTTAACAGTTTTAAATACATAGCCACGTATTTACTGCATGGAATGAGAAAGTATATCTTATTGTTGAGATTAAGTCATAAAATTTATAGATCCTAAATCAGATCAAGTTTGGTATCAGATCTTGTTTTGCAGAGAAATTGCAGGTGGTGAATGTTAACCAAGTTGAAGTTGAAACAAGGAGAACGTGAACTTGTAGAGTTCAATCTAGATATTGGGAAAAGAAGAACATTTTTGTAAGTCATGGCATCTAAGCAAAATCTTTCTAAGTTTGATGCGAAATCTTTCCAGAGAGCTTTTGTGGAGTTAAAAGCTTTGGTGGACATTCTTCTTCAAGAGAGGCACGAACAACAGTTGAGAAAGGTGGACAAGGTTAGGAAGAATGAAGAAGCTCAATCTTCATCAAAAGATGACAAAGGAAAAGGAGTAGGAGGTGGTAGTCACCCTCTTGAACCTCCATCCCCATCTACTTCTTCTTCTTCTTTTAAGTTGTCTACTTATTCTAAAAAGAAGCATGTGAAGACACCTTTGTTAAAATTTGATGTGAAATTTGATTTTCCCATATATAATGGTTAATTGGATGTAGAGAGACTAGATAACTGGCTTAAGTAGATTGAAGTGTACTGCAAGGTTCAAAATATTCTGAATGATTCTTCTAGAATCCAGCTAGCTACTCTTAGGATGGAAGGTACTACATCCAGGATGATCTTGCTACACATGGTAAAATAATTTCATCTTGGTATGAATTTACTTCTTCTTTGAAGAAACAATTTTATCCATTGGGTTATATGCAACAAGCCATTATGGATTGGAAAAATTTGAAACAAGGTAAAGGGTAGTATGTGCAAGAGTATACACGTGTTTAGGAAGAAGGCTTTAACTCTTGGAATTCCTCTTTACACGCAAAATAATTTATTAAAGTCTACAGGTGGAATCCATTCATATTTGAAGCATACAATATTGATGTTTAGTCCTTCTAACTTTGATGAAGTGTGTGTTCAAGCAACCCATATTGAAGTAGGGGGAGGAAACACAAGTTTCAATTCAAAGAAGGAATTTGTTCCTCCTGATGGAAACAAGAAGGGCAAGAAAGCAGCCACAGTGAAGAAAGAGGAAGGTGACAAGACTACTCTCACATTGTCATAAGAAAGGGCATGCAAAAGAAAAGTGTTGGAAATTGCATCCAGAATTGAAACCAAAGTGGTTTAAGAAGGATCAAAGGGGAAAACAATAGTCTATAGCTATTGTTTAAGATCTTGGATTAGATTCTGGTGATGAGACAACAATATCGAGTGTGAGTTTGAAAGGTAAAGCTTTTTTTTATTCTACCACTGATGTTCCATATGTTTCCACATCCAAAATTCATGTTGTTCCTAAAGATAGTAAAAGGTGTGAACTTTTTCATATAACGGTGATTTCTAAGAACACTAAAATTGACACATTGATAGATAGTGGGTCCCAAGTTAATCTAATTTTAAAAGAAGTTGTTAAATAGTTGGGATTGGAAACTAAGCCACATAAGAGACCTTATCCACTAGGTTGGGTGTGTAATGATAACAAATTGTGAGTCACTAAGCAATGTAAGTTAAGATTTGCAATAACAGCTAAGTTCATAGATGAGGTTGAATTTGATGTGGTTCCACTTGATATTTGTGGGATTGTGTTGGGTAGCCCATACTTATATGATACGAAAGCTATCTTCTACAAGGAACATAACGAGTATCATTTGTTTAAAAATGGAATTTAATACATTATAAGAGCTCATCGCATGAAGAATGAAGGATCAATTGTAAACACAAGACATTTGAAAATGATTGTAAATGCAAGTAGTAAACTAACTCTCATGTCTGCAGCAGCTAGTGAGGATCAGATGCAAGAAAAATCAAGTCTTCAGCAAATGATGGTATAAAAAGGATTCAAAGCGTTCATTTTCTAATGGTGTTCCTATGCAAGAGGTCCCAAATGTTGATACTTTTTCCATTTCATCAATTATTTCAATTTTGTTGCTTCTATTTCTGCTAGTTGGTACTATGTGGGTGATGGATGTAACAATGAACATTGGTGGATATATGGTTGATTGTATTAGCAGTGCTATTTCATTCTTCATAATGTGTGTGATGGTTCAGATATTCAAAATTCTAGCAGTTTGTATTGGCGATACTGGACAAGTGAGGCAATCATGCCCTCATTTTCATTTTATGTAAAAATAAACTTTCAGAGGTCCAAAAGCTTCTTTTTAGTGGGGAGGCTTGATCCAAAGCATATTTTCACTAAAATTTGAAATATCTCCAAAACTCCAATGATCAGTACCATGTTGTAGTCCTAGAAATTCTGAATCCAATGCAACTCAAATAGGTGAAAAAGGAGTTTGTATGCTCGAGATATGGCTAATCAAAGTTGGGTCAAACCTTGGACCAGAGGCCATTAGAAAGGTGTGTAGGATACAATTGTTCAATTGTGTGTTGTCTTTGATGTCACAAAAATGTCATATTAGTCATTAGATAGAGTCTACCGAGCTCAGATGGTCAGCAAGGCAAAAGACAGAGTCTACCGAGCTTAATTGGTCAGCAAGGTAAAGGGCAGAGTCTATCGAGCTCAGAAGGTTTACAGTGTCTACCGAGTAGACAATTGTTACCAAGCTCTCAAGGTTAAACAAAGAAATTTAGTTGTTACTGAGCTCACTCAATCATCAAAGGGAAATATGGCAGAAACAACTCTTATCGAGCTCACTTAGTCATCAAAGAAAATGTGGCAGAAACAGTTTTTACCGAACTCTCACGGACAGTGAAGGAATTTAGTTCTTACCGAAAAAACTGAATAGCCAAAGTAATTTTTAGATGTTGCAATGTTAACCGAGTCAAGACGGTTAACTCATGAAATTTCTAGAAGTAGTATTTACCGAGCAGGGTCAGCCAATGAAGGATTTCATTATTTTGTGAAATAATGTTTATTTTTTTAAAGTAATATTTGTAGCTGATTGATGTACAGATTATTGGTAAATGTAACATGAGAATGAGCCAACTTGATAATCTAACTGGTATAAATAAGAGGTCAAGTTGCAAATTCTAAGTGTGGAAGTAGAATTGATGTGATATGAGGACTAATTATTGTGGAAGCAAATCTGAAGGATGATCAGAGATCATTGAGGAGCAAAAAAGCCATATTTGATCAAGGAAAATCTAATGATGCAGAATAGAGACCTATTATCAGCAAATTCAGTTGCATCTTGTTCAAGTCAATTCATTATTGCTTTCTAACCATTGTAGCAGTGATTTCAAATCTCTTAATAGAGTTGGTTTAACAACCATTTTGTAAATCCTCTAACAAGGTGATAGTTCAGTTGAATTTTTCTAAACACCTCTAGCAAGGCCACTCCTAACAGGTGATCAAAATCCTCTAACAGGGTCACACCTAACAGTGTGTATTGTAACCTTTAATAGGGTTGGCTCCTAACAAGGCTCACTTCACAAGAGTGAAAAATTGGTAGCTAGTTACTTGGTGATTTTTCCCATATTGGGTTTCTATGTTAAATCTGGTGTCTCTTGTGTTCATTTTATTTTCAATTGCATGCATGAATGCTTGATGATAAGTAATAGTTTAATTTATCGAGTTACAACATTTTTGTTATGTTTACTAAATATCAGCAGTAACTAGATCTTTAAGACATCTAAGGGATCTGAGGATTATTTTTTTTTAGTAACTGATTCACCCCCCCCCCCCCCCCCCCCCTCTTAGTTACTCTCTCTTTAATCCCAACAAGGTGAAATTTTGAACTCTCTAAAATTGGTCAGAGTTGGCACCGAATCGACGATCTCATTGAGAGCTTTCTAACGATGTTCATTTTGTTGAAAACAGAGCTCAAACGCAAACGTTATGCTCGATCAAAGTTGGTTGACCAAAATGGTTGATGACATGGCATGTCCATACAAATGATGCCATCATGTCAACAGCTCATCCAATCAAGTAGTGACATGTGGCATCAAAGCATGTGGCACTGGGTGATGTGGCAAGAGGACACGTGAGGTGACATGGAAAAATATTTATGGGCAGACATGTGGCACATCAAGCATGGTCAATGTGGCAACTTGTAACAACCTTGATGGCAAAGTTTAGCAAATGGTGGTTGGTGTAGGGGTTTGAACATCCGACCACTAGTCTCCAAGACACAACCAGTGGCCATTGCACCGCCACTGGTGGTTATAACTAATTTGGGAAAGTTTTTATTTGAACTTAATAACACCATCTAGTTGGTTGAAAAGGGGTTGGCCGCTGGTGGGGTTTGAACCCCCAACTAGTCTGCCCTGACCAAAAGACTTTTACCAATGCACCATACTTTTAGATTTGTTATATATATATATATATATATATATATATATATATAACAAGCATTTTATTTATCTTTTAACAAACTGCCTACCCACTTATAAAATAAGGCTTTTGTTAATTTTTAATGTAATTTTCTTAACCCCAAATTAGTAAATGCCAAAATATAAAATGGTAAAAGGGGGTTGAACAAAATTAAAAAAATTTATAAGGTCTATTTACATAAATTTTTGTTTTGGCCTATTTTAGGCTAATATTGTGTATAAAAGGGGGGTAGGAGGTCATTTTCAAGACATGAAAAATTATTGTGATTATTCAATTGGGAGGAACCAGAAGGATGACTAAGTGCTAAGAAGGAGAGAGAAAATTATGGAGGACATATTTTTTAGTCCTGCACATCAAAGTAGGGTAATGTCAATGTACTTGAAGGGATTGATATTGTAACACATTGTAATTGATTTTTGGAGTTAATTGGATTGGCCCACCAGTTGGAGTAGGACCCAGAGATGTAGTCCTAATAGGGTGAACTCCGAGATCAAATTGTGTTGTGCTTCTTATCTCTCATTTCTTTTCTATCAGTTGATTATGTGTTGTTCTTTCCTGCATTTCAATTATGTTAATTTTCTTCAGTAAAAGCATTAAATTAACTTTATGTAATTGGTTAGAATTCCTCTGTATCATTCCTATATTCTTCTTCTTTGTAAATTTAATGGTTTTAAATACATAGCCACACATTCACTACATGGAATGAGAAAGTATATTTGATTGTTGGGATTAAGTCATAAAATTTATAGATCCTAAATCAGATCATTCATTTGATACTTTCATAGAGCACGTTTGATGCAATCTCCAACAACATCATGTTCACCTTTTCCATGGCCACTCTTGAAGAAATTCTATATGTGTTTTATATTCTCATTGCGATGATATATACATAATGCATAAAATGGTCTAGCTGATTCAAATTGTGTGACACATCCATCAGACCAAACATAATGTTTATCAACATTTATTTCTCTTTCTGTCAAATAAGAAAAGAACATATTGAAGCAGTGTTCTACATAGTGAATGTCATGTTCTTTATCATCACTTATATAAAAAATGATATTCCTTTTTAATTGCTCGTGCTTGAACTGTACTCTAAACACCATCCAAATCTAATTGTACATGTCTATAACAAACATGCACCATAATAGTGACCTACTTAGAAAAGAAGTAATCTGATTGAATTTCTTTCTAATGAACAAAGGAATTGTTCTTTGAAAAATCAACAACTGATACAATCATTCCAAGTGGGAAATTATCTCTCAAAGTTTGAAACTGTTGTGCTTGCCACTTTGTAAAAAATGTGCAATGAATATAAGGTTGAATCAAATTCTTAAATTTTTCCATAAATGTTACAATAGGTAACTCCTCTTCAACATATTCCAACCTTTTTGTCTCTTTCCCCAACTTTGTTTCATTCTTCACATACTTGTAACTTTTGCAATTCAATTTTTTTGTTACAACAATATTTTCAATTTCCAAAGGAAATAGAGCCAATTCACTACATGTTTCACATAATCCTTTGATGCAATTTATTTGATCAGCTGGATCATCTATTTTGTCACATAGAATGGATGATATAAACTCACTTCTCCTACTAGGAGGAGCAACATGAAAACCATAATGTCTTCTACAAACTTTTGAAATACCTAATAGCGAAGATCAAATTTAATATGATGATGATGACAACATGTTTCAAACACTTTGTTTGACCTCACAAAGTATGGCTTCAATTTTTCAAACAACGTTTGCCCAACTTTTACATTAGGATGTTCACTACAAAATGACACATATAACTCATGTTGTGTTGTGTCCAACCGATGTTTTGTATGATGTTCACATTGACCAGATGCAATCCTATGCCTGATAACATCTCTACTATTTGATGAAGGACGAGTGTTATCAATCCAAAATGATATGACTAAATTTTTAATACCTCTTCAATCCTATAAGAATGAGGTGCTCTACACATGATTGCCCAATTGCCCTCCATAGTACTGTCATCCAGAATTAATCTTCTCTTAACATATTCTCTCATTGTTTTCCTACTAAAACCCATTTAAGATGAAATTGAAGATATTTGACTATTTTGGGTCATATTCTTATTTACAATAGACATCAACATCACTTTTCTTGCTGTGGACTTATCTTTAGTTCGAGAGTGTTTTCCTATGTTTCTCAAACATTGTTTAACATTTTCAATCACATCAATTTGCATGTTAGAAAATCTTCTCTTCTTTGATGTTGTGTCTACTTGTGTCTACACCTAAAAATTTCAATGCCTCTTGCAACTTCTTTTGTGTAAAAAAAAGTGAAAGCAACTGAGCTTGTTCAAGTGTTTCAATATTATCAAATTTAGTCATAATTTCTCTTATCTTCTTATTCATTGACCTTTTCTTAAACAAACTTAAGGGTTGAATAGTAGCTACAGGTCTTCTCAATTTATCCACATCCATTTTAAGTAAATGATCTAAATTTTTATGAGAAATACCAATCTTTATAGATTGGGAAATATTTATGAGTTCGTCCATACCAGTTCTTGCACCTAATCCTGACCCTTCTCTGAATTTTGTTACTAGAATTTCTATAGGGAATGATCTTGAGCCTTCTCCAATGTTCATGTTTGAGATTCTGCAAGGAAAGATTCTGACCCTTCTTCGACTTCTATTATTTGAACCTCTCCAGGGAGTGATCTTGAACCTTCTTCAACATTCATTGTTTGAGATTCTGTAGGGAGTGTTCCTAACCTTTCTCCCATATGCACTTCTTCTACTTCTGTTGAGCCTTCTTCACCATTTCCTTCACCTTGTTGTTTGTCTGCAACAAATTTATAAATATAAATTAAATTAGATTTTTAAAAAAGATTGAAACATAATTAAATTCAAGACCATTATATATATATATATAATTACAGACCTTGTTTAATTTGATGATAATGTGGCATAGTTTTTTGAAGATTTATTTGTTCTACTTCATCAGATCTCTTCCTTGCATATTTATTTTGCCTTCCTTTCTTGTTTCCCATTAAAAAATCATAAAAATAAAAAATTTACCCTTACCTTGATAAATTTTGCATACTAACTTTATAAAAATGTTGCAATAACAAAATGTATGGCTTCACTATTTAAAAATTATCCTGTCTGCAAGTGATGTTAGCATGTTTTTTTGTTTTTACCATGTTTGCACGAACATGAATTAATTTACATGTTCAAGAAAACATGTCAAATCAAGTTTCCAACGACTAGAAAAATTAGACCCGCATGTTTTCCCGAACATACATTTGCACGAACATCTTTTATATGTTCGAGAAAACATCATGTTTGTGCAAACATGCAAATTTACAAAATTTTCACCCTCTTTTTTGAAAAAGAAAAAAAATTGGCTCTTTTGACACCCAAAATTGAAAATGAATGATCTCCTACTATAAAATAAAAAATGCCAATATGTGTTTCTTGGAGCAAGCTTTCCAATGACTATAATTGTAATACATATTATATTCATTAAGACTTTCAAATATGAGTTTAACTCATTATAGGTTCATTACTGATTGAACATCAATTGACTTTGACACTTTGGGAAAATTAGTAAATTAGGTCAAAAAATTAAAAATATCCAAGAAATAGGTTTTTGAGATAGCTTTCTATTTAAAAAAAAAATAGATTTATGATAAATTGAGTTCAAGTTATCTGTGTCAAAACGAATGTATGTCTAAATTATGATTGGTGTCACTTCAAAACTTCATTAACTATACAATATTCAACCAAATTGAATCAAACCAAATGCATCCTCTAGATATTGATGTTACAAATTCAACACGAAAAAAATTACTTCATTATCCTTTGTAGAAAAAAAATTTATGTGTCAAGCAAACTATCACTCTTTAAAAATATTGAATTTTAATATGTACCACTTTTCAGAGGAGAAGAAAAAATTGACTTAAATAATTTTTTTAAATTAAAAAATATGGTTACAAAGTAGGAATAGAGTACTAGAAATCACTAGTTTACATCATCTTGAAATTATTCATAGTTTTAGAGATATAGTCACTTGAATCTAAGGTTTGTTTCAAAAATATTGATTTCAATGTCAAAATTGGTCAAAAAGAGGAACCCATTTTTATGGGATCACCTCAGGGCATTACATATTTTCTCGATCTTGAACTTTGGCACATGTGTCTTATGTTTCACTATTATGACAATTAATTTGAACATTATTTTCACGAAACAAGACTTCACAAAGAACTTATCAATATAAATCAGAGGGGGAATCAAAGAAAACCAAAGAGAGGCCATTAGGAAGACTAGATATTTCAAAACACTAACTAACATATAGTACATTTAAGTGATCTAAATCAGCTAATTAAAATGATTACTTTGCAAAGGGAAAGGTACATGTTAAAAAGAGATTTAGGATAAATCCATGATTTGTTTGTGTGGGGCATGTTAATCCCATAATTAGGCTCCACTTAAATGAAGGAGTGTTTAGAAGATTTGGAAGATTGGAACAAGAGTGCATTTTCAAAAGAAACCTCTAGGGTTTTATAAATGTTGGCTCTTCTCTTAGTATTTTTAGGAAAGGGGAAGGAATTCAAAATAAAAACTCTATGATTGTATAGTTAGTGGCATGACTAGCAATTTTTTCTTTTAGGAAAGTGTTTGTTGTGACTAACAAAGAAAATTATGGACCATGCTTTGAGTTTTATAAGCTAATTAAAGAAGATTATTTATTTTCTTTCTCTTCATATATTTTTAATTTAGACATCTTATTGATGTGATTAATTTAGGTTTTTTAATTTTAGAAGTTCTTTGTTTCTTATATATTATTCTATAAGTTGTATTTTAAAATTCTAGATAGAATTATTGTTTATTTTGTAGAATTAGTTGCAAAATCTTACATGGTACCAATGTTGAACAAAATAAAATTATAATGATTGCATTGTTTTCAATGTAAGATAATAGTGTGTAATTTAGTTTTCTTTACATAAAGAATGCATGTTGTATAAACATGTGGAAATCACAAAAAAAAAATACATTTCTAGATTACCAATTTAAGGAGTGAATTAATGCAAAATTTGAAAGCTTCACAAGGTGAAATCAAATGAATTTAAACAATATATTTAGATTTCTTACACTTTTGTCTAGTTCATTCTTTATGCGCCACTATTTACTATAGTATTGATTGGCTAAAAAACCATATGTTTACTTGAACTATTATATTTCAAGATTACTAAAAGTGAATAAAAGAAAACTATAACATTAAGAAAGAGTATTATTGTCTTGGATACTTCCACTCTTTTTGTTTTTAGACACCCACTCTAGTATATGTGTAGCATTTTCAAAAAAATTTAAGAGGTTAGCTCAAGTCTATGTTACAATGTTATCAATGGAGAAATGTCAAAATCAGCAATGAAGAATAGAATAATGATTATTTTCCATATTTTTTATAAATATATTATTAACCATAGGTAGTTCTCATCATAGATACTCATCATCATGTTCTTAGTAGTGTCACATTGGAAGCTTTGAACTATGACATCAGTATCACCCATCAGTAAAGCTAGTACCACATTCAACAATGCTAAAAGAAGTTTCAAAAACATAGATAGGACCAACTATTTTTCAATGTTGGTTTGGTTGGCAACTTATCATTGGTTTGTGCCTTTTATTTTTCAATGTTGGTTCGATTGGCTCCTTGTTGTTGATTTGTGGCTTTTTTTATGTTGCAGCTTGGTCTATTTTTTGGCCTTTTTGACAGTGGCTAGGTTTTTGTTTTTGGTTTTCCAGCATGGGTTGGTTGGTTGTTTTTGGTTTTCCAGCATGGACTGGTTGGTTCTGGTTCTATTCTTTATGTCTTTAGACTTGATGTTATTTTTGTTCTAAGAATTGAGCCCATTCCCAGAGCAATTATTTTTCAACAAATTCTAATTCCTTCATAACTTGTATTGACACACAAAGTTACAAAATGTCATAGAACAAAATTAATTTTTATGTCAGCTTTACATATACCCACAAAATTGCTTGTTAACTTGAATTAATTTATAACTTCCTTTATAATTATTACATAACCTTTTTGTATTTTAAATGTGTAATCCACTTATTTATTTCTAGTAATATTAAATTTTCCTAAGTCAATCTAAATCCGATTAACATTGGTTTAATGAAACAAAAATAAAATTTTGTTGATGTTGAGGAGGGGAATCCAATGTATAGGGCCCACAAATTGGGATTTAAATAATTAAAATTTTGTCTTTTTTAACTCTTTCTTTATTCTACTTCTCTTATTCTGAATTTTGATGAAGTAAATGATTTAACTTTGAACATATTTCACAATTGTATTAAATATCTTTATATGCTTTACACTCTATGATGTAGTGTCATTCAGTCTCCACCAATTCTGAAAAGAAAACACAACAAATGCTATCCCCATATTACTTTTTTTTACTTTCCTCATCTTTTATTTTACGTTTAAAATAAAATTTTAGTAGCTCTTAGTTGAACTTAAAAATAGAAACATGATCAATACTAAAAGGAAAAAAATAGAGAAAATCTAGTGAATAAGCCGTCGTGAAAGAAATAAGAGAAAATATAGAAACAAGTGAATCGAAAAAAGAAAACATGGAAACAAGTGAATCAAAAGGAGAAAACATAGAAGCAAGTGGAAAAACACTAGAAAAAAAGATAGAGCCAAGATTGATTCATGTGGAGATGACACAACAGTAGCTTCGAGAAATCCCTTGGGACTAAAGCAATGAAATTCTTTAGTCCTTAAATTGGTGTAGAGGGGAAAATGGGTGATCAAGATCTCTAACCACCTCATGAATTGTATAGAAGAAATATTTTTTAAAAATATGCATAATTGATAAGTAGGAGATATTTTCCACAACAAGTCAAATTGTGATATTGCTATCAGGATTTAGCTGTGTAATTTCAAGTCAAACTCATTGACCCATGTTTCATGAGTAGTGATTCAACATGAATCCATCTCTCATGAGAATAAATGAAACACTTAGCACTCATTGGATCTAGGTGATGCTCACAGGGGTGAAGCACTGGGACTTCCTGAGAGGTCACCCATCCCTTGGTGAAGGTTTTGCAAATGGGATTGCAAGCTTTGGGTTTAACCATGGAAGAAACTACATAGTTATGCGTGCTTAGGCTAGAGTAGTACTAGGATGGGTGACCTCCTAGGAAGTCCCGCTGCTTCACCCTTGAGAGCATCACCTAGATCCAATGAGTGCTAAGTGTTCCATTTATTCTCATGAGAGATGGATTCATGTTGAATTGCTACTCATGAAACATGGGTCAATGAGTTTGACTCAAAATTACATAGTTAAATCCTAATAATAGTATCACAACATGCATAATATTAAATCTTAAATAATAATCAATAATTTATTCATACAAGTAAGAAATTTAATTGGACATGACATAGTTATGAAGAGATAACATGCATCCACTTATATTGAAGTTTTCCTTTTAGTTTGAATTTTAGATACTACTCCTCTCCTCTAAATTTTTTTTTGTTAAGAGTTAATAATTGAGGGAAAGATTATACCAAGTTGTACATTAGTTTTTATATTAGCAATTATATGTTTAACTTCCATTTATATTGAAGTTTTCCTTCTAGTTTGAATTTCAGATATTACTCCTCCCCTCTAAGTTTTTTTTTGGTTAAGAAGAGTTAATAATTAAGGGAAAGACTATAGCAAGTGGTACATTAGTTTTTATATTAGAAAATATATGTGTATTAAAGATGTTCTTAAGTTGGGAGAAAATTATTTTAGATTTTATAATATTTAATAAATAGAAAATAATAAATAATAGTAAAAATATGTATTATTTGAGAAAATAAATAAAAATTAAAGACCATTGATTGAAAAAGAGAAGGGAAAGAAGACAGGGGTGATCTAATTATGTTTATTATTGGTCATCCAGTTGTTTTATGACATGCATACTACCTCTATGTGGGAAGCTTGTTGCTACCCTTAGTGCATAAAGCAATATCTAAGATGAGGGTGTAGGGTCTGAACTTTAATGAATTGAGTTTTGTTTTCTAAATTTGGTGTGGGTCCATTCTCAATATTTGATGTTCTTTTTTATGAGCAATGAATACATAATAGTAGAGTTCAGTTCTAGAATGTGGGTAGGATTTTGACTCAATGGTTATACTTTGGTGTATTGATATTATTTTTAATAAAAATTAAATTCTTAGAGAGCATTTTTTATTTCATTGTGCTCCATTTATATGCTTATGTATTTTAACTTGATAATTGTAACAAGTTTTCAATTATTTTTAGTGCAGTGTTATGGTGTATACTATCTAATTCATAGCCTCAATTTAAAGAATTGACTAAATGAATGAATATAGATAATAGATATATATAGCAAGGAAGAATTTGGAAGTAAATTTAAATGCATCTTATTACAAAGTGGTAAGGTAGATCTTTCTAGTCTATCATTAAATTATAGGGGTGGTAATTGAAATACATTTCCTAATAGAGGAGCTAATCTAAACTGGTTTTATCTTATTTAGAATTGTAGTATTTACATTAATGACTTTTAGATAATCAAATATATCATTTTTTTGTGTTGTATTGTGAATGAGCTAAATTTTATCTCAAGCTTCATTGTTGCGATGTTAGCTACTATCGATTTCCCTTTCAACAAGGAAGATTGGAGAGATTATTTTTGATAAAGTTGATCGGATGTTAAATTGAAGTTAGGTCAATTAGGTACTCCTTCCTAGGTTCTATAGAATCCTAAAGTGTAGATTTTTTTATTTAGAGAGCCTTGTTAGTTGGCCTAAGCTTGCACATTAAGCTTCTAAGAATAGGAATATTCTATCTCTTAGGTGTCTAATGTGGTGATCTTGGTAACATTCAATTTTGTGTCAAACATGTCAATTAGGAGCCAAAAAAAATAGTGACTCCACTAGCGAGTTCTTTGAAAAGTCTCTTTCACTCTAACTATGAGTTTTTCTCATATGTATAGTGTGAAAGGGAGTACTAGCACACTCATTCCTTCTTTGGGTATTTGCATAGAACAAACATATTTTATTTTTTCCCTTTTGTGAGTGGGTTCTCTAGACGTGGTCATGTCTCTCTTCTTAGTTTTGGATATGTGCCCTATTATTTTCAGGTATTACATATGGAATTGTCAATTTTTTGTCTTAAAAGGAAATATATGTCCCAAGTTTTCATATGAAATATCTCACAAGGAGAAATATCTTGAGTATTCTTATAGCTTTGAGATTACACTTCTTGACTCTGATGAAAATATTTGGAGATGTAAATACTCTAAGGAGATAATTACAAAAACAAATGGTCATCAGGTAGAGGATTGAGAATGAAAGAGAGGAAGAAATCATAAATTCTCTAATTGAAAGTGATAATCTACTAAAAAGAATGACAAAGATAAAGGAAATGAATGAGAGGTCTAATGTTGGTCCTAAAAGCTTGAGCCATGAAGTATTCGGTGTCTCAAATACCCTAAGAAATGAATATCAAGAGAGAGACTATCTCCTGCAAAAAATGAATTTGAGGGTCATGTATTAAGATAATTGTATAATTTTAAGGGACTCACCAGATGTAGGGACATTAGAATAGGAAGACCAATAACCAAATATATTAGAGTTAAAACTGATAAAGGAAAGCATAAGGTTACTAGAGTTAAAATTAATGAAACTATTATTGTAGCACCTAAGGTATTAATTTAAACCATGGCCCAAAATGATTTGGAATTGGAAAAGGCCAAAGGGGAGGTAGAGGAAATTTCTAGGGAATTGGAAAGGATAGAAAACAAAGTTGCATCCTATAGAAATAAGAAGGAAAATACAATTCGTTAAGTCTTCTAAACCAAATGTTGCAAAGAAAGGCACTACCTCATTTGAGGGAGCTATTGTACCAAGTTGGGATTCTAGTAATAGCAATTTAGGATATCCAAGCACATCTCAAAGACAAAATCAAGGTGTTATGAGATTATAAAGTGGTTCTATTTCACATGTTGATTCTAGTGGAGATATAGGAGTAAATTTTTAGAAAAGACCTAAATTCTAGTGGAGATATAGGAGTAATTTTTTAGAGAAGACCTGTCCATTTGGAGAGATGTAGGCAATTGTGTTTTGATGGAATCCCTAGATATCCAAATGTAGTTCCAAATGAGTTTGAGAGACCAGACTTTAAAAAAAATGGTAAAAATGTAATAATAGGACAAGAACACCTTAGATCTTTTACTAACATGTTGAATAATTATGAGGTAGGGACTGAAAATGTTTTAATGAATCTATTTGTACAATATTTTGTTGAAGATGCCAGCTATTGGTTTAGAGGACTACCTAATGAAAACATTGGGTCTTAGGAGGATTTTGAAAAGTTTTTCAACAAGTATTATAGTGACAAGACCAATACTAGATTTGTGCTAAATATATTCAACAATATTAAGAAGCTACCTAATGAGTTTGCACTTGATTTTAATATCAGATTTCAAAAGGTAATGGATAATTTATTCCATGTTGGATGAAAATGTATGCTTAACCACTAATTTTAATGCATTTTGTAGTAAGATGGCTTATTTACTAAGGAATAAAGATCCTCAAACTTTAAGAGATTCCTTTAGAATTTTAGTAAATATTGAGAGTAATAGAAGGGCATCAAAAAAATTAGGTAGAAGAGAGGAACCTACATTATTTGGAAATAGGGGAGATGTAATATACCTCATAATAGCATAGTAGACCATGTCCCATGGATCTGGAAGTTTCTCACACACAAAAATACCACATAAGTGTTCAGGAGCCTCATCCAATCAAAATAATTTCCTCAAGATAGCTTCATCTACAACCCTCACCTATTTCCTCCAATTCTTTCCTTCTAGGGCAAGACCAGTGGCATTTGTAATGAATTCCCGAGTGATTTGAAATGAAAATCCATTGATAGTTATCCACTAATACTTCCAAGAATCAATGAACAGACTAGAAACCCTTTCACCATGACTCTCTATGCACATTCCATAAAAGGAATCAAACCACCTTCAAGCAAGTAAGTCAAGACTGCTTTATCCATTCTAATGAGTTCCTCAATTCTCATTGGCTTGACATGGGCGTAATATTTTTATGTGTTGATCCTTAGCAAAAGATAGTATATATCTAGGTGCAGTCATCTAGAATCAACCATCATGCAGGACACAAAATAGTATTTGACTAGAACATTTCCAAGGTAGTAGAGTTCAATTACATGATCATCGTTAACATAATTATCCTCACCCTCTTATTTTGATTATTATAAGTTCATTGAAGTATGCAATTCTCTTCTTTGTAGCACTAGAAATGATGTGAACAAATTACTATAATAGAAACATAGTCTTAGATGTGCCAATTCCTATTTGGTGTTGAATCAATTTGTCAAAGAGGTATAGTTTCTCTATTTAGAAAATTTGAAATATGCTAGCAAGTTTGGAGTGATAAGGGAAAATAAGGCATTGTATAAAAGGTGTTTGTGCATTTTACCACTTTAATATGGTGAAATCAAAATTTATGTGATAAGATGAAGAGAATGATCAAAGTTTTTCATAGAATGCGAAAGGTCTTCAACACTCCTATCATGTACACTATTGAGTTTGGATTGATATGTGATGTACTATTTACATATGTAAATATATCCAAAATGAACGATTTATGTCAAGAAGTATTGAAATTGCAGCAGTCCCTTCATTTTTATAAGTAACTTGGTGAAGACATATTATCAGGAGTGGTTATTTTGATAAAATGGCATGGCTATCCTTGATGAAAGCATCAAGTTTTAGGCCTTGATGTTATCACTTGTTATCAAAATTGATGATGAAAGTTCACTTGATGACAAAGCTATTACGAATAAATTTTCTAGTGATGCTAACAATTTATTAGCACTATAAGCCTTTAAAATTATGGAGGTCAATGGCATCAAAGGATGGAGGAACTTCCATCATCTCAAGTCATCTTCTTGCTTTGGGATGGTGCTTTGTATGAGAAGCAATTTTGGCATTTTTGGTTTCATGCATTGTTTTGTTTTCTGATGTTGACAAATGTGTAGAATATATGTTTTGTGAAGCTTCATTTTGGAGACAAATTTGGGACTTGATATTTTGTTCAATATGGATTGTTTTCAAGAAAGCTTCAGAGTACATTATCAGTATTTATGCCCTTTCACGAACACTAGACAATGGTAGAGATTTGTTGCATCTCTTAGGGATCATTGTTGAATAATTCAAGACTTTGTGGTTTTAAGAACATAGCTTGAAGCTACACCTTTCTAAGGGTCATAAGACAACTTGATGGAGCCTCTCTTGGTTTAGGGCCTACTACTTCAAAAATAAATTTTCTCAATATATGCATTCAAATTATGTAATCAACATTTTTTTTATGTAAGCCTTAAGGGGGGTCTCTAAAATAAGGTATTTTTTAATGTTTTAAGATCAATGTATTAAGGAGGGGAACATTCTAGCATAATATATAGTTTGGGTAGTTTATACCCATACAACCATATGCTAGTTGGTAATTGTCCACCTCCACAAACAATACATAGTATAAATTCATCTCATGTTCATCAAATATATGATCAAAGTTTAATCTTCAATCTCTATCAAACATGAGTATATGAAAGATAACCAAATATTCAAAAGTGGACCACTTAAGGCTTACAATCACTCCACACTTCCTTTAGGGTGATATAATTGAACAATTTTGTAGGGATTCCATTCAAAATGTGGATTGTGCTAGTAACTACTACTCTCTGATAGAAATTAGGAATATATTTAGTCTTCAACATGCTTCATGCCATCTCGATAATTTTATGGTTATTTCTTTCTACAACGACATTATGTTGAGGGGTAAAAAATAAGGTAAATTATCTTGATACCAATTGTAGTACAAACCCCAAAAAATCATTTTGTTCTAAATTCTCCCCCTTTATCTATTTTGAGTATTTTAAGAAAATGTCCACTTTTATTTTCTTCCAAGACCTTGAAGTTCTTGAAGAAGGGAAAAAAATTGATTTGTACTTGAGAATATAGACCTAGGTATGGCATGATAAATCGTCAATAAATGTCAAAAAATAGAAATTCTTATGTAAGGATTTCTCTTGCATGTGACAAAAAATATATCATGTACAAGTTGGAGATGAATTTGTTTAGATTCCATAATTTGTTCACAAATATGTATCATGATGTTGATTTTCAAGAGCACAATTGAAACAAAATTCATCTTTTTTTTGGATTAATCAAAGACATATAACCATATTCTTATTGTGAAGTCAATTTAGTTGTCGAAAATTAAGATTACTATATTTTTGTGTCATAACAATGACATAGTGATGTAATGCAAGGTAGGAGAATCCCCAAAGGAGATGTCTTAGCCCCCAACAATAACCACACAATGGAAACACAACACAAGATAACAAAAATGCAAGATCTGATACCAAATCACAACTCTTTATTTATAAAATAAATGTTTACATGAAATATGTACGGCTATAAGGCCTTCCAAGTTAAAGCCAAATACAATAGAAAATACAATAATAGTTCTACAAGATCCCACAAGATCCAACTCACAACACTAATCCCAATTAGTCCAGATCTGCACTCTAGTAGAAACCTCCAAGGAAGATCTCAACTTGTGCTTGCAAGCCCACCAAGTAATCTCCTTGTTTTCCAAGCCACAACTACTAGCTCTTCAAAGTTCGCTCCTCCACTTCATCTCCTTCTCCAAGCTGGATGATCATTTCCTCAATGAATGACTAAAAGACTCCACAAGACCCTCTATTTATTCCCAACTAAGCCATAAGTCGGCCTACAAATTAAAAATTAAATAATCCCCTTGCATTAAATGCATATTTAAGCCACAAGTTATCTCACAACAAATATTAAATACAAAATATTAACCCTCGCATTAACCCACAGTTAACACATGATAGCTACACAAAAATACTTAGGACAAGCCCCAAGTTTACAACACATTTAAATGCACATAGAAAAAATAACCAAGACCACTCATAGGTCCACACAAACTCTTAGATCGATCCACATCACAATCACACACCAAATGCACCAAGAACTCCATTCAGCACCAACACGTTGTCAAGTGTCAACAAACGCCCAAGCATTGTTGAGTAACCAACACATGCCGAGCAGCCAACACATGTCGAACACAATAGGGAGTTATGAGCAACAATATCTGTCAAGCTCTTCACTGACTGAGCCCCTTCAATGATTGATTACCACAACTAACACTACTTTTAACAATGAACAAGCACCACTCCTTTGGTGACTGAGTCCACATCTCCAAAGCCAAATACCCCCAACATGCAGGACCACAAGAAAGCCTAGGATGCTCCTACATCAGATACCCTAGGTTCAAAAAGATGTTCTAGAAGCTAGAAAAATATCTTTTAGGATTCAACACATAAATTCCAAACTGGTTCTCCACATATATGTCCTCCAAGTCTTTAACTTGCACACTCTTTCCCTTGTTTTTCTTCTTCTTCTTCACATCCATCATAGATGTTCCATAGGTCTACTTTCCATTTTCATCTCCAACCTTCTTAGAATCTACCAACTCAACTCAGCTACCAATACTCAGGTTCCTCCTACCAAGCTCTTCATTCTACAAAGGAATTAGGGAAAACTTACTACCACCTTTCTCAAAGGTAAACACATTCTTGACACAATCATGCACAACCCTACAATCATAATGCCAAGGTCTACCAATTAACACATGACAACTATTCATATCCATAATATCACACAACACTTGATCCTTATACTACCAAATCTAGAAATCAACAAGGCATTGATCTATTACTTCCAAAGCATGCTCACCTTGCAACCAGCCAATCTTATAAGGACAAGGATGTCTCACTCTCTTCAAACCAAGTTTTTGAACCATCTCCTTAGCAACAAGGTTATCAGTACTACCACCATCCATAATCACCTTACAAACTTTATTGCCAAACTTATAATAAGTCCTGAACAAACTAGTCCTCTCACAAGAATTTAGTGTCCTCTTACCAACCAATACTCATTGAGCCAACAAAATTTCTCCTTGCTTAGGCTGACTATTCTAGACAACAACCTCATTCACAACAACTATTATCCTACCAATCAGACATTCAAAATATCTACGTCCTTCTTTGACACATTTGAAACAATTACCTCTAAATACACCTCCACCTATCCTCCTTTTTTGATCAATAGGTTTTGGTTCACCTGATGCACTCAGTTTAGCTTGTGCCAAGCTATCTTGCTTCTCCTTTCATCAAGGATTACCTTGATGTTTCCTCTTTAGCTTCTCTTCTACTCTCAAATAATATTGATAAACATCCTCCACTGAAGAAATATTTAGCATACCAACCTCATCCTGAATATTGAATCTTAAACCATTAATGTATTGAGCTACCTTCTCCTTTGAAAATTCTCTATGCCTAGACTAAATAGTCAACTTATAGAACTCCTCGATATAATCCTTCACAATCATCTCCTTTTGAATAGTCAACTTGTAGAACTCCTCGATATAATCCTTCATAGTCATATTCTTCTATTTCAAATTTTGCAACCTCTTAAACAACTCAAGTTCATAATCAATATGAATGAACTTAGCCTTCATTTTAGTCACCATCGATCTCCATCTAGAGATCTTAATTTCACCTTCTCCTCTCTATCTCTTTGTAGTTCCTTCCACCAAAGAGTAGCATGTCCCTTCAACTTAGTTTGTACCAACCTCACTCATGAGTGGATCCTCAATATCCTCAAGCTCAAAGTAGTCTTCCAATTCACCAATCCAATCACTCGAGTCATTAGGATTCAAAGTACCTAAGAAATTAGAAACCTCCATCTTATGCTTCAGCTTCAACTAAGATCCAGGTCAAGCAAACTGACCAGCCCTAGAATTCCAATAGGTCTCTCCACAAAATCAGTTATGTCCTCACCACTCGATCTAGAAACTTCAAAGTCTTCAGCAACTTCCTCATAAGTACCTTTAGTACCCACATGCCTAGGTACACCACCTAAAGCACTCACAATTTTAGCAATCATGTCACTCTTCATCAATGAAATCTTAGATTTGAACTCTGCTCTCATCTTTTCTGAGATCCATTCTTCCATAGCATCACTAAATTCATCAATTGCCCTAGGTTCCAATCTTCTTGGAGGCATCTTCCAAGATTTTCACAAATCCTAAGCAATAGATCCACAAATCTAGAAGATCAATCAGCTCCACCAAATCAGCCTTCTCCAACCCATGATCTTAGTGCAAACTACTTTAGCTTTGACAATCTATCTACATGCTCAGGAACAACCTTTGCTCTAATACCACCTGACGCAATGCAAGGTAGGGGAACCCCCAAAGGATCTATCATAGCCCCCAGCAATAACCACACAGCAAAAACACAACACAAGATAACAACAATGTAAGATCTAATACCAAATCACAACTCTTTATGTATAAAATAACTATTTACATGGAATATTCCTAATTGTAAGGCCTTTTGGGTTAGGGCCAAATACAATAGAAAATACAATAATAGTTCAGCAAGATCCCACAAGATCCAACTCACAACACCAATCCCAACTAGTCTAGATCTGCACTCTGATAGAAACCTCCAAGGAAGATCTCAACTTGTGCTCACAAGCCCACCAAATAATCTCCTTGTTTTCCAAGCCGCAACTACTAGCTCTTCAAAGTTTGTTCCTCCACTTCATCTCCTTCTCCAAGCTCGATGATCATTCCCTCATTGAATGACTAAAAGACTCCACAAGACCCCCTACTTATACCCAACTAAGACACAAATTGTCCTAGCAATTACAAATTAAATAAACCCCTTGCATTAAATGCATATTTAAGCCACAAGTTGACTCACAAAAAACATTAAATACAAAATGTTAACCCTCACGTTAACTTGCAATTAACACATGATAACTACACAAAAATACTTAGGACAAGCCCTAAGTTTACAACACATATTAAATGCACATAAAAGAGATAACCAAGACCACTCATAGGTCCACACAAAGTCTCAAACCGATCCACATCACAATTACACACCAAATGCACCAAGAACTCTAGTCATCACCAACACACTGGCAAGTGTCAAAAAACTCCCAAGCATTGCTAAGTAACTAACACATGCCAAGCAACCAACACATGTCGAGTAGCCAACACATGTCGAGCAACCAATACATGTCAAGCACAATAGTGAGTGTCGAGAAACAGTATATACTGAGCTCTTCAGCGATCGAGCCCCTTCAATGACTGAATACCACAGCAATGACCGAATACCACAACTAACACTACTTTTAACAATGACCAAGCACCACTCCTTTGGTGATCGAGTCCACAACTCCAAAGCCAAATACCCCCAACATGTAGGATCACATGAAATCCTAGGACGTTCCTGCATCACATAGCCAATGGTTTTCTTTTAGGTATGCATATTAGTTGGAACTAATGTAAGAGGAAAAATCCTATTCTTGGTCATATGAGACTTAAGTTCAAGATGAAGGTTATATTTTTTATTAGAAATTTTGCAAAAATTATCCTCAAACACAACCTTATAATTTTTCTCTACAATCTACCCAAAATGATGAAGGGTGCTCCCCTTAATACCATAAACACATAACAAAAATAAAGAAAGACCAGTAATTGCAAGAACAAAATAGGGCTTCTTAATATCACCACAAATGCAGAATTATAGAATTCACAATTAAAATATGCAAACCCACATGGGCACCTTCATTATAGTTTTCTCCAAGACAATGTTGCGAACTATCACCTAAAGCTATCCTAGACAATGTTCGGGCCTTTCTTAAATAGGCAATTTTATGTCACTCTAGAAGGTTCTAGACACTCAAACTTAATGCCTAGGGCCAAAAAACCCTAACAATACATATAGAGTTGGCCAAATACATCTTTGAAAAATTAATTTAGAAATTTTGGGTAGCCCAACTTCAAAAGGCCATAACTCTCGAATAGTTGCTCCAATTGGCTATTAAAACCACTTTTTGAAAATGCCAGCTCCTGATCTACATGCTCAATTTTGTGCAAGTGCCCCTTCATCGAGTTTTTGGACCTCATCCAAGGCCTCTAAGGCTTTCAAATTTGAGTTCAAAGATTTTTCTCCAAATTTTTACATCGAAAATCCACAATGACTTCTCTAATACTTAAGCTGGAGCAATGAGATTTTTATGGTAGGCTTATAATTCATAAATGAACCTTCATGTATAAAATGAGAACATTATGAGCTCGAATGACAAACTTACTAAAAATAGTAAGCTCCCAGAAATAGTAACCCCCTATCTACTAGTCTTGATTAAAATAGAAAAGGCTGAAATAGAAATATTTTTGGGTGATGCAAGATTTCCCTCACACCTAGGATGCTCCTGCATCACAAACTAAAAAGATTATGTTGTAATTTTAACACATGTAACATCATGAATAAAAGTAGATTAACCTTTTTTCACTACGAAAGTACCTTTTTCAAGAATAAAAACCTCATTGCCATTGGCAAAGTTTCCGTACATTCTTATAGAACCATCTATCTTCAAAAATTGACCAAATTTACATGTAATGTGGTTGGAGAAACCACTATCTAAACCCCATGTATCCTTTTGAGGTTTCTTGGCCAAATTGCATGTGAAAAATGTTGAGTTCTTTTATTCTTCTAAATATTCTTAAATACATCTGGCTCAATACTTAAATCAAACTTCTTATTCTTGTAATCAAATGAATAAAGGCCAAAACTCTTTACAATATCTACGCTGATTGCTTCATTGATCCATAGAGTTTCTACCTCTTCTTCTATTTTTTCCTCTACTTAAATAAGGTTATCCTTGAGATTTGTTAGAGTGGGTAGAAGAGGATGATGATTTATCTTCACTTTCTATGATAGACATGGGTCTTTGTACAACACTACATATAATCCTAATGTGGCTACAAATAGCTAGTAGATTTTGCAACATTGAAATTGGTAAGATCCTTACTTTCTTGAATAGTAATCACAAATAGATCATATTTTAGAGAAAGGATTCTCAAAATCTATTCATTAATTTTTTTCTCTAAAATTCTAGATACAATATCTTGTCACCTTGAAATGAATTCATGAATATACTTAGTCTCTTTCATCCTTACACTCTCAAAATCTCTACGAAGGGTTGAATCCTCACGAATCTTACTTTGCTAGATTCTTGATATAATCATTCCATGCATCCTTTGACATTGGCATACCTGATGTTGGTCTCAGATTGGCTTTGACAATTAAGTGTCAACACAGTTAAGAAAATTCTAAGGATGATGTCGAGTATGATATAGATGTTGAGCTACAGTATGTGCTAAGCTAGAGATTCAATAGGTGCCGAGTAAACTTTAGGTGCCAAGCAAGTTTTAAGTGTTGAGTCACTATAGGTGCCAAGAAAAGTATAGATGTCAAGCAAGACTGAGTTACTATAGGAGCAAAGCAAGACAAAAATCCTATATGTGTCGAGCATCAACAATCAGTAAGTGTCGAGTAATACAAAATCAACATATGAGTTTGTGCCTTCACAAACTCAGATGTAAACCATTTTTTGAGCTGACTTAAGATGAATCTTGAAGGATCTAAAAGATAAGATCAAATATTTTACATTCCCTATGTAATCAGCATGTAGCCAATCAGAAAAATGGAGGAAGCATGCAACCAATAGGAAAAGTGTAAAGATTTGAGTAGGAAAAGAAGGATGAATATTGATCATAGATTCATACCTAACCCTAAGTCTTCAAAGCCTTTATAAGGAGGTTGATACCCCATAATTCTTGTGTGTAAGAGAGGTATATGGAATGCATGACAAAATACTAGCGAAGTTCAGAAGGGTGAAAGAACTTAGAGGAAGAGCAACATTGTAGAATCCAATTAGTTAGAACTGAGCATCAATACTTTGAGCAGAGACATATCAGATCAAGGAAGGATAAGATCATATTGAGCTAAACAAGGATTTGGAATCAATAATTAAAGATTGTAAGTCATCAGATCAATACACTCTAATACTCTCTAGCCATTGTATTAGGAATGAAAATCCTATGATGATAGATTGGTTTAGCATCCATGTTGTAGATCCTTAACAGGGTTGTAAATCCTTTAATAGGGTAACATTCCAAGTGAGTATTTGCAAATCCTTTAGACATGCCACTTTTAATAGAGTTTAAAGCCTTTAACGGGGCAAGCTTTTCACAAGGCAGGCCATTGGAAGTGGTCAAACTTTGTAAACATTCAGTTACATATTGTTGTAGTAATCATTTGTGGGTGTCATTCCCACCCCATTTTTACCTTCTCATTTTGGAGGGTTTCTGGGTGACCAAAATCTTGTGTTATCTATTTTCATGCATGTTTTTAATTTCATGTTTATTAGAAGATGTTAGATGCATGTGAATAATCTCATCTAAAGTGTTAAAGGTTAAAGTTAGTTACTTCTAATTCACGCCCCCCTCTCCCCCCCCCCCCCCCCCTTCTCATAAGTTAATCTTCCCAATTGTAAATTCCAACAATTGGTATCAGAGCCAATTTCTCACAAGGAGGAGCGTTACAACTTGGAGAAAAGATCTAAAAATGGAAGTCTACAAACTTGGGAAGATCATAGAAAACTAGGTGATTGATTACAACTCACTCTACATACTTTGGAAGAAGCCAGGGAAGAATTGAGAAAATCCTTAAAGAGAGGAAGAGAGAATGCCATAACCGAGAATGATACATAGTACAAGGAGATTGACACCTCAAAAGTGTTTACAAATGGAGACTCCAAATAATTTGATGCAAAAATAGCATACCTAATGGAAAAGAATAGAGCTCAAGCAGAAGGGATCATAATACTCAAGCTTGAACAAGAATCACAAGCCATGATGCTTTGTGAAATGACTAAACAAAAGAAAAGAGTTATTGAAGATAAGTCTATGCTAGAAGAGGACAAGAGAAACCTTGCTAACAAGTTGGAAGAAAAGTCAATTGAGCTTGCAAGAATTTCCAACATGCAGCTAGACACCCTAAGTCAGATGATGAATGCACATCATGAATTGAATGTTAAGGATATTGAGATCTCCACACTAAAGATGCAAAATGAACAACTAAAAAATGATCTAAAAAGAGAGAAGGAAATTGTAGAAAGCTTCAACAAACCTAATGAGTCCATCAAGTACTTTGAATAGCTGCTGAAATCACCAAGAGCTGGTAATGATACTGCAAGACTAGGATACACCAACACTAAAAAAGGAGAATCATCCAAGACTGTAGAAGAAAGAAGTGACAAAGGTGAGAACACTAAACCCACTTGCCATTTTTTTGGTAAAATGGGACATACATCTAATGTGTGTAGGAGAAAGAATGCCCATCAACATGACAAACCTAAGAATATGGGTCATTGCCACAAGTGCAACAAGAAAGGACATCAAGCACATGACTACAGGACTAGGACTATCAAGACACCAAGATTTGAAGGTCATTGATACAATTGCAAGAAGTATGGACATAGATCTTTTGAATGCAAATCAAAGCCTATGTGGACACCACATCACTATAATTGGGACTACAAAACCAGGTATAGTTGTCACTACTATCAAGAGCATGGGCACATCCCTGAAAATTGTATAAGAACACACTTCAGTGGAAAGTATAGTAGATGGTTGAGCCAAACCACATGCTTCAGTTGTTTGAAGACTAGTCATATCAACAAAAATTTCCCAACAAGGTCAAAGGCACCTAACTTAGAGTTTAACAAAGGAAAAGTAAAGGTAGATGTTGAACACATTAGAGGAGAAATGAATAAGACATGTAAGAAGAAAGATGGAAGCAACACATCTAACGAAGGGATCACTTCACCTAAAAGGTCAAGTGGTCACACTTCATCCAACTAAGTAAAAGAAGGTATGTGGGACTGATATACAAAGCTTTATCATACATCAGTTCCAAGACAAGTAAGTACTGAAAAGGACAGATCAGCGTGAATAGAGATGCAAAGTTAAAATTTCAAGATTTCATAAGTGTTTCCAAGTTGCCTTTAGATGTCGAGTAAAGATCTAATACATGTCGAGTTATCTACCTAAATTAGTAGAAGTTGAGTGATTAGTTATAGCCAGGTAGTAGTGGATGTGAAGTGAAGAGAAACTCTAGTTGAAGCTGAGTAAGAGAAACTCTAGTTGAAGCCAAGTAAGGGAAACTCTAGTGTATGTCAAGTAATTGGAAATCAATGGAAGTTGAGTAATGTAGAAAAGATTAAGGAGTCGAGTGGATAGCTGTAAATGTACTAAGCATTAAATTCTATGAAATAAGGGTATATGATCATGTTTTGAATCATTTTCCTTCATTGCAAACAAAGAGAAAAGATGAAGAAGAGAGATGAATGACTTCCAAGAAAAATTTTGAGCATTTGATCAAATTTCTACACAAATTTAACATGATTTCATTGATTCCAAGGTATTTATACTAGTGTCGAGCTATGCAATTTCAAATTTCTGTGTTTAAACCCTAGATAGAAGCAAAAGCCTCTGGTTCTATGAAACATCAAGAGAAAGAGCCATTTGAAGTCCAATTAGTATCAAATAAAGTTAAGCAACCAAAATTTTGGCCTATCCTTGAAGTTGCATACAAAAATGACCTAGTTGGAGCCCTATCCATAATTCCTCCTAAGGTGATAATGGTACAAAATGTTAGGAGATGTTATAACTACAAGATAGGTGTTATAGGAGATATGGAGATCAGAGAAGCTTATGATAGGTTGTGTGAAAATGAAGTTTTGAAGGAAGAGTTCCAAATTGTCGAAAGGAAGGGTTTAACCCATGCCCTAGAATTCCCTATTGTCTTTAAAACTAAATGGATCATAATTGTGTTGAGCAAGATTCATGATGGAAATTTATGGTTAGAAGATGGCCCAAGAAAGATATCAAAGAGGATTGTTCACAGGGTAACAAAGTATCCAAACCTAGATCAGTCCAAAACCCTAAGGAGTGACTCTAAGGAAGCCATTGAGAAAAATACAGGAGCCAAATGGAACAAGAGAGGCATGACCATAGATACTCTTGTTGACTTTGTTGTTAGAGTCATTTCCCACAAGTTTTACCAATCTAGCAGACTCAATAGTGTACCATGCATTGCAATAGATGTTGGCTAAAAATTAGTCAAAAAGGAACATACATATGACCTAGCAAAATTGCAACTACAACAAATCAATGAGAACTTAGGATCTATAAGGAGAACTAAGGGAGCACAATGTAAATTTGGTGCAATTTTGATTTGTATATTTTTCTATGTACAAAATGAATTTCCATCTTTTGGAAAAGTTAGTTGGAAAACCAATAGGTCCATTGTAGCCCAAGTGAATGAATATATTGAACAAATGGGGGAAAATTTTGAGACACTTATGACAATTTATTTTGAAGATTTCAAGAAATCCATGAAATAAAGACTGAGGATACCTATTTCATTAGTTGAGCAGCATGTAAATGATGTTTTTTTTCTTGTATATATTACTTACATTCAAGTAGCCATACCAAGAGTAAGATGGATTAGACCTCTTGGATATGATATAAACATTGATGAGGCATCTGCAGCCATAACAACATTACTAGTAGAGGAAGTGGATAAGAGTGCACCACAGTTTGCCAATTATTATGTGGTAAGATCAAAAGTAGACATGGAGTTAAAGACAACTTCTACATTGAAAAAAAAGGACAAACTAGTGAAGAAGCTAAAGACCAAATTTGGAGAACGCATAGTGGAGGCAGAGGAGGCAGATGATGAAGAAGATGAATAGGGTCAAGAGCCACTAGCATTAACCCAAGGCATGGGTGAGGATGCTGAGGAAAAAGAAGGTGCTGAGTAGGAAGCACCTAAAGTAGAACCCAAGAAGAAGAAGAAGGTACAAAAAAAACCTATTGCACAGCCAAAAGGAAAATAGAAGGCTAAGCCAAGCCCAACCAAACCTACCACAAGGGCATCAACTAAGGTGAAAAAGGAATAGGAGAAGTAGAAACCAACACAACAAGGAGGGCCAGTAGAGAAAAAGAGAAGAAAATATGTTGCACCCCCAAAGTCAGATGAGGAGAGGACAAAATTAGATAATGAACAATTCAGAGTGGTAAGTCACACCACTAAATCTCACTTAGAAAACGTTTGTGATAATATTAGGGATAATACAGATTTGACTAAATTAAAAGGCATTGATTTTAATAAGCTAAGTAGAGAGGAGAAAAACATAGTGGAAGAGTCAATCTACACTATGATGGCCAAGTTCAAGACTACTCCACTTGAACTAGACAATATTATGCTTGAGGAGCTATACTCCATTGTTGAAATTAAATGGCATTATTACCTAAACATGGAGAAAGAAATAAGAGAGTCAACATTGGATTGTGTAATGCCTGACCTCACTAAAGGTCAAATAAGTAAGGCTAGCAAGAAGCATGGGAGTAAATTTGCACCCAAATATAGAGCCTTCAACATTCTACAAAATAAGATTGAGGATGTTGTGAAGAAGTCCACTCTTATGTGGAAAGTAATTTATGGCCTTTAAGCAGTAAAGGAAGGAAAAGAAGATCCCTTCAAAGGAAGAAATAATGATGAATAGGAAGAGGAAAATGAAAAGGAGGAAGAAGGAGAGAAAGAAAAGGAAGAGGTAACAGTGGAGAAGGAAACACAGAAAGGTGACATGGCAATAGCTGAGGAGCAGCAACAGAATAGAGTGTCCAAGACACACAATTGCCACCACCTAGTCCTCCACATACAACACCTACATCTACAAAAACTATAATTGTGAAGGATGTTCCTAACACCTCAGGTCATAACATTAACCCATTGACTGCAGAGGATCTCAAAAAGATCCTTCACTAGACTACTTTGCAAGCACAATTGTGCACCAATCTGGTTCTGGTGAATGTAGAGGAACTATAGAAAATAGTAGCTAAGATTACCAAGGAGAAGATGAATACACAAGAACCACCTTCACAAACTCCAACAGCTACAAGTGGTCAACCATAAGAGAAAGTGGTACAAGACACATTTTGTAAGGTTGACACTACAATCATAGTAACAGCCAAGGAGCAAGCTAAGGAGAAGACAAGACAAAAAAATTCTTCTAATCCTACAGAATAGAGTCAAGGTGCACCTTCTCTAATCACCATAATTGATCAAGGAAGAACTAAAGAAGATAAGGAAGAGGAGAAGACCCCTAAGGAAAGAGAACAAGAGGCAATACAAATATTGGTCAATTTTCCTACTACAAGGACTCCTACTAAGCAGCTGAGCACTGATGTAGTACCACTACAAATATTAGGATCGGGCTTGAGCTCTACCAAGGTAGCAAGGGTACTTCATTATGGCAACCCTATACTTGGTGAAGAGATAGTCATACCAAGTTATGACTACAAAATAATGAACTTAGCATAGATTAATGAAGTGCAAGAGGCACTAGAGAAGAAGAAGTAGGAGATACTCAAAAATAAGTATAGACAAAGGAAAGCATTGATAGAAATCAAAGATATCTTTCTTGATGCTTTCAGCTTGCTAGTACTTGATGAAACAAAGCCCATTATGGAGCAATTGTCCAACATAGTGGACTAGGTACAAAATGAAGACCTAGATACTAATGTTAAATTACTTGAATGGTCTGACAAGAAATTTCAAATGTAGGTAAATGAGAAGATATCTGGTGAAATAGCACTATCACAAGTAGAACTGGCAAAGAAAGTTGAGAAGGTGAAAACAATACTTTAGAACATATTCTCATTGTACTCCAAACTATGTGACTCTTCATATTTCACTCAAGAGACTAGCTAGAGGATATTGAGCTTGGAGAGGAACCTTAAGGTATCAAGCACACAGCTACCAAAAGATCCAACTCAAAGTGAGAAGCAATTTTCCACAACACTTCACACCCAAAAGGAATTAGTTGTACTCATAGCAGAAGAGGCTAACATCAAGGCCAAATTGATACAGATACAATCTGCAATAACCCCACACATGGAAGTATTGCATAAAGAGATGGCCTATGCAGAATTTTTTTTGAAGAAAGATCCTAATCTTTCTACATTAGAAGGCCTAGTACACCTTGCAACAGAGACAACCATCCAGCTCAAAGCACTAGAAATTACCTTAGACAATTGGGATGCTTCTCTAAATATTATCGTGGAGGTAAATAAAAACTTTTTGGATAAGTATTCCATTCATTCATAGGACCCTTTGACATAAGTGTCAAAAAGGGGGAGATAATACATTATGTAGATATTGGGGAGAAATACATTTTTTGAGATGAAGATAATAAGATATCATGAGATATTAAAAATGATACCTAAAGGGGGAGATAATAAAATTTTGAGAAGAGATAAGGAAATAAAGCCAAAAGGATACAAAAACTACAAGGAGATGTGTGAAAGGGGGAGCAGAAATAAAGGGGGAGTACAAACAAAGTAGAAAATGGAAGAAAGAAGACAGAAATAGAAGCAAAGGAATGATAAGGTAGAAAATGGAAATAGCATGAGACAAATCTAGCATAAGATATTTTGGGTACAGAAATGGCACATCAGCTTAGGGGGAGTTACAAGTTTGTGAGGTGTATAGTCTTCTACAAAATTTAGAACAAGTTTTTGAATTTTTGTACATATGCTGAATAGAATGTTTATTATACTCATAGAGATCAGATTCATAATGTTTAGTTAAGTGTTTTTGACACTCATGTCAAAGGAGGAGATCACTGGTTTTAGATTGGTTTTGAAAATTGAGTGTCAACACACTTAAGAAAATTCTAAGGATGATGTCGAGTATGATATAGATATTGAGCTATAGTATGTGTCAAGCTAGAGATTCAATAGGTGTCAAGTAAACTTTAGGTGTTGAGCAAGTTTTAAGTGTCGAGTCACTATAGGTGCCAAGCAAAGTATAGATGTCAAGCAAGACAAAATTACTATAGGAGTCGAACATCAGCAATCAATAAGTGTTGAGTGGCATAGAATCAACATATGAGCTTGTGCCTTCACAAACTTAGATGTAAACCATTTTTTGAGCTGACTCAAGATGAATCTCAAAGGATCTAAAAGATAAGATCGAATCTTTTACATTCCCTGTGTAATCAGCATGTAGCCAATCAAAAAAATGGAGGAAGCATGCAACCAATAGGAAAAGTGTAAATATTTGAGTAGGAAAAGAAGGATGAATATTGATCGTATATTCATACCTAACCCTAAGTCTTTGAAGCCTTTATAAGGAGGTTGATACCCCATAATTCATGTGTGTAAGAGAGGTATATGGAATGCATGACAGAATACTATTGAAGTTTAGAAGGGTGAAAGAACTTAGAGGAAGAGCAACATTGCAGAATCTAGTTAGTTAGAACTAAGCATCAACACTTCGAGTAGAGACATATTAGATCAAGGAAGGATCATATTAGATTGAGCAGAACAAGGATCTAGAATCAGCAATTAAAGATTGTAAGTCATCAGGTCAATACTTTCTAATACTCTCTAGCCATTGCATTAGGAATGAAAATCCTATGATGATAGGTTGGTTTAGTAGCCATGTTGTAGATCCTTAACAGGGTTGTAAATCCTTTAATAGGGTAGCATTCCAAGTGAGTGTTTATAAATCCTTTAGATAGGTCACTTTTAACATAGTGTAAAGCCTTTAATAGGGTAGGCCTTTCATAGGGCAGACCATTAGAAGTGGTCAAACTTAGTAAACCTTTAGTAACATATTGTTGCAATGATAATTTGTGGGTATCATTCCCACCCCAGTTTTACCTTCTCATTTTGGAGGGTTTCTGGGTGACCAAAATCTTGTGTTATCTATTTTCATGCATGTCTTTACTTTCATGTTTATTAGAAGATGTTAGATGCATGTGAATAATCTCAGTTAAAAGTTTTAAAGGTTAAAGTTAGTTACTTCTGATTCACTCCCCCCCCACCTTCTCAGAAGTTAATCTTCCCAAATATAAGTTCCAACACCTGAATAGGAAAAAATATTGAAATATCTAATACAAATAGGATTGTGAAGAGAGCTCTATTGTCATTCTTCTTGTTTTCTTCTAGAGGATTCTTTTGATTTTGTGTTAATGCACTTAAATCACTATATTCCACATGCTTATTGTGACTAGTATGTACCATATTCCAAAGGTCTTGGGATAAAAACCAAGTCTTCATCTTGATACTCCAATACTCATAAATATCTTCATAAAATACTAGAAGTTGAAATGATATATTGTTAGCATTTTCCATCTAAAAATGTTAGACAAAAGCTAATACAATTTATTTTTAAAAAGAGAAACCTAACTCTAATACCAAATGAAAGAAGTGAAAAAAACTAATAGTTCTTACACTATACTAAGAATATGAACTTTTAAATTAATTAACATAATAAAATTATTGAACAAAAATAAAATAAAACTAAAAATCATTATCTCTTGTTGCGCATATGACATACAAAATATAAAGTAAATATATTGATTTATAAAAATGATTGAAAACTCATTACATAATGTAGCATATAATAGACAATCAAATACATTAGTTTGCACTGGTAATTTCTATAACATGATTAATATAGTAAGAGACTAGATGCAACTATTGTTGATTATAGAAAACTTTTATAGACTACAAAAACTATTATTACAAAGCTTAATAGAAACTACATGAAAGTATTGTCAAGAGTATTGAAAAAATTAACTATTGATCATGACAATCTAATTAACAAATTATTCTTTCCTTCAGCATTGACATAAAATATACCCACATATGGGAATCTTCCACATTGATGTTCCCTCTTCAATGGTTTAAACAATGAACAAAACACAATCTCTTCCATGGTTTGACACAATGAGCTAAGCACACTTTCAGTAATCGGTAGAGGTATTTGACAACAATGTGTATGAGACAATTTGTAGTGTAAAATTGAGTTGCACAATTTAAGGTTAGGTTATTTAATGGTAGGCAATAAGAGTTGTGTAATTAATTTTTGGGTTTTAGATAATTATAAGTAAAATAATCTTTGTAAACTAATTAGATAATTAAAAAATAACTATTGAACACATTTAATTATATGTTAATATTGATGTGCAATCAATAAATTTAGTATCCTCATACAAAATCAATAGGAATTGATGTTTTTGGATTAAATAGTTTAAAACTTTTTAGATTTGTGGTGAATCATTCACTTTTCATATTATAGTTTGTGTAGGCTTAGAATTTGGTGGAAATTATGTCAGTTATGTATATCTACAATTTACTAGCTATTTTATTTCTGAGCATTTATGCGAGTTTTTAGTTAATGAACTAAGGGATGAATTTGTGGATGAAATTTGTGATGTGGAAAAACTATTGAGACAGAAGGAATTGTTGATTAATTATTTAAAAGATAAAGACCCCTTGGAAAAGGAAGAAGTGGTAGTAGAACATTTGATAACAGAACTAGAAGAACTAGAACATAATGAGAAGAAATAGTTGGGGATCATCGTGACTCAACCAAGTTAAAATGATCCTAATTGTGAAAAAATAATAAGGAAAGGGCAGGAAAATCCCTACAAAAATTGAGAATGAGGGATAGATGTACTCATGGTCAATCTAAACTAATAAAGATCCTTAATGCATGGAAGGGGATGATCCTTCCCAAGGCACCATAAATGTCCTAACTTGGAATGTTAGGGGCTTCAATGCCCCTAACAAGTAGTGGGTCTTAAAATATTTCATATCAAAAACAAAAGAAAAACTCATTTTATTACAAGAAACAAAACTAGATGGAAATTATCTAGAGATTCTTTTTAAAAAAACTATGATTTAGGGAGATATGGGGATCTCCCTATAGGGGAGCACCGAGAGGTTTAGCTTTCATATGGGACCTTAGGTTTTTGACTCTAACATATTTAGAAGATCATGGAAATTGGAGTTGTGGCTTAGTTAAAATCTCCCAAATGAAGTTGAGCTTTAAGATTTTTACTATGTATAACCCTATTAAAAATATAGAAAAAGTCAGAGTCTAGAAAGAGATTGAAGAAACAATAATTTCTTATAAAAAGAGATTTCAATCATAGGAGAGGATTTCAATACTATAACCAAGGCATCAAAAAAATGGGGTGGAGCTTAGAAATTGCCTAAAGGTGCATTATATTTTAATGAATAGATTAACATAAATTATCTAATAGATGTTGCCACTGCCAAAGATAGCTATACTTGAAATAATATGTGAAAATGATTTATCTTTGAGAAACTAGACATATTTCTTCTAAATGGAGATATGGTAGAACTACCCTTTACTATGGAATCAGAAGTGCAACTCATCTTAGGTTCGGATCACTACCTAGTTGAATTGTGCATTATAAAGTATAAAATGTCAGATATTTGTCCTTTCAAATTTGAACAAATATGATTTAAAGACAAGGGCTTTCTAAAGATGATAGAGAAATGGTGGAACAAAATTGAGTTATCTATGTCTAATTTTTTCTCGGTGGTTAACAAACTAAAAATTATTAAGAAAAGGCTTAAAGTATGGAATTTTGAATACTTTTGGAATATCTTTGAAGATAATGAAGAATTGGAAGTAGAATTGGAGAATCTAAACAAGAAGGTTATAGGGAAAGGGATGAATTTATCCTAATATGAAAGAGAGAAGTGCCAAATGAAGGATTATGAAGGCATCTTAACCAAAGAGGAACTATTTTGGAGGCAAAAATCAAGATAAATGTGGCTAGATATAGGGGATGAAAATACAAAATTCTTTCACAACTAGTACATAAAAATGTAGAATAGATAATAGAATCACTTACATTCAAAATAAGGATGGGGAAAAACTAGAGGACCCAAATGATTTGCAAAAGATCCAATAAATTACTTTGAAGAAATTATCAATAATAATGGTAACTATAACCTAGGGGTACAAGAAACCATCATTAAGAATATCCCAAAGCTTATATCCAAAGAAAAAATAAAACTTTGATGGGAAAATTTACCTTTGAGGAATTAAGTATGGCCCTTAAGAAAATGAATCTAGATAAATCTCCAAGGTCAGATTGGTTTTGGGCATGCTTCTTTCAAAAATGATTGGACTTCAAGTGATGGAGATAACTGAGGCTTTAGAAGGAGTACAAAATTTAAGAAAACTCCTCGGGGGGGTGAATAATACGCTTATCCCAAAAAATGAGAAACCAAAGACCTTTACTAATTATCATCCCATTTGCAATACTCTCTATACACTATTTATTAAGACTATGACAATGAGAATCTAGGAAATTCTCCCAAACCCAATTAGTGAGGAATAAATAGGGATTGTACAAGGCGGATCTATCTTCAATGGTGTAATTATTGCCCAGGAGGCCATACATACCATTCAAAACAACAAAGAACCTAATATGTTAATTAAGCTAGATATTAAGAAGGCATTTGATAGAGTGGATTAAAGATTTTTGAGGAAATGCCTTGAAGTCTTTGGGTTTGCAAAACAATGGGTAGATTTGATCTTTGAATGCATTTCCTCTCCTAACTTTTGAATATTGGTAAATGGTTCACACAAAGGATTTTTTGGATAAGTAGGGGTCTTAGACAGAGGGATCCAATAGCCCCTTTTGTTTTCATCTTAATGGAAGAAGTGTTGGGAAGATCAATTAATAATCCCAAGTATGAGAAAACTATTAAAGGAATAAGGATCAGGAGTGAGCATGGACCTGAACACCAACCAACAGTTTGTAGGTGATACTATGCTTTAGGTAAAAGGTACTATTGGGGAAGAAAAATCATATAAAACAATATTAAGTCAATTAATATACCAATGCATTAGACAAAGAGATTAACCCTGAAAAGTCAGAAATCTTCTTCTTTAATACCCATCCTAATTTGGAGATACAGATTTGCCAAATTTTTAAATTCAAAAGAGGAGGCTTACCTTGTAAGTAACTAGGTCTCTCTTTAGAAAAAGGGGCCTATTTGTCAAAATTATGGGATCAAATAATAGAAAATATCAAAAGAAAAACAGATTCCTAAAAAGGTAAATGGTTCTCTTATGCAGGTAGAGCAACGATGATACAATATATACTTTCAACACAACCTATTTATCAATTATCTTGTATTGATCTCTCAATAAAATATAGGGAAGAAATCAATAGAATCCTTAGAACTTTCTTCTAGTAGGGAACAGGAGAAGAAGAAAATTCCTTGTTAGCATGGGACAAGGTATGCAAACCAAAGGATGAGGGAGATGTAGGGATCAAGGACATCAAAATCCAAGGTAAAGCATTAGGAGCTAAACTAGTATGAAGAATGTATAGCAATCCAAAAATCAAGTGGACAAACATCCTGCAAAAAAAAATATCTAAGCAATACTGATACAATCAACATGTTTAGGGAGAAATCACCACCTAGAAGATCAAGAATTTGAAACTTCATGGAGTGTAGATCCTCCATCCAAGATAGACTAGCATGGAACATATGGAGAAGAAGCACTCTTCTAGCAAGATTCTTGAGGAGGATTTGGCAAATTAGAAAAGGATGGTAAAATAGCACACTTAAGGTTGATACTTGAAGCTAGATGGGGTAAAAGTGTTATAGACTATGTAACCTTTGAGGAAGGTGTAAAAGGTTGGAAATGGAATGATATTACTAGCATTTTGAACTTGGTTCACTAAATTTTTCATGGTATCCAAAAAGAGTCTTAATAGGAAGTCTTGAACCTTCAAAGATTCAAAGTTGTCCTTGTCTCATGTTGAGGGGTTTTGTCATATTCCATCTTGTGGTGAACCCAAACCTTGAACTTGAACTTGTGAATCAATTGGTTCAAGATTCAAGGTTCAAAGGTTCATCCTTTGCACTAATATGTACTTGACATGAAGTATTCTCCTTGCTAGTGGACTCTGGTGTTTTTTCTTGAATTTGAACTTTAAACTCCTTATCATGTCGGTTCAAGTTCAAAGTCCAATACATTGGGGTTAATTTGAGTCATTTTTGAGTCTATCTTTAGCAAGCATCATTTCCCAATATATTCTTGGCAGATCAAATTTGAATCTTGAACCATCACGGTTCGAGAGTTAAAACTTCATAAGCATAGGATTTGGTTGCCTACAAACATGTGGCACTATAGAGGTGCTTAATCTTTTCAAAAAGGGTCTAAAGACATGTATTAATTGGTTGTTAATAGAAGCGATGGTGGAATAAAATTTAGTACGTGTAGAAGTAAAGGTACAGAATATTAATGAGTAAGATGTCATGTCATATCAATACTTTCTCCTATCATTTAGTGAAGATATCTTGTAGGTCTATACTTCTATAAAATTTATTTTATGGTTATTTTGTCATGATTGTATGAGGTAAGCACTCTTTATTTTTTTGGAGATAAAAGGAGGTGATGAGTTAGTATTCTCATTGGGATATTTTTGTGATTTTTAGTGTGGTGAGTCTAATTTTATTTCCCAAAACTCTTATTTTTATTTTCTTTTTGAAGATACAAACTCTCCTAGTTTATTGTGTATCCCTTCTTTGATTGAATACAAGTTTGAAGATCTATAATTATACTATAGTCGCTTCTTGCCCAAATTTACCAAAAGAAAAGAAATCCACACCCTTAACAAGTTTCCTACCATAACTAGGAGATACCACATTGGTAGATGAAGAAATTGAGAGGGTGGTGTCAAGGCTCAAAGAAGCTAGACTAGGTTCTATTGTCAAAATGGTGTCTTTAAGTGGGTTGTTACAAGCCAGGGGGTTTCCAGAGGTCATTATTTGTCCTGAGTTGGTTCTTGAATATAGGGAAAAGTATGATGCCACAGAAAAATGTATCAGAACCCCCAATGGTGAGGTCCTAATATATGTGAACCATGCCATAGTCATGGGTGCTTTGAGAATCTCACCCAAAGAGGTATATGAAAGACTAGGCTATTAGCATGTCATACTCTAAATTTGCCACAAATGCCAAGGATTTCAACAACATCATTGCCTAGAACTAGCTATTAAAACCAAGAAAGGTGGCTCTTCCATACCTTGGCAATTGACCTAGGAGCATATTCCAAAAACTAGAGATTTCATCATTTTGTTGAATAGAATAAATAGGAATTGGCATGCCTTCCTTTGGGAAAATTGGATGAATTTCTTTATTCAAGCCATTCTTGAGAATGGAAAATACATTGATTAGGAAGAAATTATAGCAAGCATGAAGAACTAAAACAAATTTTGAAAACTATTGGTCTTTAATGTCATCCTACCTATTCTATATTCTAGCTTGTTGTAGGGAATGGGAAGGCTTTCCTCACCAAGTCTAGGTGGATAATATGACCATTTATAATTATTATCCACTATTGCAAAGAAATATAAACCTTGAAGACTTTTGAAGGCTACACATGATACTTCTTAGCCAAACTAGTTTTTGAGCTACAAGGGAACTAAAATAAAAGATTGTTAGAGGAAGTGATTTAGCAAAACAAAATCTATGGTAGTTTCTTTTATTCAATTCCCTAAGTTCACATATTTTAGAATTGGTGGGTACCAAGGAAAACCTTTGAAATTGCCCAGATATTGTTTGGACTAGTATGCAATGATTGAAGTTTACCAACAAGTTGCAGACATAGATAAATGTTTTAAAGCTTGGATAGGCTCTATATTTAACTGTCCTATTGAGATGGGTTGATATCATTGAAAAATCATTCAAGATGCTTTCAAGATGGATTATGAACTTGAAGCCCTATTTAGCTTGAGCTCAATTTGACAGTAAGTGTTTTGCGCAATCTCATTTTGAGTTACATCCCTCATTTTCCCATGAACCTCAGCTAGAAGATTATTGGGCTGACAATGAAGATGGTTTTGACATAAGAAAAATATGGTGGTCTAGGTTCACCTTAGAACAACTTGTGGAGTTCAAATTGTAGATGGGCATTATAGGCATTGAAGATGATGATAATTGAGAAATAGTTGACCCAAATTCATAACTCAATTAGATTGGAGTGATCTAGAAGAAGATGATCTCCATGCTATAATCCTATGTATATTAATAGAACCAAAGAGTGGCTCAAGGAAATGAGGAAGTCAAAAGTGGGACAAGTTGAATAGGTCCCTCAGATAGGATCGCCTAGCTCTAGCTTTGCATTGCCTCCCTCTCACACTGATAAAGTTGTTCCATGTCCTTCTGCAGGTGAGTAGAAACCTAAACCTAAAGTTGAACCCCCTATTTGAAATTTGGTTCAAGTTCAACCTTCACCCAAGGTCACCTATTCATGCATCCAGAGAAAGAAAGTGCAAGAACCTGTTGTGGTCAACTTGGGCAAGGATCAAGAAAAGGGTAAACTAATAGTAGAGTCTACAACTCAAATCCTTCCAAAATCCATGGATCATGGTGATAAATTGTCAATTGATGTTTTTAATACTTTTATTTCATTAGTTATTGGGGATCCTCCAAATTTTTAGACACCTCAACCTAAGGCTAGTTCCTTTGCACCCAATTGGTTCAACTTCTCCATCAGCAAAAAGAGAAGCATAGTTCCATTAACTGTCCTAGTTGAGGATATGGTGAGAAAATATTTAGGTAAAAATCCTTAGAGAAAAAATCCTAAGATTGAAGCTATGTTGGACCTGGATGAGAAAAAAAGGCACTAGGTTGATGATGTTGACAAATCCTCTATGACAAAAGTTGTGATTAGATCATGCCACGAGACTATACCATTGAGAGGGATGACCAAACTTGCAACCAAAGCCACAAACATCAAGATATTCAATGAAATATTTTTAAAGATTGCAAATAGAATTTGGAAGGCCAAGCAAGACCTAAAGAGGTCCTTGAGGTTGATGGTTGAGTACATTCATGCTCTCCAAAATCTTGATGCTCTAACACTGTCATATGCTACCTTTGTGTTCAATGTCACATCCCCTATGAATTAGAGATTCTTGGACCAAATGAAGAGATAGGTCAATCACTCAAGTATTCAACATTTGGATAGATATAGTTACAACTCACAGAGTTAATTATATCTCCAACTTCAACAAGACTAAAGTATAGGCAGGGCCAAATTGGAATTAGAGCTCAATGCATGGGAAGCAGAAAGGGTGAAGCGGGATTAATATCATCTACATTAGTGAAGTCCAAAATTACAATGTGGCTAATTTTCTAGCAGAGAAATTCAATGTTGGCATGGATGTTGATTTTATATTTGTAGCTAGATCTTACTTGGAGTAGAGGAATGCAGTGATCGGACATAGCCTAGAAGAATGCTTTGAACTTTTGAAGGCGATGAAATGTCTTAAGGAAATCTAAGAAATGACATCAAATTCATTGATGTTGGGATTATGGAGAACAATGATTTACCAGAACAAGAAACAAAAGGATTATGGAGAACAATGATTTACCAGAACAAGAAACAAAAGAAGTAGTGATTGCCTTCCAAGATAAGTTGAGGATTATGAAAGATATCAAGGATATTTTAGTTAAAGATTTAACTACTATTGCACGGATGGATTTTATGATGATCATTTGTGGAGATCACCAAGAAATGCAGAAAAGGAAGATAGACCACATCTACAGGGTGATGAATATATAGAAATTGAGGCTCCAACATGTGGGCATACCACAACAAAAAGAGTTGATTGGGTTCATGGTAGTGTATAAAGAATGGAGAGATGTAGTTGGAGGATGCCCCATGGGCCAAGATCAGAATATTGATCCCTCTATCACAACTGAAAATTAGATAGGACATTAGGGGCTACTAGCCAATAGCATGCTTCCTATTTAGTTAGTTGTTGTGAAAACTATGTTTAAGTAGTAGTAGTTCTATTAACTTTGAAAGGAGTTGGTTTTAAAAACTAAATTTGAAAGCCCTACATGAAATATCAGTATGCTTTTATGATTTTGAGAGGCTCATCTCTCTGAACACTCATTTTTATAGTTATCTCTGGAACTCTTTTTGGTGATATCATTTTGCTATGATGTTTGAAGTTTAATGATAAATGTGATAAATCAGTTGGTTTCTTATTTTGGATTGTTATTTATTCATGATCTTATGGTTATTAGTTACATTGGGGTTTTTATTTCATATGGAATGGAATTAAATGCTATAAAAATCTATTTTTATTATTGAATGGAAAATAGTGTATATTCAATTGTTTTCAAGTAGTCAAGCAAGCAGATCTCTATCTAGTGTTGAAGGATCCTTTGTGAACATTTCCTCTTCAAGGTCTAGCTTATTGTTGGCCATCAAGGGAGGAGATCTATGTTGAAGCATTAATCTTCTTCTTCATTAATGCACTTTTATATCCATGATGTTGTAATGGGATTATGGTAGATATGTTGCAAAGAGTGGAGATACCCTACATTCTTAATTCAAGATCTACACTGCATTTGCATACATACAATTAGCAAGGTGAATTTTATTGTTTATCTTGTCTTTTAGTCAATTACATTTACATTTCTCTATCATGGTTAATTCCTTAACCTAGGTCTTGACCAAGGCAAGCCCTCATCAAACCCCAACCCCCAAACCTTTGTTTTATGTGTTGATTTGTAGGTTGGGAGTGAAAAGGATTACATATTTAGAACCTATTATTCACAAGATTTTTGGTTGGACTATGTCAAGCTAGTCATAAGATGTCTTTCCTGTAGACACCTAAAAACCTTTAGAAAATAAAGTATTTTTATTTTCTGAAAAAGTCCTGATGACATCATCATTTATTAATTAATTAATTAATTTTTATGCCATTAAATCCCTTTATCTTAATTAAAAATATTTAATTAAGGAATCCCTCCCAAAAATGTTTAAATCTTATTTAAACATTATTTCCTTATTTATTAATTATTTAATTAATAAATTGACCAAAAATCCTAAAATAAATAAAAAATTTATTTTTTGCCCAAAACTTGGCCAATTTCCTTATGACCAATAACCTCTTCCAAAATCTTCTAATCCTTCTTTAATTTCGATTAAAGGCTAATCTCATCATTTCCTACCCCTAACCCCAACTCAAAATATTTAATTTAAAATTAAATATTAATCCTCATGTTTATTAAAAAAGTTTTAATAAATATCTCCTCAACCCAAACCCTTGAAATAAATAAAACTTTATTTATTTCCTAAAAATCTAATTTATCCTCATCCTAAGAAGTTCTAGACTCTTCTAGAAAGTCTTCATCCTCATCCTAGGAAATTCTAGACTATTCTAGAAAGTCTTTATCCTCATCTAAAATCTAGACTCTTCTAGAAGATGTCTTTAAACCTAATCCTAATCCCCTCCTAACCTTGTCACATTCCCTAAACATGAGTTAAAACTTCCTAACCCAAGCCAAAGTTAACAAATATCTCCTCCTTCACCCACCCTCATTAAATGCCATCCACTTGCCTATCCCTAAGCTAATCCTAAACCATCCTAATCAATCCTCTAATCATTTGCACAAGCCTAAGCAAGCTTAAAACCTTCCTAATCAAGTCCAAGTCGAATTTTCTCTCATCACCTCAAAATATCTCAACCATAAAACTTTATGAAGTCCACTAGGTCATAAATGACTCTTACAAGCCTTTTTATTGCTCTTACAAGTCATTATGAGGGTCTTTATGAAGATTTTATCCCTTGAGCCTCCTTTGTTGACTCATCCTTCCCCTTTCCTCCATCCTCTCACCATGTGACATGTGTCACTCCTTGATTGGCTATAAGGAAGCACAATCCATGTGCTCTCCTCTCATGCAATCTGAGCCCTCCATAAGCTTTTTTCCATCCTTGCATCTTAGCCCTCAATCCCTCAAGCCTCTTGCCTATAAATTGGATCCTTCCCCTTTGCAAAATAACACAATCCATGAAGTAAAGTTATAATGCTATTTTGAGAGCCAAATCCATACTAAAGCCATCTATCCACACCAAAAATCTACAATCATCCATTGAAGCCCTTTTTGAAGCATAAAGCTTGAGCATACATCCTATCTATTTAGACAAAGCTACTCAACAAGAGAGCTTCTTAGTGAGAGAGCCCATTAATGGCTCATATTCTCAATTAAGAGCTCATCTTAGTCTATCTTGAAGTTTATGAATTTTGTTTAGTTTGTAGAAGCTTTATTTAAATTTGGTTTCTATTAGCATACTAACATTTTCTCATATACATTTTGGCACGCCCGGTGGGACCCCGCATGGGTCATCTTCATTAGCTTTTTTAGTCAATTTTTGTATGTCATTTGCTGATTTTGGCTAATTTTTCTTGTTTTGTGATTGGTAGGATTGTATAAATTGGTTTTGTAGGTCCACATGAGCATGAAGAAGAAAAAGGAACTCATAGTCTATCTCATAGTATTTGCAGATTTTTCAAGCTTATAGGTGGACAAAGCACTTGGAATTCTTCTTCCTCTTCTTGTCTATATTCTTCTTATTCCATCTACTTCTTCTTCTTCTTCTTGTGGGAGATCTTGGCCATTTTTTTTTTTAAGGAAGAAAAATCATACACACTTCTTTTTAGTGCTTAAAATGAACCCCCAAATCATACTTAAATCCATTGAAAAATTAAAAATTTGCAAAAAAGAAAAAATATTTTAACAAGTGAAACTAAACCAATCTAATCATTTGCATCCTTGCAACATCAAGGTTTTAGATGCATTCATGCAAAATTAGGAACACTTCATTTTTGGGAATTTAAAAAGAACTTCAAGTTTCCATTTTAAAAGGTTCAAAATCAACACTAAGTGCACACTAAAGTTCTTTTTAAAAATCTCATGAAAACTAAGAGTCCTAAATGGTTGCCAAAAATTGTCCTAAGAGCTTTGTTATTTGTTCCAAACAAATGTCTTATTGCAAAATCTTGAATGTTTCTTAGGATTTTCATGCATCAAAACAATCTAGGAATATCATTTTTGGGCTTAAAATATGCAAACTAGAACACAAAATCTTGAATGAAAACCAAAGTCCAAAGATTCATTTTCACTTTTGAGTCCAAAAAAATCTTGAATGATCTAAGGTTAAAACAAAGCACTTCAAAGTTCTTAAAACAACACACAAAATCTCAATCTTGAATGCTCAAAAGAAAACACTTGAATGTTTAACCACTTTTCTTTGAATGCATGTTGCTAAAATCACTCTTGAATGTCATGGATTAAAATCAAATTTTCCTTGAATGCATGGTTAAAACAACAAATCCAATCTTGAATTCTAAGGATCAATTAACTATTGCAATATCAAACACTTCATTTGGAGCTTCTAAAAATTGAACAAAACAAATCTCTTTTCCACATGCAATCTAGGTAAAGTTTGATTTTTGGACATTTAAGAAACCTTGTTAAGTTAAAATACAAATTTGCAAAAATCAATTTGAGTAGTTCCTTGGACTCACCTCTTTTCTAATCACCCATCAAATATTAACCATTGGTTGCAATCTCAGCGCCATTTATGGGGATGGGTCTACTTGAAAAAGGTGTTAAATGTTCCACAATCTAACTCACTCACTTGGTCTTTGAATTTTTGCTTTAACTTTATCAAAATTCTTAAATGATCAAAACTCTAGATTAAATCGATCACACTTCAAGTTTGGGCACTAAAATTGAACAACAACTGACGTGGAGAGCCTTCGGGCACGCGCTTGAAATCGAATCTCACACACTTTTGTTTTGGGCTTAAAACAAACTCACACTCAATCTTGAATGCCTTAAAGAAAATTAATCGATACTTGACGTGGAGGGCCTCTGAGCGCGCGAGTTTGCTTTTGTTGACCCTAACTCTTCTTATTGTTTGCATTCTTCGATCAATTTACTCTTGTTGGCGCTTCAAGTTGGAATAAACATTGTATCTTAAACATGAGTGCTTGCAAAGTCTAGATCAGAAAACTTAAGCGTCAGTTGGTAAAAGAACAAGCGTGTTTTTTAGCCCAAGGTCATCCAAGTCTTCTCTCCCCTTGTCATCTTTCGAGGCCATCTTGGGTGCATAAGATTAGGATCCAAAACCTTGTTTCTTTTTAGGAGGCCTGCTTGGGGATTTCATCACCCCTTGGACGACCTCAACTCCAGCGTTCTGGTGGAGTATAAGAATCGGAAGGTGAATCGAAAGACACCTCTCTTGGGATCAAGATTTTGTCACTCGGGCTAAGCCTCAAGGAACTTTATACCCTTGAGAAGTGAAAGAGGAGAAGTGGGTTACCGCTCCTCTCGGCTGTGTGACATCTTTTTGGTCTCATCTACGGATTTGGGCCTCACGTACCTTGGGTATCTCGAGGACTCCTTAGCTAAACCAACTGTCAACCTTGTAGACAACCATCTAGGATGTTAATGTGTTTGAGGTGACTGATCGAAACATTTGTAGAACATACACACTCCTTGGCGCAAGTATCACTTTCTGAGAATCAAAAACTTCTATCTGGTTGTTTCTATCTATTGCTTGATCTTTTATTTGTTGAATGAATGTTTGCCAAACTTGGTCAATCCTAGCTTAGAGCATACTTAGCGTAGTCACTACCTATTTCAGAAGTTGAACGAGTTGAAGCAAAACAACCAAGATCTCTCAAAGCCAAGCAGATTCAGAAATTGATGTCAGAGCAACCCAAACCCAAACAGAAGTTCCACAAAGTTAAACTCAAACCATCTCTAGCATACCAAGAACTTTCAGCCAAGAGAAAAGAAAGAACACCAAGCCCACGAATTGCCAAACTCCACAAAGTAGAGGACAAAGCTACCGACGAAGCACTTCAAGAGGCCTGGTTAGAGCGCACCATCAAATTTAGCCAACATCCAGGAGTTAATCCTGCTTATGCCTTACCAACTAGGCATGATTTCTATGATTAGACACCCTTGTTTCTCCACATCTTCTTGGATAAGCTTCACTTTAGAGTCATTTTTGTAGAAAAGCCAACCATCTTAGGTTATCCCCTTAAGCATTATTAGCTCATCCATCTCATTTAGAATCAAACCATCTAGCCAGCAATCAAAACCTCACATCCAAGCCTTAAAAATTGTTGTCACTTTTGCCAAAAGTTTGCCACTCCTAAAATCTTCCAAATCCATCAATCTCACCAAGGTTATCCCTTTGACAGAGCTTTGTCTAGGGTGATCCAGCTTTGTCACTTGTTATCCCTCATCATCTTGAGCTAAAGGTTGGGATCCACAAGTGGTCAATCTCGTGTTCTTCCTAAAGGATCATCAGTCTATCCTTAAGTTGACACAATCACCACCAAGCTTACACATAGGAAAGCAGACCTTTCGTGCTTTGGCAACATATCTTTGAAGTTAGAATCTCCAACCCAATCCTCCTTAGGTTTTATCGTATAGCTTTGCCATAACCTAGGAAATCATTTGCATAGAGAAGCCTTCCCCCTTTTGCATCCATCAGCATTATTGTATCTCATCCCTAGGAGCATTTTTCATGCCACCCGTCACTCGCTTAGCCAAGAAGAAAGAAACAATGGAGCCCTATCATTTGGATCGAACAGCCTCACCCCCCTTGAGCACTCAGCCATCCTTCAGCCCAGAGAAAGCTATGCCATCATGTACTGACATTGAAGCTTTCATGAACCAACTAGGAAATGCAGTGCTGGTAAATGCCATTATAGACAAGAACAAAGAGACAATCATGGCTAATTTTCGAAGGGAAAATGTAGGAACCTTTGACTTTGGAAGACCCCCTCCATTATCAGATCCATCTCACCCATTGTTTGGGCAGCTACCACCACCCATAGGCTCTTATGATCCAAATTATCCTCAATATATGCCAAAAGAAGAGCCTCCAGCCAATCCATATGATCCAACAGACCCAAACATACCATCATCCACCCAAGTTGAAATCTCCATGCCGCAAGCCAACCCAGCCACCACCACTCCATCCTTGGTTCATACCTCTCCACTCCAAACCCCCTTTACCCAAAACAGCTCACCATTCACCCCTTTCACTATTGCTGTTGCTACTCCCCAACCCAGCCTTCCAAATCCACCCATCTCCCAAATCAGTGCTAGCATCTTTGGCCAACCTCAGCAATATACAACAGGGATGCCACCCATGGGGCCAAGTAATCAACCTTTCATCACCCCCAGCTTGTTCACTACAACCCAAAGCACAATCCCATCATTTCCATTAGGTCTTGGGAGCTCAATACCATTAGCCACAAATCTACAAGCTACTACCCTCACTCCACAAAGCTATCAAATCCCACAAGCTACTAACCATTTTCTACCAAGCTCCCAAGTGACCCTAGCCCCTACCACCATTCTACCAAGCTTTCAAATCCAACCACAAAGCTATCAAACCCCATCAGTTCCATTCCCAAGCTTTCAATTCCCACCACCTCCACCACCAACTAATCCATTACCTCCAATTACCAACTACTTTTCAATGCCACTTCTGGGAGGTAATCCACCACCCCAGCGAACCACCAATTATTTGCAAATACCATCCCAAATGGGGGCACAACCCACATATATTGGTCAAACCCCACAAGCCCCACGATCCTTTCCCCAAGCCTCACAACCATCTTATACCTTACCTCCACAAAGCAATCCATTTATCCCACAACCAGCTTATGCTCCTCAATCCCATATCAACAGCAAGCCTCGCAGCACATGCAGCAATATGCACCACCTCCCCCTCAGCAACCTGTCATCCACCATGCAGCTGCCCAAACAATGTACAATCCCTATCAGCAAATCCCTCACAGCCATCCATATTCAGTGGCCCCATCTAGCACATACCTACCTCAAGGAACTCCTACATTGGGGGCACCCCAGCCATCACCTATAATTTCAGAATGGGAGCAAATGAAGATAGCTCTGAAAGCCATCCAAGAAGGGAATGATCCGAAGACATTCAAGTTTGAGAATGTGTGTCCTTACCCATTTGACAGAGCCATTACCATGACACCATTTCCCAAACACTTTGAGGTACCCAAATTTGACAAATTCAGAGGAAAAGGAGACCTTGTCACACATATCAAAGAATTTTACATGCACTGCCAGGACGTAGCATACAATGATGTCTTCCTCTTGCGCCTTTTTCCCAAAAGCTTGGCTGGACCAGCTCTTGAATGGTTTTATAGAATCCCCTATGGCACAATTAAAAACTTTGCTGAATTATCTGAGGCATTCGTAGCCCAATATGCCCATCTTGTTGAAACAGAGCTATCAATAGTTGACCTTGTCCACACTAAGCAAAAAGGTGGAGAAAGCCTTGCTGAATACCTGCAAAGATGGCAAACCCTTACCACCCGCATATCTTGCACCTTGCCAGAGCGCCATGTGGTGAAAATGTTTATTGATAATGCCCATCCTAGCTTGGCTCACCACATAACCATGAACTGTTTGCAGACCTACAAAGATATCAAAGAGAAAGGAATGATCCTTGATCAAGGACTCATTAAAGATGGTGTGGTCAAGATTTACAAGGAAGCCAACCAAAATCAATCACATTCCAATGACAAGTCTAGGTATTGGAACAAAAACAAGCACGTTGCAACAGATGGCGTCACTGACACCAGACATGTGAATATTGTTGGTCCTTCTCAAAACCTGTCCAACCCACCATATCAACCAAACAATCAACAAGCTATCAATTACCAACAGCATAATCACCAAAGCTATCAAAACCACAATCCAAGACCCAACTTTCAAGGGTCTAGCAATCAAGCTAATACCATCAATGTAGCTATAGGACAAAAGCCTAGATTCCAACCTACACCTAGAAACTATACACCCCTTGGTGAACCATTGGATGTCATTTTTGAGAAATTAGTCAAAGAAAAACTCATCAAATTTCCTCCTACCCAGCAAATTGACCCAAGCCAATCCAAAGCTGCATGGTACAAAGATAATGAGTACTGCAAATTTCATAGAGCAAAAGGTCACACTACCCTCAGATGCATGAAACTAAAAGACTATGTGCAGGACCTCATTGATCGGAAGGAAATCACTGTTGGTGCCCAAACCTCTCCCAATGCAGGCTTACAGATCTATCAAAATGCTTTTCCTCCACACCACAACCAAAATCCTGGAAAAGCACCTATCCAAACCAACAACAACAACACCAACAACCGTCAGCCAAACCAACAGCATGGGAAGAACAATGACCACACTTCATCCTATATAGACTATGGTAGCCTTATAGGTTGTATATCCGAGAAAGAGCCTTTCATCAATGTTATCAATATCCAAGGACCAAACAATGAGTGTGCAGTCACCACTCGAAGAGCGCGATTTAACATCGCAGGCCCACCTGTTACACCAACACCATCAGCTCCATCAAAAAGCCAGTACAATATCTTGGAACACCTTGGGAACATGCCAGCCCAAATCTCCATTTTAGACCTTCTTCGCACTAGTCTTGTGTACAAGAACATCCTTGACAGTGCTCTCATAGAATCTCATGTCCCTTTTGATATCAATGCTACTGATTTTCGTAATCTTGTTGGACACCTCTCATCCTCATGTGCCCTATCGTTCAAATCCACCAACATACCCGTGGTCGACCCAGATCACACCCTTCCGCTTCGCATAGCCATCATGGTATCCAACTTTGCTGTAAAAAGAGTAATGATAGATAATGGATCAGCCTTGAATATTTGCACCCTAAAATTCATAAAACAAGCTGGGTATACTGAGGCAGATATCATCAGTGAGGTTATCACCATCAAAGCTTATGACAACTTGGAAAGAACCACAGAAGGAACTATTTTGCTGCCAATCAAGGTTGGGCCAGTCATCCAAGAGACACTCTGCCATGTTATTAATCTAAACCTACCATTTAACATCCTCCTTGGTCGCCCATGGATTCATGCCATGAAAGCCGTTCCATCCACTTACCATCAGTGCATCAAATTTCCGCATCAAGGCACTGAGGTAACCATCCATGCCGATCCAGAGCCCTTTGCTTACTGCAATGCGGTTGAAGCTTCATATACAAACCATTGCCCTGGAATTGATATCGGCACATCCATCGCCAGCTCATCCCACACTTATAATGACCCAGAAACCATCCTTGCCTCTACCCTGTCTACCGTGAAGATCAATAACAAAGGTTGTGGAGAGTATAGTCTGTCAGATGCATTTGCTGTCGGGGCACTCCCACTTGATCCACATGCCCATGGACGACCGACATATCACAAAGCTAAGGAAATTCCACCTCCTCGATACAAACAGTTTGGCCCAACAACCTTTGTATCCTCAAAAATCCCTCTTCATGAGGAGCTCACTCCAGATATCAAAAAATGGTTACATAAGGATGCACCTCAAAGAAATCAAGCACGCCTTGATCACTTCAGCCAAAAGTATCCCCAAGAACATAAGCTCATCACTGACAAATGGAACTATCAAGGTGGTGGTCTACGACCAGAAGAAAGAGGCATGCAGTGCCCCATTGACGCACACAAGTGGGAATCGAAGTCAGGTCTTGGCTTTGGCATACCCACAACTGGGGGCACCAATGAGAACGGTCACGCTTTTTTGAACATTCACCGCAACCTTGTCGAAATCGAAGACATTCCTGAGGAAGTTGAAAAGAGAGCCTACGACGATATCCTAGACCAAATCTCCCTCGGAGACTCTATTCTCCAAGAACTATCCATCCACCTCATTGACCTACCACTCGCCCATCCACAACTCATAGATTGGGACCAACCAAGTGTCATGCACATTGATGAGTTCATATCAGAGGAGGCACTTCTAAGATTCATGGGAGCTGAAACTCCTCACAAGAAAACAAAGCCAGATTCTGCCTATATCTACAAGCTAGATCCCAAGGGGTATTTTGGAGAAAATCCCCAACCTAGTTCTGATACACTCAAAACTGGAACTAAGGTGAATCTGAGACTAGCTAAGGCAACGAAGAGAACCCCTCAGCAAGAAAATCCAGAGCCACAAGAAGAACATGAGGATTTAGCATTACCTCCTCAAGATAATCGACCAGAGGTGTCTTCTATTCTAATTGAGGATACTCAAGAAGTCAACATTGGTTCTTCAGAGATCCCCAGACTTGTTCACATTGCTGCATCCCTATCACAAGACCAAGCTGACCTCCTCTTTGAGGTCTTAAGAGAGAATATTGGCCGATTTGCATGGTCATATCAGGACATGCCAGGACTTGATCCAAAGCTTGTAGTTCATCATCTTGCAGTTGATCCAAAGATCAAGCCCGTCAGACAAAAGCTTAGAAAAATGCACCCCAAGGTGGCATTATTGGTCAAAGCTGAATTAGAAAGAATGTTAGCTGCTAAGGTTATTCGACCTATCGACTACTCAGAGTGGATCTCCAACATGGTCCCTGTCACTAAACCTTCCGGTGACATCAGAATCTGCATTGATTTTAGAGATCTTAACAAAGCTTGTCCAAAAGATGATTTTCCCTTGCCCAACATAGATATGATTGTAGATCTTACAGCTGGACATGAAATTTTGTCCCTCATGGATGGATTTTCTGGGTATAATCAAATCAAGATTGCAGAAGAGGATCAGCATAAGACATCATTCACTACCCCTTGGGGAAACTTTTGCTACAACATGATGCCTTTTGGCCTAAAGAATGCTGGGGCTACCTATCAAAGAGCTATGACAGCCATTTTTCATGATCTCATCCATAGCATTTTGGAGGATTATGTGGATGATATCTTGGTCAAGTCTCATACCTTCATGGATCATCTTGCTGACTTGGAGAAAGTCTTTGATAGGTTAGCCAAATATCATCTCATGCTGAATCCCAAGAAATGTGTCTTTGGGGTCACATCTGGCAAGCTTCTAGGCTTCATAGTTTCTAAACGAGGTATAGAGATCGACCCCAAGAAGGTCAAGGCTATCTTAGACATGCCTCCTCCCTAGACACTGCAACAACTTCACTCTCTTCAAGGAAAGCTCCAATCTGTTCGGTGCTTCATCTCCCAGCTTGCAGATAAGTGTACACCATTTTCACATTTACTAAAGAAGGATGAGAACTTCAAGTGGGATCCTTTATGTCAGCGTAGCTTCGACCATCTCAAGCAGTATCTCATCAATCCCCCTATCTTGGTTCCACCAATTCCTGGTCGTCCCCTAATTTTGTACATATCAGCAACACCTACTGCTCTAGGGGCACTTCTAGCACAGCTTGATGACTACAACAGAGAAAGAGCCATCTACTACATCAGTAGAACCCTAGTTGGTTATGAACTCAATTATACTCCTATGGAAAAAGCTTGTTTGGCAGTTGTTTTCTCAACTCAAAAGCTTCGCCATTACATGCTAAGTCATACCATCCAACTAGTCTCCAAGATTGACCCTCTCAAGTATATGCTCTCTAGAACAGCACTTACAGGCCGTTTGGCCAAATGGGTTATGCTCCTTAGTGAATTTGACATCCAGTATGTGGATAGAAAGGCAATCAAAGGGAAAACTATAGCAGATCACCTAGCTGATGCACCTCTAATAGATGCTTATCCATTGATCACAGAATTTTCAGATGAGCATATCTGTCTAATTGAAGAACAACCCCCATGGAAACTTTATTTTGATGGCTCATACACATCTCATGGATCAGGGGCAGGAATATTGTTGGTCACACCTCAAGGAGATTACATTCCAAAAGCCTTCAAGCTACAATTCCCTAGCACCAACAATATAGCTGAATATGAGGCCCTCATAGCAGGATTAAAGATAGCTACAGAATGGAACATTGTTGAGCTACAAATCTTTGGCGATTCTCAGCTCATCATCAAGCAAGCCCTAAATGAATATCAAACCAAAGATGAAAAGCTATTACCCTACAAAGAGCTAGTTGATCAGCTAACCCAACATTTTACAAAGCTTCAGTTTACACAAGTGCCTCGAATACAGAACAAAGCAGCAGATGCTATGGCTACTATAGGCTCGCTCTTGGAAATTCCCCACGCAGCTACACAGTATGAGTTTTTAGTGGAGCAGCTCCTCACACCCGCCTATGCGAATGAGGATTCAAACCATGTTTGTATCTTGGTTGGTCCCCAATCCCCTTGGTACCATGAGATTCACGCTTACCTTAACGATGGTATCATATCCCCTCACCTCACACGTACCCAACGCCAGAACCTCATCCGAAAATCATCCCGCTATGTTATCATAGCCAATACCCTATATCGTCAGGGTTATCACGATACTCTCTCTCGATGTTTAGACCAAAATGAGGCCATGATGGTGTTAAAGGAAGTACACTCTGGACTTTGCGGTGCCCACACGAGTGGTATTGTCCTAGCGCGACAAATCCTTAGAGCAGGCTACTATTGGCCTACCATTGAAGAAGACTCCTGTGAATTTGTCAGAAAGTGTCTCCCATGTTAGCAGCATGCAAATCTTGTGCACGCTTCGGCACAGGATCTACAGCCTATTGCACCACCTTGGCCTTTCGCTTGTTGGGGCCTTGATCTAGTTGGAACTATCACACCCCTCTCATCTGATGGACATAAATGGATAATAATAGCTACAGACTATTTCACTAAATGGGTGGAAGCAGTCCCCCTAGTCTCAGCTACAGGAGTTCAGGTCTCCAAGTTCATCTTGTACCACATTGTTTGCCGCTTCGGCATCCCATCCACCATCTTCACTGACCACGGAGGTAACTTTGAAAATCTCAACATGGAAGAATTATGCACTTCCCTCCACATCCATCATCGCTTTTCTAGCCCATATTTCCCACAAGGTAACGGCCAGGCAGAGGCAACTAACAAAACCCTCCTCAAAATTCTAAAGAAAGTTGTCAATGATTCCGGCCGTGATTGGCACCTACAAATAAATCCAGCCCTATGGGCCTATCGAACTTCCTTCCGTACATCCACAGGCACAACTCCATACTCCCTAGTCTATGGTGCCGAAGCAGTACTACCTATAGAGGTTGAACTTCCCTCCTTGCGCATATCTTTGCAAGGGAAAATATCAGATGAAGAATATAGAGTAGCTCGGCTCACCCAGCTAGATCTCTTAGACGAGAAGCGACAACAAGCCTATGATCATCTCACAGTCTATCAAACTCGTCTCAAAAGGAATTTCAACAAGATGGTGCTTCCACGACACTTTCAGCCAGGTGACATGGTCCTTAAAGAAAACATGAAAGTCCAAGCAGATCGAGAAAAGAAAGGCAAGTTTGAACCTACATGGCTTGGTCCTTATGTTGTCACTACTTCCTTTGGCTCCGGAGCTTATCAGCTATCTACACCAGAAGGAGAACTCTTGAATGATCCTACCAACATCATTCATCTCAAGAAGTTCTATGCTTGAAGATCCTTGGTATACCCAGCTTTTGAAAAATACAAAAAAAAAAAAAATAGTAAAGAGAAATAAGCGTCCAATGGTGAAAACTTGGCAATTCAAGCGCCTTGGATAGGTACCTTGGTGAAAACCTGGTAATTCAGGCACCTTGTGTACTAAAGACTAATCCATTATCTATCACTATCTTATCCCTCATCCATTCACCTACCATCCCATTAGACACGCTTGTTCCCTTGATGTTCCAACCAAATATCCAAAATTTGATGAAGCTTGTAAATACCTCCTGTACAGCTTGTAAAATCTTGTACCAAAGCTTGTATTATACCTTGTAAATCTCGTATCATACCTTGTATATCCAAATCTTGTCCAAAGCTTGTACCATACTCCAAATTGTAGATAATCTTGTATCCTAGCTTGTATCCTATCACATGCACCCAAAGAATTCCATTTTCCTTAAGCTTTTCGCAAACCATCTACCTATCCACCTATCAACAATTATAGACATCCCATCCTTCACAAACATTTCCATCTCACAAAAAACCAAAACATGAACAAACTTGTACATTTGTAACATATCTTGGTCGGTCAACGTGTACATACTCTTTAACTTAGTACCATTGTATCTATCCAGCTTTCGTGTCATTTCATCCTTGATCAGCATCTTGTACACACCACACAGCTTGTTTAGCTATTTCAATGCATCCTTTAGCTAGATCTCCTATCACCAAAGTGTTATCCTTCTTAGTTCAGCTTGCCAGACGCACCACTCATCCCGATCCACCAACTTAGGTGCTCTCCGATAGGTCCTTGCAGGATATAGCTTTCCTCAAGTCTAATCTTGGTCCGTTAGTACCTCGTCCTACCCATCTCGTTGGCAAACAGCTCTCTTTTGGATTTTCACTTTCTTTTGATTTGGAATCTCCCCTTTTGGGTCTTGAAGTATCTTTTCCAAGCAATCTCCTTGTTCCCTCCTCAAGGTTGCCACAATCTTCCATATCATGGTATGCTGCGAATGGGGCAATTAGAGTGTAAGGTCTTGATCAAGTCTTTCTTTTGTTTTTCTTTTCTGCTTGTGGGTTACCTAGTGTCGGTTCCACACTGCTTCCTCTGGGATTCATGTGTGATGCTCGGGCAACCCTTGCGTGTTTGTTTCGAGTCAGTTTGTCAGTCCTCTGGATGGTTGGTGAAAAGGCCTTGATGTTCTTGGTAACCTTGGCAATTAACCAATAGTCCTATAGAAAATCTAGTGCTCAACTACATGGTGGTACTTCTCTTTGAAGTATCCCCCCGCTCAAAAAGCTTCAATGGATTCTCTTCATCTCCATTATCCAGCATCCATATCCAGCATCCGTCTCTCCTATCCCAGCTTATGCATCAGTATCTCTTTGAATCACTCATCACTCTTAGCTTTAGGGATCCACAATCCTAGTCTTAGGGATCCACCAATCCAAATCAACCCACCAAGCCTCATCTTTCGAGATCCACAATCCTAGTCCTAGGGATCTCTAAAACCCATCTTCCGCCAATCTAACTCTTTGAAATCCTGTTGCATTAGCTTTATAATCCCCTCATCCATCTCCCTATCTTGGATTCCTTTTTATAGTGCTCTGCTCCTTCATCCTCCACCTTCCCTAAAGTCTTAAGCTTGCTTCCTCTTCTGCATCTGATTCTCCTTTATCATTCTCCCATAGTGAGAGTTTGAGCTAATTCAGCCCCTTCTCTTTGCCAATCTGAGTTTCCTTGTTCATCCGAGATTATTATACTTTTCAAGAAGCCATCGAGCCTCGCTTTCTCTCCCCGCCACCTTCTTGAGGGGGCAACTCGCAGTCCATTCTCTCCTCTTCTGCTCTAGCCTTGGGCATCTTATTTTTTTATCTTTGATGCCATGCCACTTGCGGCATCACATCAAAGAGGGGCAAAATGTAGACACCTAAAAACCTTTAGAAAATAAAGTATTTTTATTTTCTGAAAAAGTCCTGATGACATCATCATTTATTAATTAATTTTTATGCCATTAAATCCCTTTATCTTAATTAAAAATATTTAATTAAGGAATCCCTCCCAAAAATGTTTAAATCTTATTTAAACATTATTTCTTTATTTATTAATTATTTAATTAATAAATTGACCAAAAATCCTAAAATAAATAAAAAATTTATTTTTTGCCCAAAACTTGGCCAATTTCCTTATGACCAATAACCTCTTCCAAAATCTTCTAATCCTTCTTTAATTTCGATTAAAGGCTAATCTCATCATTTCCTACCCCTAACCCCAACTCAAAATATTTAATTTAAAATTAAATATTAATCCTCATGTTTATTAAAAAAGTTTTAATAAATATCTCCTCAACCCAAACCCTTGAAATAAATAAAACTTTATTTATTTCCTAAAAATCTAATTTATCCTCATCCTAAGAAGTTCTAGACTCTTCTAGAAAGTCTTCATCCTCATCCTAGGAAATTCTAGACTATTCTAGAAAGTCTTTATCCTCATCTAAAATCTAGACTCTTCTAGAAGATGTCTTTAAACCTAATCCTAATCCCCTCCTAACCTTGTCACATTCCCTAAACATGAGTTAAAACTTCCTAACCCAAGCCAAAGTTAACAAATATCTCCTCCTTCACCCACCCTCATTAAATGCCATCCACTTGCCTATCCCTAAGCTAATCCTAAACCATCCTAATCAATCCTCTAATCATTTGCACAAGCCTAAGCAAGCTTAAAACCTTCCTAATCAAGTCCAAGTCGAATTTGCTCTCATCACCCTCAAAATATCTCAACCATAAAACTTTATGAAGTCCACTAGGTCATAAATGACTCTTACAAGCCCTTTTATTGCTCTTACAAGTCATTATGAGGGTCTTTATGAAGATTTTATCCCTTGAGCCTCCTTTGTTGACTCATCCTTCCCCTTTCCTCCATCCTCTCACCATGTGACATGTGTCACTCCTTGATTGGCTATAAGGAAGCACAATCCATGTGCTCTCCTCTCATGCAATCTGAGCCCTCCATAAGCTTTTTTCCATCCTTGCATCTTAGCCCTCAATCCCTCAAGCCTCTTGCCTATAAATTGGATCCTTCCCCTTTGCAAAATAACACAATCCATGAAGTAAAGTTATAATGCTATTTTGAGAGCCAAATCCATACTAAAGCCATCTATCCACACCAAAAATCTACAATCATCCATTGAAGCCCTTTTTGAAGCATAAAGCTTGAGCATACATCCTATCTATTTAGACAAAGCTACTCAACAAGAGAGCTTCTTATTAAGAGAGCCCATTAATGGCTCATATTCTCAATTAAGAGCTCCTCTTAGTCTATCTTGAAGTTTATGAATTTATTTTAGTTTGTAGAAGCTTTATTTAAATTTGGTTTCTATTAGCATACTAACATTTTCTCATATACATTTCCAATTTGACCTAGTCCTTTAGTCTTAGATTCTAGGGAGATTTATGGGTTTTGTTCCTTTCGTCATTTTCTTTTGAGACACATGGATGGATATGTTGATACAATTCAAATTTGCAAGTTTTGGAACAAAAATAAATCTTCCTCTACACATTTCAAGGTGATTCATTTATAATTAATTTCCTTTCATATCTTTACCCTAGATTTATATCTTAGTTGGGCTAATTGTCTTTACATAGCATCTAGATTTACATTATTTCTGCAATTAATTCAATTCCACATTCACATTATCATATTAAGGGCCAAAGAGAGTACATTTCCTTGTATTGCATTCCTCTTTATAATCTGAATTTAGTATTAGATCCCTTCTTCCTTTAGGTCCTAGCTAATCTAATTTGGATCCTAAGTGGAACCATACTTGGAAATTCCCCTCTTCCCCTCACACACATATTTGAATGGCTTAGTAACCTTGTAAAGTGGTGGCCTACATCTTATTAAAGTGCTTCAATTTTACACTAAACACTTTGGTGAACCCGATGAGTCCCCTATTTTTAATTTTGGAGTTAGATCTATTTATCTCTCTTCTTTGGCATCAACTTCACCTAAACATTTTTGGCGAACTCGACAAGTCCCATCTTTTTTATTTTGGAGTTAGACCCCTTGACCTCTCTTATTTGGCATCAGCTTCACTAAACATTTTTGTGAACCTAACTTCTTTCCCCCTTCTTTTTTATCTTTGGAGTTAGATCTACCTCATTTGCATTAGGTGTTTACCTTATGTTGGTGAACATGTCTGCTTACCCTCTTTTCTTTCTTGGAGTTAGATTTGGATATCTTATTATGTTAGATTTCTTTATCTCTTCTTTTTTATTGCATATTTAGATCTATCTTATATACATTTTACTGATGTTGCAAAATCTTCTTAGAGTAGTTTTTAGTTATGCTTCTATCCCATTTTCCATAAAACAACATCTCCTTTATGATATGTTTTCCCTAAAAGGAATCAATCAATGGTATGTGATGTTGCATTGTCCTCTCATATGTCACCTTATAAGGAACCATTAGAGAAAGATTGTGATTTTAACCTCCATCTTAATGTTCTTTCTCTTAGTGAAGGAAATTTGGAGATTGATGTAAACACTACTCCTAATATAGACCTTATCTATGAGGACACTTTTGGTAAGGATGATTTTCTACCTTCTGTCAGTTCCTCTCATTTGTCTTCTATGGTATGCTTTCTTGATAGAGATACTCTTTCCTATGATGATTCTCATATTTGGGATGAACCATTGGATGACAACATGGACTACTCTCTTCCTCATGAAAGAACCTTACTTACAAATCATGATATCATGGATGACACCTCTTCTATCTCATTTCCACATGACATAATTGATATTTCTCATTCTCCTAAAACATACCTTCCTTTTAGGGATATTTTAGCGCAAGAGGAGGATATTATAAACACTTTCATCAATGTCACCTTTCCTTCATTTGATGCTCCTACTAGAGACGATTCATTAGTAGACATCCATAATCCCTATTCTAAGGATTCCTTATAAAAAGAGGATAATGGTAATCTCCTTGATGATCTACCTTCTACTGATGAATCTATGGAGAAGAAAGATCTTAATCATTTTCATCTTGCTCAAACTATTCTCACTTTTAAATTTTATCCTTCATCTAATAAACCTCTCATCACACTTAAGGGTTATCATTCAATAACTCTTAAAAGGGAACCTAGAGAACCTAAGGATTATCATATGGTGTCTCACACCTATTGTACAAGGAATAATCCTCAATCTACTACTTCTCTTCCACCTTCCCAATCTATTCGTCCCCCTCCACCTCACCTTTCTCAAAATCTTGGGTTGGATTATGATTTGTTATCACAATTACATAATACCCCCACCAAGCTTTCTCTTTGCAAACTTCTTCAAACATCTCCTACATATCATGAGGCATTGAAAAAAGTTGTATCCACTCTTCCAACTCTATCTCCTAATCAAGATAACATCAATGCCTTTTTACAATGCATGAATACTACATCCATCCCACCTCAAATTGTGTTTACTCATGATGACCTACCTCCTAAAGAGATTCAAGATTGTTATGGTATCTTTCCTAGTTAATGGTAACCTTATTCATCTAACTCTAGTTGATAATGGATATGGGATTAATATTTGTAGAATGGATATGGTGAAAGAAATTAACACCCATATTTCAAATATCAAAGCTAATAGTACCTCTAGTCGTGGCTTCAATAACATTTCTAAAAAAACTTTAGGTATCATCACTCTACCTGTCCAAGTAGGTCCAATTGTTTTGAATATTCATATTCATGTTATACTTGGATCTCTCAATTGCAATCTTCTTTTGGGTAGACCTTGGTTACATGTTATGCATGTTGTTCCTTCAACTCTTCATCAAAAAGTCAAGTTTCTCTATAGTAATGTCATTTACACTCTTCATGCAGGCACTAAGCCAAATAGTTGTCTAAATGTTGAGGAATAACAAAATAAAAAATCTAAGGATGATCCTCCTTCTACAAGTACCCTTCTAGGTGATGATTGGGGATCCTCAAATTTCACAACAACCTTTATTGGAGAATATAGAGTTAAGGACTTGCCATTCATGAGAGATCGTGCAACTCCTTTCTTCACCAACTTTGTTTCTACTTCCATTCATGATGAATCTATTAAATCTAGTGATAAAATTCATATTCCCTTAGGCAATGGGGGGCATATGAACTCTTCTAACACCATTGTTGATCATAATTTGAGATGTGTGAAAAAAAGTATTGAATATCATTCTTTGTCCACATCCTCCCACATATCTTCTCCTAATAATTAAGAACTTATTTTTCCTAAACTTCTTTGTGCTAAGGTGATTAGTAGGCCTAAACATAGAAATAAACATAGTCAAAAACTTATGAATCTTTTGTTTTGCATGTATCACCATTATCATGATTTCTCTACTAATTATTGTCAAGCTTTACATCACAAGTTCCAAAATATCATTAATAATGGGGCTATTCACATATCTGCTTATAATGAGGTCTATTTTTCTTCTTATTTCTTTAAATAATACTCAACTCCCTATTATTTTTCTCCATGCCATGTAACATTGTTGGCCTTCTTTCTAGGGGCTCATTGTCATGCACGCTTTGCTTTGTGAGTAGCATAATAGGTTTATTTTCTCTTATCTTGTTCCTATACTTGGGGGTCAAAGGAATCATTTCCTTCTTTTTCAATTTCTCATGAATCCACTATTTCCTTTGGTTGAGTGTTATTTTTTTTATCGTGTCACATCCAATCTTATATTATTAGCAAGTGGATTTTCATGGTAGATAGATCACTTACATTGGAGTCTCATAATAGTGTATCCTCTTTTTCAAAGATTTCCCTTTTTTCTTCTCACATGGTTTCTCTACACTCCACCCTTCTATGGCTTCATAGGAGTTGTGACCTCTTTGGTTTGGACTAGGTGTTTCTTGTGGATACTATCTTGATGTAGAAATTGTTTTATCCTTCTTCATCACTTCCTTGAGATGCCAAAATAAGAAATTATTTTTCCATATTAATGGGTGAGGGACATATGGTCCCCTCATCCTTTTCATATGATTTTATTTTTTCAAAAAAACCATATAGAGTATACTAGCATGACACAACTTGTTAGGGCCAGCTACTCTCTCTTTTTATACATGTCTTGGATTGGTTAACTAGCATGCCACACACACTTGCTAGACCATTTGACTTATCCAAGTACATACACAAATCATTCTCATAATATAGAAGTACTATATCATGAGTCTGTGAAGAAAATTTGTGGGATTGACTATTGGGCACACAAACTCATTAGACCATTCAATCCTATCCCCTTTTGTGTGATTCACAATAAGGAACATAGACCTTATTGGTCAAGTTTATTACACCCCCTTCTCTCTCCTCATTTCATATTAGTGATATCTCCCTTATTGTGATTTTGGGATTTGATGAAGAATCAAGTTTCTTTGGGACATATACGAATTTTGAGTATGGCTTAGAGTACTTTAGCCTTTCTGATGATTTCTAGTTTACCTTTGAATCTATGCATTTTTCCTAGCTTGATGATTTCTTTGTTTGCTAAGTTGTGATAAGATCATCTTTTTATTTTGATCTACTATACCATGATTTTGAGGCAACGCATACTCCCGCTAAAGTGGGGGCTAAATGTATCATCTTAAAATGGACCCTCTTCATAATTCCTTCTTTAGACCATGGATTTTTCTATGCTTGATCTCATTTTTCTCCTATCTTCCTCAATTTTCCACCCTTATCTTTCTAGCACCTACCCTTCTTTTTGTGGCACCCAGGACTTGACCTCCAGAGTCAAGTTGACTTGGGTCAACCTAGTTTGGACTAGGTCAACCTAGTCCTCCCAAGTCTTCCTAGTCCTAGACCAAGTCAACCTAATCCTCGACAGTTCTAAAGCTCGAGGCCCAAAAGTCCTTGAGGTTTTAATTATTTTTTTACCGTTATCTAGTTGGCATGTATTGTTTTCCTAGCCTAAAAATCATATATAAGGAGATCTGTAGACTTCATTTTCATAACAACACTCATAATTTGATTTCTAGATTTCAAGCTCTTGCTCTCAAGTGAAGATTTTTGCCTTATCCATTCAAGGAGTTCAAGTATTCAAGTTTTTCAAGCATTCAAGAAAGGAGATTTCTATCTAGCATTGAAGGATCCTTTGTGAGCATTTTCTCTTCAAGATCTAGCTTATTGTTGGCATTTCCTCTACAAAATAGGTCATATCTTGGAGGAGAAAACAAAAGAACAAGGAAATGGCCAAAATAGAATCCTCACTCTTAAGAATAGGTCCACACATGATCCAAAAGATGTCCCTCAACCATGCAAGACATTGCATCATCACAAGAAAGTATACTAAAAGAAACTCCACAATGTGTTGAATGAAACACACAATGAAAAAGGAGTAGAGAAAGAGGCACAAAACTCCAAGCATAGAGAATATTAGATTCTGAACACTTACGGTAAGGATCAACACTGGGTCCACAATAAGATGCCAAATGCGCACAACTTGAATCCATGAGCAACAACTACTTCTCAAACAACAAATTGGTACACAAAATAAAGCAATATAATTGGCTGATGCAAGATTGCTCATTGACCCAAGATGCTCCTACATCAATCAAGTGGTGGAATGATTGATAACCCTCATAGAAAGATTCCTACGGATTTATGGTCACTAGCTTTCCATGTACCAAAACCATTCCTATGATGAACCACCAAAGGCCTTCATGTTTCCATTGAGTCTCTAGCCTTGAATCCCTTTGATATTGACCTACATAATGGCTTGTCTAGCTTTGGCATTAGAAGAAAATTGCATAAAACTATTCTTCCAAAGGATCCCAGTACAAATCTCATCTAGTTCATTGGCTTTGAGTTGGGGATAGAGCCTCTAAAGAATTATTTATGGATTTGAGAGCTCGTCATACCTTGGTGGGGATTAAGAAGATAGAGAAAGGTAAGTATGTGCTTATAGAGCTTCCAGATAGTCTTTAAACATTTGTCCGACATTGTGAGAAGGTGTGCACAACATAGGGAAGTTCATCTATTAGGGACCAAGCTTTGAAAGATTGCATTATTGTTGTGCCTACTTGGCTTTCTAAAGAGCAGAAGATTTTTTGTGATCAAATGATTACCATTGATGACCTCACGAAATTTTCCTTTTCCATGGTGAATGAGAAAAATCCTAGGTGTGATGATTTTCCTTGTGAGATTTACAAGGCCTTCTTGGATTTTTTTGGTGTTAACCTTCATAAGGTTGAATCTATAATTCTTTCATTCTCAACTTTTGGGAGAAATAATTAACAAAAGTAATATCAAGTTCATCCCCAAGGCTAAAGATCCTTAAGATATTTGCAACTAGAAGCCTATTACTTTTCTCAAGGTCTCCTACAAGATCATTGCCAAAGCATTGACTCTCAAAATTTGTCATAACATGTCTTTGGTGGTTAGACCTAAATAAACAAGCTTCATTCAATGCAAGTTCATCTTAGACAATATCAATGCTATTTAGGAAGGAATGGAAAGGTCCTGGAAATCCAACAAGCTACAATCTTCTTAAAGATTGACTTGGTTAAAGCCTACAACCATATAGAATGGCCTTTCATTTTGGCAATTCTTCAAGCTCTTACCTTTGGTCCTAGGTTTATCTAGTCTATGCAGATGCTCATTGGGTATGCTTCTTCTTGCATCACTATCAATGGTTGGCAATATGAGGCCTTTGCCTTTATTAGACCCATTCACTAGGGTTGTCCTCTAGCACCTTTTTTGTATGATCTTATTGTTGAATTCTTTGGTTTCTTATTGACATATTAAATCTCTTCTAACCTTGTCCAAGGCATTTCCCTTCATGAGTCACATGTTCAACTTGTCAATGGGAATTTTGTTAAGGACTCTTTTCTCACTCTAATTAAGGATGACGAGAATGTTAGAGTTGCTCTTCAATTCTTGGAAACATTTTGTCTTTCTTATGGTTCTATCATTCAATCATATAAGACTTTATGTTATAGGTTGATGCAAGAGCATCGTGGTTGTAAGGGAAATTGCATCACCCAAAAATATTTATATTTTCATCTCTTATTTTCAATAAGGGTTATTCTAATGCAAAGTTGCATTTGTGGAAGCTTGCTAATTTTAGTAAGGTAATCATGTGAGCTTACATTGTTCTAATTTCATAAGTGGAGGTTCATCTTAGATACATTAGTCTACCAAACGATTTGCATTGGTATATTATATGTATTAGTGAAGTTATTACAAATTTTCAGTATGAATTTTGGCTATCCAAATTTCAGGCTCAGCAATGAAGGCCTAAATGACTATGAAACAAGGTCAAATCTCAATTGATGGACACTTATATGATAAGTCATTGTAGAACAAAAGTTGTCATTTTTGAAAAAGGGTTATAATAGCCAATCAGGTCAATAGTTTTCTAGTTAGGGTCTCTAGAAGATGGCAATCTAAAATTGTAATTTGTAAATTGTCTCGAGCCGAGTCTATGTAATTAAGTGTAATAAAATAATATAGTATAAGGTGTTTAAAACTTTCTTGGGTAGTGGAAAATGTCTATATAAGGAAGGCTTGTAGGTGGTCTAAGGCAAGTCTTGCCAAAATATTGAAGAAATTGGAATGTTGTATTACTAAGTCACTTTCCTTAGCTAGAAAATAGATATGTTCTAAAGTTTTGGTTGTCACCCATGTGTACTATTCTTCATATTGGGCTCCTTCCAAGGCCTCTTACATGAAGCTAGAAAATCTTCTTAGATATTTCCTTCAAGCCTCTAAGATAGGCCATCATGGGTTTCATAGGTTTGCTTGAGAGTATTGTTGCCTTCCCAAAGATTCTAGAGGTCTTGGTCTTTTATTAGCCTAGAAATAAGGAATTTCCTTATGTGTCAAAGGGATTGTATGTGCTTTAATTAGAGATGAAGCCTAAATAAATCTTTTTAGTCACTACATTTCTTTAGTCTTCCCTATTAATAGGCCACCTTGGAAGGGGATTGAATTTCAACCCTTCTTGTGATGAAGGACTCAGTTCAAATCTAGGGCACTTTCATTGCTAAAAGCAATTGGAAATCTTGGGAAGTTGGTAAGCCTTGGCTTCAGCCAGTTGGAGATGAGTTTCAAAATGGGCTCTCTATGAACCAACACAACCTATGGTGGTCTCTAGTTTTTTCTATGCATGGTTTTCCTCTTGCAAAGATCCAAGGGGTCAGAGCTCTATGTTTTCATAAATGTGGTATTAGAAGTTCTAAGGATTTGTTTTCCAAAACCATCATGTCTTATTTCTCATCACTTGTCTAGATTGTCGGACTTATGATTTGCTTGTTTTAGCTTTGCCTTTGCATTTTCTTCACAAGATTGGTATCCAATTCATCAAACCCTAGTGGAAGGATCGGAAGTGGTATCCTTGGACTCCCCTTTCTAGTTACAAACCTAGAATGGGTTATCACTGATTAGAAACACATTTGTCTATGGTCACCATTCTCGACCAATAATGGCATTTGAAATCTTCTTAGAAAGCCTAGAGACTTTAATTTCTTATTGTTTAATCTACCACCATAAAACCCAAGATTGCACACTTTTCTTGGTGTGTGTTTTGCCAGGAGTTGTCCTTGGGTTCCAAACTCAAGAACTTTGGGGTTTTGAATCCCAAATACCCTTTTTGTTGGAAACCAAAAATATTCCTACATTTTTTTATAGTTTTGTCAGAGAACTCAACAATACTGGAGTTGGATTCCTGATTTATTTAGATCATTTACATCTGAACTCTTTTCTTGGCATATGGCTTAGCTGAGTGATTTGCCCAAAATCCTCTTCAAATTTTCCTAGATTTGGTATGCTTTTAGAATGGAGATTCACATTATGGAAAGATATGAATGTTGTTCTCTTTTCTCACAGCTTTCTTGATACAAATGTATCAATATATACTAAAGCATGTCTACATAACAATTTTCTCATGCAAATACAATTTTAGGTCAATAAAGTGGCCTTAGAGGTGGCTCACATGCAAGAGTTATTGCAACAATGGCTTATGCCCCATGTATAGTTTCCAATTTGCCACCAAATTTGACTTTTGTTGATTGCACTCTACCCTGTGGATGTTTTTGTAATTGCAACTCTTCTACTTGTCACTTCCAGACTTCACTATCACATGTTCCTTATCGCTCACTTGACAGTGATAGCAATAGGTGGAGGCACTACTTAGTCTATTTTTCATGTCATGGTTCTACCACTGGATGGTTCCCTTTTCGTCCTACCCCTTTGTTCCTATTGGTTCCAACTAGCTTGATGTTGGAGGAGATTCTACTTGGTCCGCTGCCATTTTCTCTAAGTGGTTTCCTTGCTAGCTTTGGTGATTTCACCTCCTTGGATCAAGGAAGGAAAAGAAAAAGAGAAGGAGAATGAATATGAGTGGTATCTTCCTTATTTGACCCCTAGCCTATTGATGCATGAGGTAAAGATGATCACAAGGACCCCCCCTCCCACCTTGGCTGGCATTACATTTGTTGCCTAAGGTGGCTTTCTCTGGATATTGCCCCTATTTTTTTAACAAATATCCAACTAAGTTTTGTGTGATGATCTTGTATCCCTCGACCTTTTTTTGTATATATAGAAGGTATATTCATTAAAAAAATAAAAACTTATGAATTATTTTCGAATTCTATATTTATAGAAATATTTGTCTCGTAGACAATTATTTATTAAATTAACAAATTATTTTTTCTTATAACAATAGAAAAGATTTTGAAATTTTTATCAAAATTTGTATTCAAATATCAAAGAACTATACTCTATTCACTTGAATACAATTAATGAGGATGATGATATTGACATAAAAAATCATCCAGCAAAATTCAAACCAAATAAGATTTTATAAGACTTAATCCAAATCAAACTTCAACAATTTTTTTAATTACTGTTTAAAATTTTAAGCATTTCTATTTAAAATTCACAACATTCAGTTTCAACATCAATTTGTCTACAAGAATGATAGAATTATATCAAATATCTACCAAAACTCATAGTCCAAGTCAAACCCAACCATTATAAAAAATTTAACTACTATTTAAAATTTCAAGCATTTAATTTAACAAGAGCTCTTTGTGAGTTGGCATCCCTGCCTTTTGGAGTCATAATGGGGTTGTAGCTGTCAACATGGGTTCATAAAGAATATCATCTAATGTTTATGTGTGAGACAAAATGTGTTATAACATGGCATGAGTGTGAATGGATTGATTTTAGGTACAAGTTTGTAGTGTTTTCTATTTTTAGGTGGAGAACTAGTGTGATTAACATACAATAACATGAGTTATGTATTCATTTGTGCAATAAAACTGATTGCAATGATGTAGGTCATATTTCTTGAAATTAATTCTTAGAAGAATATTTGAAATCTATTAGTATTTCTAAATTATATGTAATTGTAAAATAAATTAAATACATTTCTAATTGCTACGAAAATCTATAATTAAATATATTAACTATCTTGTATACATTTCTATAGATTTCATTATTAAAAATACATAAAAGATTTATTTTAAGTACCCAAATTTTATACAAAACCAAAAGATTACCCTCTACAATTAAGAAAACTAGGAACATACTAAATAATAATAATTTTTTTTTTACATGCTATTATTATTCTCCAAACTTAAAGAAATCAAGTTATTATTTTTCACTTTATGAATTTTAAATTTTTCTTTATTGATTTTTAAATAATAAGATATATTAGAATATTAAATTTTTATTTTTATTTTTATATTTTCAAAAGTTATATAAGAGAGAAATATTCAATAGAGAAATTTATTCATTATAATTAGATTTTAAACTAATTTGTTTGTATATGTGGAGATATCTTATGAATGAATCTTTATATTAAAAACTTAATTTATATATTTTTCTTATGTATGTTTTAATATTATTTATTTTGTTAATAATCTTCAAATTAATCAATCTTGAGAGAATATATTACATATAACATATAACAACATAGAGAAATTTTATTTAATAACAATAAATGTAGCTTTGGTTATGTCCCTAATTGCTAAGGAAGTCACTTTAAAGTGAATAAAATTATTGAGAAAGAAAGCTTTATATTTAAACCAAATTAAAAATAATTTCACAAAAAAATAACAAACTAGTGAAATATAGAACAACTATACTCTCATTAATTAATTATATTTAATGTTTAAAATACTTATAGACTTTACCAAGAAAAAGTCTTTTCAACAGCCACTGCATGTACGCGTGGAAAAGAAAAATTGTTGGGAGTTCGCGATGTCATAGTGAAAGCATTTTTAATGAATATAAATAAATGGACAATATGCAAACAAATTAACTAGGGCCAGGCATCCAGGAATATCAACGGCCGGAGAAAGACATGGAAAATCATCAGGATTCAAGATTAAGAATTTTTTTTTAATGGATACAAAATCCGACTTCTGCAAATTTTCAAAGAACTTCATTTCTGGCAGGCATGGACTGAATACACCAGTAGGCATGGGAAAAAAGAAATTAATTAATATAAATTAATTAAAAAACAAAAATAAACCAAAACTTTGCCAAACTTTAGAATTTGAATTTTTTTTGAAAGTTGCACAAATTAATAGGGAGGGCTAGTGAAAATGAAATTAGTTCTGCCCATAGGCAATAGGCAGGGACTTGAAAATTTATGTTTCCCCATTGTCTGGATATCATAATTATCTATCCCAGTCCCAGCTCAGCAATTTATGCGTGAAGAAGCATCGGCATTATTTCTGTACACGTATTATCAGATATTACGTAAAGAAGCATCGGCAATGTTTCTTTACAAGTATTAACATTGCGAAGGTTTTCAAACAAGTTGACTTGCGGGTATTCAACAAAATGGCGCTTTCAGAACTTTCAGAAATGAAAACTATGATATTTGGCCGCCACCTTGCACTTCATTCCTGTGCAGGTGTTCATCTCCAAGGCAGTCCATCTGACACACAAGAAGTTTTTTTCAATTCGAACTCCATCTTTCATAAATATGAAAGTGTAACAAATACGTGTCCTATTGTCTATACATACACGAATTTCGGCTCTCTGGTTTATGTTTGGTTTATGACTTCAGATTCACTGAGAGTTGAATTTACTAACACAGGAATTCATAATGCAGACTTTGGGGGAAATTCATTGATTCTATTAATGGCAGTTGTGTATATCTGTAGTTTACGAGCTTTTTTGAGATTTAGAAGCGGAACTCATGTGCTTTACTTCCCCATGCCTTTTGATTGAAAATATGATTTCATGTTGATAAGATGGGATAAGGGTTTTTTCATAATTTGAGACAGTTCACAACGGATTTTGCTCAAGGTGAATATATGTGCTTCCCGTTTATTAGTTTTTTTCCCTAGTACTGTTCTTGTCTGTTGTGTATCAAGTGGTGAGATTAATTCGCAATAGCCGAGGTTTGTCTACATCAACTCAGCAACATGTCTACCGCTGGATCAATTAATCAAGGACTGGTAAGTCCAGTGAACTTGAACAAAATATCAGCTCATTCTAAGCTTAACCATGTGAATTTTGCTTCGAACCAATGTTATATTGGATTTCGGCAAAGGAAATCAGAGCTATTCCTTAGGAGGAAAATCCAAGGTAAAAATTGTTGCAGCAGAAATGGCGCAAATGTCGTTAGGGTAAGTAACCATATAGAAACGGAGCATCCTGCTTCAGTTGTCAAAGATGAGGATAAAAAGTACTTGGAATCATGGAAGCATGAACTGAAAACTTGTTTGGGCTCTGCCGATATGGATGAGAAACATTTGAATTATGTTCAGATCGGTATAGACAGGCGATGCGTGGATAACATTAGAATGTTGGTGGTGGATACAATACAAAATGCGAAGGCAGGGCACCCTGGATTACCCTTGGGGATGGCAGAGGTTGGGTACTTGTTATATAGGCATGTTATGAAGTATAATCCTGAGAATCCAAGCTGGTTCAACAGGGATCGATTTGTTCTCAGTGCAGGACACGGATGTCTTCTTCAGTACATATGTCTACACCTTGCTGGGTTTGAATCTGTTCAGGTAAGCCCTCTCTAATGTAAAACCTGGCCTATGTTCATTTATGTTCAATTTGTTTCGATATTTTCTCTATTAAAGATGAATTGTTTTTCCCATCAACGGATCATACTACATGTATTGCATTTTGGATCATACTACATGAGCCATCATCAGGTTTTACTTGGTTCTACATCATCTTGATGGTGGATCATGTAGTATGATTCGAAACGTTGATGCTAGAAAACTGTTACACAATCGAACTCAGAAGTAAGAATTCATTGTCATGGATTGTGGAAATCTGATATCATCTATTAATAAAAATGTTAATTTAAGTGGATCTCCTCTTTTGTTACGTTGAATCCTCACCTTCTAGGAGCTACAAACGTTTCCCTTTCCCTAAATGCAAGGACAAAATACCTAGATATAGTAGAAGGTGTAAGCATGAGTACTCCATGTTCCAAGTCTTGTAAGTCTTAAATTTGCTCCTTTGTGAAACTAACCAAGTAAGAACTTTTTTCTTTCATTAAGCACGTATCCATTAGTACCAAATGAATTTCTCAAGATCCAAATCAAGGAGGCAATCGTCACCCTCTTACCACTTTGAATTTGATGCACATCAGAAAATATCCCTTTGATCTATCCAACTAATTGGAACCCTGCCATCAAATTAATGCATATCCACCCTTGATAATAGGTTCCAAGATAAAAAATGAATGTTGCCATTTGGATTAGGCTTTCCGTGTTCAACCAATCCACCTAGATTAGTTGAAGAAATGGAAGAGAGTGGGTTATGGGGTTCTGGATAGATTCCTGGAGTTGAGGAGTTTCCCTTTCCCATTTTTCTCTCATTTCAGACCTAAAGCTAGCCATTTCTTCCTTGATTTAATATTAATATTGTCTATACTTTCTTCCAACTGATTTATTTTTATTTGCTAAAGAACATATCAAAGATAATGTCCCACCTCATTTTCACCTTGAATCTGCATCCTCCGTGGTAGGAGTTTTTCTTGATTCTTAAGAATTATTGTTTTGGCCTCTAGTCTATGATCCTGTCATCGTGCTTTCTAAATACATCTGACAATAACTTACAAAAAAAAAATCAAAAAAAAATGTAATACCTGGAATTAACATCCCTTAAAAAACCTCCCAAAATATTGTTGACTTGCAATCTTGTAAGTTAATTTGGTGAAACATCTGATTCTGCAGTAGATGATCTCAAATTGGACTAGCAAGTTTATATTTTTTTATTAGCCCACCAAAATTCCCAAAAAATTGCCTTGTTTCTTGCCTTATAGATTCCATGATCATGCTCTAAAGACTAATGATACAATATAAATGCTTGTAATAAGCCACTTTGAGCAGGAAAGGTCCAAAAGTCTTTAACAGTGATGTGGAGAATTGTGAACCTATGTCCCAGTTAAGCTGTGTTTAATTAGGAAATGATTGTTTCAATCATTTGGGGTCTAACTGAAGATATAATGCCAGCCCATCCTGTTGTTTTGACTGTTCTCTTTTAGTTTTGCCGAGTCATGCTCTGATTAGCTTTAGTGTCAGCTGGGGTGGTTACATAGGAGAGAATTTAGGCATAATTTGTTTCAGTTTTACTAGCTGTTAGCAATCCCTGTAGGAGTAAGTTTGGTAGAGGGGTACTTAAATAAAGGGGATTTTTTGGCTGTGGTGATAGGGAGATTTGTAGATGTATTTTTTTGTTTATTGAATAGAGACAACAGCAGAGTTTTTGAATGGTATTATAAGATATGTTTTCTTGTACATTTTTCTGTTTAATTTTTCCTCTGTTATACAGAGTATGCATTCACTAATTTGCAGATCAGGGGTCTGTTTGCATCAAACAGAAATAGAATTTGTAGCATTATGATTATCTACTACTGACTATCTCCTCTATATGTCATATTAATGCCTTGGATGCTACGTAGTCCTACTAAAATATGTATATAATGCTACATAATAGATTATATAACTTAATCAAGGAATATGCTAGCACTCATGTTGGTTATAACTTATGATATCCCAATACCATCAATGGGCTAAAGGCATAGCACTATTATGGGATTTGCCAGTTTTTATTAAGTAGAGATCAATTAGAATTCAACCTAGTGAGTAAATAGGAGATAGTTTTGCAAGAGTTTGTCTTCTTTTCTGAACCTGGATGGCTCTGTAGTAGGTATCCCAATGCAAAGGGAAAGGAATTTGCAGAAAAGGCATAATGATCAGCAACTTGTTTGACAAGTTGTCTCTTCCTAACAGCCTTGTTTTAGGACAGAAATGTTCATGGAGGTTCTTGGGAATATAAACATGCCTTCAGATACCCCTTATGGAAATATGTTTCTTCTTACAGTGGCAGCCTCCAATCTTAAATGTAAACCCTTCAAAATTGGCAAATAACATCATAATCCACCCTCTAGCTGTATGTTTCAAAAATTGACTTTTTGGGAGATAACACCCTCAAACGTGCCAAAATAGTACAAAACCTACTTGAACAAGTAGATTAAGTTGGCATACACCTCAAAACCCAATTTTATTAATTGGCTAGGTATTTAAACCTTAAAACTCCAAATTCTTCCTTAAATTGTAAGTAGGCTTTGACAGGTAGCAAAGGTATAAAATTTATTTGAGTTAATTTTTAATTTAAAAACCTCTAACCAAGTGCACTAGGTCTATATCGATCCTTGACATCTTCCTAAACCAATTGGAATTTTTTTAATTCCGTACAACACCTGAAAGTTAATTAGTGAAAAAAGTAGCAAAGCATACACTTTTTAATTCGTGTTTGAAAGAATGGCCAAAATGCTCTGATTTAATGATTTAAATTAATTTATTTTGGGCCTAAAATCACTACAATCAAACAGATTGTGTGTTTATTTTAGACCTTCTATAATACAACTCATGTATTTTCCACTACTTCCATGCAGAGAACATGTTAAGTTTGTAGCTTCAGTCGGATTGATTCGATCATGAGATACATGGTTGATGGTAAATCATCATTTAAATAAATATTCTTATATATATAATATATATGGTTATTTATTATTAATATATTATTATTATCTAATGATGATTAACAGTAGAGACATGTCTCCTCCTCTCATATTTATAAGTCTTCAAATCTGCATTTGGAACACACCAATAACAATGGCAGTGTTATTACATCTGCAGAAAACAATCCATAAAACATTAGCATGGATCAGAGCACAGGCTGCAAATGGAGGGGAAAAAAATGATCAGAAATGGTAGTGGTGAAAGACATTGAAATATTATATGACTGGAGGTGCAAAATCAAAGCACAGAATGCGAGTGAACAGAATATTAGCGGACCAGATTTGGAGTCTGAAATTCTCTTTCAGCATTCATAAGAGAAAGTGGATAAGGAACGAATTATTATGAAATAGCGATCATATAAAATTGAGGAAAGAACCAGGTGGAACAATAATCAAATAATATGAAGATTTTTTTTTGAAATGGAAGACAGGCAGAAAAATGATGCATGAAAAGGAATCATGGCTGCTCGTACCGTCAAGGTGGCAAGTGTGGGGGTCAAACATTATCACGAGGGAATTCTTAATGAAGAAAAGGTCTATAGAAATAAGATGGAACACGTCACCCCATATGGTGAAGAATTAATATGGAGTCAGTGGCCCACAAGAATATGCAGTCATATTAAACAGAGGTTTCCCGCATGTCAACTATCGCAGGAATGAATTGGCATTACTATAAGTTGCTCACCAATGGATCATGTGCCGCAATATGATCACCACGTAAAATACTATTTGAGTATGTAGTATCCGCAAACATGGAGATTATGTGGATACCACACAAACTGTGGAACCCATGAAAGGAGTACACGTTCCATATGATAGATGTATTCTCGGCAGCCACCTTTTTAGTCTATTCCACTAGTATAATAATTACAAATACCATCGATCTGAAATATTCGCAGTTTGAATGTTCTCATCATCTTGTGAGCACAAGAGCAGATATTCCTTGTATACGATGTGATTGGTTATGTTCTCACCAAATGCTCATACCTGATGACCATTGCACTAGTATTTGAAAATGGAGGACTGCACAAATCTATTGAATTCAATGTGATCACTGATTGGCGACTATAATTGCGATGTGTACAAATATCACAATCATTATCGAGGAATCATGAAACTTATTTTTGCTATAATGGAGGATGAAAATTAACAAGTATTATAAAACTATGGAGGGAATAACATTAGCAACATGCACCATTTCCTCAAAATCCCGACAAATTGGAATTATCTTATTAGCGGAGGAGCTAAAATAAATCAAAGAAAAATCAAAGAAACGACATATTGCCATTATAAGGGCCTACAAGATTTGCATAACAAAGAAATGTCGGGATGTGTGTCGTTGTATCCATTTTTGCAATGGAAGAATCTCACCTATGTTCACTTATCGGAGTTATAGAAATGATAAAGAGCTCACAAATTTTGTTTGTGAAATCACAAACAAGGAGAAATTGCAAAATGCAGAGTAATACTAAACTTATTTGAATTAATTTTGTCAACGAGTGTCGGGAGACATTAATAGAAGATGAAATATGTAAGGTCACCAAATAACATGAAATTCATTCCAGTTGGGAATAATAACCATCAACAGATTGTCATGGTGGTAAACTTTGATGAGTAAGGAATGCAACCTTGGGCAATAGACAGAGAAATTGTGCAAACCAACAAGTATGGGATCCGTGTAGAATGAAAGGGAAGCATCTTATGTGAAGTTGAGGAACAAATACTTCAAAGAAATTGTTTTCTTCTTTGCCTCTTGAAGACAACTAAATAGACATATCCGAAAGATTCATAAACTGATCATTACTCTAGCCTGATGTCAGATGAATCCCATCTAGTTGATTCTAGAAATTCTGCACGTAATATTAATCAGTGTGGTCTGAGATCAACACCATTTTGAAAGTTATCTCCAATCGACAATCTAGTCAAAAAACTTATGTGATCATATTTTATAGTGTTTATGAGAAAAATAATATGTCATTGCATGAAATATTATATAATCAAATATTAGACATTGAGGATATAATAAAATTGCCCATCAAGTGTCGTGGGTTTAGCTACTAAGGAATATTGCAACAATGGGGAATTCGACACAATGGTAGTTAGCCGCTGAAAAATATTGCATTGAAAAATATAGCATAGGAATTAATAGTGTGGATGGAACATACTGGAAATCCTAAATCCTTTTGAGGAATACTATCCGTATTTCTATTTTTCAATGATATCTTTTGATTGCGTAAGTTTCCACTAAGTAATGATCCATTTGTCTTATTTGACCTTGATTCTTGGACGTCTCTTTTATGCGGCATTTCAAAATATTAGCACAATGCTTATGATAAGAGCTAGACAACTAGCAAGGGAACCAATTTCTGCATCAAATAATTGTATAACAGATTTTATCTTCAGGCAATGTCTTGGGAGTGAGTTTCAGTGGTTGGTATGCTCCTATTATGGGAAAGGATATTGATTCATCTCTAATTGAAGATAACATTGCTAGAGCATCTTTGTAGTTCCTTGATTTGTAATAGTATTTTTCACTCCTTTGAAAGACAAAGATTGGGGTACCTATGAAGTAGTGGTTGTGTTATAATGGTTGAACTATCATAGTGAATGAGAATTACTACAATAAATTGAAGGAATTGAATCAACTACTCCTTCATGGTCATCGGGCTTATTCATTTCCTAAGTTTTTGGTCCTTAATTTTAGTAGGTTGGTTCAATGTTCTCTTAATGAGCCTTCTAACAAGAAGATAACTTAACTTGATTGAGTGATTAAAGGTTATTGTAAGATCTTCTATGGAGAGTTTCTTATAATGACCCTTTTATGTTGATACAACTTTGGATTCCAAAAATTCACGAAGGGAAAATATTTGTGAAATGTTAAGCATTGAACTATTTGGAGACAAATATTTTGTAACTCAAGCACGTGATTATCCTCATAGACACATTTTCTACTATTGGATATGATGATTTTTTTAAAAAGAAGAATAGAAAGGAGATTATCATATTTTATGTGATGCAAAATTGTTCAATGATACAAGAGTGAGAATTTTATATTGTGGGGGTAAATAATAACCAATGTTCCATTCCCACTCAAACCATCTTTAGAAGGGAGATGTAAGAAAAGGGACATCAGAGTTTCAAATCTGAATCATCTCTTGGGAAACTTGTATCAATGATGGTGATGTACAGATAAGTATTTATTATTCTTAAGTATTACATTTATCTACTCATTATAATCTCTGTCATTTGCAATTTTATATGCACTATATGAATTATTTTTCCTTGATCTTTTCCTTTGTATCTGAAGTTGATCTTGCAGGAAAACAAGAATGACACATTAGGCAACTTATTACAGTAGCTTCAAAGAAGTTGTGATCAGGCTGGATAAAGTGAGGCTCTTGAAGCAAATATCTTTGATGATTGAGATTATGAGTATCCTTCTACATTAAGAGGGAGCATGACACTCCTTTGAAGGCAACGCAGGAGTTTAGAAGATTGATACTTAGAGGGAGTCTAGAAATACATGTGTTTGATTGCATGATTTTGATGGGCCTACTCCTATGTACATCATGAGTAAGTATTGACTTATCACCAGAAAGTCAGATGATTGATATCAGATTTAGAGGGAGTCCGACAGGCATCCTTAGGGGAAGAGAGCCTCTAAGGGAGTAACTATTGGACCTGACTTCCCAAGATCATTGTTCAAAGGGAGAATTTTGAGGTGTAATCCTTTTGATATCTTCTCTATGAGGGAGAATTTCCAAGTGAAATTCCTTGTAATGCATTTTTCTCTATGAGAGAGAAGGTGAGGTGAAAGCCCCTCTTCCACCCTCTGATATGGTTCATGGTGGTTACTATTTTGCATATGTGGATTATGTCATGAAAGGTGATGATCTTTCATTGATTTATTTTCAGAGGATTGCTATTGTAAGGTGACGATCTTATCAATAGCTTGACCTGTTATCATGACAGACTACATTAAGTTGTTGTCCCGGAGTGTCGGTAGTCATGATAACAAATGTATCATGATTAGACTTCATTTGTTGTCTCGGAGTGCCGGAGATCATGATAATTGTCATGATAGAGACCATGACATTGCGATTTCTTGTTATCTGATAGACTACATTAAGTTGTTGTCCCGGAGTGCTAGAAATCAAATAACTCATATCCTACTAGGATATAACATATTCTTTTGGTAGGCATCAAGGATATTTTTGATGTCAATGCACATACCCAAAGAATATAAGTATGATGAATATCATATGATTGATATTTATTGTTGAATCATACTTCGGATGATAATGAAAGATAACATCTAAGTTGATGGAGATATGTTGATTTCCTTAAATATGTCATTCTAAGAATATCATACAGAGACGATATCTCTTCATATAATTGAGAGCATAATGTGTTCTATAACAATCCTCCCTAGCTAAGAGGGAGTGTTAAGTTTGCAGCTTCAGTTGGATTGATTTGATCATGAGATACATGGTTGATGGTAAATCATCATTTAAATAAATATTCTTATATATATATATATATATATATATATATATATATATATATATATATATATATATATATATGGTTATTTATTATTAATATATTATTATTATCTAATGATGATTAACCGTACATGTCTCCTCTCATATTTACAAGTCTTCAAATCTGCATATGGAACACAACAATAACAATGGAAGTTTTATTACATTTGCAGAAAATGATCCATAAAACATTAACAAAACAAGATGTAAGGCCACTTTTCATGGGCAAGTTTTTTTGGAAGTCTGTTCAGTTTAGGGGAATCAAGGACCTTTTTGGAGGGCTTCACTAAATTGTTAGAAGTGAAGATTGCTTTATGTTGTAGAAGAGTTGAATCTCTGATGTGGGGCAAAATCTTACATTTTAGTTTGTCTGCTAATCCAAGATGATTATGATCTTCAATGTAACATTATATGAATTTTTTCGCAAAATAAATTAACATTAGATATATTGTTTATTTTCTCTTGATAGATGTTTCATCAACTTTATAGATCTAGTTCCTTTCCAGCCACTGTATGTTCATAGAAACTGTGCTCAAGAAAAATAGGATTTTACATTTGATTTAAGTTAATTGAAATATATTCAAGCACTAGATGTTTTCTGTTTTGCATAATTGACTTATATTTTTGGGCATCTTCAATCAACCTGTAATTTTTGGCCAAGGTGGCCTTTTGTACTTGTGACTCACATGATTGCTAAGAGTAGCCATTACTTTGTTCCATTTTCTGTATAGGATACTCAAATGCTCAGCTGAACACAAAATCAGTTGATCAAAAAATATTGTTCAAACTAGAATTGTTACTAATCTTTATTGAATATCAACAAGGAAGGGTCTAATGAAGAATAAAATGAAACATCTATGAGATGTAAGTCATTTTAAAAATTTTTAGTAATGTTGCCAAAAAATAAAAAATTCAGTTTCTTTTGAAGTGTTTCAAATATTTGACTACTTATATTGATTTTCTTTTTGCATTTTTACTTTGTGCTTCTTGCAAACTTGAAATTTGTTTTTGGAGTGCATTTCTGTACTTAAGTATTATTATTTTTATCTTAATTTTGGAGATGTGTTAATCTCTTTTAATGTTTTTTTATTGAACCCCATTATTCTTGTGGTCATTTGTACAATTTAATATTTTTATTTTTATTTTTATGATTTGCAGATAGAAGACTTAAAAAGATTATGCAAGTTAGGTGGCCGAACACCTGGTCATCCAGAGAATGAAATAACTGCTGGTGTAGAGGCTACGACTGGTACTCTTATGTCCTTTATGCTAAAGACAATGGGCACATAATATTTTAAAATCTTGTTCATACATCTCAAACACAATCAAAAAACTTACATATCGGTGCTCTTCTTTCAGTTGTTTTCTGTTTCAATTCATTTTGGCAAACTTATATAGTATTTTTTAAACCCTTGTCATAGGAAAAACATGTTGAAAACCTTACACATGTTCTATTGATAATTGAAATAGGTCCACTAGGACAAGGAGTCGCAAATGCGGTGGGTTTTGCACTTGCAGAGAAACATCTAGCAGCACGTTTTAACAAGCCAGATACAGTGGTTGTTGATCACCGGACGTAAGAATCTTTCTTCATTTGAAAGATGAATGATCACATTAGAATTCAAGAGCATAACTTATAAACTTTTCTAGATTGTTAGCAGGATGATATCTTTTCTAGATTGTTAGCAGGATGATATTTTTTTCATCTTTTTATACATCAAACTATAATAGCTGGGAGAAATCTTCAGATCTTCCATATGCATCAGAGTTTTATGGTTTTCAAATCATTTAAAATACTGTAGACATGCAATCTCCTTTTCTATGGTTTTTTGCATTTTAACAGAGTGTATGATCTGTAGTCTGTTCAGATTGTTGTAAAATATTCTTCCCAGTTTCTGATAGAAATGCCACTATTTCTCCAGATTTTGCATCATGGGTGATGGATGTGCAATGGAGGGAATATCAAATGAGGCAGCTTCCCTGGCAGGACACTGGAAACTTAATAAGCTCACTTTAATATATGATGATAACCATAATACAATTGACGGAGATACTAGTCTTGCATTTTCTGAAGACATCTGTGGCCGATTCACAGCTCTTGGCTGGAATACTATTGCAGTTGATAACATACATGAAGACATGGATTCCTTTCATAAAGCACTTCTTGCTGCTTATGCTGAAACTGAAAAGCCTACATTTATCAAGGTAATATAGACAGAACTAAATGTTTATGGATGAGAATTTTAGAATTTGATGCTCAATGTTGTTGAAGCAGGCAGTCAAGAAATAAGTTGGGCCTGTTATTCAATTATTTCTATTTACGGTAAACATGTATTGGCAACATTTTAAAAATTAGTAGTATAGTGATAATGAATCTTCTTAAGCAGGTCAAAACTCTCATTGGAAGGTTGTCTAAGAAGGAGGGAACAGCCAAAGCTCATCATGGAACATTTGATGATGAAGATGTTGACAAAATGAGGAAAATTGTGAATTGGGAAGATAGAAAGCAATTTTATGTGATTCCAATGGTATATAGGTACGATTTCTATTACTTTACAAAATTGACAGAGATTTCATTGTTAATGAAAGGTTAGATAGACAGACTGCTTCCTCCTTAATTCCAAAAAAATACTCTGACATGATATATATATAAATTTTCATGTTAACTTTTTGTTTTGGGTGGATTAGTGCCCTCAAAACCAGTGGTGGCCTATAAAATTAACAAAATGCTGGAAGTTCATGATTGAACTAAGTGTACAAAACTGCAATCACAACATGCAAAAGTGAAATAACTTAATTTGGAATCTATAAACCACTGTTTGGAAGAACCTAAGTTAAAGACTGTAGTTGAAGTGCAGAAGCTTAAATCACAACATAGGAAATTGGAGTAATCTAACTTGGAATCAGTAAAATAGATTTTAAAGCAGATGAAAGGTTGCATGATGAATCAAATGTGCATAAATTTGGAATCTATTTTCAAATCTGCTTTGGGAGTCTACCATTTCTGCACACAAAGTAAAGTAATTAGAACATTTTGAATTACAATTGAACCTGCAGTGTATAAGGCTAGACCAATAAAATCAGTTACAGTTCCTAGAACAATTACAACCGACTAGCTAATAAAAGCATTTGAAAACAGAATGGTTTGCATTAGTTTCCTGACACAACCAAAACTAAAAGAGCCATCAAGTGAGCAAAAATAATTTAAAAAATTGCTTATAAAATGGGACACACCCAACCAAAACAAAGGACAAACATAAATCATAAGAACTAGAAATGAGATGAGACTAAGACCTATCTAAACAACAAATCTCTTGTTGATCATTTCCTTCATCTGATGGGAGGCTAAAATTCTGTCCCCCAGAACTATTCTCACGTGGTCCCAAGACATGGCCATTATGCAGCTTGAAATTTGCACAGAACTAACTAATAATTGCAACAGAAATACTACTGTCCATACCACCTACCTGCATTCACATTCTGAAACAAAGAAGGGAAAAACAATTAATGATGAAAATGCCATATTGAATATGCTTCATTGAAATACAGAGAAACAGGAGTGGATAAAACAAACATTGCAAAGGCCATTATGGAGGAGTATAGATGCACAGACAAGAGATGAAATAATCAACACTTCCCAAAACGGCCATTTTATATGAGGTCAGAAAGAGTGTTCAAGAAAGTTAAAGTACCTGTTAAAGTTCAGCATTAGTTCCTTACCCAGTTGAAGTGACAATGCACCATAGAATTTCCCTAGACTGCTATGTGGGCTCCACTTCCTTCTTAGTGCCCCAATATATTGAGATTTTTTACACCCCAAAGAGAGAGGGGCTCCCAATGAGCTTCTTTACTTTGACAACTAGTTCCTTTATTAAGAGGAAGACAAAAGGTGGAAATGAGTGTAAAATCTAAGGGTAGACCTGGAAGTGCATGCAGAAGTGATCTTGGACTCATGCCATCAAAAAGTGTATCATATATGGTTCATAATGATAAGTTTATTGCTCCCTTCTATGCATCCTTATAGCTAGATTGTGGATCCCTACGTGCCTGTGGGAATCCAACCTTGGCCATTTATGTGAAATTCATCATTTTCCACCTGTATCCCAAAGGGACAAAATTACAAGGAAAGTGTAGTGAATTCCTATTTCCTGTCTAAATTGCTGTTCAACATGGTTTACAATTAAGGTAGATCATTCTTGCATTAGAAATTTTGTATTGAGGCATGTTCAAGGAAAATATAAAAAGCTACAAGGTTTATTTAGTGTAGACATCTGGTTGTGCCACATCATCCTTATGGCTAGATTGTGGATCCCTAAGTGCCTGTAGGAATCCAACCTCGGCCATTTGTGTGAAATTCATCATTTTCCACCTCTTATCCCAAAGGGTCAAATCCTAAGGAAAGTGTAGTGAATTCTGCATTACATGTGGTAGATTTCCTATTTCCTGTCTAAATTGCTGTTCAACATGATTTGCAATTAAGGCAGATCATTCTTGCATTAGAAATTTTGTATTGAGGTATGCTCAAGGAAAATATATAAAGCTACAAAAGGTTTATTTGGTGTAGACATCTGGTTGTGCCACATCATCCTTTGTCTAACATTGCACAAGGATCTGAAATATTGCAAAGAAAGTTTTTGGTGTCCATAGATTTATTCATGTAGTTTGATTGACTTGGGTGGTCTCCATGGTGTAAAAATATTATATGGTGGAGGTGTTGGTTAGTTTATTATCATCATATTTTGAACTCCACTGTTAGCTTAATTAAGTTCTATGATCATTTCTATGATGTAATATAGGTAGTTGGTAGTAAGCTGACCTGGGTGATATCCACAACATATGTATGGTATATATTGAAGGCATTAGTTAGTTTACTGTCATAATATTGGGAAGTTTATTCTTATTAATGACTTTTGGATGTTTGACTCAATTATTGCATCTTGTTCTTATTATATTCTTCCCTTGTGCAAGTCATTTAATTATAGTGTTGAAAAAGTTCGTTACGAGAAGAAATTTTCTAAACTCTTGCAATTAAACTTTAATATTGGGTGAAGTTCATGATGAGTTTAATTATGATTTTGTGCATGTAGATGTAATATCATCTGAATTGGGAAATGAAAATAGTAAGCTTTCTTGGAAAGGATTTTAACTTGAATTACACACTCTTTCTTCTAGTCTAGCAAATTGAAAGAAATGATCAATTAAGATGATATTCTGGAGAGATGTTCAGTCCAAATATGCAAGAATAATTCCCCATTCCTATACTTGATAGGAAAATAGTGGATTGATCTTTTGATTGCTCCATGCTGTACAGTAATTTGCACACGTTAGAGCTGTGTGTGTGTGTGTGTGTGTGTGTGTGTGAGAGAGAGAGAGAGAGATGGTGGGCATCATGATGAAGGCGATATAATGATTGTGATTCCATCCTGTGTAAAAAAAACCTTATCATAACCTCTTTATTAAAAGGAGAAGAGGGCTTCGGGAAACATAGCAGGCAATCAAAGCACAGAATTGGTAAATAAAGCAGAACAACACAATATAAGATTTGCAAAAACAAGAAGAGAGAGAGAGAGAGTATTTTTTGAGTAGTTCCTCTTTATGCTAAAAGCAGATAAAATCTACTATGCACAGCCCCTTTGAATGTAATATTTACAGTCTTTGTCTTATGGCTTTTCTATATTTTCATGGTTATGCAGAGAAATGCAGAAGCAAGCAGAACATGGAAAAAATTTAGAGGAAGAATGGAATGCAACATTTGAGAAATACAAACAGAAATATCCTTTGGAAGCAATGGAATTCACAACACTTCTTCAGGGTGGCATACCTCATGACTGGGAATCAACTCTTCCAGTAAATCCTGCAGCCAATTTTTTTCTTTTCCTCTACAAATAAATGCATTAAAATGCTCCTGGAAAATGTTACAAAAGAGTTCAGTGTAGTATTGCTTTCAAATTTTCCAAAAATAATACATGACATCCTTGTTTTCCTATAAAACATTGATGTGTGGTATATCATCTAGAATTGCAATAGAAGATTCATGATGAAGTCTCCATATTTGATGGAATACCTGCAAGTTTAACATAGGACCGCACAGGGATCTATAAAAATTATAAATTTGAGAAAAAAAATTATAAATTTGAGAAAATTTAGCAAGTGCGCTTGTATTTTCTTGGGTCATATAACCCATGAAGGTTATGGTCTTCTGATGAATGCAGGTATGGTCAGAATCTGATCCAGTAGATGCAACCCGTGGATATTCTGAAAAGTGTTTGAATCTAATTTCCAAGTCCATTCCTGGTCTAATAGGAGGAAGTGCAGACCTTGCAAGCTCAAATAAGGTCTTCTTAAAGGAATTTGAAGATTTCAAGCCAAAAACCCCATGGGGCAGGAACATCCATTTTGGTATTAGAGAACATGCCATGGCAGGAATCTCAAATGGGATTGTTTTGCATGGTAGTGGATTGATCCCGTTCGCTGCAACCTTCCTCATATTTTCAGACTACATGAAGAATTCAATGCGGCTTGCAGCCTTGAGCCATGCTGGAGTGGTGTACATTCTAACACATGATTCAATTGGCCTAGGAGAAGATGGCCCAACACACCAACCAGTTGAGCAACTTGCAGGTTTTAGAGCTGTGCCCAATTTACTAGTTTTGAGGCCTGCAGATGGAAATGAAACAGCAGGCGCATATAAGGTAGCAATCAACAACAGAGATGGACCATCTATCATTGCATTATCAAGGCAAAAACTGGCTGCAAACTTGGCAGGGACAGCAACTCAAGGTGTTGAAAAGGGAGGATATGTGATAAGTGATAATTGCAAGAATGATGAACCAGAGCTTATCTTGATTGGAACTGGATCAGAGCTATGCCTTTGTGAGGGTGCTGCAAAGAAGCTTAGAGAAGAAGGAAGAAAAGTAAGAGTGGTATCTTTGGTCTGCTGGGAATTGTTTGACAAACAACCTGAAGCATACAAAGACACCATACTTCCTCCAAATGTGGAGAAGAGACTTAGTGTTGAGGCTGGTTCTCCATTAGGGTGGAGGGAATATGTGGGCTCCAAGGGGCTTATACTAGCCGTGGAAAACTTTGGAGCAAGTGGAGCTTATCTAGATGTATTTGAAAAATATGGGTTTACAGTAGAAAATGTGACAAAATTAGCTAGCTCTCTGCTCAAGTAGCTTTAACCTGAGCCTTCCAACAGTGCGCCAATCAGACCATTCAATCTTCCTTGTGCAACTTCTCCAAGTTGGCAAAGAAAGACCAAAACATGCTACTGTCCTAAATGGTTCTGACCCAAATCCATTTTACACATTATGCACCTCCTATTTCAAGTAATGACATTTTTGTGGCAATAAGATGGTTACAATTATTGCAAGTCTGTTTTGTACTGCTTAGTTAAGTTTCGTGTCTATTTGCTGATTGATATGGCCGCTGGTCTGTTTTGTCTGGCCAAGTCAAGCATATTGTAACGTCTTTTTTTCATTTCCATGCAACTATTGTAATCTGTATGCTTTTCAATGCAAAAAGAAAGGAGGAAAAAAACTTGTTTTTAATGAAGGACATAATTTTAATTATCTTCACAAGACCAAGCAGTCAAATGGACCAAAAGGTATAAAGTTTACACATTTTCAGATTGCTTTACTTTCTCATTTATTATGAATCATGACGAATAAGCTTGTTAATTTGTTAGGTCTCCTCAAAGAGCTAATTGACACTCCATTTCAAAGTATTTTCATTGTTTAACAAAATCCTCATATGTTGCACAATCTATAAAGCGTCATTTATCACTGTAATTTTCCTCTCTTTTTTTTCATTATTCACTGTCCTCGCTGTTTACCTCATTCTCAGCTCCTTTTTTTGTTGCTCGTCTTTTTAAGTAGCAGCGCTCCCTTGCACTTTTTTGTAGCAGGGAGCAGCACATTTGTTTTCGTAGCAGTGCTCGAGGCTTGAAACACGGCTCTATTTAAAACTAATCGCTCTTTTATACTTGTCTTAGCCACTTTTTTTGAGATAAGTAGGAGATAATTTCCACATCAAGTCAAATTGTGATATTGCTATCAGGATTTAACTGTATGATTTTAAGTCAAAACTCATTGACCCATGTTTCATGAGTACTGATTCAACATGAATCCATCCATTTTTTTAACTCATCCAAGAACAATAGCGAAGCAGTGTTTTTAATCAATTTGAAACTTTATATATTATATTTCAAACCTATTAAGAAGGTTCTATATATTTAAAAAAATCAAAAGTTTTGATTAAAGGTTTTTTTTTGTTTAATTTTTTTTTTAAAAAGCATGTCAACCTTAATTTTGAAAATTAAACTCAATAGCTCTAATTATCATTGTGGAATACCAACATATCTTTTGCTTTTTGTTTTAAACATAGATGTTGTCAATGATCCATTGAGCTAGTTGTCTCTACCATTCACGATGAAAAAGGTGCATGGAAGACAAAAAATGAAGAAGCTTTAGGCTTGATTGAAATCTCTATGATTCTTGATTTATATGTTTTAATTGTAAGTTGTTTTAAAGCTCATGATGCATGGACAATTTTGAAAACCACTTATGATAGCACAGATGAGAGGAGTCACGTAAACCAACTCGGGGATCTTGGTATTTTGATTTCAAAACCGTGAATGAATATCTTTTAAAATTTGATGCTCTTTAAGTCACTTGATTGGGTTAAGTGTTCAATTAGCTAATATTCATCATTCTTAACAATTCTCTCTCTAAACAATTTTAGCAATTTATTACTAATATTCATGGCCAGCTTGCTATTCCTAGCTTAGCTACACAGTTAACTTATGTCGTTTTTCAAAATTTATTATGTCGAGAAGAAGCTAAACTACTTCAATATGATACACTTAAATCTAATAAACATGCTTTCATATCTAAGGATCGAACTAATAATTTTAAATCAAATCAGCATAATAATTATTATTATAATAATAACAATCATAATCATCATAACTCTGCTAGTCATAATTATTCAAATAACAAGTTTAACTCGAAGTCTTATAATAATAATAATAATAATCCTAATAATACAAACTATCATAATAATAACAAGATCTAACCCGAAGTCGTAGGATTAATAATTGTTTCAAAAAATATAATGACAAGAAACCTATGAACCACTATAATAATAATAAAAATCAAACCATAAAGAAGGTAATTCTAATGGTTCTCATTCTCGTTATGCTTTTAGTTACAATGTGTCTAGACCTTTAGAATGGATTGTGGATAGTGGTGTTTCTCAACATGTTATTTCAAGTAAGGAAGTTTTTTATTCTTTGCAACTTGTTTGTCTAACATTCTTATTTAATCAACTAATAATCATACTTGTAAAGTTCAAGTATTAGCTGATTTAAGTGTTCCTAATGGTAAATTACATGATGTATTTTATGTTCCTGATTTGAAAACTGGTCTTCTTTATGTTGCCAAGCTATGTCAAGATTATAAAGTTGTTTTTATAAGGATATGTGCTATATTAATGACCCTCAAACTAATCAAGTTGTTAATGCTAAATTAGATCATAATAACTTATTCAAATTTGATGAATTTGCTAGTTTCAGGTATTCTTTACATACCACTTTTTTTTTTTTTGATGAATAGTCCCTTTCTATTAATAATTAATATACTAAGATTACAATTCACAAAAAAGGGTCGAGGGAGACAAGATCACCTTGCGAAAGTTCACATGACCGTAGCCGAAATCAAACGCTATTCATAAAAAAAAACATAAATAGCAACCTTAGGCAGTCAAAGCAGTGCTTGTTGAGGGTGGTGGTTCATCATGATCATGAAAACCCCAATCATCTTTGGGATTGGGGGGTGGGCTAGGGATAGTCCAGCCATCATTAGCAATAGCAGCAGGATCAATAGCAGCCTTTGCATCTTTTATCTCTGGCTGCGGAGGAGAAATCGCCAGATCCAGGTGAACCCACTATTGATTTTAATATATGGCATGAAAGACTTGGCCATTTGAATTCTGATTATATTAATTTAATGCAAAAGGAAAATATGATTGACAGATTGCCTCAAATTACTCCTTCCAAAGTTGTTTGCACTGGTTGCATGAGTGATAAGTTGGATAGGGAGCCCTTTCCAAATGGTAAATCTTGGAGGGCAACTCCTAAGTTGTTCCTAGTCCACAGTGACCTATTGGAACTCATGGAGAATAATTCCATCCAAGGATCAAGGTATGCACTTACTTTTGTTGATGATTTTTCAAGAAGAACTTAGATGTATTTCTTGTAAAGTAAAGGTCAAGTTCATGAAATTGTTGTTAAGTTTCATTTATATGTTAAGAGGCAATCCAGTTTTAAACTTAAGATTCTTAAAACTGATAATGAGAAGGAAAATGTGAATAATGTTTTTTATTCTTATTTAAAACAAGTGGAATCAAACATGAGCTTATTATTCCTTATACACCACAACAATAATATGCATTTTAAGTTTTGGGATGAAGCAATGGCTTGTGCCAGTTATCTTATTAATAGGAGCCCTACCAAAGCTCTTAAGGACATCAACTACTGAAGAGGCTTGGTCAAGTAGGAAGCCCAACCTTCACTACTTAAGGATTTTTCAACTATTGCCTATGTGCATAGCCCTAAACAAAAAAAATAGACACAAATTAGATGCTAAGTCTTCTCTCTGTATTGTTGTTGGGTATGATGAAAATACTAAAACTTATAGAGTTTATGATCCCATTTTTAACAAAGTGCAAGTTGCAAGGGATGATTGTATTGCAAAAAATGGAATCCATGATCGCTCTTCTAAAATAATGATAGTGGAGGACTAACCTCCTCTAAACCCTACTCCTAAAGCATCTCCTTCTATTCTACCTCCTTCTAGTGATATAATGTTAATGCTAATGATGCTTCTACACCTCATGAATCTTCTTGTAGTGATGAATCTATTACTACTTGGAGAAATCCTAAATGGTTCCAAGGTTTACTTAATGAACGTGACAATTATCTTACTAGAATGGGTGGACTTAAACCTAGGAGAATTAATTATTGAAACTATGCTTTAATGACTTCTAATATGCATTAGCATAATTTGAAGTCTTTTCTGCAAGCTAACTCTCAACCTCATTGGAAAAAGCTCATGCAAGAGGATTATGATTCTCTAATTTCTAATCAAAGTTGGAATTTAGCTCTGTTGCCTCATGGTAAGAATTAAGTTTCATGCAAATGGTTATATAAAACAAAATTGAATGTCAATAATTGAATTAGTAAGTTTAAAGCTAGACTAATTGCTAGGGGCTTTTCACAAATTGAAGGATTAGATTACAATGAAACTTGTGCACCCATTGCTAAGATCCCTACTATCAAACTTGTTCTTGATTTAACTTCTAAAATGATTTGGTATATCCATCAAATGGATGTTAAAAGTAAATTCTTGAATGGTGATTTACATGAAGAAAAATATATGGCTCTAGTTATGTTATAAAAAATCAGTGAACACTTAGTTTTTTAATTAAAACATTATATTTATGGTCTCAAACAATCACCTAGAGATTGGTATTCAAAGATAAATTTATTATTTCTTTGTCAAGGGTTTCTAGAAGTAAAAATGATCCTAACTTATACATGAAACATACTCAAGATGATATCGTCATTATTATTCTCTATGTAGATGATTTGATTCTTACTTCAAGTTCAAATGTTTTAATTTATGATATTGAGTTTCAACATTATCAAAAATTTCAAATGACTCATTCAAGAATTTTACATTACTTCTTCAGCACCTAAGGGTATTTTTCTTTATCAAAGCAAGTATGCTTATGATCTTTCAAAATAAAATTGAGATGAATGATACTAACCATGTTTCTAGTTACACCATTAATCATTGAGCTTCTTAGTTTATTATTTTTCTTATTATTTTATAGTTGGTTAGTTTAATTTTCTATTTTTTAAAATTGTCGAGTGATCTAGTATTATTAGTTTTTTGAACTAACTCTGCACATTATATATTGTATCTTCTATTTTTATTTCAAGATAAGATTTCAGAATATATTATTTTATTCAAATCATCTAGTTTGACAGTGGTATTAGAGCATAGGCTTCTATTCTATATTTTCCATCTAGAATTTATTCATTTCTCAAACTCAAGGTCATACAAGGAGAAGAATTTTGTTCAAGGAATGCTTGCACTTGCTTGTCGTATAAGTTGCAGAAGAAGGGGTGAATATTGAGGTGATTTTAATTTTTTGTCATCTATTTATAGTCACAAAAATATTTAAATTGCTCATTGTAAATAATAGCATTGAAGAAGCATTCCTTTTAAATTTGCAATATGTGAAAAACTATTTATTCATATTTAGAATGCAATCTATAGTCTCATTGATTGGGGAAACTTTAACTAGGAAAGATACCTGGCTGGAATAGAAAAGTAGAAAATACTCTTATTTTCAATTATTTATGGTATAAAATTTGTGATGGAAATACCCAACCTGTACAACACCGACAGATATAAAAGAAAAAGAAATTTGGCAATAAAAAAATTTAAAAACTTCGGCTTTGATAAGAGCTTCAGTTAATAGAGATGTGTATTAACATATACAAGGATGCACATTTGCATGGGACACACTTCACAAGGTAAAAGATTTATGTGATTTTCATTTAGAATTAGAATTTATTTAGTTGTAGTTAAAGTTGTTTAATCTTGAATTTAAAAATGGTGATGTTGTGAGTATGGCTTCTGAAATTAGAGCCATAAAACAAGATGTTGATGTTGTTGGTGCGAAAGTTGACATTTATCTCAAAAAAATTATTAAGGCTCTTCTTCCAACACATTCCACTTATCTAGAATCCCTTTAAGCAAGCAATCAATTAAAAACCATTACTTTTGATCAATTGGTTGGAAATCTAGCTGAGCATGAAAAAGCTTTTGGAAGGAAAATAGATAATAGTAGTGAAAATGTTTGTCTAGCTCATCAAAAGGAAAAACCTATGAAAAAGAGTCTACTAGAACTAATAACTATGATAAAGGAAAAAGTAGAGGTCAGTGGGAAAATGATAATCAAAATGACCAACAACATCTATATTGTAAAAGATGTGGTAGAAAAGGTAGTCACAAGGCACATGAATGCAAGCTATCATGGGATAAAATAGAAAGTTTTAGAGAAAATTATTTTAAATAGAACTTGATAAAACAAAAGTTTATAATGATGATAAAATTCAAGTGATAAAGCTCCAGAGGCAACCCAATTTGCTTGTGATACTGATAATGATCAATATGTGCTTTATGTTTCAGACTTTGTATCTAATACTTCACAGCATGATTTTTGGAGTTTGGATATTGGAGGCACATAACATATGACATTTTGACGTGATTTATTTGAATAATTTCATGAAGGTACATGTGGTCCAATTTTCTTAGCAAATAAATCAAGTCTCAAGCCTGTTGGAAAAGGAACTGTTCAGTTTAAGTTGCTTAATCTTCCACATTTTGTGCTACATAATTTATTGTTTATTCCCCAATTGCAATCTAATTTTTTATCACTGGTGTTAATTCGACAACAAGGCTACTCTATTTTGTTAAAAGATGGACAAGTTATTGTAAGGAAAATACCTAATAATGAAATTGTATTTATTGGTTGTGAAGATGGAAGGTTATTAAAAATAAATGGTATTTTCACATATTGTAGAAATTTTGCATATCTTATAGAAGAAAGTGGATTATCCTTAAAAAAATTATGGCATGCAAGGTTTGGATATATTAATTATGATAGCATTCATATTATGCAAATGAATGGTGTTGATGGTTTGCCTATTTTGCGTATAACAACTGAAAATTGTGAAGCGTGTATACTTTCCAAACAACATAGGAATTATTTATCTCGCTCCAATTAGAGGGCACATAGAAATATGCAACTCATCCATTATGATTTATGTGGGCCTTTACCTATAATTTATGCTAGAGGATCTAAATATTTCATGTTGTTCATTGATGATTATAGTCACATGACTTGGATTTATTTCTTGTAGAAAAAATAAAAAGCTTTTTAAATTCTGATGATGGATCATTGAGTATGATCTGAAAATTTGATGTTGATAAACTTACACACAATCTCACCCAGAAGCATAAATACAATCTTTAAAATATTTTTTGATATGGTTGAAAATCAAGCTCAGTCTAAAATTAGTACTCTTTGAATTGATAATGGAGGAGAATTTACCTCTCTAATTTTTGAGGATTAAATTTGTCAACATGGAATTCAACATCATCTCACTATTCTAGGAATTTGTCAACAAAATGGCGTTGTTGAAAGAATGAATAGAACTATCATGAACATGGTTCAGACAATGTTGTATTTCAAAGGTGTCGAATCACATTTTTGGGTTGAAGCAGCAAGAGCAATAGTATGTCTTCACAATAGATCTCCATCATCTTCTCTTCAGCAAACAACTTCGTATGAAGTATGGTATGGATATCCTCCTTTTCAACACTTACAAATTTTTGGCTCTACTTGTTATATCTTGATCCTTAAGGAAAAAAGGAATAAGTTGGGTCAACATAGTTATAAGTGCATTTTTCTTGGCTATTCAAAATCTTCAAAGGTGTAGAGGTTGTATGATGAAGTTCACAAAAAGTTTTTTTTATTGCATGTGATGTTGTATTTTGTGAATCCTCCAAAAGTGATACAAATATTGAAAGTGAGTCCAAACAACTTGATAAATCTGCAAAAGAAAATTCCTTAGATATAATTTCCTTATGATGTCTCTCATCATGAAGGATTGGATACATGTGAAAAATCTATTTCCCAAGATACACCAACTCAAGATGATACACCTATTCCTTTGCAAAAAGAAGTCACCTCTCCTACTGATATTTCCTCTCATATTGAGCCTGATATTTCAATACCATCAACAACTAATGAAGATACCAGGCATCTGAAGCACCTTTAGTCCAAACCCAATCTTCTCACAAATGGGCCAAACAATTCCAACAAATGTTAAAAGATTTGAGACCTGATGAAACTGGAAAAATGGGTACAAGAAGTTCTTACAGACTAAGGCAGCGATCTCAAACCTCTAATTCAAATACTTTAGAATTTCTTGATGAACTAAATTTGACAATAGACACTGAACCAAATTTCTATAAAGAAGCTAAACATATTAAAGTGTGGCAGAAAGTTATGGAAACTGAGTATGATGCACTTATAAAAAATAGTACATGGGAATTAGTTGATCCACTAGTTGGTTGTAAACCTATTGGTTGTAAATGAGTTTTTAGAAATAAATATAAAGTTGATGGCTCGCTTGACAAGCACAAAGCCCACCTTTTTGCAAAAGCTTATGCTCAAACAAAGGGAATAGATTATGATGAAAATTTTGCCCCTACTACAAAATGGACAACCATTTGTGCCTTGTTGGCTCTTTCAACACAACATATGTGGAAATTTCATCAATTGGATGTAAAAACCACATTCTTGAATGGCGATCTCATAGAAATAGTATATATGACTCAATTGGAAGGATGTGAAGTCCATGGTATAGAACACCAAGTATGCAAGCTCATTAAACCACTATATGGTTTGAGGCAAGCTCCATGAGTGTGGTTTGAAAAACTCACTCAGTATCTCTTGAAGTTGCATTTTAAGTATTTTGAATTTGATGGGGCAACTATTTTTGTTCAAAAAGTTGATGGAATTATTGTCTATCTTGTTGTTTATGTGGATGATTTATTTCATACTGGCAACAATGAGGATTATAATCAAAATGTGAAACCTCAATTGAAGAAAGGGTTTGAAATGACTGATCTAGGACATCTCCATTATTATTTGGGCACTGAGGTGATTCAAAATCCAAAATATATTTTTATCTCCTAGCAAAAATATATTGGTGAAATTTTCTCTAAGTTTGGCATGACAGGTTGCAAATCTCTTAGTAATCCAATGGAGCAAAATATCAAACTCACCTCTACCGACTTTAGGGCATTGATTGATCCAACTCCCTACTCAAAACTTGTTGGTAGTTTGATTTATGCAACTACTAATCATCTAGACATTTCATTTTTTGTTGAGTTTCTCTCTAGATTCATGAAACAACCTAGAAAAATTCATTGGTTAGAAGCCAAGTGTGTTCTTCGATATTTAAAAGGTACTCAAAACTATGGGCTCAAGTACTCAGAAGTCACCATTTTTTATTACTTGGATATTCGGATTCTAATTATGTAGGTGACTTGGAAGGTGGAAAATTTACATCCATCTATTTAATGTATCTTGGATCTGTTGATATTTCTTGGAAATAAAAAAAGCAATATGTTCCAGCTCTTTCTTCTGTAGAAGTTGAATATATGGCTGCCTCTGAGGCTACTCGAGAGATCTTATGGCTTTGAAGGATTTTTGCAGATTTGTTAGTGTAAATAATTATTATTTACACTTTACTTAAGTTTACTTAGGATAAATGCATTATTTTATTATTTATTAGTTAGACACCTAAGAGTATGTGTACTCATATGAGTTGTCATGCTGACAACATAGGAATAAGCAACTCTATTTTAGCACATGGTGTCTACAACACTGGATTTTGCATAATTAACAGAGTTTTCATGTAGACAATATAGCTATTCACACTTATTTTAGTACATGGTGTCTACAACACTAGAGTTTGCATAATTAACTGAGTTGTCATGTAGACAACACAGTTGTTCGCACTCTTAATTAAGCACATAGGTATCTACAACATAATTTTACATGACACACCTTTGTAGGCTTATCCTCTCATCATCGCACTAACTCCTATGCTTAATGGAGGATAATCCACTTTTTTTGGATATGTGCTTAGTTGTTTAGCTTATCTCTTCACTCACTCCTAGACATTCTAGAAGCATTCTAGAGGCCTTTATATACAGGCACTCCTAGTGTATTTGTACATCAATTATATCTTGGAATATATTTTTGCTCTCACACCATTGAGATTTCCAAGTTGCTTTTTTCGTTCTTTGGTTTTTCTTCAGCAAGAAGTTATTTGCATGCAAGTGTTCTTGGTGATCTATGAAGTTGGTTTTCACAACTTCTACATGGTATCAGAGCTTCCCTGTTGTTGCCTAGTGTGGAGATCTTGAAGTCAAATTTATTTTTTCTAGCGACCGGATTTATTTTCTAGTTGACGGCCATTTGACAATCATATGGCTGTCAAATTTTTTCCCATGCTTATGATTTTTCAGAGAGCTTATTTTTGGAGGAGTAACTCATTTTTTAGCCATAACTTGAGCATACGAAGGTCTTTTTTTGATCTGAAAGAAGCACCTAAAAGTTGCTTTTGAGTCAGAGATTATGATGTAGGTTTCATTTTGTTACAAGGCTATTTGAGCTCCTATTTTTGGCATTGAAGTAGAAGCTTCAGTTTCCTCCCTCTCTACATCTGGAGTCCAATTTTTTTCTCAATTTTTGTGCTTTCAGTAGTTGTTTCTTTGGTTTACAAGGGATGTATTTATACGTTGTGGGGGGGGAAAAGGTACAATTTCCTTTCTATAATTTACTTCGGAATCAACCCTTCTACTTTCATCTTCTTCTCTCAATGTCAGACCCCTCTGTGGCTTGAATGATGCCACACAACTATGACAATTGGAAAGCACACATGACTCAGCTTCTTATGTCACGTGGCTTATGGTCATGTCTAGATGAGAACCAACCTATCTTGTAGTGCCCTTTTGAGGTTCTTCGACATAGGAACAAAATGGATGAAGCCATGGGCTTGATTGCACTGAATATTTTAGATAGTCTCCTATTTCACCTGGATGGTTTGACCACTCCTCGGGCTATGTAGACCAAGTTTCACAACTTGTTTGGCAAAGTGAATGAGTTCCCAACACTTTAGCTTGATGTAGAGTCAACTTCTTTGACACCTACCAACTTTCCCACCATTGAGGACTTCTTGATGAAGTTCAAATCTCTACATACAATTTTGCAGGGATGTGGGAAAATCAAAATAGATTATGAGTGTATTTTTTTAATACTCTCAAAGTTGTTAGGACAGTATCAAATCTTTTCTTCCACTTTCTACTCCACTATGGATGCCTTGGGTACCAAACATCAAATGCCTTCTTTTGAGATATTATGTGATAGGTTAACTCGTGAGTAGTCCAAGCTCACTCAAATGGATTCACTTACAAGTTCACAGTAACAGGCATTGTTGCCAAGGATAAATAGAAGCAGAAGCCAAAGCAGATATCAGATTCCATTTCTCAACACTCTACCGGTCCATCATCTTCTTCTAAGAAGAAGGTGAAAAAGAAGACCGAGATTCCTACCTGTTCCTATTGTTAGAAGGGACCTCATGATGAGTCACATTGTTTTCAAAAGAGATTTGATGGCTATGAGAAACAGATTATAGATTTGCAAGCTCTTCTTCAGAAGAGCATTGTTTCCTCTCCATTCTCTTCTACCTCACAGGGGTTTTCCTTTTAGTCTTCTTCCATTTCTTTAACATCTACACTAGATTTTGGATAGGGTCATGCATTATGGGCATCCATTGCATCTCCTTCCCAGGTCCCTTGGATACTAGATTCAGGTGCTTCTCACAATATGACACCTTCTCAAGGTGTCTTCTCCACTATTGAGGCTTCTCTCATTCCTCATATTATCATGGGGAATAACACTTCCCTACCAGTCTATGGGAAAGGTTCAGTTGGCATTCAGGATGGTATATTCAATGATGTATGTTCCATCTCTGTCTACAAAAATTTTCTCGATTTCTCAAATTACATGCAGTGGATTAGGGAAGATAGTTGAGTTTACTGCAAATTCAATCTTCATTCGGGATAGTGCAATAGGAGGCCTTATTACTATAAGGACAGTTGATCATACCACCCATCTATATACCTTCTCACACTTTGGTCCACCATCTCCATTGTCGGAACATAACTCTTCTCTTTTGTGAGAGTATCATGTGGTGTAGTCAGGATATTTGAACCTTTGTATTGTTCCCGAGATCACTGCTTTGACTCCCACACCACATCTAGTTGAGGTCTTTTCTCTTCAGCTCTGCCTAACCCTCCAACTCCATTCATTGAGCCTCCAATTGCACTTGTTGAGGACTCTACAAAGGACATTCATCTCCTCTTTCATGTTAGTGTTAGTACACCTACCTTGGGGCTCCTTTGAGCATTAGTTAGGCCCTCCAGTTTCACCTCTCATTCATGGGTTTCCTTGTTTTGTTCCCTTGTTTCTTCTGCAATGGAGTTTCATTGGTTTGATCTTTTCTATAGGGGCTCCATCATTCTGGGGGGCTTTGGTGTCTCTTCTCTCTCTCATGGGGGGGTTGGTTGTACTTATGATTTTGAGAGAGTCTCTTCTTGTTGTGGCCTTCCTTCCTTCATGTTTTTTCAGCATGTTTGTATTTATCTCTCTTTTTGGGGGAGGGTTTTTCCCATGAGGTTTTCCCTCTTTTCTTGTTTTTAGAGGTTGCATTTCATTGCATTTGTACATGGGTACCTAACATGGCCTAGTAGTTGGGACCTATTATGCATTTCATTATAGCTTTTGTGAGCTTAACTGCATGCCCCTAAGTTGCACTTAAGGGGGGGTGTTAGTGTAAATAATCATTATTTACTCTTTACTTAAGTTTACTTAGGATAAATGCATTATTTTATTATTTATTAGTTACACACCTAGGAGTATGCATACTCATATGAGTTGTCATGTTGACAACATAGGAGTAAGCAACTCTATTTTAGCACATGGTGTCTACAACACTGGAGTTTTCATAATTAATAGAGTTGTCATGTAGACAACATAGTTATTCACACTTTTATTTTAGCACATGGTGTCTACAACACTCGAGTTTGCATAATTAACTGAGTTTTCATGTAGAAAACATAGTTGTTCACACTCTTAATTAAGCACATAGGTGTCTACAACATAATTTTATGTGACACACCCTTGTAGTCTTATCCTCTCATCATCACACTAACTCTTGTGCTTAATGGAGGATAATCCACTTCTGGTGGACATGTGCTTAGTTGTTGAGCTTATCTCTTCACTTACTCCTAGACATTCTAGAAGCATTCTAGAGGCCTTTATATACAAGTACTCCTAGTGTATTTGTACATCAATTACATCTTGGAATATATTTTTTCTCTCACACCATTGAGATTTCCAAGCTTCTTTTTTCCTTCTCTGGTTTCTCTTCAGCAATAGGTTATTTGCATGCAAGTGTTCTTAGCAATCTATGAAGCTGGTTTTCACAACTTCCAAAAAATTTACAAGCATGATAGGTTTCTTCTACTCCACTTTTTGTTGACAATCAATCAACAATTAAGATGGCAAAAAATCCAGTCTTTCATGATCGCACTAAACACATCAGCACCAAATTTTATTTTCGTCGACATTATGTGAAAGATGGCAATATGCACCTCCAATATTGTCCTACTGCTGATCATCCTACATACATTTTTCCCAAAGCTCTTGGATGTGAAAATTTTGAGAAGTTTCAGAGCATGCTCGATTTAACCCCTTCAGATTATATATTGTATCTTCTATTTTTATTTCAAGACAAGATTTCAGAATAAATTATTTTATTCAAATCATCTGGCCTGACGGTTTCCATTCCATGTGAATTAGGAACTAAGTTAATGGTTGATATGAACACTCCCTTTTTTGATGATACTTTGTATAGGAAACTTGTAGGAAGTTTGAATTATCTCTCGTTTACTAGACCCGATATTGCATATAGTGTTGGTTTAATTTCAAGGTTTATGTCCAAACCTCAACAAACACACTTTATAGTTTCTAAAAGAATATTATGATATATCAAAGGAACAATTAATTTAGGATTATTTTATGATGCAAATTCTTATTTTACCTTACAAGGATTTACTAATTTAGATCTAGGTGGACATCCTAATGATGATAAATCTACTTGTGGTTATTTCTTCTTTGTTGGTTTAGGTGCAATATCTTAGAAAAGTTAAAAAGATCATTCCATTTCTCTTTGCTCAACTAAATTTGAATACGTACTAATGCATCTAAAGAGGTCTTATGGATTAGAACGTTACTTGAAGATTTGGGTCTACCTCAACAACAACCTACACCATTATATTGTGACAACCAAAGTGCTATTGCATTGGCCAAAAATCTACTTTTTCATGCAAGGACAAAGCACATTTCTCTCTAACATGACTTCATTAGAGAAAAAGTTGAAGAAAATAAAGTGACACTTCTCTATTGCAAGGGGGGAGATCAAGTAGCTGATATTTTGACAAAGCCTCTTTCTAAAGAGAGATTTCAATTTCATTGTAAAATTGTTAGATAACTAGGGGGTTAATCAATTATGTTCAGTTATCCTACAGTCCCTTCAAACACTTTAGTACCAAATCAAACTTCATAAACATCAAAAGAAATCAATCAGTGATCTCATTCAACTCCACAATTAACTCTTTTAATCATTTTTCTCCAAACTATTTACTCACTATCCACTACTTTACTGACCATCAGTAATATAACTTACTTGTTAACTAGTTGTTACCGAGTTGCAATAAAAATTAAATACCATAAAAATCAACTTGTAACATAATAAAAATAACACATTTGACACCAAGATTTTTAATGTGGAAACCTTATCAAGGGAAAACCACCCAAGATTGGCAACAAAAAAATTTCACTCTTATAAAGTGAGCTCTGCTAAGAGCCAACCTTGTTAAGGGTTTACATACACAGTGTTAATGTGACCTTGTTAGAGGATTTACACCAAAAGATCATCTAGACCTTATCACTCCTTGATCCTGTCTAAAGAGTGGCCTGCTCTAAAGGACTTATAAACATGATTATTTGATGGTACCATATAAGATTTCATAGACTTGTTAGGTCCACTTGGTTAAGATATTTTTTTGCTACAATGGTAAGAAATGAATAGTACAAATGATTTGTTAGGTTTAGAACTACGTTGCTTGTTCAGGTTTCTATTCTGCTCAGTCTCTTTATTATCTCTTTCCTCTCATCTATTATTGGTTGATTCATTTCTTAACACTTCCACTTCTTCCTTAATTCTATGTTGATCTTCCTCTATGCTCTTCTTGGTTTACCTTGCTTCTTTCCTTCTCCTTGCTTCATACAAATCACCAACTCAACAACATCAATCAACATCAAAACATTGTTCCAAGTTCTCCTTATATAGTAGTCTCTTCGCTTCCAGATTCTTCCAAATTTTGTCTCTTAACCACAATCATCAATCTTAAATTCAATGCATTTAGTCACTTGAAAATAAACCTTTCATAGAACTTTGTTCTCATCTTTATCCTTCTTCAATCTCCATCATCATATCTTCATTATATTTTTTTAGTCTGTTAGTGAACAGTTTTTCCCTTTGGTAATGCAAGTTAACGAACAAGGAAAACTCTCACAACATTTGAGTTCCTTCAATTAAATGCTCTTTGTTTTAAGGCACAACTCCCTCCTTAAGTGAGAAACATTAATTTCCTTTATTTCAAAAGAATTTATCAAGAGAAATCTTTTAACTAGAAAGAACTAAGATTTTTAGAAATACTTTTCCATCTCTTATGCAAAAGTATTGCAAGGATAATATTGATTCAAAAATAAGCTTAAAGACTTATTTAAAAGTGTACTAGAGAATTATTGAAATAAAGATGATTGAAACCTAAACAATATAATCAAAACCATTCATAGAATAAAGTATATCATTATTGACCATAACCATGAAAACATCCCATATGGAATGAATCTAGATGACTAATACGTATGACCACAAATGACCAATAACACATAATCAGTATCAAAAGATTTATGTATATATTCCTTGCTCATGTAAATAGCATAACAAAATTGGTTTAGTCTGAACTTGCTTTAACAACTTAAGTTACTATCATAGAAATACCAGAGCATCAATCCCAAAAACATTTAAAGTCTTACAATATATAGATGTGCAAGGCCCATAAAGTAGTTATAAAACTAACTCTAGTCAGAGTTGCAAATACTAAGCTTATAACCATAAAACAACTACCCTAGGAACTAAAATATTAAATGGCCGAAGCCTTGGTTTAACCTAAGTAACTAAAATATTAGACAACTTTCCCAGTTGTCCTTTCTCTAAGGTTGCATCGCAACATACATTTTTCTAGTCCTTGTAACCAACTTTGAAATCCAAAATCTCCTTTTTTTGTAGGACTCCCAGTTGTTATGTTCTTAGTTGCCAAATGGTAATGACTTGGTGGGCATGTTCCATCTTCTTAATCTACATCATCAGATGATCATCGCTAATAATAATCATGGAATCTGTTCGAGCAATGATTGCATACTTATTTGGCCTCTTTGAGAGCTCGTAGCTTGTCCTAACACTAAACTTATATCTCTTTCAAGTTTTTTCTAGATTTATCCTTGTTGCCTGCAATTTCAACATTGATGCATTTAACATCATTTTGTAGGATTTCCTTTAGATAGTTGAGCTCTTTGACTAGCTCTAAACATTCATCCAAGCATTTTTCGATGACTATATTCCTCCATTATAGGTTGGTTTGGGAGATGTATAAGAAGTCTACATCAACTCTAGAATTCTTCTTTTCAACCAACAATTTGTCTGCTCCATATTCCTAAACTTTTGTAATGTGAGCCATGACATCTTCTCATCTTTCCTTCTCCTTGGCCCATGCATTTAACTTAGCTTCCAAGTTGGCCATCATTTTTTCAGCCTTCACCTTTGTCTCAACTAAGACAACTATATAGCTGACCTCACAAGAAACTACTTATTCAAGCCACTCATTAAAAGCTTTAGAAACTGACCTATCCCTTTTCACCTAGTCAATGAACTATTGATTTGTCAAGGAAATCACATCAATCATGGAAATAGCTTGAGGTTGTTTGGGGTTTGCATTCTATAGATTAAGAATTGTATTCTACTAGTATGGGAATGAACAGTTTTAGTTCTTTCTTTTCCTTCTAGTCTTTCCATATATGAATGGTGACCCTAGCATGTCTTGCATCAAGGATCTTCATATTTGTGGCCCTAGAGGCTACTCTGAGAACTCTTTTCTCCATCATGTAGTCTTAAGGAGTGATGTCCTCAAGAGTTTTACTTTCAAATGGCTTGAATACATTAGTCACCCAATCCCCTTCTTTTTCATCAACACTGAGCATAGCCTCTATTTTTGGCTTTTTGATTTTAGTGAATTTTTCCAAACATTTCCCAACCATGTCTTCAACTGAAACACTTATAGGCACCAAGCTTCTTTTATTTCTTATCAACATATCAAACCAATTTGGTGCTAAAGAGGTACATGTGGATGGGGGGGTTTGTAAAGTAAGGGAAAGATAATCGGCAATTATTGATCCAGAAGCATTAGCATTACCTTCTATTGGCTAAGAATTTTGATCCATGACTTCTTGTGTTCTTTCCTCGGGAGGTTCAGTCTCGACTTCTATCTCAATTGGACCTATACTAGCACCCTTTTTTATAGCTTTTTTATTTTTCTCCTTCTTGGTATGAGAACGGGTCTATCTTCTTGATTTGGCTTGTTGAACTAAACTCTGAACCTCAGATAGAACTTCAACTTCATGGTTCAAAATACTTGAAGAGGAAAAGATAGCATCTTTATCAGTGTTAATATCATGAATAACCTGCTCTACATTTTTCATTTATTATTATCTTTTCTCCTTTAGCAAATTTTTAGTCCTCACTATGACTGGATCAGTCTGGGACTACAAATCATCTTATTCATGTGAATCCCAATCTATTTCTAGAAGAGAAAAATCTTCAACCTATGTTATATAAAAGGGATCAATGACTTATTTGTCTTGGTTCTCCCATACTCCTTTTACATTCATCTGCAACTTGAATTCTTTTATTTGCTTCAAGTTCAACCTAGACCACCACCTCTTATTGACTTCATAATCATCATCATAGTTAGCCCATAAGTCTTCTAATTGGGGGACATGTGTGAACTCTGGTCATAATTCAAATAGGGGATGTGAAAAGTCTTTATCATCAAAATCAAGGTGAACAATATAAGCCTCTATGTTTATCAAACTCAATTCATGTTTGAGAGCCAATGCATCTTGAATAGTTTTGCATCTGTAGTGGCCAAGCTCTATAGGGAATGTAGAACTAGAACCTATCCTAGCTTTGTAGGTTTCATCCACTTTTGTTGCCTACCTATAGACCTCCATCAAAACATAGTTGTCTAGACAATGCCTCGACAATTTTAGTGGTCTCCCTTTATACCCATTGATTCAGATGTAGGTGAACTTAGAGAACTGGGTGAAGAAAGTGTCATAGATTGATACAAATTGTGTTGCTTCCTCTATTAACCTCCTATGTTCTTTCCCTTGTAACTCAAAGACCATCTTAGCAAGAAATGTATCTTGCACTCTCTTCAATTCATTTACATTCTTTTCTTTTTGCAAATAGAGGAAATATTCATAAATAGGTATATTATTTACCCAATTAATGTGTGGAAGCCTGACCCATTCTTTACAGCATGCTAGGACATAAAATAGGTATGAACTCATATAAAAACTAGACACCCTAGATGCTTGAGAATGTTCTTCATGTAGCTTGTTAGCTATGATTTATGCCCAATCAATGTGCTTGTTCTTATCACTCAAAATGTTTTGAATGAAGAAATACATCTAGTTCTCCTAGTGAAAGGCATGTTGATTTCCCTTGATAATGTTCAGGAGAGTAATCACATCTTTGATTTCAGGGATTGTGTGATCTCTTATCAACGGGTGAGAAAGGTGGGAGCCCCCTTTTTTCAGCTTGAGTAACCAATTCTTGGCAATGGCATTATTGAATGTGTTTGGGTCAGCTGAAATTTTGATGTCTGAGAGGCCTATTGTCCAGACTTCATATACCTTGTGTGGTGGAATCCTCAGAGCACCCATGATTTTAACCCAATTTATATAGACCAAAACCTCTCCTAGATACATTCTTATGCATCTTTGGGTGACATCATATCTATTCCTGCATTTGAAAACTAGTTTTGGGCAAAGAATTAACTCTGGGAAACTAGTAACTTGTAGCAATATGCTATTGACTATTTTCTCAGTAATATAACCAGGATTGGGTTTAAAGAACCTAACCAGTAGGTTGTTCATATCTTCATCAACAAGGAAGCTATCTTTTAGTGTGGGCAAGAAATAGGGAAGGGAAGATATAGGCTCTTCTTTTGGTAACTCGAGGCGAGAGCTATCCATGAAAACAAACTCAACAATCCTTTTCAAAAAAGTTAAGAACAACTAGAAATGGAGGTGGTTAATAGAGTTACTCAGTGAAAGAAGTAACAACAACCATTTAGAATGATAAAAGAAACTCACCATGTAGGAGAAACAACAATGTACTTCCATGATCAATCATGTTGTAGACCACCTAGGACTCCATACAAGGGTGAGTTTTTACCTTTTTGTTGATATCATTATGAAAAGGAAAGCAACCTAGAAAAGTCTTTAAATGGATACTCGCATCATGACTTGATATGGAAAGTACAAATTTGACAAGGAAACTAAATTCATTGATGAGAGTATTTTCCTCCGCACATAACAAATCTTTCCACCATAATTCATACCAATCATTTATTGCAAGGTGTCACTTCAGCCTTTTCAGAAGGATCCTAACGGATTTTTGTACTGCCACTTGCTAGTCTTCTTGAATGTTTTGGTCTCGTGAACCAAACCTTAAACTATTTAGAAGTTCAGGTTCAAGTTCAAAGCCATGAATATATAGAAATTCAAGCATATGAAACCATCATAAACTTCATCAAAAAGGGAAAAAAGTGATGACAGTGAAGTTTAAAAAGAATGGCAATTTGAAGTTTGGTTTCAAAATGCACCCAAAATTCAATGGACTTTATGTTAACACTGAGCCCGACTACTGCTTGGAAAAAATGGTTGAACTTTTTACATTGAACTCAATTAGTTTAGAGTTCAAGTTCAAAAGGTATGAAAAAATTTACATTGTAGGCCTGACGAAAATAGAAGTGAATGAATTTGAACATTGAATTCGATTGAGTTCAAGGTTTAGAGTTGAAAACTTGGGCTGGGTAGGGAGTCATTAAATAAAATTGGGCAAGAATATATGGGGATTTTACACAGGTAATAGTTGGCTCTAATTGGGGATTCAGATCATCAGGGACTAAAAATGAATTTAGCATCTCTGGTTTCACACTAAGACAACTAACAAAATGAGAATTGAAAGCAAACAAAGATAGAAACAAACAAGTGGAAAGAAAAAAGAGACATATGTATAAGAAAGGGAAGAGAACAACAAGCCTCAACATTGATAGAGTTTAATGTCCTACCCATTGTAGGATAGGGGAAGTTTCATTCCATCCAAATACCAAAGCATGAAAGAATTGGGGCTGAGAGCTTTGTTGATTTTGAAGGGTCTTTTCCATAGTGACTCAAACTTTCTATGAGCTACCTTTGGCTCTCTTCACTTGTCCCAAAGAAAAATTTGATCACCTTCCATGAATTTCCTTGGCCTGGCTCTGCGGTTAAATATTTTCTTGACTCACATTTTATGCTTTGTAATGTGATCAACTACTTTCTCCCTTTCTTCTTCTACCTACATTAGATAAAAGATCCTTTTCTCCATAGCACCCTTAAAGGTAGTATCTTCAATGGTCTTCTGGAGATTTATTGTGGCTAATTCCAATGAGAGTGATAACTGAGCCTCTACACCATATACTAATTCAAAAGGGGTCAAACTAATATCTTTTTTAGGTATTGTGTGATCCACCCATAAGGCTTCATATAACCTTTTATGCCAATCTTTGGCATTCTTGCTAACCAATTTTCTCATGATGGTAATGAGATTCTTGTTGTTCAATTCAACTTGATTGTTTCCCCATGGGAAATAGTCTTAAGCATGTGAAAATCTTATACCATTATCATAGTAGAATAACTGCAACTCTTTTGAGGAAAATTTTTGGACATTATTTGTTACTACCTTTTCAGGGACACCAAACTTGACTAAGATGTTCTCCTTTAGGAACTAACTCACTACTTTGGATGTTGTCTTCTTCACAGGTACCACCTCGGCCCATTTCATGAAATAATATGTGGCAGTAAGGATATGAGTATGTCCTGCACATGAGGTAGGATTAAGCTGGACAATAAAATCTAACCCCCATTATCTGAAAGGCTCTTCTATTATAACTGGTCTCAAAGGGAGGGTCATCAACTTAAGTTTACCTGTAAAAAGTTTGCATTTTTCACATCACCCTACCCACTTATATGCATCACCAAACATACCTAGCCAATAGTACCCACTATGAATAATTTTGAATCTTGTGACTATTGATGAGTAATGTCCCCCACATGCTTCATTGTGAAAAACCTAGAGAAGCTTCCCTTGTTGATCTTTATCAATGCAACACAAGAACATGCCATCTAATCATTTTTGGTAGATCACATTGTCCACTATCACAAATTTAGTTTCCTTTAATTTCAAAGCTCTCTTGGCCTTTCTAGTTAATTGCTTAGGACATTCATCATAGGTTAAATAAAAGGCAATATCTAAAAACCATTCATCCTTCAGACCTACCAAGAGCACAAAATTTTCTTCATCAGGGGATTGTTGTTGTTGATCATCAGCGATGAGTTTACATATTCCTTGACCCCTTACTAACTTAGCGAGTTTTATTTCTAAATCAAATTCTTGGACTTTGGAAACACACATTTCTCGCTTCTTGACTACTACTTCCTATTGTGTCATAATACTTTTGGCTGCAGCATTTGGTACCAGAACTATGGTGTGGGAGTGAAGGATGTAATAACAAAATTTCTTAATTGCCTTTGCTACTAAAAATGTCTATTTTTTAATAGGTGAGTACCTCAATTCATGATTCTTAAGAGCAATACTCATGTAAGAAATGAGAATTTCATCTCCTTCTTCATTTTTTTCTAACAAGGTAATGAACATAGTGTGTTCACTTGTGTAGCAATGCATTACAAAATCTTTTTTATAGTCAAGGTGAGCTAGAATAGGTGCTTGAGTAATAGCTACCTTCACTTTATCAAAGGCTTCCATGGATTCTTCACTCCACTTGAAGGTTACCTTCTCACTAAGGAGATTAGCAATTGGTCTAGTAGTTTCTAAGAATTCTAGCATAAACTTCCTCGGGAAGTTAATCTGTCCAAAGAAAGATCTGATTCTATTTCAATTAGAAGGAAGACATAACTATTTAATTTCCTTAACTCTTTCAAGATCAATCCTTATCCCATCTTCTGAAACTAGGTGACCAAGGAATTTCCCTTCTATAACATAGAAAATGCACTTCTTTGGCTTTAGTGAGACACCATGCTCTCTGCATCTTTGGAGGACAAGCTTCAAATCTCTTAGGTGCTTCTTTCTTCTTCTAGAAAAGGTAGTCACATCATCTAGGTAAATGACAATGATTTTATTTAGCAGTTGGCTAAAGGAAGAGTTCATGGCCCTTTGAAAAGTCGCACCAACATTTCTTAGTTCGAAAGGTAGTTGGCTATAAGAAAAGGTACCCCATGGGGTTGTGAAAGCAGTCTTATGTTGATCTTTGGGGGAAATGTTGATTTGATTGTAACGTAAAAAGTCATCCAACATGGACATCATTTCAAAGCCCGCAACCATCTAAAGAATGTGATCCATGTTTAGCAAGGCAAAATTATCCTTCAAACTCACTTGATTAAGGTTTTTGAAATCACCACAAATCCTTATTTTTTCATTCTTCTTACTGATAGGCACTATGTTAGCCACCCAGGTTGAATGGTGAATAGGATAAATTATGCAAGCCTTTAGCATTTTATCCACCTCCATGAAAATTGCATCAGCTACTCTGGGTTTGTAGTTTCTCAACTTCTACCTACTATGAGTAGCTCCAGGTTTGAGTGGAATTTGGTGTTTCAACACTAGTACATTTGACCCCATTTTTAGACCAAAATTTTTGACCATCTATTAAAATGGGGTGAAATTAGTCCAAATAGGCAAGGGAAAATGTCTTTTTTTAAAAATCCATGCCCGTGTTGGTCAAAATTTCAACCAACACAGGCTTCATTATGTTAAAATGAAAAAAGTTCTATTTCACACACCCTAATTCATTATTAATGTGTCGAGGGGTTTGGCTAATGACTAAGGGAGGAAGAACGGGACAATGCTAGGTCATTTTTGTGGAGGAGAGGGGTGAAGAAGGCCACTTCTGAAATATGGCATATCATTTCTATCGACACCACTAGCATTGTCGTGCTTATCCACTGTTCTGCCTACTTTGTCTCACATGCACAAAACTCAGGTTTTTTCATCAAATTAGAGTACCATATATGATATTTTACATCTCAAAAAAAAGTATGGTTCTAGGTTTTCATACTGATTTTTTAAAATTTTATCTCAGGTCACAAAGGTAGATGAGGGATTGGGTGGTAGTCAACATCGAAGGCATTGAGAGATAGGTGTTAATCAAGGCCAAGCTATGGTGGCACTCTATATACACCTTTGTTGCTTCATGACAATGGCTTGGGAATTCCTCACATAGGCAAAATTGTGCACTTGCATCCCATCCAAATGGTGTTGGGGTATTTCTCTCCTGGTGATGGAACATTAGGGACATATTGTTATTAAGGTGTAATTTAGACTACCAAAGCCATTAACAACATTTGCAATATCAGAAATAGACGTTCTTGCATAGAATTTCCAAAGATCAAATGATAATCTAGGTATGATTTGTGTGTGACTGATTGATTTTCCACTTTGCTACACTCGAAAAGTCTTTTTTTTTAAAACAAACTATCGAGTCTACATTTTTTAAACCCTAACATAGTAACAAAATGACAACTTTATGTTTTGATTACAAAGGCACTTGAATTTTCTCTGAAACCTTATCATGATTAGGGCACATGTTATATTAGTTTTGATAAATTTCCCCTAAAATATGTTTATGCTATCCAGGAAATATCAACCAGCTTGGCATAGATGTATTGATTATTAAATGAAGATAGATCTAGTTCATTGTCATGATTTTGAGCTATTCTTTAGTGCTTGTGCACACCCACACATTCATTCTGACTCATATGTTGAATATATTATTAGAGTCTCTGATGTTTTATTATGACTACTTGGTGGATTGAAAATGGTGTGGTTGATCTCTCTATGTCATCTATTTCTGATGGTTTGACTTTGTCTTCTCATAATTTTGTATTTCCATAAATGTCTTGAAAGTTGAGATTATTGATTTTGATTTCATTGGGTTTTGTTTGAACCCTTTTGTAATTTGAAATCTTGATTGTTGCAAGAGGTGAAGAAAATTTGATCATATCGTTCCATTAAAGCAGATAAAGCTTCACCTTAGGAGATTCCATGAAACAGGTTAAAGCTAAAAAGCTTGCTTGAATATGGTCAAGCTGAATGCATGTACACTGTAATCTTGTTTAAAAATTGACAATTCATAACTCATTAAAAACATTTAGCAACATTCTTTGAAAATTCAATTTTTTTCAAAAGAAAATCAGCTACCATGTGGACCATTCATGATAATGGGATATGGTTGTTCTACACTAAAATGACTTTGAATTTACTAAGTTGACATGAAGAAAATATACAAATATTTTAGTTATCTGGTCTATTTTTAGACCAAAATTTTTGATGCACAACTGCCTCTTGGATTCACGTTCTATCCCATTGATGAAGAGCTCATAACACATTATCTCATTAGAAAGGTTTTAGAAAACAATTTCACAAGAAGGGCCATTGCTGAAGTGGAGCTCAACAAGTGTGAGCCTTAGGGAGGGTTCAATTCCCTCCTTTATTATTCACTATGCATATAATCCCACACACCCATTTGATCTTGAATGATGATATGTATTGAATTTTGAGTGTCTATGCTGAGTGATCCAAAACCATCCATTTCATGCCTTCATCTGTACACAATGTCTTTCTAGTTTCTTTCTACTTACACATCCATTTCATTTCATATGATCATCTAAAAATTGTATCACTCTAAGCTCTCAACTGTTTCCTCTTGATTGATCATCTCATAACTATTGAATGAGAGCTTTGGGATAAGCTATAGGCATCCATCAAAGCATAAAGGATTTTGTCAAATGGTGTGGATGAAGTAGTAGCATTTTCCTTGGGAGACATGCTTGCAAAATGGAAGCATAGATAAGTCACTGTTTGACAGGATGCTTGAATGTAATGTGGTCATCAAAAGCCATAGTTGTTGGATATGCACAAAATAGATATATTGAGAGAATATATTTGTTTAAGTTGCAACTACCTTAGTAGACACACATGCAAAATGTGGAATCATAGGTAAGGCGTTTGAATTGTTCTATTGACTGCCTCCATGAAATATCATCTAATGGCAAGCCAATATTGTAGGATATGCATATTGTCCTAGTAAGAACCAATAGCAATATCACACTCAAAAATCCAAGAAAATCCATAATGCATACTAGTTCTATTTTACTTTCAAGTGTACAAAACTGAAAATCCTTATATTAAAGGAAAAATATTTTAGAAATAGGAATTGTCAGGTTGTGTCTAAGAGCAAATTAAATCAGCATGCTTTTTTATGCAGTCCAACAATCTTAGTTTTCAATTGTAGACATCAAAAAAAAAAAAAAAAAAAACGTTGGTAGAATAGGTGAAAACAAGAGACCTTTCAAATGAAATGTCCATCGTAGTTGGCATAGTTGTTAAGTCAATATCCATATCTTATGTTGCTTCTCTGCTTTTCATTCATACAAATCAGTAGAATTGACTAATGTTAGTCCTTAACTTATGAAAAATCCACAAGCAAGAGAGTTGCAAAGTTGCCTTACTTTGGGATGGTTGGTTGTGTTTCGTTTCCACCACTCCTTTCATCTCCACTACCCTTCTTTTTTCTTCTTGATCTTCATTTCAACACCAAAGCTCATTACATAGAGTTGTCTAGTTCATCAAATTTTACAAAGAAAGATAGCAAAAGTGACAACAAATTCTAACTTCCTCTATTTCCTAAACCATCTAGATGATCACCATCATCATTATCATCATTATTATCATCATGTCTCCCATTGGAAGAATCACCATTAGCACGATGTTTCCTATTGATTTCTCATTATTTCCTTGCTCCCTTTGCTCCATATTTGTCAGCTCTATATGGTATATATCAATGAAATCCAGGGATGTTTCCCCAACTTGAAACCCCTCATTCTTAGCACAAATACATCTTTGGGACATGGATATGGTGTTTCGAGTTTCTCCACCAATGGCCATTGTCCACCCACTCACCACCTAAATGTGGGAATGTCCTAGCATTCCCAAAATGGAAAGGGAAATCTTATAAGTTGATCCACCATTCAAGAAACTAATGGGCATTCCTTGGTGGCCGATGACTTTTAGAGTGTGTTTTGAAAGGAGCTTGCCATAGATAAGATATAATCACACTAGAAAAAATGATAGATCATTGGTAGAAAAGTTCAAATTCAATCCCTAAGTATTACACTACTTTTACAAGAGTAGTGAAATTTCCTTCCTTTTCTATTCCTTTTCTAGAAGTATAATAACATGAATCCTCAACACCTTAAAGAAATAGTTTCTAAGATTGAAAATGAATAACAAATACTGATCAAGAAGTATCATATAAGTGCAATAAAATGTTCATGATTAACAAATGCATCCCAAGAATAGATATGTGTGCAATAAAATATTCATGCTTAAAAAATGATAATACCCATACCTTAGGTCCTGACTATATTGTAATGTTAATCTAGAAATATGGTACTTTGTGTTAGATTTTAGAACCAGAATATAAGAATACCAAAAATCATAATAATGAATGGCATAATTTTTATCTTGGAAAAACCTCCTCGATGAGAGAAAAAACCTAACCCATAGGAAGATAGATCCTTTATTTACAATATCTTAGTCATGCATCCTAGATGGAGAAAACCAGCTAGTTGGAGAAAATATAACTGGACACATGATATAGAAGAAAGATGAGGACTGAGAAAACATAGAGCCAGTCGAAAAAATACAAGGAACTACAACAAGCACATAACATGCATTTCTTGTGGGTCAAAGAGATAAAGCATTAAATAGATGTAAGTGAAGGAAACAAATGAATGGTTCAAAGAAGCCATGAAGCTTCAAGTAGCCAGGATCCATGCTTGAATGCATGAAACAACTACATAAAAGTTCATGTACCAAGTTTTGGGACATGCCAATAGTGCCCAACTATACACAACATAAATTGAATGTCATGGGCTCTTTGAGAGGTCTACCATTTCTCTTACCTCAGACATTTTTCCCCTATAAAAATTCCTTAAGTAAAGCTATAATTCTTGATTAGCATATTATGCTTTTATTTATTTGGAGGTTGAAATTAGATGTTCAATGACAACGAGTATTATTAGGTATGATTGGAAACAAATTCCTAGATATGAATGAAAGCTAAAAGAGTGATGTAGGATTTATTTGTTTTCCATGACTGAGAAGCATTTGCTATCTTATATAGTTTTGGAAAGCATACATAGTGCATTATGTAAGAATTTTTGGCCTCATTTAGAATATGAGATTTACTCCGCATAAGACTATGGTACATCATTGCTTCTGCTTGCACTTGAAACTTTCTAATGATTTAAATTGAATTCTAATTAACACTTACTGCCATAGTTGGATGTGAATAAGTTGCATACTTCTCCTACATTGGTTTGTACTATTTCATTGGTAATATCAACCATGGTTTCATGTTCCCATTGTAATGCACAACAAATCTACCATCTGTTAGCTACATATCAATGCTTGAGTAATAGGTTTATCTCAGTAGATGCCTTTAAGGATCAATTGGTTCAACTAGAATGTAAGCAAACCTAAAGGAAAAATGTCTAACCTCTAGAGAATTTGATCAAATTTCCCGTACTTTTGATAATGATATTAGATTGTCAATTAAGCTTTCTTCCATATAAAATAGGCCCACCCACAAACATCTGCGTTGAAGTGAGAATGAATTTCAATGTCAAATAATTTGAGATATTTATGGTACTAATGAAATGACTCTTAATAGATTTCAATGGCACTAGTCCCACTTTGATGCATATCTTTAGAGGAAAAGTCTCATGAAGTCTTTTTGATTTGTAAGATCATCATCTAGGAAGACTACTTCCAATTGTAGGGTATAGCTAAGGAATATGGAAACTTAAATGTTTCAGTATTGAGTGGTGCTTTGGGTTCTAAATCTTAACAACACTCTTCATGTTCTAAGAACCTTCAAAGTAATAACTATGTGTTTGCACACCTTGTAGTTGCTTCATAGTAGAGCATATGATGCATTGTACCAAGTAAATTCATCTACATTCTGCACTTTTGTTGTTTCTCCCTTGTAGCTATTCATAGCAAACCAAGTCTTCACAGCACCATTATCGACATCATTGGTGTGTATGGAAGACAAGCTACTGATGTTATTCAGCATTCTCAATTGTTGAAGTCACCACCATAGATATTTTAGGCACATTATTAAATAACATATTGATATGTTAGGATTGTGATTTTGCCCATCTGTTTACTTCTTAAGTTTATGATTTTTGGACCATTCCTTAATCTTGTGACCAAACACTACGTACTCTCAGGAATTTCCTTCATAGCTAACTATTCTAATATTGTACTCTATAAAGTGGCCACTTTTACATGTTCTACCAAAGATTTGGTGCCTCTTGTAGTTGCTTTATCTAGAAATCTTAATTGAGAGTGTGAGAATTGGGGATAGAATTAAAAAAATTTCATGGTCAAATTAGTGAACAACAAATGGATTTGATGGGGGTTGCATTATCTGGTAGAATGTAGACGAATTTAGAAACTTTAGCTAAGACTAGTGTCTATCCATTGGGCCAAAGTACCTCCTATTACCTGATTTACCATTGCTCTTTAAATCTTGAATTCATTGCACAACTAAAATGCATCTCCTTCAGAGAATATTTAGCCAATTCTCTGCTCTCTCTTTTTGGATCAGTAAAAGACCAATGCCCTATTGAATGTGTATATTAAAAGAATGAAAAAATCAATCCTTCTCTTCTAAGTTCTTATTTTAGACTAGAAAGCTTTTTTTTTAAATCCCACTGGGTGGAAATGAATTTGCATTTGTTTCTAATTGCCCTTGTTCTTTTTGGGAACTCTTAAGTTTGTCTTGTTGTCACAATCTTCCAAAGCTGCTGCTATGGAGATGAACATTTTCATGAACACATCTTCAAATTTTTCATTCATCTTCAAAATCTCTTCAATATTATTTTGCATGAATAACTCTAAATTATCGAAGAGTTGCACTAGAATTTGGAATGAATGCTCACACCACATAGATCCAAATATGGGGCTCAGTAATACTATTGACAACATTTTTTATTTTTTAGAAGAGACACCACCAATTCTTCTATTGAGTGGGGAGCCTTTTACCATTATTTAATCAAGCTCTACTTTTCTGCATACTATCCCTTGTTTAACACAATTCTTGGATAAGTGCATTTAAGTAAACATGTCAAGAGATATCTCATTATTCAAAACCTTGTTACAAAGCTTCCAGGAATTATCCATAATTGCATAATAATAGTAAAAATTAATAACATTACTACATGTGAAATAATTGAATTGAAATTCTATGTCTACTTTTTGGTTCAAGAGGTCATTTTCTTCTTGTTGTTTCCCTTCCTCATTTAGCATATAGTTTTATAAATAAATATTGTCAAAAAATTCACATGCCTTGTCTATGCTTCCATTTTTCAAACATGTCTACCATTTAAATTGTGACTACAACATCTGACAAAAATTATTTATGCTTTAATGCATGTCCATAGCTTATTCCAAAGCTCTTTTTTTGGCACTAACATCAATAATGGTGGCAAAGGTTGTGTGATTTAGCTTTATACCTGCCAATTACATTTGCTTGAATATAAACACACATGTTATATATGTGTTTAAACATATATAAACACACAGTTTTCTTGGCAAATTAATTAGCTTTCTTTCTTAGTTTCAATGGTGTGAGCTCTTTCTTTGCCTCTTGGTCTATGGACTGTAGAACTTTGAGCTCAATAAGCAGCCCATAGCAATCCCAACCAGGCACATAGTGCACCTTATGCCCTTCAAGCAACATATATATGTTGATAAAATATTTCAGTATTGTGTTCAAGGCATGCCCAATATGAAAATCTCCTGGTACAGATCCTACTCATGATTATGAAGGCACATATCCTACACATGAAAAAGGCCCTGATGTGCATCATAGTGATAGAGGTACATATTCAATTTTTATTGAAAATTAATTATGTAATTGTTAATAAAATTTGGTATCTTAAATTGCAATTGGTGTAACCTTTATGTGATAATTTTTTAGTATGGAGAATGTCATGGTAATGGAGTTGAGTGTGATGTTAGTGTTAAGCATGTTGAGGTTGGGGCTAAACAAAATGTGGTAGATGATGTAGAACTATCAAGTAAATAAAAATCCCTATTATGTTCTTTAGATTAATGAAATACTTATAACATTAAAAAAAAGTTTAGAATTAAACCCATTTATTTATTATTACAAGGGTGCATCAGCCTTATGCTCAAAAAAAGAAGAGGAAGCCTCATGTTATAAGATTAGAACCACAAGATCCATAGGAGAATGTCGAAGATAGTCATGATGTGCCTATTAGCCTTCATAATTATGAGTAGGATCTGTGCTAGGAGTAGAAGGATGTAGTGAAATGAAATGCACATTGTTATCATTGTTCGAAATTAACATCATATGGATTATTTCTCATGAAGTTCTCAATTTTAGTTATTATTGATTAGGCATATTTACCTTTGTGTGACCCAATGTACCAAAATATTCTACATTTCTTTGGCCATTGGAATCTATGTTGTGGTAGGCAACCATTGCTTTATAGCCTTGCTTGAAGCCAATTTGTTTGTCCTCTTCTTTGGGTGCTAGATTAAATTTATATTATAGAGACAAACAATAATTTATTATTCTCTTTAGCATAAATTGTTGTTTGTCCTCTAGAATAATATATATATGTATAGAGATTTATATATGTATTTATGTATATATAAATGTGTGTGTGTGTATATATATAATTAATTTTTTTTTTACAATTGTATTTATGTAGATATATATGTTTAAATGTATATTTTCATATATGTATATATGTATGTATGTATGTATGCATACAAACTATCTCCCATAAGTATATATACCTGTATATGTATACATATGCAGATCTGAATCATTCATACGCTCTCCTTTGTATATGTATATTTCTATTTGTGACCAAAGCTAGAAGTGTAAGGTGCTAAATAGTTTTACAGATTCCTATTTTGAGAACAGGTGACTTGTTGGATATTTGTTTTAAGGGGGTAAGACCTATTAACCTCTTACCCCCCTTCTTTTCATTGCCATGGAATATTATTTTTTTATTGCAGGTTATTTAAGGATTGCAATATTTACCTCCAATGTCCACCATTTCTTTAACCAGACCAGAGATCTCCTCAAAATTTTGTCGCTCCAATTTCCTCCAACATTAATATTTTTAACCCTCTCAACCAATGTTATTTGTAATCCCCAATATGTTGGGAAGGGAATCTAGCTGAGACGAATTTTGATCCAACCTTGTATTTGTTTTTGGAGGTTCTTCTATCAGAAATCCTCCCCTTGTATAAAAGGAAGTATGCCTTCTTAAAGACCCTTATAAAGGGCATCTGTAATGTATACAGGACTCCAGTCCTGAGCTATATCGGGGGTTTTCTTTACCCTGTTCTTTTTCCCCTAGTGCCTGCAGTTGAACAGGTCAAATTTTTTGTAAAATCTTCTAATAATATAATATAATGTCTTGATTACTATTGTGTATTAATGAATTTGATATCATATTAATGAATGTTATGTGATTGTATTGATTGAATGTTATAATTCATAAATGGATGAATGAAATGAATGAAGTATGTAATTAGATGTTAATGAGGAATTTAGATTGATGTTAGGGGGAGGGGGGTGAGGCTAGATGAGTTTCCACCTTCACATGGTTGGCCTTGTTAAGTAGAGAATTTTATAGTATTCTTGAAACCAAGTGAAGCTCAAACTAACATACCAAGAATCGCAAAACCCAAATCCATCTACCTCTCATTTTCTCATCCCAACAAGTCATCTTTTTTGCCACTTTTATTTAGAAGGGTCTAAAGTCTGATCAATTCATCATCTACATATCCTAAAATCATAACGCTCCAAAGAAAAGAATGATGTTCTTGAATAATGCACACTATTTCTTTCACCCACTTTATTTGGATACCAATTGCTTGCACACTATTATCATTATTGCATTGTAATGAAGTTTAATTGGAGATATTTGTGAAGCTCAAACTAACTAGCAGGGGGATGGATTATTGTCTTTCAACTAAAGTTTGTTGTGCAGTGGCTAGTGTCTACTACTAGGGAGATATTTGTGTCCATCCTACCCACTTGTTAAATTGGTGGATTTTAAGATTGATATTTTCTTTTTGATACATGGTAACTGCCACTTTTTATGTTGGGTAGGATGTCATTTCTAGGTTGTTGGTATATGAATAAGGGTACAATGATATTGCATCTGATAAAAGGAAGATGTATATGATTAAAATATGGTCTAATCCAACCCTAGTGTCTCAGTCCTGCAACTGTCATATGGTCAAAATTTCAACCAATGCTTGGCAAAAATTGTGCCAACAATTTTTAAAGTTTTTGACCAACTAGTAAGTTGGTCAAAATTTTGACGAGAAAATTTTTGACCAATTGTTTGGTCCAAATTTTGACTAACCCGGGTCGAAATTTCAACCAATAAAGATCAAAAAATGAGCCCAAATATACTAGTGGAACTTTCCCTATCTAAAATCCTTCAAATCTTCATAAGACCAAGTAAAGATGTCATTGAACTCCCTCAATAGTTTGGTAAATTTAATTCTTTCAAACTCATTGCAGCATTTTCCCAAATTAACCATCCTTGGTTTCTCTTTAGTGTCGATGTTGGCTTTGTCGCAATCTCCAAACTTTTCTATCCTTTTTGTATTGTTGACAACACTCCTGTGAGGACTATCTTTCCTAACAATTAAGGTTTCCAAGGAAACTATTTTTTAGGAATCCCATTTCCTTTAAATTGGAGTACTTTGGTATCTTCATTTGAATTCCCTTCTGGGAAGAATTCATGACATTCTGATGAGGAGCCTTCAAAGAATATATTTCTAAAACTTTCCTTCCCATGTAAGAAGGTGTTGATGTGAGCATCATTATTGAAAACCTACCATGAGTTGACATTATTAGGTATGCTAGGATGATTTATAAGTTTTATAGTATAGAGGTCTTCCTTGAAATCTAGGTGGGGAATTACTAAAGATGTTGATCCAGTTAGTGCATCAGCTCTAGTGTTGAATTCTTATGGCATAGCCTCAATAGAGAAGGCTTCAAATCCCTCTACCTCATCCCATACTCTATTCCTATAGTGCTTTAGTCTAGGATTTTTAATAGTAAAAATGTTTTGTACCTATTTAACCACCAGTTTCGCATCTTCTTTGGCCTTCAATGTCTTAATGCCTTTCTTCTTAGCTTCTTCTATTCCCAATAGTAGGGCCTTGTATTTGATAGTGTTATTTGTATTATCAAACTCAAGTTTGAAGGCATGGGGAGTGATTTCACCTAGAGGGGAAATGAGAAGTACCCTTGCTCCTAAGCTAATAGAAGAACATCTACCATCAAATTCTAGGGTCCATAAACCTTGATCAATTAAACTTTCAAGTTGAGTTATTTGATCTTCTGGTAGGATGACATAATTAACAAACTTAGTTTCTTGATACAGGATGTGGGATCTGGGGTCTTTTGAGGGAAATACTATGTACTTGGCTTTGGGTTAAGGGTTTAAAACTACCTTTTTTCTACCAAATGGTATATTTTCTTGGGACCAGTCTAACTTTACCTCTCCTCCTAGATTTTTGCAAAAGGCTAAGCTTAATAGCATTCCATAACTAGTAGGAATGTCTACAACTAAGATGGTTAGCACAACTCATTTCTCAGGAAATCCAGCTAGAGCAACCTAGGCATCTTTAATCTGGCCTATAAGAGGAACTTGTTTGGAATCCATGGCATAAGATTTTCCTAAGGTTTGTGTGATTGGAAGATCTAAGGCATTTGCTACGAAGGATGGCATGATATTATCTGAAGCTCCAGAATCTATGATACAATTATTCAATTTGTGACCATGGATGAAAAAAGAAACGTAAAATGGGGCAAGCTTGAGAATGGTAGGAATATCTTCAGCTAACATTTTATCTTTACTCTCCATAGGTGATTTAGAGTTAGACATAACATTGTTCAATGGAGGCATTTGTGGTTGATTTGGACCTCTAACAAATTCTATCAACTTATCCAATTCACTAGGATTTGAACATGGATAATCAACTAGTGAAATTTGAATTCTAGAAGACTTACAAACTTCTACTATATCAAAGGTAGGTTCAAAATCATTTATTTTTAAAAGTTTTACCTCTGGAGCAAGATCCTTTGGAGTATCAGGGACTTTCTTTGATTGGTTATGCGAAGTCTTCCATTTTCTAGTTGGGTTTGAGGTAGAAGGATCTTCAAGAATTTTTCTCCCTCTTTGACCATTTGTGAGTACTGTGCATGAAGGATCTTCAAGGGTGATAGACATTGCATCCTCTTTTGGAATCTGACTCATATTCGAGAAAATAATTTACAAAGTCACCAAGACCTCTTGAGTCTTCTTCAACATGAATCTCTTATATTGTCTCCTTATTTGCATTTAATTGATGTGAATGGATCATCTTAGGATATGTGGCACCATCATGGTCATCAATGGAGTGGAAGACACAATGATTTGTTTTATTGGATGAACCAACTTCAATTCATAATTTTTGATTTGTTGGTAGCATAATAGGTTGTCTTCCTCCCGCCCCTGCATTTGAGAATTTCCTAGGGATGTCTTGATATGTATTATTTATTTTTGGCATTTTTCTCTTCATTTTCATTACATCATTCAAAATCTCTGAATCAAGGGGTCAGCTTGACCTAAGGTCGATGACTGTGAGCTTGGAGCTTGCATCTCCTGTCTCCATTTACCAGTGGCTAGAAGATCATCTTCCAACTCAATTGCTAACCTTTGTGTGGTAGCAATATAAGATACTATGTCCCTTCTTAGGTGAAAACTGATGTCTAGTGGCATTTCATTTATGAAAAAGCCTTTGTGGTTTTTAGAAGTAGGGATTTTATGAAGTATTTTATTGAATTTCACCACAAAATCATGCATGGGTTCTTGTACCTCTTTCTTGAGTTGTGTCAACTATAGCAAAAGGGTATATTCATCATCTCCTAATTTGAATCTAGCTTCAAATGCATTTTGCATTGAAGCCCAATCTTTGATTGCCCCATTTGGAAGATGGTGAAACCAATATGTGGCAATGTCAGTTAGAGTTTGAACAAACAACCTAATGACTACATTTTTTGTCGCAACCGCAAGAACTCCACAAGCCATGTTAAAGGGATTCAAGTGTTCATTAGTGGACGTCTTCCTCATCTCCATTAAATTTAGGCAAGATATCCCTAGCTCCCTTTGAGAGAGGATTTGGATTAGGACCAAGAGTGAGAGGACTGACTTGGGCACCCCAAGGATTAGCATCCATTCGAGGTAAAATGAGGTTTAGAGGTTGGGCATTGAAACAAGTGGGTACTAATGTCCTTGGTAAAATCAAGGCTTGCAAACTCACAACAATTGGGGGTGATTTTTTAGGGGAAGCAAGTCTACTCTTACTTTTCATAGACTTCCTTCATCTTTGGGTTAGATCAGAGGCAAAGTTTTGAATTCTTATAAATTCATAGGATTGATCTAAAAATCCTTTTCTCTCTTCACTCCAAGTATATTTACCACCAGCTAGTTTGCTAAAATGAAAGGATTTTTAGTTACTAATATTCAAAGAGGTTGTTGGGATAACCTTCTAACCACAAATTCTTCTTGAGCAATGGATATTCCTCTAATGAGCTCTTCTTGTTCTTCTTCTCTCTCAAGAACCTGACTAACTTGCAAGAATTGCTCAACACTAGTTTTTAGTTTTGGGGCTTGAGCGTTAAGGTTTGAAATGATATCTTCTTGGATATTGTCAAATCCTAATCTTGGTTGAAGAATAGGAAAAATCACTGCATGAGGTAAGACCATTCCTTATAACAATGTTGAACCCTAATGGATTCCCCAGCAGAGTCACCAAAAACTCTTAGTGAATAGCTTTTCCCTCTAGTAATTCAAGTTAACGAACAAGGAAAGCTCAATTGAACTCTCTTTGTTTTGAGGCACAACTCCCTCCTTAAATGATAAGCATTAATTTCCTTTATTTGAAAGGAATTTATCAAGAGGAATCTTTTAACCAAAAAGAACTAAGGCTTTTAGAAATACTTTTCCATCTCTTATGCAAAAGTATTGCAAGGATAATATCGATTCAAAAAAAAGCCTAAAGACTTATTTAAAGTGTACCAAAGAATTAGTGAAAGAAAGATGATTGATTCTTGAATAATATAATCAAAACCATTCACATAATAGAGTATATCATTATTGACCATAACCATGAAAACATCCCATATGAAATGAATCCAAATGACTAGTACGTATGACCGCAAATGACCAATAACACATAACCAGTATCAAAAGATTTATGTATATATTCCTTGTTCATGTAAATAACATAATAAAATTGGAAAGACTTTGGCCAAGAAAAGGCTGCTCAGAAAGACTCCAGGGACTAGGTGAACCAAGTGGACCAAGTGGAAACCCAGAACAAGAACCAAGAAGGAACAGACAATCAAAAGGATAACGAAGCTATAGAAACTCTACAGGATCTGAATAAGGACAACCATTAGTCTATTTTTCTTTTGGTTTTTCTCATAGTTTTGTTGGGTGTTGGCTTTTGCCTCCTAGCCTTGGGCCTTTTGTTGGTTTTGGCTTTTCGTAGTAGTTTCATGTTAGCTGGACTTTTTTTAATTTCTATCTTTATGCTATAAAACTTTTGGGTTTTAGGATCCCTGTAAAACCTATTTTACTTAATCAAAAACATAACAAAATTGGTTCAGTCTCAACCTTCTTTAACAACTTAAGTTAGTATCCTAGAAATACCAGAGTATCAATCCAAAAAACATTTAAAGTCTTACAATATATACTTGTGCAAGGCCCATAAAATAGTTATAAAACTATATCCAGTCAGAGTTGCAAATACTAAGCTTAAAACCATTAAAAAACTACCCTAGGAACTAAAATATTAAATGGACCAAGCCTTGTTTTAACCTAAGTAACTAAAATATTAGCTGAGTTTCTCGGTAGTCCTTGCTCTAAGGTTGCATTGCCACCTATAGTTTTTTAGTCCTTGTAAGCAACTTTGAAATCCACAATCTCCTTCTATTGCGGGACTCCCAGTAGTTTTGTTCTTAATTTCCAGATGATAATGACTCGACGGGCATGTTCCATCTTCTTAATATGCATCATCAGATGATCATCATTGATAATAATCATTGAATCTATTTAGGCGATGACTGCTAGGTTGGTAGCAGATACCTCTTTGGCCTCTTTGAGAGCTTGTAGCTTGTCCTGACACTCAGCTTCTATCTCTTTCAAGTATTTTCTAGATTGATCCTTATTGCCTAAGATTTCAACATTGATACATTTAACATCATTCTGTAGGATTTCCTTTATACAGTTGAACTCTTTGACTAGCTCTAAACATTTATCCACACATTATTTGATGACCATATTCCTCCATTCTAGGTTGGTTTGGGAGACATATAAGAAGTCTACATCAACTCCATAATTCTTCTTTTCAGCCAAGAATTTGTTCGCTCCATATTCCTAAACTTCTGTAATGTGACCCACAACATCTTCCCATCTTTCCTTCTCCTTTGCCCATGCATTTAACTTAGCTTCTAGGTCAACCATCATTTTTCAGCCTTCACCTTTGTCTTAGCTAAGTGAGCTATATAGATGACCTAATGAGAAACTATTGATTCAAGCCACTCATCCAAAACTTTAGAAATTGACCTATCCCTTTTCACTTGGTCAATGAACTATTGATTTTTTGGGTAGGTCACATCAATTATGGAAATAACCTAAGGTTGTTCAGGTTCTACATTCTATAGATTAAGAATGTATTCTACCAACATGTGAATAGATTATTTTAGTTCTTTCTTTTCCTTCTAGTATTTCCATATATGACTAGTGACCCTAGCATGTCTTGCATCAAGGATCTTCATTTCTATGGCCCTAAAGGCTAGTACGAGAACTCTTTTCTCCATCGTCTAGTCTTGAGGAGTGATGTCCTCAAGATTTTTTCCTTTAGATGGCTTTAATACATCAGTCACCCAATCTCCTATTTTTTCATCAACACCAACCATAGCCTCTATTTTTGGCTTTTTGATTTTAGCTAATTTTCCCAAAAATTTCCCAACCATGTCTTTAACTGAAACACTTACAGGCACCAAGCTTCTTTTCTTTCTTACTGACATATTGACCCAATTTGGTGCTGAAGAGGTACCTTTGGATGGGGGGGGGTTTGTAAAGAAAGGGAAACATAATTGGCAATTATTGATCTAGAAGCATTAGCATCACCTTCTATTTGATGAGAATTTTGATCCATGAATTCTTGTGTTCTTTCCTTAGGAGGTTCAGTCTCAGCTTCTATCTCAATTGGACCTATACCAGCACCCTTTTTGATAGCTTTCTGTGTTTTCTGCTTCTTGGTATGAGAACGGGTCTATCTTGTTGGTTTAGCTTGTTGAACTAAACTCTAAACCTCAGATAGAACTTCAACTTCAAGTTTTAAAATACCTATAGAGGAAAAGGTGAAATCTTTATCTGTATCAGAATCATGAATAGCATGTTATGCATTTTTCATTTTTTATTGCCTTTTCTTCTTTAGCCAATTTTTAGTCCTAACTATTACTGGATCAGTCTAAGACTACAGATCATCTTCTTCATGTGAATCCCAATCTATTTCAAGGAGAGGAAAATCTTCAACCTATGTTATATAAAAGGGATCAATGACTTCATCTTGGTTCTCCCATACTCCTTTTACATTCATCTGCAACTTGATTTCTTTTATTTACTTCAGGGTCAACCTAGACCACCACCTCTTGCTAACTTCATAATCATCATCACAGTCAGCTTAGAAGTCTTCTAAGGGACATGTGAGAACTCTAGTTGTAATTCAAAAAGGGAAGTGCAAAGTCTTTATCATCAAAATCAAGGTGAACAATATAAGCCTCTAAGTTCATCAAACTTAGTTCATGTTTGAGAGCCAATGCATCTTGAATAGTTTTGCATCTATAGTGGCCAAGCTCTATAGAGAATGTAGAACTCAAACCTCTCTTAGCTTTGTAGGTTCTATCCACTTTGGCTACCTACTTGCATACCTCCATCAAAACAAATTTGTCTAGGCAATATCTCTATAGTTTTAGTGGTCTCCCTTTATACCTGTCAATTTGGATATAGGTGAACTTAGAGAACTAGGTGAAGAAAGTGTCATAGATTGATACAAATTGTGTTGCTTCCTCTATTAACCTCCTCTATTCTTTCCCTTGTAACTCAAAGACCAGCTTAGCAAGAAATGTATCTTGCACTCTCTTGAATTCATTTCCATTCTTTTCTTTTTGCAAATAGGGGAAATATTCATAGATAGGCATATTATTTACCCAATTAGTGTGTGGAAGCTTGACCCATTCTTTATAGCATGCCAAGACATAAAATAGGTATGAACTCATATAAAAACTAGACACCCCAGATGCTTGAGAAAGTTCTTCATGCAACCTGTTAGCTACGATTTATGTCCAATCAATGTGCTTGTTCTTATCACTCAAAATGGTTTGAATGAAGAAAAATATCTTGTTCTCCCAGTGAAAGGCATGTTGATTTCCCTTGATCCTATTCAAGAGAGTAATCACATCTTTGATTTTAGGGATCATGTGATCTCTTTCCAATGGGTGAGGAAGGTAGGAGCCCCTTTTCTCTAGCTTAAGTAACCAGTTCTTGGCAATGGCATTATTGAACGTGTTTGGGTCAGCTGAAAATTTGATGTTTGAGAGGCCTATCATCCAAGCTTCATATACCTCATGTGGCAGAATCCTCAGAGCACCCATGATTGTAACCTTATTTATATAGACCAAAAATTCTCCTAGATACATTCCTATGCATCTCTAGGTGACATTATATCTATTCCTGCTTTCTAAAACTAGTTTTGGGCAAAGAATTGACTCTGGAAAACTAGCAACATGTAACAACCTACTATTGACTATTTTCTTAGTAATACAACTAGGATTGGGTTTAGAGAACCTAGCCATTAGCTTGTTCATATCTTCATTGGCAAGGAATGTGTCATTTAGTGTAGATAAGAAACATGCAAGGGAAGATACAAGCTTTTCTTTTGGTAACTTGGGGTGAGAGCTAGCCATGAAAACAAACTCAACAATCCTTTTCAAAAATAGTTAAGAACAACTGGAAATGGAGGTGGTTAATAGAGTTACTCACTTAAGTGAAGGAAGTAATAGCAACCATTGAGAAAGATAAAATAAACTTACCATGTAGGAAAAACAACAATGTACTTTCATGATTAATCTTGTTGCAGACCACCTATTACTCTATACAAGGGTGAGTTTTACCTTTTTACTGATATCATAATGAAAAGGAAAGCAGCCTAGAAAAGCCTTTAAATAGATACTCCCATCATGACTTGATATGGAAATTAATGATTTGACAGGGACACTAAATTCATTGATAAGATTATTTTCCTTCACACGTAAAAAATCTTTCCAGTACACTTCATACAATTTATTTATTGCAAGGTGTCACTTTAGCCTTTTTTAGAAGGATTCTAATACATTTTTGTATTGCCACTTGCTAGTCTTCTTAAATGTTTTGAGCTTGTGAACTGAACCTTGAACTATTTAGAAGTTCAGGTTCAAGTTCAAAGCCACAAATATATGGAAATTCAAGCATATGAAACTGTCATACACTTCATCAAAAAGGTAAAAGATTGACAGAAATGAAGTTTGAAAAGAATGGCAATTCAAAGTTTAGTTTCAAAATGCGCCCAGAACTCAATAGATTTTATGTTAACACCAAGCCTGACTACCACTTGGACAAACTGGTTGAACTTTGAAACTTCAACTCAATTAGTTTAGAGTTTAATTTCAAAAGGTATCAAAAATATTTACATTGTAGGCCCGATGGAAATAGAAACAAATGAATTTGAACATTGAACTCAATTGAGTTCAAGGTTCAGAGTTCAAAACCTAGACTAGGTAGGGAGTCATTGAAAAATATTGAGCAAGAATATATGGGGCTTTTACACAGGTAACATAGTCATAGATCATGTAACAAACTTTGACTCGTGCCTTTGAACTTCTCAAAAATTCTTTATTTTCACCAAACTTTGGCCTCAAATTCTATCTTTATTAAGTTTTTCTTCTTGATCTTACTTAATGAACATAACATTTCACTCGGGTAATACATCACTCAGTTAACACTAAACTTACTCAGTTAACATTGAACTTTAACTTTTCTTTATCAATTGTAGTCACTCAATGGTCATTGTTTTCATTCTTTCACCTTGTCACTCAGTGTAGCTTGTATAGCTCATTACATTATAATATTATATGATTATAAAAATAATCAAACCAACATTACATTATCATTGTCCAACTCATTCAAGTGCCCATTAAATATGGTACTTATCAACTCTATCATCATTTCTTCAAATCCTCTTCATCAATCAAATGATATGGAACTCTACTAAATTAGCATAATGTCTAATCAACTAAGAGATGACATCAATGACAACATAACAACTAATATTAATTTTACATGCATATGTAGCATTATCGATTGCATCATCAGTTGGGGCTAACAATCACCCCCTTTCAGCATTGATAGCAACATATAACATATGATTTTACATTACATAATATAATCAAATATACACATTGACAACAACACAACTATTTAGCTCATTGGTCCTTCATTGTCAAGTCTTATGTATCATATTTCCTCAATAGGTGTACTTGGTCTGTATCTTTAGCACTATCAATCTTTTTCAACATTTCTCCCCCTTAGGATATGATCTTATATTCAACAATATCATCATGTATTCTTCATGTTGTTTCCCACCTACCCCCCGCCACCCTTTCCTTATTCTTCTTCCCTTTGGGCATAATCATTATTACTAATATTTACTAGTTCAGTCTCTTACTTATTCTCTCCCCCTTTGACAACAATTCCAAAGGTCCACTATAAGTTTCAATATGAAACCTATAAAACCTTATAGTTATCATTATACCTTGCATGTATAATTTACATTAGTTTCATCACAACCATTCCTAGAACTTCAAAAAACTCCTAAAGAGTCAACTCTTGCATCAACTCCACAAAGATAATTGTGTTCATCCTTTATTGATGGAACATGCATCTTCACTTAGTGAATTTTGGATAGGGGTAGGACCCCAGTTTACCTCTTAGATACTCAAAAGCATCCTTAGGCAATGACTTAGTAAATATGTCTAAAATTTTCTCTTTAGACTTTGCATATTCAAACCTAACTTGTTTCTCTTGTACTGGCACCCTCAAGTACTGATACTTGATTGATATATGCTTTTTTTTTGCATGCATCATCAGATTCTTCGATATATTTATTGCAGTAGTGTTATCATAATAAATAGGAACAAGCTCAGTTATCTCTTCTCACATTCCTTTTGATAGTTTCTTAATCTAAAGAATATTTGAACAATTAATTACAAAAGCAACGTACTCAGGTTTAGTAGTAGATTGTGAAATACAAATCTATTTATTGTTCATCTATGTTATTAATATTTCTCCTAAAAAGTAAGCTCCACCACTTGTTCTTTTTCTATCATGAACATCACCAATCCAATTAGCATCCATATAGACTTTAAGATCAAAGTCATCATCTTGCTTATACCATAGGCCAAAATCTTCAGTTCCTTTTAGATATCTTAATATCCCCTTCACAACAGTCATGTTTGTTTCCTTGGGATTAGAAGAAAACCTTATAACTATACCAACAACATGTGCAATATCTGTTCTAGTGTGCACAACATATTGTAATTCACCAATCGTGGATCTATATTGAGTTTTATTTACTTCTGTAGTAGTATCTTCCTTTAATAATTTCACTCCAATCACTATAGGTGTACTGACTAGTCTAGACTCATTCATTCCAAATGTCTTCAAGATTTCCTTTACATACTTAGATTGAGTCACATATATACCATTCTTTTTTTGATGAACTTGTAAGCCAATAAAAATAGTGATCTCACCAAACATAGATATCTCAAATTCCTTACTTATTTTATCAGAAAATGTCTTATATAACATGTCATTTCCTCCAAATATAATGTCATCCAGAAATATTTCAGCAATCAACAGTACCATACTTTCAAATTCATATTTCAAATACATATTATTGTTCTCACTTTTTTCTAGCAAATCCAATCTTAATAAAATAAGAATGTAATTTTTTATACCATGCTCTAATGATCTGATGAATGGATCTAGACTAATTGCAATATTGAATCCTTAAATAAAATCAAATTAGAAGAAGTCTTAATACATTCATACATAAATAAATTAAGCATCAAAACTTAAGGTGATAAAAATAATTGAGAGAGAAGGAGATAGAAAGTGCAAACAAAGTTTGATTTTAGAGTTCGCCATAAATGTGACTACGTCTCTAAGTCGGCTCCAATAGAGTACGACTGATCCGATTAATCTCCAAAATTAGTTACAAAAATGCACCAACCATTCCTTTGAGCACTTTGACAGAAAAAAAACTCCGACGTACAAGAATGGCTCAAAAATCTCCTTACAAGACCTCTCTATTCCTTCAAAAACTTCACCAAGACCAATTTCTCTCAAAAAAAAATTGCTTCTAGTAGTTAGCCAAAAAATTCTTCAAAAAAAAATTCCTCTATCTCACACCCCCCATTCTACCCTTTTTATAGAAAAAAATTACTCAAATTGGTTCATAACCAATTGATTTTCAAAATCTCCCAATATCCCCTTTACATAGAAAATATGATTTGAAAATTCCCCCTTATTTACATAGGAATATTCTCCCATTAAAATAATCCATCCAATTTTACATAAAATCTTCATGAGTGGCCTCTTGTAATTTTATTCCATAATCTGTTTTGGGATTTATTAGGAGATATGAATAATTCACCTTTGAATATAAACAGGCTTGATTTTGTTAAGGATTTAATCCTTAATTATAGGGGGTGAATTGGTTGGGAATTTTTTTTTTTCTTTTAAAAATAATGTTTACATTCCCCTTAAAAAGAGGATCTCCCAACCAAATGTATTTTTAAATATTAAAGGGGTTTTATCCCATTTAAATAGGGGTAAATTATTTTTGTTTTAAATTAAGACCCCACCTACTTTTTCTCACGTAGGCCTTAAATTAAGGTTTTTAAATAGGAGGAGTGGTAGGATTTTATATTTTATATTTTTATTCTTTTGAATTGCCATGATGATGTCATGATGATGTCATGATGATGTCATCACTATTATATTTTGCCTCCAAAATTCAAACAGCCATAACTTCTTCATATGAGCTCTATTTTTTATGAAACCACCATCATTGGGAAGCTCTTGAAAAAATATTTGATTTGAAATCCATTACGGACCACTTTTGAGATGTTCTAATTCACCTCTTATTTAGCCCTCTGGTCTTTTTGTTGACCAAAACTTTGACCGAGTGTAACTTCTCCATTTGGACTCTATTTTTGTCTGTTCAAGTTGCATTGGAATTAGGATGCTGAGATCTTTCTCATGGTGCAAATTTTGGAGAGAAATGAGACACTTCAATTTTCACTAAAAATATCCACCGGCTCAAGCCTCCCCACTGAAGACCTTTTGGACCTCCAAAAGTGACATTTACTCTAACATAAAGTGAGGACTTGGCCTCCCCACTTGTCCTGTATCATCTGTACATCTAAATACCTGGCTCACAAGCATAATGAAGACTGTAACAACATTGTTGATCATAAACATTATTCTATCACTTCCATAAGCATCTACACTAGTTTTCATAGCCACTAACCAACAAACATTGACTAGCATCAAGCTAAACAATAATGCAAAAACGAAAGAGAATAAATCAAGAACATATCGATCCTTCATAACAGGAACATATTTACCCAAGGAATCATCAGTGCTTTCAATCATCATTCCCTCATGTTGTACTACAAGTGCATCCTACAACATCTGACCTTGGTTAGCTACTCCAAGTTCAAGTGTAGAACCACCTATACTAACAGACATAAGAGTTAACTCTTTACTTGCATTAATTACCCTCTTTAATTGCCCTATGTTTGCAAAAGAATGATTAGTCTTAATCCTATGAGAATGTACAATATACTGAATGCCATCTTTAAACAAGTGATAATGATTCTTTTCCCTATAGAAAATTGCTTTTCAATCATAAAGATAAGGGCTACCAAGCACAATCCCAAAGATATCCAGTGGAACAACATCAAACTGTACTTCATCCACAAACTTACTAGTGATTGCAAATCTTAAGGTGCATTGCCTTGTTACTTGCAACTTATCATTTTCACAAATCCAGCCTAGTGGATAAGGTTTCTTATGTAATGTAGTTTTCAATCCCAAGTTTCTTACAATACTTTCAAAAATCAAGTTCACTTGAGAAACACTATCTATGAGTGCATCAATCTTAGTGTTCTTAGCAACAATCCTTAAATGAAATAACTCATTCCTTTTCTTATCTTCAAAGAAATCATTAACTATAGAAGTAGAAGCACAACTAGCAATAGAAACACTAGAAATAGGAGCTTTACCTTTTACACCCATAGCTGTTATCTTAGTCTCATCATCTGAATCTAAACCAAGATCCATAACAACATTTGTGGCTTTCTCCTTACCTTTTTCTTTCTGATTCTATCATTGAGCCCACTTAGGCTTCAATTCGGGATGCAACTTCCAACAATGTTCTTCATCATGACCCTTCTTATCACAATGAGTGCAAGAAAGTTTCTCATCCTTCTTAACTGTAGTTTCCTTCTTTCATTTCTCTATCTCTACATTCTTAGAAGATTTCTTTACATCATTATCAAACTTATCAATAAAAGATCCTTTACCCCTTGACTCTAAGTGCGTAGCTTGAACTGACACTTCATCCAAATTACAAGGGTTTAATACCAAAATAGAATGTCTAAGGTAGGAATGTAGACCTCCTATGTACTCCAACAAAGTATCCTAGGTGTACAAAGGAACATTCAAAGAAATAGCCCTTTTTCCTAAATTCATGGGTGTACTCTTGGATAGTTTGACCTTTCCCTTGCCTAAACATTTTCCAGTCCATCATTAACTATTGCATATGTCCTAGGAGATAAAACTGCTGCTTAAGAGCACTAACAAACTCTACCCAAGTTAAACTGACTCTACCATGTTTTGAAACTTTTGCCTTAGTCTTACTCTCCCAGCTGGTTAAAGCTGTACCTCCTAGCCGAAGAGTAGCTAATTGAATCCTATCAAATCTAATAGGTTCTGGACTCTACAGTAGACTTCTATTTGCTGAATCCAGTCATCCAATTTTTCAGCATTAAGTTCACCACAATACTTAGGCAAGTCAAATTTTACATCCAGTTTGATCTTAGGCTTATACCCACTCTTGAAAGGATTAGAAGAAGTAGAATGCGGAGAATATGGAGAAGAAGGAGAAGAGGGAGGAGAAGACGAAGAGGGTGGATCTAGTTTCTTATCACCATCTCCATGATATTTCCCTTTCTTGTCTTCACATTCTTTCTACTCTTGTCTCTCCCGAAAAAGAATGTCCATCTTAGCCTTCATCTCCAGGAATGCTCTTCGAAATTCCTGCTCACTGATGTCATCAAGAACCTCCATTCCAGAAATAGACATCTTCAAAAATGTTCTACACTTCCTGATCTCAGGATTAAATTCTTCAACCTTGCCTTTTCTCTTTTGAATCCTAGATCTTGTTAGCATTCAAGAAAACAACTGCAATAATAGTCAACTGGGCTCTGATACCACTTGATCTGATGAACGGATCTAGACTAATTGCAATATTGAATGCTTAAATAAAATCAAATTAGTGGAAGTCTTAATACATTCATACATAAATAAATTAAGCATCAAAACTTAACGTGATAAACAGAATTGAGAGAGAAGAAGATAGAAAGTGCAAACAAAGTTTGATTTTAGAGTTCGCCACAAATGTGACTACGTCTCTAGGTCAGCTCCAGTAGAGTATGACCAATCTGATTAATCTCCAAAATCAGTACAAAAATGGACCAACCATTCCTTCGAGCACTTTGATAGCAACAAAACTCCAATGTACAAGAATGGCTCAAAAATCTCCTTACAAGACCTCTCTATTCCTTTGAAAACTTCACCAAGACCAATTTCTCTCAAAAAAAATTTGCTTCTATTAGTTAGCCAAAACATTCTTCAAAAAAAAATTCCTCTATCTCACACCCCCCATTCTACCATTATATCATCACAACTCTTGTCCTTTTTAGGCTTATATGTGTCATCAACCCAACACCCTATTTTCTTATCCAATTATAGCATAGTTTCCACCTTGGAATTTCTTGCTTTTAGGTGTTTTTCCTAGGAATCTACTTACCATGTCTCCCATTGTCATAGTCATTGGAACTATGTTCATCTTCTTATTGATTTAAAAATCAAACTAATTAGGTACAGAGAAGCTACCTTTAGATGGTGGAGTTTGAAAACTTGGGAGGTTCAACAATCTTTGAATTTAGGGTTTTAACCTCATCCATAGCTTGATGAGTGTTTTGGTCATGACCTTGATCAAGCTTTCAGTGGTGGACTCCACTATAGGTTCACTTTCACGTTGTTCTTTGTCTAGATCAACAACTACTACTTGTTGAACCTTTTTCCTCTAGCTATGTGAGCGAGTGATCCTAGGTGTGGGTTGAACATGAACTAATCTTTGAATAGGAGGTTCAACTTTAGGTTCAGATTCTATATTACCTATAGGGTGACATGTGACAATTTGATCAGTATGAGAAAGAGGAAAAGTTAAATTAGAACTAGTAGAGCCTTTGTGAGGACTCTTCTAAGTTTGCCCCAATTTTAATTTCTTCTTCTTAATGAGCCATTTCTCATTCCTATTGACAATAGGAAGGGTTCTAGCCTACAATTTATCCTTCTTTGGTTTGGTTCAATCCAATTTAGGTATGGGGACAACTTCAACTTTTGCAATAAATGATGGATCAACCACCTCATTATTTTTGTCTTCTTCAACACCAATGACATATATTTATTATTTGAATTCTTGGATCTTCTTCAAAATTAACCTAAACCACCATCTCTTCCTCACTTTATAATCATCTTTACAATCTTCCCAAAGATATTCTATTGATGGCACATGAGTGAAGGAGGGGTGTAGTTCAAACTAGGCCTGTGCAAAACCTTTGCTATCAAACTTTGATCAAGCAATATAAGGAGTCAAGTTCATAGTTTTCACTTTAGCTTCCATATTGAAAGCATCTTGGATGTTCTTATAGCAATAGTGGTCGATTTCAATTGGGAAAGTAAAGTCAAAACCTCTCCTTGCCTTACAATTTTTTTTTACCTTCACCACTTGTCTGCAAACTTCAATTAACACATAGCAATCCAAGCAATATCTAGATAGCTTCAGGGGTTCACCCTTGTAACCTCTAACTCTCAGATATGTAAATTTAGGGAATTGGATGAAGAAGCTACCATAGATTGTAATGAGTTGAGTCACTTCTTTTTATAACCTTGTATTTGTTTTTCCCTGTAGCTCAAAAACCAATTTCTCTAAGAAGGTGACTTAAACCCTCCTAAAATCTTCAAGATTCTTCTTCTTTTGTAGCAAGGGGTAATAGTCATAGATTGCCATATTACCAATTCAGTCTTGATGAGGCAGATCTTCCCACTCCCCACAACATGCCAAGATGTACAACAAGTAGGAGGACATATAAAATCCAACAGTTCCTAACACTTGGGAGAGCTCTTCATGTATACTATCTGCTATGATTTTAGCCTAGTCAATATACTTACCCTCAACCAGGATATTTTGAATTAAAAAGTACATCCAAGTCTCCCTAAGTAAGGCATGTTGATTTTCTTTTATCCTATTGTGGAAAATGATAATGCCTTGGATCTCATGAATCATGTGTTCACGTATCAATGGTCGAGGCAAATTTGAACCACCTTTCTCTAGTTTAGTCAGTCAATTCATAATGTTAACATTATTGAAGTTATTGGAGTTGGTAGTGAAGCAAGAGTAGGATAGAGTAATAGTCCAATCTTCATATACTTCTTGAGGTGGAATTCTTAGGGCGCCCATTATTGTAACCTGATTTACATAGACTAGAACCTGACCATTGTGTTGATATGAGATTGTAATGTTTCAATCATTGTTTTGTCCCTAATGTCAAACCTGCTACTTACTAGTAAGATAATTTCTTATTTGATTTGAGTACTATCATTTATTTTATTGATGAGGAGGTTATGATCAAATAAGATAACAAGAACACCTAGAGGAAATGTTGAGTTATGATATGTAAAAGGAGTACAAAGATAAGTTAAGATAGTGATGACATAGTGTATTGATTATTTACTTTAGGCTGTAAAGAATGGATACATTAATTAAGTCTAGAAGAAAAAGTAAGAAGAATTGAGTCTGCCAAGCTTGACCAAGTGGATAGTAGGTGCTGAGAAAAGTTATTGCAAGTCGAGAAAAAAATTAGTTGGAGCCAAGCAAAGTGAAGTTTCAGTGTATGCCAAGTGAACTTAGTGTAAGCCGAGTAAAGTTTAGTTGATGTCGAGCACCAATAAACTTTAGTGTTTGCCAAGTTAACTAGTGGATGACAAGTGGAAGAACAATAACAATTGGAAGAACAGTATGGAAGCTAAGTGATAGCATATTGATGCTGAGTGCTAGTATTCATGTTATATCATAGATTTGACAAATCTGAGTCAACTATTTTTTTTTCTTGAATTATGTGAAGCATGTGGAAGATAACTATGATGAGCTGGTGGCATAGAATTCAAGGAAAACCATTTTGAGGCAAATTCAAAGAGGATTGAGGAAGAAGTTTCAAAAGGAACCAAATAGAAAAGTGGGTAGATTCATTGAATCCTACCTAATCCTACCTAACCCTAAAATGGACGATTGAGGATGAACGACAAAGATCTTAAATCTCTATTTATAAGGAGAGTTGGTCAAAAGAAAAGGTTTTCACGTGCGAGAACCTAAGGAAGACAAGGAGTCTAGGGTATTGATTCATTTAGTGGCCAAACTGAAGAGATTTCTATTGGTAAGCAAAGAAAGAAGGCTTAAGAGTATGAATTCTTAAAGGTGAACAAGCTAACAAAGCTTAAGTGTGTGAAAGCCAAATAGAATGAAGGACTGAAATAGAGATTTGTAATCTGCAAGTGAGTTGTAATTTTTTACCATATCAAGCCTTCCTATTACTTTCTAATGATTGTATCAGTCTAGTGTAAATCCTTTGGATTAAGGTTGACCTAACAGTCATTTGTAAATCCTTTAACTGGGTGACATTCCAAGTGAATGATCTAAAGTTCTGTAACAAGGCTCACTCCTAACAGGGTAATTGAAATCCTCTAATCAGATCGCATTTAATAGTCTAAATTGTAACCTTTAATAGAGTTGGCCTTTCATAGGGCATCACTTCAAAAGAGTGAGAATTAGTAGCATGTTACTGGTGATTTTTCCCAAATTGGGTTTCCATGTAAAATCCATGTGTCAAATGTGTTATTGAATCTATTACGTTTCATGTTTACATTTCTACAAAGATGTTTTGGCCTAGGACAATAACCTATAAAGTTTAAGCATTGTATGATCTAATGGATGCATGCATATAATTTTCTATGGATATGGGTTCACTAATCTATGAAAAGTTTTATTTGTACATCTAGACCTTGGATAACTGATTCATCTCCCCTCCCCCTCTTAGTTATTCTAAAGAATTTCAACACATTGTGTCATGATACACCATTTTGTAGCATCATACTTGCCTTTGCATTCCAAAACTAGTTCTAGACAAAGGATTGCCTCAAAGAAACCTCCAACCTACACTAATCTACTCAAGGATATTTTTTTGACAATTGACCTAGATTTATCTTTCTCAAATATTGACACTACTCTCTCAATCTCCTCATTTACAAGGACGATATCTCCTAATTTTGGCAAGAAATTGGTTAAGGGCAATAGTTTCTTTCCTTTGGTTAATTTGGGATGGGATGTACCCATAGAATAACTACAAGCCTTCAAGCATGCAATCAAAAGAGGAATGAAAAGAAACTGGACAAATTTGCTTCACTATTAATGGAAAGAAAAAAAATGTTTTCAGAAATAAAGAGAGACTCACCACGTGGAATGAACAAAAATTCCCTATAGGGAACACTAAATTTCTATCTCCTTTTATCTCTAGAAGAAATAAAGCTCTTACCTCAAACAATCATAGTAAAATGACCAAAAAGGAATATTATGAAAGTTAAAACTTGGAGAATATGTTCCAGAATGATAGGACAAGTAATGATGTGACATGGCACATTTTACTTATTAATGGGTGGCTTTATCCTTACATGTACCAAATATTACTCCATTTTTATTCCTAGAAATGACCATTAAATGCATGTCTTTTCCCCATTTTTAGAAAAGTTAGGAGCATCTATAGTCCTGGCAACTATCTTTTAAGCTTATGAACTTTGAACTCTTGAACCATGAATAATTGGTTCAGAGCTCAAGTTTGGCATATCTTGAATAATTTGGTATACAATGCTCATAGACTGACTCAAAAGTGACAACAACCTCTTTTCATGTAACTTTGAACTTGAACAAACATGACAGATTTTTCAAGGTTCAATTTTGAATAGAGCATCATAGTCCACCAGATATCACATACCATATCATGTTTAGGTAAATAGGCAAAGTGAACCCTTGAACCTTGAACCTTTGAACCAAATGGTTCAAGGTTAAAGTTAAAGGTTTAGGTTTGAAATTTGACTATAGGTAACCCAAGCACTCCAATACAAGGTGGGGGGGGGGAGGGGGTGTCAACTTGAAACTTTTGAACATTGAACCTACTACTTCAAGTTCAAGTTCAAGACAATTTTCAAGGGTAAGAAAAGTTTAAAATTTAAGTCCAAAATGGGGTTAACATCATCTTACCAAGATGACATTCTTTACACATAGCATTCTTAGGTTTTTGTAGATTTGGTAAGCCTTTAACTCTTTTCTTTCTACTAACCTTGACGATGTTCTCAAAGTTTACATGATACACCCATTTATGCCACAACCATATATCCTCAACTTTAGCAAATAATAATGTCTCAAAAATAGGATCAAGATAAGATAAATTACCTTTACTTTTCATCCCACTTCTAATCAAATTTCCTTCATTGTCATAGATCTTAACTTTTCTATTTTGAAATTCAAGCTTGTGACCTAAATTGTTCAATTGAGAAACACTCAAAAGATTAAATTTTAGTCCTTGTACCTAGTATGCATCATAACATCTTATCTTATCACTCAACATTAGTGATCCTCTACCTTTCACTATACATGGAACATCATTACCTAACTTAATAGTTCCACCATCATTAATTTCTTCAAATTTGTCAAACTTACTTCAATCACTAGTTATGTGATGTGAGTGTCCACTGTCTATAATCCATGAATCATTCTTGCTAACATGTGAAATAAGGATAGCTTCACTCTCATACCTTTCTCCAGTGTGATCTTCCTTGGTAGCAACATATACTATCTCATCTACTTCCTTCTCTTCATCAGTACAAGACTTGGTGTGCTCTTCTTCAACAATGTAGCATGATTTATTTCCTTTGTCTTTTTAATCCTTGTTCTTCCTGTATGTATAATCTTTATTGTGATTTTTGTCACTCTGACTTTTTTTAGGACACTTAGCAACAAAATGACCAACTTTATTGCACTTGAAACAAATAAGAGGAAGTTTACCTTTTTATAAACTTTTTTCAAGCAATGCTTCAATTTCATCTATATCATCTTCACATTTAGACTCACTTCCATCCTTACTTTTCTTCTCTTTATTTGAACTTCCAATGATTAGTGAATAATTAAAATTATTTCCAAGTTTAACCATATTGTTATCATAATTTTTTGATTCAAATGTAGTCAACCTACCAACCAGGCATAGCTCTTACTTCTTGAATTGCAAAAACTTTTATATCATAGATAGGTAGAAGAGTTCTAAGAAATTTACTTACAATTTCACTATCACTGATAATACCTCCAACAACTCTGATTGCACTCACAAATTCTTTGATTTAGTTAGCATATTGTGCAACATTCTCACCTTCTTACATTCTCATGTCATCATACTTGCCTCTAAGACTTTGAACTTTAGCTCTCAGCACATTATACAAGTGTCAAATTGTCCAACATTTGTTTAGCATTTGTGCAATTCTTGATATCATCAAACTTGACATCATTAAGGGTAGATGTAATCTCAATCATCAGGCTAGTGTGATTATTTTTCTCATTCATTTCATTCATATTCATAGGAGCAACAAGTGTAGTGTATTATTATTCAACCAGTGTGAAATATCATCTCTAATTCCATATAGGTGTACCCTGATTCTATCTTGCCATGATGAGAATTTATCCTTATTCATCTTTGGTACCTCTCTCTTATACATCTTTTAATTTATAGCTCAAGTACATTTAAACTTCTTTCTCCAAGCACTATGCTCCAATACCAATTATTAGAAATCTAAGGGGGAGGGGGATGAATTAGTTATGTCCAATTATCGTACAATCCCTTCAAACACTTTAGTACAAAATAAAACTTCATAAACATCAAAAGAAATCACTTTGTGATCTCATTTAGCTCCACAATTAACTCTCTTAATCATTTTTCTCTAAACAATTTACTCACTATTCATTACTTTACTAAATATCAGTAATATAAATTAACTATTACCTGCTTGTTATTGAGTTGCAGTAAAAAGTAAATACCATAAAAATTAATTTTTAACATAACAACAATCATTCTTGGCCAAAGAAAGGGATCAAAATCCGAAAGCAATGGACCGCTTAACCCAAGATTGGACATCTCAAGTGGTTCTTACCCAACTCATTTGGACTCATTTAATTTATCAACTAGGGATGTAAACTTGAAATGGTGTTTGCAAAATATATGCTTCATACTTATCTCCACTTAAAAACTACCTTAAGGGAATTCAAATGCTTAAGCTACAAACAACCTATGCTAAAAATGAGAATCAAATCTATTTTAACAAAGCATGAAAGTATAGTTGGGAATTACTTCAACTACCTATGCTATAGGAACAATCCATTAATTTTGTTAGTAATGGTTGTAGGTACAACAAAGTCTACCTTAATTCTATCAACTGAATGTAAATCCTACACTAACTACTTAATTCACTTCCTCTGTGGGCCCCCACAGAGAAGTGAAGTAGAATAACTCAGAGATGAAAACTTAAAACATTTTTTTTATTCATAATAGTGATAAAACGTACATACTGATGAACAATAAGCTTGTATTCAATACTTGGCAGCTTCTTCTATTGAAATTATCTAAAAACTTTACTCCCCTAGACCACGAACTTCTAGTTATTTAAATACATGGACTAGGAATAGCATTCCTAGATTTTAGACTCATCAATCATTAAAGTAAATAATAGTATTTGATTATTATAACTAACTCATTAATTCTGGCACCAAAAAGAACAGTAATCGAGGAGCTCATGACCCTTGAATTTCCTCCACTTGGTGCTGGGTGCAAGCAACCATTTTGACTTCCACTTTGTTGATTTGACCCTGCTTTTATATCTAAAAAATACTAGCACCTCCAAAACAATAACATACATAAAGACTTATTCAAAACATGTCATCTAAATTAGTTTATCCTATGTCACATTACTATAGGGGAACTACCGAAACTAGCTAGAGAAGAGAAAGCATCATTTGCACATTATTTTGTAATTAAATGACATATCTTTCATAGCATATTCATTTTGATCCTAAGAAGTAATTGCACACACATTATCATAAACATCATGTTCTTGAACATCAAAGTCTTTAGAAATTTTGAGAATTAAACTAAAAATGTAATGACAAAATAGACCATATTTTGGTCTCATCAAATCACACATTAGATATCAATGTTTTTAATGTTGGAACTCTATAAAGGGAAAAAGCCACCTAGAGCTGGAAACCCAAAAAAATTGACTCTTTTGAAGTGATCTCTACTAGGAACCAACCTTGTCAAGAGTTTACATACGCATAGTTGAAGTGACATGGTTAGAGGATTTACACCAAATGATCATCTAGACTTTATCACTTCTTGATCTTGTCTAAAGAGTGGCCTACTCTAAATGAGTTATAAACACCATTATTCGATGTTACAATGTAGGATTTCAAGACTTATTAGGTCCACTTGATTAAGAGATTTATCTGCTACAATGGTAAGAAAGTAACAGTAGAAATGATCTGTTGAGTTTAGCACTACCTTGCTTGTTCAAATCTCTATTATGTTTGGTCTCTTTCAAATCTCTTTCCTTATATCTATTACTAGATGATTCATTTCTTAACACTTCCACATGTTCCTTAACTCTTCTTTCATCTTCCTCTTTGGTTTTTTTTGGTTTACCTTTCTTCACACAAATCACCAACTTAACAAAATCGATCAACACTAAAAACTTGTTTTGACTTCTCCTTATATAGTAGTCTCTCTTCTTCCAGATTCTTCTAGAATTTGTCACTTAACCATAATTGTCAATCTTAGACTAAATACATTTAGTCACCTAGAAAATATAACTTTGTGTTCATCCTTATCCTTGTTCAATCTCCATCATTACATCTTCATTGCACTTTTCTAGTTGTAGATCTTGTAACACTTTGACTCGTGTCTTTCGAACTTCTTGAACATTCTTCATTTTCACCAAAATTTGGCCTCAAATTCCATGTTTATAAAAAAAATTGTTGTTTTTACTCGATGAGCATAATGTTTCACTTAGGTAATACATAACTTAGTTAACACTAAACTTACTTGATTAACACTAAACTTTAACTTTGATTTGTCAACAGTTCAGTGACAATTGTAGTCACTCGGTGAATGTTATTTTCCTTCTTTCTCCTTGTCACTTAGTGTAGCTTATATAGATCATTACATTACAACATTACATGAGTGTAAAAATTCAAACCAACATTACATTATCACTATCCAACTCATTCAAATTCCCATTGAATACCATACTTATTGACTCTGTCATCAAGATATTTTCTTCAAATATCCTCCATCAATAAAATGATATGACCCTCTATTGAATTAGCATAATGTCTAATCAACTAAGAATTGACATTAGTGACAACATAACAACTACTTTGACTCTTTTACATGCATTCATAGAATTATCAATTACATCATCACTTGGTGCTAACAATTTGGGGTTACAACCCTTTGATGTAAAATACCCAAGTAGAGATTAAGGGAGGGTGTTAGAAAATTAATCCTTCCTTAGATGTATTTAATTTGGTATATTCTAAGAATCCCTACAACTTATTTTTCTCTAGTCTAAGCATGAGGACATGTCATTTACTTGTCCTCTTGTCCATGTGTGAGGACAAGTCCTTTTTGTAATTCCTTTTATAAGGAAATTATTTTATCCTCCTTAAGAGGATTTGGACACTTTTTAAACACTTATTATTAATGGTGGCATTCATAGAAATGAGAATTAATCATGCAACTGCTTTCTCATCTCTATAAAAGCTCTCTCTCTCTCTCTCTCTCTCTCTCTCTCTCTCTCTCTCTCTCTCTCTCTCTCTCTCTCTCTCTCTCTCTCTAGTCTTTTACTCTCATTCATAATATTACACAAGGGGTTTTTCGTTTCTTTTCCCCTTTCAAAATCTCTATCTCCTCTTGTTGATTCTTTGGTGTATGCTCTTGGAATTTGATTATTTCATGCTAATGTAACTTATGACTTTTTTCACCTATATTAATTTAGTTTCCTTTCTCTATTTCTTATTTAATTACAATTACCCCAAGCATACTGCTAAGGTACTTAGAAGTATCCCTATCCAAAGGTTTAGTAAAGGTATATGTTATTCAAGTTCCTTTGTACTGCTATGTTCCAATATGATTTCCTTTTCAACAACTTTCTCTCTCTAAAAATGATACTTTATAGAAATGTGTCTTGTCTTTGAATGTAAAACTAGATTCTTTGACATTCTTATTGTACTTTTGTTTTCATAATGAATGATAATAGGTTCTGAAAACTCAATACCTATGTCCTTCAAAATCTTCTTCATCCAAATTATTTGATTACAATTGTTTTTTGTTGCTACATACTTTTATTCTATTGTAGATTATGAAATGAAATCTTATTTATTTCTTAGCCAAGAAACCAATCTTCCTCCCAAGAAGAATTCTCAAAGTCTTTAGAAAGGTTGAGAATTAAACTAAAAATACAATGACAAAATAGACCATATTCTGGTCTCATCATCCCCCCCAACTGAAACTTTGACTTGTCCTCAAGAAAACATAAAAAAATTCACCCTTGTAGCCATTCTGAATCTGAAGTGATACTCCACCCTTTTCCTCTTGTAGCAATGTTCTAATAAAAACCTTTATTCTCCTTCTACCTTTCCCATCTATGAAGCTCTTCTGTCATATCAACTGTCTCCAAATCTTACTAATTAGCAAGCAATGGGGATAATAATAGTTGAGGTTGAAAAGTTAAAGGGATCCAATCATTTTTCCTTTCTTCCCCCAACTTGATATACCAAAGTGCTCGCCAAGTAGCCATGATAAAATTCAAAGGAGAATGATGTTCTTTCTTCTGCAGGTCTTCATTCAATCCTATCCATCGCCATTCATTCTCCTGCTTTGCTATAGGGAGATATGTTTCTGCCATGGCTTTATATTCTTGATAGGTTGCATCCCTTAAAGGAGGAATAATCTAGCTTCCAAGTTTTGAATAAGAAATTTTCATCCATTCATAGTACATAGCTCTGGCATCCTTGACTTCAAGCCTGAGAAGAAGTGGAGTTTCATATTCTAATTCTCTAAATTGATGGGCCTGATGTTCTCTACTAATTTCATTTTGGATCCAAGACATTAGTGCCCTGAGTTGAATATCACCCACATAAGGCAGAGGGTTCCAATCTCTATTGTTAGGAACTACTAAATTATGTAAAAAGAGTTCACAGAGAAATTTTTTTATAGCTATAGGGGCAATATGGAAGGCTTGAAAGAATTCATGAGGAGTATCCAATGTTAAACTCTTACCCTGAATTACATAGGTCATCTGATAACTGAAAAAATGTTCCTTAAAAAAGAGAGCATAAATAGGGGAAGGAGAGCAACAAGACATTAATTTAGCAATCATGGCAGTGATCTTTGTAAGTTTACCACTTAATTGCTCAATCTCCTCATCCTTTTCAGTCAATACTTGAGTTTGATTGAAAATAGTTTTCTCTGAGCTCTCTGTGTGTGTGTTCCATTCTTCCCTCTCTTGAATTAACTAATTAGATAACTATGAAATGATTCTTAACAATGAAACAATGGAACCAGGGTTGAAAGTAACATGTGTTTCAAGTGAAGGATCATTAGGAATAGTTTGTTGGGTTGCGGATGTAAAATCATCAAGTCCTTGTGAAAGAATTTGTTCAGCAATAGTATTAACTACATCAAAATTTATTCCAATATCCTCTTCATGAAAATTTTCTCTTTCAGGTGGAGGAGAATTTGGAACTCCAATAGATACACTATCTTCGATATTTGAATCTATGGAAATGATGGGTGGTTGGTTAGAGGATGTTCCTACTATTACAGGTACACGTTCTGCACTTTCCCCTTTCTCAATGATATTCTTATTTTTATTAGAAGAAGAGGATTTCTCTTTTTCAATAATGACATTTTCAGAAAGAGCGGTTGGAAAAGGCACATCCTCATTAGGTTTTGCATATGATTGGCCTCTTCGAGTTCTATGCCTAAGAGGTACTTTTTCTACTTCTAAAGCTATAGGAAGTTCTGAAGATGTATCTTGTACATTCTTTTTCTTCTTTTTCTTATGAACTCTAGGAGCTATAGGAAGGTTGATATTTTGGGAAATTTCAACTTTCCTTTTTCCCTTTTTAGATTTTAGACCTGACTCAAAGCTAGAAGCTACGAGAGTAGAAATTAAGGTTCTCTATGATCTTCTGGGTCTAGTTGAGGAAGATCCTAGAGGATGGTTTTGAGGATTTTCCTAAGGTTCTATTTCCTCCTCAACTTGCTTCACGAGTTTCCTAACAGGGTTTTGCACTTTATTTTCAACAAAATCATCCCAAGATATCCCCAATTGCTCCCTAAGGGTTTTTTCAATGATAAGCTTAATGAAACAGTGGTGTGAAACATCCTTTGGGGTTCCTCTCTGTACTACCGTGGCTCTTTTTAATAGAATGTGATACATAAAATGAGGAACATTCAATGGACAATCATCATGTCTTAGGCAACTCAAAAATTTGAAATGTGTGGCATGCAATTATGAATGTCTCCCCTCACAGGTAAAATATTTCACAACATAGATTGCACATTTGTTAAATGGTTGTGGTAAAGATGTGCAAATTGTACCTTGCTTCTGGTCTATCTGAAGTTGTGGGTTTCTATGCACTGTAAATTGAGCTCTAGCTGATACTGCATCCAATGTATCTAAAAACTATTCTCCTTCAAGTGGAAACTCCATTATATCTACTACAATTTCAGGTGAAAACAAAACCTTTACTCCTCTTGCTGTAGCAAAACCATCCCTCAATGTTCACAAAAATTCTAAGGCAAGCTCCTCATTCCATGTAGACAATTTGAACATATGACTTGTCCATCCCCTGGCTTGAAATATAGGCAGGAAAATTGGATCTCCCAACAAATTTGTATGGTCAATTGGTTCTCTTCTTAGCAAGTCACCCCCCATTGTTCTTCCAAAGTGATTATAAAAGTAATTTCAAAAAAAAAGGAAATGGAAGAACTTGTAACAAGATGAGAAAACAACTAAAAGCACTTTTTCAAGTGGCTGATGTTTTTAGCATTAAAGATCACTTAATTTTGCATTAAGTACGTACTTACCAGTTTGTAAAAATGTGTGACATAAATATAATGGTCACATCACATTATTCTATTTATCATGTGGTGGCATATAATGAATAATGAACATTTAATGATCACGAAAAAAAATGAATAAGATAATAATACCCCTCCCCTCAACTACATTAAGAAATAGCTCCTACAATTGCTAGTGACAAAGGTAACTAAAAATAGAACAACACATTAAGAAAAAGTTGAACTTGAGTATGCATAAGGACCTGGTGAGTTGTGTTGTCCTTTGATACTATAATGCAATTTGGTGAAGGGTGAGGTGAGGTGGAAGATGAGAAAAAGTAGAGTGAGGTGGAATTATTAAGAAGAAAATACTTTCACAAAGAAAGTAGTTTATTTTAGTGAGAGAAATGCTTTTAGAGAGAGGACGACAGATGAGTGGGAAACTCATTTACAAATGTTGCAGGAAGTGGAGGATCAAAAAGTGACTGGAATTGCTGCAGGAACTCTTCACGAGTAGACAATTTATGGTAAAGCTTTAAGCAGTGTCCATTAACAAGTAGCTTGAAGTGAACAAAATCAATGGTAGAGAGTTGTACTGCACCATTGTTGAACACAGAAATAATTTCATGTGGTCCTAGCCAATGGGTTTGGAATTTCCCTGGAGTTTGTTGATAACAAGAATCATATAGGAGGGCATAGTCTCCAATAGAAAACTTCTTATCACTGATGAAATTATCATACCATTTCATTCTCTGCTATTGGATTATCTCTGTATTGTGCAGGGCCAATTTACAATATTCATCAAGGGCATTCAGTTGTAGTAGCCTATCTTCTTGAGCTCTGGAAAGATCAACATTGAGATCTAAAGTAAGTTTTAGAGTTTTGTGTTCAAACTCAATTGGAATGGAAGTAGATTTACCATAAAGTAATTCAAATGGGGTAAATCTAGTTGTGCTCTTCCATGTGGTCTTGTAAGCCCAAATTGCTTCAAGAAGCCTGGTAACCTAGTCCCTTTTGTGAATAGCAACTATTTTAGTGAGGATGGCTTCAATTTCTCTAATTTGTGATTTTTGCCTGACCATTAGCTTGAGGATGGTAGGGGGAAGATGTGCCATGATGGATCATTTACTTCTTCATGAGTTCTAAAATTAGGTTTGATATAAATTAAGCTCCCTGATTTGTGACAATTTATCTTGGTTCTCCAAATCTAGTGAATATGCATTCATATAGAAAATCTGCTACTTTGTGATCTCTTAGATGTGCCATAGCTTGTGCTTCAACCCATTTAGTTTCATAATCAATACATACTAAGATATAGGATTTTCCATGAGAAGAGAGCTCTATTGGACCAACAAAATCAATACCCCACTTGTCAAAAGGTGTGACTACCACTTTTGGTTGTAGGGGCATTTCATTAGTTTGAGTGGGTCTTCCCATGTGTTGGCATTGATCACATCATCTTGTATACTTTGTTGCATCTTTGTGAAGAGTAGGCTAGTAGTATCCAGTTGTTAAAATCTTATAGCCTGTTCTTTTTGCTACAAAATGACCCCCACATGGTTCATCATGGCAGACCCGTAGGATGTCATAAGTTTCATCTTCACTTACACACTAGCAGGTTACTTATCTAGTCTGATGTAGAACATCAATCAGCTATCCATGAGAAATTGAAACTCTTTTCAACCAAGAGATGGCCATGCTTGGGTGAAAAGTGTGGTGGTGTTCTTCCTATAGCAAGGTAATTTGCTATATCTGTGAACCATGGGTTATAACTTTCTATTGCAAATAAATGCTCATCAAGAAAGCTATCATCTATGGCTAGAGGATCATCAGGTACTTGAAGTCATGATAGAAAATCTGCTACTACATTGGCTTGGCATGGTTTATCTATTATCTTCACATTAAACTCCTACATGAGGAGTAACCAACATGCTAATCTACCAGAAATAGTAGGTTTATTCATCAATTATTTTATAGTAGAGTGGTCAATGTAGACAAAAACCTTGTAGTATTGAAATGCCAAAATTTATTAAGTGCATACACAACAGCAAGCAATTATTTTTCAGTGATAGTATAGTTTAGCTCAGCACCTTGAAAATTCTTACTAATATAGTAAATGGCATGTTCAATAGTACCTTCTTTTTGTCCAAGAATTGCTCCTAAAGTAGTGTCAAATGCATCAATATGAATGTGGAAGGGTAGCTTCCAATCAGGTCCTCTAAGAATAGGTGTTTTTGTCAAAACACCCTTCAATTGTTGGAATGTTGTTTCACATTCTTATGTCCATTCAAATTCAACTTGTTTCTTAAGTAAGTTATACAAAGGAGTAGCAAGCTTACTGAAATCTTTGATAAACCTCCTATAGTATCCAACATGTCCAAGAAAGCTTCTGACATTTGTTTGCTTGGTTGGTGTTGGTAGATTAGTAATTATAGCAATCTTTGTAGGATCCACTTGAATTCCAAAACAGGAAAGGTAGTGTCCAAGAACAACTCCTTCCATCATGAAATAACACTTTTCACTATTAAGTGAAAGGTTGTATTCTTGACACCTTTTTAATACCTTCTCCAATTTAGCATGAGCTTGCTCAAATGTGTCACTAAGTGGTCAAATCATCCATATAGATTTTAACACAATCTGCAGCTATGTCAGAAAATATGCTAAGTACCACTTGCTAAAAAGTTGTAGGTGCATTGCATAAGCTAAATGGTAGGATAGAGTAAGCAAATGTTTCCCATGGATAGGTGAACGTTGTCTTATCCTGATCTTTTGGAGAGATCTAGATTTGGTTATAGCCACTGAAACCATCTAGAAATGAGAAATACCTTTTTCCTACTAAATTATCCAGCACTTGATCAATGAATGGCAGATGAAATTTATCCTTTTTAGTGGCTTTATTAAGTTCTCAATAGTCCACACATACTCTCTATTTTCCCCCTTTTTTTGGAACAATAACTAGAGGTGACACCCACTGACTATTAGAAATAGGATAAATAAATCCAGCATTAAGAAGTTTTTGTAACTCTTCTTTGACTATATCTTTTAATGTTGGGTTTTCCCTCCTATGAGGTTTTCTTACTGGCTTACACTCTGAGTTGATGAATATCCTATGTGTACAAAGATTTGGATCTAAACCCTTCATGTTAGTATAATCCCATGCAAGGATTTGTTGACTATTTTGCAATAATTTAATGATAACTGTCATCTGAGATACAGTAAGTTCATTATTAATATTAAGTTCTTTTCCTACAACAATCTTTACTTTTGTCACTTTATCCATCATTAAGACCTCTACTATTGATGGAGGTTGAATTTCATGGGGTAATAATGTGTGAAGGTAATCAGGTGCTACAGGAGATTGAGGTGCATCACATCTAGGCAATACAGTTTGCAAGGAGTTGACAGGATTTTCAGAGGTAGACTCCTCGACATCATATTGATTATTAAGGATTGCTACTAAGATATCATCTTCTTCCTAAGACACAAAAAATGGGTTTCTTTCTAACATCATGAGCTGTTGAACATAATTAACCTCTAGGGAATCATTACCAAGGTTTGGCCAAGAAACTTGATCAGGATCTAGTTGGGTTTGTGTTGGAGAATACAAGGTTAACTTCTTAGTGTTGGTGCCATCTAATATTATCATTTTTCCTGAGTGACATGCAATGCATACATCTACAGTGGCAACCAAGGTCTTCCTAAGATTAATAGATATCCTCCAAGGGTGCCTCTTGCTGAAAACACAACAAAGTCTAAAGGAAAATCTAGGGAATACAAGGTTACAATGATATCTTCTATCATACCATCAGGTTTGACAATTGAATTGTCTACTAACTAGAGTATTGTAGGGGTATCCCTTAATCCAATAATGCTAAGTCTTAACAAGACTTCTCTAGTCATGACATTAATTGATGCTCCTAAATCAATCAAAACATTCTGAATTTGGATGCCATTTATATGCATAGTAACAATAGGAGTTCTTGGATCAGAATATTTAGGTGTTAGGGCTTTGCTCAACATTAAATTAGAAAGTTGTCCTAACACATGGACAATAGGAGGACCCTTTTTCTTTCTAGAAGACTATTTGACACATGCTTCCTTTAAATTTTTACTATAAAGGGGAATCTCCTTAAGCACATCCAATAAGGCAATCTATATAGTTATTTGCTTAAGCTAGTCTAGGAGATCAGTGGATGCAAGGTTTGATTTGGATGGAGCTGTAGGAACTAACCTTTGTTGAAATGGAGGAGTGGGTTCTTGAATAGATTGGAAAATTGGGACATCAATTGGTTGGTTTACTAGACCATTTTTAGTATCAGAGACCTTAATTATAATAGGTCCTTTAGGTGCAGGCAAATTGGTTCCAGATCTGAGGTGAATATCATTGATCTACAAAGAATAGGCCTGTTGCTTATTCTTGGGATTTGGGGCAGGCTGAGTTGGAAGTTTTGGTTGCTTCTGTGGGCTAGCATTAGCTACAAAAGGTGAAGGCATCAAGGATTACTATTGAGGTGGAGGCATCAAGGCTTGTTGCTAAGGTGATTGGCTAGGTCCCCACTAAGGTGGTTGCTGCCAATTCCCTCGATACAAAGGTTGTTGATTCAGGCCCCACTAAGGATACTAGTTGTTTTGTTGAGGCCATTGAGTATTTTGCTAGGTATACTAAGGTGGTTGATGGTATACTTGATTATACTGAGGTTGCTAGTAGAGCCAATTATTATTCCAATTCTATCCTTGAGGGACAAAATTTGGGGGAATATTGCCTTGCCACTGATTACTATTATAACCAAAATTATTCAGAGGGTCTTGAGGCATACCTTGTCTATGAGCCCATGGCTGCCTTTGAGCAACATAAATCACTTCTTTTGTATCCTCATCAATTGCTTTAAACTTAGTGGGCATTGGTTTTGCATTTACTGCTACAATAGTCTTGCATGTGCAGTTCTTCTTTCTTTATCTACAATGAGAGAAAAATTCAGTCAACATAACATTAGCTTCATCCTTTTTCCTTTGGGCTTGCATGGTATCCAATTGAGTAGTAACATCATTAATGATATCTTGCTTAAAGTAAAACAACAAATTAGATAAATCCATCTTTGACACTCTTGACCCACCATTGGTCTTATGTGGTAGGCTCCTCAGTCCTCTTCCTTTCTTCATGGTAGCTCTTGAATAGTTCTAAAATATCTCCTTGATTTCATTCCAAGTTTTTTGTGTAACATCTCCTCCAGCCATTAGATCTAGGGATTCCATGCTTTCTTCTTGCACCTCTCAGAAAAATATATTTTTTGGATTCTTCATTTAGGTTATGCTGAGTATTTTGCTACACATTAAACAAGAATTTGGAAACATAGTCTTCCAAAGTTTCACCCTCCTTTTGTGACATTTGAAAAATTTCATCCCCCTTCCTATCTTGACCTCTACAATATTCTTTATATTCTTGAAGAAACAAATTACTCATTTCAGTCTAGTTTGCTACAACATTTGCACCCAACCCCATGAACCATTGAAGAACAGCATCCTTCAAAGTAGAGGGAAACAATTTCAACTTATGGGCATCAATTGTGTAGTCATAACTCCTATAGAGGATGTCAAACTCAAAGAGTAAGGTGTCAAGGTCTTTTGTAATAAGGCCATTAAATTTTGGAAGTGTAACAGTAGATATGTTCTTCAAATTTTGGTTGTTGTGCTAAGGTGGAATAGGAAAAGGAAAGGTAGGCACAACCATTCTTGGAAGAAGATGTGATGCTTGATAGATAACAATGGCTAGTGGATTATCTTGATATTCAAGCTCAGAAAAAAGTTCATTTAGGTGGAATGTTTCTTCTAATTCAGCATCTATGCCAACAAATGGATTTTCAAAGAGTTCCTCTTCGTTGTCCTCTCTTTGGGGTTCATCTATCTCAGGTTGAGGATCATTGAATGGCTCTTCCTGGTTATCACGAGGAAGGAATCTCCCTAATTGATCTCTTCTTCTATGCACAAAATGTTTCTTTACTACTAAACTCTATTCTATAAGAAATAGAAATGCAACTAGAAAGACTAGTTTGAATTGCTTGGCCAAAGAAAGGGATCAAAATCCTACAGTAATGGACTGCTTAACCCAAGATTGGACATCTCAAATGGTTCTTACCCAACTCATTTGGACTCATTTAATTTATCAACCAGGGATGTAAACTTGAAATGGTGTTTGCAAAATATATGCTTCATACTTATCTCCACTTAAAAACTACCTTAAGGGAATTCAAATGCTTAATCTACAAATAACCTATGCTAAAACTGAGAATCAAATCTATTTTAAGAAAGCATGAAAATATAGCTGGGAATTACTTCAACTGCCTATGCTGCAGGAACAGTCCATTCATTTTTTTATTAATGGCTGCAAGTACAACAAAGTCTACCTTATTTCTATCAACTGAATGCAAATCCTATGCTAACTACTTAGTTCACTTCCTGTGTGGGCCCCCGCAGAGAAGTGAAGTAGAATAACTCAAAGATGAAAACTTACAACATTCATTTTATTCATAACAGTAATAAAATGTACATACTGATGAACAATAAGATTGTACTCAGTACTAGGTAGCTTCTTCTATTGAAATTAACTAAAAACTTTACTCCCCTGAAACACGGACTTCTAGTTATTTAAATACATGGACTAGGAATAGAATTCCTAGATTTTGGACTCATCAATCATTAAAGTAAATAATAGTATTGATTATTATAACTAACTCATTAATTTTGCCACCAAAAAGAACAATAATCGAGGAGCTCATGACCCCTGAATTTCCTCCGCTTGGTGTTGGGCGCAAGCAACCATTTTGAGTTCTGCTTTGCTGAGTTGACCCCACTTTTATATCTAAAAAATATTAGTGCCTCCAAGACAGCAACATACATCAAGACTTATTCAAAACATGTCATCTAAATTAGTTTATCCTATGTCACATTACTATAGGAGAACTACCGAACCTAGCTAGGGAAGAGAAAGCATCATTTGCACATTATTTTGTAATTAAATGACATATCTTTCATAGCATATTCATTTTGATCTTGAGAAGTAATTATACACACATTATCATAAACATCATGTTCTTGAACATCAAAGTCTTTAGAAAGTTTGAGAATTAAACTAAAAATGTAATGACAAAATAGACCATATTCTGTTCTCATCAAATCACGCATTAGATATCAATATTTTTAACGTTGGAACTCTATAAAGGGAAAAAGCCACCTGGGGCTGGAAACCCAAAAAAAATCACTCTTTTGAAGTGATCTCTACTAGGAACCAACCTTGTCAAGAGTTTACATACACATAGTTGAAGTGATATGGTTAGAGGATTTACACCAAATGATCATCTAGACTTTATCACTCCTTGATCCTGTCTAAAGAGTGGCCTACTCTAAATGAGTTATAAACACCATTATTCAATGTTACCATGTAGGATTTCAAAGAATTATTAGGTCCACTTGATTAAGATATTTTTATGCTATAATGGTAAGAAAGTAACAATAGAAATGATTTGTTGAGTTTAGCACTACCTTGCTTGTTCAAATCTCTATTATGTTTGGTCTCTTTCTGATCTCTTTTCTTATATCTATTACTAGATGATTCACTTCTTAACACTTCCACTTGTTCCTTAACTCTTCTTTCATCTTCCTCTTTGGTTTTTTTGGTTTACCTTTCTTCACACAAATTTCCAACTTAACAACATCGATCAACACTAAAAACTTGTTTTGACTTCTCCTTAAATAGTAGTCTCTCTACTTCCAGATTCTTCTAGAATTTGTCACTTAACCATAATCGTCAGTCTTAGACTAAATACATTTAGTCACTTAGAAAATAGAACTTTGTGTTCATCCTTATCCCTCTTCAATCTCCATTATTAGATCTTCATTGCACTTTTCTAGTTGTAGATATTGTAACACACTTTGACTCGTGTCTTTTGAACTTCTTGAACATTCTTGATTTTCACTAAAAGTTGGCCTTAAATTCCATGTTTATAAAAAAAATTGTTGTTTTTACTCAATGAGCATAATGTTTCACTCAGGTAATACATAACTCAGTTAACACTAAACTTACTCGATTAACATTGAACTTTAACTTTGATTTGTCAATAGTTCGATGACAATCGTAGTCACTCGGTGAATGTTATTTTCCTTCTTTCCCCTCGTCACTTAGTGTAGCTTATATAGATCATTACATTACAACATTACATGAGTGTAAAAAAATAAAACCAACATTACATTATCACTATCCAACTCATTCAAATTCCCATTGAATACCATACTTATTGATTTTGTCATCAAGATACTTTCTTCAAATATTCTTCATCAATAAAATGATATGACACTCTATTGAATTAGCATAATTTCTAATCAACTAAGAATTGACATTGGTGACAACATAACAACTAATATGACTCTTTTACATGCATTCATAGAATTATCAATTACATCATCACTTGGTGCTAACAATTTGGGGTTACAACCCTTTGATGTAAAATCCCCAAGTAGAGATTAAGGGAGGGTGTTAGAAAATTAATCCTTCCTTAGATGTATTTAATTTGGTATATTCTAAGAATCCCTACAACTTATTTTTCTCTAGTCTAAGCACGAGGACATGTCATTTACTTGTCCTCTTGTCCATGTGTGAGGACAAGTCCTTTTTGTAATTCCTTTTATAAGGAAATTATTTTATCCTCCATAAGAGGATTTGGAAACTTTTTAAACACTTATTATTAATGGTGGCATTCATAGAAATGAGAATTAATCATTCAACTACTTTCTCATCTCTATAAAAGATCTCTCTCTCTCTCTCTCTCTCTCTCTCTCTCTCTCTCTCTCTCTCTCTCTCTCTCTCTCTCTCTCTCTCTCTCTCTCTCTCTCTCTCTCTCTCTCTCTCTCTCTCTCTCGTCTTTTACTCTCATTCATAATATTACACAAGGGGTTTTTCGTTTCTTTTCCCCTTTCAAAATCTTTGTCTCATATTGTTGATTCTTTGGTGTATGCTCTTGTAATTTTGTTATTTCATGCTAATGTAACTTATGACTTTCTTCACCTATATTAATTTAGTTTCCTTTCTCTATTTCTTATTTAATTACAATTTTCCCAAGCATACCACTAAGGTACTCAAAAGTATCCTTATCCAAAGGTTTAGTAAAGATATATGTTATTCAAGTTCCTTTGTATTGCTATACTCCAATACGATTTCCTTTTCAACAACTTTCTCTCTCTAAAAATGATACTTTATAGAAATGTGTCTTGTGTTTGAATGTAAAACTAGATTCTTTGAGATTCTTATTGTACTTTTGTTTTCATAATTAATGATAATAGGTTCTGAAAACTCTATACCTATGTCCTTCAAGATCTTCTTCATCCAAATTATTTGATTACAATTGTTTGTTGTTGCTACATAGTTTTATTCTTTTGTAGATTATGAAATGAAATCTTATTTATTTCTTAGCCAAGAAACCAATCTTACTCCCAAGAAGAATGCTCCACCAATAGTACTTTTCTTGTCATCCACATTTCCTGCCCAATCAGTGTCTTGTCTACTTTAAACTTTGTTCATAGTGTATAATATTGTAGTAACTACTTCTCTCTCTTAGATATGTACCATATTTCCTTCAAGCACCATTTTTCTATCAACTTCACTTATTGACATGTTCATTTTTTCTTCTATCCCATTTTATTGTGGTGGTTTAGGAGTCAAAAGTTGTCTCTTGATTCCATTATCCTCACAAAATATGTCAAATTGATTTGATGTAAATTCTTCTTCTCTATTTGATCTTAAACATTTAATTCTCACTCTCGACTCATTCTCAACTTTAGCCTTGAAAATATTAAACTTATCAAATGCCTTAGATTTCTCCCTAAGAAATGCTACACACATCATTCTTGTAATATCATTGATGAAAATAATTAAATACCTTTCACCATAGAATGCTCTAGTTCTTGTAGGACCACACAAATCTGTACAAACAATCTCCAATTTATTTGATGTAGTGAATAACTTTCTTAGAAATGAATTCTTTCTTTTGTCATCACACATTCCTTGCAAATCATGTTAGAAGGTTTCATAATCATTGGAAAGTCTCTTACTACATTATTATTACTGATCTTCACAATCTTATCAAATTTTATATGACAAAATCTCTTGTGCCACAACCAATTGTCATCAATCTTCGCAATGAAACAACTTATCTCAATAGCATTCAATTGGAATATATTACCTATATTACTTATACCTATTCCATTTAGTTTACCATTCTTGTCTTTGGTAATACATGTCTTCTTAGTGAATTGAAAAACATATCCCTTGTCTAGAACTTGTCCAACACTCAAATGTCATGTTTCAATCCATCAACAAAATATATATCTTCAGTATTAGTTTTACATCAAGTGTTATAGATCTTTTTCTCTTAATAGAACATGTAGCATTATTTCCAACCCTGACCACTCCACCATCATATCTTTTGAATTCAAAAAGTTTTTCTTTGTCATCTATCATGTGATGTAAGCATCCACTATCTATTATCCAATCAAACTTTTTCTTTCTACATGAGATAAAAAGTTTTTTTCCTTCTTTTATAGGACTTTATTCCTTTGTAGAAAAAAAATCCTATTTCATATTTATCATCAATGTCCAAAATTTTAATCTCTTTAAAATCTAACTCATCATCTTAATCAATGAATAATAAATCTTTTATAATCTTTAACTTGGAAGTATTTTTAGGTTTCACCTTCCTTTCTCTCTTAGTACATTGATATGAAAGGTGACCAAATTCTTTACAATGACAACAAGAAAACACTTTATTACTAATTGGTTCCCTCTTTGCAATAAGTGAAAGAGCTTCATCAATATTCTTATCTTCATCATGCTTATACTTGTTAGTATTCTTTCAAAATTTCCACTAGTGCTTGCACTTTTGGTTAGTACTATTTTATCCTTTCGTAGACTAGCTCTAAAAGATGTCCAAGATCTAGGAAAGTTCTATTTAAATCTTGATTTATATGCGTGTAATTCTCCAATAAATGTTTATGTATTAAAATTTGGCATGACTAGTATAATCTCTTCAATAGCTAGTATTTTATTCTCAAGTATAGCTTTCCAATTCTACAATCTAGAATTCTTTGCATTTTTATCTCCTTCATAAAGTGCATCTAACCTTATCTAAATGAAATGAGCAAGATGTAGACCTTTCACCTCAAAAAAAATTGAATCTAGAAGTGCAAATATTAATGATTCTCTTGTTAGAAAGTATAGTCCACCAAGATAACTAAGAGGGGGGGCAAGGTGAATGAATTATCAGACCAATATAACTTTTATCAACCTTATTAAACCTTAATCATGTGAAAAATATAATTAGAAACCATAAGAAGATACACATACACAATAACACTAGATATGTTAACCAGGGAAACCCTTGATTAGAGGGAGAACCCCAGTGGGGATGGTACCCACAAAATGATGTATTAATAGAAAAAAAGTTCCTTGTAAGAGGATGGACCTTGTTAGGAATCTGTGAAATACATTTAGTACATATCAGTCCTTGTTAGGAGACTTTGAATCCTTGTTAGGAGTTGTAGAAGGTAGATGGACCCACTATCCAAATAGCTTCAAGGGCAAGACCACCGAACTCACTATCAAACTGGTCTCTATATTATTCCTTGTAGAATAATAGAATGTAGAATAACTTAAACTCCTCCATCATCTTGACCAGACCAAACCTCTTTAGATCTCAATATCAAATCTTCAAACTCACATCACACTGATCCCTTTGATTGCTTACACACATTTACCAACTTTGCATATCACTTGCACAATTTGCAAATCCACACTTATTTCATCACAAAGAAAATAACCTTCCTTCATACCATATCCTCAAAATAATTCACTTAGTCAGTCGTGAGGCTTTCTCAATCAATTATAATAGGACCTCATTAAGATGTTACAATTCATTGTCTTTTCATAAATACAAAACATTTTCAGCTCGCAGTAAATACAAATTCTCACATGTGTGATCTTGAACCTCGCACACTTGTTGATGTCATCATTAGGCTAACTAATGTTACTGTCTAACTTCGTTCATCACAATTCTATCCCTATTAAGAGATACAATCCAAACATCAAAAACTACTTCTCAAGTACTCTATCTACACAATATCTTCTCTAACTCTTGAATAACTATCTCCTGACTTTGACTTTCTACATGTGCACTTGTCCATGACATCAGGACACAATGTAGAATATATCCTCAACACCTCATCATCAATACATAGTTTTTACAATCCAATTCTCTATCTTTAACTATGTCAATCTTTATAGAAATAATATTATGTTGACATCAATGAAAAACATAGTCATGAATGCAACATGCCAATAATGCTAACAATATCTTCAATTCTAAGAATACTCCCCCAAAGGAATACCATCATAATTCATGCTAACAATCTCCCCTTAGGCATTGATGGAAACATGGATGAAAAACATATAAGTTACAAGAATACCAGCTCCAACTATGATGTTGCTATTGCTCTCTTCTTTTCAAATCCTCTTCATTAATCAAATTTGAAACTCACATGAAAAAAATCTCTATGTGTGCTTCCTCATTCTTACATGGATCGCATCAATTGTTCAAACTTCTCCCCCATTGATATAGCTCAATGTAAGCATCTTCCTTTAGAACATTTATCCCAGATACAATCTCTTCCCATATACATCTCTCACATACTACTAGAAGATGTTTTTCATGCAATTTCTCTCCCATTGACATCAATGCCAAAGGCATCATTATGTCAATCAATTTCTCAAAGTCTTCAACCAGATCAAGTATCTAAAGACATTGTTTCATACTAGCTACTGAGAGTCCTTAGTGACTCTGCTCATCTATAAATACTCCCCTATACAGGAAGCATCACCATTCAATCCAGATAAACAATAGTTCTCTATACCACTGGACTTATGCACTCTCTGAACCAACTATTCAGAATTAGGTAGGGGTATAACCCCAAGAATACCTCACAAATATTCAATGATCCTTAGGTAGAGGCCTCATAAAAATATTTTCAATCTTCTCTTTCATATTAACATACTCTAATTGGATTTCTTTCTCTGCAACTTTCTCTCTCAGAACATGATACTTAATCAATATATGCTTATTCTTAGAATATAACATAGGATTCCTAGATATACTCATTATACTTGTGTTATCACAACGTGTGATAATAGGTTCTAAAATCTCAATCCCAATGTCCTTCAACATCTATTTCATCCACATAATCTGATTACAATTGTTTCTTGTTGCTACATACTTTGTTTCTTCTATACTCTGTGAGATACAGTCCTGTTTCTTTCTCAGACAAGAAACCAATCATCCTCCAAGGATAAATTCTCCACCACTAATGCTCTATCTATCATCCATACTACCTACCCAATCTGCATCAGTATATGCACACAAAGTAAAGTCACTTGATCTTTCATACCATAGTCCAAAATCAGATGTACCCTTCAAATATATGAAAATTCTTTTTACTGCTACATAATGTGCTTCTCTAGGATCTTCTTGAAATCCTACAACTATATCAACTACATTTTCTATATATGGTCTTGTATGAGTCAAATATTGCAAACCTCCAATCATGGATCTATACTTCTTCTACTCAACTGCAGGTGTCTCATCTTTGCTAGATAACTTGTGACCAATTAACATAGTTGTACACCAACATGCTTACAACTTTCCAAGCCAAATATTTTCAACAAATCTTTCAAATACTTAGTTTGTGATAGGAAAATACCATCACTATTGTGCATAATCTATAAACCTAATAAATATTTCATCTCACCAATCATACTCATCTCAAATTCATTCTTGATTTCATTAGCAAATTTGTCACTTGCTTCATCATTACCTCCAAAGATTATTTCATCCACAAATATCACAATAACCAACAAACGATTCTCAATTTCTTTTAAAAACAAGTTGCCATCTATAGTACCTTTAGCAAATCCCAACTTTTCCAAATACTTGTCCAACTTCGCATACTATGTTCTTTGTGCTTTTTTTAGTCCATACAATGCTTTATTCAATTTGCATACCATGTCTCCTTCTGTTGTCAAAGGAAATCCTTTAGGTTTCTCAATGTAGACTTCCTCTTCAAGTTCTCCATTCAGAAATGCTGACTTCACATCCATCTAATACACTTTGAGTTTATTTTTTGCTACATAAGCTAAGAACATTCATACTACATCAATTCTAGAAACAAAGGCAAATGTCTCTTCATAGTCTATACCTTCTTGTTGTGGTATCCTTTGCATACCAATCTCTCTTTATTTCTTACATCCTCACCTTGTTCATTCATCTTGTTTTTGAAAACCCATTTAGTTGATATAACATTCTTATCTTTAGGTCTAGGAACTAATTCCCATATCTCATTCTTCACAATCTAATCTAGTTCTTCCTTAACTGCTTGAATCCAGTGATCATCCTTGCATGTTTCATTTGCACTCTTTGGTTCAACTTTAGAAATCAAACACAATTCTTCATGTACTCTATTTCTTTTCATAACTCCTTTTCCTTTGCTTCCAATAATCTAATTATCAGGGTGATTCTTTATCAAATTCCTATTAGATGTAGGCGTTACTCACTCAACTCTTACTTCTTCTCTAGGTTCAGATCTTGGTTCTTCTCTCTATTCCATACCTTGAATATCATTTTGCAAATCATTGTTAGTCTCAAAGAAAGTTTTAATATTTTATATGATAGGCTTAGGATTAGCTTCTTCTTCATCAAAATTATAATCCAAAATTATTTCTTTGACTCTTAACTTTTCATCCACTTTTACATTTGTGCACTCAACAATAGTCTTAGTTCTTTAATTTAAAACATCTATAAGCTTTCTTTTTTCAATGAATAACCAAGGAACATACCTTCATCACTTCTTACATCAAACTTACAATGTTGTCATCTCTTTTAATATAACATTTACTTCCAAACATTCTAAAATATCTCATTACATGTTCATAAGGTGTCTTGCTTGTAACTTTTCTTATCTGCACTCTATTCATTGTATATATTGATGTATTGATTGCTTCTCTCCAAAATGTCTTTGATACATCATTCTCAAACATCATGGTTCTTGTTGCTTCTAGTACATGCCTATTTCTTCTTTCAACAATTCTATTTTTCTCAGGAATCTTAGGTGCTAATAGTTGTATCTTAATGCAATTTACTTCACAAAAGGTGTTAAACTCATTCGAGATAAATTCTCCACATCTATTTGATCATAAACATTTAATCTTCACTCCAAAATCATTCTCAACTCTATTCTTAAATAATTTAAACTTATCTAATGCTTAAAACTTTTCTTTAAGGAACACTATCCACATCATCCTAGTAAAGTCATCAACAAAAATCATGAAGTATCTTTCACCATAGAATCCTCTTATCCTAGTTCAACCACTCAAATATGTATGAACAATCTCCAATTTTAGGTAAATCTCTAATAACAAATGTACTACTAGCCTTCAGAATATTATTAAATTTTATATGACAAAACCTTCTATTCCACAACTAGTTGTTATCCAGTTTTGCAACCAAACATGTCATTTCTATAGGGTTCAACAGAAAAACATTACCTCTGGATCTTGTACCAATACCTATCAACTTACAATCTGTATCATGTTAGAGTAATTAGATATTTTGTAATTAACTCTAATCTCCTTAAGCTAAACTTTAGGCATCTAATAATTAATTCTTTTATTAATTATTATGATGCAACTTAGGTTAGACCTTTTTAGGGTTTTGATCTCCTTTATGAGGATTAATCTCTTTGTAATTAACCAACTCACTTTTTATAATAGCTATCTCTTTTTGCTCATCAAGAATGTCTCATCTATGGATCTGGCAATTCTAGCCTCCATAGCTTTTTGCTTCTCTCTTTTGTGACAAGTTTTTTCATGCAAGTGATTCTTGGGAGCTATGGGGTTGACCTTTCATCAACTTCTACATGGTATCAGAGCCCCAGATATACATGCCCATGTTTTGTTCTTGAGATATTTGGCATCGATTTTCAGATCTATGGCTTTCAAAAGATTTTGTATTGGATTTGGGGGGGGGGGGGCTATTTTTTGGAGCACTTTGAGCCCAAATGAACATCATCATTGAGCTCAGAGCACTCAAAAACCCCATTTCCCTAATAAAAATGTCTAGTTTGGATGTTGTTGACTTTAGAGGCAAAAAAATTTGCACTCAAGTCATTTTGACCTAGGCATGCAAATCAAGATGATGAATATTTTCTTTTTATTATCAAAAAAGAGAAATATATTATTTTTGTTCAAAGTTTATTAGAAAGTGTTGCATGTGATTTTTCAACACAAAGGAGGCAATTTTCATTTGGATCTGTGGGCCCATACTGACAGTGTCAGCTTGCGCAAACTTTGACAAAGGAGGATGCACTTTTTTCAAGGCACAAGGGTTCTACACTGATCACAAGAGATTGGGAGAGTAAAGGCTTGGTGCCATTAATTTGGGCCCCCACCTTTCATGTGACATGAATGAATTTGAATTCCTTATTTGGTTAGTAGTTTTGACTGGGTACACTTGTGCTTTAAGGTCCATGTACCTACAACCATTGTGGAGCCTATCCTTTTTCAGTAGGCTCTTTGTTAGATCATGGGCCATCCATGTTCTATTTGTCATATCTAGGTGCCACGTGGCCCACTCAAGGACCCCTATACATTCAAATTTATGGCCAGCCCCTCTGTGAGTGTTCTAACCTTCTCTTAGGTTGCATTCTTGTTTTTTTGCAAAGGGAAGCTTCTCCTTGGGCCACCACATGTCAACGGATCCTCCCAAGTTTTCTACCCTCTGGTCTCCATGCATCTGGTCAAACTTTGGGGTTTTCAATTCTTACTGTGCTTTAAGCTCCTCCATGTGCATGGTGGTGATTTGTGGAGTTGATTGACAACTCAATGTTTGTGTTTGGATAGTGATTTAAACTAGCCCATGAATTATGATTTGGGTGCACCATTTTTATATTGGTGAAGCAACCTCTTCAATATCCATATTTGATGCTCAACCTCCAATCATGGGTTGCATTCTACACATTTTTTGGTTTTGTTTAATTCACCTCATCCCCTATGGGCCCTCTGGTTACCTGTGTATTTTTCTTGGGTTGGTGCTCCCATTCTTGCATTATTTTCTAGTGGGATCTCCCACCAATGTTTTGGTGCTTCTGAAGACTACGTATAGGGTGGTGTACATGGCATGTTTGTGCTTGGAATTTGGTGACAACTTGGGTCTTCCCTTGGTTTTGGGACCTACATTTGGCATGATTTCCATTAATGTGGCACTCATCTTTTTGCAACTTATGGCTACCTCTTGGCAGTTTACCATGTGAATAGAAAGAAAATAGAAACCTCTTCTCTACCCTAATTTCCAAAAGGAATAATCCAAATTGATTAAACACAAGAGAGTGTTCAATGCAAAAATGGATCAAGTGATGGAAAATTGAGACAAAGGAGGTTATATGAACTTCCTATTATGGAGGAATATGTGCTTAAATCTTGAAATAGATAAAAGAAAAATACTAACCTTGAATTTGGAAAATATTGTTTTCAGATGTTTGTATGTAGTTTCTGGAAAATCTACAATCCATTTTGGACTGCAAATGTTGAGACAGAGAAAACCCAAAAATCTTTTGTCTTTTTGAAGGGAGGTCGACCTTGACCCTATTGGTGAGGCACAATCTTACCCCGGGCACAATTGTACCTCGAAAAGTTGACCTTGACCTGCACTACTCCAACAAAAAATTTGTTTATAGATCTCACAAGTTCAACGAAAAGGGTATCCAAATTTTCTCTCTAATTCATTGTTCCACACCTGTATCTACAAGAAAAATGGTTTGTTTGTTGGATGGGAAATTTGCCTTGGTCAAACCCTAATTTGGAATTAACCTTGAAATATAATTGAAATTATAATATGCATAAATAAATTAAATGGAACTATTCACCTTGATTATGTGAAAATCTTTGTGGAGGATATGAATCCTTGAATCCACAAGTGCAGATGCTCCAAATGAATGTAGAAATGTATATAGAATGTCTCAAATCAATGTCATTAGATCTTCAACACAAATCTTGAATGCATCTTTGCATAGAAGAAGGCTTGAATGAATGTGGATAGAGAATATTCAACAAGAGGGCTCCATAGAGATTGAATCCTTCAATGACTAACAATGGATCTCCTTGATGAATTAGATGCTTGACCACTTGAATGCTTCAATGCTAATATATCTTCTCTTCATGGAATAATCAACATGCAAGATAATGGATAGAAAGTAGATTGTAGATAGCTTGTCGATATGCATGGATAGAAAGTAGATGTCAAAATGAGGGAAGAAGGCTTCCTTATATAGTGATCTAGGGCACTAACTCCTAGAGAAGGCCGACATAGGAGCATTAAATCCCATTTAACCTTAACCCCTAGGACTAGACCTAGATTAAATGTAATTTAAGAGTCTACCATTCGAAAACCCAAAATAGTCGACTCAGAAGTAGGAAAAGAAACTTTCTAAAGCCCAAGATCTTGAAACTCCTAGAAATTGGAAATGGGACCTGGGGTCAGGGATGAGGTCGACCCTACCCTAAGTCAAGGTCGAGGTTGTTCTTGACCCAAAAGGTCATTCTTGATCTAGAAGCCAAAGTCCTTAGTTTCACAGAGTAGTTTATCAGGAATAGGCTAAAAATAGAGAGAGAGAAGCATAACAAGGGGAAAATAGCTAGATCTATGCAAAGACCCATTCAAGATGCTTGACATGACCCCATATCACTTACTCAGAGGTCTAAATGCTCTTAACATGGAATTTCTTCCATTTTAAGATGATACACCATGATTTGTGAATAGTTTCATGGCTTGTATGGTAGTTTTTTGCATGGTATACAAGTAATCCCTTGTTTATGGGCCTCCTTTGGTGGCATTTTTTGAAATTCATGCATTTTTTTTGCATGACTCCATGCCTTCCACTAGCCTGCATTCCATTCATCATGCCTTGGTTTGTAGGTGGATTTTGTGTCTTTTAAATGGCACATTGTTTTTTGTACGATGCCTCTAGTTCCAGCGCTACTGTGAACACCTGGCCTCCATACTATTGGTGGTTTTCCTTACACTTGAGACTTCCTAAAGCTCATGCCGAGTTATTTGGTGTGGGACCACCAATGTTTCTATCACATGGATTTATAACCACTAGATTTTTATTCTAGCTCCAACTTACTTTTTTTGACATGGAGTTACTTTTTCGACACGAAATATTTTTTTAGTGATATGGTCAAATTTTTAGGCTTTTTTTTTCCCTGACTATCATTTGACCGTCAAATTTATGCTCATCACTTGTTGATGTCAGCATTGCACCAACACTTATATTTGCCCTTCAATCTCTATTTGGACCTACCTTTGCATTTTTGCCCATATCATGGGCATACGAACTCCATTTTCCAAAAACTTTATATCATTGGAAAGGTCTTTCCAAGCCTGTCACAGTGGTATAGGTGATTTTTATTTTTGGTGCATTTTTTATGGCTTTTTCTTTTGTCAAAGTCAAGGTACAATTTTGCACTCTGGGAGACATATCTTCAACATTTGTTCTTTGATTTGGGAATTCTTTATATCGTTGGAAAGGTCTTTCTGAGCTCTTTCTAGTGATGCTAATTGTTTTTCCAAATTCTACTCCAAGAACATTTTATTTAGTCCTTTTTATTTTTTGCATTCTGGTGGATATCTTGGTTGTTTCAAGTCCAAGGATCAATTTCATTGCTTCAAATGATTCGTCATGGCTTGTACTATCTATTGTATTAAGTCTTATGTCTCTTCTAGTCTATTCAGACATAATTTGTATGCATTCTTGCAAATGCACTGAGATAAAGTACCATATTCCATCTATATTTTTGTTTCAATTGTTTTTACCTTGTCTTGCCTTCTTATTTGAGTAGTGCCATCTAAGGACACTTGTACATATTATCATATTCTTGGGATTCATCATATCTTGTGCTTTATTGTACATGCACTACTCTGATTGAAGTATCATGGGGGGTTGATGTTTTGCCTTTGTTTGCCATCTTCCTTTGTCCAGTGAGCTTCCCTTCTGTGACATTAACCTCATGATGTGTTTGAAATTGATCAGCTTAGTACACCCATATATACTCTTTTGTGCATCTTGATCGTGGTTCCTTGATATGCAGTTCTTTTGGCCCACTTTTCTAGTTGCCTATCACCTCACCCTTTACTACATTAGGGGGGTTCTTTTTGTGTTTCTCATGCTTCCTTGGTTTGATGGAGTGAGCTATGTATTCACTATTTGTTCCTATGTACTAGGTGGATGCAGCGGTTGGGTACTTATGCATTTTGGTGAGATGGATCATTTACCATATAGACACATTTTTTTCATTCCCAATTTGGTTAAAACCTTCCATGTTTGATTGATTAGCTCTTCAAGCTTTGGTGTTTCATGCCATATGCATCTTTGAGTTCAGTTGTTTTCCTTTGTTGCCTCCTGATTTGATGCAGAATATAGTCTTCTCTACCTGGTCAGGTTCTATTTCGGTGGAAGTCCTTCAAATCAACAATTACTTTTGACAATTATTTACAACTTCTACATGCTTTAGTGGTGTTCTTCGTGATCATCTTGTGTTCCTATCTTTTGGGACATTGCCTAGTTTGGAGGCTTCTTTAGTCCTTCACTAGTTTTTTTCAACATGTTTTCCATCTCTTTTCGGAGTAGAGTTTTTCCCATATGGTTTTCTTTATTTCTCATCTTTTTAGAGATTTGATTGTGCTTGGGTACCTCATCAGGCCTTGTTGTTGGGACCCAAATTCTAATTTCAATAGTAGTTTCTAGGTTTTTAGCTACTCCCTAAGATTATCTTAAGGGGGGTTGTTAGAGTAATTAGATATTTCATAATTAACTCTAATCTACTTAATCTAAACTTTAGGCATCTAATAATTAATTATTATGATGCAGCCTAGGTTACACCTTTTTAGGGTTTCAATCTCCTTTATAAAGATTGATCTATTTGTAATTACCCAATTCAGTTTTGATAATAGCTATCTCTTTTTGCTCATCAAGAATGTCTCATCTATGGGTTTGGCAATTCCAACCTCCACAACTTTTTTCTTCTCTCTTCTGTAATAGGTGTTTTCATGCAGGTGATTCTTGAGAGCTATGTGGTTGATCTTTCATCAACTTCTCCATATCCTTGATAATGCATGTCTTCTCTATGAATTGTAACTGATATCCCTTATCAACCAACTATCCAACACTCAATAGGTTATACTTTAATCCATCAACAAAGTAAACATCATCTTTGTTATTCTTTCCATCAAGAGTAATATATCCTATCCCCTTGATATGACAAGATGCATTGTTACCATCATTGACAATCCTTCCATCATGACTACTAAATTTAACAAATTTACCCATGTCACCAATCATATGATGTTAACAACCACTATCTATGACCTAATCAGCTTTCTTTTCAACTTGTAAAATCAGAGATTTCTCTTCATTGACTTCTTTTATAGTTACAAACCCTAAATGATCATCATGTTCACTCTGAACTCTTTCATTAAACTCATCATCTTCATTTGCATACAAACAATCTCTACGCCTTCTAGACTCAAAATTCTTCTCATACTTTTTCTCTCTTTTAGGATGTCCACTTAGAAGCATAATGACCAAATTTATTGCAAGTCCAAAATTTTAAGATTCTCTTACCATATGGATCTCTCCTACAAGAAAGTAAATTCCTTCTTCAATCCTTATGTCCTCCTTCTTCATTCTTCAAGTTTCCTTTCTTCCGCAATCTTCTTTTCATTCTTTGTCATCAGCCAATATCTTGGACTCATGCATAGTAGATGTGTCTTTATCTTCTCTTTCCAGCTTTCATAGTCAACTCCATCAAACTTAGGACAAGCCATTGATCTCCTTAAGTTGTTAAGCTTTTCCTTCAAGGACCTAATTCTCTAATAACAATTGTTAGAAACTAAACATTACCAAGATAACTAAGAGAGGGGTAGGAGTGAATCAGTTATCAGATCAATATAATTTTTATCAACCTTATTAAACCTTAAGCATGCGATCAATATAATAAAAAATCATAAGACGATACACATACACAATAATACCATATATGTTAAATAGGTAAACCCTTGATCAGAGGGAAAACCCTAGTGGGTATGGTACCCACAAAATGATGTACTAATATAAAAATTCCTTGTAAGAGGATGGATCCTATTAGGAGTCTATGAAATACATTCAGTACTTATCATTCCCTATTAGGAGACTTTGAATCTATGTTAGGAGATTCTAACCCTATTAGGAGTTGTAGAGGGCAGATGGACCCACTGTCCAAATAGCTTAAGGGGAAATACCACTAAACTCACTATCCAACTAGTCTCTATACTATTCCTTGTAGAATAATATAATGTAGAATAACTTGAACTCCTTTTCTTTCCTCTTGATAGGACCAAACCTCTTCAAATCTCAATAACATATCTTCAAACTCGCATCACACTAATCCCTTTAATCACTTACACACATTTACCAACTTCGCATATCACATGCACAATTCACAAATCCACACCTATTTCATCACAAGGAAAATAACCTTCCTTTATACCATATCCTCAAAATAATTTACTTAGACAATTGTGAGGCTTTCTCAATTAATTATAACAGGACCTCATTAAGATATTATAATTCATTACATCTTTTTGCAATTATAAAACACTGTCGACTCATAGTAAATATAACTTCTCACTCATACAACCTTGAATCTCATGCACTTTTTGATGTCATCACCAGAATATCTACTATTACTATCTAACTTTTCTCATCATGATTCTATCCTTGTTAAGAGATACAATCCAAACATCAAAAACTACATCTCAGGTACTATGTTTGCACATTGTCTTTTGTAACTCTTGAATGACTCTCGCATGTCTTCAACTTTCTACACATGCACTTGTCCATGACATCAGGACACAATGTAGAATATTTCCTCAATTGTGTTTGACCTCATCATCAATACATAATCTATATGACCTCGTTCTCTATTTGCTACTTTGCCAATCTTTATAGAAACAATACCATGTTGACATCAATGACAAACATAGTCATGAATCCAACATGTCAATCATGTTAACAATCTCTTCAATGATCAGGATACTCCCCCAAAGGAATACCATCAACCTTCATGCAAACATATCTAGCATACATGTTGTACATGAATAGTTTCCTTTGTTTTTCATAGCAAGAGTTTAGATCTTTTTCTTCCACCACAACCTTATTATCCCTTGTGATCATCCAACAGTCAATTACCATGCATAGAAAGTGATTAAAAATTATTTCCTTCCAACTATCATAGTTCTCTCCATCATAATTTGGACCTTCTCGACTAAATTCCATGGACCTCCTTAAGTTGTTAAAATTCCTAATCAAGGACCTAATGCTCTTATACGAACATTTAGAAAGTAAAGTCCACCAATACAACTGGGGGGGGTGGGGGGGGGGGGGGGGGGGGGTAAATTAGTTGTATGCTTGATCTAACTTAACTTATCAAATACAACTTTAATAAAATATAAAGTAAACAGTTCCAAGAGATAGAACATACATAGTGACACAATGATTTTTTAACTAAGGAAACACTTGATTAGAGGGAAAACCTCAGTAAGAATGGTACCCACAATATGATGTACTAGTATAAAGGTTCCTTGTAAGAAGATATGACCCTATTAGGATCCAATTAGTATATATGAGTCCTTGTTAGGAGACTTTGAATACCTGTCAGAAGATTCTCACCTTGATAGGAGCACAAGGAAGACAATTGAACTCACTATCTAAATTGCTTTAGAACTGTTACATAAAATAGATCTTTAGGATAACATATCCCAATATCGACCCGACCAGTAGAATAACTTATTTTCTAGTACAGTTCCTTTGAAGTTCTCAAACCAATCTCATCATCATATGTTTCTTTTCTCTGATCAAATTTGCATGCTCAAACTACATTTACACCAATATAATACAATGTGATACTTTTCACACTTACAACCCAAGGAAACAAACTTTTATTTATACCTTTTTCTAAAGATTAATTGAGTCGACGTGTGAGGTAATTTCTAATATACCATGAGTAATATAGGACCTCAATATGGTATTGTAATTAAGTTCCACATGCTAGAATACAATTTACAACATCCAAAAAAAAACATCATGAGAGTCTGTGTTGAGAATTGTGTCTCAACCTTGCAAGCTCTTTTTCAAAAAACTCTAGAAAATTGTAGCTGGAAAACTCTAGAATTTTTTTTGAAAATTCTAGAATTTGTTTGTGGTAGTTTTTCACATGTTTATGAGTTGGAAAAAGGTGTATGATTTGTTAAAAATGTGTCTAGTCTCTAGAACAATGTAGAAGGGCTATTTTTAGAGTGTAAACAACTCATTATATGACTTTTATGGGGATCTAAACTAGTTGACAAAATTGTGGACGAAAATGGTATTCTTGGAGTTACAAATTACAAAAGGGTAACATGTGGCATGGTTGTTTTGCCCATGGTTCTATAAAACCAAAAATGGTTTCCAAGTGGTAAATCACTATAAAAGGAGGGCTTGGGGAGGTGTTTGAATCATTGAGTTCAGTTTGCAAGACTAGTGCTAGAAGGAGTATCTCTCTGAGTCTGAGTCTGAGTTCAAGTTGTGGTGATGCGCTCCTATAAGAACTTGCATTGCAAGTGTGTTGTAATCTTCTAGATTTGAGAATACATTGTGTGAATTTTGGAAGGTGGGGTTTTTGTCCTACAAGGGTTTCCCCATGGTAATCATTATGTTATGACTTTATTGTTATTTTGATTATGTTACTATGCATTTCTTGAGATCTCTATAATAGTTAGTTGAATTTGCATAATCATCCTCTCAAAGATTAGTGTAGGAAGTGATTCTACGCACCTTTGCTTCCTTAAAAGTGGTATCAGAGCCTAGCTAGTTTTGGTTCTATTTGTTGGGCACAAGGTTTTTTGAGCTAATCAAGGTTTGAGTGGGAGCTTGTGTAGAGGTTTTTATTTCTATTTCTATGTTGTAGGATTGCAAAAATGGAAAGCACATTAGGAAGGATTGATGTAGAGAAGTTTTTTGGCACAAAATTTGAAATGTGGAAGTTGAAGATGGAAGATCTATTGATTGATTGGGATCTATGGGATACAGTCGATGAAAAGAAGCTGAAGCCTACAAATCCAACTTTAGCCACAGAGTATGATGTGAGATTCAGAAAAGCTAAAAGTCTCATCAAATTGTGTCTTGCAGACTCTATACTTTTTAATGTCCATGAAGAAGCTTTGGAAGAAGTTAAGTGAGATCTAACAAGTGAAATCACTTGTGAACAAAATTTTCTTGAGGAAGAAGTTGTATTCCTTAAGAATGGAAGAAGGTGGATAGATTTATGAGCATCTTGCAAGTTTTAATATGTTGGTGACTCAGTTGACCTCAATTGGGGTGTGGATGGATGAAGAAGAAAGGTGCCAAATATTGTTATGTTCATTGGTAGACTCATGGGATAGCCTTTTCATGGCCATAGGGAGCACTTTAGTCATCTTGAAGATGGAGGACATTGTTGGTTCTCTACTTTCTAAAGAGATGAGAAGGAAGGTCTCTTTGAATGCCAAAGAGGCTTTGAGTGTTTGAGGAAGACCAAAGGAAAGAGGCAAGAATGAAAAGTAGCATGGCCATTCTAAGTCCAAGAATAAGGGGAGATCAAAATCTTGGGGTAAGTCCAAGGTGATCTACTAGAATTGTGGCAAACTTGGAGACTTTTGAAAGGACCGTAAAGAGGAGAAAAAGAAAAAGAAGAAGAAGCAAGATTCTGATTCTGAGTTCAAGAAGGAAGATGGAGATGCTTTCATCATAGCCTTGGCCACTCGTGTAGGTGAGAATGCATGGTTTATAGACTCAGGTGCATCTTTTCACATGACTCCAAATAGAAATTAGTTTAGTAAATATGAAAATTTTGATGGCGGTAACGTGTACTTGGGTGATAACTCAATTCTTGATATTGTTGGTTGTGGAAATATTCATGTGAAATTTTTTGATGGTAGAATTGGAAGATTTGATAGTGTCTTACATATCCTGAGACTAGCGATGAATTTTTTATATGTTAGTAAACTAATAGATGCCGGTGTGCATGTAGACTTTTCTGAAGTAGGTGTGAAAATGGTGAGAGGTGCTATGGTAATAGCAAGAGGAAGTAGATTGGGTACATTGTATCAGCTTGATGCATGCAAGGTTGAGTGCAATAGTACTTCTGATAAGATTGTGAAGGGGACTACTTTGTTAGAGAATGAGAGGGTTTCTCTTTCAACAAATGGTTGTGGTTTTTGGGCACCCAAGGGTGCTCTATCTATTGAATCAAAGTTACCTATAGAGAAGACTATGTTATGGCACCAAAAACTCAACCACATAGGTGAGAAAGGTCTATGAACCTTAAAGAACAAAAACCTTGTTGATGGGTTGAATGATTGCAATCTTGATTTTGATTTTTGTGAGCATTGTATCTATGGTAAACAAAACCATGCTCAATTTTACTCAAGTTCTCATTAGTCCTCATGTATTTTGGATCTAATCCATTCTGATGTATTTGATCTAGTTAATGTTCCTTCTATTGGTAAATTAGTTTATTGTGTTTATTTTATTGATGATTTCAATAGAAGAACATGGGTTTATTTTCTTAGAAGTAAAGCTAAAGTTTTTAGTCGTTTCAAAGAATTTAAAGCAATGGTTGAGTTGCAGACTGGAAAGAAGATAAAGCACTTGAGAACTGATAATGGCAGTGAATATTGCTCCAATGATCTTGACACAATTGTTAAATATTGTGGTATTAAAAGAGAGAAGAAAACTCCATATTCTCCACAACAGAATGGAGTTATAGAAAGAATGAACAGGACCTTGATGGAGAAGGCTAGGAGTATGCTGAGTGGAGCTAGACTAGAACAAAATTTTTGGGCCAAAGCTAAAGCCACTGCATGCTACCTGTTAAATAGGTCTCCTACATAAGCTCTTGTTGATAAGATAACAATGGAAGCATGGTCAGGCCACAAGCCTTCAGTTAGACATCTGAGAGTTTTTGGTTGTGAGGCATACGCTCATGTGCCAAAGGAGAAGCAAAAAAAATTGGACAAAAAAGTTGTCAAATGTATCTTCATCGGATATAGCTATGGTGTGAAAGGATACAAGCTTTGGGATCCTATTGCACAAAAGGTATTTTATTCCAAAAGTGTTATTTTTAGAGAAACTAAGCCTTCTTCTGTTACAGTACAACTAGAATGGATAAAAGAAAAGAAAGATGTGATTCAACTTCCTACTACACTTGAGAAAGTTGAATTGAGGCCCTTAGAAAGACAAGTTGTTGAAGAGAGCTCTATGAGTTTTGAATCATCAGAGGAAGAGGAAGAACCTGATCATGAACTTGAACTTGAACTAGATCTTGTTTGAAGGTCTAGTAGATAGAGGAAAGCACTAGAAAGGTATGGATATTCTCCTGATGATTGGAGGTGTATATTTGCTTTGAATGCTAATATTGATGAACGAAAATCTGTAGAAAAGGCTCTTGGTATGAATGATTTAGAATCCTAGAAGATAGCCATGGAAGAAGAGATGGCAGCTCTTAAGAGGAATAACACATGGGACCTTGTACCATTGCCTAAAGGATAGAAGCATATCGGTTGTAAATGGGTGTTCAAAAGGAAGATGGGTTTAGATGGCAGCATTAAGAAGTATAATGCAAGTTTGGTTGCAAAAGGTTACTCCCAGATTGCAGGAATTGATTATGGGGAAATTTTTTCTCTTATAGAAAAAATGACATCCATTTGATTTTTACTTTCTATTGCGGCAGCTTATGATCTAGAAGTTGACCATATGGATGTAGAGACAGCTTTCCTTCATGGAGATTTGGAGGAAGAAATTTATATGACATAGCCAGAGCACTTTGTGGTGAAAGGTAAAAGTCATTTGGTCTATAAATTGAAGAAATCTTTGTATGGTCTAAAACAAAGTCCTAGGATGTGGTACCAGAAGTTTGATACATATGTATTGAGTTTGGAATTTGTGTGATCCAAATCTGATCACTATATATACTCCAAGTTTGATGGTGATTATTTCCTAGTTATTGCCTTATATGTTGATGACATGTTGTTTATTGGCAAAGGAAAAGGTTTGATTGTAGAATTAAAATCTCAGCTCTTAGCAAAGTTTGAAATGAAAGATCTAGGTGCAATAAGGTACATTCTAGAATGGAGATTATAAGAGATAGGGAAAATAGAAAGCTTTGACTAGGACAAATGTCATGAGCCAAGATTAATATATTTTCTCTTTATCAAACATATGATGTATTTGTTTAATTATTTAAAGTTGATATCTTCAATACATTATCATAATAGCATTACTTTTGAATTATATCAATCAATAGTATCCATATTATAACTAATAGTATTAATGTTGAATTAATGATCACCGAATAAAGATAACTAAACATTCATCTCTAATAACAATGTTATAAATATATTACTAATTCCAATACACTAATCAAATAAATACTTTCATAAACAATACATTAAACTTTACCATAAAATATAAATACTTTCAAATTCAATAAAAGGAAATAAAACCTAAACCTAATTAATTAACATTCAAAACTATGAGATACGGCTTTTCAAATATGTCTACCCTAAGCCATAATATTAGGGTTAGGGCTAATTTTAAAAGGGATATAGAAGAATTGTGAAAACATATAAAAAAGTCAAGAACAAATAAAAAGGGCAAAAAACATTATAAGTCCCCATGTGAAGATATGTATACTAATATTGCACCAACAAATGGTTGTACTTGCACTCGATCACAGATAGTTACCATGACAAAGTGCAGTTGGGTACTGGCATTGTTTAAGACTAACACTACTGTTGCGGTATGATGACAAATACAGTCAAGTACGCATAAATATTGATGCATTTAATTCATACATTATATATGGATATAGTTAAGTTAAAGATGGAAAGCAAATTGCTATTAAGTTCTTACATAATGGTATCGACATTGGATTATATTTAATGATTATACGTTACGAAAATTGTTCAATTCTATTTCATTCAATATAGATATGAAATGATTAATGAATTACATAAAGCAATTCACATGAGTAAAGGAATATACATTAAATTGATTTAAGATCAATACATGCTATAAGTCATTGAAAATGTGTGTGTGTGTGTGTGTGTGTGTGTGTGTGTGTGTGTGTGTGTGTGTGTGTGTGTATCTATGTATGTATGTATATATATGTATGTATGTATATATATATGTATATATCTATATATATATATATATGTATGTATGTATGTATATGTATGTATGTATATATCTATATATATGTATGTATAAATATGTATGTATATATGTATATATATATATATATATATACACACATACATATATATATGTATATATATATATATATATGTATATATATGTGTATATATATATATATGTATATATATATATATATATGTATGTATGTATGTATGTATATATCTATATATATGATGATATATACATCAGAATAGATATAAATATATGACATACAAACAAATATTGCATTAAAAGGACCACTAGTATATTATATTAAGATGTGAGTTATAGTAATTATCAAATCAAAGGATATATGTATACATACACAAGTATAGATGTTAAACATAAATAATGTTGATTTAAGGAAAGCATGCATAACATTTTAAAATATAGCAATTAGAATACATTTCAACTATAGTACAAAGAGTCTATCTCTCGACCGAATTATGAAATCCTAAGATAGGGAGTTGGTGGAGGGAGAGGCAGAGTAAATTTGGGCACATGACGGATATCCTTTAGGGAACCACTTGTAGCCTATTTCACGCACCCTCTGCACCGTAAATCTACCATCTCAAGATGATCATAACAAGGAGAGAGAAAGTTGTCTATGTACTATAAGAAGAAATCTTCCAAATGAACTAAGTAAATTAAATTAAATCCTCATATCCTCAAACACTTTGATAACAATGATGGTCATAGGTTTGCTAAATGTTGGATGATTCCCTAACTTGTGCCCAAATTTTGAATTTTAGGTCAAAGGGTTAAAAAGGGGTCATTACAAGTGGTATCAGAGCATGATCTTGCCATCCTGTAAATGAGAATTGAGCAAAAATGAGAAAACAATTATCTAATGAACTTAGGAATGTTATGGAATAGACAAATCAAAATTTAGCAAAGCAAATAGAGAGATCAAATCAAGCACTGCAAAACATGGGAAATTCCATAAATAATCTTAAAAACAATAATTCTGGTGGAAGAGACATAAGTTCAAACCACTCAGAAAATAATGGAACTTCATCATCTCACGTACCCAAACCCCCTTTCTTACCTAGGGAAGGGCCCTTGATGGGAGAAGAGGGACAAACAACCAATAATGCTATTGAGAATGCAAGAGCTTATGCCAGCCTTGAACTAGAAATCAGAGAGTTGGTAACATTTAGAGAATTTTGTGAAGCCAATAGGCAAGATACCCATAGGAGAGAAAGGAGACATCAAAATCAAGACTTTAGAAGCAAAGTAAATAAAGTAACACTTACAAATTTTGATGGATCAGAAAAGTCTACTACACACGCTTGGCTACAAAAATTGAACACTTATCTTAGCCTTAGCCCAATGATAGAAGAAGATGCACTTCAATTTGTGATTCTTCACTTAGAGGGCATGACACACGATTGGTGGCATCATGTCCTTGTTACTCAAGGACACCAAAATATTACTTCTTATGAAGAATTCTCTCAAAAACTCATTAAGAGATTTGATAGAAGGCATCCCCAAGAAAACTTTAAGAAATTGTCTCAAATAAGGCAGCAAGGAACAATAGAGGATTATATTAAAGAATTCCAAAAGATTTCAGTCCAAGTCATAGGAGTAGATGACGAACGCTCTACCTACTTGTTCATAGAAGGATTAAAAGATTCATTAAAGGGTCTAGTAAGTGCCCTAAAACCTTCATCCTTGGATGATGCTTTTGAAATAGCACTAAGACTAGAAGTCTTAACCACAAATAACAAATCATAGAAATACAAAATCTCACAAAAAAGATAAATCATACAAAAAGTTCGTTCCTACAAAGGACCGAGAGGAACTAAAGAAAAAGAATTTATGCTTCAAATGCCAAGAGCCATGGGAGCCTAGCCATAACTGCAACCAAAAAAGAAACCCTTGTCACAATTGTGGTAAAGACTGGGTGCTAGGACATAAATGAGGAAAGAGAGGCCACATCCAAAGAATAGAAGAGGATCTTGAGGAAGAAAATACCAAAAAAAAGGAAAATTTTGAAAAAAGCAATGAAGAAGAGGAAGAAGGAGAAGAATATGGAGTGATAGTCACTATTACTCAACCCTCTAAGCATCAAGTCTTAAGAATTAGGAGCACTCCTAATGGACAAAAAGTCATTGCACTAGTTGATAGTGGAGCATCCCATAATTACATTGATGAAAAACTTGTTAACAAAATGAAATTAAAAACCAAAAAGTTTAAGGGATTTATTGTTGTTCAAGCCATAGGATCATTGGTCTGATGTACAAAGATGATTCCTCAACAAGAAATCACATTAGGAAGAAAACACACCATCAGAGAGGACCTGCATGTGGTTCCACTAGACTCAAATATAATTCTGGGGGCTCCATGGATATTTTCTTTGGGATATTTTAAGTTTGACCTTCCAAAATTGAAAATCCATTTTGAGCACAAAGGGGAAGAAACAACATTGGAAGGAAATCCTGATGGTGCTACAAAACTAGTTTCATGCATAAGAATAGAAAGAATATTACGGCATGGTCAACGAGAGTGGGTTGCATAATGTCTAGTGCTAAAGAAATCTACTCCACAAGAATCAGCCATCCGTATAGATATTGAACCCATCATCAAGAAACATCGAAGGGTGTTTGAAGAAATTCCACTAGGATTACCACCCAAAAGAGGATTTGAACACATTATAGAATTGGAAAAGGATGCTAAACTAGTGATTACCACCCCTTACCGACATCCTCAAATATATAAAGATGAAATTGAAAAATCCATTCAAGAACTCCTAGCAATGGGACATACTCAACCTAGTTCCAGTCCTTTTGCATCACCGATTGTACTTGTGAAAAAGAAGGATGGGACAATGAGGATGTGTATAGATTATTGAGCACTAAATAAGAAAACTATTAAAAATTGCTATCCCATTCCTAGGGTGATGGACTCATAGATGAACTCCATGGAGCAGTGTATTTTTCTAAGATTGATTTATGATCGGGGTACCACCAAATCAGAATGAGGAAGGAGGATGTTCCTAAGACAACATTTAGATGTCATTATGGGCATTTCAAGTTTCTAGTTCTACCCTTTGGCCTCACTAATGCCCCGACCACCTTCCAATCATGCATGAATCATATCTTTTGGAAACAACTCAAGAAATTTCTCCTTATTTTCTTTGACGACCTTCTTATCTATAGTAGGTCATGGTCGAAACACCTCCAACACATTGAAGAAGTCCTAAGAATATTAGAATCCGAATCCTTATTTGCAAAAGCATCAAAATGTGAATTTGGGTTAGAAGAGGTTCTCTATCTAGGTCATAAAATCAGTGCGAAGGGTGTAAGCATGGATGAAGAAAAAGTTAAAGTAATAAGGGAATGGCCAAAACTAAAAACCCTAACTCAACTTAGGGGATTCTTGGGCTTATGTAGCTACTACAAATGATTTGTGAAGAATTTTTCCAAGTTAACATCCCTTTAACAGACTTAACAAAAAAGGAAAATTTTGGATGGAATGAGGCAATATAGGAAGCTTTTGAAGAGTTAAAGGAAAAAATGAGCTCTTGCCTAGTTTTAGCTGTTCCAAATTTTACATAACCTTTTGAATTACAATGTGATGCTTCTGGTGAAGGAATTGGGGCAATACTAATGCAAAACAAACACCCTATTTCTTTCGAGAGCCGAAAACTTTCAAAGACAAAAAGGCACTACTCAATCTATGATAAGGAAATATTAGCTATCATGCATGCATTGGCCAAATTCAGACAATACCTAGTATGTGGAAGGTTCAATATTAAGATAGACCATAACAGCTTAAGGTTCTTCATGAATCAAAAAGACCTTAATGATCACGAGTAGAAATGGGTAAGTAAAATCCAAGAATATAATTTTGATATTGAGTATGTCAAGGGAACCCATAATGTGGTAGCAGATGCTTTATCTCAGCAAGGACAATTGAATACCCTTACTAGTATCACGGGCGATTGGAAAAATGAAATTGTTGCAGAATATGCTAAGGATCCAAGAACTAATGAGATGATGGAGGGAAATATACCCAATGATGAATTCAAAATCATTGAATAACTCATATTATATAGGGGAAGAATATTACTTGTAGCAAATTCCAAGGTTAAAGGAAAAATTATGAAGGAATATCATGACAACCCTCTATCTAGACACACTGGATTCTACAAGATTTACAAGAAGATAAGGGAGAGGTACTCTTGGAAAGGCCAAAAGAAGGACATTATGAAATATGTCCAAGAATGTATGACATGCCAAAAGAATAAGTTTGAACGGAACTATCCAGCCAGTTTATTACAACCATTACCCATCCCAAACCAAAAGTGGGAAAGCGTTTCCATGGATTTCATTACAAGATTACCAAAGGTGCAAGAAAGAGATTCCATCCTTGTAGTGGTAGATAGAATGACCAAATATGCACATTTATTTTCCATAGCCACACATTATAAGGCACCACAAATAGTAGAGTTAGTCTTCAAAGAAATTTTTAGACTACACAGGTTGCTAAAGAATATTATTAGTGATAGGGATAGCAAGTTTCTCAACTTATTTTGGAAAGAACTTTTTCGGTTAGCAGGAACTAAGTTAACTCCTAGCACCAGTTATCATCCCCAAATAGATTAACAAACCAAAATTGTTAACAAATGGATAGAAGGTTATCTCAGAAACAATGCGACAGGATAGAAAAATGCATGGATCAAATGGTTATACTTAGAAGAATACTACTATAATAACACCCATCACATGTCAATTGGGATGAGTCCATTTAAAGCATTATACGGATATGAGGCCACTACATTTGGAGATCTGATCATTCAAGAGAGCAGGGTACCAGAAGCCAAGGATTTCATCCAACAAAGCATTGATATTATGAAAACTCTCAAGGATAATCTCCACCATGCTCAAAACCAATAGAAGATATATGTTGATCGAAAGCGAGTGGAAAGGTCATTCCAAATTGGAGATTTGGTATTCTTAAGACTATAGCCCTACAAACAATCTTCACTCAAGGTCTGTGGAGTAGAAAAATTAAAACCACATTTCTATGGACCATATCGAATCCTAAGAAGGATAGGAGAAGTAGCCTAGGAGATAGAATTGCTTGAAAATAGTAGGATTCATAATATCTTTCATGTATCCAAACTTAAGAAAGTCCTCAGGAAACATAGAAGTCCTTGTGTTGATCTACCACCATTAGACAATGAAGGAAAGCTCTTCTTGGAGCCTGAGA